>JAJHZJ010000100.1:5710780-7119026 GCA_023548195.1 Bettongia penicillata ogilbyi
GGAGGAGAAGGAGAAGAAGGAGAAAAAGGAGAAGAAAAAGAAAAAGGAGGAGGATGAGAAGAAGAAAAAAGGAGCAGAAGGAGAAACAGGAGGAGGAGAAAGGAAGGAAAGAAGGAAGGAAGGAAGGAAGGAAGGAAGGAAGGAAGGAAGGAAGGAAGGAAGGAAGGAAGGAAGGAAGGAAGGAAGGAAGGAAGGAAGAAAAAGCAAATTTAAATGGTGTGCTTTGATCTGCACTCAGACTTCATCAATTCATTCTCTGGAAATGGATAACATTTTTCATCATCAATGATCTCTTAATCATGACATTTGACATCCTCTCAGCCGTCATCTTCCTTTGATTTTTCTGCAGTTTTCAGTGCCGCCTCTTTCCTCCTGAATATT
Source organism: Bettongia penicillata ogilbyi (assembly GCA_023548195.1). Lineage (NCBI taxonomy): Eukaryota > Metazoa > Chordata > Mammalia > Diprotodontia > Potoroidae > Bettongia > Bettongia penicillata. The sequence goes on from JAJHZJ010000100.1 coordinate 5,711,162, forward strand.
TTCTCCTCTTTGGGTTTCCAGGGAATTGATCTCTCCTGGATCTCCTTGAATATCTGTACAAGAATTCTCAGTGTATGTGTGTCACAGTGTGATATCACAGCCAATCCAACAATGAAAATTTATTAAGTCAAGCACTGTGCTAGTCAGTGTGGACACAAATATAGAAATGACATAATCTTTACCCTCAAGAAACTTCAATTCTATCAAGGGAAAAAACTGGTGAAAATGTTAATGTGATATTAGGTTCTGTTCAGAGAGGCATGGCTCACACAGGAGTCCAAAAGCAGGAAAGTGAGAGTGTCAGTACTCTACAAGTGAGTCACACCACATCTTTAAAAGCGCAGAGATAAGTTGTGCGGAGTTCTTCACCTTTTTTGTGTGTCCGGGATCTCTGTGGCAGTCTGGTGAAGTTTATGGACAGTTTCTCAAAAGAATGTCTTTAAAGGCATAAAATAAAACACATAGGACTACAAAGTAAATTCTTCCTCTCTCTTTCTATATATATATATATATATATATATATATATATATATATGTATGTATATGTGTATGTATATATAATATTAAAAATTAAGCAAGACATTATACATACTATATTTACATGCTGTTATATATGTGTGTACATATGTATCCATATGCTTAATTTTAAATATATGTGTGTACATCTATAGATATATATGGGTGTGAAATATTATATATATGTTATTTATTTTCTTTTAAATTTATGGAATAAAAAAGCATTTCCATAAAATAATATAATGAAAAAGATGGCACATGAAACTCCAAATCTATTATGTACAATTTGCTATTCCTTTTAAATATATAATAACATTGTCATGTAAATTTCTTTTCTTAATTTTCTTCCTTTTTTCTTCCCTCCCCACCCTAGAGATGACTACCATTAGACACAAATAAGTATATGTACATATACATATACACGTATATGTATACACATATATATGTACATATACACATATATACATATATGTAAAATTATTCTACACACTTTTAAATAGAAGTTCTTTCTGTGAATACAGTTAGCATCTTTCCTCATATGTCCTTTAGAGTTAATTTGGGTATTTATAATAGTCAAAATGCCTTATTTTTAAAAAATAAGTTCAAGGACCCCAGGTTAAGAACCAAGGAGAGCAAGCTGAAGAATGAAAGACTCAGGTTACTACCATATGACAGCTGCCCAAAGGACCTAGGGCCCTTTAGAGTGGAGAAGAGATGACATAGGAGGGTGTTCATAATAACTGTCTTCAAGTATTTGACGGTCCATCACGTGGAAGAGAGGGGTGATTCTCTCTGCTTGGTCCTAGGGGCCAGAATTAGGAGCAGGATGGAAATTGTGAAAATGCAAATTTAGGCTTGACATAAGGGAAAACTAATTAGAGTGGGATGGATGACCTTAAGAGGCAATGGCTACCCTTGACTGGTGGTCTTCCAGGAAAGACTAGATGATCCCTTGTTGACTAGCTATGTTGGTAAGGGAATTCTTGTTTAGTGACTATATGGCCACCAAGGTTCTGGGATTTCTGACAACTCCTTCCCAGTTCCCTTTGCTGATTCATCTCCTCCCACTCCCTAAGCACAGACAACCCCCAGTGATGTAGCTTTTCCCTTTTTAGTCTGGCCATCTAATCCGCTCCTGTGAGTTTATGCAGATGACTCTGGATTATACATATAATCATTCTCCTGGACTTCAGTTTTGAATCTTCCCCTGCCTATTGTGCATCTCCACTTCAGGAAGGAGGGAAGGAAGGAAGGAAGGAAGGAAGGAAGGAAGGAAGGAAGGAAGGAAGGAAGGAAGGAAGGAAGGAAAGAAGGGAGGGAGGGAAGGAAGGAAGGAAGGAAGGAAGGAAGGAAGGAAGGAAGGAAGGTGGGAAGGAAGGAAGGAAGGAAGGAAGGAAAGAAGGGAGGGAGGAAGGAAGGAAGGAAGGAAGGAAGGAAGGAAGGAAGGAAGGAGGGAAGGAAGGGAAGGAGGGAGGGAGGGAGGGAGGAAGGGAGGAAAGAAGGAAGGGAAGGAGGGAGGGAGGGAGGGAGGAAGGAAGGAAGGAAGGAAGGAAGGAGGGAAGGGAGGAAGGAAAGAACGGAGAGAGGAAGAATTTTTAAAGCTATGTGCCAGACACTGTACACATAGTAAAAACCCTTAATAAATGCTTATTCATCCTGTCACCCCACCCATCATATATTCAGTGGTCCACCCAACTGGGACTATTGCCAGTTTCTGAAATTAGAGGAGCCATATTCTGCCTCCTTTCATTCCCCCAGATCATCCTACCACTCCTAAAATGTACTCCTTCCATTTCTATCAGTTGGGGAATGGTTGAACAAGTTGTGATATTTTAATGTAATGGAACACTATTGTTCCATAAGAAATGATGAGCGGGCAGATTTCAGAAAAACCTGGAAAGATTTGCATGAACAGATACTGAGTGAGGGGAGCAGAACCAGGAGAACATTGTACACAGTAACAGCCAGTGTGTGATGCTCAGCTATGACAGACTTAGCTCTTCTCAGCAATGCACTGATCTAAGACAATTCCAAAGGACTCAGGATGGAAAATGCCATGCATATCCAGAGGAAGAAGTGATGGCATCTGAATGCAAATGGAAGCAGACTATTTTCACTTTATTTTTTTCATGATTTTTTTCCTTTGAGTCTGTTTCTTCTTTCACAACATGACTAATGGAAATATGTTTTATATGATTGCACATAGATAACTTGTATCATATTACCATTTCAGGAAGGGGAAGGGGGAGAAAAATTTGGAATTCAAAATATTTTTTTAATGAATGTTAAAAATTCTCTTTACATGTAATTGGAAAAAATAAAATACTATTTAAAAAAAGAATTTGAGTTCCTTAAGAACAGGAACTATCTTTTTGTTTTCCTTTGTATCCTTAGTGCTTACAACCATGCCTGTAGTGCGCTAGTATACCATAGGTACTTAATAAATGTTTATTGACTGACTCACTCTTCTTTAACATATTGATTAGGAGTATGGGACAAGACTGAAATCATGCTTTAAATGTTTAACAAAGCACTTCTGAAACTGTAAAGTCTTCTGGTTAAAAATAAAAAACATTATTACGAAATTAAATGTACCCCTCCTTATCTCTGTGTCTCAATATCCCTCTTTCTTCCTTCAAGGCCCATTTAGACAACACCTTCTCTATGGTGTTGTCAAGGAATCTTCCTTGATACTTTTCAATGAAACATGTTCCCTCCTGCCTCAAAATATTCCTAGAGCAATGTGTCTGGCTTTTTCCTTTCCCTATGTTTACTCCTTCACTGATATTGTATTGACTTTAAAAATACATTTTATTGATTTTTTTGTATATAGCCTTAATTTCCCCATATCTCTGCCTGTATATAATTCATTTGTATACATGTCGCATCCTCCCAAATATAAAGAAAGCTCCCTGAGGGTAGGGACTTTTTAGTTATCTTATCCATCACTAGCGTCTTACACAGAGTAGGTGCCTAATGAATGTCTTTTGAATTGTATTTCCTCCCACAGTGTCTGTGGTTTCCCCCACTCTGGGGAATATGTTCTTTGTCCCAAAGGTCAGGCTGGCCCCAAACTGAGACACAAATTCCCCAGGCAAAGGACCTATTTAGAATTCAGAGGACAGAACCCAAGGAATCCCCAGTGACCTCAAGGTGCCGAGGGCCTCTCCCCAACTGACGGCGGGGAGAGACCACACGACTCTTTGAGCAGCACAGACTGTCCAGGAGCCTGAGGAATTACTGTGAGGAGGGAAGCCGCCAAACCTCAAGGATGACCACAGAGTCAAGCTTTACAAGACCTTATGTCCCAGACATTATAATTTACAGTAATTGGCCCATGTTGAAGAGTGGATCTGAAAGGAGGTTGCCCTGAGTGGGTTTTATACAACCAGATCGAAGTAAGTCTAAATCTGAGAAGTCTCTGGGGGAACATTTAAAGTCATTCTTGGTCTACTAGCTGTCCTGAGGACTGTAGACATGGGGGAGCTTACGTGAGTGGGGGTGGGTGGTGCTATGGAGAGGAACCCACTGACACAATTGGAACTGTGGTGATGGAATGGTAAGAGAATCCACAATTGGCATAGGATGAGGTGGAGAGGCCTTGTATAGACCTCTGCTTGCTCTTTGCCACTGAACCATGAGGACTCATTCTGTTGACAGATGCCATGTTCTGTGCAACACTGTTTAGCTGTCCCAGCTTTCTCTGGCAGGAGTGTCTTTTCACCCCAGCAGGACATTGGAAGCAGCCCCACCATCCCATCCCCTGTTCGGTTTCAGAATTCCAGTGATCAATTTACCTAGAAGAAGGGCAGCCTCACCATCCATCCTTCTCTCTAAACCTTCCACTCTCCAGCATAAAGTCTCTTAGGCTTCGTTCCAGTTTGGAAATCATGTCAAACTTCATTTTTCAAAGCCCCAAATAGATCGACAGTCAAATAACAAAGAGGAGGAGGGAAAGGAACATGAGGGGAAAAAAGCCAAAACCAGCCTTAAGAAATAAGAAACACAATATTCCCCATCATCAAAGGGAGGCCAAGAAGAGAAAAAAAATCATGTCAATTGAAATTCAGGGGTATTTTGTTCCAAATGGCAAGGAGTCTATTCTTCTAGCGTCTGCAGATAGCAATTAGGAAACACTTGGCCCTTATGGGAGGCCGAGAGGGCCACAAAGCCCCCTCTCATGTGGCAGAGAGAGAAGCCACAAGGACCCAAACATAAGACCACACTCAATATAGACATCCAAGCCCTCATTAGACTCTCCCCAGGGTGGTTTCTCGGGGACTAGCTCAGTAGCCACTTGCGCTGACACGGACAAACCAACATAAGAACACATCCTTCTCATTCGGCCACAGGCTCTTCATTTGTTCCCAGACTGGGGAGCCAGCATCGGCTTGGCATTTTGACTCCCAGTGGCCTGAAGTTTTCATTCCCCTTGTAATTCCCCCATCCCCAACTCCTAGCGTGCCAAGTTAAACCTCTCCATCTCTAACCCTCAGGAAAGCAGCCTGAAGTTAGACCCTAGGACTGAGTCTGAAGGGAAGCAGTCCAGTTCCTAACATCTCAAGGGAAATATTCAAAAAGGACAAAATAATATGTCCAGAAAATAGAAAGACATTGCTGAAAGTCATGAAGACATCTCTCAAGATGCCCCATTTCCCCCCTAAAATAGCCAACTCCCTATGTGAAAATAAAACTTGGACAGTGAAAAAGTTATTTACCAACCAATTACGACATGTGTGGCCAAACTCGTGTAAGCCAAACCACCCAGAGAGTAGACCGTAGTCCCCCGGGACCTCGTTTGACAAGTAAGATACTTTTCTCATTGTTCTGAGGTCTCTAAGTTGGGTCCAGTCAGTCATAGCTGTAACTAGAATGGTGTGAATAGGGCTTTGTTCCAGGGTACTGGCATGGTGGGGGAAGGGGAGAGGGTATACTTTCTCTCCACAGCCTCCATGGTCCCCATGCCTCTCCTGTGTGGTATAATTGCTGCTAGGCTGCTTTGACTCTCTCTCTCAGAGCCCTACTTTCCCCCCTCTACTAACCCTTATGGGAATAAGTATTAGAGTCTGTGGGGGAACAGCCAGCCCATCTCCCAGCATGAACTCACTGGTGGTTGATTCCTCTTCCTTGAACGAAATTTGCTCCAGATGCAATAATTCCCAGTTATGCCTGTCTCTAGTAAGGCTGTGGGAAGATTGGTTATCATACTACAGATGGAATTTCAGGGTCTCCTTCAAGATTTAGGCAATGAGGTGACACCTGGTGACAACTAGAAGTCAGGGAATCAGGCTAGACACATGAGACTTGGATCTTCCTAGGAATTTTCCATGACAGTCCAGGGTAGAGGAAAGAGACCTTAATTAGGGATCAAAAGACATGAGACCTTGTCCCCACTATGTCAGTAACTGTCTGTGCAGTCTCGAGCGTTCATTCTTGCTTTACCACCTTGGATCTCAGTTTCATCATCTTTCTCATTGCATTTGTTATACACATTAATGTGTTATAAGATTATTCCAGCTTGGTTTCTGGGGCATGGGTATAGAATTAATTTCCCTTTTGGTGTCTTCCCTTCAGTTTTCTTTTTGCTACCACAAAAAAAATGCTATTATCATTATGTTGACATATGTGAGATGTTGATCTTCCTTTGGTACATGCCTAGAAGTGGGATAGTGGGATCAAAGTGTAATTTAGTGATCTCTCCGGAATAATTCTAAATTCTTTTTGAAAATGGTTGAACCAATCTCTACTGACTCCAACAGTACAATATTAATAAACCAGGTAACCAATAGATCTCAAACCTGTTGGTGAGTCAGGGGGATGTCTATCCCCAGTAGAATGGACAGATGAGAACAATTTGTCCTAGTAGCCATGACAGTGGTGGAAGCAGGTGCTGTGGAGAGCCTAGAGCTTGGTCAGACGGTGGAAGCAGGTGCTGTGGAGAGCCTAGAGCTTGGTCAGACAGTGAAGACTCCAGGGTCATCCAGTGCATCCTGAACCATCCCCAGTCATCTTAACTTTTGTCCTGCCACTGGACTTCAATGACTCTTGAAAGAAAGAGTGAGACTGATGACTGTGCAGCTCTGCCTCACTTAACTCTAATTCACAGGCAAGTCAACACATCACCTTGGTATGGCAGTGATCCTCTTGGAAAATGCAACAACAAAAAGCCTGTTTCCCACAAGCACTTCAACCTTGGGTATTTCTGTTTTTTACCAGCTTTGCCATTTGGATAGGCATTCAATAACACAAAAGGTTGTTTAAATTGTATTTCTCTTACTAATGATTTGGAACATTTTGTCATATAGTTAATGATAATTTCTATTTCTTTTTTCTTTTAATACAAAATATGAATTATGATGTTTTCCAGTCATTTTTCAGAGACAAAAGGAAGTAGAGTGTTGGTGTAAGGCTTCCCATCACCCCTTCTGTTGTTCAGTTGGTTCAGTCACATCCAACTCTTTATGATCCTACTTGGGATTTTCTTGGCAAAGATACTGGAGTGGTTTGCCATTTCCTTCTCCACCCCATTTTACAAATGAGGAAATGAAGCAAACAGGGTGAAGTGACTTGGCCAGGGTCACACAACTAGTAAGTGTCTCAGGCCAGATATGAACTCTGGAAGACCATTATAGTAAATCTTTTAAAATTTTGCTAGCTCATATATTTGGTTCTTTTCTCGTTACATGAAATTCTATTTGAGAATTTTGCTTTGTTTTGTTGGGTGACCTTGAGTTTGGTGGTCAGGGGACATTTCTATTACTCATTTAGAGAGAGATATCAGGTTCTAGGTTCTCTTTTTTATCTCTCTGCCATTTTCCAATCTGCCCTTTCCAAGGGTTGAACCAAGGGGCATTGGGACATTAGTCGTTCTTCTCGGCTTTTGAAGATAAAAATACCAACCTGCATCTTAACCTTGAAAGAAATAGTCCAAACCGTTGTTTTATGGAGAGGAAACAGGTCCATAGAAGTTAAATAACTTCTCCAAGGCCACACTGATAGAACTAGAATTCAGAGCTCACGTCTCTGCCTCCAGAGCCAACGTTCTTTCTACTGAGCTGTTATGGGGATGTTCAGAAAGCTTCTCTGGAACAACTGATGGCATCTGAGTGCGGATGGAAGCCGACTTTTTTTTACTTCCTTATTCTTAGGTTTTTTTTTTGGTCTACACTTTCTTTTGCAACATGGTTAATATGACAATGTTTTGCATGAATACACACGTATAATCTATATTAAAATGCTTGCCTTTAAGGAGGGGGGAAAAGGAGGGAGGGAGAGAAAAAATTTGGAACTCAAAATTTTTTTAAAAAGCAGACTTTAAAATTTTTATTTACATATAATTGAGAAAAAATTAGATTAGGTAAGAAAGGTTCTTTGGAAAACATAGCTTTCGTGAATTTAAGGTATTACTCTACAATACCTAACACATAATAAATAGCCTTGGATTTAAGGTCTCTGATGGGGATATAATTGTGACTTTTGCCAAAAGGGTTCAGTGTGTTTATTCTGGACAACAACCAGGTCTTATGAGAGTTTATAGCAGGACTGAAAAATAACCAGCCCCCAGCCTGGGCTAATCAACAAATTTCTCCCTGAAGATGATAGATAGCAAACCCTGCAAGAACCAACCTCTTGCTATAGAGACAGCCTCATTCATTTTTGTGGACCGAGCGCCACCTAGTGGTGAGTGATGTTAGAGGCTTCAACATCCTAGAGGATGTAGGTCTGATAGAAGGATAGTGTGATAGAAAGGTGCTGCCCAGCCTAGATTCTGCCTTGCAGCCTGCAAAGAAAATTCTTCATGATGAATTGTTTCCCTCTCCAGCATCCTTGACCCCCTAGGGGATCCACCTGAGCAGCGCCTGATAAGGGTGATAGGGGATTTCTCTTCACCCTCATCTGTCCTCCCTTTCTTCCCTTTCTTTCCTTGTCTTTCTTCTTCCTCATTTAACCTCCTATTCTCTTCTCTGATCTTGAGACTCCCTTTATTTTATGACCTTGTTTTATTATTTACTAGGTCACTGGATGTGGAGTAAGGAAGACTGGAGTTCAAATCCTGCCTCAGACATTACTATCAATGTGGCCTTGGGCAAGTCATTAGTTCTTCTGTGTTGTACTTCCCTAATCTGAAAAATGGCACAGTTGGACTCAGTAACCTCTAAGACCCCCCTCAAGCTCTAAGTTTATGAGTCCATGTTCCTATGATCTTGTGTGTATAGCAGGCATTGTGGTGAAATGGGAAAGAATATTTAATTTGGGCTCAAAGGATCTGGATTCAAGTCTGCTCTACACTTACACTTGTGTCTCTGGGCAAAGTAGTTTCATTTCTTCAGGCTCTAGTTTCCTCCTCTTAAAAAGTGAAGGTGTTATTGAAATTGTTGGCACCAACACCAAGTTGGCACAAGTTATCTTTTGTGTGCCCAGATGATAAGAGAAGGTGGCAAGAAATGCCCAGGATTGGGTGTTCTTTTCTAGGGCTTCATCAGAGAAATGGCATTGAGTACTAGTGAGAAGTGCATTGCAACTGGAATCAGGAGAAGATTGGATTCAAACCCTGTCTCTGGTACCATTTGTGTAACCCATGCCAAGTTATTTTGACTCTCTAAGCCTCAATTTCCTCACCTAAAATTGGGGACAAGAAAACTTAAATTCACCTCAAAGGCTTGTTGTGAGGATGTAAGGAGGTCATGTATGTAAAGTGCTTAAAAATTCTAAAGAACTTCATAAATGTTGCTTGTAATTTGATAAGAGATGACAAGATTTAGTGGATACAGGAGCTGGGCTTGGTCAGGAAGACATCTGTTTGAATTAAGCCTCTGACCTTGCTGTGTGACATTGGGTAAATAGTTTTACTTCTCTGGACCTCAGTTACCTCATCTGTGAAATGGTGATGGTGTGAAATGTGAAATGGTAATACTTCTAGTATCTTCCTCTAAGGGTTGTTGTGAATGTGTATGAAAGAATGTGTGTGAAAGAAATATGTTGTCAGCTTTAAAGTGCTACATAAATGTCAGTTACTATGAATGGTCTTGTCATTTGTTGGTGTCAAGCAGCAGGCAAGGGCTAAGGGAAGAGAAGACACGGGGTGTGTGGTGGGGCTAGGCACACATTCAGCAATGCTTCAGGATATTCAGAATTGCTTTCAGGTTATGATGAATCTGGGTAATTACTTTGATTTTTGCATGGTCAGACCCCCAGTAAAGCTTTCTACCCTCATCTTCTCTCACCATCTTGCACCCCTGGGCAGGAGTAACGGCCACACAAGGCTCTTTTACTTACATATGTCTTTGTTCATGATGTGGCACCTCCCTGGAATGTCTTCCCCACCCCTCTGCCGGGTAATTCTGCCTATCCAGTACGGTGCAAACCAAATGCCACTTCCTCTATAAAACCTTCCCTAGTCCCACCTGGAAGGAAGAAAGAGAGATAGAGATACAGGGAGAGAGAGCAGGAGGAGGAGTCAGAGGAGGAAAGGAGAGGAAAGGGTAGGGAAAGAAGGAAGGAAGGAAGGAAGGAAGGAAGGAAGGAAGGAAGGAAGGAAGGAAGGAAGGAAGGAAGGAAGGAAGGAAGGAAGGAAGGAAGGAAGGAAGGAAGAAAAGAGGGAAGGAAGAAAAAAAGAAAAGAAACAAGGAATTTATCAAGCACTTGACCGAGAAAGTGAGTGCTCACTTCTCAGCTAAGTTCTGGGAATAGAAATAAAAGGAAGTTAAGAGAGTTTCTGCCCACAGGGAGCTTACATCCTAATGAAGGACATGCTGTAAAGGGAACCTGGGGAGGGGCATAGTGTGGAAACAACTGGGGAGTGGTGAGTGACATGGAGGGGACAGAAGAGACAAAGGCTTGCCCATCAGAGTCCAGAGACCAAGGCTGGGAGAGGAAGAAGGGTGATGGGGATGGGGATGATGGCCATAGTTGAGGCAGCATCATGTGGAGAAAGCCAGGAAGTGCCCACTGCATATCCACAGATCCAGAACTGGCTTACTCCTGGATACCTCTGAGGATCATAAGGTCATGGAATCAGAAGTCTCAAGAGGCCCATTTAGTACAACTCCCTCATTTTACAGGTGAGGAAAATGAGGCCCAGAGAGGATGTTATGTGGCCAAAGTCCCAGAAGCAGAGACTGGGAGAGTCAAAATTCTACTGCCCAATCCAGCCTGTCTCCTCTGTATCATGCTGCCTTAGGTACTACCAAAAGTAAAGTCCCATTTCTACCAAAATGTTCTTAAGAACACTTCGTGTTCACAAAGACTACAAAACAAAGTAAGTGTTCATCTGTTGGGGAATGACCAAACCAACTAGTATTGAATGTAATGGAATATTGTTGGACAAAGCAGGTCCCACTGATTTTATTATATATTTTAAAATAAAAGCAATCTGGGCCTAAGAGATTTGCTTTTTTACGTACAGTTCTCTTTTTTCATAGTCACTTCTCACTTTCACACTGTGTATATTGTGTGTGTACATATGTATATGTTGTTGTTTGGGTATTTTCAGTAATGTCTGATGCTTCGTGTCCCCATTTAGTGCTTTCTTGGAAGTTACTGGAGTGATTGGCCCTTTCTTTCTCAAGCTCATTTTACAGATAAAGAAACTGAGGCAAACAGGATTAAATGATTTGCCCAGGGTCACACGGCTAGTAAGTGTCTAAGGTTAGATTTGAACTCAAGGAAATGAGTCTTCTTGACTCCAGGCCTGGCATCCTAACCCTGTGCCACCTAGTTATCCATATGTCCATGTGTGTGTAGTACTATGTGTATATATATATATATATATATGTATATACATATATATATATATAAATATGTTCATTTTATTTGGGTCTTGTTAAGTTCAGAATTTTGAAAACAATTTTAAAAAAGGTTGATGCTGTTGTAACATGAGAACATAAGGAATTCTAAAAATCATGGAAAAATCTTGTGTGAACTGATGCAAGGCAAAAAAAAAAAAGCAGAACCAGAAGAATAAGTACAGTGGCCACACTGATGTAAATAAAAATAATGAAAAATAAGCAAAATTCTGAGTAATTGCAACAACCAATTTTGACACCAGATGATAAATAATGAAAACCACCTCCCTCCTTAGCAGGATTGTAGAATGGAAAAGAGCCCTGGCTTTGGTGTCGGTCCTGGATTCAAGTTCTGTTGCTGCCATTTACATTACTTGGGTCTCAGTTTCCTCATCTGTAAAATGTGGGAGGGAGATTAATGTCTCTCCTAGATCTAAAGCAGATCCCCAAGGCAGATAAGTGTGGTACTTTTGGGGCAAAAATATCCCAAATGCTGTCAGACTTGGGCTTTGTATCCCTTGCTCCGATGAACTGGTTTTCCTTGTCACAAAGGAAGGTTAGATGCCGATGAGGGTGATGAGGTTCTATCTGGGTCTGACTGTGATATAAAAACAAAATGCATCAATAAAAATGTGTTTTATTTTTTAAATGAGAGACTCTCCTCAGTTTGAGGTAAAACATTCTGTCTGGGGAGAAATTGCCTATTGAGTGTAACCTCTGAAGTTTGGGGAATGAATTCCACATTTTCTCACCAGGTCCTGGGTCAGAGTTTCATTTTTCAAATAAAATCAACATGGAATCTCTGTGCTCCTGCTGTGACTGCCCCCCCACCTGTGTTCCATGAGGTGGAAGGTCTTTGGGAAGCCGTAGAAATGGTCATGACCCAATGGGAACATGAGCTTTTTAAACTTCCTTTCCTTTTCAAGGTTGCCCTGGATAGTCTTCTGAAGCTGACATCACCTGGGTAGAAAAATGATGTGTTTGAGGGAGGGGAGGTAGGGGGGAAAGGGGGGTTGGAGGTACCTGGAGAACCGCTCAGTTTTAGCTCTGGTAGACCAGAAAACTGTGATGATTGGTTCCCTCTAGTGGCCGCAAACCTTTTATTTGGAGCCCTACCACCAGGGGTGGGGGGAAGTTCTCGTTGGAATCTAAGTCAGGGGATATTTAGGGTTGTAGCTGGAGCACAGGCTTGGGAAGATGATTGTTAAATTTTCAGCATGATCATTTACAACTCAGAAATTGACAATTGCTGCAATTTAGGGCTTGATTTCTTGTTTTGTTGATTGGATTTAAAATGATGGAGGAATTGCTGATTAAACTTAAAAGTGTGTTGTGAATCTTTTTTTTTTGAGCTAATTGCTAAATGTTTACTAGCACACCAATAATAAAGTGGTCTATTAATACTACAAACTGTGTATAATAGTGGATCAGTCCAACCCCTACCTCCAGATTGAACTGAGATGATTAAAATGGCAATTAAAATTGATATCCTTGCCTCAAATCTCTCTTGCCTCCATTCTATCCTCCACATAGGTGCCAAAGTGATTTTCCTAAAGCAAAGATCAGACCCTTTCACTATCCTGCTCAGTAAATTGCATTGGCTCCTTATTACCTATAGGATCAAGTAAAAGCTCCTCCATTTGGCATTTCACAAACCAACTCTAGCCTTCCTTTCCAACCTTATCAGACATTGATTGCTCCCTCTCATACTCTGAAGTCCAGCCAAGCTGTCCTCCTTGCTGTTTTTTACACACACGACTCCATCTCACATCTCTCTGCCCTTGCCTAAGATGTCTCTTGTGCTTAGAATGTGCCTCCTCCTCTCCACTTCTTAGAATTCCTAGTTTTCTCCAAAGCTCAGTTCAGGTGCCACCCTCTACATGAAGCCTTCCCTGGTCCCTCCCTGAGCTGTTGGTCCTTTCCTCTCCCCACCCCCCACCAAGCTACCTTGACTTTATTTTGTATACATTTAGTATATACATATGTAATGAGGATAATTGGGAAAGCTCAGATCTGATGGGAGCCATAATTTGCAGTATACTTGGAAACTGTCTCACCCTGACACCTTCTGGATTGTGCCTTGCTAACATACATGGGCAACCAGAGACTCCTGGATGGTCTCCTTGGCCCCCTTACTTTGAGCTGTGTCAAAAATGATTGATGACTGAGCAAGAAATGCTGCCTGTTCAGTAGACTTAGAAGGAGAAATGACTTCTGTTCTTGTTCTCTCTCACTTTGAAGGGTGTTTCTTGGAACTTATGCAGCCTTGCATTTCCAGGGAGAAAAGGAAGAGTATCTCTCACTCCTCCCTCTCTCCAGAAACGACCGAAGTGGTCCTATGCACAAGGCCCTGAGTCAATGTGTTTGCCTGAGACTGGCTGTCAAGTCCCTAGCATCTTCTTCTGCTTCATATTTTGTTTTCTCAGCTCCGGTGACTGAACAGTAATCCAGAGAGGAATGCTCCCAGTTTGGGTGGCCATCTGGTGAGCTTCAGAGGTCCAGAGTCATCAAGAAGTCCAGGTGTTGGCAGCAAGAGGTACTTCCTGAAATTGGCCCATTCTTAGAGAAGACTAACACCAACTCTAAAAGGAGCCATGTATGCCTTACTGAACAGAAATTACAGACCTTAAGTAAGGCGATCAGCAATGGAGATCTGAAGTGAAAGTGGAATACGCATATTCAGCAGACCTCTGAATCTTTCCCCAGACTTTCCTCCTGAGAGTGTATAGTAGTTAGGAGTTTCTGTTTCATGCTGTAAGTACTTGTTAATGTGAATCTAATCCCCCTTCACTCCCCTGAGACTGAGGTGGTGTAAGGGGAGGATTATGTTCCCCAGGTTTGTAATTGTTCAGTCATTTTAAGTCATGTCTTTCTTTTCACAGACCCATTTTTGGGGTCTTCTTGGCAAAGATACTTTTGTGGTTTAGGTATTTCTTTTGCAATGGAAGAAATAAATAGCTGTTCCCTACCTGATATCTACTTCTTTCCACATTGTGTAACTTTTCCAGAAGGGTCCCTTTTAATCCCTTTTAGGTAGACCTTAGACATGAGTCATATGTAACTTTGAGGAGATTTTCCTAGAATAATTCTGAGTGGGGCCATAATGAGCTGGGAGAAAACTGGATCCCTTCTCTTTAAGGCCAGGCTTCCCCAGGATGAATTAGATCTATTTGATCCTAGAACACAAAGTCATTTTGTCAGAGAGAGGTGCTACTGGATTACAAGCAACACGTGCACACTTTCTTTCCAAATAGAATGTAAGTTCCTTGAAGGCAAAAACTGCTTTCATTTCTTTCTTTGTATCTCCAGCACCTTGGCACTGGAGGATGGACTAGGAAAAGGCTTGAGGTAGGCAGATGCACCAGCAGGCTATAGAAATAGTCTAGGTGTGAGGAAATGCAGGTCTGCACAAGGGTGGTGTCAGTGTCAGAGGAGAAAAAGGGGCATATATGAGAAAAGTTACACAAGACTTGGCAACAGATCAGATATGGAGGGTAAGAGAGAGTAAAGATCTGAGGGTGACACCTGGATGCCTGGAAGGGTGGTTGTGCCCTTAACAGTAAAAAAGAAGTTTGGGAAGGGGATAGGGAGGTTTTGGGGAGGGAAAGATAATGAGTTCGATTTTGGACATCTTAAGTATAAGATGTTTACAGATCCCTGAAAGACATCTGAAATTCATATATTCTTGTGGGGAAATTAAAACACATTATCATGAACAGACACTAATGACTTTAAAGAAGGCAAAAAGTCAGAATGCTTAAGACATCAGGTGTTAACAATTTTGATCATTGTTCTTTCCTGTTCCAGACAGACATCATGATGAAAGGGAACCCCTAAGAAAAGAGTTAAGATATCTGGGCTCTAGACCCAGCTACGCTTCTAGCTTACTAATTTGACTTTAGATGAGTTACAACTCGTCTGAACCTCCTTTCCCTCATTTATTAATGAGAAAAACAATTTCCAGATAATCAAGTCATCTCTGACCTAGTCGGTAAACTCCAAGATAGATTTTTTTTCCTTAAGGATCATGCCTTAAACCAAATCACTCTGGGTTTTATTGATTGGCCAAAAATAGGTTGGCCAAGCCCTACTTGGTCATTGTTTGGACCCTGAATGGCTCAGAGTGAATGTAAATAGCAATTGTTTCTGAGGGTCTTCCCCTCCCAGATTGATTTTTTTTTTTTGAGTAGGTGAAAGGATTCTTTGCCTCATTTCTTACCCAGCCTTAATCACTGAATGGGGCATTGCCTCAGTCAAACTGAGACCTGGGAAAGACCTTAGCTTAAAAAGGCCAAGGTCTCCCACTGCATCTGGGGCCATCTCCAGTCATCCTGATCTATATCTTACCCTGGACCCAGATGGCTCTGGAGGAGAGTGAGACTGGTGACTTCGTACAGCTCTCCCTCACTTAAATCCAACTCTCCTGCATGCCATGGCATCACCTGTCCGATGTGATGGTCCACTTTGAGAACTGCTTCTCTCTCTCTCTCTCTCTCTCTCTCTCTCTCTCTCTCTCTCTCTCTCTCTCTCTCTCTCCCTCTGTCTCTGAATCTCTCTCTCTGTCTCTCACACCCACACACACACTCTGAGTCTCTCTCTTTCCCTCATCTGTGTTTCCCTCATTGCTTTCCCTTCTTCTTTGTCCTTCTGTCTCTCTCTTTCTCTCTGTTTCTGTCTCTTTCCTTTCTTTAGCTCTAAAGATGTCCATCACTCCATTTGTTCATGAATGACTAATCACAGCAGTTAATACTTCAGGGTTTTTACTGAAAGTGTCACCTCCTTAACTTCATTCTGGTCTTAGTTGACATTAACTTGATCTATATATTCTGTCAGGTCAGGGGTTGGTGAAGGAAGCCTTAGAAACTGAATTACTTCCTTAAAGTGAAAGTATAAAACAGAAAGTCCACAAACTAAGAGAGATTCTATTTAGATTAATATTGTTGCTTGTCCATTTCTGAAGAGGACCTCCATCACAGGGTGATGCCTTGACGTGTGCAGGAATTGGATTTCAGTGAGGCACAGTTGCACAACGTCCTCAGCCTCACTCTCTTCTAGAGTCATCCAAGTCGTGTGGCAGGACAGAAGTCAGGATGGCTGGTCATGGCCTGGGATGCAATGGACCTTGGGGTCTTTGATGTCTGACCACGCTCTAAGCTCTCCATGTGACTGCTTCATGGCTGTTGGAGCAAAGTGTTCATGTTCCACTGGGCATAGTCTTCAAGATTTCATTCTGCTAGGTGATACTATCTGTTCTCAATATGGAGTGAAAAGCAAGGGAGAAATTCAGCTGAGAGAGATTATGAAGAAGTAGGATTGAAACTAGGTTCTACAGGGAAATTCTGTTTTTTTAATAGGAGTGAATTCCCCAGATATCAAGCTCATCAATATTCAAATATAATTTCAAAAATATTATTTCATCACTGGATGGATCATTATAGGAAAGGATGGAGAACATACTCAGAAGTAATTATGTTTAAAAACAAAAGGCAGAAGTAAAACTCATTTTAAAAAACACATCTCAAAGCTAAATTTAAATTGTCTGAGGACCTCTTTGAAAAATCAGATGCTGAATATTCTGAATTTCCTGTAGAGACTTAAGGAAATCGGGGAAAACAGGTTTCAGATTTCAGTGCAGGGGCTCATTTGTTCATCTCAGAGACGCAAACTGACCTGTGCCCAGGACCCAAAAGGAGTCAGATGACAAGCCTAAGCAGTAACACAGCTGGAACCAAAAGCTCCCTAAACTGTAGTTCTTTTGGATTCCTTCTGTGTTAGGCTCCGGCACTGACTGCCTACATGACCCAGAACAAGTCATTTCACCCCAGAGACTTAGTTTCCTCATCTGTAGAATATAACAACCCTGTGAGAGAAATAGTGTAGGTATCATTATTCTTGTTATAAAGAACCTATGCAAATCTGTGTAAAATTTTTTGATTCTCCCTTCATACCAGAGAAGAAGTCTGAATTTTTTCTTTTTTTATGTTTAGAGTACCTTATTGTAAAATTTGGGTTAAGAATTTGGTGATAGGCTCTGGGTCATCTGCTGGCCTTCACGTGTCATCTGTGACTTCTACAGAACTCTCCCCAAATTCCCTTTTCATTTCTTATGTCAACATATGATATATAGAAACGCCAATGGAGAAAGTTGAAATGTGGAAGGGATAACTGTACTTTGTAATTCTTGAAGCAAGCTAGACAACTAGGTGATGGAATAGAGTGCTGGGCCTGGAGTCAGAAAGACTTATCTTCCCGAGTTCAAATCTGGCCTCAGACACTTATTAGCTGTGTGAACCCAGAAAAGTCACTTAACCACTGTTTGCCTCAGTTTACTGACCTATGAAATGGGGATCCCAGTGTTGTTGTAAGGATCAAATAAGACACTTATTATAAAGTACGTAGCACAATACCTGGTACATAGTGGGCATTATATAAACAGTTGTTATTCTTATCAGGGTTCCATGAGATCTCATGTGCCACAGAGGGACGCTGGCACTATCCTTACCACAGCATCAGGGATTTGGGGACCGGAAGGGTAAGATAAAAGTTGAATATTAGATTATAGGCATTCACTATATGCCAATCAGTACCTTTACACCATAAGGGCCATTCTGGTACCTAGAAATAGTTTTGTTATATGGAACCTTTCTTCATATTGTATGCCCTGGTTTTCTTTAATTTTTTTTTAACATATTGATGACTTTCCTTTTTATGCCTCTTTAACTTCCCAATAACTCTCCTCCCACATAGAGCACTACCTGTGACAAAGAAAATTAGTTAAACAAAATAAACTTTTGCAGTCACTACACCTGGCATTGTAGGTAGAATTCAGGAGAAAAGCAGGGTTACTACTTTTCAAAACCAAAATTCCTCTATTATTATATTAAGTGATATTTCAGGAATATTGTGTGATCAAATCCACCCCCCCTCTTAAAAGAGTATGTGAATATTAAATATCAAATTGCAAATCCTATACAAAGCCTAGAATGACCACTCTACTAAGTGACAAGCTTTAGAACGCTGGGCACAGTGGCCATAAGGAGTTCCCATTAGTTCCTATTAAAGATGGTGTGAAGGTAAGTGATACCACAGAATAAAATGGATACTGAGTTTTCCTGTAACTATTGAATCTGCAATAACAGCACCAGGTGGTGCAATGGATAGAGTACTAGACCTAGAGTCAGGAAGACCTGGGTTCAAATCTAGCCTCAGGTACTTTCCAGCTGTGTGACCTTGAGCAAGTCACTTAATCTCTGTCTCATTTTCCTCAACTGTAAAATAGATAGCACCTACCTCCCAATATTGTTGCAAGGATCAGACGAGATATTTGTAAAGCACTTAGTACAGTGCCTGTCACATAGTAGGCACTTAACAGATGCTTGTTTCCTTAATTTTCTTTTATATTAAGAACTTTGGCCAGTAAAGAGATTCTCTCTAAAAAAGACCCTCAGCCACTACTAGGCATATACCCCCAAGAGAGTCAAGGTCAAAAAGTTACCATATGCTGCAAAATATTAGTAGCAGCACATTTTGTGGTAGTAAAAACAAGGAAGTTGCCCACCATGGTGGGAGGGGGACCCCGGGCATGGAAGGATGCATACATTTGCTCAGGCTTTGTCTGTTTTATTATTACTTTGTTACAAGGGGGGGTCAATGATAGGAGGAGGTTTAACCAGTAAATGACAGTAGTGTTAAAGGAAAAGCAGGCATCCACAAAAGTTAAATTAAAAACCAAACTAACCTGTTTAATAAAGTCATATGGAGACAGTAAACCCTAATTTATTCACAAGCAACTCCTGCCTAATTCTTTAGGACTAGGCAGCTCCTCTGTCACATACATGGCTTCAGTGTGTTTCAGAACATAAAGATGGCCGGCCACCCCAGATTTTCTAGGAGGTAAAAATCCCTAAAGTGAAAAAACCCAAAACTTGGCGGGGGACACACAGATAGAGCAATATCAATAATGAACACCAATGTAAAAATGTTAAATACTCACAAATGGACTAATTAGTTATTCCAAAAAAAATAGCCATCACCACCAAGCAGGCATGGAGCTGGAGTGCAAAGATGATTACTATCAGAAAGATAATATAATCAGTCATATAAACAAGAGAAAAAAGTAGGACTCAATCATATTAGATGCAGATTTTTCTGATGAAGTAGAGCCTTTGATAAAATACGCATTCATTTACGTTAAAAATATGGGAATAAGATCATTACTTAACATACCTTTTTTAAAAAGTATATATTTAACACTATAAGCTGTTGATGGTTCTCCTTTGTTCTCAAAGAGCACCAAGATGACCTCACTACGTTGGGTTCAAGGTATAGTGTGTCTGACTGGCTGATCAATACAAGCTTGGAAGGTGCTACCACAGTTCAGGTACAAATCGTCCACATGACCATTTAGAGTGGAGATATCTCTAAATTCTCCCATCTCACATTTCTTTTGAGCTACTGCAATTCTGCTTTGCTCATAGAACACTGCACCTTTTCTAATGCAGTTAAAACACTCTGGGAGGTCCTTTGCCAGTGTCTCCCATCTAATATTGTACGCGATGGAGACATGAAAAGCATTCTCTTTAAGAACCACAGGGGTATCCATTCTAGGCATTACTGTTTGAGAATGCTTAGAAATCTTAGCAATAACATTAAGGCATGCATGAAAAAAGAAATTGTAGTAAGTATTGGAAATCAACAAGTTAAAATACTTCTTTTTGCAGATGAAGGGGTGATACTTAGAAAACCTAAGACAACTGACAAAATCATTAGTGCGTGTAATAAATTGCTTTAGTAAAGTGGTAGGATATGAGATAAGCTCGCATATATCATCTGTACCAGGGAAATCTAAGAAAACAGATGCAGAAGTACCATTTAAAATTAGAGCAAAATGCATCTTATATTTAGGGATCAATATATTCAAGGGGCAGAAAGCTATCTGGACCCCAAATAGTGAGAGTTACTTTAATTTATAACAAAAACAGGAAACAAACTATGTCCAATGACTTGGGGAATAGATAAATAAGTTATGGTATGGAATTGCAATGGAATATTATGGTGCCATTAAAAAAATGTCAAATCTTTGTGCCCTTGAAACCAGACACTCCATCTCTGGATTCTAGGGCACTGGCTGTTTCCCATGCCATGAACATTCTCTGACCTCATCTCTATCTCCTGGCTTCCCACAAGTCCCAACTAAAACCACACCGTCTACAGGAAGCCTTTACCAGTCCTTAATTCTAATACCTTCCCTCTGAGACGATCTCCAGTTTATCCTGTATATTGCTTATTTGTACATAATTATTTGAATATTGACTCCTTTTCGAGAACACGGAGTGTCTTTTTTCTTTTCTTTGTATTTCTAGAGCTTAGTTCAATGCCTGGCACATAGTAGGGGCTTAAGAAAAAATTATTGACTGTCTGACAATCAGGAACTTTGGAAAGACTTTACAAAAGTAAGGCAAATCAAAATCCACCATATCAGAACTATGAGCACAGTGACTACAATTGTGTTAGAAGAAATAAACCAAAAGTATTGAAGTTTCAGGCAGCTAGGTGGTGCAGTGGGTAGAGTGTTGGCACTGAAATCAGGAAGACTCATCTTCCAGAATTCAAATATGGCCTCAGACATTGACTAGTCATGTGACCCTGGGCAAGTCATTTAACCCTGTTTGCTTCAGTTTCCTCATCTGTAAAATGAGCTGGAGAAGGAAATGGCAACCATTCCAGTGTCTTTGCCAAGAAAACCCCAAATGGGTCCAAAGAATTGGATACAACTGAAATGACACAACAACATTGGCACTTCAGAGGTCTTCAAAAGGGATGCCTGGCACACGCGTTCTTTGTTGTTTGCTAACTAACAGTCTCGATTTTGTGAAATCTAAGGGTTTTGTTTAAGATCTTATTCCTCACTCTATATGTTTATTTGTCTTTGTTTTTGATTTTTATGTTTCAGTGGTATACAGTTTTTAAAGATAGTCTGTGATCTTCTCTGCAGCGTATTTCTTAATGTTGTTTGAATTATTCCTTTGCCTTTTATCATCACCACCACCACCACCACCATCATCATCATCATCCTCTCCTCTTCCTCCTCCTCTTTCTTCTCACTGGAATACTTTTTAAGGATATTAGTTTCACTAAAGTCAAGCTAATGTCATTTTTCACCTTACTGGCCATCTCCGCACCATTCTGCCTGCACTCTGCCCGTCCTCCTCACTTGTCTGCCCCTGGAATCTTGGACTCAGTTTCTGGGGTGATGGGCTCTGATAAGTGTGTTGTCTTGCTGGACCAGGCTCCACACCCACTTCTCAGCCACCATTTCCACGTCCTGTCCCTTATATGTTGTCTTAGGATACAAGAACGTAGAATATATGTTGCCTAGAATATAAACTTGAGGGTGGGTAGAGATTTGTTTACTTCTACTTGGATCCCCAGCATTTAGCACAATGCCTGGGCTAATAATAAATGTTGTACTATCCATCTGTCTACACAGCCATCATCTATCTTCTCTTTCTCTGTCTATTCTTCTATCTCTCTATCTGAATAAGGATAGACTGACCAGTACAGTACACTGTATATAGTAGGAGTTTAAATTGTTTTTTTTATTTTACGTTTAAAAAAACTTAGTCGAGAATTTTGAAGCCAGGATAAATGGTTTCCAGGATGGACTTTCATATAGGCAGAGCAGACAGTCATTTTTAGTTGGTAGGACTTCAGGCATGACCACAAGGTCTCCCTCTCCTTTACCAGTATGACTGGCAAATGTAACAAACAGGAGAATATAGAATTTATGATCACATCAGATGCAGATTTTTCTCAACATTCATTTTTGAGGACTGGAATAGTAGGTTCTTTCCTTAGCATGATATAAAGAATATTTTTTATAACCACAGGCTAACATCTTATAAAATAAAGGAAATGTGAAAAGTATTTCCATTAAAAAATAGGGATGTCCATTCTTGCCTTTATTGTTTGCTATAATTGTAGAAATTTTAACAATAGAAATAATGCACCCCACCCCATTTCATTTCAGACTGGTTTTTAATGCATTCAATGTCACCATTTGGACTTCACCAGCATCATCCAAGACCTTGTCTGAAAATCCAAATTCCCCCATAAGGGAAGGAGGAATTTTTATTTTAAAATTTTAATTTTTCAACTGTTAGGGATTCATGTAAATTAGTTTCAGCTCTTTAGGAGGTTTTGATAGGGATAAAGGTAGAAATCACAAGGACATTGGGGTAGCTAGGTATAGGTCAGGGTGATGAAAAAAATGTTACTGCCAAGGGGAGCAGAGGCCCCAGAACAGAGAGGTTTGGTCCTTCTCACGGGAGACGCTTGTGGGAGCAAGGGAGGATGCTTGTATCTCATGGTGTCTGCCATTTAATCAAAGAGGCGTTCATTCCCACAATGGCCTGGAATTGTCCTTGGCACTGCACACACAGACTGGGGCTGAGGTCTCATCGTGAAGGTGACCTCAGGGGTGACGTCCAGGTCAGACTCTTTGATGCCTGGGGGCGGGTGGAAAGTAAACCTCTGAAGCAAGGTCACAAAGAATAGGAACATCTCCATCCTGGCTAGACGCTCCCCTAGACAAACTCGGCGGCCTACAAAACATCAAGAAAACCTCAGGCTTGGGGTCTGACGGCACTCAGGATGAGTAGACAAGTGTCTTGGAGAGGGAGGGTGTGATTTCACAGGTGTGGAAAGCTTCCCTTGCTCCTTCCCAGCCATCTCAGCCCTAGCATTCTCCAGTGTGTGAGATCAGAGCTTTAGGGTAGGGGGATCATACTGCCCCAGGGGCATACTATCTTCTGGGCTGTCCACTTGCCCCCTTTCCTCCCCACCCGCACCCCCAAATTCTCCCTGGATATAAGGATTTATTATAACTCTATCTGAAATCCCTACCACTGGTCTGAGGATGTTTTTCAAAATAAACATACTGGTAGAGGGAGAGGAAGCAAAGACCACAGAGGAATGATCACCTAACTCACAGTCTTGAGACCCAGGTGTTAAAGGAGCAAGTCATTTCCCCTCCTGGGTCACAACCTTCTCATGAGGCCACTGGATAAGGAACTGGGCCTGGGGTCAGCAAGACCTGACTTCAAATCTGGCCTCAGGCACTTCTTAGCTTTGTGACCCTGGACAAGTCACTTAACCTTGTTTGCCTCAGTTCCCTCCTCTGTAAAATGAGCTGGAGAAGGAAATGGCAAACCACCCCAGGATCTTTGCCAAGAAAACCCCAAATGGGGTCATGAAGAGTTGAAAACAACTGAACCACTAAATAGGAGTAAGAAGCACACTTACCTCAAAGGACGTTGTTGTGAGAATCAGGTGAGATCATACTTGGTGGGGGTTTTTTAAGTGCTTAGTACAGTGGCACATAGTAAGTGCTATAATTCACTTCCCTTTCCCCCTACCCCAACTGGTGAAATAATGATGATCTCTATGACCCCTGTTAACTTTTTTATTTCTCTGGGAGGAGGGAGGAGGTAGTATCATTGATTGTCCACTGCACTTTGGCACAAATCAATTGATCAGATTAGCCATTTGAATCAAACACGAGAGAATAGAGGGATTGGGCCTGGATCAGGTCAGTTGGAAGACAGGTGAAGGTCAGAGTTTGGTGTAGTTGGAACAGTGGGTGGACTTAGAAATGTGAGCGTAGGGGAGACATGGGGGCCTAGGGACTGGGGAGATGGGTCCTAAAACAGGGAGGAGATCCTGAACAGGGGACGAAGAGGAAAGAATTTAGAATAAACTTGCCCTATTATTTCACAGATTCTGATCATTTCCAGTACTGCTTCTTCCAAGGAGCCTCCCCTAATTCCCCAGATTTTCTGGTGCCATACCACGCTTATACCTCTACACATGATATCTTCCTCTAGCTTCCCAGAATTTAAATGTCTCTTTGAGCTGCTTGTATCTTCAGCATCTTCTAGCCCCATGCTTTGCAAATAGTAGGCACAGAATTTTTATTTTTTATTTATTTGAATTTTATTTATTGAATGGAAGTAATTTATTTTAGTGGGAAATAAACTGACCTGGAAGTCTGCAGACCTGAGCTCTACTCCTGACTCTACTGCTCGCTGTCTGTGCATACTTAGACTTCCTATATTTCTCTGTGCCTCCGTTTCTTCATTCATAAAATAGGACATTTGACTTCTTATATTACAAGGATAGTGTGAAAAGAGATGAGTTCAGGTTCATCTGGTGCAAGTCCTTCATTGTATAGGAGAGGAAACTGGGGCCCAGAGAGGAAACGGAATTTGTCTGTAGAGTTAGCAGCAGTCAATGTGAGATTCAAATCCAAAGTTTTGATTCTAAAACCAGCATTCTATAGTATACAGAAATGTACTGAAAAGCATAGGTGACCTGGAAAAATGTGAATTGTGATCCTTACCGATGGAGAAGGGAAGGAAAGCTGCCTTTTCCACAAAGTTCCCATCGGCATCCAAGAAATGACTGGGGTTGAACTCATCTGGGGTCTCCCACTGAGTCTTATCAAGGAGCACAGATGTGAGCAGAGGAATTACGGGGGTGCCCTAGAAGAGAGGTGGGGATGGAACACATGGGTGAAGGAAACATTTTGAATTTAATGATCTATTTACACATCAATAATAATTTTAATAATAGCTAGCATTTATATAACACTTTAAGGTTTGCAAAGTGCTCTATACAGTACAGAGGCTGGAGTGAGGAATACTCACCTTCCCAAGTTCAAATCTGACCTCAGACATTTGCTAGCTATGTGACCCTGGGCAAGGCACTTCACCCTGTTTGCCTCAGGTCCACATCTGTAAGATGAACTAGAGAAGAAAATGGCAGTATCTTTGCCAAGAAAACCCCAAAGTGGGTTGCAAGGAGTCAGATACAACTGAAAAAGACTAACCAATGATAAATACTGCTACAAATATTGTCTTATATGATTTTCATAACAACCCTGGAAGGATGGTGCACTGATTATCCTGTTATAGATAAACAAATTGAGGCAGACAGGTTTTAAGTGACTTGTCTCACACTGGCACAGAGAGTAAGTGTTTAAAACTGGATTTGAACATAATCCTTCTTCATTCCAGGTCCAGCGCTCTACATACAAGGTCATCTAACTGCCTTAAGCAATAAAAATGGTGTCAGACTGAAAGTTGCAGAGAAGGTACCAATCTTCATGGGTAGAGAAAGTTCCTCCGTAGTAACTCCTCACACCAGTAAAATCCTTGGCCCGCAACAAAGGCAGCTGTAAAACATTTTCATATTAGTCATTTTGTACAAGAAGGAAAGAAAGAAAAAAGAAAGAGAAAGGAGGGAAAGAAAAAGGAAGGAAGGAAGGAGGGAAGGAAGGAAGGAAGGAGGGAAGGAAGGAAGGAAGGGAGGGAGGGAGGGAGGGAGGAAGGAAGGAAGGAAGGAAGGAAGGGAGGAAGGAAGGAAGGAAGGAAGGAAGGAAGGAAGGAAGGAAGGAAGGAAGGAAGGGAGGGAGGGAGGGAGGGAGGGAGGAGGAAGGAAGGAAGGAAGGAAGGAAGGAAGGAAGGAAGGAAGGAAGAAAGGAAGGAAGGAAGGAAGGAAGGAAGGAAGGAAGGAAGGAAGGAAGGAAGGAAGGAAGGAAGGAAGGAAGGAGGGAAGGAAGGATATTCCAGTCTACAGACAACATCAGTTCTTTCTCTGGAGGTGGATAGATTTTTCAGCATGCATCTTTGGGCTCCTTGTATTGCCG
This sequence comes from Bettongia penicillata ogilbyi, assembly GCA_023548195.1. Taxonomy (NCBI): domain Eukaryota; kingdom Metazoa; phylum Chordata; class Mammalia; order Diprotodontia; family Potoroidae; genus Bettongia; species Bettongia penicillata. The sequence continues at coordinate 5,737,169 of JAJHZJ010000100.1, forward strand.
AGAATAGAATACGGGTCTAAGTCATTCACAACTCTTTATCAGATGATGTAGCTGTTACTGCGTATATTGGTCTCCTGATTCTGATCACGTCACTTTGCATCAGTTTGGGTAAGTCTTCCCAGGCTTTTCTGAAATCATCCTGCTTGTCATTTCCATCACAATCATCTACCATAATCATTGTTCAGCCATTGTATGGTTGTATTTTTTTTTCCTTGTTTCCTCCAGCAGAATATAAACTTCTTGAGGGCAGGGGCAATTTTTCATTTTGTCTTTTTGTCCCCAGCTCCTAGCACAGTGGCCCACAGATAAAAAGATATTTAATAAATATTTGTTTAATTACCATTAATTAATCATGATGGTTACTAACTAAATAATTATGAAGAAATATGATGATTAATTATCATAATTAATTGATTAATCAATTAAACTGACTCTTATCCCCTCTCATTACCCACTTTCATTAATAACATTAGGACAAGACCTAGAGTCACCCGAGGCAAGTCACGTAGCCTCAGGTTGCTTCGTTTTCAATAGTAGTACCTACCTCCAAGAATTGTTGTAAGGATAATGTTCGTAAAATATTTTGCAAATCTTCAAGTGCTATATAAATGCCAGTTATTGTCACTCAAAGCCTGCCTATCTTCTTATGATTCCTCACAGTCTCAAAAATGACCTCTCTGTGAAATAAATGCTTCAAGAGCACAGGGTCATAGATTCAAGGCTGGAAGTGCCATCTAGTGCAAACCCATTATTTCAGAGGAAACCGAAACCTAGAGAAAGGAAGTCATTTCCCCAAAGTCACGTGGTGGTAAGGGTCAGAGCCAGAATTCTAACCAAGGTCCTCTGTCTTCTATTTTCCCCCATCCCAGACTCCCTTCATCTCTGGATCGGTTTTCCAAGGTGGATCATGACAAGTAGTTCACCTCACTAGAGATAAGAAGAAGTCTCTTGGGGAGTAGAACTCCTTCTTGTATTTGGATCCAGAATTTGAAATTTCAAATGTTCACATATTCAATGCCTCCTGTTCCTTGGTGCAGAATTGGCTGCTTTTCTCTGGGAGTGGTTACTGCTGGCTGCTGCTACCTGAGTAAGACCTGAGCCCAGAGCAAAGTAGGCAAACTGTGTATATCCTTTGACCCAGCCATACCTCTAGTGGTCCTAAATAGATCCCAAAACAGATACTTTCAAAGAGAATCAAATATCAAAATAGTTCCCAATAGCTTAAATCTCCAAAGAAAGCAGAAAAGAGTTTAGATGTAAAATACTATTTATAACAGCTCTTATCATGGTGGTCCCGAATTGAAAAGTAAGGGGCTATTCTCCCATTGGGGAACATCTAAACAAATTGTGGCATGTCAATGTAAAGGGAAATCAAACATTTCAGAGAAAACCAGAAAGACTTCTATGAACTGATGGAGAGAGAAGTGAGCAGATCTAGGAGAATTATGTTACAATGACAACATTCTAGAGAAAAACATCTTGGAAAAACTATTTCAGGGGGAGGCAATCAGAATTAAGTGAGTCGCCCAGGGTTACAGATCTAGTAAGTGTCGGTGGTCAATTTTGAATTGAGTTTTTCCTGACTCTAGGCGCAGCCCTCTGTCCACAGCACTCCCTAGCTGCCCATCGGAAAGATTTTAGAACTCTGATAAATACAATGAAAAACCATGAATCCAAAAGAATGAAAATGAAGCATACTACTCACCTCCTGCCAAAGAGGTGATGAACTTAAAATACTGAAGGAGAAGATGCTCTTAGCTTGGCAAATGGGGAAATTAGTTTTTCTGGATTACTGAGTTATGTATGAAGGGTTTTATTTTTCAGGTTTTGTTAATTTACTCAATATAGAAGAAGGGATGTTAGGAAGTAAGGATTATTTTGAAGAAACAATTTACTTTTTTTAAAATGTAGCTATCTCACTATTTTATGTATAATGTTCAATGGTACTGTCAGAAAGGTGGATAATCTGGTTGCCATTTGTAATTGAATAAAAGTTTGAGGATACAAACTCAAAAGTAGGAAGAGATGATTTTTGGTTTGGTCCAAGCTTGTAACTGAATTTGTATTGGGTAGCTCCCTCTACCCATGCAAATCAGCAATTAATTTATAATTTATTGTCTGGGAGAGTTTCCTGGAATGACTAGTGATTAAATGACTTGCCTACAGGTATAGAGCTAGTAAGTGTCAAAAACAAGGACCTGAACTCTGCTCAGACTGACTCTAAATCCAGTCCCAAGTTCACTACCTGTTTTTTAAAAGGGAAATTAGAAGGTCTTAAAGACCACTGGAAACTAACTCTGAGTTTTTCCCCCTCTGGTAGTATCAGAAAAATTGAAAAGGCATTGAAAAATGAGTGCTTTGGAAAGAAATCTGGAAACTATCTGAAGCATCTTACCTTAATCAGCAAGCATTTATTAAGTGCCTACTGTGTGTTGGACACAATGCTAGATTCTGGGATGCAAATAGTGATGCAGAAACTGCCTTCACAATGCTTACATTTTGAGTCTAGGATCTTTTGAAAACTCTCTGGAATCTAATGTAAATAAGGAGAGCCTTCTGTATCCTTTGTGGTTATGTGTACTGGCAAATGTTTATTTGCAACAAGTCATTCAGCAAGCAACAAATTGACAGATGGCTGGCTACACAATGGATGAAGGATGCAAGGATGAAATGAATGAGGCAGAAAATATAGGCCTTAGAGGAGCTATTTTTCTGCCCTTCTACTTGTGGGATACAGTTCAGCCATCCATCAGTGAACATGTACTGAACGTCTATTACACGTTTGTCGCTATTGTTTAGTCATTTTGGGCATGTCTGACTCTTCATGACCCCATTTGGGGTTTTCTTAGCAAAGATACTGGAGTGGTTTGCCATGTTCTTCTCTAATTTGTTTTACAGATGAGGATACTGAGGCAAACATGGTGAAGTGACTTGTTCAGGATCATCCAACTAATAACTGTCTGAGGTCAGATTTGAACTCAGGAAGATGAGTCTTCCTGACTCTAGGTCTAATGCTCTGTGCACTGTGGTGACCTAGCTGCGCATTATGTATTATGCTAAACTCTGGTAGGGATACAGAAGAAGTACAACACAGTTTTCTTTTGGTCCATAGCCAAGGTCCATACCTTGACCAACTCTTTCCCAAGCCTTGACTACCAAAGATACATGCATGTTTCATTTCAGAGTCAACCTCACTATAAGCAAAGTCACTCAAAGGCACATTCCAGTCTTATAGTAGGTCAGAAACATCATACGCAAATGGGACTAAGTGCCCTCACATGGTAGCATGTCATTATTCAGTGCAATACTTAGGCTCAGATCTACCCTTCTCTATTTTCTCTATTTTCCCTTCCTCCTCCTTTTTGGGAGTTTATCATTAGTGAGAAGAAGGATCCCTGAATCAGCATGGGATAGTCTCTCCTCCTCTCCCCTCTCCACTTTCTTCTCCTGGCCCACATCCTTACAAGCTTCCCCATGACCCTTGGAGTCTTAGTTCCTCAGACTAATATCTGGCTTAAGATTTTTACGTTACAGGTTAGATGTGACTTTAGATAATACTTTAGGTACTTCTCATTTATCTCAGCGTCTAATTCAGTGCCTAACACATGTTATTTTTCATTCTTTGTGACCTCATTTGGGGTTTTCTTGGCAAAGACACTGGAGTAGTTTGCCATTTCCTTCTCCAGTTCATTTTGTAGATGAAGAACTGAGGCCAGCAGGGTAAAGTGACTTGCCCAGGGTAAAATAGCTAGTAAGTATCTGAGGTCACATTTGAACTCAGGTCCTCCTGACTCCAGAGCCTGTGCTCTATCTACTAGACCACCTAGCTACCCCAAGTACATACTAAGTGCTTCTGTCAGAACATTATTTGTCAGGACAGAAGCATTATTAAAATGCTTCGTTGTTGACATATTCACACTAATGAACATTAAATAGAGACAGACAATGCAAAATTAATTTCTGATAGACTTTGGAATCGATACAGTAATTGAGTGTTTGGGGGACCCCCTTGAACCAAACTGTTCAAATCTATAATGCACCATATAATACACCAGCTGGTGTTTGTTTTTTTCCCCGGTTGATTGACTTTCCAAATTCTGGTCAGACGAATATCAAAATTATTTTGCTGACATTAAAATTCATTCACATTCGCTAAACCCACACACTCTGCTGGAAACTTCAGAACAGGGTAGAAAGGAATTCTTCAAGTCTTCTAGGAGATCCTAGTTAGTTAAAATGTTCAGCAGCTAATCTGCATAGAGCAGATCTGGGGCTCGATGTCAGCCAGTCAGCTGGTCAATCATTCAGTCCGTCAGTGAGTCACAAGCAATTATTAAGCATTTGCAATGAGTCAGGGTCTTCTGGTCCCCTGAGCCAAGCCCATCCTCTGGCCTCCTCACCTGTATCTTGAAGCAGATAAAGTCTTCACTGAATAGTCTAAGCCTATGGTCTGAAAATATTTGAATAATGTCAAAAACTCTATCAGAACATCTCTCAATTTAGCAAAAACTCGGGTCATAGGAGGCAGTGAAATAGAATGGAACAAAGGGTTCTGGAATTAGATGACATTGGTGAACTCACTTAATTTCTCTGGGCCTCAGTTTCCTCATTTGCAAGATGAGGCAGCTGACTGGGCCAACTGGTTTCTGAGGTCCCTTCTAGCTCCAGAGATAGGGTTCTACGATCAATTTCAACCCAATTCTACAAGGATGTAGGGACACACACACAAAATTTACCTGTGGGCATTTGTTCTAGCTCATGAGGTTTTCTTATTTGGACTCTGCCCTGTATATCTGGAGGTTGATTGAAGTGAGCTTGATAGAGGATGAGACCAAATAAAGCAACACTCTGTCTGATCCTAACGTATACCCTGCTCCTAACCATATTTTGATCCTGAACACCCACCACATGTTTCTCCTGGCAAAGGAACTTGAACTGATTCCTTGTGTCCAATACTGGTCCATTCTGATAGAAGGAAATAGAAGGAGACCCTATAACAGTGAGCAGTATTCTGGGGGCAGGCTGTAGGATTCAGGATCCACTCTGCTTGAGATGCCACGGTGAATTTTCCGAAGCAGAAGTTGGCCTGACCATGCCACCCCTTTCTTCCATCATTGATAAGCTCCATTGTCTTATTACTTTCAAGATTAGATATAAATTTCATTTTTGTTATTTATAGGTCTTCATAACCTGGCCCCTTCCTATCTTTCCAAAATTATACATAATGATCCATTACATACTCTACAAGCCAGGTGCACTGGTTGGCTTACTTGCTATTCTCCACTCTCCATCTTTTTATTCCATACCTTCATACCAGTTGTACCCTGTATTTGGAATTCTTTGCCCCTTCACCTCTGCCTCAGTTTCCCTGGATCCCCTCAAGATACACTGTAGTTCAAATCCACCTTCTGTTTGAAGCCTTTTTCAATGTTCCCCAATGATTTCTCCTTTGAGATTGCCTTCCATTTACATGTTGTATCCCCCATTAAAATGTGAGCTTCTTGGGCATAGGGAGTATTGTGTCCTTTTTTGGATCCCCATTGCTTAGTACAATGCTTGGCACATAGAGAGCACTTAAATTTTGATGGACTGACAAAATAAGATGGTTAACATTGATTTGTTTAGCCCTTTGAAGCTTACAGTGAGCTTTACAGTTATCCTCACTACAACCCTGGGAGGTAAGTGCTATTATCTTCCTTATATTGTTGTTAAGATTGAGTTGTTTTAGTTGTGTCCAGCTCTCTGCTCTGGAGGAGAAGTGAGGCTGGTGACCTGCACAGCCCTCCCTTACTCAAAACAAAGTCAAGTGCAAGTCATGTCATCATTTCTCTGATGACATGGTCTTCTTCGGCAATGAAGGCCAAACCCAACAACTCTCTGTGATCCCATTTGGGGTTTCCTAGATAGAGATATGGGAGCAATTTGTCATTTCCTTCTCAAGCCCATTTTACAAATGAGGAAACTGAGGCAGATAGGGTTAAGTGCCCTGCCCAGGGTCACACAGCTAGTAAGTGTCTGAGGCTGGATTCAAATTCAGGTCTTCCTGACTCCAGAGCCAGCAATCTAATGATAGCACCACAAGATGTAATTTCTTTGATCAAAACAGATTAAAGTCATGCTGTCAGGAAAAGTTTACCTTGGGGAGAAAGTACCCTCTGAAATGGGTGTCTGCCGATGTGGAGTGAGGGACATGGGGAAGAAGGGCAATGAATCTCTGAATTTCGTGAATGACTGCACTGGTGTAAGGCAATGACTTTTGGTCTTCATAGTCAGGCAGCCTGTTTGCTTGTAGGACTCGGTCCAGCTCGTCTTGTACTTTGGCTGAACAAAAAGATACAAAGGGTTTAGTCTGACCTGGTCCGTTCTATGCTGCTGCTACCAACAACTCCTCTGGTCACTTCGCCATCCAGGTAAAGATGTGGAAGGTGGAGGCAGAGAACTGCCCTCAGGACAGTTTGCCTACACTCCAAAGCAGTTGGCATATGGCAGAAATTTAGATAAGTAATCAAGTCACCTCCCTGACTCCCTATCACCTCCAGAATCACACACAAAATGCTCTGCTTGACATTGAAAGCCCTTCCTAACCTAGCCCCCTCCTACCTTTCCAGTCTTCTTTACCTCATTTACTCCCCAACATACTACTCTATCAGGTGACCTGGGCTTCCTGGGCAGTGTCAAGATACTCCATCTTTCTCTGTCCAGGGCATTTTCCCTGGCTGTCCCCTCTGCCTAGAATGTTCTCCTTCCCCTGCTCTGACTACTGACCTCCCTGGGTTCCTTTAAGTCCCCCCTAGAATTCCATCTTTTATTGGAAGTCTTCTACCTCCCCTTTTAATTCCAGCACTCCCTTCTGTTTATTACTGCCTATTTGTCCTGAATATAGTTGGCTTTATACATATTTGTTTGTATGTTGTCTCCCTCATTGTATAAATTGTAAACTCCTTGAAGGCAGGTACGTCTTTTGCCTCCTTTTGTATCCCAAGTGCTTAGCCCAGACCTTGAACATGTTGTTGACTTTTCATCAGTGTCCAACTCTTCATGATCCCATATTAGGTTTTCTTGATAGTGATATTGGAGTGGTTTGCTATTTCTTTCTCCATATCATTTTACAGATGAAGAAACTGAGGCAAACAGGGTGAAGTGACTTGCCCAGAGTCATACAGTTAGTGTCTGAGGGTGGATTTGAACTCATGAAGGTGAATATTCCTAACTCTAGGCCCAATCAATCAAACATTATCTAAGTATTTAAAAAAATGTTTATTGCTTGCTTGCTTGATAATAAGAGAATATATGTTTTTTAAAGTCATACTTTTATCCAGTATTGAGGGCAGTGACTAATTTTCCCCCTACCCCTATCCCCTGTGGTACTATGATTAGAAGAAACAGTGTTAAAATACATAGGAAAGGCAATCAAAGAACTAGCCTTTATGAGCTATCTATATGTATCAGGTGACATGCTAGATGTTTGAACTGAGACAGAGTGGAAAGAATGCAAGATATCAGGTTAGGAAGACCTGGGTTCAGATTCTACCTCCAATAGCTGCTAGTCATGTGATTATAAAAAACTTATTTAACATGGGCAGCTAAGTGCAGTGGGATCAGGCCTGGAGTCAGGAAGACCTGAGATCAAATCTGGGCTCAGACACTTCTAGCTGTGTGTCCCTGGGCAAGTCACTTCACCTTGGTTTACCTCAGTTTTCTCATCTGTAAAATGAGCTGCAAAAAGAAATGGCAAACCACACCAGTATCTTTGCCAAGAAAACCCCAGAAGGGGTCACAAAGTGTGGGACACAACTGAACACAACAAAATTTAACCTTGGCATTTAAGTGAGGATAATAGCAGTAGCTATTTTACAGTGTTGGGTTATTGTGGGAGAGTTTGGGGTTTTTGTTTGTTTGATGCAGAAGTGTGATTTAATTGGTTTGGAGAATCCCCATTGAGGAAACTCCTTCTACCAAAGTAGATCAGCAATTGCTTGATAGCTTAGAGTCTGAGTGCACCAAGGTTAAGTGATTCTTCAGTGCCAAAGGGTAATGGAAATTCAGTCTTCCAGGGGAAAAATGTTAGAGCTAACACCTGAATTCAGGTTGTTGGCTCTGAGACCAGAGCTCCATCCATCACTGCATTTCTAACAGGCTTGTTTTGAGGGTCAAATAAGATAACATAAATTTCTCAAAAATGAGATAAGATGCATTTATCTTTGCAAACTTTAAAGTTATCTCCATGCCAGCTGTTAGGCAGGCTGGAATTTCATAAGATTCCAGGCAACATGTAAGAGCCAGATGACCCAGTTGATAGAGTACTTGGCCCCAGAACCAGAAGATCTGAATTCAGATATGGCCTCAGACACTTATCCAAGATAGTGATGGTACCTACTTCCCCCAACCCTTCCCTTTCCTTCCCTTCCCAGCTTCCCTAATGGCTCCACCCATCCTCCCAGTTACCCAGACTCAAACCCAACCTTAAAGTCATATTCAACCCCTCACATTCACCCCACCTAGCCAATCTGTTACCAAATCTAGTCCTTTCTGCCTTCCCAATCCACATTCCCATCTCTTATCTGTGTCCCCTTCCCCTATTCACCCTATTCACACCTTGGGACAGGCAGTCATTCCTTCCTGCCCAGACTCTTGCTAAAGCTTTCAGTTTGGCCTCCCTGATTTGAGTCTCTCTCCACTCCAGTACATTCTTCTCTCAGCTTTCAAAGTGATCTTTCAGAAGTGCAGGTCAGATCTTGTCACCCATCTACTCAATTAACTCCAGTGACTCCTGATGACCTCTAGCATCAAATATATGAAACAGTTCATATGAACTGAGACAGAGTGGAAAGAATGCAAGATATCAGGTTAGGAAGACCTGGGTTCAGATTCTACCTCCAATAGCTGCTAGTCATGTGATTATAAAAAACTTATTTAACATGGGCAGCTAAGTGCAGTGGGATCAGGCCTGGAGTCAGGAAGACCTGAGATCAAATCTGGGCTCAGACACTTCTAGCTGTGTGTCCTTTGAAGTGCTTCCTAACCTGCCCCTTCCTACCTTTCTAGTCTTCTGACACCTTACTCTCCTATACCCACTGTACAATCCAGGATCATTGGACTTGCATAAGACTCTCCACCTCCTAAAGCTGGGTATTTTCACTGGGTATCCCCCAAACCTGAAATTCTCTCCCTCTCTCTGGTACTCCTTCCTGGCTCTCCTGGCTTCCTTCAAGACCTTCTTCAAGTGATCTTTCCTTCTTCTCTTTCCTTTTCTATACACACACACACACACACACACACACACACACACACACACACACACACACACACACACACACACACACACCCCACAGAGCTGGTGCCTTCCCTCTGAGATTAACTCTCATTTATACTGTATACATTTCATGTTTATTGTTTGCCCCATTAGATAGTGAGATCCTTGAGGGCAGGGATGGTGTTTTTTTCTTTCTTTCATCCCCAGTGCTTATACAGTGCCTGGCACATAATAAGCATTTAATAAAAGCTTGTTGATTGTTATACAGTGGGGGGGAGATGGTCCTAAAGAATGTTTTCCAATCATTGCCAGTAGAAGTTAAAAAAATATGAAGTTTGTTTAGGATGTTTTGGTGAGATATGACCCCGAAGCAGGGCACCAAACCAGGATGACTTTCCAAGGTCTCTCTCAGTTCCAGTATTTGATGTGTGGCAGCTTAGATAGAAGCTATCTGCAAATACAGTATTAGATTATAAGTTAATTGGTTATGTTGTAAACTCCTTGAGAGCCTGGACTATCTTTTGTTTCTCTTTGTTTTACGGAGCATAGGACAACGCACAGAACATAGTAGATACTTGATAAATGGTTATTGTTTGATTGATTGCTGGCCTTAAACTTTACCTGAAGGTATCAGAAACTGACACAGGATCACAGATTTAGAACTAAAAGAGACCTGAGAGGTCATATAGTTCGATCTTTTCATTTTAACAATGAGGAAACTGAGGCTCTGAGAAGTTAAATGACTTGCCCAAGGTCATAAAGTATAGTAAGCACCAGATGTGGGGCTCAAACCTGGAAGGCCACAGTGTAGCATTCTATCTTTTCACCATTCCGCCCCCCTCGAGCAGGAATTTGAGAGGAGGGATGGGGTGGCAAGAAGCCATCCCACTGACTTGCAAGGCAGCAAGCTTCCAGGGCAGCCAACATGGTCTGTGCACTGTCTTGTAACAACTCAAGCAGTCAGGGGCTCTCAAGTCAATGTGACCTTTCCCTGATCTTGGTTTACTGGGGAGAAGATTCCTAGAATTGAGGTAGCTTAGAATGCCTCCTGGAGCCCTTGCCAAGGAATGGCCAGAACTGGCAGTCAGACTTACTTATGGAAAGGGATGAACAAGAGCTTCCTCCTAAGGAGTGAGGCACTGTACCGCACCTCGTTTACAAGGGTCCTTGTGAAACTCCCCAGAGGACAGAAGGTGTAAATTCATGTCTTTGCATTTGCATGAAAGAAAAAGGGAGGGACGGAGGTAAGGAGGAAAAGAGGAAGGAAGGCAGGAAGGAAAGGAGAAAGGGAAAATGGAACAGAGGAAAGAAAGGAGGAGGAAAGAAAACAGGGAAGGAGAGAGAAATGGAGGGAGGGAGGGAAGAAGGGAGGAAGGCAATGAAGAAAGAAGGGAGAGAGGGAGGAAGACAGGGAGGAGAGGAGGAGGGAGAGAGGACAGAAGAGGAAAATGAGGAGAAAAGATAGTGGCACCAGGAAACAGCTCCATCTCCCATCGAAGAGATAATGAGGGTTCATGGACAGGGCTTATAGGTTGAATAAATACATACATAGATATGTGACCACAGACAATGTAACACTATAATTATATAAGATAATATAATTACATTAAACAAATCATAGAATTTAGAGAAGAGAGCAAGCTGAAATGTAATCCAATCCAATTTCATATAAGAAAACAAAGGTCCAGAGATTGAAATAATCTGTTCAAAATCTCACAAGAAATAAGAAGCAGAGCCTGGATTTGAACCCAGGTCCTCTAACTCAAAATTCCCTCTTCTTTCCATTCTATCACCTTGTCTCATAATTTGTATTTATTGATTTAGAACTGGCTCCCTGGGCTGCCTTCTCCTTGTCTATCTCTTGAGTCCCTATTGAGCTCCTAGTACCGTTGTAGTACACCTCCCCCACTCCTTCACCCCTAGGATCACCCTGCTTTTCTATACCCTCGGATGAGCTCTGTCCATCCCTGACGCTGAAGCTAGTGGGAACAGTTTAAGCTGGAGTTACCAGCTGTTAAAGCATTGTTACTCACCACTCATGCTTTCTATCAGTGTTTAATTGCGGAGGGAAGGCAGAGAAAGGGTATGTGATGGAGGTCTAACCTGAGGCAGTTAGACCTATGGATCATTGAGCTTTTAAAAACATCGGATGATTCACCTAGGAGGGAGAGAGTGAGGATCACCAGACTGAATACGTCACTCCGCTGTTCAAGAAGCTTCAATGACTCCCTGCTATCTCTAAGATCAAATACAGATTTCCCTATTTGTTATCAAAAGCCTTTCACAATCTAGGGCTAACCTATCCTAGAATAATTTCCCATTACACTCTCTCTCTGTCTCTCTCTCCCACACATATTCTACATTCTGGCTAAGTGGGTCTCCTTGCTTTCTTTATTTATACATGACATTCCATCTACCATCTCTGTGCCTTTGCAGGCTATTCCCCCATGCCTGGAATGCTCTCCCTTCTCACTCCAGGTTTTTGTTATCCCTAGGTCTTGTTAAGTTTCAGACCAGGGCCAACTTTGTACATGAGGCCTTCTTATCTTTCTTTCCTTCTTTTTTCTTTCTTTTTATTTCATTTTACACGTCATCTTGTTTTGTTTTTTATTAATAACTCTGAGGTTTAGTAGATTGTACAAATATTTATTAATCCCTATTTTATGGAACAGGAAATAGAGAAGTGAATTGACTTAACCAAGGTCATCTAGTTAGTCACTACAAAGCTGGAAATCCAGTCCCAGGCCTCAGACTACCGGGCTACTTACTAAACTTGGCTCAGACACCTTCAGAGACTACCCACATCAGACTCCAATCTACCTTTTCATCCTCATCATACTTGGTGACACAGTGCATAGAGCACTGGAGTCAGGAAGGCCTGAATTGAAATCCAACCCATGAGGCCTTCCTTGATGAAGTGGTTAGTGCTTGTCTGCGTGTGAAATTACTCTGTATTTAGCAAGCTATAGGGGATAGGGACAAGACCTGAAATTTCATCTGTTCAGGGAACTTCTGAATGAGTACAGCATCTTCTCCACAATAGAATGCTATGAAATTAAGTGACAGGCCCATCATCAGCCAGCTGGTTTGTGTCAGAGGAAGATCTTGAATCTCCCTTCCATGACTTAGAGGTAGGCTCTCTACCCAGTGACCAGGCTATCTCTTCCCTGTGAACATATTATTTCTTTCTAGTAGAATGTCAACTTCTTGAGGTCAAGGATTGTTTTCGGTAGTCTTTGTTTTTCTAGCACCTAGGACAGTGCTAGGCACAGAGAATGAGTTTTATTCTTTTTCTGTGAATTGAGGTATTTTTTTCCTTCTCTCTCTCTCTCTCTCTCTCTCTCTCTCTCTCTCTCTCTCTCTCTCTCTCTCACACACACACACACACACACACACACACTCTCTGTCTCTCTCTGTATCTCTCTCTGTCTCTGTCTCTCTCTGTTTCTCTCCCTCTCTTTCTCTGTGTCTCTTTCTATGTGTCTCTGTGTGTCTCTCTCTCTGTCTCTGTCTCTCCCTCTCTTTCTCTGTCTCCCTCTGTATCTCTATCTCTATGTCTATCTCTGAAGTACTCTGAAGTCTCTCTGAAGTACTCACCCTAGGGAATTAGGTCCCTAGGTCCCAGGATTTTTATTCACCAAATAAACAATGTCATTTGGTTGACTATTAGGTCTTAGAAGGGACACCAAGAGGAGGATCTAGGGAAAACCAGCTATAATAGCATAAATTAACTGATAAATTAGTTCTCTTGAGCGAGCAACTTGACAGTAACCCAAAGTCCTTTGATAAACCACATAGCAAAACCAGCTTAGCTAGAAAGAGAAGACATGGCCAGAGCTAGGTTGGGACGAAGACTCACCCTGGACCTCTGGGTATTTGACCATGAGCAGCACAGCCCACTGCAAGGAGGTAGACGTTGTCTCAGTACCAGCCATCAGCAGGTCAAGGATGGAGGCCACAATGTTTGCATCTGAGAAAAATGTCCCCATCTTTGGTTCCTTCAAAAACAAGAGGCCTTGTTTAGTGTCACAAGCTGCAGGCCATTGCCCTGGGATGGCAGGCGTTCAGCCTGGTCTTGAAGAGTCCTCAGATTTTTCCCATACTGCCCCCACCAGTGAGCATGACCTTGCACTTGGCTTTGTACTCAAGTGCTGGATATTTGGATCTGCACCAGGAGGGTAAGAAGACTTCAGAACAGGAGCATGAACAAAATCATTTAACATTTTATGGGATCATAGGATAGAGCTAGAAGGGAACCCCAGTCCAACCCCTCTCATTTTACAGGCAGCTAAATGTGCACAGAGCACTAAACTTAGAGTCAAGAAGAATCATGTTCAAATCCTGCCTTTGATACTAGCTGGGCAAGTCACTTAGCTTATCTGAGCCTCAGTTTCCTCAAATAATAATAATATCTACATTCCATTGTTGTTTCAAGGATCAACTGAGATAATATATGTAAAGTACTTTTTGTATATGCTTGTAATTATTATATTATACGTTATATCATTACATACTACAATGGCTAGTTATTATATACTATAAATGCTAGTAGGTGCTATTGTTAATCAAGAAACTGAGGCCCAGGGAGGTTGTGACTTATTTACAGTCACAGAAGGAGTAAGCCACAGAGAAGATGGGATTTAAAGTGAGGTCTTCTCACGACAATGTTAGTGCTTTTGTGTGCCATTTTGTGTATGAATAGACAGACAAAACCAAACTAAATGTAAATGTCATAAAAACACACAGCTGTTTCATATTCCTGGATATGGCCCTTGAGAAGATCCTAGGGGGAGACCTATTAGTTAAGTATGAGATCAGACTCCTTTAAAAAGTATAACTTACTAAGAAAGCCTTTGGGAATATGATGGAAGAAACAATGGATTAAGGAAACCTGGGTTCAAATTCTGCTTCTGCCACCATGTGACCCTGGACAAATCATTTTACCCCTTGGGTCTTTGGTTTCCTAATCTGTAAAATAAGGATTGGACTAGGTGATCTCAAAGGTTCTTCTCAGCTCTGTTGAGAGGTACAAGACCATTACTGAATACCTCACTCTGCTTCCGCATCAGAGCATCAATGTAGCTTGTGATGTTTCGTCCAGGGACTTGCTGCCTACTTGCCGCCATGTAGTTCCTTAAGATGACTCTCACCTCTTCTATTTTCACTAAGATTGTTTTGTGGGGTTTGAGGAACCGTCCAAGGAAGGGGTAGAAGTTAAATAGCTAGTTTTAAAGGAGAAAAAACACCAATAAATCCATGAGGAAGAACCCACACCTGGAGCCCAGGATGCTAAGCCATAAAGCCATTAACAGATTGACAGGAAATTCTCCTCATGCAGGATTCAGGGGCTGGAGCAGTAGTTGCCTCCTTTGCCCTAGTGCTGCTCTAAGTCTCTCCCCCTTTCTCTCTACTCCAAAAGTCTGGGTGATTTTTACAAATGAGGCTATCTAGGGAGCGACCTGAGTTAATGCCTAAAGATCATTAGCACCTAATTAACATCTACTTGGGTGTGAACAGAAGAAATGAAAGAACAGCAAAAAATATGAAATTTGAAGAAAAAGTAGCTAATGGGGGAGGGAGTGAGAAGGGGGCAGGGAGTGTGAAAGATCAGACTTCACAGGGATAGATAACAACAGGTGAAGAATTTCCTCTACCAAAACAAATCACCACCTTTTCTGCAATTTATAGTCTCAGAGAGCGACTTGGAACACCAAGAAGTGAAGTGACTTGTCCAAGGTCACACAGCCAGTATATATGTGTAAGGCAGGATTTGAACCCAGGTTTTTCCAAATCAGAGGTCATCTGTTTATTGTTGAAGCTATTATCTATATATTTAATATATTAATAGATGATACATTGGATAAATGGATAGACAGATGGAGAGGTGACTGGATGGATGTATAGATAGATAGATGGGACATTTATTAAGGGTTTACTATGTTCCAGACACTGTGCTAAACACTGAGGATACAAACGCAATAGTACAATGGAGTCCCTAACCTCTAGAAGCTTATGTTCTAATAAGGCAAGACAAAACATGAAAGGGGGCAGGAAAGGGGGTTGTAGGAAGGTTACCCATGTAGATAGTTACTGGTCAGGAGGTGGGCAGGTCAGAAAGTGAACTGATCTGGGAGTGGAGGGAGCATGTCTGAAGTCCCTCATGAACTGGAGACCCCAGCTAGGGACTCACCAATCAAGAGGCATATAAGTGGGCAAGGTTTCTGGTGAGGAGGCAGAGGAAGTCCAGAGAATGAATTGAACTGGAATTGAAGTGAGCATAGCTGAGACCCTTCATGAATTGATGATCAGGCAAAAATAATGACAGACTTGTTTATCTGAGAAGTACTATGCCCCTAAATGGGGAAAGTATTCAATATATGGTTTTTTTTCTTATTTTTATCTTTTTAATTGCTTTAACTATTTGTGGAGGAAAAAGTAGTGCTAGATATTTGGGATTAAATCTAATAATTTACTACTTCAAAATATATCTAAGGAAAGGCATTTCGCTCAATCAGTTTTCAGTAAACATTTGCTACCTCCTTTCTTTGCAGGGGTGGGGAATTATGGGTATGAAACATTGCACATACTATCAGATTTGATTACTGAGTCAATTTGTTTTAACAAATTCATTTTTTTCCCTCTTTTTCATTATTTGTAATGAGGACTGGCTCTCTAGGTGTGGAAGAGGGGAGGAATTCCTTCAGAAATGAAGCTTATATAAAAACAAGAATAATAGAAAAAAATTCAAAATGAAGGGAAATAACTAAAAATAAAATATATACAAAAGTATTCTGCAAAAGATTCCAGAGAACTTGAGGCCAGGAAAGGGGCTTGGAGATCGCTGAGCCCAACCCTTTCATTCTTCAAATGAGGAAATGAAGGCCAGACTTCAGAGAAGTGACATGGCTCGTCCAAAGTAATAGAGCTAGTAAATGATGGAGGAGAGACTAGAACCCAAGTCTCTTAACTCCTGGTCTGTTCATTTTTCCATGGTGATGGGCTGTCCAAGAAAGGTTCCTGGAGTTGGTGAAATTTCTTCTCTGTGCCTCAGAAAATTTCTACCTGATGCCAAATATGCAAATGCAAGACAAAAAGTTCTATCACTCATTCAGAGACTTCCAAATAACCAGATGTTTGGTTTGATGTGAATGAAACATCTGGCTGGCTTCCTGCCCTTTTAAATTCCTCTTCCAGATGTTTAACATTGTGCCAACTTAGTTTTACATACTGGAGAGAATATGAACTGATTTAGAAACAAAGAAAAGCAAAGTGGGTTTAATAACTATGTAATATGGAGGAGAGTTCAGATCGGGACAACAAAGGATATGCAGTTTACAAGATGGCTCTCCAAGGCATTTGGGTGGCATGGTGCCTTTGGAAACAGTGGAGGAGGCAGAGAATGACTTTGAATGATGAGGAGGCCTTTCTCAATCCCTGCGCCTGCTAATACCTTCCTGTCTGAGATTCCCTTCCATTATTACTGTATCATCTATATACATATATATGTATATATATATATATATATGTATATATCAGCTATTTACATGTTATCTCCCCCATTACTTGTGAACTCCTTAAGGACAGGGATTATTTTGGCCTTTCTTTGTACCCCTACCACTTAACATAGTGCTTAGAATATAGTAAACACTTAATATTAATGTAAGTTGACTAACTATAACCCTTCCATAGAACTGCTCAAAAAGTTTTGCTTGAAGAGAGGGTCCTGGGAAGATGGTGGATTAGGTCAGAGAATTCCACCTTCTCCAGATTTCTTCCACAAATAAGACAAAATAGCAACTTGGGGTGAACACAGAGTGGTAAAAATAAAAAAGAACTGGGGCAGAACAATGGACCTTCTGGGAAAAGTGGGGAAGATCCTGGTCCCTGTGAGCTGTAAATGCTTCCAGGCTATTCCTACTGAAATAGCAGGCTTAGGTTGGGAGGTAGCCTTGGCCCCAGCCACAGGAGTTTTAACCTCCCAGACAGTGTGAGGACTTGGGGGGCTGTGCAGGGGACTGAGAAAACCTCTATTGATAAAGGACACCAGACCCTGCTGTGCTGCTGAGATGATGTCCCTGGGTGAGAAAACCAGCACACACCCAGTGAGTACAGAAACAGTGGGGTGGGGATGCTGCTGGCTGTGGACATGGACAGGAGGGTGGAGTTCTTGGTTTCAGTTCCAAGCCAGAGGGGAGAACTGCAGGAGGATCTGAGGTCAGAGACACCAACCCCCAAGCTGCTATAACAAGCTGCTATAAATTATTTTTGAAAATGAACAAGGAGAGGAGAAAGAACCCAACCATAAAACGTACTACGGGAATAGAAAAGACTGGGATTCATCTTCAGAGGAGGATATTGAAGCAAAAAAACAAAACAACAACAACAAAACAAAACAACTCTCTTAGCCCAAAGAGTAATGTCAAATGGTCACCTGCCCTAAAAGAATTCCTAGAAGAACTTTTAAAAAGACTTTAAAAATCAAATGAGAGAGAATGAGGAAAATTTTTTTAAAAAAATAAGAATAATCCAAGGAAAACAAGATTATGAAAAGAAAGTCAACCAACTGGAAAAGGAAATTGAGAATCTTAAGGATAAAAATTATTCCTTGAAAATTAGATTTGGGCAAGAGGAAGCCAAGAAATAATGAAACAAAATATAAAGAATGAAAAAATAGAAGAGAAAGTGAAACATCTCATAAGAAAAACAACTGATCTGGAGAACAGATCAAGAAGAGGAAACATAAGAATAATCAGACCACCTGAAAACTACAATCAAAAAAAGAATCTTGATACAATAATACAAAAAATAATTAAAGAAAACTATCTTTAAGTGTTAGAACAAGAAGGGTAAGTAGAAATAGAAAAAAAAATACACCAATCACCACCTGAAAGAGATTCTAAGAGGAAAACCTACAGGAATATGATAACTGGATTCTGAAACCCCCAACTCAAGGAAGAAATATTACAAGCCACAACAAAAAAAACCGAATTCAAATGTGGTAGACATGTTGAAAAGCAAAAGAACTAGGGCTGTAGCCAAAAATATCATGCCCAGCAATGTTAAGAATAATCTTGAATGAATGAAAAAAGGACATTAAATGAATTGTCAGACTTTCAGAATCTTGATGCAAAAAGACTTGAAATCAATGTAAAAATTGACATAGAAGATCCAAGAAAAATACAAGTTAAATATTAAAGACTAATTACAAGGGACTCAGTAAGGGCAGACTGTTTACTTTGTATATGACAAAATTAAATCATATGTCTAAGATTGTTATTAGTAATTGGATAGATTGAGGTAGAACTAAATATGATGTGAAACAAATAAGTAAATCATCTAGGAAAAGGTAAAAAAGAGCAATTATTTCATACAAATGAGATGTGAGAGGAAGAATTGACACAGGAATTAGATGGGGGAGGAGGGCTGGTCGTTATGAAACCCTCCTCTCAATTGGAATTGTTAAAGAGGGAATAACACATATATATCCGAAAGGACAGAAAAGTCTTCTAAATTCAGAAAGAAATAAAAGGTTAAAGGGATAGAGAGAGGGGAAGAAGATAAGGGAGAGATTTTAGGTTGGGAGAGAAGATAAAGGAGGGATCTTTGGTGGGGGCTAGATTAAGTAATATGAGGGCAAGATAACGGATGGAAGTAAAGTAGAGGAGTCAGTAGAGATAGGAAATAAGGGATATATGCAAACATAAAATAAAGACAAGGAGCAAAATTTATTAGGAAAAAGTGGGGGAGGGTAATCATGATGTCTGACAAAGTTAAAGCTAAAATAGATTTATTCAGAGGAGAAAAGTAGGGAAACTACACTATATATCAGCCATATTAGTATTATTTTAGACTATTTAAAATAACTAGAGAGTATAAAGTTGGAATATTGCTGTGGAGGAAGAAATGATGAGCTGGTGAACTTAGAAAAATATGGAAAGATTTGGACCTATGGAGGAAGACATTATCCATCCTCAGAGAAACAGAGGACAGACAAGTATAGTACATATGAATGTATTTGTATATTTATGAATATGATTATAGATATCTACGTACATGTATGTGTATGTAAATGCAGGTGTGTATGTATATATGGGTGTAATATATGTTTGTGTGTATATATGTATATTTATGTATATGTGTATACACATACACACATATATCTCAGTACTTAATTGTAACCTTCTTGGGGGAAGAAAGGAGAAAAAGAACAAAGTCAAAACAGCAGAGAAGAAAAGAAAACTTCAAAGGAAGCAAAGGAAAGATAGACAAATTGGAACACAATATATAGGACTCACTATATAGGTTTTCTGGAAATGAAAATTTATTGCTGTATATTTTGAATCCTCTCTTACATTCTTTTGTGCACATGGCAATGCTTTTTTTCTTTTCTTATTTTGTATTTAGTTTATAATATGCTTCTTTTTCCTTTCTTATTGTGTATTTAAGTTCAAAATAAATTATATTTTAAAAACTGTTGCTTGAGTGAGAAGAGAGGTGGATCTAGTTTGCAGAGGTAGGCGACCATAGCTGCATCTACATATTGGATTTGCATTGATTAATTTTGTGGAACTGTTTTTTCTTTCTTTCTTTTTTATTTGTTATTAGGATTGGTTCTCTGGGTGAAGGTGAGAGGAGGGATATATTAGGGAAGGAGCTGATATAAACCCCAAATGGTTCCTTTTTTTAGTTGAAAGGAAAAGAAATGAATGAGAGAAAAGTCAGTGAATGTACCTACCCCATATTGGGGGGATCAGATTCGCATGTTCCACACCTTCCCTTGTCTAACACCTACTGTCTAGGTGTGACTCATAGTACTGGGGTGGACCAGATACTATTGGCCCTCTCTATTAGGAGTTCCTGATCCCTGTCTCACACACACACAACTCCCCCAACCCCATACACACACACACACACACACACACACACGGGTGTTCAAACTTGGCAATAAGCAAGGATGTCCTATATCTGGTCATTGAGCTCAAAACAGTTTGCTGACCCCTATTCTTAGACCTTGCCTAGAACCAGTCAGTTAGAAGAAATGGGAATGTTTAACCTGTAGCCTTAAAGGGAACATGATGGTAGGACATACTGCTTCTTCTGATATAAAGTAAGCTCCTTGGAGGCAAGGATTGCTGTGTTTTTGTCATTGTATCCCTGATGTCTTGCACATTGCCTGGCACAGAGCAGGTGCTTGATAAATGCTTGTCCATTGATTGATTGAAACATTCAAGGACTGTCATATGGAAGAGAGATTATCCTTGTTCTGCTTGGCCTTTAATGTCAGGATTAGGAGTCAAAAGTAGTAGAAACATATTTAGGTTTGTTCTTAGAGAAAATTTCCTAACAATTAGAACTACCTCAAAGTGGAGTGGGTTGCCCAGCCTCAGGAGGTATTAGGTTCCTCTTCATTTGGGATCTTTAAGGAAAGGTTGAACACTCACTCCACAGGGTTGTTGAAGAAGACTATTATTCAGATGTGAATTGAATTAGGTGCCCTATCAAATCTCTTTCTGCTCTAATTTTATGATTCCAAGAAAGCTTTCAGTTCTAAAGCGATGCTCTTAGGACATCAAATCCATTTCTGAGGGTAATTTTTTCAAAGAGGAAGAAGAGACTGCAGAAGGGTGCAGAGAATGCACAGAAGGAGGAGAAGAGAAGGAAGATCAGACTGACAAGAGGAAGAGAAACAGACAAGTATTCTGGAGGAGGAGGAACATTGAACATAGTCTCTGATGACTTCTCAGTTTTGCTGGGCTTAACCTTGAAACTCAAATGAAAAGTCCATTGAGTTGTCCAACACTTACTACTGGATGACTAAGCAAATCACATTAGAGCTGTAACCAGGGTGGATGACTAGAGCTTTGACATAGGGTAGAAAATTTAAAGGGCACTGACAACATTGTCCTAATTGTTGACCCATCCCCTACAGACATAGTGGGAGGCAGGGGATGGATGGCTCATCCTCTCAGTGCTTTAAGCTCTTCCTGCTCACCCCCTATGAAGGCAGTGGCCAAGGATACTTCTTCCACTCCTACCTTATGGTGATATCTCAGGGCATCTATTCCCCAAGTAAAGCTATCCCTTACTCCCATCTTGCCCCATGTCCATTAACCGCTAGTTAAAGCATCATTAGAAGTGCTTACCTTTGGCATTGAAGAAGGGGGAAACTACTTACATGGAGGAAAGGAGAGCCCAGAAGAACCATAACTTCATCTATTAGTCTTAATAAAGTAACAAATGTTGAGTCTTGATAATCAAACCGGTCTCCAAAGAGCAGAAGAAAAGTGATATTTGTTGGTGCCATGTTGAATAGTTTCAGCTTGAAAGGTTTGCCTGCAAGGGTATAAAAACAACCCAACAACCCCAGTACCTTACATTAGGAGGCACCAAATTCAGGCTCTATAGCAAAACAAAAATGATTAGAATCAAAGATCTCACCATTGAAAGAGTCTATCAATCCTGCCAGGAAGCTAAATTCTTCCAGAATCTTCTTCACCATCAGCTTTTTCCCCATCCCAAGGTTATGCATGCTATACATGGTAAATTTACGAGTGGCTTTCCACAGTTTCCCAGATGAGAAGAATATACCTGTGTGGTGAAAGCATTACAAGTTATTCCTTCCCTAAAAATATCATACTACCTCATTCCCCTTCATTCATTCCCTGTCAAAGTCCCCCAAGACAGTCAAATACAAAAATATATTCAACCAGGAGTCAGGAAGATATCACTGCTGAAACAGGTCTTCAAAGTTCCATGGCCTGGAGACACACTTCTCTGAAGACATTCATCTGTCTTCTCACCCAGAAGATGGTTTGAGGAAGGGGTCTAACGTTGATGTTCTCCTAGCAGCTAGAGGCTCTTCATGAGAAATTTATGACTAGAGAAGCAACTTATAAAAGCCTTGTACTTTCTTATCTTACTAAATATCAATGCGGTCTCAGTAGATGGTATCAGAACAACTCATCATCCATCCATCCATCCATCCATCCATCCATCCATCCATCCATCCATCCATCCATCCATCCATCCATCCATCTATCCATCCATCCAACCATTCATTCATTCTTAAAGAGTTAATCTATGACAACCAACCCTAGCATAGTAACACCTTATTGCTACTCTGCTGCCCAACTTAAAAGGCTTTGAATTCTATCTACCCTTATCTATGGTTCTCTCAGCATATCTGACTCTGACTTTGACTCCTCATTACTTACCTGCACCCCTAGCCCCATTACTCTACCATTTTATCTGAACCAGGTTGGCTTTCATCTACTATTTTCTACTCCTAGACAAACAAGCTCCCAACCCGTTCTTCCTCCTCCTTTTTCTGTAGCCTTAGAGAACCACAGGCAGAAACCCCACCCTATTGCTCTAGAACCTTTCCCATAAGAAAATTGTGTTTAAATGTCCTCTCTTTTACTTCTGGGTTATGTGACCCAGTACAAAGCATCATTGTCATTACTCACATCATCAGCAAACATTTCTTGAGTGTCAGTTGTATGAAAGTCACCGTTAAGAGTTAGGGAGGTATAAAAAGTCACTTAATTTCAATGGTCCTCAGTTTCTTCATCTATAAAATGGAAATAATGCTAAGCAATGTGGCATAGCAGACTATGTTAAAGTTGTATCCAGGAAGATTGAGTTTGAATCTAACTTCCTATACTTAACTTCCTTTTTAAGCAAGTGTGTTTACCTTTCTGGGCACTTCCTCATTTGTAAAATGAGGAAACTAGCTGGCTACTAAAACCCCTTCCAATTTTTATTCTGTGATCCTATGACTTACTGTGTGACCTTATGCCAATCGTTTCTGAGTGTCCATTTCCTCATCCAGAAATAATAATTGTTATTAAATAGTACTTTAATAATTGCAAACCAATCTAGATACATTGTCTCTCATTTGATCCTCACTTTGAGATAAATACTATTATTATTCTTAGTTTAGAGATGAGAAAACAGAGAGAGAGAGAGAGAAAGAGAGAGAGAGAGAGAGAGAGAGAGAGAGAGAGAGAGAGAGAGAGAGAGAGAGAGAGAGAGAGAGAGAGAGAGATTGAGTGACTTGCCCTGGCTCATATAGCTAGTAAGTATCAGAGTCAAGATATGAATTCAGGTCTTTCTGACTTCAAGTCCAGTACTCTGTCCACCACACCACCATCTAGATGCCTCTAAGGAGTGTATCCGCTCCAAATGTTCACATAGACTATTTCTGCCTGACCTGTGAGACCTTCCAAGCTCATATTGTATGATCAGCCACCGTTGGACATACTGTATCTTGACTCCAATAAAGTGACGATATTTTGCTCCTCTTCAAGAACCAAGGACAGTGATCACCAAAGGAAGTATAATTTCTATAGTCCTACCTCACAGGATTGGTTTGAAGCTTCATGATCCCAATAAATCACTTTGCAGACTATAACAAAAAAAATCCTTATAGATATCTTTGGTTTTTATAGTCCCATTATTTCCAAACATATCCCACCCCTTCTCAGAGAATCATTCTCTTTAGCAAAGAATTAAGGGGATACTGGGAAGAGAAGGGGAGGAAAAGAACAGTTTTGGAAAACTGATACATCGCCATAGTGTGGCAGTATATTTGATGCCCTGCATCCATGGGCCCCTTCCTCTTGCAAAAAGGGAAGGCGCTGTGTTTTTGGCTGGGCCTGACTCTGACCAGTCCCCTGGTAGTTCAGGTTTAGAGAGAGGTGATGAAGCTGCTCCTGCCACAGGGAGCAATCTCCTATCTCTTCTTTGGAGCTGAGTTTGGTCTTTATAATTATAGTGTTAAGTTTGTAGGGGGTTTTGAATATTCTTTCCACTTAGACTGTTGTAGTCAGTATATTGTTTTCCTGTTTCTGTCTCACTTTGTAAACTTTAAAGTGACATATAAATGTCTTGTTATTGTACTGACTGCCTCCCAGGGTTTGACGAGAATCACATAAGATGATATATGTCCAAAACCTTTTGAAAAGGATAAAACTCTGTTGCAACACAAGATAGTATTGGAAAAGAAGATGGAATCACTTTCTTCAAATTATTTTCAATTCAGTCCTTCATTTCTTTGAGATTGAACATATATATGTGTATATATGTGTGTGTGTGTGTATATATATATATATATATATATATATATATACACACACATATATATGTATGTGTGTATGTATCCCTAGACCTGGGGGCACATGCTTAATTACATGGCCATACTATGCAAAACTATGAAAGCAAAATAGAAGTGAATGGCTGCTCCAAGAGACAGTTGCCTTGGCTGACTTGGGCACTTGGGGTGGGGGAGATATATCTGGGAAGTTCTCCTCTTCCTCCTGGCCCTACTATGCTGAGTGAGGGTTAATGTTTTCTCAATCACATACCCTGGCCTTCCTGGATGTGCTGGAATATAGGGATGGGTGGTCGGTCAGCAAACTCCTCAGCAGAATTGACCAGTGCGTCTCTCACAGCCTCATAGCCAGTCAGCACCACCATCTTTTGGAGACCAAAGTGAATGGTGAAGATGGGGCCATATTTCTCTGAAATCTGGGGAGGGGGCACAAGGGTCATGTCATCAGTGAAAAGAAAATGGTGGTTAAGTCATATAATACATGGGTGTATAAGTGTCTTCTCTGGCTAACAACTCTAGGATTTTTATGGACTAAAGGGCACATTGAGAAAAACATCACAAAAGATTAGAATTGGAAATGGCCATATTGTCCAACTCCCTCATCTTAAGTAAATCTGGATCTCTTGATTCCCAGGCTGGGGTTCCTTCCATTTTGTGGTATTGCCTCTCACAAACCACTTAACAAATGTATGACCAGTGGGAAAATGTCCAAACAATGCCCTAGGAATAAAATGAGGCAGGAGTATGGCCAGAAAAAGCTGAACTTATGGTCAAAAACGACTTGGATTCAAATCTTTCAGTCTCATAGCCAGTTAGCACCATCTTCTGAAGACAAAAGTAAATGGTGAAGATGGGGACGTGTTTCTCTGACATCTGGGCAGAGGGAACAAGGGTTCCCTGACCCAAGGGAAATCATTTAACTTATATGTGTCTCAGACAATTCCTTAGAATTTATTTACCAAGTCATATACAGGTTGTTTTGGTACTGGTGTAAGGAGTCCCCACACCAGGGTGGTATAGTGGAAAGAATGCTTTCTTTGAAATAAAAAAGACTTGCTATAAATATTTGTGTACAAGTAGGTCTTTTCCCTCCCCTTTGGGATATAGATCTAGTTGTGGCATTGCTAGATCAAAGGATGTGTACAGTTTTATAGCCCTTTGGGCATAGCTCCATGTTACTCTTCAGAATAGTTGGATCAGTTCACAACTCCACCAGCAATGCATTAGCATCCCAATTTTCCCATGTCCCCTCTAACATTTATCATTTGCCTTTTCGGTCCTATTAACCAATCTGATAAGTATGAGGTATCACCTCAGAGTTGTTTTAATTTGCATTTTTCTAATCAATAGTGACTTAGATCATTTTTTCATAGAAATCACTTACTTTCTTGGCACACTAGGCAACTGTCTAAGATTAAGTCACAGAGAAGGTGCTGACCTGACTTGTTAGAGAGAGTTTTCTCCCCTGGGTGTTTCCTATACCAATTAAGTCACAGGTCTAGTGCCTATCTCTCTCTCGACCAACAGGAAAACTGATGAAAGATTTCTTTGGCAACATGGGTGTGTGTGTGTAGGGGGGGTATGAGCGTGAGTGTGAGTAATAAGAGACACATCGAGAAATGATGAGACCGATGAGACTGAAAAAGATTAAAGCAGGAGTGAGTCTTGTTCAGCTGATATGTTCCTCTAATTCTCCCTCTTCCTTTCTTCCTTTCAATTTTAATCCAGAGGAAATGAAAGAAAAGTGACACATAGGGTTTCCTAGATCTCTAGTAACCTCCCTTGGGGTTGTCCTCCCAGGTAGGTGGAAGACTCGGCAGAAGAATATTATTACTGTCTTTCACTGTTGATCTACCGTCATCCGTGGGAAAGAGGATTTCTGGGACATCTGCTGTGTTGGAGCCAATTCTTGAGAGATACTGAGCTCATCTACAGAAACAACAATTAGGCCATTCGACCTATTGCCACTCAGCAAATTTTCGGGTCACTGTCTCCATCATCAGTGAAGAAAAGCTCCTTTTTATATTGACTAACACATTTAACACATGATTAGAAGGGTAAATCTGTTGACCCCCCCCCACAAAATTCTAGAGCATAATATTCATTCTAAGCCAAAGTTGGAATTTATGTTTGGCTTATGGATGCCACTGCTTACCCTCCACTGGTGTGAGTAACTGAATTGTCCTATGGATGACTATTGGTTTAAAAAAAGCACATATTATTGGAATAGGGCATCATGCTATGTTGTTGCTACTGTTGTCCAAGAGTTCCCACTCTCAAGTCAAGTCAACAAGCACTTATTAAGCACCTACTATGTACCAGGCATTGTGATAAGAACTGAGGATACAAAGAAAGGGAGGGAGGGAGTTTCTATGTTCAAGGAGCTATAGTCACGTGGGGTAGACATCACACAAACTATGTACAAACAAGATATATACAAAATAAATTGGAGAGAATCCCAGAGGGAAGGCACTAAGATTGAGGAGGACCAGCAAAGCCTTCTTGTAGAAGGTGGCACCTTAGTTGACAATTAAAGGAAGCCAGGGAAACCAGGAGTTGGAGATAAGCAGGGGACAGAACTCCAGTTTAGAGAGACAGTCAGAGAAAATGTCAGATGTTGGGACGTTGGCTGTCTTGTGCGGGAAACAGCAAAGAGGCCAGTGTGATTGGATTGGAGAGTATGTAAAATGATCTGATGAACAGAACATAAAATAATTAGTATTTATATTTGTCAACCCTGTCCCAAGACCCACTGGTATGGGACTCTTTGTTATTGATGGAGGTGAATTCACTAACCTTTGGGAGGGGCAGGCAGAGTTGGAAAAAGTTGAGGGCTCCAGTTCTCAACCAGTCCCAGCTTTGGGGTCTCTCCAAGAGAGAGTCTTAAAGGTTAGCATCAAATGGACTTCCAGTTTCATGAGAAAACAGAGAGGCCACCCCCCACATCATGTTGCTAAAGGAAAAGACTCTGGGAAGACTTGAGAGGAATGGGACATCTTCATAATGTTTCTGCTCCCAGCTTGCAACTTTAGAGATTTGGGGGAGTTTCCCCTTGAGTGAGATCAAGGATACTCTTTCTTGGATGAACTGAGTTATCTAAGTCCCAGTGGGAGAGCTCTTTCACTCTGTATTGTCTGGTATATATTCTCCTATGTATATCTTGTCTGATTTCTGTTTTGCTATGATTTGGAAAAATTGTTTTTTTCTTTTTTATATTTACTGTATGTGATAATTATGGATCTGGTATTAGTTGGGAAAGGGATAAAGGCTTGGATATAGAACCTGGGGTCCCTCTTTCTCCAGAAATGACAAAGTGATCAGAAGTTAACTTGAATCCAGTCATATACCTTAGATGAACAATTTTAAAAGGAACAGATAGATATACCTCAAACCTAGCACCCCCTCTCTCTGAGCAGAGCAGAATGGTGGCTACCAGCCTCAACCTCCTGTTGCCCTTCCTGTTAAGAATGAAAGTCTCTCTTGGAGTTGAAAGGAGAGTAAAGACTAGCATGTTTTTTATTTTCTTCTCCTTCTAAAGGCCAAAGTGATCGATAAGTATTGAGTCATGCTCTGAAGGAGAAATAGATGACAAGAAAATAGACTTGTAGAAAAGATTATCTAAACAATTGATTTATGGGGGATCCCCTGGGCTCAGAAACTATTCCATCAAGTACCTTGAGTTTCCCTCCACTTTTTCAGAATTTTAAGTGTTTTCTTAAAAGGTAACATGTTTTTATGGATGGAATGCCAGGCTCTGAGTCAGGAAAACCTGGAGTTGAGTCCCACCTTTGATACATACTAACTGCAGGACCTTGGACAAGTCTAAGATTAGAACTTGCCCAGAACAGTTGTTGATCTGTTTTGGTGGAGACCATTTCCTTCTTTGTGCACTCACAGATCCTGTCATTTTTAAAAAATAAAGCTTTATTAAAAGCTTAGAGTCAAATGCCACTGAAGCCAACTGAATTTGCTATGTAACTATTTACATTTGAATTCTTTTCAGTGGGTAAAGTAACATAACAATTTCTTCCTCTAAGCCTGCATTAGGATTTTTTTTGGTCCACTCCTTCTCTTATCTTTTTGTACTTAGTATGTGGTCCTTTCTTCTACTTCTGTTTCTTCCCTACCTGGAATTCTTTCATAAAAGCTTTTCAAGATTTCTTTATTTTTTTTTACGTACATGTTGGTTTTTCTTTTTTGTAGATATACTGAGATACCATCTAATCTGGGCTTCTCATTTTAAAGGTGAAGAAACTGATGTCCTGAGAAGCTCAATGACTTGCCCAAGGTCACAAAGGTAGGTCTTTGACCCAGGTCCTCAGATTCCGAATCTCAGATACTTTCCACTGCATCATGTACTACAAAGCCTGACATACAATAGGTGCCTAGTAATTGCTTCCTGATTAGCTCATTGCATTATAGTATCCCATTAATATAATGTGCCACAATCTATTTAACTATTCCTCTATCTGACATTAACTTGTTTCCATGTTAGTTTTTTTAATCTTGTATAATGCTGCTATGAAAATCTTGGAACAGATAGCCCTTTGTGTTTATTTGTTTATGATACACTTTCAGGGCATATTCTCAACAGCAGAATCATTGGATTAAAGGCTATGATTTTTTTTCAAAGGATAGCTAGGTGGTACAGTCGATGGAGCACTGGATCTGGAGTTGAGGAAGACTCATCTTTCTGAATTCAAATCTGGCCTTAGAAATTTACTAGCTGTGTGACCCTGGGCAAGTTACCTAACCCTGTTTGCCTCAGTTTTCTCATCTGTAAAATGATCTTGAATCTTTCCCAAGGAAACCCCAGATGGAGTCACAAAGAATTGATCACAATCGAAATGACTGAATAATAGTTTTTGCAACTTTTCCATGTAGTATCTATCTCATACTTTCTACAACTTTAGTTACTTCATAATTAGTGAGAACAAATAATCCTGAACTGCTTGCTCTCACTCAACACAGCAAGCTTCAACCCTATCCACTCCACTATATTCACTAATGTAGTGAATATAGGCACATAGATATATAGGAATATATATAATATATGGATATATAGAATATAGGAAAGCAAGCTAAGGTATTTTCATTTTCAACAAGGTTGGAATAATTACCTACTGAACTTTCAACTGATCAGAAATTTAAGTTAGCCCGAAAGTTCATAACCTGAGGCTTCTAATTTCTGGTAGCCTTACTGCATTAGATGCTTAATCATGAGTGTGGTGTTGTGGGAGGAGTACCAGTCTTGGAAACTGAACACTTGATTTTGAGTGCTAGCTCTAACTCTAACTAGCTTTGTGACCTTAAGCAAGACATTGTAACCTCTGAAATGGAGAAAAGAATACATGTGATATTTCTCTCTCAAGGTGTTGTGAAAAAAGTACTTTGTAAATGTACATTATTAAACAAAGAAAGGAAAGAAGTCACAAGAAATCTTAATGGTTTTGTCTAAGGATACCATGAGTCACCAGCTGAGTGTTTGCCAAATGGGCTGGTCTCATGCACGTCCAGGGATTATAGGATCAAAGGATTATAAATTTACAACCAGAAAGGATGAGAGAGGTTATTGAATGTGGTCCCCTCCTTTTGCAGATGGGAAAACTGAGGCACAGAGAGGTGAAGTAACCTGTTAACTGTGCATTTAGCTCCTCATTGCCACAGATCACCAAAGGAAACTGATGAAAAGATGGGAGAGTTCAATGCAAATCCATCCCCACTACTGTCAGAAACCATTTGGAAGGACATGCTCTACCAATGGTTGCTCCATTAATATGGTTTCAGAGACAATCCACCAAACAGCTAAAGAAACCAAGTCAAAATTTTAGAAATAAGATCCCTTATCCAAGACTACTCAACAATAAGGTCAAATAAGGTCAAATTTGGAAAAGTACTTATCACAATGCCTAGTTCATAGCAGGTACTTAATAAAAGCTTATTCCCCACCCTTGTCCTGGTGGGCATCATGCTTATTTTTTACCTTAGCAGCTTTGCTCGTAATAAGTTCATAGATGGAGCTGGAAAGAACTTAGAAGCAATCTAGTCTGAGCTTCCCATTTTACAGGTGAAGAAACTGATGTCCTGAGAAGGCCAATGACTTGCCCAAGGTCAGAAAGAGGCAAGATTTGGACCCAGGTCCTCTGACTGAAGATCTCACCCACTTTCCATTGCCTCCCATACGGCCTCCCTCCTGCCCTGTGATGTTGTCAGTGAATAAGTATTTATTCAGTATATGCCACACGGTGTCCTAAGTGCTAAGAATATAAAGGCATAGAGACAGCAGATGGAGGAACAGCCAGAAGTCCAGTGCTGCTTGATTGTACAGCATGTGAAGACAAATATAGTTTAAGAAAACCCAGTTAGGCAGAGGCCAGCTTGTGAAAGACTTTAAATGCCAAACAGAGGATTTTATATTTGATTCTAGAGGTAACCAGTAGGTAACTAGGTCGTGCAGTGGATAGAATGCAGGTCCTGCAGTCAGGAGGACCTGAGTTCAAATCTGATCTCAGACATTTGCTAGCTGTGTGACCCTGTGTAAGACACTTGACCCCATTTGCCTCAGTTTCCTCAACTATAAAATGAGCTGGAGAAGGAAATGGTAAATCACTCCAGGATCTGCTAAGAAAATCCTAAATGGGGTAATGAAGATTCAGACGTGATTGACTACAATAGCAAAAGGGGTGATGGGGAACCTCACACCAACACCCCACTTCCTTCTGTCCCTGGATAACCAGGTGAGGGCTTAAGTAAAATCCCCTTCCATTCTGAAGACTCCCTGCTGCTACTCCAGCTAACAGAGTTCTCTCTTTTTTGAATTTGGGCTGTTCTCTACACCGTTGATAAACACTTGTTGAAGTGAATAGTGGGAAATTATTGCTTGTTGCCCCCTCAAACAAAAACCCCTCTCAGTACCACATTCACCCACATTAGGCTGGAGGAAACTGGAGAAAATGAGGTCCCAAGGCTACTTGGGTCAGTTCCACCAATTCCAGAGCAAAGAGTCTTATTGAGAGAGGAGCTGGTCCTTGGAAGGGGACGGCAGTCGGCCTTACCTTCATCAGTGACTTGTCCTGTCTCCTGAGATCCAACAAGTGAAGGTTCCCAATGAAAGGGAGAGGGGTTGGCCCAGGGGGCCACTTCCCAGCTGGCTTTTTGGGTTGGATGAGGAAACAGAGCAGCCTCCAGAAGAGCAGAAACCCCAGCAAAGCAAGCCCAATGGGGTCTGACAGGAGAAAAGTAAGGAACGACATGGCAGTCAGGACCTGTTGAGCAGGCAAGGGATGACTGTCCCACCACGGTCTGTCCCAGAGTGCAGGGCTTACTTCTATACCTTCCCTGGGAGTGCCAGAAGCACTCCACCCTCTTTGCTCACCTTGGAGAATGTGGAATAAGCAGTTTGCAAAAAAACCAGGAGCAAAAAGGTTTAAAGTTACAAATGTGGTATGTGGGTGAATGAAGCCTCCAAGAAACTGAGCGTTAGTCAAGAGAGAGGGCTGAGTGGACAGTGTGGGCGTCCACAGAGAATAGGCCCCCAACTTCATGGATGAAATATTTCTACACCAACTGCCTATTTGCCCACCAAAATAGAAAGGTGAGCTCAGTATCTATTTTTTCATGAGCTTATTGTGAACTCAAACCACCATCCGTGCTAAGTGATAGTCAGCAAAACCCAAATTCAAATAGTCTCAGACCTTTACCAGCTGTATGTCCCTGAGCAAGTCACTTAATCTTTGTCTGTCACAGTTTCTTCAGCTGCAAGATGGGAGATAATAACATCACCTGCCTCATAGGATTATTGTAAAGATGGAATGAGATTATATTTGTGAAGCATTTAGCACAATGCTTAGCATGTGGTAGGTACAATATAAATCCTTATTTCTTTCTCCATTCTCTAAATTCCTAATGGGGCATATATTGTGTTGCCTTTTGGTTTTCCTACCTCCGCTTTTCATTCAACAGCATTTTTAAGTACTTACCATGTGTCAGTCACTGTACCAGATGATGGAAATATCAAGACAGAAATGAAGTGGTCCCAGCCTTCAAAAGGCTTCTATAGAGAGAGACAATGTGCATACGTATAAAATGATATTGTGAGTAGAGTAGTAAACTTGAGGGAAGACCTGAGTTCAGATCCCGCTTTAGACGTTACTAGTTGCTTGATACTGGCAAGATATTTTAACCTCTCCCAGACTACTTTTCCTCATCTGTAAAATGGGGATGATAAGAACTCCAAAGTGCTTTATTCATGCTTTATTCATGTCTTATAAACACTACACAACATTTTCTTTTATTGTTTTTCTGGGCTTATGATTTCATAGGCATAGGGAGCTTAGGTCAAGGACTTTTCTCTGACAATGCAATTGTTGCCTTCTCTGAGCTTCAGAGAGTTAGAGAGGTACTCCGGCACAGAGAGGGAAAGTGAAGTGCCCAGGGTCACACAGCCAATGTGTCAGAAATAGGACTTAAATTCAGGTCTTCCCTGAATCTGAATTCCCAGTTCACTCCCTCGTTTGCACTGCCTTTCATGCAAAATAAAGATGATAAATAACAATAATAGCTAGCAATTATATAGTGCTTTTCAGGGCTGCTCCCTGGCCCAGCAGATAAGCCCAGGCCTGGAGTTAGGAGACTCATCTTCCTGAGTTCAAATCTGGCTGTGTGACCCTGGACAAGTCATTTACCCCTATTTGCCTCAGTTTCCTCGGCTGTAAAATGATATGGAAAAGGAAGTGGCAAACCACTCCAGCATTTTTGCCAAGAAAACTCCCAATGGGGTCAGGAAGGGTCAGAAATGACTAAAATGATTGAACAAAAAATAGAAAGCCTTAATGTTTGGGTTTGCAAAATGCTTTGTCTCATTTGATTCTCACAGCAACCCTGGGAGGCAGATACTAGATTATCCCCGTTTTACAGATGAAGAAACCGAGGCAAATATTAAAGGGATTTACCCAGGAGCACACAGCTAGTTAAGTGTATGACGTAGGATGTGAACTCAGAGCTTCCTTTCACCAAGTCCAGCACTTTATGGTTTTATTTGTATGGGGACTTTCAAATGAAAAAACCCCTTCTACCCAGTAAGATTAATTCCTTTTCTGCAACTTACACACTGAGATATCAAATGACTTGATCAGGGTCACGCAGCTAAGACTGTTTCAGAGGTGGGATGTGAATCAGGTCTTCTTAGCTCTGAGCCCCCTCAAGCCTCTTCGCACAAAGTGTATCCAAAACAAATCTCGCTTCCTCTGTGAATAGAGGGCTTTATGGATATTGAATTGCTTTAAAGATGTCAATAACAGTAATAAAGAGTAATAATTATTATTTATTCCTTTCACCTCCCTGGACTTCTTTTAAGTTATTTTATTTGTTTTCAGTGTTCTACAATTACTTCCACATATCTTAGATTTTCCCCCTCCCTCTTCCTCCCTCCCCCTCTCTCTACACTCCCTCTCTGAGACAGCATACAATCGTATGTAGATTCTATTCCTGTTAAATACCTTTTCACCTTAGTCATGTTGCATAGAAGAATTAAAATGAATGGGAGAAATCATAAAACAAAACAAAATATAACAGAAGAGAAAATGTTCTGCTTCATTTTACCATCCATTTCCATAATTCTTTCTCTGTATATGGAAGGCATTTTGCCTCAAAAATCCATTGGGAATTTTTTAGGTTCTTGTATTGCTTTGAAGGACTAAATCTACCGGAAAAATTCTTCGCACACTATGGTCGTTGCTGTGTACAAAGTTCTCCTGGTTCTGCTCCTTTCTCTCAGCATCAGATCATATAAGTTTTTCCAGCCCTCTCAGAAGTGTTCCTGTTCATCATTTCTTATAGCACAATAGCATTCCATTATATTCATATACCCCAATTTGTTCAATCATTCC
This sequence comes from Bettongia penicillata ogilbyi, assembly GCA_023548195.1. Lineage (NCBI taxonomy): Eukaryota > Metazoa > Chordata > Mammalia > Diprotodontia > Potoroidae > Bettongia > Bettongia penicillata. Next base: position 5,771,421 of record JAJHZJ010000100.1, read on the forward strand.
CCAATTGATGGGCATCCCCTTGATTTCCAGTTTTTGGCCACCACAAAGAGAGCTGCTAAAAATATTTTTGTACATGTTAATCTATTTCCTTATAAACCCTCTTGGATGCCCCTTCACACTTCATTGTGATCATTTCTGCTCCAATCTCTGTACGCTCACGCATTTAAATTTTTCTTCCAAACACATTGCTTCCAGGTTAGCCTCTTTAGAGCACTGCTGTCCCTTTCTGGATGATATAACATGATTGGTTCCTGAAGCATGTAGCTAAGGAGAATATGGTGCCTAAATCTGACTTCTCCCTGCAAAATCCCAATTGCTATCATTTGTCTCTGGCTAAACATCCCTGCCATCCTAATTTGGATTCTGAACCTATTTTTAAAAAATGCCTTGGGACTGGGCTGTGCTTCTGTTATGAGAGAGTAATATGTGGGTGGAATTTTCCAAAGACACACTTATTACTGTGTGCTAGGACACATAAGGCAGCTGGTTGGCACAGTGGATAGAATGCCAGGTCTGAAATTGGGAAAACGAGTTCAAATCTTATCTCAGACACTTACTAGCTGTGTGACCCTAGGTAAGTCACTTAACCCTAATTGCCTTAGTTCCTTGTCCGTAAAATGAGCTGGAGAAAGAAATGGTAAAGCACTCCAGTATCTTTGCCAAGAAAATCCCAAATGGGGTCACGAGGAGTCAGACAGGACTGAAATAACTGAGCAACAAAACGAACCTTCTAACAGCCCCACAACGTAAAACCCGGTAATGTGTCGCAGTGGGAATGCTCGTACCACGAGTAACCAGCTTTATCTCTCATCCAGGCCCAGTGGAGCTAGGCAGTCTACTTCCTTGTTTCCTCAAACTGCTCTCCCGCCAGCAGGTCTAAGATCCCAGAGATGGACCACACACAGACACATCCCAACTCTTTTAGGTCCCTCGGGGTAATGCTGTGGAGGAGAAACAAACTTCCTCTATTAACACTTCATCCTTAAGCCCCATCTGATGTGTTTTCTATCTATACAACCAACCGCCTGCTTTGACACTTTTAGATCTGAAACATAACTGTTTACTTAATAATAAGGCAAAATAAATTATATGTACTAATATTAAGGCAAATGCATAAGTAACAAAGTGCATAATACACATATGAATCCATTTCACATTCTTCTACCAATGCATTGGGTAGCTATGGTAAAAAGTGGGTACACACTTATAGGAACACATGAGGAAGGCACCTTCACTTAACAGCAACTTAAGTTACAGCTGGAGTTGTGACTCCAGACTGCAGGCTTCAATATTATTGTTCTATCTCTACCCAAAGGACTATAAAACCATACATACCCTTTGACCAAGCAATACCCCTACTATGCCATGCATCCCAAAGAGATAAAAAACAAAAAGGAATACAGGTATAAAAATAGTTATAGCAGCTCCTTTTGTGGTGGCAAAGAATTGGACATTGAGGGGATGCCCATCAATTGGAGAATGACTGAACAAGTTATGGGATATGATTGTAACAAAATACTGTTGTGCTGTAAGAAATGATGAGTAGGCAGATTTCAGAAAAATCTATAAAGACTTGCATAAACTGATGCAAAGTGAGCAGAACCAGAAGATTATACACAGTAACAGTGATACTGTATAATAATCAACTGTAAATGACTTCTTCTGAGCAATACAGTGATCCAAGACAATTTTGAAAGATTTATGATGAAAAATGCTATCCACCTGCAGAGAAAGAACTAATGGAGTCTGAATACAAATCAAAGTATACTTTTCTTTATTTTTCTTGGGTTTTTTGTGTTCTCTTTCACAACATGAGTAATACAGACATGTGTTTTGCATGACTGCACATGTATAACTTGTGTCAATTTGGTTGCCTTCTCAATGAGGTGAGAAGGGGGAAGGGAAGGTAGGGAAGGAGAGAATTCAGAACCCAAAAAAATTTTTAAAGGAATGTTTAAAATTGTTTTTCATGTAATTGGGGGAAAATATTAGATTTAAGAGAAAAAAATTACTGTTCCATTCAGGAATATCCAGATCACATGAAAAAACTTCTCTACTCATTGCTTAACTATTGATCAGCCCACTCTTCAGCTGGAGAAGTCGATAGCTCTTTCGAATAACCATCACCCTAAAAAGATGTTTAGAAAGTGTTAACCATTATTGTTAACAGCTGTTCTCTTTAAACCAGAGAACTGCAAAACTCACTAGCCTAGCTGTCTTTTGGAAATAGAGACCAGAGAAGAGCCAACTATGTACTCACACGGATGTTGTGATGTCGAATTACAATGAACCTTGTAGCAACCATGCAGGCTCAACCTTTAAAATAAAAAAAAAAAAGTTTTCATTGATGTCTGGGTTTTTTACACCATTATAGTTTTCCCTGCCACACTCCCAGAGAATCATGCATAACAAATTGTAATTTTAAAGACAAAAAGAAAAAAGAGTGAAAAACTAGTATATCATATCAATACATTTTAAAAATCTAAAAATATAAGGGATGGGGTGGAAACGCCTTCTCATATTTCTTCTTTGGGCCAGTACTTGTTCGTTATAATTTGGCAACTTTCCCTCTGGATCCCTTTTTGGGGGGGTGAGATCTTTCTGTTTACATTGTTGCAGTCATTATGTGCTTTTGGCTTCACTTACTTCAGTTGGCCTCAGTTCACATAGATCTTTTCATGCTTCTTGATGATCCTGCATGATAATCATGTAATATTCTGTTTCATTGATGTACCACAATCTCTTTAGCCAGTCTCCATCAGGTTCATCCTTTAAGTCAGTTCACCAGGCTACAACCACTGCTGTTACAACACCCTCTCTACTTTCCTTTCTCAAGACATAGAGGGCAGCAGGAGGCACAATCCTCTGTCCAACTCTAGGTGTCAATGAAAGGCAACAGCTGTGGCTTCTTGGTCCATGAAGGCAATTCTCTCTGACCAATCAGGACTGCTATATCTTCCCTTCCTCCAGCATTGTTTTAGCTGTCTTTTCTTGCTCTCCTCCTCTAAAGTTAGTGGTTATAGTTCGAAGGTCTAAATGAGAACTTTCCAACTTGCAGGAACTTCTCATTTTCTTAGCTTTGTCCTCTTTAATCATAAAAGTTATATGCAAATAAGCTAACGGACCATCATTCTATGGAGCCTTTCACATTTTTCTTTAGTTTTTAGTAAGTAACATATTCTTCTCTGCTGTTTTCTTGCTCTTTTTTTCCTTCTTTTTTTTCTATAACTAAACTGTTACTGTACAAGTGAGGTATCATTCCATATTGTTAAAAAAGAGATCTGAGTTCTCGATCCACACCCAGATAATTTTCCCAAAACTGTCCAAAATTGGATCCCACTGCTTTATCCATGTATTATACCAGTTTATATTCAAACAAAGTTCTTTTTTTACTCATAGTAAGTATTAAAATCCATGTCAGCAACAATATGTTATATCTTTTGACAATAAATATAAATCTCTTCCTTTGGACAAAAATACTTTTTTATGCCCTTTCTGTGATTAAATCTACTATATTAAAAAAAGGTCTTAGAGACAGTGTACATTATACTTAGCACACTGCATCAAGAGATGTGAAACTATGGAGAGGGCAAAGTCAAGATGGCAGAATAAGGCAGGAACTCATCTGAACTCTCCCAAATTCACCTCTAAATAACTATAAAATAATGCCTCAAAATTAATTATGGAGCGGCAGAACCAACAAAAAAGATGGGGCAAAACAATTTTCCAGTCCAAGACAACTGAAAAGATTGGCAGGAGAGGCATGTCTCACTTAGATAAAAGAGAACGGTTCAGTGTGGGCAATATCCAGGCAGGCCAGTAGAAGGCCCCAGTCCTGGTGAAGGTCAGTGATGAAGTTCTGCATTCCTAGCATAACCAGCCAGAAACCAGACCCCATGGCCCCTACACAGCAGGTCAGTAGTCAGGCCTCAGGCTTCTGAGGCAAAAAGTTGGGGACAGTTCCCCCCTGTGCCCCAGGAGAGAGCCCAACTTTAAAAGTTCTAAAATAGGCTGGAAAATGAGCAAAAAATAAAGAATTCTGAACATAGAAAGGGAAAATCAAAACACAAACTCAGAAGAAGGCAACAGTATCAAAATACCTATATGTGAAGTCTCAAAGAAAGATCTGAACTGGTCTCAAGCCCAAAAGAATTCCCAGAAGATCTCAAAAAGAATTTTAAAAATTAAATAAGAGAGGTAGAAGAAAATTTGGGGAAATAAATTAAAAAGATATAAGAGAATCATGAAAGACTAGTCAAAACCTTGGGAAAGGATGCACAAAAAAAGGGGGAAAAGATGTACAAGAATTCACTGAAGAACACAACTTTGTAAAAAATAGAATTGGCCAAATTGAAAAGGAGGTAAAAAGCTAATTGAAGAAAATAATTCCTTAAAAATTAGAATTGGGGAAGTGGAAACTAATAACTCCATGACACATCAAGAATCAATCAATCAAAATCAAAAGAAGAAAAAAAAGAGAAGAAAATGTGTACTATCTCATTAGAAAAACAACTGACCTTGAAAATGGATTAAGGAGAGAAAATTTAAGAATTATTGTGCTACCTGGAAGCCATGATCAAAAAAAGAGTCTGCACATCATCTTTCAAGAAATTATCAAGAAAAACTGCCCTGATGTCCTAGAATCAAAGAGTAAAATAGAAATTGAAAAAATCCACCAATTACTTCCGAGAAAGAGATCCCAAAATGAAAATTCCCAGAAATATTATAGCCAAATTCCAGAACTCCTAGGTCACAGAGAAAATGTTAGAAACAGCTTGAAAACTGTTCAAAATATCATGAAGCCTAGTTAGGATTATACAGGATTTAGCAGCTTCTACTTAAAGGGATCAGAGGGGTTGGAATATGATATTCCAGAAGGCAAAGGAACTAGGATTACAATCAAGAATCACTTACTCAGTGAAACTCAGCACAGTCATTCAAGGGGAAAAATATATATTCAGTGAAAGAGAGGACTTTCAAGCATTCCTGATTAAAAGACCAGAGCTGAACAGAAAATTTGATTTTTAAATATAAGACTCAAGAGAAGCATATAAAGGTAAGCAGGAAAGAGAAAACATAAGGGATTTAATAAGGTTAAACTGTTTGCATCCCTACAGGGGAAGATGATATTTGTAACTCTTAAGAACTTTATTACTATTAGGGCAGTTAGAAGGCATGTACATAGACAGAGGGTAGAAGTATACATTGACTTTGATGGAATGGTATTAAAAAATTAAGGAATAAGAAAGAAAATTGCACTGGGAGAAGAGTAATATAGGGTAAATTATTTCACTTGAAGAGGCACCGAAGATGTCTTACAGTGGTAAGAAAGGTGGGGGAGGTGAGAGTGAACATTGCTTGAAGTTTGCTCATCAAAATTGACCCAAAGAGGGAATAACATATACCCTAAGTTGGGTATAGAAATCTGTGTTGCCCTATAGAAAAGCAGGAGGGGAGGGGAATAAGAGAAAGGGAGGAACAATATAAGGGAGGATGGACTGGGGGAGGTGGTCAGAGGCGTAACACGTGTGAGATGGGACAGAGTGAAAGGAGACATAGAGACACATACAGAGAGAGAAAGAGACAGACAGAGACAGAGAGAAAGAAAGATAAATGGGGGAAGTGGGATGGAGGAAAACACATAGTTAGTAATTATAACTGTGAATGTGAATGGATGATTCACCCATAAAACAGAAGCAGGTAGCAGAGTGGATTAAAAACCAGAATCCTACAATATGTTGTTTACAAGAAACACATTTGAAGCAGAGAGATATACACAGGGTAAAGGCAAGAGGCTGGAGAAGAATCTATTATACTTCATCTGAAGTAAAGGGGAAAAAAAGCAGGAGTAATGATCATGATCTCTGACAAAGCAAAAGAAGAAGTGGATCTAATTAAGAGAGAAATAGAAGAAAACTACACATTGCCAAAAGGAATAAACAATGAAGTCATATCAATGCTCAACATATAGGCAACAAATGATATAGCATCCAGATTTTTAAAGGAGAAATTAAATGAGTTACAGAAGGAAATAGACAGTAAAACTATAGTAGTGGAGGGTCTCAACTTTCCTCTCTCAGAACTAGATAAATCTAACCACAAAATAAATAAGAAGAAGTTAAATAAGTGAGTAGAATTTTAGAAAAGTTAGACATGTTAGACCTCTGGAGAAAGTTGAACGGGGATAGAAAGGAATATACTTTTGTCTCAGTGATACATGGCACCTACATAAATATAGACCATATATTAGGGCACAAAAATCTCACAGCCAAATGCAGCAAGGCAGAAATATTAAGTGCATCCTTTTCCAATCATAATGTAATAAAAATTACATTCAATAAAGGGCCATAGAAAGATAAATTTAAAATTAATTATAAACTAAATAATCTAACCCTAAAGAATGAGTGGGTCAAAGAAAAAAATCATAGAAACAATCAATCATTTAATTAAAAAGAATAACAAAAATGGGACAACATACCAAAGTGTATGCGATGCAGCCCAAGTATTACTTAAGGGGAAATTTATATCTCTAAATGTGTCCTTCAATAAAATAGAGAAAGAGCAGATCAATGAATTGGGCATACAACTAAAAAAACTAGAAAAAGAATAAATCACAAATGCCCAATTAAATAACATCTTGGATACCCTGAAGATCAATTCATGGAGAATTGAATAAAATTGAAAGTAAGAAAACCATTGAACTGAAAAATAAAAGTAAGAGCTGGTTTTATGGGGTGGGGGGTAACACTAAAATGCATAAACCATTGGTTAATTTGATTTAAAAAGAGAAAAAGAAAGAAGATAGCCAAATTACCAGTATCCAAAATGGTGAATTCACTACCAAGGTAATGGAAATTAAAGTAATTATTAGGAGCCCAATTATATGCCAATAAATCTGACACTGATTGAAATGGATGAATATTTACAAAATGTAAATTTTCCAGATTAGCAGAAGAGGAAATAAAATACTTAAGTATCTCTATCTTGGGAAAAAAAAATTAAATAAGCCATCAATGAGCTCTCTAAGATAAAAATTCCCAGGGTCAAATGGATTCACAAGTGAATTCTACCAAACATTTAAAGAATAATTAATTCTAATACTATAGAAACTATTTAGAAAAATGGACAAAGGAGTTACCTATTTCTTTTGTGACACAAATATGGTGCTGATACCTAGATCAGGAAGTTAAAGAGTTGAAACAGAGAAAGAAAACTATAGACCAATTTGTTTAGTTAATATTGATGAAAATTTTTAAAATAAAATACTGGCAAGTAAATTACAGTAATATGTCACAAAGATCATACACTATGACCAGGTAGGACTTATAATGGAAATATAGGGCTGGTTCAATAATGAGAAAATTATCAACATAATTGACCACATCAACAATAAGACCAATAGAAATCACATTATTATCTCAATAGATGCAGAAAAAGTTTTTGACAATATACAACCCGCACTCCTATATAAACACTAGAGAACCTAGGAATAAATGGCGTTTTCCTTAGTATGAGAAGTAGTATCTATCTAAAACCATCAGCAAGCATTATGTGTAATAGGGATAAGCTAGAAGTTAGATTGGGGTGAAGCAAGGATGCCCATTATCACCACTATTATTGTTCTAGAAATGTTAGCTATCTAAATAAGAGAAGAAAAAGAAATTGAAGGGATTAGAATAGACGATGAGGAAACAAAACTATCACTTTTTGCAGAGGATGTGATGGGATACTTAGAGAATCCTAGACAAGCAACTCAACATTACAATAATTAACAACTTTAGCTAAGTTGGAGGATATAAAATAAACCCACATAAACCATCAGCAATTCTATATCTTATCAACAAAGTCCGGGAGCAAAAGATAGAAAAATTTCCTTTAAAATAAATGTAGACAATACAAAATACTTGGGAGTCTGCCTGCCAAGACAAATTCAGGAACTATATGAACAAAATTACAAAACACTTTTCACACAAGTAAAATAAAATCTAAACAAGTGAAAAAATATCAATTGCTCATGGAAATAGGCTGAGCAATATAATAAAAATGTCAATTTAACCTAAATTAGTTTACTTATTTAAACTATTACCAAACTATTACAAGTTATGTTATTAAACTAGAAAAATAATAACAAAATTCATTTGGAAGAGCAAAAGGTCAAAAATATTAAGGAAATTAGTGAAAAAATGTAAAGGAAGGTGGCTTACCTTTACCAGATTTCAAACTGTATTATAAAGTGGTAATCATGAAAACAATCTGGTAGAAGCTAAGAAATAGAATGGTGAGTCAGTGCAATGGATTAGGGACACAAGACACAATAGTAAATACCATAGTAATCTAGTGTTTGATAGACTCAAATAACTAAACTTTGGGGATGAGAACTCACTATTTGACAAAAACTATTGAAAAAACTCAAACAGTTTCCAGCAGAAACTAGATATAGGCTAACATCTCTCACCATATGCCAAGATAAGATCAAAATGAGTACATGATTTAAACATTAAGGTGGATATCATAAGAAAATTAGAGGAACGTGAAATACCTTAACTGTCAAATCTATGGATAAGGGAGACAATTATGACAAAACAAGAGACAGAGAGCATTACAGGAAGTAATTTTGATAACATTAATTTTTTAAAAAAAATTTCTCAGACAAAAGCAATGCAACCAAGATCAGAAGAAAAACAGAAGACTGGGAAACAATTTTTATAGCAAGTGTCTTTGATGAAAGTCTCATTTTTCCAATGTATGAAGAATTGAGTCAAATTTACAAAAATATGTTTAACAATCATCCCCCAATTGACAAATGGACAATTGTCAAAGGACACAAACAGGCAGTTTTCCGATGAAAAGACTGAGGCTATCTATAGTCATATAAAAATGTTTTAAATCATCATTAATTAGAGAAATGCACATTAAAACAACTCTGAGGTATTACTTCCCATCTATCAGATTGACTATTATGATAGAAAAGGAAAATGATAAATATTGGAGAAGATGTGGGAAAATTGGAATACTAAATTAATTGTTGATAGAGTTGTGAACTGATCCAACCATTCTGAGAGTAATTTGGTATGTTATAGTTATTAGTATATATCATACCTATTGTTGCTCTGCCCCTACCTTCACCCCATGGATCTTTCCATGACTTTTAGGTCACCTGCTGTTTTGAATCTTCCACAGTGTTCCACGAATCACAGCCACATAATGTCACCAAGAGAATATGAGTCTTAATGAGATAGGATTTTGCAGAAAAAAGCAATTTAATGTCACTGAAAACACCACAAAATTTTCTAATGCAACCCAGATTGGTCTCTGCCTCCTATTCAATTCTTTGCCCAGTTTATTGTCTGAGTCCTACTCCAGTACTTCACCATGTTTTGGAACCCACCTTTTTGGGGTTCTTTAAAGTGAGGCCATGGAAGCGTAAAGTCTAACAAGTCCTATCAAAGTGTGAAGACTTCTAGTATGGTCCCAGAGACTCAATATGGCTACCATCTTAGCCTGATGACACGCAGAAAGATATCACCAGAAAGTGGGCAATTGTTAGGTGATTCGTGTTTTTTTTAGTCACAGCCACCCCCAAAACTTTTCAAGTAGAAATATAAAAAACATTTAGTCATTTAGAAGGGGCTAAAGAATAAAGTGCTTACATTTAAAAGAACATTCGCTCTGGACTCTGATACCGCTAATGCTTACCCCCATATGACCCTGGGCAGGTCACTTAATCTGTTTGTCTCAGTTTCCTCATCTGTAAAATTGGGATAATAACAGCACCTCCCTCTCAGGTTTGTTGTGAGAATCAAATAAGATAATAACTGTAAAGTGCATATTGTCAGTGTCTGACACATACTAGGGACAATATAAATGTTGCTATTGTTATTGTTACTATCATAGAGGGAGTTATGAAGACAAACAGATGACCTGGCCATAGCTTTGTCCATTTTGATTATCTTTAAGAAGAAAGAAAGAGAAGCAAAAAGGAATAGATTAGGGAAGAAACAAGGAGGAGGGAGAAGGAATTTACCTTCTCATATAATTGGGGTATGTAGGATGATGAATGTGCCAAAAGGAAGAAAAAGTGGGGGAACAGTCATCACATGAACCTCCCTTTCACGGGAACCAGACGGAGGATTGAACACACTTATGAACATACTTACATACTTAACACACAGAGACACACAAAGAGTTCGATGTAAAAAAATACATTAAAATCAACAGGGAAATAGCCAGGGACAGGAAGAAGGAAGAGAGAAGTTTAAGGGAGAAGGTAAAATCTTTGAGTGCTAAGTCATAAGCACAACAGACTCCAGCATCTAAGCATGGATGATGAAGGGCAAATTAAAAGGAAAAAAAGAAAGAATAAGAACGTGTGATTGGAAGGTTGGGTGACAGTCAAAAGAGCAGGGCAGTGGCATACAAGCATCCTCCTTTCTTCTTTTTAATTATTTATTTTCAGTTATTAAGCATTCAGGTTTTTTTTTCTCCTTCCCAGGAAAAAGAGAAAAAAAGTAAACCTTGCAATATGCATAATAAAGCAAAACACATTCCCATATTTTAATCCATCACCTGTGTCAGGAGGTGAGTAGCATCCTTCATCATCAGTCTTTTGGAATTATAATCCTTTTTCACTAACTTCTTTGTAAACAAGGAGACAACAAAAAGCACAAAAAACTAGAATGGAAGAAAATACATAACTAACAATAGCAAATCGCGAACATAAATGGGGCAAAATCACTAATGAAACCAAAGAGGGTATCAGAATGGGTTAGAACACAGCATTCAACAATACATTTTTGATAAGGCGTATATTTGAAATATAAAGATTCAAAGTTAAAATAAAGAAAGCACTAAAGCAAAATCTATTATGATTCAAGTGAACTAAAAATAGGTGGCTATTGTGATTTCATAGTCCAGGTAAGAGGCAATGAGGGCTTCAACTATCTACTTCCCAACTTGAAGTTACCTTCAGCAACCAAGATGGACATCTGCTTGTTCCATCCTGGGAGCTGAAGTCATGGACACTCTGAGTCAGCAAAGCAATTCATCCCCAGTTCTAGGAAATCCTCCACAGTCAAGGATGGACCTTTTTTCATTTCTGTTTCATTATCTGGAGGGCCAGAGGGGAAAGGGTGCCAGGTGTAGAATTACTAATATGATTTCCACATTCCCAGGATCATTATGTGATTAAGCCCTGCACTGGTAAACTTAATTTGTGCCCCTTCTTTTAATATGAGAGCCATTTAAAAGTAATAATTAGTGAGGGAGATTAACCATAATTGCTTCTTAGACTGCCTTTTTCAAGAGTTCAGATTAAATTCTATCTCCCCCCCTCATTTCAGCTAATTACAGTGATTTTAGAGTAAATGACTAATTAGTAACTATGACATTGAGTGTGGAGTACCAGCCTTCACCCTCATCCTTGATCACTTGATGACCAGTCTGTCATGGTACTTGGTTTTTAAATACCTTGCCTTCCCATTGTGAGGTGGACAGACATTCATCTGACATCTTCTTCCCTTCACCTGCCTGAATATTTCTTTCCTCATTTTCTCAGAGGGTTTACCTTGATATCCTTTGTCATTCAAAGTCATTGAACTGCATCTTATCCTGTCAGCATATTGGCTATTGGTTTGGCTTTAAGGAGATTTTGTCCAGGTGTTTCTTGGACTCCAGGTGACAGGCTCCCCTGCTCACCTGTTCCCTGTTCAATAGATCCTGTATCAAATAGGAGTTTGACAACCTGAGCAATGATACTGTAAGTCATTCCTGGAAACCTGGGAAAGATGTTTTCTGGGTTTTTTTGGTTTTGGGGTGGGTGCAGCTTTAACATACTCCACCTTAAATTTGTTATCACCAAGGAAATAAGCACATGATATTATTATGTATATGAAAAAGCATTTGGCTTAATTGGGAAAAATAGTACTCAATTTGGGTTCAAATCCTGTCTCTGCTATCTGCTAACTCTATGACCTTGACCCAGTTATAAACTTTCTTGCTCTCAGTTTCTTTATCTGTAAAATGAACTGGAGAAGGAAATGACACAAACCACTCTAGTATCTTTGCCAAGAAAACCCCCAAAAATGGGATTGCAAAGAGTTAAACAAGACTGACCAATGACTAAACATGAACAACATAACAGAGAAGAAAAAGCAGCTGATAGTTTAGACTGAGGGTTGCCTGGAATTATAGAATTTTTAAATGGAAGGAGACCTGAGAAGTCAAGCCTGACCTACCCACGCAGTCAGTCCTTCTAAAACACCCCAACCAAAGATCCTCCAAACTCGACCTGAACACTATCAGACAAAGTAACTCATTCTATTTGGGGACAACACCAATTGTTAGCAAGATTTTTCTTCTAAAGAGCAAAAATATGCTTCCTTGCCATTTTTCCCCATTGCATCAGTCTTTCCCCCCACCTCAGAGTCTCATCCCTGATGATTGTTGTGTGTAGGACTGTACTGAAGCCAACTCAAACTGGCTCACAAGAGCTGGCTGTTAAATTTTCAGAATGAGTGTTTATACCCTGGACAGCAACAAATGCTACCAATCAGTGCTGTCTGCTAAAATCTTAAATTGAATAAAGCAGTCACCCATATGGCTTCCGACGTTGTGTCTCTTTTCCCTTGTGACCCCCATTTGGGGTTTTCTTGGCTAAGATACCATACTGATTTTCCATTTCCTTCTCTAGTCCATTTTACAGATGAGAAAACTGAGGCAAACAGAGTTAAGTGACTTGCCCAGGGTCACACAGCTAGGAAATGTCTGAGGCTGGACTTGTACTCAGGGAGATGAATTTTTTTTGACTCCAGGTCAAGTGCTCTGTGCACCATGGCGCCACCTTGTAGCCAAGCTAGGAGTTCCTTACACTAACAAAATCACAAGTCAGATCAAAAGATAGAGCTCATTAGGCCTTTCAGTGGCAATAGGCCATTGCTGACTCAAGTCAGGCTTTTAAGGCTCAAGCTTATTGAGCACTTTAAGGCAGGAAAGAGAGAAGCAAGCATTTTTATAGCATCTCCTATTGCCAGGAACAGTGCTAAGCACTTTACAATCACTTCCTTTGATACTTACAACAACCCTGAGAATTAGGTGCTCTTATTATCCTCATTTTACAGTTGAGGAAACTGAGGCCAACAGAGGCTAAGCAGCTTGCCCTGGTCACAGTGTCTGAGGCCCAGTTTGAACTCAGGTTTTCAACCTAGCTACCTCAGGCAATAACCTTTATGGTTTGCTAAGTACTTTCTACACAAAAACCTGATTTGGTAGGTAATACAAGTACTATTATCCCCATTTCGCAAATGAGGAAACTGAAATTGAGAGAAGTCACTTGTCAAAAGTCACATAGTCAGCAAGTGTCAAGAGTGGAATTCAAACTCAGGTCTCCTGTCCTGTATTCTTTCCACACAAGCAACTCCCTGTTTGCCTCAGTTTCTTTGTCTGTAAAATAAGCTGGTGAAATGGCAAATCTCTCAAATATCTCTGCCAAGAAAACCCCAAATGGGGTCAGGAAGGGTTGGACACAACTGAAAAACCACTGAACACAGAACATTTTCCCACCTTGTTACCAAATTCTCCATCACCCAGAAACTCTAAACAGTAGGTGAGCCTCTGGGCAAGAGGCAACCAGAAATTAAGACTAAAAAGCAGTATGTCCTTGAATAGGTCACTTTCTCCAAAACTCAGTTTCTCCATCTGTACAATGACGGGGCTCATCATAGATCGAGTCAGAAAGGTCCAGAAGCCATCAAGTCCAACTCTCAAATTTTACAGATTTAGAAAACAGACTCACAGGAGCGACAACTTGCCCAAGGTTCATGCTATAGGTCTCAGAGGTAGAATCTGAACCCAGGTCCTCTTACTCTAGAGTCAGAAATTTCTTCTTCCCCTCTTCCATGCTGAACAACTTTCCCAGGTCTGAAATTCCTGGATTCACTAATACTAATGCTAACTTTATAAGGTCATTGCAAGGATATCAGGAGATCACGCATCTGAAATCTCTTTAACAGAAGAATAAAGCAGTCGGGGAATGGGAGTTGTGATAGCAATCACCATCTTGATTAAAACTATTGAACTGGAACATCAAAACATTAGCTGAGCTGAGCCAGAGCTAAACAACTATTTTTTTTAATTCAGCCAGAGTCCCTGCCAGGTGCTCCCTGAGCAAACAAAGGGGCCAGCCAGCCCCGACACCTGGGAGTCATTAAACCCCTGCCTGCACAAGGTGTCGGAATGACTCATTGTGCACAGGGGATCCCGAGATGAAATCCAGAAGGCACACGACCTAGGTTCAGATGGACACGCCAAGTATAGGTGCACATTCCAAGATCGTCCAGAGTCCCCAGTCAATTAAACTTAATTTGACACACATGTATAAAGCATCGACTTAAGCACAAGACAGTGTGCTGGGAATTTGGGGGACACCCCACATAAACTTAATATATAAATTTAATATATACTAATTAAAAAAAGACAAGCACTTATTCAGTGCCAAGCACTGTACTAACCATTTTTCATTGTTCTTGGCATAGTTGACTGTGTAATTTAGTTTACCATCTTGACTTTAACAAGCTTAGAACCTGACATTAATTTGATCATCACGATAATGCTAGGAGCTAGGTGCTAGAATTCTCCCCATTTTACAGATGAGGAAACTGAGGTGGGTGGAAGAAATTGAGGCCCAGAGAAAAGTGATTTTTCCCTGAGCCCCTAGTTCATTGTTGTATGGCCTTCTCAAATGAGATAATATAAGAGCATTTGCAGACTTTAAAGAGTTACATAAATGTTGGCTATTCTTGTCATCATTGTTAGTCCATTGTTTTCAAAGAGGACCAATCATGTGTGATGTCTTGATTGGAGTGTGAATTGGACTTAAGTGAGGCAGAGTTGCCCAAAGCCATCAGCCTCACTCTCTCTTCCTGAGTCATCGATGTCCAGTGGCAGGACAAAAGACAGGATGACCAACACTGGTCCTGGACTCAGTGGATCATTTTGGCATCTTCAATGTCTGACCAAGCTCTAAGCACTTACTTCAGGTGCCTTCATAACCCTTACAACAAATTGCTCTCAATCATCCAGTCCACAAGAGGAAGTCTTCATATACTCGGGATAGACATCTCCCTACCTCACTGATGAGTTTGAAGGCTAGAGACAGTTTATTAGGGTGTGGCCATTGCCCATGCAACTCGTTCTTGGAGCCAGAAGAGAGAATTAGGTGAAAAGATGAGCTAAGACAATACTTAGACACTGGTATATGACTGGAATGCCTCTGAGAACAAGGTGTCAGTGCAATTTTGAGTTTTTAATGCCAGAAAAACTATGCTGAGGCTTTGGGAGTTCTCTCTACAGTAAATGTGTTCTACCTGAAGGCTTTCTTCATACTCCCAATTTCTTGTGACCTCCACACCAAATTACTCTTGTATTGAACTCTGAGATACTGGGAAATCACTTCATTGAATCTCAGTTTCATTTGCTGAGGTAGCTGGGTGGTGTAGTGGATAGAGCACTGGGCCTGCAGTCAGGAAGACCTGAGTTCAAGCCCAGTCTCAGATGTTATGCAAGGATGGGGTGTTGAGGGAGGACTAGAACCTCTAGTGTGAAGGCTTGCTGAACCCTTCTCAGGGTTGAGTTTAGCAACAAAAACAGGTAGAACACAATCTAAGTCTGGAGCTCTAAGGTCTAGTCCAGGGGTGGGGAACCTGCGGCTTTCAGGCTACATGTGGCCTTCTAGGTCCTTAAGTGTGACTTTTTGACTGAATGCAAGGATTTGTTCTATAAGATTTAGATTCAGTCCAAAGGCCACACTTAAGGACCTAGAAGGCCACATGTGGCCTTAAGGCTGCAGGTTTCCCACCCCTGATCTAGTCTCTGGCTCTATCACTAGCTGGGAAAATTATTTCCCTCTGCACTTCAGTTTCCTCATGTTTAAAAGTGAAGGAGTTGGATCAATCAAGTGATCTTTCTAAGGTGCTTTCTAGCCCTTTTAATACTTTAGGGTTCTAACATGCCAATTAAAAGGGTAATTGCAAGTGAAGAATACATCAGAGGGTAAGAAAGACATTTATAATGTCCAAAGGCCCTTAGGTGCTTTCTGGTTATATTGAGTGAAGATGTAGAAGCTGAGAGTTATAGGTCTTATCAAGGTGGAAGTCAGGGAAGAAACTGCAGAGTTTTAGAATTAAAAGAGGGCTTAGAGATCATTTGGTCCAACTTCCTATTAAGTATGATAACAAAAGACTCGTTCCCTTTGGATCAAACAGTCAGAACTATCTGTTCGTCTCATGGATCACCTGCCCAGTTTGTTTTGAATAGTATGTGTCTAGCAACTGTATGGGAAAACAGAGCTGCTGGAATAAGGATGGAAGTGAGTGAGGAAGGAAAATGCATTTTAAGTTGGTTGGCCAATGGGGACCTCATATTCTGCCTATGACCTTATATAGAGATTGTTTACTCCAGAGTATTAAAGGGAGAAGCTAGGGTGTCTGGGTGGATCACACTCCAGAGCACAGGCTCACACCTGCCCAAAGCCTACACTCTATCAGGGACATAGTTGACTGATGCAACCCTAGAGCAGGAGGGAGGCCCTGGAGAGTGACTGCTCAAGAGAAAGACATTACCCAAGTCTTAAGGTTCTTGGGATAGCTCCCTCTGAGACGTTGCCCAAGTCTGAAGGTTCCTGGGAACTGTAGCCTTGGATTCCTTCTCTCTGCTTAGACATTGGTATATAACTGGAATGCCTCTGAGTACAAGATGTCAGTGCAATTTTGAGTTTTTAATGCCAGAAAAACTCTGCTAAGGCTTAGGGGGTGCTCTGTACAGTAAACGTGTTTTTGTCATTAAACTCAACCATGAGTGGTCCTCTTTGTTGGGAAAAATTACATCCCCTCCCGCACTGCACCTTTGCAACTTTTCTGATGCTCACAAATTAAAACCATCCATTATGATGACTTGTGAGTGAGTCATTTAAAAATCTTGTCTTGTAAGGAGATGAAATGAACCTACATCTACCCATTGGGCTAATTCTCTCTGTAGAGCTATAAGAATATATCTTCTTTCTTCTAAACAACAACTCTGCAGATATTTGAATACAGTTACATGCCTGCCCCACTCTAAACCGTTCCTCTCATAGTGGCCAAATGGATACTCCCGAAGCACAAGAGTGCAAACATCACTTTCCTGCTTAAGAAACTTCAGTGGCTCCCTCTTTCCCCTCATGCAAAATACAACTTCCCCAGGTTGGCTTTTAAAGCTCTTCACAATCTGGTCCCTGGATATCTTTACAGGCTTATTGTACATTATTTTCTTACATGTACTCTCCTTGCCAGCCAAATCATTCCTCTTCCCTGGCCATGACATTCCATTTCCTTGACTTTGTTCTTCTTAAAATGCAGCTTTGACCACGTTGTGTCTGCCTATTCAGTAAACAGTGGCTCCCTATTCACTTCAGGATCAGATAGGAACGCCTCTGTTTGGCCTTTAAAGTGCTATATAATATGGCTTCTTCCTGTCTTTCCAGACTTCTTATAACTTAATCCCTCCCCTCCATGTACTCTATGATTCAGTGACCCTGGTCTCATTTCTAGCACAGGATTCTCTGTCTGTTTCTGTGTCTCTGTCTCTCTGTCTCTCTCTTTCTCCCTCCTTCCACTCTTTCTCGCTTTTCAATTCAAATCTGGCCTTAGACACTTACTAGCTGTGTGATGCTGGGCAAGTCATTTAACCCTGTTTGCCTCAATTTCCTCATCTGCAAAATGCGCTGGAGAAGGAAATGGCAAACCACTCCATTATCTCTGCCAAGAAAACTCCAAGTTGGGTCACAAAGAATTAGACACAACTAAAAAATGACTTGACAATGACAAGCCTCAGTCTGAGACCTGCTTCTAGAGTGTGGATGTACCCATTGGTACCTCTTGAGAAGATTAAGGACTCTCTTGGGTTGACCCATTCATACCTCATTGAGGATGATTCTAAAAGTCTCATCTATAGGGGATGAATTGATTGGTTTGAGGATTCAGGGTCCTCAAACTCTTTATGTCACTAACTGGACCTCTGCCCCTTTTTCTGAGAGTTCCTGAGAAATCCTTCTTCAGATCAAAGGTAAGGGAATCTGGGTCCCGGGAGTCAGCTGGGTGTTTGATGCAGCATATAGAGTCGAGTGTTGAACTTGGAATCAAGAAGACTTGAGTTCCAATTCTGTCTCAGATACTTGCTTGTTGTGTAATCCTGGGAAAATCTCTTAACCTCTCTCAGCCTTACTTCCCCATCTGTAAACTGAAGACATTAATAGCATTTAATTCCCAGAACTGCTGTAAAGATCAAATGAGATTGCACATGTAATGTGCTTTGCAAACTTTAAAATATAATGTAATATAGCTAATATTTATATAACAATTTAAGTGTGCAAAGTACAAATATTATCTTATTTTATCACAACTCTGGGGGGAAGGTGCTATAATTTCTCCCATTTTTCCACATGAGGAAACTGAGGCAAGCATAGATCAAGAGACTAGATCAGTGTTAGTTATTTGCTGTTACTGTTTGACCTCATCCAGAAGAGATGATAGAAACCAAAGCCTACACTGAGACCATAGCAGTCTTTTCTTCTGAGAATGTATGTGGAGGGGGAAAGGTTAAAGAATCTACTTCCCTGGGGCCACAAGGCTTTGGGTGGTTGTGTTTTTATGAAACAGTGGCTTCTTGTCTCAAATTTTGACCTTGTAAAGTATTAACATCTGGGAGAAGTAGAAATAGGGGTGGAGATGGGGGTGTGGAGAGAGGATTGTGGTATCTAAAGAAGGTATAACAGCATCATGGCAAAATAATAGCCTAAATGAAAAGATTATCTTTTTGGCATGGGAAGCTGCCAGTCCTGCTTTAAGCTTGCTTTGCCCTGACATGTTGTGGGATGTGACTGCCCCTGAATTTTGCAGCTGACACCTGCAGCAGATTCATGGATTTAAATGAACTCATATTCTAGAGATTCAGAGCTTTGGAGGTTTCTTTCCCTCTTGGAAATCTTCTGATCAGATTCATGTGTTATGATATATTGGTCCTTTCGGAATTTCTTGTCCATTGCAATCATATTGTCCCCCCACACCTGGGGTTCTCCTCTGTTTACATTTCTCAGTCATAGCCACTGGCTCCATGTTGAAAGATTAGATAAGCTTGTACACAAGACAACTTCAGTATAATGGAAGAGGTCCTGACTGGACAGAGACCACCAGGAATTCAGTCCTGTTTCTTTCTCTCTGGGGTTTAGTTTTCTCATCTCTTCAATGAGGAGGTTGAACTAGATATCCTCTGACACGCCCCCCGCACCCCCCCCCCCCCCATCCAGTATAGAGATGATGTTTACCTCTAGTCCAGGGTTTCTGAGCAGGAATTTAGTTTTTTGATTTTCATATTTTGATAACTGTATTTCAATATAATTGGTATCTTTGTAATCTTAGTGTTTCATTTGTTCATTGAAAACATTCTCAGGAGTCTGTAGGTTTCACCAGATTGCCAAAGTGGTCTATGATATATTTTTGTTGTCATTCAGTCATGACCCCATTTGGGGTTTTCTTGACAGATCTTAGAGTTTTTTGCCATTTCCTTCTCCAGTTCATTTTACAGATGAAGAAACTGAGGCCAATAGGGTTAAGTGACTTGCCCAGGCCTATATAGCTAGCAAGTGTTTTGAGACTGGATTTGAATTCAGGAAGATGAGCCTTTCTGATTCCAGGTCAAGCATTCTATCAACTTCACCACCTAGCTACCCTCTGCTTTGGCACATACACAAAGGCTAAGTATCCCTCTCTCTGACCTAGTCCAATCTTCCCCCACCCCTACCTCCACCTCCGTTGAGAAGGGAGGGATTAAATCCTAGAGGGGGAAGTGACCTTTTCAAAGTCCCAGTTATTGAATGACAGGAGAACTAACTCAGATCTGCTGAACCCCAGTTTAAATTTCTCTTCCTGCTCTGTAGCTGTTTTCCAGCATTTGTTAAAAGAGGTTCTTTGCTAACAAAGGACTTTCATCATCTGGTATTTCCTTTTCTAAAACAAATATTTGGCGAATATTTAAACTTTATAACAAAAACTAAAAAGAAAGGGGAGAAAAGGCAATTCACCAAAATCTATCAACCCATTAATTGAACTCTAAAGGAATTTTTCCTTATGCAGAGGCTTTGTGTGGTATGAATGATAAATATAGTTGGGACCTGGATAGTTTTAGATAATTCAGTCTGAGCCTCCAACGAGTTCAAAGACAGATTTCCAAGGGAAATTCTCAATGGATGTCCACAGGTGGGAGACTTTGACTACCTTGGACTTCAGGAACTTTAGGACTTTCTTATCTCCTTCAAAGTTTCTTCCAACAGGAGTTAGAAGGAAAGAATCAAATAATTTTGTATTAACATGGTAATTAAAAAATGCAGAAGAGAAAGGGTAACTGCAAAAAAGGGAGATGATCTATACAGATGCAATTCCATGCAATGGTTGGATTAGATATTGATTAGACATTATTTTACACAAAAGCAAAGCATGATTTGGTGGGGAAAAGCACTACAGACAAGCCATTTCCTATTTGTGGGACTTTGAGCAACCCATCTAATTTTATGAGACTCAGTTTACTCATTTGTAAAATGTAGATAACAATACTTGCACTAAGTGGTTGAAATTGGGGCAAGAAAGGAATATAGGAAAACTCCAAGAAACTTTGCTAGTTCAAAATTTGTCAGAACATTTTCCTTTAAAGAGGCAACCATATGTCTTTTGAAAGACAGAAACCTGGTCTTGCTTCACTGCTGTAAGAGGAACTGTGCCCATTTATGTGAGGGAGGCTTTTCTTCTGAAAGTAGATTGATCTCCCATTAACTCAGTTTCTACCAGCAATCTTATCTCTAAAAGGATGAGACCCTATGTAACATTTCCTTGTGCTATTAATTTTCTTTAACTCATATTTTTGTTTTCTTTTTATATCACCATCATTTTTTATACTCAGTATCATTTTATTTATAGTTCCAAGTTCTTTCCCTTCCTCCACCTACTGAGAAGGCAAGCAATACAAGCCTGTTACAAATATGAAGTCATGGAAAACAAATTTTCACATTAGCCACCCCCCCAAAAAAAAGGAAAAAAAAAGAAAGAGAAAAAAATCTGTGCTCTGAATCTATTAGTTCTCAATCTGGAGGTAGAATCACTTTTATTTTTTAACTTATCCCTCTTCCCTCCCTGAGCCAAATTTTAAAAAAAGAGAGAAGAAAGTAATTCAGCAAAACCTGTCAACACATCAAGTGCATTTGCCAAATTCCACACTCATAGTTGCCAACCTTAGGCAGGGGGCAGGGAGTGGTAGCAAATTTTCTCAACTATTCTCTATGAGTGTTCTAAGTTTTCAAATCAGACTTCTTGATTTTCAGAACAGAGCCTTTCTGTAACCCTGCCTTTTGTGCAAGATGATCAGGCACTCCGTTCTTGACTTCTGTGAATTCACCAGTAGTAAACTCATGACTCACCGGGAATGTATGAATCTGTCCCCCTGTAAACCTTTTGAAAATCCAACCACCAAGTTCTGGACTCTCAGTCGAGATGACCTGCCTTGAAATTCCATGTCACCCTCTTACTTGCCGTATGAACTCAGGCAATTCAATGGATCGCTCTGAGCCTGTTGTCTTATGTATAAAATGGAGGTGATTATCATATCTGCCACCCAGGGTAGCTGTGAGGATCAGATGAGGTAATGTATATCATGTGCTTTGCAAACTCTAAAGTATTTTTAAAATGCAGAATAATGGCAATAACAATTATCTGAGGCAACAGGACTCAGTGGATAAACTGGCCTCAGGGTCAAGGTAATGTGGGTTCAAGTCTTCCCTCTAACAAATAGTAGCCCTTGAGAAAATTTTGAATTGGCCAGATTTCTCCTGGGAGTTTCCCCCTCATCTCTTTCCTGCATCAGAAAATGTTGTTCACTTAGTCATTTCTTACTGCACGTCTGGGTGGAAAAAGGGAAAGCAAAATATTTGGAATGAATGTCATTGTTCGTCCTTGTTCTCTGAAAGGACCCATGACATCATGAGAATGATGTCAAAGCAAAAAGCATCATTTAAAAAAAATAGAAGATGATGTATTGTGTACAGTTGAGGGTAACCCTGGGGTTGCCCTCCCTGGCCCTTGGAAAGACCAGCCTTCTGCAAAAGAGGGAAGTTACTGAAGTTTATATCCTGCCTTTGACACTTACTATCTGTGTGACCTGAGGCAAGTTACTTAATCTCCATGAGCCTCAGTTTCCCCATCAGCAAAATGAAGGTGATAGACTATCTGACTCCTAGAGTTCCTAGAGCTCTAGATCTATGACATTTAACTTCAGAGCCTCTATCTTCCCTATTCTGAGACTTTCTCTTCTTTCTACTAACCCTTTGGTTTCTCTTACCCTCTCCCACCCACAGTGCCCTGGGGGTACCCTCAGCTTTGCTGACCCCTCTCTCTTCATCCTTCTTGTCTACCCAAAGCTGTTCTTAAATCCCTTATTCACTCCATGTCTCTAGCTAAGTTACTAAGCATGAATCAGTACCTTGGTGCTGTCACTCAAATGCAAAGAACTGATAATACTTGCCCAGATAGAGGGAAATTGTATTTTCACAGGGGTGTAATGCTTTAGCCTTTTAAGTTTTCTAAGATACAACTCTTATGCAGGCAGCATGGTTCAGTGAAAAGTGAACTGATTCCATAGCCACCAGATTGACAAAAGGGTCACCTCATTTGGGCTGATATCCTACCTTCGACACTATCTGTGTAACTTTGGACAAGTCACTTAACCTCTGTAGATGTAGCAAAAACCTAAACCCTACCCTCTCAAAAGTTAGGTTGGTTTTTCCTTAAAAGGTTTTGAAACCATCTTGGAGACTTGGTTGACTAAGGAGACCAACAGGCTTGAGCTGTTGACATCACTTGCT
Source organism: Bettongia penicillata ogilbyi (assembly GCA_023548195.1). Taxonomy (NCBI): domain Eukaryota; kingdom Metazoa; phylum Chordata; class Mammalia; order Diprotodontia; family Potoroidae; genus Bettongia; species Bettongia penicillata. The sequence continues at coordinate 5,794,354 of JAJHZJ010000100.1, forward strand.
TGAGTACAAAACATCACTTGACATCACTTGAGTATAAAACATACGTGAGGAGTTCCTGCCGCTCTCTGATGCTTGCCCAGTGGACTACTAGAGGCAACTCAGAAGCAGGGGAATTGCACCCAGCTGAATCAACACCATGCAAATACTTATTAAACATCCTTCCCCAGCAATGGCTAAGTAAATCCCCTTTCACTAATGTTGAGTGATGTATGAATGCTTCATTTCATTCCAATATTGGACTTATCTACCAGGGGCTAGCCTGAGTCAGACCTGGCCCAGTATGTATCTCCTGGTCTCAGTTTCCTCAATTAAAAAAAGGATAAGGTTGGGCTCATGAAGTCCCTGCCAGAATCACAAAATTGAAGAGCTGAGAGGGACTTCAACAACCTCAAGTTCAACCCATGCATGAAAAGGAATTCCCACAAGGTTTCAGTGAAGCCTGGAAAGATTTGTATCAACTGATGCAGAGCGGAGTCAGCAAAACAAGAACAATTTATACAATTTGTTATACAAAAACAATAGCAATGTAAAAATAAACAACTTTGAAAGATTTAGCGACTCTGACCAATGCAATAGCTAACTATGACTCCAGAGGATTGGTGATATAGCATGTTACTGCCTCCTGAGAGAAAGTTAATAGACTTAGCCTACAGAATAAAATAGACTTTTTTTTTAATGTGGCCAGTACAGGAATTTGTTTTGCATTACTATGTATATTTGTTACAAGGGTTTTCCTTTCCTTGCCTTTTCTTTTCTCCAATGGGGTGATGGTAGAAGAAAAAGGTCAATTTTTGTTCATTGAAAAGAAAGTTGATTAGGATGCCTCCCCCCAAAAAAGTCCTCATTATAATATACTCGGTAAATGGTTGTCAAACTTTTTCTTAAAGTTTTCCAAGGAGGAGAGAAGCCCCTGACTCTCCAGACAGCACTTGAGAACAGTTAATTGTGAATAAGTTTCCCCAAAATTGAGTCTAAATTTCCCGATACAGCTTCCATCCATTGCTTCTGGATCTGCCATCTGAGGTTAGGTAGAATATGTCTAGTTGTTCCTCCACATGACAATTCTTCAAATACTGGAAAAGAGCTACCATGTCTCCATTTGACTCTACTCTTAGGATGGAGGTCAAGGCTTGACTGGGACCCCTGAAGTCATCTTATAGGCACCATCTTCACCTATCCATCAAGTTGGCCTGAATGTTTGGAAACATCACAGTTCTAAGACTCAATGAGCAGAGCCACACTGGCTCCTGAGATCATTTACCTGACAGATCCCTTCAGACTGAACTCGGAAGCCATAGGGACAGCCAGATCTATGAGCTTCAGAAGATACTCCCCAGTTGCTAAGACCACCACCAAAGCCAACTGTTACTGATGGGCAGCTAAAAGAAAAAATTTAGACTTCTTCTCTGGAATGAAAGGAGAGCCAAAAGATTTTACATGAATTTTCCAGATCTTGGGGGCACTGCACCCCAATCCTTATAATATGAAAGGGTTGACTGTATATGTATCCATATACTGGGATAGATGTATAAATGTACAAATGTGTACATATCTATATACACACATAGTGTGTATACTTATGTGTGTTTATAAGTACATGCATATATCTTCATATTTGTGTGTATGCACATATGTTACAGGATGGAGACAGGAAAGAATGAGGACATACACATATGTAACCCTACTGCCTGAAGTATTTTTGGCAAGGACAGGCTTATGTCTGGAATTCTGCTAAGCAGCAGAAGATATGACTCCTGCTTGAGAGAATGCTGAGCCAAGACACTGCATGGGTAGAGAAGGATTTTCTTCTGTAGAGATAGTTAGAAGCCTTAGAGAGAACCTTCTGTGAGAGAAAAGCACGGACTTCTGAATGCCCAAAAGAAGCCCCTGGAGTTGGAACCCTAGCCTGTTTCTTGACTTCCAATGTGTGTAACCCTTCTTGTTGCTGAGTCATTTTTCAGTCATATCCAACTCTCCATGACCCCATTTAGGATTTTCTTGGCAAGGATTCCTTCTCTAGCTCATTTTACAGATGAGGAAACTGAGGCCCACAGGCTAAAGTGACTAGCCCAGGGTCACAGAGCTAGTAAGTGTCTGAGGCCATATTTGAACTCAGGAAGATGAGTCTTCTTGACTCCAGGCTTGGCACTCTATACACTGTGAAACCTAGCCGCCCCAACTTGTAATCCTTGAGACCACTAAAAGTAAATGACTTCCCCCAGTGTGATAACTCTCTCGTCTTTAGCTGAGGTGTTTTATCTCTCTACTCATTTGGTGTTTGCTTGTTGTTTGTCCTTCATTCTCAGAGAGGACCATGACATCAGGGAGGTGATGCCATGACATGCAAGTGAACTGGATATAAGTGCGGTAGGGCTGTGCAAAGTCACCAGCTTCACTTTATCCTTCAGAACCATCTGGGTCCAGTGTCCAGGACAACTAGATATGGCCTAGGATGCAGTGGGAGACCTTGGCCTTTTGAAGCTAAGGTCTTTTCCAGGTTTCAGTTTGATTGAGGCAACACCCATTCAGTGGTAAAGGCTAGGTAAGAAAAAAAGAAAAATATACAATTAGATTGGGACTGCTTGGGGTTCATTACTCATGTAATTTTTGGCCTGTTCTAATCTGTGTAACTTCCCTAACTTCCGTTTGTTTACTCTAATAGGCATATTAGACAGCCATGAAGGTCTTTTGTGCCACCAGCATTGGTAAGAGAGAGCTAAACTGATAATTTAAGAGAAAATAGCATCGATCCTCCCCTGCCCCCTCAAAGTATTATACCCCAAGTGTACCAGTGTTTGAGGGGTGGTGGACAGAGAGAATTCTAGCCTCACACCCTTCTTGTAGACAGGTGAGGAAAGGAGCCAGTGTCCAGATGCAACTCTCTTCCTGTTCCCCACAAAAATAGACATAGTAATCTCCCTTGAAGGAGGCGTGGACCAGACCCCAGATCAGAAATCTACTCATTGCACCTGCAAGCCAAACCAAATTTTATATTTAGACGGGCACAGTGGATAGAGCGGCAGTCTTGGAGTCAGGAAGACTCATCTTCCTGAGTTCAATCTGCGGGACCGTGGGCAAACCAATGAACCCTGTTTGCCTCAGTTTCCTTGCCTGTAAAATAAGCTAGCTAAGGAGATGACAAACCACGCCATTATCTTTGCCAAGAAAACCCCACAATGGGGTCACAAAGAATTGGACGTGACTGAAAATGACTGAACAACAACAGATATGTATATATGTGTGTGTGTATATGATACACATTTATATTATATAAACAGATAGAACAGGAACTATTATACATAATGGGAAAATATATGTAAATAAAATATGAACTAGGCCTGTAATTTGAGTGTTAGAGGGAATTCCCAGGTGAGGAAACTCCCTGTACCAATGCAGATCTGCACCTTTCATGCAATTTATAATCTTAGAGAACGGACTCAACTATTAAGAATAACTTGTCCAAGGCCACAAAGCTGGTATGTGATAGAGACAGGATTTGAACCCAGGTCTTCCAGGTTTTGAAGTGAGAATTAGGAAATACTCACATCATCGATGGATATAATCCTCCTGGATGAGAGATCTGCCTCTTGGAAGAGGGAGACCACCACCAAAGCCAACTGTTACTGATGGGCAGCTGAACCCAAGCCCTGGAAACAGCAGTACTGCCTGTGCCACATGCCCTGTGTCCAGCCCCCACGCCCACAATCGAGGGAAGTTCTCCTGGTGGAGAGCACAGTTACAGCAGACTCAAGAAAGTTCTTGCCACCAGAGTTGTCAGCCCTGTGAAATATTCAACATCACTTCCTTCTTTCCTTCCTTCTTTCTTTCCTTTTATCTTTCTTTCTTTTCTTCCTTCTTTGTTTCCTCCCTTCCTTCTCCCCTCTCCTCTTTCCTCCTTTCCATGTATGTATTTATGTATGCATACGTGTGTACATATACACATATGTATTTGTATAGGTATACATGTACATGTGCACATTGTGTTATGCAGGTGCATATGTGTGGCTCATATATGTATATGTACGAATCTGCATATTTCCTAGTTGTGTATATGCATGAGTGTGTGTGTATTGTGTATACACTTGCATGTGTATATATGTGCATACAAAATGTATATGCATGTGTGTGTATAGGTCTTACTTCTAATTCAGATACCAGTGATTAGATCATGAACTTTCAACCTCATCTTTGTGATCAGACACAGTTTAACAAGGCATTTTCCACCAGCCTCTAGCTGTGGCTTTATCAGCAGATGTGCTTGTAGGAAATTTCCAACAATTTATTCAACTGTGTTATTTTGTATTTAGATTCAAAGTATTGCTACTTTCTTTGAAATGATCGTTCCCTTTAACTCCTTCATGTACCGTGAAAGAAACCACATTGCAACTGTCTGTAGAAACTAAGAACTATTCTGATCATGTTTGTAAAAATCATGTGTTCTGGAAAAGGGGTCTTATCCCTTTAGAACAATTAGAAGCAGGCTGAGAGGGAACTGATGGTCTTCTGGGGGTAGTTAATAGGTAATTTTTAGTATTCCATGGAAATTGGTTTTCTAATGATGCCATCAAAGGGTAAAAAATTAAGCAGGAGAATCAGGTCAGAGGAAGAAAAAAAATCTCAAATGGAAAAAGAGCCATGATAGGGAAACAAAGTGCACACACAACTGATTTTTTGTTCCTTTTCTCTTTCCTGATACAGGAGAAGGAAAGATGCAGAAAGCTGATCCTCTTTACTCACAAGTCTCTCCCAACTCCATTCAGCCTCCAAAAATGATTTTCCTAATGCACAGATTTGACAGTGTCTTCTTATAACTCATCCCCACCACGCAAAGATGAATCTTCCTGATTCCAAGCCTATGGTGCTATCCCCTGGGACAATAAACTGTAGAGGCTCTCTGTTGCCTCCAGGATCAAATATAAAACCCTCTGTTTGATATTCAAAGCCTTTCAAAACCTAGTTGCAGGGTCTCCCCTCGACTCTGTCTTCTTACAACTTGCACTGAGCATGTACACACCCCTGCTGCCACCCCACATACTCTTCAGTCTGGGGACACTGGATTCCTTGCTTTTCTTCAAGCAAGACATTCAATCTCTCCACTCGGGGCATTTTCTTTGACAGTCTCCCAAGCCTGAGCTGCTCTTCCTTCTCTCGTCTTCCTCCTGGCTTCCTTCAAATCCCAGCTAAAATCCCACCATCTATAGAAAAACCTTTTTGATGTCCCTTAATTCCAGTGCCTTCCATCTGTGGATTACTTCCTTTTTGTGCTATATACAATCTATTAAAACATAATTGTTCGTGTATTGTCTCCCCTTCGTAAACTCTCATCTCCTGGAGGGCAGGTTCTGGTTTTTTTGCCATTCTTTGACTCCCCAGTGTTTAGCACAGTGCCTGATATATAGTATGTGCTTGGTAAATGTTTGATAAATGTAAATGTTCACTGGCTGACTGACCTATAAAAGCAGAGAGAAATTAGCTGCTTAGTAAGAACTGAGCATTAACTAGCAATGTGAGATTAAACGCAGTAGAAGGTCATTTATAAGGTCTTTTTGGCAAGGTGCTTTCAAGTCTAGAAATGCTCAAGTCAGCTACAGTGACTCTTCATCTCAAGCAGGTTCCACATGGGAACCACCACAAAAGAGAAGTGCTAAGAGTTTATTTCAATGAGGTTGTATTTAGATGTTTGAATTTCTTTTTAGCATCCTCAGTTCTTTCTTCTTTTCCACAGCGAAGGAAAAACCCAACGTTGTACTTGAAGTCTGAAGGTCTTAGGAGTCAGGGCACACCAAAGAGGATGGAGTACTTGATTTGTTCTCAACCTGAAGCATTTTATCCTTGGTGAAGAGTCCTACGCAGGGTAAAATAGGGTAAGACTAGACACTACGGGTCCCTGGGGGAGGTAGGCATCACCAGAGAAGTAAGGAGAATTATCTTTATTTATTAGTGACTTATCAGTAGATCCTTTATCTTTTTGTTCTATATTGTTAGCTTGAATGCTTGCATGGGAGATATGGTGTCTCTTTTTTCCTTTTCTTTTTTTTGGAATGAATGGAGCATAAACCAAATTCTGATGTACTCTGGGAAGTTTTTGGATGGGGAAAATGAAAAGGGAGTGACTCAGTGAGAAAGAAGTCTCTCAGATTGAACAGAGTCCATGTAGACTCCAAAGCTCTGGTTCTGGGCAATGGGTTACCTGAAAAAGGGAGAATTTCTTTTATCAACATTTTATAAAAGGCTTGGGAAAGCTCAGTGGTATCACCATATCTTATAGCCTGTCCTAAATTATAGAGTTGCATTTGTACTGTGTTCCCTACTTCACCTAACTGCCTCATATACAATATAACTCTATATAAAGCTACTGAATTCTATTTGCTGTGAATAGTGGTGTAGTGAGGTCTAGTTAAGTTCTGCTGTGAAACATAATCATTTATTTAAGTATTTATTAAGTGCTAAAGAACAAACATGACAGTTTCAGAAAAATCTGGAAACACTTCTATGAACTAATACAAAGTGAATTTTGTGTCTAGGAGAACTGGAGCACTAAGAGAACATTGTACACAGTAACAGCAAAATTGTAAAGATGATCCACTGTAAAAGACTTAGCTACTCTGATCATCAAGGCAAGGATCCATGAAAGTTCCAAATTTCTTATGATAAAAAACGCTGTTCATTTCCAAAGACAGAACTAGTGAAATCTGAGTACAGATTGAAGCACGTTTTTAAAACTTTGTCTTTGGTGCTTTTGTGTGTGTAAGTATGTGTGTATAGTATCCTGTGAAAACTGTAGTTGACTTCCTGTCCTTTTTTTGAAAATTTCAAACACAATTGTGAGAATCCCAGTATATTATTATTTACCAGAAGGTTCTGTTGTTAGTTGTGTCTTTTCAGTTGTGTCCGACCATGACTCCATGTGGGATTTCCTTGGCAAAAATACTGGAGTGGTTTGCCACTTCCCTCTCCAATTCATTTTACATATGAGGATGCTGAGGCAAACAGGGTTAAGTACCTTGTCAAGGGTCATACAGCTAGTAAGTGTCTGAGACAGGATTTGAACTCATAAAGAGGAGTCTTCCTGATTCCAAGTTCAGTGCACTATCCATTGCACCACCTAGCTGTCCCATAGGTTCTAATAAATGCTAATGCAAAGAAAGAAAAAAGCATTTATTAAGCATTTATTATTTACTAGGCACTGTGCTAAACAAAAGGTTTCACTTTCAACAAATTATTAAAAATGAAAAGGCAGAATGTCAAAAGAGTGCTGATAAAAAAATCAGGAGACTTGGGTTCTAGGGCCAGATCTAGAGATGTAACTAAGGTAGAGCAACTGGGGCTTTTGCCAAAGCATTGAAACCTAGAGGGCTCTGACAACACTTACATTTATTCCTTTGGTTGATAGAAACAATTGGGTTTAGCACCTGGTTAGTAAGAACAACCGATTAAGGCAGGAAAGTCCCAAATAGCCAATTTTTTCCTCCCTTACTTGGCCCCATCCCAGAATAGGGTTAGACTGATCTTCACAGTAATAACCTAATTCAATCCAATCCAGTTAACACTTATTAAGTGCCTGCTATGTCCCAGGTATTGTACTAAGTGCTGAGGATACAATCCATGTATTAATGACCTCAGATGCAGGGATGTCTTGGGGTCTGTCTTCTCCCCACAGGGTGACATTGGAGGTGCTGTTTCCTTAATTCAGGTTTGATTTGGAGATGGATGAAATGAGGCACTTGCAAAATCACCAACCATGAACGAGCTTACTTTGCCCTAACTCAGCAAGTGGGGAGTGAGGGGACACGGTGGATAGAACAATGGCCCTGAAGTCAGGAGGATCAGAGCTCATATCTGACCCGAGGCATTTACTAGCTTTGTGACCCTGAGCAAGTCACCTCTTTGCCTCAGTTTCCTCATCTATAAAATGAGCTGGAGAAGGACATGGCAAACCACTCTAGTATCTTTGCCAAGAAAATCCCAAATGGGGTCACAATGAATCAGACACAACTGAACAATAACAACTTTTCTGCAGAACATTGAGCTAAGACAACTATTGACTATGCAAGCTAAATATTACATTTGTATAATAATATCTATTTCTCAAGATCAGAAAATGGGTAGATCATCTGTTTGGTTGAGCATGTAGCAAGATATGAACGCTTAATAAATGCAATTGTGATAGGTATGCTCCTGCAGATCAGCTGGATCTTCACCAGGGAGGAAATGTGTCCATATGGTCAAAAGCCATCCTGATTTCTTCTGCTGCCATCTTGGATGTGGTGGTCTGAGTGCAGCTCTCCCACATTAAGAGTCATGGACTTCCTCCCGGGGAACTGCACACACCAGGTGAGGCACTGGGGTCAATGTGAAGCCGACTTCAGCTGTGAGGTCAAGGTCTGCTGGCTCCATCCCTGGGGCAGGCTTAAATGTAAACTTCTGCAGCAAGCCCACAAAGATCAGAAAGAGCTCCATCCTGGCTAGAGACTCTCCAATACAAACCCGGCGCCCTGGATAAGGAAGAAAGCAAGAAACTCTGTGGTGAGCAGTTATACTGATGGGCTTTGAAATAACAAAAGCTAGAATTTCTATAGCTTTTAAGGACTGCAAAGCACTTTACAAATATTATCTCAATATAGGTGCTGTTATTTCCGTTTTATAGATGTGGAAGCTAAAATTAAGTGACTTGCCCTGGTCACACATGTAGTGTCTGGGGCGGAATATGAACCCAGTTTTCCTGAAGTCAGACTCAGTGCTCTTTTCTCTGCCCTTAGTTATCTTCAAATCTCATTTCAGACAACACACATATCACACACATATATATGTACATGTATACATACATACATGTATGCGTGTGTATATATGTGTATATGTGTGTATGGCAATTGAAGTTAAGTGACTTGCCAGGGTCACACAGCTAATAAGTATCTGAGGCCAAATTTGAACTCAGATCCTCCTGACTCCAGGAGTCAGTGTTGTATACACTGCGCCACCTAATTTCCCCCAGATACCGCTTCTTACTTGAGACCTTTCCGGATTTCCCCAGTTGCTACTTCCTACCACCCTCCTCAAAAAATTAGCTTGCATGGATGTTGTATATACTGAATGTCCCCCAAGTTTTAGTAGAGTATGAACATTAATGCGTTTACAACCACATTAATACTTTTGAGGTACCCTGCATTTTGTATATACTTATTTGCATGCAAGATTTCCTTTAATAGAACATAAGCTCCTTGAGGGCAGGGATTGTTTCACTTATGAATTTGTATCCCCAGAGCCTAGCACAGTACCTAAACATAAATGCTTTCTGATTAATTGATTGGTGGACCCCAGTTAAAATGGAGTGAAGAAGGGCATTCATTAAATTGTAAGATCCTTAAGGATAACATGTCCTGTACTAGGTAGTGCAGTGAATAGAGGGATGGGCCTGAAGATGGGAAGACTCATCAACCTGAGTTCAAATTTGACCCCAGATACTTAGTAGCTGTGTGACCCTGGGCAAGTCACTTAGCCCTGCTTGCCTCAATTTTCTCATCTGTAAAATGAACTGGAGAAAGATATGGCAAACCATTTTGTGCAAAGAAAACTCCCAATGGCGTCACAAAGAATCAGATAAAACTAAACAATGGCAAAAAATGGAAATAATAATGCTTACAATACTTATTTCAAAGGATTGTTATGAAGAAAGTGCCATGGAAACCCTGAAGCCTTTTAGTGCCCTGGGCAATTTTTTTAACACTATAAATTGCAGAGCAGTTGTATCAATGGAGAGAATTTCCTCACTGGGAATACCTATATCAAATGTAATTCATTGATGTACAAAATGTTTTTTCTGTCCCAATTTCACAGATGGGATAATGACTAACACAGAGATTAATTGACTTCATTAAGTTCACATAGTCAGTTTAGAATAGAGATAGAGCTAAAACCTAGCTATTTTTCTGATAGACTGTGCAGTCCACTCGGGTAAAAATTTTGTGCCATGTAAGTTTCAAAGTACAATGGGTCTTTAGCTCATAGATGCCTATTACCTAAGTGTCCTAGGTGTGCACCAGGCTATACTCTAGGCATGGAGTAAAAGAGAAACACACAAGATTTTGGGTAGATCTCTGATTGGTACTAGAAGATAGGATTTAACCCCACCTGCTTCCCTGAGAGAGGCTTCTAGAATAAGACTTTGACATTTAGGGGGCATTTCCATCCACCTTTTTAAACCCAGCTCTAGTTTTAGGTCAAAATAATCTGCATGTGTGTCTGTTGTAGTTGATTGACCCCAGTTACCCTATGCCCGCTGCAAAAGTTGGAGCATAGTATGAGCTCCCTAGCATCTTAGCTTGGACCATTTGGATGAGTTAAGGGCATTATATAAATGTGCATTACCATTATAGTCACTGAAAGGCAGTGGAGGTGGGGATGGAGGAAGGCAACTCTACACCACCTGGTTGATGCCTTGGTCTTATTTCCTGAGTTTGCTTTAATCCACCAGAGCAATGCCCAAACCAAGATTTCTTTTAACAGTCATGGAGATCATGAAGGGATCCTTTGCTTACATGGCTATCACTGGGAGAGTCCACTGTCCAACTTGCAGCTGGCACTCAGACTTTTGTCTGATTGTGTATTGGAGGGGACTTTCTCAGTGTTTAGTCAGCTGTGAAGTAGTTGGAGAATTAAACTCCCCAAAGGTAAGAAGAAATAAGTCCTGAGCCAAAAACTGATTCTTTATCATTTGTGCACAGAGAAAAGGAACAGCATACACAGGAAAAAAAAGGCTTTATAGATGTCTTGTCCAATACTAGGTACCTTAGGCTAACACAAGGCAAAGGAAAACTGCCCATTCAACTGAGAATGTCCAAAATTGGAGCAGTAGAGTTCAGTTCAAACTGAAATGGGTACATAAAAGCAAATTTGGCCAGATAAAAACAGAACCTTTGATTATTTTCAGCTGTGACTGCTAAAAAAAACAAAACAAAACAAAACTGAAGAATAATATCCCAGGTAAATTGGTGCTGTAGGACTGAATTTTCTAACCAAGACTGCCTCTCATTACCACGTCCACTAGAGGTGCCAATCCACCAAGGACCTCCATAAAATCTGGATTTCTCAAAGATAATGGCACCCTTAAGAAACCACTTTTCTAGGGAAAAATCAGAAGAAGAAAGCAAATATTTTGGCAGGCCCCAGGAAGGCAGCTTTGAAAGCAATGAAGTAGGCTTGGTGGGGTTTGTACATACCAGGTCATTTTACCTTGGAGAATTCCAACTTTACTTAGAGAAGGGGAGTACTTTGTCACCCATAATAAGATGCAGTGAGACAGCATATAAAGGGTGCTCAGAAGGGAAGGGAAGGCTGATGAAGTCTACAAACATCTCTCCCAGCTATCCCTACTATTAAGCAGGGTTTTACTTTCACAACTTAGATTTTCAATGTGAGATAATTTTTTTTTAACATAAATTGATTTCTCACTTCCTTCTACCTTCACTATTTTCTTAAATCCATTTTAATCTTATTCTTTAATTATGCTCTAGTCATTACGCTCTAGTTCTTTCACGGCTTGATCTATTTCAGTCTAGGTTACTTTGCTACTAATTTAGTTAAACAATTGAATTCTGTTGAATCTTTTCGTACTATCTTCAGTTCTGCTTATTCTGGAGATGGGTGAAAAATCTATCACCCTCCAACGAGAAAGTGCTATTTGCACTTACTCTTGATCCTACCTACAAACTTCTGAAATCCACTAAAGGGTTTCAGCAGTTACCTAATTTGGAAATTTATAGTGAAAATTATATATATAGTTACAATTTTTGTTTCTAATTAATTTGTAATGCTATAAATTTCTACAAACCAGGGAAAAGATTTCCTGCCTTTTCTCGTCTCTTCATTTATCTCTGCAATCTCCAGCCTGGCCAGTTTGTGTGCTTGAAGGGACAATCTTGATATTGTCATAATCATATGCCTCCTTTTTCTTTTTATAACAAATTTCTATAATCAAGGCAGCTGGAAAGTAGAAGTTTTGTTATTGCTATACTAAACCTATTAACTAATAGATTAATACTTAAACATTTGAGTTACTATAATAGGATGCTATTAAGAAAGCTCTTTCAATTTTAATCTGAATTTATGGTCAAATCCCAATCATAAGTAATTAAGTAAATGAGTTCTTAGGCTTATCATCCCCTTGCTAATAGTTATACATATGTGTGTAAGAATATATCTTTAAAATAAAATCTTTAAAATCTTTAAAATAAATAATCTCATTCCTTCAAGATGATATAAGGAACATATACAAACACACACATGTGTGTATCCATACACACATACATGCATGGGTGTATATGCTTATACATCTTATATGTATATAGACACATGTACATGTGTGTGTGCATGGGTGTGTAAATGTGTTACTGACAAATTTTAGCTGAATTACTTAGGAATCTCTACAAGTGACTTGAAACCATAAAAGCAGATCTTCTAGGAGGAGCTCCCTTCAGATCTGCCCTGAGAACCAGGCTGATTCCAAGATGTCCAAGAGAAGATGTTTCTAGGGACCAGATGACTACATGGACACATCTGGGACTCAAGATGAAATGTGCTGTTTAAAAGAACATCAAGATTAGGTTACCAAGTTATAAGGAGACTTCATGTCATTTAATACTAATAATCATTACTGTATTAATTCAAGGGTAGATAGATGATGCAGTGGATAGAGCACTGGATTTGGAATCAGGAAGACTCATCTTCATGAATTCAAATCCACCCTCAGACACTTACAAGCTGTGTGACCCTGGGTAAGTCATTTAACTGTTTGCCTAAATTCCTCATCTGTAAAAAATGAGCTGGAAAAGGAACTGGCAGACCATTCCAGTGTCTTTGCCAAGAAATCTCCAATGGGGATCAGGAAGAATGGAAAATGACTGAAAAAAGAAATGATTCAACAACTGTATTTCTTCAACTTCTTGTTTGTTTGCTTGTTTCATGATTTTGTTTCATATTTACTGAGTTTTCTTGGTGACCTTGGTGATATGTAAATCTCTCCTCTCAAATTAGTACATGGTGAGCCCTCTACGTGCTTTAATTCATAATTTGACTTAGTTAACCTATAGAGCCTATTTCACAAGGTTTGTCTCCTTAAGGGATTATAACTCTGTTAAACTAAATTTAACTTTTATGACTTTGAAGAAAGCATAGGATGATGATTCTTGTAATACTCATGGCCACAGTACAATTGTTTCCTGTTGTAAATTTAAATCCCCTAGTTTACTGCCACTAATGCTTACTCAAATGGATTTGGTAGCAACAGCAGAGATTAGGATGATGCAGTTGAAGATAGAACAATGACATAGACTGAATGTGGCACTGCACTATGAGAATGGTGAGCCCCAAAGTGGGAACTGTGCAAAGTCAGCCACTGGGACAGTTAGCCTGAGGGACCCTCCGTGTTTTAACTTTGCTGAACCTTTGAGTACTGAGCCTGTAGGAGAGGGTGAAGTCCCTTGAGGATTAATCCCTCTCCTGCAGACTACTTCCATCTCCTGTGGGCTACTCCCATGACCCGAGGGCTCATTCCATCTCTCCATGATGCTATAATGGGGAGGAACTGAGGTGACACTAATTCTACCTCCCCATATTCCACCTAAGCGGCTTCTCAAAAGTATAAGAATTATTATCCTTATTTTTTTAACCAACATGATTACTAAAATCTACTCTAAGTAAAAGACTACAAAAGCTACAGTAACAAGGGCCTTTAATAGAGGCAAAGGAATTGCAATTCAGTATACTAGGTTATAGTAATAAGAATGTTGGTTAAAAAAAAGTGTGTTGGAACTCAGAGCATGTTCAGTATGGCTAACTAATAGGAGAAGAAGCATTGGCCTGGGAGTCCACTGACCTAGGTTCTGATCCTGGTCTTGACGCTTTTGTACTGTGTGACCCTGGAGAAATGACTTAATATTTCTGAGCCTTAGTTTCCACATCTGTAAAATGAAGATAATGATTGTTGTACTTCTGCAAAGCTGCTTAGGTGGTGCAGTGAACACATGCTGGGCCTGGCATCAGGAAGACATGATAGGCCTCAAGCACTTCCCAGCTGTGTTCCCTTGGGGAAGTTACCTAACCTCTGTCTGCCTCAGTTTCCTCAAGTTTAAGAGGAGGATAACATTAGCACTCGCCTCTCAGGGTTATTTTGACGATTAAATGAGATAATATTTGTAAAGCCCTTAGCACACTGTCTATCATAGAATAGGCATTTAATAAATTAAATAATTTAATGAATTTAATAAATACTTATTCCCTTCCATCCTTTGCTTCTTACTTTAGAGTTATCATTATCATCATCACCGTTACTCCTACTACTACTACTACTACTACTACTACTGCTACTACTACTACTACTACTACTACTGCTATTACTGCTGATACTACTACTACTGGAAAAGATTTCAGAGGTTAGAAAAAAGTCAGCATCACCTAATTAAGCAATGCTGAGCTTTTGTTTGCTTTGAACATTGTTTGCTTGCACGTTGGTTGTTGGACAAGAGTTATTCCACTTGTTCATCTTAGATCCTTTCACCTGGGAAACAAGGTGGTACAGTGGGTGGAGCTCTGGACTTGGTGTCAGGAAGACCCAAGTCTAAATTTTACCTCAGATACTTACTATGTGACTCTGAATGAATCACTTACCCTCTCTTTGCCTCAGTTTCCTCAACTGTAAAATGAGGACAATAAAGCACCCAATTTCTAGTGTCATTGTGAGGATCACAATAGATCAGATGAGATAATATTTGTAAAGCCCTTAGGACAGTGCCTGGAATATAGTAGGCACTTAATAAATGCCTATTCCCTTCCCTTAAACCTTTTCACATTGATTTCTCCTTAGTGATTTGCTTGCCTGCATCCCATTCCTATCATCCCAGGGAATCTACTTAGAAAAACTTCAAGAAGTCTGGGAGCCCTTACAGCAAAAGAAATTATTTTCATCTCTCCCCACCCAGAATGCCTTTAGTGCAGATGCAAATTAGTTTGGGAACAAGACTGAAAAAGGCCATGTGCAGCTGGCCACCTTTACCATCGTCAACTTCAATCAATGTGTCCCCTCCACATGTAAAATGAGGGGACTGGTTTAGATAATTCCCAATGAACCCTTCAGCTCTTAATTCTAATTCTCTGATAAAGGAGCAGAAGTAAACTGGTTCTAAGAGGGTGGCCTCTACCTTAGGAAAAGGGTCCCCTCTTCAGTTAATGAATCAGTAAACATTTATTAAGCACCTACTATGTGCTAGGCACCGTGCTCTTAAGATCTATCCTATAATCTGTGGCAATAAGTATAGATGTTAATAGAATTCCTTCCCCCTTTTTTAAACCTAAGCCAGAAAGAATAAAGATGAAGATAACATGGTAGAATGGATGAAAGGTCTTCATTTGGAGACAAATCTAGCCCTGCCACATATTGCCTATGGGACCTTAGGCAAATCATTTTGATTAGGCAAATTACTCTGAGGTCACTTCTAGCTCTCACTCCAAGATCCATAATCTGTTTCTTTTAAAACACTTATATCGTAATTTGTGGCAACTATTAAAAAAATGCTCCTGGAATCTCTAATTTTTTTTTTTTTTTACCTATGCCAAAAGGAATGAAGCAGTCTTTCTTGACAAAGTTTCCATTGGCATCAAGGAAGTGAGCAGGGTTGAATTGGTGAGGTGTCTCCCACAGTGTTTCGTCCTTAAAGATAGAAGATAACAGGGGAATCACCTCTGTTTCCTGAAAGGAGAGAAAATATTTCTTTCAAACACACTTCTCTCCCTCTTTTTTCCTGAAGATGTGGTAGACCAGTAGGATGGAACATTGTACTCACTGTCAGAGGTGGTCACTATTGCAATTGGCTTTGCTTAACTGTTTTCCTTTGTTGCAAGGGAAAGCTCATGGGGTAGTAGGGATAGTAGGGACAATATATCCAGAAATGACTATTATTTAAAAACAAAAGACAGCAACAAAACTTTTAAAAACTTTTTTTTAAAATTTATCATGATGTGTTGCCTGGTTTTGCCAAACTGCTTTATTTTTATCTTTTAAAATTCTTTATTACAAGAGATGGCTTGCTGGGTAGGACATAGGCGATATAATTTCAAGTGAAGGGGATGTAAAAATAACAAGGGCAGCTAGGTGGTGCAGTGGATAGAGTGCTGGATCTGGAGTCAGGAAGACTCATCTTCCTGAGTTCAAATCTAGCCTCAGACATGGACTAGCCATGTGACCTTGGGCGAGTCACTTAAATCTGTCTGCCTCGTCTGTAAAATTATCTGGAGAAGAAAATGGCAAACTCTTCTGGCATCTTTGCCAAGAAAACCCTAAATGGTGTCATGAAGAGTCAGGGACAACTGAAATGGCTGAATAATGACAATAAAAAGAATTTATTCTATTTGACTCCAAAAGGCATAAATAGGAACTAAATTAAATTGAAATTGCCACAAGTCTGATGACAGTTCAATATAAGGTAGAATTACCTAAAATTAGCACTGCTCACAATGAGGATGGGCTGCTTCCAGAGATGGACAGTAAGTTTTCCCCAACTTTGGGCGTTTGGAGGAGGGCTAAGAAATCTTGTTACCAAGTGTATGTTGGACAGAGACTTGCCAAGGTGTCAAAAAAGGGATTTTTTTTGTCAAGCCAACCTTGAATTAGGTGACCTCTCGGGTCCTTTCTAACTGAGATTCTGGAGTGAGAAGCTCCCTAAGCTCTCTTCTAATCCTAGGTCACCCACTTTACCCAGGGCCATCGCCAGTCATCTTAACTGTTGCCTTTGCCATTGGACTTTGATGACTCTGGAGGAGAGAGTGAGGCTGATGACTTTTCACAAGTCAAGAAGTTACACTTATGATGACGTCCTCTTTAAGATCAAAGCATGAACAATGTAACAAGGCAGCCCTAGAAAGTTTCCTGAGGCCCAAACACATTGCTAAAATGTAAAACACTGACAGACTGAAAACCTTCCTGTGACCACATCAATGTCTCCTACAGATAACTGCAACATCAGGAATCCAAGTAGAAAAGGTTCCATCTTCAAAGAACCAAATTCCATAATTTCTTTCCAATAATACGCACCTTAGGAATTATGTATCCCCGAATTTTTGTATCAGCACGAACACTTCGGGACACACCCATCGGCACAATGTTGGAAAATCTCTGAATTTCATGTATCACTGCTTCTGTGTATGGCATGTTTTTTTGATCTTGCATTCGAGGGTCTCGTCCGAAACTAATGGCTTTATTGATTTCAGCTTGGACCTTTCCTTGAAAAAATCATAACAACCAACCAAAAAAAAAAAAGTGAAGAACATGTAGGCCTCAAATTATATCATAAAGTAGTCTGCATTAAGACTACTAGTATTTATCATTTTCTTGTTCTGTCATATTTGCCAATCTTATAGGTGTGATGTGGTACCTCAGTTGTTTTGGTACCGCATCACACCTATAAGATTGGCAAATATGACAGAACAAGAAAATGATAAATGCTGGAGAGGATGTGGGAGAGTTAGAACACTAATTCATTGTTAGTGGAGCTGTGAACTCATCCAACCATTCTGGAGAACGGTTTGGAACTATGCCCAAAGGGCTACAAAAATGTGCATACCCTTTGATCCAGTAATATTGCTACTAGGACTGTATCCCCAAGAGATCATAAAAATGGGAAAGGGTCCCACATGTACAAAAATATTTATAGCAGCACTCTTTGTGGTTGCCAAGAACTGGAAATCAAGGGTATGCCTATCAATTGGGGAATGGCTGAATAAATTATGGTATATGAATGTAATGGAGTACTATTGCGCCATAAGAAATGATGAACAAGAAGACTTCAGGGAGGCCTGGAAGGACTTATATGATCTGATGCTGAGTGAAAGGAGCAGAACCAGGACAACCTTGTGCACAGCAACAACCACAGTGTGCGAGAGTTTTTTCTGGTAGACTTGGAACTTCGTAATAACACAAGAACTTACTAAAAAAAAAAAAAATTCCAGTGGTGGTATTCTAAGGCAAAATGTCTTCCACACTCAGAGAAAGAAATATGGAAGTCATTTGCAGAATGTAGCAGATCATGTTTGTATGTGTGTGGATTTTAGTGTATTATGTTTTGATTTGTTATATGATTTTTTTCCATTTATTTTAGTTCGACTACATAGCATGATTATTGTGAAAATGTACTCAATAGGAAAGCATATGTAGAACCTATACAGAATTGTATGCTGTCATGGGGAGGGAGGGGGGGTAGTGGGGGAAAGGTGGGGGGGGATAAAATCTTAATTTTAAGGAAGTGATTGTAGGACACTAAAAAAAAATAAAAAAAAATTTAAAAAAAGATATTTGCCTCTAGATTTAAAACAACTTTATAACTATTAGCACCATCCAAAATTGAGCTGTAAGAGGTAGCAGAGCTTGTGGCTTTATTCTGTCATAATATTTCAATACCTATTATTTATCATCATTTCTGAATTTAGTAGTAGCATAATGTTTCCTCTCTATATCATGTAGATCCTAGTTTCCGGAGCATGAAGATTTGCAGAACATCTAAGGTTTTTTTTGCCCGTTTATTGTGTATATCCTCTTATGACCGAAAAGAAAATTATTCTTTTAAATATTCTAAAGGATAATGTCATATCATTTTATCCAAGTGAATAATGATTTATAAACCATTTACAAAAAGTTAGTCATTATTTTTAAAAACAAGTTACATTAATTCAGTAACAATTCAGTGTTTGACACAAGGATAGGATTTTAAATTGCATTTAAAACCTACAAACCTTTGCTTAGATACTATGCTAATGAAATAGAAAGCTCGATATTAATTAAAAAAAGACTACTAGTACTAGTTTAAAAAAATAAAAAGTAGATCCATGGCTTAAACTAGACAAAGAAGAATTAGAAACAATTGAATTGCATAACTCAGTGATTAATTAGTCTGAAATTTTGGAAAAGTAACCTTTGTGTTTTTTTTAAAGTAAATTATTGTACTTGCTTAGGATTCTTTACCCTGTTCTTAGGGCAATTGGATGAGAAAGTGAAGCCAGTACCAGGCCTGGAGTCAGGAAAACTCATTAACCCGAGTTCAAATTTGACCTGAGGCACTTACTAGCTCTGTGACTCTGGGCAAGTCACTTAACCCAGTTTGCCTCAGTCTCTTCATCTGTAAAACTGAGCTGGACAAGGAAATGGTAAATCATTGCAGTCCAGTATCTCTGCCAAGAAAAACCCAAATGGGGTCATGAAGAGCCAGATGTGACTAAAAACTCCCTGTTCTTTGTCAAGCTCTTTATTCAGATGCTGCATTTTTACCACATAATTATTTGGTTGGTAAGTACTTAACACTACGAGGGTAGGGACTCTTTTACTTTAAAATCCCCAGTTTAGTGCAGTCCCTGGAACACAGCAGGCATTTATTAAACATTGTTTGATTAATCGACTATAGATTTTGTAGTGAATAGGACCCTGTGGAGACAGTGAGGATGTATCACAAGGGTGATTGTGTGGAGTCAGGACACCAGTATTGATTGAATCATAAATTTAAAACTGGAAAGGAACTTTCAGGTCATTGAACTGAACCCCTTCAATTTACAAATGAGGAAACTGAGGCTCAGAGAGGTTGACCATGAGCACATGGGTAGTAAGTTATCTGAGGTGGGATTCAAACACAGGACTTCCCAACTTCAAGTCCAGCACTCTAGCCACCGTACCATACTGCCCAGTTCTGCTACTAATGAACTCTATAACCTTAGATAGGTCACTTTGAGCCTCAGTTTCCTCATCATTTGTATATATTTTATAAAACTTACAAGTGTACATGGTGTATCCTCTCCCACGCCACCCCCAATAGAACATGAAATCCTTGAAGTCAGGGATTGTTTCATTTGTATTACTGTATTTCAATATCTAGTACAACACCTGACACATTGTAGGCACTAAAAACATTTATTATATAGAGTGTGGTGACACCTGCTGTAATCTTGCTTCTGGAGAAGACCGAGTCTGGTAGATTGCTTGAGCACAGGAGTTCTGAGCAGCAGCAGTACTAAGTCAATTAGGGTGAGCCCTTAGCCCTGCGGGGATGCTAGGCTGCCAAAGGAAGGACAGACCAAGCCAGGTTGGAAAAATGGAGCAGATAAAAGCTACCGTGCAGATTAATATTAGGAGGGTCTGTGAATGACCACTGCACTTACAGCTTGGGCAAGATCGAGAGACCCGGCCTCCAGAAATACATGAATAAACCACAAAATGAGCGAATGAATGATTGCTTATTGATTGATCAATCTAGAAAACACATTTGACTAGATGAATTTCAAGATTCTTTCTAGCTATAACATTTAATGATTCTTACTTTGAACCTCAGGATATTTCATCATCAGAAGAAGGCCCCAGCAAAGTGTCGTTGATGTGGTCTCTGTCCCAGCACTAAACAAATCCACTGTGCTAAAGAGTAAGTTTTTCTTGTGGAATTCAGTCTTTGGATTTTGAGTTTCCTACAATACATACATCATGTTCACTGTTGCTCTGTTGGCAAATGTTTAACAATGAGTGCTGGGGAGGAGGGTGGGGAGTGTACATAGGACACACTTTAAATTTTAATAGGCATCAATATGCATTCTCCATCACCTTCTTAAATCTAGACAACAAAACACTGCTATCTATGCTATAACATCTGCGGATTTTCAAAATGAAAATGCTCGCGTTGAAAATTGGACACTTTGCCTTGCAAGCCCAGATGGAGGAAGCCCAGGAAGAGGAGTCTTCCTGATTCCTGGATTCAGGCTCAGAAAATTTCAATAACTCAAAGTCTGGGAACAGTTTCCTTATCTGGTAAATGGAGATAATAATATTGGGTCCATCATATGGATTTCTTAAGAGGGTCAAAAGACATAACCCATTTGACAATGACTTGAAAAATTGAAAAACCCATAGCGTTGTGAGGAATTGGACAAGATGAGCTCTATAGAATTTTCTAGTTCTAAATCCTGAGATTCTCTGACCTAACTAAAATGTACTCCTTGAGGGTGAAGAATTGTTCTATTTGTATCTCTAACAGTAGAGTGCCTAACATTCATTAATGATTGAATGAATAAGTGGAAATTACAGGGAGGCAATAATAAAAGGGACTTCTGAACGCTGAGAGCTGTGTAAAGATGGGAAAGCCTTGGTAGAGAGCTCCCTAGTCACAGAGGCTGGATGACTAGCTATAGAGAATTTCGTAGAAGGGATTGCTTCTCCAAATTGAACTAGATGACTTTGGAAAATCCTTCTAACTCAGATTCCGTGATGACTCCATCATCACGTGATCATGCAATGACCATGTGAAAAGTCTTGCATCGAGTTCCAGCCTTGGATACTTACTAGCTGTGTGACTGAGCAAATCATTTAACTTCTCTGAAATTCAGTTTCTTTACCTGTAAGATGCAGATAACAATAGTATCTACCTCATAGGAATTGTTGAATGTGTGCATAGTACTTTGAAAACATTAAACTGCTCTATAAATGGAAGCTATTATTGTTGTGAATTTCACAACATTGACATTAAAAAACTCGGTATGAAAATTTTCCAAGAAAATTGACAGTGCTCAAAGTAGTGGAGGGTCATGGAGGGACTTTGCAGTTAACATAGAGACCCTGTTTACCTGTTGCTGTTTTAACAAAAAGGAATCCACAAATCCAGTTAAGTGGCTGACATTAAGATGAAGGGCATGCTCCTCAAATATCTTGCCCAAGAAATTGTTTATCTTCTGAAAATTCCGTAGTATTGTCTTGTGGGCTCCAATCATGAATCCCAGAAAAGGATAGTAATTATAAATCTAGGCAGAAAAAAATGAGAAAAGAGGAAGTTATTGCAAACATACTGATTACCATAGATTAATAGCTGCCATCTGGGAGAACAGAATGAAATCTGCTTATATTTTTTGCATAAAGTACTTTCTCTTCACAGAAGGGCTGACAATCCTCACGATCCTACCTTAACACATTTTAGTTTGTGTCTCTCTCCTTCCCCCTTCCCGTCCCCACCACTTACAGGACCCAGCCACATGAGCCCTTTTTAATGCTCCTTTTTTTTTTGTTGCAAAGAATTTTTGAAAGAACCGAGAATAAATATCTGCTAATGTTGTCCTTAAAAAAAATGCTCACTTGAATCTAATTAGGTCAATGTGTTTGAAGTGATGGCCTTGATAGTGACTAATAAAATATGCTTGGGCATGCTGAAATATGCTTTCCAAAGTATGTATTCAAGTTTACATAAATTTAAGTTTCTCAGATGCATACCTCTTATTGTTCCAAGGGATTCTGCTGCCCTATCAAAGGCTGAGTATCTGCTTTTCTAATCATGCCCCGTGCTTTTTACCTACCTGGGAGCATGAGGCTTTCTCCTCCTGAAATACTGCCCATACTTCTCCCCATGTATCCCCAGTTTCTTTCAAATTCCCATTCATCCATCACCTTCCAGATGAAGTCTTTCCTGATCAGACTGGTTGCTAGTGCCTCCCCACCAATATCTACCCCTCAACAAATTAACTTCCATTCATTTTCTATATAGTGTCCCAAAAGTCTTAGCAAACTTAAAGCCTTTA
This sequence comes from Bettongia penicillata ogilbyi, assembly GCA_023548195.1. Classification (NCBI taxonomy): domain Eukaryota; kingdom Metazoa; phylum Chordata; class Mammalia; order Diprotodontia; family Potoroidae; genus Bettongia; species Bettongia penicillata. The sequence goes on from JAJHZJ010000100.1 coordinate 5,816,932, forward strand.
AAGCTTTAAAATCTATTAAGACTTTTGAGATATCCCATATTTTGTATATACTTAACTATGGGTATGTTGTCCCTTCCCTACTTCCCACCCCTATCCTTCATTGAGAGCAGGGGCCATTCCATTCCTCTCCAAAGCCTATCATAGAGCCTGGAATATCATTGGTATTTATGAATGCTTGTGATGGACTGATCAATGCAAATCTTACCCATCCTACTACTCAAATACCTTCTTCTGTATGAAGCTTACACGGACCAATTCCAACCCAAAGGGATTTCTCTCTCCTTGCCCTTACATAGCATTCCCTATTTATACCACTTTTTTGGGAAGAAATGATGAACTGACTTGTGACATCTCTTGTATCGTTGTGTGCTGTTGTTCATCCTTAATTTTCAAAACAGACCAATGACATCACAAGATGATATCTTGACTTGACCATGAATTGGATTTAAGTGAGACAGAATTGCACAAAATTGGTAGCCTCACCCTCTCTTCCAGAGTCATCAAAGTCCAGTGGCAAGACAAACATCAGGATGACTAGTTATGTCCCGGGATATATTGGATACCCTCGGCATCTTTAATGTCTGACCAAGGTCCAAGCCCTACACTACCTTCTTGGTCATCTGAACATATTGTTCTCATCCACCCATGCCACCAGGGGAAGACACTCTTGTAACTCACCAATGGGTTTGAGACTTATCAGTTACCCTCAGCCTGGGTTAGCCCATCTGCTGAAATGGTTTACCAGGGTGTGACCAATAGTTATGCTACAACTTCTTGTTGGGTAGCCTGTGGCCCAGTACAGATCTGGACTCACATGGACCTGAGAGTTCCTATCTCAGAAGCTTTTCAATAAGAAATACACTGTTTGTCTTATGTTCTGACCCTCATCCAGACAAATCTGGGAACATCAGAGTCTAGCTAATGTGAGCTCTTTCCTGGGGATATTAATTATCATGACACCCATAAGCAACCAAGGCTACTTAGGGACATTTAATTATGGCACATATTCCAAAACATATAAGAGACATAAATAAGACTTTGACCCAAGTCCTAAAGCAAGGAGCAAACTCAAAATATCAATAAAGAAACCACTACTAAATAGGAGGAGTTAGAAATTTCTCCATTGAAAACCACCACAGAGTCCCTTCCTGCCTATGGTTTCCCCTTGGAGTCTTGAGTCTTGCTTCATTGCATTTCCAAAGACCTGGTCAGCATTTGTCAGACCTTGAACATCTGCACAGTCCAAACACATCACAGTGACTTCCAGAGATCTTACATCTAGCACTGACCCAACAATACCTCAGCCAGTGGCTGCCATCATTTTCAGACACTGTTCTCCAACGGCCTTCTTGCTCCCAGAAGTCTCTACTTAGTGCCAGCTATCTGCATTCTCTCGTGTACATTGAGCCCACAGCATTCTGGGAAATGCAGTATTTGTTTCTCTCCAATCAACAATCACCCTTCTCTTCCAAAGAGAAAAGAAGGAAAGGAGGAAAAGCTCAGAGCAATTGTTTGGAAGTTAGAGAACCTGGTAAAATTGTCTTATAATTTTATAATCTGCATGACCTTCACTTAAGTCATTTACTATCTCAAGGGTCTCAGTTTCCTGATCTATACAACAAGGAGGTTGGACTCACTGATCCTGACGGTTCCTTCCAGCACTAAATCTACAATACCTCAGAGGCCTTCTACATTGTCTGCCAAGTTAAAGAAATTGTAGTACTTGCAAATTATAGCAAGTTCACAAGCACATTACATACATAGTGATATGCAACGTACATATTTTTCAACATGATATAGTAGGACGGTGTACAGTAGGCTATGCAAGTATATACTATACAACAGCAAATATTAATTACTCAGAGTAGACCAAATAAATAAATCATATAGAGCTACATATTGTGGTTGAGTTATTAGGTTGTGTTCAACATTTCATGACTCCATTTAGGGTTTTCTTGGCAGAGATATTGGAATGGTTTACCATTTCCTTCTCCAGATCATTTTACAGAGGAGAAAACTGAGGCAAACAGGGTTAAGTGACTTGCCCAGGGTCACACAGCTAGGGAATGTCTGAAACCAAATTTCAATTCAGGGAGATTGAGTCTTCCTGACTTCAGACTTGGCACGCTGTGCACTATGGTGCTACCTAGCTGCCACATAACATTTGGCTTTGAGTCCTAGTATCTTTCATTCATACACAATTAGCCAGGTGCCATTCTGCCTCAAAGGTTGTTCCTGGCAATATCAATGCCCATCCTTCTGATGCTGCCATATATCAGACTGGTCACCAGCTGGATAACTGAGTCATTTCTTTGGTCCCCTGCTGTTATTCCTTCAAATTTCTTTACATTCTAAGGCAATCTAGTTAGCATTCTCAAGCCCACCAACCTTAAGTTCCAAACCAGGGCCCATAGATGGTCCAGATGAGATGGTATTAACTACAGACCCTCAGACAGCCTCTCTTTCTAGTCAGCATCACTTTATCCTCCAAGCCATCTAGGCTGGCAATAATGTGTTGTAATAAAAGGTGCTTGTATTTATTTAGCATTATAAGATTTATAAAGTACTTTACATATATAAGTTCATTAACCTCATAACAACCCTATAAGTTGAGGGCTAATATAATCTCTCCCAGTACTGAAAAAGAAACAGAAGCTTAGAGAGGCCAAGCAACTTGCCCAGGGTCACACAGCCATCAAGTATCTTTGATTTGATTTGAACCCAGAGCTACCTGATTTTAGCTCCAATATTCTACCCACTGTAATATGTTGCTTCTTCACAAAGGGTCTGCTTCAGTCAACAAAAGCCAGCACTGATGCCTGAGGAAGGCAGCAAACCAGGGTCATTAAGCTTTGGTCACTCCTTTTCCCTCTTCAGAGCAATTGTGAGTTTATTTAGAATAAGATAATAAATATTTAGAATAAGATAATGTTTAGAATAAGAATTTATTTAGAATAAGAATTCATTTAGAAATTAGAATAAGACAACAAATATTTAGGATAAGACAATAAATATCTCCCATGCCTAAGTGGTACAGTGGATGGAGAACCGGGCCCAGAGTCTGGGAGACCTGAGTTCAAATCTGACCTCAGAGACTTAGTAGCTGTGTGATCCTGGGCAAGTCACTTGACCCTGTTTGCCTGAGTTTCTTCATCTATAAAATGGCAATAATATCACTTACCTTCCAGGGTCATTGTGAGGATAAAAATCAGATAATAATAAATTAATAATAATAAGTAATAAAGTAATATACAAATTATATATAAAAATAACAAAATATATAAATAAAATTATACATATATAAAGCACATTGGCACATGATAGGTATTATATAAATGCTATCATTATCATTCCTTTCCCTTTATAGTAAGAAGAAATAACAACGATGAAACCTTTATAAATAGATCACAGATTTAGAGTTGTGTAGGACTGTAAAAATTTATCGAGATCAACCCCCTCATTTTACAGATAAGGAAACTGAGGCCCAGAAGGTTTAAGTGAATTGCTGAAAGTTACATGGGATTTGAATTCAGGTCTTTTGACTGAAAATCCTTCTAGGAGAAGTAGCAGAACCAGCACTTTCAACAGCACAAGGCTCCCCACTTTCAGTCTAGAGATTTCTTTGCTGCCTGTCATTTAAATGTGCCTATCTTCTCTCTAAGAAACCATGTGCATGCCTCATTCACTCTTGCCAGAAAGGTGAGGAGCTTCAAAGTCAGAGGGAGAGACGTACATTTTGGGGCCTGGATAATGTGGGAGTTTCTTTTACTAGATTATTTACATCTTTATCAGGGTAGCAAGATGTCACATAGATGGAGTGCCATGCCTGGAATCAGGAACACCCTAGATCGAATCCCACCTCTGACACTTACTTGCCATGAGATGCTGGGCAAGTCACTTAACCTAGTTTGCCTCAGTTTCTTCATCTGTAAAGTGAAATGAAGAAGGAAATGGCAAACCCCTCCAGCATCTTTGCCAAAAAAACCCCAAATAGGGTCACAAAGAATTAGATATGACTGAACAATAATATATGTTTATGATTACATTTTGTTTTTAGGGTTGTGTGTGTGTGTATGTTTCCAGGGGGTAGAAGGAATAAAAAAGATATTACAAATTCATGTAAAATTAACTCATTTCAAAATAATAAAGAATTTCATATATAGGTAGTCCTTTTGGGACAGGTCTCATCTTGCTTCTAGTAACCTGATCCTCTAACATCCCCACAATAGTAGGAGGTTTTTATCTAGAAGATGAATTGAATAATGCCCTTCTTTCTCACTTCAGGCAATTTTTCACTCTAAAAAAATTTAACTTAGTTAATTTTAACTTAATTTGCATACTGAAACTGACCTTAACTTTTTTTTTTAACAACCTGCTTTGCCAGGTTGCTCCTAGCAACAATTTCAGGTATTCTTTCAGTTAAGAAATATCCCTACAAACAGAACAAAAACTGGCATAAAATGCTGATCACAATATTAACTATTTAAAAATGCGTTGGAGGGGGGACCATCCAGCTGCCTGGCAAAACAATACTGGTAGAAATATTCCAGTTACAGTGTAAGTATGTACTACATTCAGCCCCTTCATAGCCTCAATCCTTCTGTCTTTGGCTATCTATCATCTACTTACTCACCCAACTGATACTATGCTTCAGCTTCCTCTTCTGTAAATGCAGATAATAATAGCCTCCCTCCTACGAGTGTTGTGATGGGCAGTTAAGTAGTACAATAGATAGAATGTCTGGTTTGGAGTCAGGAAGACTCATCTTTCTGAGTCCAAATCCAACGCCAGAAACTTATTAGCTGTGTGACCCTGAGCAAGTCACTTAACCCTGTTTCCCTCAGTTTTCTCATCTGTAAGATGAACTGGAAAAGGAAATGGCAAACCATTCCAGTATCTTTGTCAAGAAAATCCCAAATGGAAGCTAATGCATTGTTGATGGAATTGTGAACTGATCCAACCATTCTGGAGAGCAACTTGAAACTATGCCCAAAGGGCTATAAAACTGCATTCTTTTTGATTCAGCAATACCACTACTAGGTCTACATCCCAAAGAGATCATGAAAAGGGGAAAAGGAAACACACGTACAAAAATATTTATAGTAGCTTTTTTTGTGGAGGAAAAGAAATGGAAATTGAAGGAATGCCCATCATTTGAGGAAGGGCTGAACAAGTCGTGGTATAATATGAATGGAATGAAATGCTTTTGTGCTACAAGAAATGATGAACAAGAGGACTTCAGAAAACCCTAGGAAGATTTATGTGAATTAATGCTGAGTGAAGTAAACAGAACCAGGAGAACACTGTACGTAGCAACAACATTGTGTGATGATCAGCTGTGACTGGCTTAGCTTTTCTCAGCAATACAATGATCCAAGACAATTACAAAGGGCTCATGATGGAGAATTCCATCTATATCTGGAGAGAGAACTATGGAGTCAGTATGCAGATCCAAGCGGACTATTTTCACATATTCTCTTTTTGTTTTTTTCATGGCTTTTCCCTTTTGTTGGATTTCTTCTTTCACAACATGACTAATGTGGAATGTGCTTAACATGATTGCATGTGTATTGCTTGCTGTCTGGAGGAGAGGGGAGGGGACAGAGGGAAACTCAGAATCTTATAAAAAAATGAATGTTGGAAACTCTCTTTACATGTAATTGGAAAAAATAAAATACTATTTAGAAAAAAGAAAAGCGCAAATGGGGGCACAACCAAAACAACCGCACAACAACAATGCAGTGGAAACCAAGGATTATACTGATTCCTCCTCTTGTTCCTTGTGAGTTGGGAAGAGTGGCCTTTAATAGAGACAACTGCAAGAAATATTGAGGCATTTGTTGTTTTCTAGTCATTTTCTTGGCAACTGAAGTCATTTGCCATTTTCTCCAGCTCATTTTACAGATGAGTAAAAGGAGGTAAAGAATTAAATGACTTGTTAGTGTCTGAAACTGGGTTTGAACTCAGGGTCTTCCTGGGCTCTATCCACTGTGCTACCTAAATGCCAAGAGACATGGTGACCTCCAGGAAAAACCAGGTTTCAGTTAAACAGTAAGGAGGTAGAGTGAATGTTAGTTGAAAAGTTGTTGAGAAAATAGTAAGAATTTGTAAACATGCATGGAAAGGACCATGGTGAGAGTGGATCTAGAGAGAAGAACCCACTAGAAAAGAGATGAGGAGCTAATAGGGACAATTAGCTCACATGTACCATGGTGAGACTAGCTGGGGAACCAGTACAACGGGAGATGGATTTGACAAGGTCTATTGGTGGGAGGAGTTTTGCTCCATGGATAAAACTGCTAATGTTTGGAGTGCGTGCAGGAACTCTAGTACACACACACACACACACACACACACATAAACGCACGCACGCACACGCACACACACACACACTTTCTGCCCATTGGTAACTAAAGGCCAATCACAACTCTCTCACACCACAGGTAAAAGGTCTTTTCTGCATGGCTCTCCAAACACAATTCCCAGATTCAGGTTGAAGAAAGAGTCTAGGCAGCTTTCCCAGTACCCAAAGGCAGTTGGGAGGCAAAATAGTGTGGCTAACAGAACCCTGGGTTTGAGTCAAGGAAACATGTGCTCAGATCTTAGCTCTAAGAGATACGAGAAGCATGATCAAGGACCTAACTCCTCTGACTCCTGGTTTCCTTATCTGGAATAATAGCTAAAAGCCCCTTCACATAATTATGAGGCTCCTTTGAGATAAGTCTGTTTTAAAATATGCCAGTGATTATTTCCCCACAAACACACATCTCTCTCTAAACTTTCCAATTGCTATAATATGACTTAAGGAAATTTATTTAATCTCTACCCCTTTCATTCTGTGTTTGTTCCCAGTTCTGTCACATCACTTCTCCTACCTCTCTCCAAAGTGTCTCTCCCCCTTTCACCTGCCACCCCCATCAAAGCCCTACAGTCCAAAATTGTCTGTCCCTGTTCTTTTTCCATCTTGCCACACAAAAATATTTCCGAACATCTATATAAACCAGTGCTAGCAGGGACTCTCCTAGTCAATGTTGAGGGATACATGAAATACACAAATAATTGGGGTATATGGGGAAAAAAGCTACATCATCCTATCTTATTATTGTTATTATTATGTTGTCCAGTCATGTCCAACTCATCCTCATCCCATTTGGGATTTTTCTAGCAAAAATACTGGAGTGATTTGCCATTTTCTTCTCCAGCTCATTTTACAATGAGGAAACTAAGGCAAACAAAGTTAAGTGACTTGCCCAGGGTCACGCAGCTAGTGTCTAAGGCCAGATTTGAACTCATGAAGAGAGTCCTGACTCCAGACCTAGCACTCTATCCACTGCACCATCTAAGCTGTCCTTGCAGGTATTATTCTCAATTCACATATCAGCAAGCAGAGAAGGTTAAGTGACTTTTCAGGTCCTAAGGCTAATAAGTCAGAAGGAGGATTTAGCCTCAAGTTTCTTTGGATTCTAAGTCTAGCAATCTTCCCACTATAACATGGTGCCTTTCCTAGACTCCCATGAGAGCACTCTACATAGATAGTTAGGAAACTGAGCATCAGACACGAACAGTGAGAAAAGAAAGGATGAGAGACAACACAAAATTACCTCAACCATGGCAGAGCCACTCAGTTTGACATTTTCTTCCAAGAGCTTCAACAAATGCTGAAATTCAGAATCATCATATTCATATCTGTTGCCAAAAAGTATGGAGCAGATGATATTTGAACTAGCATGTTTAAAGATGAGTGATGTGTCAAAGGGTTTACCTACATCCCAAGTCATTAAAGAGAAAAACAAAGATGCCATGATTGGAAGAAGGAAGTTACAAAATTGGAGAGTTGGAAGGGACATTAGTGGCAGCCAATTCCCACTCTAGCACACCCAACAGGGATCCTCCAGTCCATATGGTCAGGACTGATGAATTAGTTACACCCCACCCCAGGTCATGGGCTTTACATGGTTTCTCCAAAACTAAGGATGAATTTTCACTGATTTCTACCACTTCTTCCCCACTGTCTCCACCACCTCTTGGTCACCAAAGGCACATAATTGTCACACAGTATGTCAAGATTTGGGATAACGTATGTGATTACGTCTTCATGGCCATAAAGATCTCAATGAATTTCTTTTTCTAGTTGTGCCAGATCAGAACCAAGATTAAGGGATAAATCAAGTGCTAGGGATAGGGATCAGGCTCTAAGAATTCAATACCAATATAAAAAATAGGCAGAAGGGTCTAACAGAGAATTTCCTTGATTTGCTATACTTATTGTAATATTGTGAAAGATGGTATCAGTTTATTCACATGTATTTTCATGACCACTATGACTTTTAGAATATGTAAGTAGGATAGTATAAATATTTACCAAATATCCCCTAAACTCTTTTGAATTAAGAGTCAAAAGACTTGGTTTTGAATCCTAGCCTTGCCTCTCACTAAATGTATGACCTTGGGCAAGTCACTTTCCCTCTCTTGGCTTCAGTTTCCTCTTCTGTAAAATGAGAGGACTGGACTCAGTGACATCAAACTCAAATACAAATGGATCCCCCTCACCCCAAGGCCATATATAGACTTAGAAAACCACAAATTAACATTGTATGCTGCATTGTATTTCTACTTACTTTGTTAAACATTTCCCAATTATATATTAGTGTGGTTTGGGAGCCCCTAGGGAGTTTTGTAGGTTCCTTGTAATCCAGAATTGCAAGTTTAATACCTATAGATCCAAATCTATTGTTCTGCTATCTCATGAATATGTCTGAAATGTCTTGGATGTGATCTTGAGTTAGATGATCTTTCTTTCAGGTCTAAATCTATGATTGACTAGATGACCCCCTAGGGCCCCATCTAGTTCTAAGATGCTTGAGAGCCTCTGAGTATTCAGACTCTGCCACCCAAGTTCTACCTGATGAAGGTCAGCTAGAACCCTAGCCATTTCATATTATCTTATTATGCAGATGGTGACAAAGGCAAATCAGCAAGATGTGACTGCTCAGAGTAGCCCATCTTTCCTGGGAAGTTAGGTAGAGTAGTATAAACCCACTGAATCCACAGGATTGATCAATTAAAAGACCAAACAAAACAGAAAACTGTGTGCCCTGTTTGGGAAATCATTTTGCAAGTAGCATCCCTAGGATGATCCCACCACCAGCTAGAAAGGTTCTGAGAATTCGCTCAGCAATGTACTCTGGCTTTGTGATCCAAGGACCATCCTAGTTATTATATTCCCAGGAGATTTGACATGATGTGATGATTTTTTTCTCACCACAACTTGAAAAGGCAGTATTTGAAGCTATGATCTGTGTTGGTGGAGGGCATCCCCATGAGGTAGAAACTCTCAGTTCTTAAAAAAAAATGCTATCATTTGGGAGTTGAGTTTGATATTGAGGAAAACCTGGTGCTATGTTGTTCATTTGTCCAATTTATAGTTGCTATTAATTTCATCATTAGAGCCCCCAGCACTAACCTTTGTGAGATCCAAAATACATAATAAGGTAATGTAGTTCATCTTGAATCTTGAGTTCTATGAGTTTTTTTCCCATTCCAAAATCACGGAGATTATGTAAAGCAAATCTTCTCATTATTTTCCATTTTTCTCCATTACTAAAAATAACACCTAATAAAAAAGCATAACTAAGAGGTAGAATTATGTCCCCAAATGCAACCCTGATTCAGTCTCAATGCTTAATAAATCCCAACTGCTCTTCCAGAAGACATTTCTATCAATGGAACAGCACTCAGGGAATCTTGATCCATTGTGTGGGGAGGGTAGGAGTTGGGGTGGGAGAAGGTGTAAATAGTGGAGGGAGAAGGGGGAAGCTGGGGTGGAAATTAGGAGGGAAGTAGAGTAGCATAATGGAAAGAATACACGACCATGAATTAGAAGACCTCAATCTTAGCCCTAGCTTTGAGACCTTAATCAAGTTACTCCCCTTCTCTCCCTTTCTCCCCAAATTTCTTCCCTTACAAATGAAGGAGTTGGATGACCTCTAAGGTTCCTCCCAGCTCTAAATGATTATGATATTATTGCAAGTGAAATTCACAGTGGGAAGATCTTGTAGTCATGATAAAATGTGCCCTTCACCATTGGAGACTCAAGAGAAATTCATATGGCCCAATGACAGAAATCTCACTTAACCTGAGGTTAAATGTCATTCCCCCACTCATTAAGTATGTGACTGCAGCAAAGTCACTTAATTTTTCTGAACATCACTTTCCTCATTTTTAAATGGCAGTAATAATATACAATTACCCCAGGAGGCTACTATGAGGAAACCAGTTTGTAAACTGTGAATCTCCATAACCTATGGATCCATAATGAACTGTAAAGTGTTATGGTACAATTAAGAGTTGGTCTAGGAGACCTATGAGATTCCTGTCAGTGAAAGAATTCAATGGTGCTATGATTTTATATTTTGAGAAATTTGAAGCACAGGAAAAGTGAGGAAATTTTCTAAAGTCACACAGGTAAATGAGATGGGGAACCTTTAACCAGGCAGTAGAATGCTCTCTCTCTCTCCACACACATACATACACACACTCACATATATACATATGTACACATATACATATAGGTACATACACATACACACACACACACACACACACACACACGAAAAAGTGGTTCCCTTTGGAAGGGACCCAGGATATAGAAGGAAAAAAATGAATTACCATGTCCGTCCCCTATCTTTTTAAATATTGGTGTTTCTGGCCTGTTTCCAAACTCTTCGCTGTGGTTTAAAAGGGCTTCTTTTATGACATCATAACCCACGAGTACCACTTTTTTCTTGGGACCCAGCCATACAGTGAACATCTCCCCATAAATCTTGGACAGCTGAAAAGTATATAGAGGGAAAAAAAAAGATTAACAAGGAGAGTACACAAGACAAAACTAAGCAGTTCATGGTTTTTGCTGCCCTCCCACCTCCTTTTCCAATGATGTTTTTAGTATTGAGATAGCCTGTCTCCAGTGCTCCCCAGTGGCACAGTAGATAGCACCTTGTATTTTCCACAAGACCCCTATCCTAAGGGATGTTCTTATGAGATAGTTTCACAATGGAAAAAGTCTTTTCAACAAGTTTCTCTGATAAAGTTTCCATTTCTAAAATATGCATGGCATTGATTCGAACATATCAGAAAAAGAACCATTCCCCCATTGACAAATGGTCAAGGGATATGAATAGTTAGTTCTCAGAGGAAGACATCTGAATTATCACTAGACATACTAAAAACAAAAGAAAAACAAAAAACAAAAAAAAAACCTGCTTCAAAACACTAGTAAGTAGAGAAAGGTAAATTTTAATTTGAGTATGAGTTTCCATCTCATACAAATCAGATTGGCAAATATGACCAAAAAAAAGGAAAATGACAAATGTTTGAGAGGTTGTAGGAATTCGTGTATGTTAAGGCACTGCTGAAGCTGTGAACTGGTATGGCTATAGTGGAAAACAATTGAGAACTATGCCCTAAAAGTCACTAAACTGCATATACCTTTTGACCCAATGATAGCATTACTAAGAAAACAAAGAAAGAGGAAAGGTACACATAAGTATATGTGTGTAGACATATGCAAAGCCTTTATAGAAGCTCTTTTTGTAGTAGCAAAGAACTAGAAACCTAAAAGATACCTATCAGTTGAAGAATGAACAAATTATGATATATGAATATAATGGAAGAAATGAAGGCATAATTTCAGAGAAACCTGGGAAGACCTGTATGAGCTGATACAGGGTGAAGAGAGCAGAACCAGAGAATGACTTACACTATAACAATGACATTGCAAAGATAACCTTGAAAGATTTAAGAACTCTAATCAATGCAATGACCAACCATGATTTCAAGGACCATTGATAAAGCATATTACTTACACCCCCTGAGGTGATAGATTCAAGACACAGAATGAGAAATACATTTTTGGACTTGACCAATGTGGGAATTTGTTTTCTTTGATTATGCACATTTGTTACAAGAGGTTTGGTTTGTTTGTTTTTCCCCCAGTGGGGACCATGGAAAGAAGAAAAAATAAAGCTTGTTAACTGAAAAAAAAAAAAAAAAAAAACAGTCTTAGGAGGAAAAGAAAATTGTTTATGTGGTAACTATTCCATTTTGCCTGCATCCAATTCAGTATCTGACACATAGAATATGCTTAATAAATGTAGTCGGATTGAAGGGAAAGAAAAAAGGTAGTGTCCCAATGATCTAATTTTCACCTTATCTCTCATGAAAACAGGCTCTTTGGAAATCTCTATGAACTGGTTTGAACTAAATGACTTAATGTGTTATTATTCCAGATACATTTGCATTTTTAGGATGGAATCGTGGAGGACAATTCAATTTCCAAAGGGCTCACTAATAAGGGAATTTCAGGAATCTGCACTAAACCTGTGGGGGAAGGGCTTTTGGTTAGGGACGCTTCCTAAAGTTTCTCTGATCACGCTGTAGACAATAATTGACTCTGCCTAAAGTTGAGTCCAGCCCCAAAGGAACATGAAAAATGTCATTTTGAAATTCAAAAGTGATTTGCCTTGGCCCCATGTCCACCTAGGGATATAACCCTGGACCCCAGAGTTTTAACCAGGGTAAGGTGACTGGGGTTTTATCCAAGGGTATTGAAAATTAGAATATGATGACAGCACATTTTTTAGGATGTGATTTCTATCACACACACACACGTATACACACCCACACAACACTAGTTCCTTCCTTCCTGGCCCTCTCCTACAGGTTGGTAACCTTGTCCTGTTTCATGCTTCCTCAGTACCCCAACCACATCTACCCATTCCTCCTACTGTCAATAGCCATTTCTTCAGCAGCATAGAAACTCTTTCAGCGTGCCTACTCCAAGCCTACTCTCCTCCTTTAGCCTCACTCATATCCTGGCACAAAAATTCTTAGAGTTCTGCTCGGCTTCTCCTCTCAAAGAGGACCATGACATCAGGGAGGTGATATAATGACATGAATTGGATTTAAGTGAGGGAGAGCTGTGCAAAGCTACTAGATCCATTCTCTCCTCAGGAGTCATCTGGGTCCAGTGGCCTGATATAGATCTGGAAATGGCCCAGGATGCAGTGGGGGACCTTGAACTTTCCAATTGTGTCTCCTTTGGTCAGAAGCCCTGAGGGTCGTCCCTCCCAGACCCATTTATTTTCATGAGGCTTGGTTCAGACACTAAAGATAAACTACACTAAAGATAAAGCATCACAACCTTTTCTTCCTCTAAACAGTAAGGGCTCCACAAGCCATTCTATATTTTGTCTTTTGTTGGTTTCTAGGTTTCCCGCCTTCTTTATTATTCCCATGCCTAGGGATGATTAGAGGAATTAAAGTTGGAATAAACAAGAGAGTACCAGGATGGGACAATCATCTTTTTAACTACCCATTTTAAGTATATTCTGCCTCCAAGTGATGCTCTGAACTTGTTCTGCACCTGAAAATTTTTTTATCCCAACAAGATTCACTCATTTTAGCCTTAATGATTTTTATGTTTTGGGTTCAGGGAGCAGTCAGGGTTTGGTGACTTACCCAGGTTCACACATGCTAGTAAGTGTCAAATGTCTGAGGTCATATTTGAACTCAGGTCCTCCTGACTCCAGGGCTGGTGCTCTATCTGCTGTATCACCTAAGTGTCCCTACCCTTGACTTTTTTATAGGTCATCATGACTCCTTTTTACCATCCAACTACTCATGTTTTTTGCGAATTACTCTTCTCTGTGACTTATAAAATATTTACCATCCACATACCATGGAGATTGTTGTGTGGTTTCTAGCACTCATTCCTTCCTCTTCTCCCTTTATTCTCATCCTCTAGGAGACTAGCAAGCAGAGAAATAACCTGACACATGAACAAAGTCTTCAGAAATCTAGAAAACCAATTGAAGGAATGACTTTTTTGACCCTCATTTCTATTAGCAGCAGGGAGAAGAGGTAGAAAAGTTATTTGCAAAAAAAAAGAAAAGAAAAGAAAAGAAAAGAAAAGAAAAGAAAAGAAAAGAAAAGAAAATGAGGTTCTGAATCCAAGAGGTTCCAATTGAACAAGTTTCTCTAAACTCAAAATAATCATAAGCCTCCTCACCATGCAGTGGAAAGGAACTTTCCCTAGAAGGACAGGGAATTTTAGTTCTGATTCCAGACCTGCCCAATTAGTTTAACTAATTTTGAATCTAAGTAATTTGATCTTAGTTTTAGCATCAACTACTGCTGTAGTTTGCTGGGCAAGCAAAATGTATAAGAACTCATAGCTAAGGAAAACTCTCTATACACACTGTATCCTTGTTTGAATCAATATTTCTTAACTATTGTTAATTGCCTGTACTATATAGCTATGTCCTGCTTTAATTCTCTGTGCCGTTTATTTTAAAAAATGTCTTTATTTTATTTTTCCTCAGTTACATGTAAAAACAATTTTTAACATTTGATTTTTTTAATCAAGTTCCAAATTCTGTCTTCTCCCTCCTGGAGTAGGCAAGTACTATAGATTACACATATGTAGTCATGCAAAACATATTCCTATGTTAGCCACATTGCAAAAGAGAACACAGACAAAAACAAACAAGAAAAGTAAAGTTAAAAAAAGATGCTTCAATCTGCATTCAGACTCCATCAGTTTTTTACTATGGAGTTGGATAGCACTTTTCATTATAAATTCTTGGAATTATATCACAGCATTGCTGAGGATAGCTAAGTCATTCATTGTACAATATTGCTGTTGCTTTGTACAATGATCTCCTGGCCCTGCTCACTTCATTTTACATCAGTTCATGTACATCTTTCCAGATTTTTCTGAAACCATCTTATTTATCATTTCTCATAGCACAACAGTACTCACGCTCATATATCACAATTTATTCAGTCATTCCCTAATTGGTGGGCATCCCCTCAATTTCCAATTCTTAGCCACCATAAAAAGAGCTGATAAAAATATTCTTGTTCATATAGGTCATTTTTCTTTTCCTTTGATCTCTTTGGGGTACGGATCTAGTAGTGGTATTGCTGGATCAAAGGGTATACAGTTTTTTTGCCTGTTGTGCGTAGTTCTGAATTGCTCTCCAGAACTCTTGGATCAGTTCACAAATCCACCAAGAGTGCATTAATTGCCAATGTCTTTTGAAAGCAGATGTTTCTTAACCATGAGTGGATCTTTTCTGGACTCCTATGCATGTTTAACCTTAGCCTTCTCCCTTCTGTTTTAAGTTCATGGTATTTGAGAATATCAGCCCACCTACCCCAAAAGGCCATGGGCCCACAAACATATTGAAGGTGCAGAAGCCAAGTTGCCGACTCACCAAACATGCACTCTCCAGGACTGCGTCCTCATCCATCAATGTCCTACCACCACCAACCCCTTACAAATACAAAACCCTACCTTTGTCAGCGATATGTACTGCTGGTTCAGATCCACCAAATTCAGGTTGCCTATGAGGGGCATGGGAAGGGGTCCAGGAGGCAACTTGCTCGTGTATCTCTCAAGCAAAGTTATCAAATAAAAAATAGCCACCAAACCCAGTGCCCCATAGACCAAAGACGAGACCGTCAGACCCTGCAGCAAAACTTTGTATGCTGTCATCTTCCTTCAGTTAGCTTTCCCTACACAGTAGCATCTGGAGGTGGAGAGAGTCAAAGGTGCTGCCTTTATAGAAAGATTCTCACCCCTCCTGGAGGCACGTTCAAATCCCCTTGTCTCTGGTGTCTTCAGTTAGTATCCATATCCATGGCTTTGGAAAACAACCAGCTGAAACATTTCCAGTACAGAAAGTGTGGATTATGTTGGTGTTTTTTAACTGGAGATCTAATTTCTTAATGTGTCTGTTTCTTTAATCATCAAGGTGACTACCCACCAGAAAGCTAAATCTAATCTCATAAGAGTTCAGTTGGAATCAAATAGCAAGTTATGCAAAAGTGGGCATCAGAGGCAGGTGGGAGAGAAACCACTACTTACCCCAAAGAAGAAATTTTTCTAGACACTTATGATGTGAAAGACAATTGATATTAACTGTAATTTGCCCTGTACCAATTAGGATGGGCCCTGGAAACCCCTAGATCTTCCCAAGATATTGTCACTAGAATAATTTTGTTTTGATATTTTAAAGGCATTTTTTTTGAGGTGGAAACAGCTGGAAAACCACTGGTCCAGAAAACTGAATTCTAAGTGGGGAATTAAGAGCTAAGGATTCGATATATGATTTATTTAGTTATCCTCAGTAGATTGCTATTTCAATTGTTTTTCAGTCCATGATCTTCCATTTCTAATAAAAGGAGAGGAAACATCAACCTACAGTCAGTCAACTAAAATTCATGGTCACCGATTCTTAGTCTTTTGTTCTGCGTAATGATAATAACACCAACAACTTACCTTTCATTTCTCTCTCCACCCCGACACTCTTCTCAGTTGATTAGTTATAACCATTTTGAGAAAGGTCTCAGACCTTCCATGATTCCCTGTTCATCGTTGGCTACCATGCTTCAGCTGCCTTCTCCCACTGGTGACTTCTTCCCAGAATCTCCATGTTGATCAATGGCCCCATACCAACCATTCTGCATTCTCTGGATTTTACCACCAAGCCTCCATGGATATCTGCCCCACTTTTCAGCTCCTCCGTTTATGTGTTATCTTCCCCCGATGGCAAACAAGTACTTTGAGATCAGGGACTTCTTTCTTTTTGCTCATATTCAATTTCCCAGTACTTGCTGCTGCTGCTGTTACGTTTTTGTCCTTCAAGTGGACCAGCAACCACACAAGGTTCTGTATTTACTGGAGTATGAATTGGATTTAAGTGAGGCAGAGTTTCACAAAGTCTTCCCGACTCCAGGGCAGGCACTCTCTCCATTGTCCCACCTAGTTGCCCCTTGATCATACCTATCAATGCCCCATTACCCTCACCCTTCTCCATTAGGTCCTCTCCTGCTCTGGTATAAGTTCCCAAATTACCCCTTTCTGAGTCGGTTGTCAGTCCCTCAGGACGGTTATAACCTGACTAGTCTCCAAGCAGCCCCAGGGGGATGGCTGACAAATTCCTTTCAGCATTCTTGGGGCAGATTATAGACAAGAGACCCATGGGGCACCTGCAAGTTTCTGTTTTGGGTTGTACAGAGTGAGTTGCACAGTTGTACCTATGTGATAAGAATTAAGGAATAGTCTTTTACATGTAATTGGGGGGAAAATAAAATATTTTTTTAAAAAAGAATTAAGGGATAAGTAGGATCTGATTTCCCATGTGTAAAACAAAATGGAAGATAAAAAGATTAGGTTTTGGTCTCTGTTACCTCCCCAGCTCCACTCCCACTTCCTCCACCTGTAAATTTTGCATGGACTGGTCTTCTAAAGGGATAACATAAGAATTCCAGGGGAGGTACGTATAATAGGGAAGATTCAGGTGTGTACCAGGTAAGAGGATCTAGCAGAACTCCGCCCCATCTCCTATAGAGGTCTGATTCAACTGTAGCTTAGTGGTTTGTGGTACTTCAGATTAGAAATCTCTCTGCCTCTACTTACTACTCTTTATCACCTTGAACTGGCTTAGGAAGGCTAGAGCAGAGAAGAGCCCAAGAGCTTGTGATTTCTACTCCCAGGGTAGACAAATATTATTAACGCTGCTGTTTTCAGTCCTTCCCCACCCCATCTCCCTCCTCCTTTCCACCTACTGGCTTCCCTGGCTTCTTCCAAATCTCAGTGAAAATCCCACCTTCTGCAAGAAGACTTTCCAGAATCTTCCTAATGTCACTGGCTTCCCTCTAAGATGATCTCCAAACCTCTCCTATATATATCTTAGTTGTACATAGGTATTTGTATTGTTTCATGAAAATTATTGCATGTTTGCTTTGGAATGTGACCTCTTTAAAGGTAATAACTTTCTTTTGTCTTTCATCGCTTCCCCAAGTGGAGACTTGATTTCAGATGGACCGGTGCCCCCTCTCCTCAGTCCCTCCTCCAATATCTACTCACTTGACTTACACCAAATTCCAAGCAAAGTTCAGAGACCACTAATTTTTTTTTATAGGGTATAGACTACAATGTAGTAGCAGGGAAGAGGATAAAAGAATGGAAGTGAAGTAATTTGTTAGCTATACAGCAGCCAGCAGGGACTGAACAAAAACTGATTATATTTCTTCTCCCCTCCCCATTGCCCATGCCAGGAGGGTGAAATAAATCTCAGATGAATTTCTCAGTTGGAGAGGCGGTGTCTTTTTCCTACTGGGAATTAGACAGACAGTTATGTCTGTGAGGAACACTTAAGTTGGCTCATCGATCATTGCCTTTATTAGCGTTACAACCCATCCTATTCTCTTTGAAGGAAAGAGCTGGGGTTGGGGATTGTTGTCATTTATCTTTCATTATGGAAGAGGACGGATGATGTCAGGAGAGCTGTGCAGAATCACCGGCCTCACTCTGTCCTCCAGAGTCATCAGAGTGCAGTGGCCAGACATAGGTCAGAACGACTGGTAATGGTCCAAGACGCGGTGCCCTTTTTAAGCTAAGGTCTTTACCAGGTCTCAGTTTGTCTGAGGAAACACCCATTCAGTAGTTAAAGGCTAGGTAAGAATTGAGGCAAAATATGGCCTCATTTGCCTTCATAAAGAATCAGTCTGGGAGAGGAAGACCCTCAGAATTTCTGGCTAGAACAGAAACAATTGCTGTTTATACTCACTCTGAGTGTAAAAACTCAAACAATGAGAAAGTAAGCTTGGGCTGGGGTCTATAACTGGCCGATCAGTGAGGGCTAGAGCAATTTGGATTTAAAGACTAATCAGGAAGCTCCATTTGAATCCCAATGGGCTTTATCAAAATCTGGTTTTACAGAGCTTTATTTCAAGAAATCATAATGAAAACTACATGAGACAAAAGAGTTAATTGTCCTAGTATAAAAAAAATGATAGAATAAATAAGGAAGGAAGAAAAGTATATAGCCCCCAAATCTGAAGATACCTTGCAATTTATAAGAGATCAAAATTTATATTCCTTTGGAAAGAACACCCACATGTAAGACTGGAAGGGTCAAAATACCTAGGTCCCTAGAGTCTCCCATATGGTGCCAAGATGAAGGCCACTTCACACCCTCCAAACCTGTATCTTTACTGCTTCCTTTCCAGTGTCTTCCTCTCCACATTCTTTGCAAACAGTCCTAGATACTTCAGCCCCTGGGTTCTTAACCTGACGTTGGTGAACTTGTTTTCCTTTTTTCATATTTGGATAAAAATATTTCAGTATAATTGGTTTCCTTTGTAATTCTATGTATTTTATTGTATTCACTTAAAAGCATGATTCTGAGAAGGGGACCATCCACAGACTTCACCAGACTGTCAAATGGATCCATGACTCAGAGAAGGTTAAAAACCCCTACTCTAATTCTACAATGTCCATGACTGATAAATTTTGGCAACACATCTTTTTCCATGGTAATTCAGGGGTAGGATCAGAGACTGAGACCTTAGAAGACAGAGTCCAACCCCCTAATTTTCCAGATGAAGAAACAGAGGCCCAGAGAGGCGAGGTGGCTTGACCAGGATCATACAGTCAGTAAATATCTGAAGTGGGATTTGAACTAAGGTCTTCCTGACTCTAAGTAGGATCATTTATAAAAAAAATAAATATTTGTATATTGGAGATGAGTGCTCAAAAAATGTGTTAGTGTTAAGGATGCACAATCAAAACAAATTTGGAGGCCACTGTTATAAGAAAACCAAAAGCATTCGTAAGAAGGTAAACAACTCAGCAGATTTGTTTCCCAGTATTATAAGACCTTTACTCCCACCAGGAAGCTGTCTATTTCAAAAGTTGATATGCGCTTCAGCAAAGTGCCTCTCTCCTTCAAATAAAGAAAACCAAACTGCCATTCAATGCCAATTTCATGACCAAGCATTGTTATTATAGGCAAATCCCAGGCCTGACCAGATCTCAAATATTGTTGTCTCCTTCTGTTTAACATCCCATGATTCAATTCCCTGGTAAAGATTAATCTTTGGATGTCTTGGGCTATAGACATGCCTATCATGCCATATTTGGGGAATCAAAGCTCTCCTCTCTTAACACCTCTCCTTCTCTCTGAAGTACATGGTAAGAACATTTCTGGGACTAACTATTCCCAAGATTATGATATGTGATTATTAACCAGGGTTTCATTGAAAAGGAAAATAAATGTATGAGTGACATCATTGTGAAGACTCCCATTTACTGATTTAGAATCATCCAATATTAATGTCTAAAGGGACCTTGAAGATTATCTAAGCCAATTTCCTCATTTTTCAGATGAAGAAGCTGAAGTCTTTTATGTGGAGTATAATGACTGCCATTGGTGTTGAATGGTCAGTCCTCTGTCTCCTAGGTTATTCTGTTTCTGATCATGAGAAGCATTGGATAACCCTCCCAGATTCCTGGGGATGAAAGGACTTCACAGAATCAGAGAACTGAAAGGCACCTTAGTGACTATCTACTCCAACCTTTAGCTGACCCAAGAATCCCTACTACGACATCCCCAAGGGAGAGTCATTCAGCTCTCACTTGAATTCAGATGAGAAATTCAGTGAATCAAGATAGTTCATCCCACTTTTGGGGAACTCTTTTTGCCAGCTTTTTCCTACTTGTGGTTAAATCTCCCCCTCTGCAACTTCTACGTATTATTTTTCTTTTATTTTAATGTGGCAGGATCATGGGAAGCTGAGGGAGTTAACTAAGGGTTGCCAAAAAGAAAAAGAGAAGAAAATCATCAAAACATTTGTTCAGATGCATAGAAGAAAACAGAAAGAAGGTTAAAAGAAAACAGATAAATAGACCTACCTTGAAAGTTACCTGATGAATTAATTTTATATATATATAAATATAGATATAGCTATATATGTGTATGTGTATATATACATACATATATACATATATATACATATATATATGTATATATATATGAAAGTTAAAACAAGACCAGAGGTGGTAGCATACATCTGCAACAGAGGAGTTCCGAGCTGCACAGGGCTTTGCCGTGCCAACTGGGTGCCTGTAATAAGGCTGGCATGAACATGGCAAAGCCCCTGGGAGTGAGGAACCACTAAGCTATCTAAGGGAAAACTAGGTAACCTTTCTCAGAAGAAGAACAGGTCAAAGCTCCCCTGAATGACCAATAAAGTGGGATCAGACCCATGAGTGACCATTGCACTTCCAGCCTTGGTTAGAGAGGGAGACCTAGTCTCAAAAAATCAAATAAACAAAAACTAAAATAAAATGGAAAGGAAAGGAAAGACAAACTGTGTATGATAAAGATTAAGATTTTCATATGCCCTTTTCATGTTCTTTTTTGTATATTAAAATATCCATTTTATTTACAGTTGTTAAAATCAGACTTTCAAAAAGTGATTTTTAAAATTTTTTAAAGTTATTTTAAAAAATAATTTCCAGGGGCAGAACCAAGATGGCAGGGTAGAAAGAAACACATACAGTAGCTCTTCCCCCATAGCCCATAAAATACCTGTGAAGAAGGACTCTTAACAAATTCTAGAGCAGATGAAGCCACAGAACAATGGAGTGGAGGAGATTTCTAGCCTAGAGTGACCTGAAACACCAATGGGAAAGGTCCATCACACTGGACTTGGAGCACAGCACAGCCCAGCCTTGGGCACTGCACTGGGAGGAGCAGGACTGAGCAGGTTTCAGGGACAGAATCTCCAGTAGCAGCGCACATCCCTCAACCCACAGGCGCTAAAGGTCAGTGAGGGGTTTTCTTTGGTGGGCAGAGAAGGGAGCAGGGGGTCCCCATAACTTGGGCCTCCTCAGGTGGCAGCAGCAGAGGCAGCAATGGACTGGGGCTCACAAGGCAGGGAACAGCCTGCATCCATTTTTGAAGGCCTCATCATAAAGCCCTTGAGGGAACTGAGCCCTGTGTGGTGGCCCTGCCCCCACCTGAGCAGCTGATCTTAATCTCACACTGAATAGAGCCCCAGCCCCTGCCTAAAGCCCCTGGGGGATTGGAGCAGCTCCTCTGAATCTCAGCCCCTAGTGTTGACTTGTCAGAACTGGAGGTAAGGTGGTTGTGGATAGGAAACTCAGAAGTCAAGTAACTTGCTGAGAAAATGCCCAAAAAAGGGGGAAAAAAATAAGACCATAGAAGGTTACTTTCTTGGTGAACAGGTGTCTCCTCCCCTCCTTTCAGATGAGAAAGAACAAGGCATACTGCCACAAGAAGTCAAGGACCCTGCCTCCAGGGCCTCCAAAGAGAACTTAAATTGGGCTCAAGCAATAGAAGAGCTTGAAAAGTGAGTTAGCAGCTTACTAAAGGAGAACCAAAAAAATGCTGAGGAAAATAACACCTTTAAAAAGAGGCTAACTCAACTGGAAAAAGAGGTCCAAAAATCCAATGAAGAGAAGGAAGCTTTAAAATTAGCCAAATGGAAAAGGAGGTTCAAAAGCTCACTGAAGAAAATACTTCTTTAAAAATTAGAATGGAACAAATTGAGGCTACTGATTTTATGAGAAACCAAGAAATCAAAAAACAAAACCAAAAGAATGAAAAATGGAAGATAATGTAAAATATCTCATTGGAAGAACAACTGACCTGGAAAATAGATTCAGGGGAAACAATTTAAAAATTATGGGATTACCTGAAAGCCATGATCAAAAAAAGAGCCTAAACATTATCTTCCACGAAATTATCAAGGAAAAGTGCCCTGATATTCTAGAACCAGAGGTCAAGAAAGAATCCATCAATCACCTCCTGAAAGAGACCTGAACAGAGAAACTCCTAGGAATATTGTGGTCAAATTTCAGAGTTCCCAGATCAAGGAGAAAATACTGCAAGCAGCTAGAAAGAAACAATTCAAGTACTGTGGAAATACAATCAGGATAACACAGGATCTGGCACCTTCAACATTAAGGGATCAAAAGGCTTGGAATAGGATATTCCAGAAGTCAGAGGAACTGGAATTAAAACCAAGAATCATCTACCCAGCAAAACTGAGTATAGTACTTCAAGGGAATAAATGGTCATTCAATGATATAAAAGACTTTAAAGTATTCATATTGAGGAAAAGACTAGAACTGTATAGAAAATTTGACTCTTCAATACAAAAATCAAGAGAAGCATGATAAGGTAAACAAGAAATAAAAATCATAAAAGACTTTCTAAAGCTGAACTGTTTACATTCCTACATGGAACGAAAATATTTATAACTCTTGGATCTTTTCTCAGTATTTGGGTAGGTGGAGGGATTGTACATACACACACACTCATACACATGTATAGACAGAGAGTATAGGTTGTGTTGAATCAGAAGAGATGATATCCACACACACAAAAATAAAATAAAATAAAAATTAAGGGGTGAGGGAGGAAAATACTGAGAGGAGAATGGGAGAAATGGAATGCAGCACACTATAACTCATAAAAGAGATAAGAAAAATCATGTTCAATAGAGGAGAAAAGGAAGAAGGGGAAAAGTGAAGCTACTCTCTCCACATATGGCTTAAGGAGGAAATAACATGTTTACTAAATTCGATATGAAAATCTATCTTACCCTAAAGGAAAGTAGGGGAGGAGGCGACAAGTGGGGTGAGAGGAATAATAGAAGGGAGGGCAAATGGGAGAAGGGAGTAACTAGAAATAAACACTTTGGGGAAGGGACAAGGTCAAATGAAGGAATAAAATAAATTAAAAAATAAGCGGGGGATAGAGTAGGATAGAAGGTAATATAGTTAGTATTACACAACATGATTATTATGGAAGTCTTTTGCAAAATGATACATATTTAATCTGTATTGAATTGCTTGCCTTCTCAGTGGGGATGGGGAGGGAGGGAGGGAAGGAGAGAAGTTGGAATTCTAAGTATTAATAACTAATGTTGAGAATTTTTATTGCATATAACTGGGAAATAAGAAATATAGGGAATGGGGTATAGAAATTTATTTTGCCCTATAAGAAAAAGAGAGAAGATGGGAATAAGGGAAGGGTGTGGTGTGATAGAAGGGAGGGTACATTGAGGGAAGGAGTAATCAGAATGCAAGGTATTAGGAAGCAGGGGGAAGGGAGTGACAGGGAGAAAAATTGGACATATTACAAAGTGAGGTAAAAGCAATTAGTATTAAAACAATTGACTGAATTAATTACTGAGAATAAATCAAAGACATCTTTAGTTTGGGGAAAAGAATTTTAGTCTAAATTTCCTAGAGGGAGGTAACCTCAGGTAAAATTTGGCATTGATGAAAAAATTAAGGTTTTAATGGTAAATTTGATTTTATGATTACTATTTAATCAGGAACTAGAAGATGTATAGAAATGCATGTAAGCCACTTGAGACTTGCCTCAAAAGATGTTCCTTAGCCAAAGTGAAATTATAATCATATTTGAAACCTGGTTATTGGAACTTGCTATTTTAAGATGCTATGGGACTATTAAGTGACTGTTCTTCTGAGTCTAACTCCCGGTATGGAAAGCAAGAAAGGTTGTCTGAGTCTCCAATCCATGATCCCAGTAAACCTGTGAGATGCTGGTATGAACTGTAAAAGGTGATCTCATGGGAAGGGTGGGAGAGCGGCCATTCAGCCTGGTCTGAGATAGGATTCTCTTGACTCAGTTTCCCCACTGATACCTGACTGACAGACTTCAAACCTGACTGAATGCAAGTTGACAATCTACTCCTACCTAGAATTGACATGAAGTTGGGGAGATATTGTATCCCTGCAATGTCCCTACTCTTAGTGGCAATTTCCCATAGTCAAAAGGTTTGCAAGCTTAATACCAGATCTATTAAATTATAGATTGTTGGTAAGGGAACATCCAAGGTTAAGTCTAAAATTAAGCTATTAGGCTTAGAACTTTAGACCAACAACAGTAAGTTAGGGTCCTTTAATTCTTAGTATACTGTGGAGACAATTAGGTCAAGACTTGAGAAGTTAGCTACTTAAATATTATTTGTGTCTCAGTTGGTTAATGTTTAAAAAAAAATTCTTTTGTGGGCCATATTGTAAATGCTTTAAAAAGAAGTATCACCTGACCAAAAGTTTGAATTGTTTTATGCACTATGAACTGTGTTGAAAATGAAAAAGAGAAGAAAAGAAAAAAATAAAAAAATAATTTCCTTGAGGGCAAAGACTATTTCATTCTCTATTTTTGTCTTTGTATTCCCTGCTGCCTAGAATAGTGATCAGTATATAGTCAGTCCTTATAAATGCTTGTTGGTTGACTTTTTGCTTGAATGTGGCTACAAAAGCTCATCTCGTTAACACTGATATTAATACCAGTATTCACCAGTCAGGCTATGTGACAGTGAGTCTTGGAGCACTATGACCTTTGGTTGTGGTGGTTGAGTGGTTTCAGTTATGTCCAACTCTTCTTGACCCCATTTGGGGTTTTCTTGGCAAAGATACTAGAGTCATTTGCCATTGCCTACTCCAGTTCATTTTGCAGATGAGGAAACTGAGGAAAAGAGGGTGAAGTGATTTGCCCAGGATCACACAGCTGGTGAGTGTCTGAGGCCGGATTTGAATTCACAAAGATGAGTCTTCCTGACTCCAGACCCAGCACTCTACCCACTGAGCCATCTGGCTGCCCCAATAATCATCTTGGAGGAATCAAAATTTCATTGTTCCTCTCTTTGAGTTGACTAGCCCAAAAGGTAAAAGTTTTATGGTATGTATAAGCAGGTTTCCTCATATTACCAATTCATTACATTTGGGAAATTTTGTAGAAAAAGTCATCAAGAACCACAGATAGTGGACTGATCTTGTATTGAGCATGAGGGACAATGGATAGGTAGACCAAGTGTGACATGTAATACTAAAAGGACCAAGAGGAAGACTTCCAGAGCTTTGGATGGATAGTCTACAAAGGATTTATGGAAAGAAATCAATGAGTACCACACAGAATGAAAAGGCATGAAGGGGTTGTGGCCTTTATGGGTAGAGGAAGTGATGAAAGAGACTTCTGAATAAGTATCTGTGGAGTGCATTTGGTTCTTTCCTGTTCCTAGGCTCAGAATTCCACAATCCCAGTCCTGATTCTTCTTTGACCTCTACAAAACATTTGACACCAAGACCACTCCCTTCCTTCTTCCTATTCTGCATTTCCTTGACTTCTATGCTACCTCACTGGTATGGCCCTTGCCCTACTTCTCTGACTACTGGTTCAGTTTCTTTGGGTGACTCTTCTTGTCATTTCAGACCCTCATGTGTCTCTCAGGGTTCTGTCCTTGACCTTTTTCTATTTTCTCTTTACATTCTCTCAGCGATCTCATCTGTTCCCACAGCATCATTTATCATTATTATATAAATGATGCCGTCAGTCAGTAAATATTTATTAAGTGCCTACCATGTGCTGGGCATTGTGCTAAGCACTAGGGATACAAAAAGAAGCAACAGATATTCCCTGTCCTCAAGATATTTAGTCTGCTGAGGGGAGACAAAGAGCAAACAAATAAGTACAAACAAGCTACATAAGGGGAAAACAGAAAACCATAATATAACAATAATATATAATGATAACCACTTATTGACTGAATTATATCCATATTTATGTCTTTTTGCCCAATCTCTCCCCATAGTTCTGGTCCTGTATTTCCAACTGCCTGATGGACATATTTGTCTGGATGTTTTGTTGGCATAACAAGCTCAATATTTACTAAACAGGGGTAGTGTAGAGTGCTGGACATAGTGCGAAGGTGACCTGGATTTCAATCCTGCCTCAGACTATCTAGTAACTATGTAGTTCTGGGCAAGTGAGGCAGGTGCTCCTATGTGCGATCACTTCCTCTACAACCTCTCTGTGCCTTTTCATCCTGTGTGATACTCACTCACTAACCTCACTTTATAAATGAAGAAACTAATCACATAAGTCATTTAACCTCTCTGGACCTCAGTTATCTCAACTGTAAAGTGAGTGGTTGGACTTGGTGGTACCCAAGGTTCCTTTTAGCTCTAAATCTGTAACCCTCTGAACTCATTACCTTCCTTCCAAAACTTGCTCCTCCTCCACCTCCTCTGAACACCTCTACTTCTGCTGAAGGAGCCATTCTGGTCTTGTAAGCTCAGAACCCCCCAGTCATCTTGGACATGCCCCTCTCCCTCAACCCTAGAGTCTACTCAGATATGAAGTCCTTTTGATTTTATTTTATTTTATTTTTTAAGTCTTTATTTATTTATTTAACTTTTTACATTCATTTTCACTAAATTTTGGGTTCCAAATTTTCTCCCCTTTTATCCCATCACCCACCCCAATACCCCAAGCAATCTAATTTTCCCTATCTCCAATCTGCCCTCTCTTCTGTCATCCCTCCCTTCTCTTGTCCCCATCTTCTCTTTTCTCCTGTAGGGCCAGATGACTTTCTATTCCTCATTAACTGTATGTCTTCTTTCCTAGTAGCAACAACAATACTAAACAGTTGTTCCTAAAACTTTGAGTTCCAAATTCTCCCCATCCCTCCCTCCCCACCCATTCCCTTTGGGAAGGCAGGCAATTCAATATAGGCCATATCTGTGTAGTTTTGCCAGTGACCTCCCTGATAGTCGTGTTGTGTAAGACTAACTGAATTACCCTTCATCCTAACCTGCCCCTCATTGTTTCTCTTCTGTCTTTTGATCCTGTCCCTCCCCAAGTGTTGACTTCAAATTGCTCCCTCCTCCCTTTGCCCTCCCTTCCATCATCCCCCCCCCTTGCTTATCACCTTCTCCCCCACTTTCCGATACTGCAAGAAAGGTTTTCATACCAAAATGAGTGTGCATTTTATTCCTTCCTTTAGTCAAATGTGATGAGGGTAAACTTCTTGTTTTTTGGTTTTTTTTTTCTCAGCTCTCCTCTTTTTCCCTCCACTAATAAGTCTCCTACTTGCCTCTTAAATGACATATAATTACCCCATTCCATTTCACCCTCTTTTCTCCCACTACATTTCTCTCTCACCATTTACCTTAATTTCTTTTAAGATATGGTCCCATCCTATTCAGTTCAATCTGTGCTCTCTGTCTCTGTATGTGTGTGCATGTGTGCATGTGTGTGTGCATGCATGCGTGTACATGTGTGTGTATGGACCCACCAACTACCCAGATACTGAAAAGTTTTAAGAGTTACAAATATTGTCTTTCCATGTAGGAATGTAAACAGTTCACTTATGGTAAGTCCCTTAAGACTTCTCTTTGCTGTTTACTTTTTCATGCTGCTTCTCATTCTTGTGTTTGAAAGTCAAATTTTCTTTTCAGCTCTGGTCTTTTCATCAAGAATGATTGAAAGTCCTCTGTTTCATTGAAAGACCATATTTTTCCCTGAAGTATTATACTCAGTTTAGCTGGGTAGGTGATTCTTGGTTTGAGTCCTAGTTCCTTTGACTTCTGGAATATCCTATTCCACGCCCTTCTATCCCTTAATGTAGAAGCTGCTAGATCTTGAGTTATCCTGATTTTATTTCCACAATACTGGAATTGTTTCTTTCTAGCTGCTTGTAAGATTTTCTCCTTGACCTGGGAGTTCTGGAATTTGGCCACAATGTTCTTAGGAGTTTCTCTTTTTGGATCTCTTTCAGGTGGTGATCGGTGTATTCTTTCAATACTTACTTTGCCCTCTGGTTGTAGAATCTCAGGGCAGTTTTCCTCGATAATTTCATGGAAGATGATATCTAGGCTCTTTTTTTGATCATGACTTTCAGGTAGTCCCATAATTTTTAAATTGTCTCTCCTGGATCTATTTTCCAGGTCAGTTGTTTTTCCCATGAGATATTTCACATTCTTTTCCATTTTTTCATTCTTTTGGTTTTGTTTGGTGATTTCTTGGTTTCTCGTAAAGTCATTAGACTCCATGTGTTCCATTCTAATTTTGAGAGAACTATTCTCTTCAGTGAGCTTTTGAACCTCTTTTTCCATTTGGCTAATTCTGCTTTTGAAAGCATTCTTCTCCTCATTGGCTTTTTGAACGTCTTTTGCCAATTGAGTGAGCCTATTTTTCAAGGTGTTATTTTCTTCAGCATTTTTTTGGGTCTCCTTTACCAAGGTATTGACCCGTTTTTCATACTTTTCTTGCATCTCTCTCATTTCTCTTCCCAGTTTTTCCTCCACCTGTCTAACTTGCTTTTCAAAATCCTTTTTGAGCTCTTCCAAGGCCTGAGCCCACCCAACTTTCCCCTGGGATGTCTGGGGTACTGAGGCCCCGCCCTCCACGTCTTTCCCTGATGGCAAGAATATGTCCTCGTCATCAGATCCAAAAGTTGGGATCATTTGCATCTGTTCAAAAAAACTCTCTATAGTCTTATTTTTCTTCCCTTTTCTAGGCATTTTCCCATCCAGTTACTTGACTTCTGAGATTCCTGTCCACCCCTGCCTAGATCCGCCCAGCTAGCGCTTGGGGCCTGAGATTCAAATGGGCTTTCCGTGCCGCCCGCCTACTAATCAATGTGAGCTTTAGTTCTGGTGCTGGGGTGGGGCCAGGGCAGCCTCCCAGGCTCAGGTCCCTCAGGGGCTTTATGCAGAGACCTTCAGAAATGGAGCAGGGTGGGGCAGGGCCATCTCCCAGGCTCAGCTCCCTCAGGGGGTTTATGCAGAGACTCTCAGTAATGAAGATCCTGCCTGCTGCTGGGAGAGTTCCGGGCTGCCGCTGCAGCTGCTGCCTCTGCCCCCGCCTCTGCCACCGTGGCTTCCTCCCAAGGGGGCCTGAGTCATGGAGACACCCCGCTCCCCTCTCGGCCAGGCCAGTCGTCTCTCTCACTGACCTGTAGAGTCTGTGGGCGGAGGGACCTTCCCAGCTGCTGGAGGTTCTGTCCCTGAAGCCTGCTCGGATCAGCTTCTCTGGGGCCGCGGCCAGGGCAGCGCTGGGGTGGGGTCCACTTTCCAGGGTGCGACGGACCCTGGGGACAGCTCTCCAGGGCTCTCTGGAATGGAAATCTCTTCCACTCTGTTTCTGCACACCTTACAGTGATCCAGAACTTATGGGGATCTCTTTTTACATTAATTCTATGGGCTGTGGGTTTGGAGCTCATAAACATGCGTCTTTCTATTCCGCCATCTTGACTCCACCCCCTTTTGATTTTATTTTAGAAATATTTCCTTTCTTATCACTTCTGTCTTTTTTTCACTGATTACCTTTATTACCTTTTTTCTTTTTTCACTCTTTTCCCTAGCTCCTTTACTATCTCTTCTTGGTTAATCTATTACAGTAGTTTCCCAAGTAACTTATCTATTTCTAGTCTATCCCTTCCCCAATCTATCTTTCTCACTGCTTCCTTCAAAGTCTTCCTAATGTACTGATCTAATCCCACTACTTCAAGAATCATAGCACCTCAGAGTTGTAATAGACCTCAGAGGGTTAACTAGTCTAGCCCCTATATAAAAACAAATCCCATCTATTAAAAAACCTTCAGGGGAAACCCATTGCCTGATAAATAAAGTAAAAGCTTCTTATTCTGGCACACAAGGCCCTCCATAATCTGACTCCAGTTTATCTTCCTACACTAATCTCATGCTATGCTATATTCTAGTCAAACAGGATGATTGAACTTGGATTTGGAAGAAACTGGGTTCCTCTCTCAGCTGTGAAATTTCTATGATTGAACCACTTAGCCTCCCAGGGTTTCTGTTTCCTCATCTGTAAAGTAAAGGGGTTGAGCTAGATGAGGTCCCTCTGAGGTCCCATGCAATTCTTAATCTGTATTCTTATGGTACCAAAATTGCAGGTGTTCATTTACATATGATTTTGCCTATGCAGTCTTATGGAAGTGATTCATTCAGTGTCTAAATATATTTTTTCTCTGTTTCTACCCTTTTCCCAAAAAGTTCCCAAAACCTGTAACACCAAATTTGACTAATCCAGTTTGGTAAAATTAGGGATTGGTTTCCCTAATGGGTCTGTAACCCATCTCTTCTGTAGCTGGGCCTCTTTGACAATGAATCTGGATAGCTTTTAACATTCCCCTTCCTTTCTCTATTCTCTTGCTTTTGTATCTCAGTATTTATGATCACTGGAGTCCAACATAAGATGAGGATATAATATTCCTTGCCTCCCTAAATCTTTCAGGACCTGCCACTTATAACCCCTAATTTTAAAAGTAAAATAAGTCTCTTTAAAGAATTTTTTTTCTCTTAAGGAGTAAAAATCAAGGGAATAAATCATGCATTTTACAGCCCTAGCCTGACACCACAGTAACAGGCATTTGCAATCATGGTTCTACCTGGTGGTGCATGGATATGATTGTAAGAAAAACAAATGAGATAGGAAAATAGCCATTTATCATAACCTCCTGCCCTGTACACTGCCATGTGATCATTACAGGCCTGATGTAGTTGAAAATACCAAGAGCCTTCAGGGCCAGGCAGACTTTTGAAGCCCATAAATTCCAGACTTTGTAATAGGCTGATCTATTTAGCAGAAATGCCAGCCTCTTCCAGGAACCTGTACTGCTTTGCTGAGTATCACCTGAGGCCATGAAAGGAGACATTAGGTTTTTGAGCTGTCTACTCAGTTTTGTAGCCTTCTGGGTGATTTTAGGCCATATCCCAAGGTATCACTTTTCGAAAAAACAAAACAAAGCACATGGCTGAAAGTATTCTCATTGAGCTGCCACAGTTCTGCTTGAAGGATCACAGGCCAGAAGGGATTTCCGAGATCATTTATTTCAACCCTTTCACTTTACAGAGAAAGAAACTGAGACCCAAAGAAGGTAAACAACTTTGCCAAAAATCATGCAGTAAGTTAGTAGCAGGACCTGCTTGTCCTTGCTTTCTAGCTCAGAATTCTTATCTGTAACTCTGTGAGGCCTCCATAGAAGCTTGGAGAAAAACAACTTGGCCTCTAGGAGAAAGAAGCTGTTACAGAGGAAGGGATCAAGAAACAGGTATATTGACTGAGGGTGGGAATAATCCTTGATATTTCACTGGGAATGCTGCAGTCCAAGGTGGAACCAGGTAGTTAGAACAAAAGAGAAACAGGTGATTCCTGTTTAGTTTGAACTAGGGTACAACGATGTCTCTTCCATGGAATTTGTCTTTCAATCACAACGCATGTTATTTCATGTCATTGTTCCGCAGGTGGTAAACAGACTAGCCTGGTTCCATTTCTAATTTTCTTTCTAATTCTGTTTCCATTTCTAACTCTAACCTTTACTTTTGCAAACTGATGTTAGTTAAATTGGGAACTTAAAGAGGGTGGTTCTGCAGTTAAAGTGAAGCAAAGGATTCATCAAATCACCCAATAAATGTAGGTTCCCCCAAGCATTGGACAAGAATGATTTGGATCCAAATTATTCAAAGTAGCCATGTGGGCTGTCTCCATCCATCAGGTAATTACTCAGTCCTCCATTCACTTGGTCATTGTAGGCTGATCTTTTATGTTAACATTTAAAAATTTTCAAAAACACTCACAATGCTATTAATACAGCTTGATGGAACATTGAGGGCTAAGATATTATTTCATTATCATTAGGAAATCTGCAATCCATATCCTATCCAACAACAAAGGATCAGATTGTAAAGTGCTTCCAAAGATAATACAAATTCTAACCCTTAGGCTCAACTGTTCAGTTACACTATGGATAACAATTTAGTCCTGATAACAGGAATGCCATTTCAGTGAAATTCTAGCTTCTTTACAGGATTTGCTTGAACTGAGATCCCAGAAGAAACAAATTTACTTTAAAAAAAAATCATCCAGAAGTATTATTTAGGCACCTACTACTATAAATTCTGGGCTGAATACAGCAAATACAATGAAAGATAAGGAATGACTGAGTCATAACTAAGGCAGGATGATGGTGACTTTGTCCTACGGAACCAATATCTGGGAGGGCAAACTTCCTTCTCTCAACAATCATGAAACCTGCTAAGCACACACCGAGCACTCCTTTTCCGTGACTGAGCAACCACAATCACTTCCTCACTTGGTTCTGGGCTACCCACGACCCCCATATTATCATCAAGCTGGGAGACCTGAGTTCAAATCCAGCCTCAGACACTTATTGGCTATGTGATCCTGGGCAAGTCATGTAGCCTCTGTCAACCTCAGTTTCCTCAACTGTAATATTGGGGTAAAAATAGAAAAGAAAAAAGGAAAGAAGGATGAAAGAAAGAAAGGGAGAAAGGGAAGAAAGGAGAAGGGAAGGGAGAGAGGAAGAAAGGAAAGACAGAGGAATAGAAGGAATGAGGAAGGGAGGAAAGGAAGGAAGGAGAGGGGAAGGGAGGGATGAAGAAAGAGAAAGAAAGAGAAGAAAAGAAAAAAGAAAGGAAGAGAGAAAGAGAGAGAGGAAGGGAAGGAGGAAGGAAGGAAGGAAGGAAGGAAGGAAGGAAGGAAGGAAGGAGGGAGGGAGGGAGGGAGGGAGGGAGGGAAGGAAGAAAGGAAGGAAGGAAGGAAGGAAGGAAGGAAGGAAGGAAGGAAGGAAGGAAGGAAGGAAGGAAGGAAGGAAGGAAGGAAGGAAGGAGGGAAGTTGATTTGTTATACAGAACACATGCATCCTCTGAAGACATTAGGTTGCCCCTACTGTGACACTGCTGAAAGCTCCATATTCAGATGGCCAAACTGTGTGGTTCAGTGAACAGGACTGGATTTGGAATCGGAGGGTCTGCATTCAAATGTAGCTCTGCAACATCTTTACTATGTTACTTTAGGGAAAAAAACACTTTATCTCTCGGAGCCTCCATTTTCTCATCCATGTAAGAGAGGGTTGGACCAGATGACTTCCAGGATCCCTTCTAGTTCTAAACCTATGATCTTTCCCTTTCACCAGGAAAGCAACCACTACCTTCTCCTCAAGGAAAGAGCAGGGCAGTTAGAGTTTTGAGCCCTGATGATTTTATCTGAAGTGTGCTATCTGTATACCACAGTATGTGTGTATGTGATGTATAACAGCAGTGTCAGACTAATAGAAGCTGGGGACGACTCAACTATAAGTATAGATTTTTGCCAGCCGCATATTGACTTAGAAAACCACAAATCAACATTATCTATATTTTACTGTATTTTATTTATTTTGTTAAATATTTCTCAGTTACATTATAATGTGGTTTGGCCTGTTCTCAGTAAGCTTGCTGATTGCTGTCCTTCACAGGTGTTGTAGTGCTGACTGATTACCTGTGTTTTCTTGGCATTAATTATTAGGCCAAAATTAGCAAAGCAACAGAGAATTGATACTTTGCTGCATCTCAGCTTCAGAGGTTGCACTGAGTGCACAATCATCTGCAAACAGAAAATCATGCATTAACACTCCCTCCAATTTGATCTTGGCTTGTAACCTTTTCAAGTTAAAGAATTTATCATCAGTGCAGCGGCTGACCTTGATACTATATTTGTCTTCAATGAAGATGTTTGACAATGTGTCTGGAAACATGCACATAGCTCTGTTTCATTCCACTGGTGACTGGGAAAGCTTGAGAGCATCATCCATTATCCAGAACCTTGGCAAACATGCCATCGCTTCTTTGGGCAACCAAATTTTGACATAATTTTACATAAACCTTCACATCAAAGGCCTTGGTCAGATCTACAAACACCTTGTATAAACCTCTGTTCCGTTCTTGGCATTTCTTCTGGAGTTGTGAGGCAGCAAACACCACTTTGACTGTTCCTGGGCCCTTTCTGAAACCATACTGGCTCTCAGGTAGATGACCATCTTCCAGGTGAAGGATCAGCCTATTAAGGAGGACTCTGGTGAGAATCTCCCTGTGATTGTCCCAGGACAATCTATTTCCTTTACTTTTATAGAGATGGACAGTGGAGGCATCCTTCAACCTCCTCATCACAAAACCTGAAAAATTTCAGTCAGCTTTTGTATAAGCAGTGGACTCCCCACCTTGTAAAACTCAGCTGTAATAGAATCAGCCCCAAATGCTTTGTCTAATGGTATTCAAAATGTCTTCTTCAGTTAGAACTCAGCTAGGGAGGGATTGACTTTATGTTGACTTCAAGTGGCTTCAGTCAGTGGCTTCAGCATTGATTGATAATGATATGTTGAGAGCACCATGGAAATGTTCAGCCCATCTGTCTAGGATCATGTCCTTATCACTAACCAATGTGGCTCCATCAGCACTGAGTAGTTGAGTTACATCAAAGGTCTTTGGCCCATCAATTGCCCTTCAGTGCATCATAAAAAGCACTTTGGATAGTTACTATGAACATAAAATTGAATTTCATCTGCCTTCTTACTGAGTCAAGAATCCTGCATCTCTCTAAGCTTTGTTTATACTTTACTATTGATAGAATTAAATGCCTTCTGAGAGGTGGATGAACATTCCTGGTGGTAAATCCTGTGGAGTTCTCGTTTTTCATTCAGCAGTTTCTGAATTTCCCCATCATTTTCGACAAACCAGTCTTGGTATTTGCGAGCATTCTGGCCTAGTTGAGCAAATGCAGTGCTCTACACCAAATCTCTGAAGCTGCCCACTCCTTTTCTGCTTCACTGTTGCCAACTCTGTGTTGGCTCAACTTTCCCTCCAAGTTAGCAACAAACTGTTCCTGCTCAGAAAAGGATTGTTAATTCTTCTGGTAGTCATTTTGCCTTGGGGACGCTGCTTTTGTTGAATGTAAATATTTAGGTTGGAATGGATAAGTCTATGATCAGTCCAGCACTCTATACCACACATTGCCTTCATCACTTTCACGTCCTGTCTATCTCTTCTCCTTACAATCACAGTCTATTAAACACCAATAATTGCTGCAAAGGTGCATCCTCAAAGTTTTATTGCATTTATCTAAACAATGTTAGTAACGAGAAAGTCATGAGATGCACAAGTCTTCAGCAATAAATGACCATTGCTGTTGCTGTTTCCAACTCCATTCCTCCCTAGGACTCCCTGCCAAGTCTGGTATTCTGAGCCTACCCTAGCATTAAAGTCACCTAGAATGATAAGCTTGTCCTCTTTTGGAACATTGATGATAAGGGTCTCTAGGTCTTCATAAAACTTTTCTTTGACCCCATCAGGGTTTGTTATGGTGGGAGCATAGGCACTGATGATGGTGGCATGACATTTTTCCTGCAAGTGGAAATCGCATTGTCATGAGCCTGTCATTCACTCCTTTTGGTAGGCATACCAGCTTATTGACTAGATTAGTTTTGAGTGTAAAACCTTTGCCAACTTCACGGTGCTCCCCTTCATTGCAACCACTCCAGAAGTATGTATATCCAACTTCGACTTCAGTAAGCTGGCCTTCATTTGCCAGTCTTGTTTGACTCAGGGCTGTTATTTGGGTGTGATACCTGCTGAGTTCTCTCACAACAAGAGCTGTTCATCTTTCAGGTCTACTGGATTTTGTGTTGTCTGTAGGTGTGCACACATTGAATGATCCAAAGATGAGTGGAATCCTCTGCAGAAGATTTTGTACCTTTTTGTGTGTGTTTCAACCACAGGGTGGAATCCCCACCTGCCGTGGTAATCAGGCCAGGGATGGATAGGCAGATAATTTTTCTAGCCCCTTCCTTACACCAGGAAGTGAGTAGGAAGATCCTTAAAAGGTTGCTCAGACACCCAGGGACTGCCAAATCCCACTACTGCTTCCAGTGAGAAACAACTCTATGGCCTAAGACGCCTGTGTGTAGGATTGTGACTATGGCTCCCAGTGTATCTGCACCTGCTTCTTCATCACTTGCCTGTCACCATAGGATTTTGGGATACGTAAAGTGGTAAAATGTTATGCGTGATATCTTCTGATTCGTGAATAAATTGGATTTAAGTGAGGCACAGTTTTATAATGTCATCAATCACTCTCTTCCAGAGGCATCACAGTCCAGTGGAAGGCCATACTCAAGGTAAACAGTTAGACTCAAGTGACCAGTGATGGCTCAAGATGCAGTGGATGATCTTGGTGTCTTCAGTGTCTAACCAAGCTCTAAGTACACCACAGTGCCTTGCTTCAGCTGCCTTCATGGCGACTGGAACAAACTGCTCTCATCCATCCATTCCACCAGGGGAAATCTTCACATGCTTGGGGTAATACCCCTTCTAAACTCAAGGATGAGTTTGAGACCCCCCACCCTCAATCTGGTTTAGCCTGTCTGGTGAAATAGTTTATTAGGATGTAGCCACTGTGCATGCTACAGCTTCTTTTTTTTTTTTTTTTTTTTTATTATTTTTATTTATTTATTTATTTAGCTTTTTACATTCATTTTCACAAATTTTTGGGTTCCAAATTTTCTCCCCTTTTCTCCCCTCCCCCCACCCCAATACCCCAAGCAATCTAATTTTCCCTATCTCCAATCTGTCCTCTCTTCTGTCATCCCTCCCTTCCCTTGTCTCTATCTTCTCTTTTCTCCTGTAGGGCCAGATGACTTTCTATTCCTCATTAACTGTATGTCTTCTTTCCTAGTTGCAACAACAATACTAAACAATTGTTCCTAAAACTTTGAGTTCCAAATTCTCCCCATCCCTCCCTCCCCACCCATTCCCTTTGGTATGGCAGGCAATTCATTATAGGCCATATCTGTGTAGCTTTGCAAATGACCTTCCTGATAGTCGTGTTGTGTAAGACTAACTGAACTGCCATCCCTCCTAACCTGCCCCTCATTGTTTCTCTTCTGTCCTTTGATCCTATCCCTCCCCAAGTGTTGACTCTTTCAATTACTCCCTCCTCCCTTTGCCCTCCCTTCCATCATCCCCCCCCAATATCTCCTTCTCCCCCGCTTTCTTATACTGTAAGATAGGTTTTCATACCAAAATGAGTGTGCATTTCACTCCTTCGTTTAGTCAAATGTGATGAGGGTAAACTTTTGTTTGTTTGTTTTTTTTCCTCAGCTCTCCTCTTTTTCCCTCCACTAAAAACATCTCCTACTTGCCTCTTAAATGACATATAGTTACCCCCTTCCATTTCCCCCTCTTTCCTCTCACTACATTTCTCTCTCACCATTTACCTTAATTTCTTTTAAGGTATGGTCCCATCCTATTCAGTTCAATCTGTGCTCTCTGTCTCTGCATGTGAATGCATGTGTGTATGTGTGTGCATGCGTGTACATGTGTATGTGTGGTCCCACCAACCACCCAGAAACTGAAAAGTTTTAAGAGTTAGAAATATTGTCCTTCCCTGTATGAATGCAAACAGTTCATTTCTGGTAAGTCCCTTAATACTTCTCCTTGCTGTTTACTTTTGCATGCTTCCTCTCATTCTTGTGTTTGAAAGTCAAATTTTCTTTTCAGCTCTGGTCTTTTCATTAAGAATGATCGAAAGTCCTCTGTTTCATTGAAAGACCATATTTTCCCTTGAAGTATTATACTCAGTTTAGCTGGGTAGGTGATTCTTGGTTTCAGTCCTAGTTCCTTTGCCTTCTGGAATATCCTATTCCACGCCCTTCGATCCCTTAATGTAGAAGCTGCTAGATCTTGAATTATCCTGATTGTATTTCCACAGTACTGGAATTGTTTCTTTCTAGCTGCTTGCAAGATTTTTTCCTTGAGCTGGGAGTTCTGGAATTTGGCCACAATGTTCCTAGGAGTTTCTCTTTTTGGATCTCTTTCAGGTGGTGATCGATGGATTCTTTCAATACTTATTTTGCCCTCTGGTCCTAGAATGTCAGGGCAGTTTTCCTTGATAATTTCATGCAAGATGATGTCTAGGCTCTTTTTTTGATCATGGCTTTCAGGTAGTCCCATAATTTTTAAGTTGTCTCTCCTGGATCTATTTTCCAGGTCAGTTGTTTTTCCCATGAGATATTTCACATTCTCTTCCATTTTATCGTTCTTTTGGTTTTGTTTGGTGATTTCTTGGTTTCTCATAAAGTCATTAGACTCCATCTGTTCCATTCTAATTTTGAGAGAACTATTAAATTCAGTGAGCTTTTGAGCCTCTTTTTCCATTTGGCTCATTCTGCTTTTGAATGCATTCTTCTCCTCATTGGCTTTTTGAACCTCTTTTGCCAATTGAGTGAGCCTATTTTTCAAGGTGTTAATTTCCTCAGCATTTTTTTGGGTCTCCTTTACCAAGATATTGACCTTTTTTTCATACTCTTCTTGCATCTTTGTCATTTCTCTTCCCAGTCTTTCCTCCACCTGTCTAACTTGCTTTTCAAAATCCTTTTTAAGCTCTTCCAAGGCCTGAGCCCACCCAACACCCCCCTGGGGTGTCTGGGGTACTGAGGCCCCACCCTCCACATCTTTCCCTGATGGCAAAAACACGTTCTCATCCTCGCCATCAGATCCGAAGGTCGGGATCATTTGCATTTGTTGGAAAAAACTCTCTAAAGTCTTATTTTTCTTCCCCTTTCTAGGCATTTTCCCAGCCAGTTACTTGACTTCTGAGATTCCTTTCCACCTCCACCTGGATCCGCCCAGCTAGTGCTTGGCCTCTGAGATTCAAATGCGCTTTCCCGTGGCAAGCTTTGGTTCTGGCGCAGGGGTGGGGGCAGGGCCGCCTCCTAATCTTGGGCCCTCAGGGGCTTCCTGCAGAGACTTTCAGGAACGGAGCGGGTGGGGGCGGGGTGGGGGGCCCCGCCTGCTGTGCTCAGCTCCCTTGGGGGTTTTATTCAGAGGCGTTCAGCAGTAGAGCAGGGTGGGGGCAGGGCCGTCTCCCCGGCTCGGCTCCCTCAGGTTGGAAAGACCTTCAGTATTGAAGATCCTACCTGCTGCTGGGGAATTCCTGAGTCCCGGGCCATTGCCGCCTCAGCCGCCCGCCCACGCCTCTGCCTCCGCCGCTTCCTGCCCCCGTCTCTGCCGCAGCCGCTTCCTCCCGAGGGGGCCCGATTCACGGAGAAGCTCCGCTCCCCTCCCCTATCGCAGCCTTCTTTCTTACTGACCTGTAGTTTCTGTGGGCGGAGGGACTTTCCCGGCTGCCGGAGCTTCCCCCGGAGCTTTCCTCTCTGAAGTCTGCTCGGGTCAGCTTCTCTGGGGCCGCGGCCAGGGGTGGGGGTGGGGTCCGCTTTCCAGGGTGCGATGGACCCCGGGGACGGCTCTCCAGGGTTCAGTGGAACGGAAATCTCTTCCCCTATGTTTATGCACCCCCTGCAGAGATTCAGAATTTATGGGGATCTCCTTTTACCTCAATTCCATGGGTTGTGGGCTCGGAGCTCGTAAATGTGCGTCCTTCTACTCCGCCATCTTGGCTCCGCCCCTCCATGCTACAGCTTCTTGGAGCCACAGGTGAGAGCTGGGTGGATTAGGTGGACAGCAAAGGTGGAATGCAGTCCTCACACTAGGGGTACTAGTTTTTTCTGAACACTCCCTACACCCCACTCAGTAAGTATTGCTGGCAGCCATGCCCCTACAACTCCTCACCCCACTCTCTAGAAGTTTGACACCTCAGGTGTAGGCCGTGCAGGGAGATAGGGGTTGCTAGAAGCAGAGAACCTAGCATTGTTTTTCTTTTAAATGTTCTTTTTTAAAAGAAAATTTTGCTTCTTTCACAAAGTGGAGAATTACTCTGATTCAGAGTACTTCAGAAGGCTCATTTTCCTGAGTTCAAATTCTATCTCAGACACTTAGTATCTGTGTGATCCTAAGCAAAGTCATCTAACCCTGTTTGCCTCAGTTTCTGTCATCTATAAAATGAGTTGAAGGAGGAAATGGCAAACTACTCCAATATCTTTGCCAAAAAAAACCCAAATGGAGTCAGTAAGGGTCAAAATCAAACAATTTAATCTTTTACTAGTTTTACTTACTGATTGAGTTACATAATAAGGCACAGGCCATTGTAGCCTAGATGAAGAATTATTTACTGAATACTTCACCAAAGATAGGGGATTCTCAGAGCTAGGAGTAATAATATCTAGCATTTATGTAATGAATTTAGATTTGCAAAGCACTTTACAAGCATTATCTCATTTGATCTTGACAATAACCTGGGAAG
Source organism: Bettongia penicillata ogilbyi (assembly GCA_023548195.1). Classification (NCBI taxonomy): domain Eukaryota; kingdom Metazoa; phylum Chordata; class Mammalia; order Diprotodontia; family Potoroidae; genus Bettongia; species Bettongia penicillata. The sequence goes on from JAJHZJ010000100.1 coordinate 5,857,623, forward strand.
TAGTTGCTATTATCTCTATTTTACAAAGGAAGAAACTGAGGCAGACAGAAATTAAGGGACTTGTCCCACGCACACAGCTAGCAAGTTTTCCAGGCAGGATTGGAGCTCAGATCTTCTTGAGTCCAAATCATCACCAAAACTACTCAGATATATAAATAGAAAGCAACATGCCTAATAATACCAACAATGTTTCCCTGAGAAGTTATAATAGCCGATGTTGACCCTGAGAAGAGATAAGAAAATGCATTTTCCTGCTTTAGTGGAGAGGTGGGGGATAATGGGTATGGGATGTTGCATATACAGTCTGAAGTGGCTATTGGGGTAGAGGGGTGTGGGTGTGGGTGTCTGTTTCTGTGTCTATGTCTGTGTCTGTATCGTCTCTGTGTTTGTCTCTGTGATATTAAAAAGGAGCAAATTTTTTTACATGGACAGAAATATAGTGGAAACTATAGAGTTTTGGAAGATAAGCTATTTTATTTCTAGATCCATAGCTGTTTATATGCATAAATAAACTGAAGTGCTTTGGATAGAAGCAGATGTTTCCACTAAAACAATGTGGATAAAGCTGGGATATTGCATTGTTTGATCCTGAATTCATCATTCATCACCTCTAAGGGTGAGAAGGAGGAAGAGGCAGAGGAGGAGGAGCTGGATTTGGTGCATATGTCCTCTTGGGGAAGAGGTTTGTGGCTTTTATTACTAAGTGGTATAATGAAGTCAAGTGGAAAAATTTTATTTGCCTGATAATAAAACATCTATTGTTCACAGTCCTGGAAACATATTAATGAATAAAACAGAGGATGCTCACGCTCTCATTTCAAGCTGTGTAAAACAGTTGTTTATATAATAAAAACAAGGTATCATTTTCCATTTGTGGTTGTAAATGGGTCCTGCAAATTCATTCTCTGAACAGAAAGCACTACACCCCTTCTCTTTTCAGACCCCCTCCTGTGAGGCCTTAGAAAGTTGCCTGAGTTAGGACATCTACAAAGTACTAATCTCAGGCACTTCTTTGAAGATTGTGTGGGACTACGGACCTGAAATATTGCATACACTGTTAGCCTGGGTTGATCTGTTGCTTAATTTTGTTGACTTGATTTTTAAATTTTTTTTTAAGGGATGGTCTACTTGGTAGAAGATGAGAGTGGGAAATAAAGGTGGTATGAAAACAAAAGATGGCAATAAAGACTAAAATTGTAAAGCATTTCTCTCTGTCTCTCAAATCCAGGATCAGTGTCTTCCAAATTCAGTCAACAAGCATTTATTAAACACCTACTACATACTGGGTACAGTGCTAGACACTGAAGTTATAAAGACAAAAATGAAATATTCCTAACCCTAAAGGGACCTGCGTATGTTTCCGACGGTCCTACCTTGCTAACTATCTCTCTCATTCTTCCCTTGCCCTGGATCTCACTGCTCCCTCTACTATTTATACCAAAGTAACATCACATTGACACACATCAGCAAAAAGTGAGTTGTTCCACATAAGGTTATTTTCTAGACAACCCAGCTCATAAGTTGCCCGAGGCCAAAATTATTCTTTTATTTGTATGGGCTAAGACCATTTTCCACAATCTTAGAGATCATCTATTCCAGCCTAACCTTCTCACTTTACAGAGAAGGAAATAGAAACCTTAGAAAATTAAGTGATTTATTTAATTACAAACTACTCAGGATCATAGGATCATGGATTAAAGCAGGAGATCACCTTGGAGTTCATTTAATCCAACCCTCTCACCTTACAAAGAAAGAAACTAAAGACTCAGAACATTAAAATGGTCCAAAAACACAGGGAGTAAGTAGATTACACAACCAGTCAGGATCATGTGAAGGTCCCTCAGTTTACCAAGTGTTCAAGCTTTACAAACATCAGCAATTAGGCTCTCTGATACCTCTCAGAGAGACTCTCTAAGACTAGAAAGCAGGTAGGTGGCACAAAGAATACAGCACTTGTCTTGCAGTTGAGAAGGCCCAAGTTCAAATTTGAACCCAGAAAGGAGGTATGTGAGAGAGACCCAAGGTAAGTCACTTAACCTCTATTTGCCTTTTGTTCTTCATCGGTAAAATAGGGATAATAATAGAATCTATCTCCCAGTGTTGTTTTGGGGATCATGTGAGATACGATTTTTAAAATGCCTTGTTAACATTAAAGCACTACACAAAGATAGTTATTATTATAAATTATACACAAGTTGTTGGTCTACATTATTGGAAAGAGCTTCTGTGCTAGGGGTTCCCCATATTGATGAAATTGCAGATATAGCACAAATATATATTTATATAATATTATTTAATTATGTCATTAATATATTATAATACAGTATTAATATTGTTTATACATTATATCATAACATATTCATTGGTAATATTGTTACAGTATATTAATATATGATTAATATTTTGTGACATAATGTTATTTAATTTATATAAATATACATAAATTCTTATAAGTGATTTACAGGATTCAGATTGATAGAAGAATAGAAAATTCATATAGGAGGAAGAATTTTCTATCAGTTACAATGGAAAAGGTGCCTAAAGAAGGTTTTCTAATCACTATCTTGAATACTCTTGAAATAAGTCTTTAGTTGTTTGAAATGTTTTGGATGGGATGCTGCCTAGAAGAGGGGACAAAGATTTCTCAAGGTCCTCTTCAGTTTTAGTATTTCATGTTTGGTATCATTAGGGACTGTTTACCCCCAACCTACAAAATGACTCTGAAGGACATCAGCAAGAGCTTGGTCAACAGCACATTGACAAAGAAGCAATAAAAGACTGAGTCGTGATGAGGATGTCTTTGTGGATACGGGAGGGTTCTGCATGGATAATTCAGGATCAGGTCATTGCCACATGAAAGTACAGAAGGAGTAACTTTAAGGAGCCCAGACTTAGCCACCCAGGTAGAAAATGTGAGGAAACGGTAGAAATTGTGCAAGGTCACTGCATGATGTAAAAATTTGGCACCTAACATATACCTAGCAAGATATGGCTTGGTGGTCAGAAAAAGAACCCATTATCTCCTTGCTCCTTTCCCCAAATAATGTAGCCTTCCTCCAAACTTCCATACTTTTGCTGAAGGCACCACTCACTCACTCTCATTCACCCCACATATCCAATCAGAGATCAAATTTCACTTCTTGTATCTGATCTCGTCTCTCAGGTACCTCCTTAGTTCAGACCCTCATCACTTCTTATCTAGATAATTGTAATAGCTTTCTAACTAGTGTCCATGCATTGAGATTCTCCCAACATCAGTATATTTTATATATTATGTACACTAAATATATAATATGTTATATATCATACATGTTGATTCTTGTTCCTCAGTCATTTCAGACTTTTCATGACCCCATTAGGGGTTTTCTTGGCAAAGATGCTGTAGGGATTTGCCATTTCCTTCCCCAGCTCATTTTACAGATGAGGAAATTGAGGCAAACAGGGTTAAGTGACTTGCCCAGGGTCACACAGTAAGTGTCTGAGGCCTGATTTGAACTCAGGAAAATGGGTTTTCCTGACTTCAGGCCCAGCAATCTATCCACTATACCACCTAACTGCCATATTGGATATACTATATACTATAAATGTCATATATAATATACTGAATATGAGTTTTATATATATATAGACTATATAGTATATATACAATTATAGAATTTAGATATGGAAAGGTATCCAATTACCTCATTATTTAGATGAGAAAATAAAGGCCCAGAATGGAATAATTTGTTTCACTTAGCTGTGTAAGGATTTTCTAACTCTGAATCCATTGATCTTTCCATAATATATTACACTGCCTTAGGACTAATTCACTCAACTCCTCTTTCCCTGATTGGTCTCCTGGAGTTACTACTGAGCTTTCAGTGCCACAGGACCCCATCCTCCTCTTGGAACAATTATCCTAATGGAAACAGATTGGGCTAGAGTTAGCATGAATTATTACTTATAGCATTATTATTTGAAACACAACCTTGAATAAGTTTTTGTATTTATTTGTTTTGAGGAGAGGGGAAGGAGGAGCTAGGTCTATGGTTTACAATGCTTTTGCAAACACTGAGAGATTCATAGAGTAGACTCCAGGGTAAATCATTAAACTTCTCTGTGCCTCAGTTTCCTCATCAGCAAAATGGAGAGGGAGTGGAGATAATTGCCCTTCCAGCCACAAACCTATGATCCTAAGTCTTTACATTGACGTAAAGGTCTTATAAGGGAGACTGGGGGCCCTGGCGGAGATGGGGTTGGGGATAGGGGAAGGTCTGATCTTGCTACTCCCTATCTCAAGAAACTGCAATGTTCTATTGCTTCTAGGATAAGATACAAATTCCTTTGCCTGGTATTTAAAGTCCCTCAAAAATCTGGCTCCAGCCTTTTGTTCCATGCTATTTACACATGTAACTTTTTACTGTTTCAGCCCCCCTAACCTCCTTTTGTGTACCTGTCCACCAGGGGACTCCCTCCACACTTAAGCCTCTTAGAATCCCCTAGTTCTTCTCAGAGTTCAGCTCAAATGTCACTTCCTTCAAGAGGCCTTTTTTTTCTTTTTTTAACAGTATTTTTTCCATTACATGTAAAGATAATTTTTAGTATTCATTTTTCCAAGACTTTTGAGTTCCAAAGTTTTCTTCCTCCTTTCCTCTCTTCCTAAAAAGGTAAGCAATTGATAAATATGTTTCCATATGAGTCAGATGTGGAAGAAGAAACAAAACAAAAGGAAAGAACCATGAAAAAAAAAAAAACAATGAAAACAGTATGCTTCAATTTGCATTGACACCATAGTTCTTTCTCTAGCTGTGGAAAGCATTTTCCAACATGAGTCCTTTGTAATTGTCTTGGAACTTTGTATTACTGAGAAGAGCTAGATGATTCATAGTTTACCAGCATACAATGTTGCAGTTACTGTATACAAAGTTTTCCTGGTTCTGTTCATTTCACTTTGCATCAATTCATACATGTCTATCCAGGTTTTTCTGAAATCCATCTGCTCATCATTTCTTATAGCACAATAATCTTCCATTATTTTCTTATACCACAACTCGTTCAGCCATTTCCTAATTAACTGCTATAAATAATTCTGCACATAGTCCTTTTCTCTCTCTCTCTTTTTTTTTTTTTATGATTTCTTTGGGAAACAGAACTACTACTGGTATTGCTGGATCAAACAGTATGGACTGTTTGATTGCCCTTCTGGTATAGCTCCAAATTGTTCTCCAGAAGGGTTGGATCTGTCCATAACTTCACCAACAATACATTAGTGTTCCAATTTTCTCACATCTTCTCCAACATTTATCATTTTTCTTTTTTGTCATATTATGTCAATCATTTATCAATTTATCAATCAATTTGCCATATTTTGTCATCTGATAGGTATGAGGCGGTACCTCGGAGTTGTTTTAATTTACATTTCTCTAATCAGACGCGATTTAGAGCAATTCTTCATAGGACTACGATAGCTTTTATCTCTTCCCCTGAAAACTGTGTTCATATCCTTTGACCATTTACCAACTGGGGGATGACGTTTATTTTGAGGCCTTTTCTATTCCACCAGGATCATTCTTTATTCTTCTCCTCTCCCCACCCCTTCATTGTGTATGTATCTTCTGAAATTCTGGGGGGTTCCTGTAACCCTTTTGTCTATCTCCAGGGCCCACCCCAAGACCTGGCCCAAAGAAGTAGGCTGCTAATAAACGCTTGTGGGCTTCTTCTGCCAGGAAATCAGCTTGGGTTAATCTCAAAGGAATCTAAAAAAGTCACACACAAGGCGCCTGCCCTCAGGAAGCTCGCATTCTAATGGGGAAGGGTAGACAACATGCAAAAAGCGGTCACACACAAGTCACATAGAGCGTACACGGAAGGGGGAGCACTGGGATGGAGGGCTTTCATTCGAGCCCAGGAGTCACGAAGACCCGAGTTCAAATCTCCCTTCAGACATTTAGCAAGTGTGGGACCGAGCCTGGGCTAGTCACACCCCCTGCGAGGCTCGGCTTCCTCCTCTATTACTGCAAACACAACTTGGATGGCTTCTTGGCATGCTTTGAGGACAGGGGAAGGAGGAGTTAACTTGGGGGAGCTTCTCCAAACCCGAACGCCTCGCGTGCCCTGCTAACGCTCCAGGGAGCTGAAAAATAATGATGGTCATGGATGGGGGAGGGGAGAGGCGAAAGGGGCGGAGCCTGAGGAAGGTGGGGACGGGCGGCTGGCGTTGATTGGCTTCGCTCGACCATCTCCGCGCTCGGCCGAGGCTGCCTGCACGGCTGGTCGGCGCTCGGCGCTTCACTGACGGTTTGACTGGGTTCCAGACCTGGCCTTAGAAGCCCGTCACCGCCATGTCTACTGCCATGAACTTCGGGACCAAGAGTTTCCAGCCCCGGCCCCCAGATAAGGGCAGCTTCCCGCTGGACCATTTCGGTGAGCAGCGGCCCTTGTGGTCAGCTGCCGCCGGGGAGGGGAGCGCGTGGGGTGGAGGAAGGAGGGCTCTGTGGAGCGGGGGCGTGAGCAGGCCCCTCTCCCTCCCCTCCCCCTCCTGCTTCCCCTCCCTCCTGCAGCTCCTCCCCTCCTCCTCTTTCAGTCCCCTCCCCCCACTCTTGTCCCCTCTCTCTTCCCCCTCCCCGTTCCCTCTCCCCTCTTCCTCCCCTTTTCCCTTTCCTTCCCCCCTCCTCCCCGTGCCCTTGCCCCGTCACCTCCCTCAGTCTCCCCCTTTTCTTCTTCTCTGTCCCCTGCCCCTTTCTTCCTCTGACCCCCCCACCTCCTCCTTTATCCCTCCCCATTCCTCTCCAGCCCATGCCCTCCCCCTGCCTCCTTCCCCTCCTGTGCCCCCCTCTTCTTCCTCTCCTTTCTCCTGTTCCCCTCCATTGAACACTTCTCTTCCTCCACTCCCACTCTCTCTTCCCTCCTTTGTCCTACTCTTTCCTTCCCTCCCTTCTCTCATGACCGCTCTCTTCTCTTCCTTCCCTTAATAACTAAATAGTAACTGTTTCTCTTTTACCCAGGAACCCTGAGGGGCTTCCCCTCCCAGTTTGAGTTTTCATTTGATTTATTGTCTTGAGTAACTACTTAAAAAAGTCCATTCATTGAATGGGTGTATCTCACTCAAAGTGAGAATTTGAAGCCTGAAAAGACCAGGGTCTCCCATGGCATCCTGAGTCACCTCCAGTCTTCCTGAGGAACTTCAGGTCACTGGACCCAGGAGGCTCAGGAGGAGAAAGTGAGGCTGGTGACCTGCACAGCCCTCTCTCACTCAAACCAAAGTCAAGTGCAAGTCATGCCACCATATTGATGGTGTGGTCCTCTTCCAGAACGAAGGAGAAACACGATTGACATCCTGTTTTAATTTTCAGCTAGATCTTTGGCCATTGTTACCTTGCTTCAATTTTGTTTCTTACCCATTTCCAAAGGGTGATTGACTTAAAATGAACAGATGTAAAGGTGATTGAAAGATACTCCACCCAAGGCTGGTGTTAGAATTTAGGCTTTTTTTCCCCCTTAACCCAGTGAAGAGTAGTTACAATTTTAGTTTCCTGATTCTTTTTACATCTTTTCCTCCTCACACCCAGTTTTTAATATTAAGTGCATTGGAACAGTATATCCCAAACTATTTTGTCCAGAGAACACTTTCAAGCTTATAGTATGTTAACAAAACCCATTAATGTCCTCAGGAGTCCTTAGGTAGATGGGGGTAGGGGGTACAGGGTGGGAAAAATCTTGGATTAAAATAGGCTTCATTTCTTCTCAATGATGGTGGAGGAAAATGTTATAATAAGTACTTTTCACACAATTTTATAGTTAATGTTTTAGAAAAATGTCACCCATGTCAATATATGCTCACAGAATCCCTGTTCCTTTTACTATACAACCCAGAGTTCCACAGTTTAAATGGTGCTTTAGATTATGGAGAAAATGTAATCAGTGACTCTTTTAATAAATACACTTTACAAACTTGTGTAATTATATAAGGAGAAAAATACAGGGTGATCAAAAATCTTAGAATACTAAGACTTTTGGGATACTCTATGTAGCAAGTATTTATGATAGGTTGTTAATGCTTTTATGATTTTACCAAAATTTCAGCTTTGAGATAGACACAGATTATCTTCCCTCTTAAAAGCAACATTCTTTCCTTAAATGATACTTTTTTTCTCTTAACATAATTAGGAAGGTAGACATCTATGCTTGTCATCAAAAGATACCAGTCACATATATCATGGTTCAACTATTATATACATATAATACTTTAAATGTCTGCTTATAGTTATTTTTATGTCTTTTCCTCTACACAGAAAAGGAAAAAATACATACTGTCTGCAGTTCCTTTGAAAAGAACTTTGTTCAGTTTATTACCTAATAGGCCAAAAATATGAAGCGGGGGCAGGGGAAGAGAAAACAGGTTTTAAAAGCCGGACCCTTAATTTTCAAAATCTTGGTGTTAGAAGGGCTGTGCTTTAGAATGGTTTACAGCAGTAAGTGTTTGTTGAAGGAAAGAATAAAATGAGCAGGTATTTGATTTAATGAACCTCCAGTATGCAGACTAATAAAAAAATTTTTTAAATTACTAATCCATTTTAGAAAAACAGCTAAACTTCCCTTCAAGAAATATTTTGAAACTGATATTTTCAGGGACTGTAACCCATCTCTTGTCCTTTGTCCTCCTATGTATACATAATTATGGTGTAGAGATACAAGCATACAGAGGACCTTAAGAACAGCTAATGTAATGTAGACAGTCTTAAAAAAATGGATTTTTGGAATTTTCAGCAAATATTTTGAGATCAATACAGGTAGTAAAATAATTATTCATTATTTAGGGCATTGATACAAATTTTTTTAGTCAGTCTCTTAGGGTGAATTAGGAAAGCATTTGCATAAACTAGTACTAAACTTTTAATACTTAGAAATTTTTTTCAAGTTCCCCAAGATTAAATTTAACAAAAATAGAATAGGATAATCAAATTTATGAAGTTCTTTTACAGTTTATTGGGCAGTTAGGAAAAATTTTTGCATGGGCATCTTTTTTTAAGACTATTAATATTTTAATAATATGTTACCATAAAGCTGTGTAAAAATCAGATAATCCAAATACGTACTAAGTCTTAGTATTTAAGGAAACTTGAATCATTTTATAATGCAGGCAGCTTCTTTTTTTTAATCAGTTTTGCATATTGGTTTCTTTAAAATGGGTACCTGCCTCTCTTTTCATTTTGGCATTGCTTCGTTTTGTGATATTTGCTCCTTTTTTGTGAATAATCTTTTCAAATTACTATGTGTCATAATTGCCTAGTATACATCCCATCTTTGTACAGACTTCTAGTCATTTTTATGTTGACTGAATTCTGGGATTTCTTGCCCAGAAATGGTAATTAAATTAGGAACTTGAGTTCTTTGGAGAAATGACATACACATAATTATTTTTGTTAATTATGAAAAAATTCATAGGACAATGACTTTGACTGAAAAATGAAGTCTTCCAGTATACTTAGTATGAGCTTTAAAAATGTTACCAAAATAAACATGTTTGTGATTAGAGTTCTAATTTGAGTATTCAATAATGGGTGGGTAAGAATAGAATTTTTATCTTCACAAATACATTTGTAAGTAATTTTTTCAGCATTATGTATGTTTATTCCTGGGGGAAATTTTTCGCAAGGAATAATTTCATTTTATAGTGACAGGTTTTCATTTTTTAAAAGATTTTTTTTTTATTCTAGGTGAATGTAAAGCTTTTAAAGAAAAATTCATGAAGTGTCTTCATGATAATAATTTTGAAAATGCTTTGTGCAGAAATGAATCAAAAGAATATTTAGAATGCAGAATGGAGAGGTAAGTACAGTCGACTTTCTCTGCACATGGACGTTTTTTTTTCTGAAATTTCATTGCAATAAACCTAATCCAGGCCTTTGGCATAACCGCAGTATTCCACAGCTATAGAATTGTTTGTCCATGAAATTGAGGATTATCGTATTAAATTGTACTGAAGGATATTTAACAATCCTGAGACTATTTTATTGAATGATAGAATTATGTGGGGTTTGGGGTTGCATTCCTTTCCTGTGTTTGCTTTCCAAACTTGGACAGTGCTGTCAACTAGTCATTCAGGTTTTAAAATTGTACTTTTTTAAAAAAATGCTGACAGCACAGAAAGATTTGCAGTTGTGGGTACAGAGTTTCTGTCTTATTCCCATACTGTAAAAATACACATTCCATTGTTTTGATCTACTGAGAGTTAGCCCTCTTTGGTATGTGAGGAAGAAGACAATAGCTTATTTTGAAAGAGATGAAAGATGAGAGATTCTTTCTGTCTTGACCAAAATACACTAGAATTTGCTTTTAAAACAAACCTGCCACCCAAAGATGATCCTTGGAGCTTTCACTTAAATAGGAGCTACTTTTAGGCTCTCTAAAGTGAAAAAGGAAAGTATGCAGCTACTAATTATAATAGCTAGTAAAAAAAACAAAAACAAAAACAACACTTAGTTATGCTTTTTAACTAAACCTGAGCCCATCATTAGTTTCTTGAAGAATTCAGCCTTCAAACTGGGTTGTCTGTGCCAGTGACAGCTTGATATAAGCCAATCCATTGTAAACCCTATTTTTCAGTTTCCCATAACAAACTCAGAAATTTCCTTTAGGGCTAAAATATATTACTTTTCTCTTCAGGCCTCACACAAGTGTTTGAAAGAAATGTCAGCAAAACAGTTTAAGACTTTTAGGTGATTTTAAAAATTGGAAGACCTTTTAAAATTTTTTTTTTTGTACTTTAAACTTTCAGTAAATTTTAGTCCTCAAAATGAACAAAAGAACTTGAATTTGAAAAGATCTGGCTTAATAATTAATGCTTTAACAATTTTAAGTTATTAAAAGTGTATTAACTATCATGTAAATGTCTCAAATTTTGCTGCCATTCTTAAAAATATCATGTTTTTGGTCAAAGCTGCATTTTTAAAAATTTTTATATACACACACAACATAAATATATTTCCAGTATGAACTATTTCATTACTGCTCAAAAGATTATATACTGGATCTTATAGTCATCTGTTTGCCTCTGGAGATAGTACAGAGGGGCCATCTTCTATCAAGTTGCTTTCTTCTTTTTTCCTAAAGTCATTTACTCTTAGGAATGACCTAAAGTCTATATTTAAAGTATCCATTCCCCCAGTGCAGTGGTGGGTTCACTGCTGTGCTTTTCCACGTTTCCTAGTTAGTGTGGTTTAATGGAAAGAACATTGAACTTGGCACTAGAAGATGTAAATTACAGCTTAGGCTCTACCCACTTATCATGGGTGAATTTTAACCAAGTCACTTAATCTCTCTTTCTCATCTGTAATATGGAAATAATAATTTTTTTTATCACCTTTCTCCACAGAGTTCTTATGAGAAAAGCTCTTTGCAAACTGTAAAATTACTATATGTAAGTGAGCTCATAATAGGTTGGGGTTTTTTCCCTCAAACCAGCCAGGAAGTGCTAATGGGTAATAAAGGAAATGCTAGCCAGCTGAGTTTTTATAGGTGACTTGCGTAGCTGAGCTTCATTCTTGTCATTTTCAAATGGAAGTTTTAAAATAATGTAAGCTTCTGAAGCACCGTAGCAGCCAGTTGAAAAAAAATTGTTAATCAGTTGAAAATTTTTAACCAGTTGAAAATTTTTTTTATTTTAAAAATTTAATTTTACTTGATTTTTTTTATCCACTTGATGCTAAGTAGTTTAATTTGTTATCTGTGATCATATGGCTTAATTTATTTTTTTTTCCATGTGCTCACCTAAATTTTTAAAGTTGTTGCATTGAGAACTCATGCTATTTTACTTTGGTTTGGGAAACAAGGCACTCCTAACCTTTTGTCTTATTGCATACATAGAAACCATGTTATAAAGCAGTTAATTGTAGAGTCCTTTCTCATAGGAGCAATGTGAAAATGAGGGACTGTGTTCCTAACCATTTACACAGACTCTGATTGATGCTTTACTTACATGGATCATCTCAGAAGCTTGCACCTAGCTGAGAGACATTATAGTGGCTTGTCTTGGGTCACAAAGCTAGGAAGTGGCAGAGATAGGATTTAGACACAGGACTTCAGACTGTGCTCTATATGTCCACAATTATAAATCTCTGTGATGACTAAATCGAGTGCTATAGGAGAGCACCTGACTGAGAGTAAGGAGATCTGGGTTTGAATCCTGACCTGAGTACTTATGAACTGTGTGATCCTGGGCAAGTCATTTCACTTCTGAGAACCTGTTTTCTCATCTATTAAGAGGGCTAATAATGCTTATACTGCCTTCCTCAAAGTTTTGTTACGGGGAAAGTGCTTTGTAAACTTTAAAGCATTCCATAAATGCATGTTGTTACTATTAAATGTATTAAACGCATTAAATACACCAGGGGCTGTGAAGTGATATCTCTAGATGTAGTTCTTTGAAACTTCTAGGATCCATGATTTCATTGATATGAGTACCAAATAAATCACAACCCCTTTATGTTTAGCTTAACAGTCCTATAGAGTTGGTGCAGCCAAAACTAAATAAATATCCTATTAATGAGGCCTTCGGAGCTTAGCTGGGCTGTCCTTGTACAAAAGACTGTTGCTGAGCCTGTACTTTCTTTAACCTTAGCACAGGTCCTGGTACATCATAGGCACTTAATAAATGTTTATTGACTAACTGACTGACTTATCTAGCTTGGTAAGAATTTTAAATATGGGCAGCTAAGTGGTGCAGTAGATAGAGCTTCCTGGAGTGAGGAAGACTGTTCAAATTTGGCCTCAGACACTTCCTAGCTATGTGACTTTAGGCAAATCACTTAACCCTGACTGCCTTAGTTTCCTTATCTGTAAAATGAACTAGAGAAGGAAATGATAAACCATTTCAGTATCTTTGCCAAGAAAATCCCAAATAAGGTCATGAAGAGGCGGACATGACTGAAAAAACACTCAGCAACAAAAATAGATAGCTTTGGTTTCTTCTCTGAAAATTGCCCTGTTCATATCCTCTGAACATTTATCAGTTGGGAAATGCCCTTGCTTTTGTAAATTAGACTCAGTTCTGAAACATCATTTAGGTTCAGTTCCTCATCTCTATTTCCACTCCCATCATCTTCTACATCTGCAGTAGCCTTCTTAGAGGTTTTGTCTTCTCACCTTTCCCCTATCCCATGTCATTTTTGTACTTTCACCAAAATAATCTTATGTATATTCTGTCATAGCTCTCCTCTGTCCTATATTTTTAGTGATTCATGTTATTATCTGCCAGGTTCTAATTCCTCTGTCTTGTTTCAAGACCTTCTGCAGACTGGCTAGATTTTCACCACATGTCTGTATTAGACCCAGGGCTTCAGACTATGCTTCATATGTCCACAATTATAATATTATAATATATAATATATGTTATAACACATAACATATAATGTATAATACATATTAAATAGTATATGCTTTCTACTCAATCCACTGGGGAACTCTATACTCAGTCAGACATGATACTCTCATTCTGCTGTGCCTTGCTTACACTGTTCTCTGTCCCTGGAATGTCTTATTTTCTTTATCTGTTTTATTTATATTAATCCATTAAAGCTCACTCATTGTCTCTCCAGGTAGTCTGCCTAATATCTCCATTTAGTTACAACCTTCCCTGGTAGACATCCCATAGCACTTTATCAATTTTCTAAGACACATTTTATTTCAAATTATAATCTGTGTATCTCATCCCCCGAGTGAACTGTATGCTCCCTGAGGCTTAGAGTTAGGAGTGCTCTGGGTCCATTTCCCACCTATGACACTAACTGTGACTGTGGCCAAGTCACTTATCTCTCTATGCCTTGTCTTTCTCATCTGTCATACAGGAATTGTAATGCCTGTAGTATCCACCTGTAGTAGTAGCACCCCTACATATACAGGAGGGCCTGCTGTACAGGTTCTTAGATCTTCTTTTCTAAAAGGAAAGCAACTTTTGAGGAGTCAGCAATCACTTTAATCAAGCATGTATATCATTCACTTAATTCATGGGAAAAAGTCAGCATCCTGAACTTCAGAGAAATCAAAACCAACAGACAAGGCTTCGAACTGTCTGACCATAAATAATACATACATCACAGATCAACAGACAGATTCAGCTGTCTGACCATACATACATAGTTACCAGAAAGAGAAGCACCATCTGGCATATAAACCTTCTTCCAAAAATTAAACCCCAAAGTAAAACCTTACCTCAGAGTATTTCTACACTTTTCAGAACTAGAGGGCATTACAACCCTTAAGAACCAGTGACTCATTAGAAATTAACAAAAAATGTGGGCCCTCCAACAAAAAAAATCTCCCCTAATCAAGCTTCCCTCAAAGGGTGGGGAAGGTCTTTAACTCTCATTAGCATTACATTACCTAACAGGGTCAACTCAAATAAGACAATGTATATAAAGCACGTTAGCATGTTAAAGTACTATAGTATCTAAACTTCATGTCTTCCCCTGTTGCCTGAGTCCTTGTGAGCTTAGAAAAACTAAGTCCAGTGAATGTAGAGCTGTACTAAAAATATTTCTTTTTTGAAGTCTTCATAAAGACTGAAGGTGTGAAGATTTGGAAAAGAGTTGTAATCTAGTCTTCTCGTTCAACTTTTTTTTTGTTTGTTTTCAATCCCTCTCCTACCCTCCAGTCTCTTCCCCCAAAACACACACATAGAGGGGGAACTAGTACATTTATGGGGGTAGGCTCATTCTTTTCCTTAGTGATGGTAAGGAATATTTGTGAACATATCCATGTGAATAGGACCTCAGTATTTTTAGTATCAGCTGCCAGAAATCACCTGTTTATGTCTCCCTGTCATCATCTCCTCTTTCCACCTCACCCCAAACTTCTCTGAACCTCTGCTGTGTAGCAACAACATGGGCAACACAGTGAATAACCTGGTAAAGCCCAGGGGAAGGGAAAGATAAAGCTTGCTGTTTTATTGTAAGACATCTATATTTAAGCAAAGAATTGTACTTAATTTTAGCTTCTATGAAGTCATTTAACCTTAGTTTTTTTGTGTCCTTAACAGTGGTGTCAAGGAGTTTGTCAGTGATCTTACGTTTTAAAATCCTTTTGATGATGGAAAGAACTGTATGAGTGCTAAAGAATTGTAAGATTTTGAGCTGGAAGACCCATAGAGATCCATCATCTCCTCTGATCCTCCTTTTACAGATGGAGACATGGACCTTGGGAGGTAGTAAGGGTCAACTGATAAGGAGAACAGAGATTCCAAGCAAAGTTCTCTTCCAGACTAGAGCTCCTTCCACTACCTCATGCTGCCTACAAATTTTCATTTAATATTGAATTTAAAGCTACTTAGGCATTCATTGTGTTAAAGCAAGCATCTGGCACAGATACTTGAATAAATCCTTTTACTTCACTAGGTCATTCTTGTAACTTCTTTGATGAGGCTCACAACATTGTAAATTCTGTGTTTGAGAAATTGAACCACTATTTTTGCAGAGCAAATCACAATTATAAACCAGTTTCTCAATGTCATGGAATCATAGACTCAAGGCTGGAAAGGATCTCAAAGGTCATTCTATCCAGTCCACTCTTTCTTTCCTTTCTCAGGTACCATAGCGGGGGTAGCAGAGGTGGGGTTTGAATTCAAGTCCTCTGACTCCAAATTCAATTCTCTCTACTACACCAATCACCTGTCTGAGTTTATATATTTTTTTTAATTAATTAATATATTTTTAGTTTTCAACATTCATTTCCACAAGATTTTGAGTTCCAAATTTTCTCCCCATCTCTCCCCTTCCCCATCCCAAGACACCATGCATTTTGATTACCCCTTCCCCCATCTGCCCTCCATTCTATCATACCCCTCCCTTCCTTTATCCCTATCTCCTCTATTTTCTTATAGGGCAAGATAGATTTCTCTACTCCTACCTGTATCTCTTATTTGTCAGTTGCATGCAAAAACAATTTTTAATATTAGTTTTTAAACTTTGGGTTCCGGACTTCCAGGAGCCAAGATGGTGGTGTGGTCTCCCTTGCTATCTCCTTCCCCTTGATGACCCTGAAGAGCTCAGGGAATATCTCCCCAGGAAAAATCCTGGAACAGTGGGAGCAGCAGAAGGGGTAAATAGTCTGTTAGCCCATGAAGCTAGGAAAATCTCTAAGGAGGGTACCTCTTGCTGTGCCTGAAGGGGACTAGTACAGGACCAGAGCTGTTCCAGAGAGCCCCACCTCAGCAAACCAAGAGAAGATCCTGAGCCCCAAGGAAGTGAAGCCTGCAACCGCCAACACCAGGACCCCAGATGTACCTCAGCACCCTGGGGAAATCAGGAAGATACGACTGCAGGCGAGATCACCAACCTCAGAACTTGCATGTGCTCTAGCTCAGCAGAGGAGACCTCCTGTGGCTAGACTACCACTGCCTCACATTTAACACAGCTAACTCCAGGGAAACCCAAAAAGACTTCACCTGGCCTCTGCTTTCCAACACCAGCCAGCTCACCACCAGGTAAGCTGCAGCATTTTAGCTTCTAGCTGAACAAACCAGAAACCACAAAACACAAAAGCTCAAGTTCAAGGCACAAGAACTGTGGGACAGAGCCCCTTGTGCCCCAGAAGCAGAGATCTACTTTAAAAGCCAGGAAAAGAGTGATCATCATCAATAAGAAGCAAAGCAGAAAAGAAAAGACCATAGAATCTTTCTATGGGGACAAGGACCAAAACACAGATACTAAAAAGGTCAGCATTAAGACTGTACTGCCACCTGAAACTTCAGAAGGGATTCATGATCTAAAGCACAAAGAGCATTCTTGGAAGAGCTCAGGAAGAATTTTAAAAGCCAAATTAGAGAAATAGAAGAAAAACTGGCCAATGATTTTTAAAATATGAAAAAAGAAATCACAGAAGAATTTAAAAGGAAAATTGGACAGATGGAAAAGGAAGTACAAAATCTAACTGGAGAAAATAACTCTTTAAAAGGAACATTTGGACAAATGGAAAAGGAGATGCAAAAATTAACTGAAGAAAACAATTTGGCAAAAATTAGAATCAGGCAAGTAGAAGCTAATGACACTATGAGACATCAAGAATCAATCAAACAGAATCTAAAGAGTGAAAAAATAGAAGAAAATTTAAAATATCTAATTGGAAAAACAACTGACCTAGAAAACAGATCCAGAAGAGAAAATCTAAGGATTATTGATCTTATCAGAAAGCCATGATGAAAAAAAGAACCTGGATGATATCTTTCAAGAAATCATCAAGGAAAATTGCCCAGAAGTCCTAAATCCAGAGGGTAAAATAGTCATCAAAAGAATACACCTTTCACCTCCTGAAAGAAATCCCAAACTAAAAATACAAGGAATATTGTTGCCAAATTCCATAACTATCAACTGAAGGAGAAAATACTGCAGGCAGCCAGAAAGAAAAGATTTGGATATTGAGGAGCTACAGTCAGAACCACACAGGACCTTTTCAGCTTCTACATTAAAAGAGAGGAGGGATTGGAATATGAGGAGCTGGGACTATAACCAAGGATCAATTACCCAGCAAAGTTGAGAATAATATTTCAGGCAAGTAGTTGGACATTCATTGAAACACGGGATTTCCAGACTTTCCTGATGAAAAGGCCAGAGCTCAATAGAAAATTCGATCTTCAAATGCAGGTCTCAAGAGAGGCAGAAAACTTTGAGTTCCAACTTCTCTCCCTTCCTCCCTTCCCACCAATCCCCACTGAGAAGGCAAACAATTCAATAGACATTTTACATGTATAGTTATGCAAAAGACTTCCATAAAAGTCATGTTGTGAAAGACTAACTATATTTCCTGCCATCCTATCCTGCCCCCCATTCTATTTGCTATTTGGCCTTGTCCTTCCACAAAAGTGTTTACTTCTAATTACCCCCTCCTCCCATTTCCCCTCCCTTCTATCATCCCCCCCTCACCCAAGTTATTCCCTTCTCCTCTACTTTCCTGTAATGTAAGATAGATTTTCATACCAAATTGAGTGTCCATGTTATTCTCTCTTTAAGCCAAATGCGATGACAGTAAGCTTCACTTTTTCCCTCTCACCTCCCTCATTTTCCCCTCCATTGAGAACATTTTTTCTTGACTCTTTTATGAGAGATAATTGGCCCCATTCCATGTCTCCCTTTCTCCTCCCAATATATTCCTCTCTCACCACTTAATTTTATTTTTTTAGATATCATCCCTTCCTATTCAACTCACCCTGTGCCTTCTATCTATATGTATATAATCCCTCCAACTACCCCAATACTGAGAAAAGTCTCCAGAGTTACAAATATTATCTTTTCATGTGGGAATGTAAACAGTTCAACTTTAGTAAGTCCCTTATGATTTCTTTTTCCTGTTTACCTTTTCATGCTTCTCTTAATTCTTGTGTTTGAAAGTCAAATTTTCTATTTAGTTCTGGTCTTGTCATCAAGAATACTTGAAAGTCCTCTATTTCATTGGATGACCATTTTTGCCCCTCAAGTGTTATACTCAGTTTTCCTGGGTAGGTGATTCTTGGTTTTAATCCTAGCTCCTTTGACTTCTGAAATATCATATTCCAAGCCCTTCAATCCCTTAATGTAGCAGCTTCTAGATCTTGTGTTATCCTGATTGTATTTCCACAGTACTTGAATTGTTTATTTCTGACTGCTTGCAATATTTTCTCCTTGACCCTCAGGTCAAAAGAACTCTGGAATTTGGCTACAATATTCCTAGAAGTTTTTCTTTCCAGTTCTCTTTCAGGAGGGAATTGGTGGATTCTTTCAATATTTATTTTACTCTGTAGTTCTAGGATATTAGAGCAGTTTTCCTTGATAATTTCATGAAAGATGATATCTAGGTTCTTTTTTGATCATGACTTTCAGGTTGTCCCATAATTTTTAAATTGTCTCTCCTGGATCTGTTTTCTAGGTCAGTTGTTTTTCCAATGAGATATTTCGCATTGTCTATTTTTTTTTCACTCCTTTGGTTTTGTTTCATAATTTCTTGATTTTTCATAAAGTCATTAGTTTCCATCTGCTCCATTTTTATCTTTAAGAAATTACTTTCTTCAGTGAGCTTTTGGATCTCCTTTTCCATCTGGCCAATTCTGCTTTTTACAACATTCTTCTCCTCATTGGCTTTTTGGATCTCTTTTGTCATTTGGGTTAGTCTATTTTAAAAGTGTTATTTTCTTCAGCATGTTTTTTGGGTCTCCTTTGGCAAGCAGTTGACTCATTTTTCATGATTTTCTTGCATCACCCTCATTTCTCTTCCCAATTTTTACTCTACTTCTCTTACTTGATTTTCAAAATCCTTTTTGAGCTCTTCCATGGCCTGAAACCAATTCATATTTTTCTTGGAACCTTTTGATGAAGGAGCTTTGACTTTGTTTTTTTCTATTTGCATGCTTTGGTCTTCCTTGTCACCAAAGTAAGATTCTATAGTCTGATTCTTTTTCCAGTTTTTGCTCATTTCCCCAGCCATTTACTTGACTTTTGAGCTTTTTGTCAAGGTAGTTCTCTGCTTCCAGTGGGGGTTGTGGGTATACTGCCAGCTGCTTGATCCCTCCACAATCTGTGGGCCTAGAGCCCCAGAAACAATGGCTGCAGCTGTCCCTGCTGCTGCTGTGACTGCCGGATTCCTCAGCCGCCTTACCCCTCAGCCACCCTGGGGCTGGGGCCAGACCATTCCACTCTCTTACACTGGTCCCACAGGCTTTTCCCACTGACCTTCCAATTTTTCCTCAGCAATTGGGGGGTCATGAAGTCTGGAAACTACCACAGGTGTGAGAGATTCAGTCTCCCCAAGGCCTGCTCATATCCTATCTGGGCTTGCGCAGCTCACATTGGACTATGCTCTGCTCCAAGCATGGCACGATAGACACTTCCCCAGTGACCTTCCAGGCTGTCTTGGGCTGGAGATCTGTTTCACTCCATCATTTTGTGGGTTCTTCAGTTCCAGAACTTGTTTAGAGCCATTTTTTACAGGCATTTGGCTGGGCATGGGGACAGCACTCTAGAAAGTATGTGCTATTACTCCCTGCCTGCCCCTTTCAGTTTTTATATTTCTTCTAAAGAATAACAGGGCAGCTAGGTGGCAGAGTGGATAGAATGCTGGCCCTGGATGCACACTCTTGCTAGTGTGTGACCCTGGGCAAGTTACTTAACCCTGTTTGGCTCAGTTTCCTCATCTGTAAGATGAGCTGGAGAAGAAAATGACAAACCATTCCAGTATCTTTGCCAGAAAAACCCCACATGGGGTCATGAAGAGTCAGACATGACTCAAACAATTGAACAACACAAAAAAATTAACAAACTCACACTTTAGACCCCAGAGACATTCAGAGAAGTTTAGGTAGCTGCCTAAAACTACTTGCAAATTAATTTGCCAGATTCCTGTAGGTTGAGTAACATGAAAAGGGAGGCAACCTGAGTTTTTTATTTGGCTGTAACCCAGCACTCATCATTTATCAGGCGTTATAAAATTATTTTGAACTACATCCAGCAAATACACACCAATGTAGCACTACATTAAAAAAGTTTTTGGAGGGGAGAAGGGAGTGAAGGGGAGAAAATTTGGAACTCAAAAACTTGTAGAGCTGAATGCTGTAAGCTAAAAATAAATAAAGTTTTTAAGATGCTTTTTTAAAATCTCTTTTTGTTTGTTTTTTAGGCAGCTAATGGCACAAGAATCACTGGAAAAGCTGGGATTTAAAGATCTAATGAGTGAAAAATCAGAAACCAAAAAGAACTTGTAATGGGAAGAAGACTATTGAATTGTTTCTTACAGGAATCCTCTGTAGTGGTACATGTTGTATATTCACCTTTAATTGTTTTCATCATTTATAAGAAATTAATATTTGACCCTGATTGATATTAAAATTTTACTTAGGAAAGGTACTTTGTTTGGAGGAATCCCTTTTTTCAACATTCACCTTAATAAAGTAAGAAGCAAGAAATCAAAAATGTTGTTACCATGCTTTGCTAATGTCAGTCCATGGGTAACGAGACTAATCCTGACATGAACCAAAGTTAGGGAAAATGCTTACTTTTATAAAGTACATTTAACCTTTCAGGGTTATCATTTGGTAATTATCTCTTTTTAGAGACTTTCCTAAAAAGTGTATGGGGTTTGGGGGATTTTTTTTTTTGCCGGTATGTGTGCTTTTCTTCATTTCAATTATAGACCCATAATGTGAAATAAGAATGTTATATGTAATTTGATAGAAATATTTGTAAATAAATGGCTTTTATCTTCTGTAAATGTGTAATTTTAATAGAGTACTATGAATGTTTTTGAGTTAAGAGCCTACAAAATTGTCTGTTTATACAGTTATTAAAAAATAAAAGTGCTATTCAGCAACAAAGTATTTTCTTCACAGTTCAGAAATATGTATCTTAACAAATTTCCTTTTATGATAAAATGAAAAAATACAAAAGGAGTTTGTAACTTCTGATATATTTGTGTCTCTATGTTTTTCAAATCAAGTCTTTGCAGATTCCAAGTATGTTTCTAAATAGTTCAGCTTATTGTTTGTCTTGGCCTTTATAAAATTGGACAAATATTTTAAAACTTGTCTGTTTTCACTTCTTGAAAAGCAGAACATCTGGGATTTCATCAACACAAGCTGTCTTTTCATTACCCATAAATCATATTGTTTTACTTTTTATAGAAACTTCTGTAAATTTTGATATTTCAGCATTGTTACATCCAAGTTCTCTGTCAAGGACAAAATGTTATAATAGTGATAACATCTTTTCATGTTTCTCCTCACCAATATATATATGAGCATATATAGTATGCATGGTAACATATCCATAGCACTTGATTAATTGCAGTATTTTGCCCCTTTAACTGATTGGTCTACTTCTAGATGCTCCTTCTCCAAGAATGGGGATTTGGGAATAGACTTAGAATTTGAACAGTTTAAGGCTGCATGAAATATACTGTGCATGAAATACTGCATGAAATCTTTGTTTATTTCTGTGCCTAAATTTAGTGCATACTGTACTAGTGGGGAAGGGGAAGGGGCTTTTTCTCCTCCCTGCTCATCGTGTCAGTGGTGCCTTACTGATAGTGGAAGGAGAAGAGAAGAATCCCTCCACCCCCTCCCACCTCTCTAAACAAAATTCCAGAAGAGTTGCAAGGGAAAAGGTGAAAAGCAATTCTCTTCGCAGACCTGGGCTCTTCTTCTATAGCTGGCTCTCTTCTCCACTGCCAGATGTGAGCCCCAGCAGCAGACTCCGTGTCCTTTCTGCAAAACTGACTGGCATTTTAGACAGAAACAAGCTGACTGATCCTTCAGCCTTCCAATGACTTCTGACCATACAGTTCTATCCAGTGAATTGAGGCACAGCAAAGTATAATACCTTCTTTGCATTTCACTTCACTATCAGTGCACCCTTTACAAGGGACAGCCTCAACTACCAAAACACTTCATTTTCCTTTGCATTCTGAACTTTCATCAAGTTGAATAGTCTTGATCAGAGATTTCCTAATCTACATACACACACATTCACCTCAATTCAGTAAACATTTAAGTGCCTATAGTATGCCATGCACTGACTGGGCTCAGTGCTAGGAATGTAAATGAAAAACCATCCCTGCCCTTAAGGAGCTATCTATCTGGAGGAAGCTGGAGGGGGTGGAGGAGGACCAGGGGATCATGTTCGATGGAATCCAAACCAAAGCAAAACTACTGATGGAGAGTTAACTGCAAAGTCCAGATCCCTGCCCTCCATAAAGGAAAGCTTTGGTAGAAGTTTGGTGCTCTACCCTCCAGTCAGAGAGGAGAGAAGGCTGAGGAAGTTGAGGAGGTGTTGAGTATACAAACCTGAGTTAATCAGTATGATGACAAGATTTCAGGTGATCACCTTGTTCTGGGTGCATCTTATTCCCTGGAGTCCAAACTACCTGCTGAAGGAAAGTAGGGACTGTATACAAAGTATAGTACATAAATAAAAAATAATGGGGGAAGGGATAATAAACTAATAACTGGGGGTGAGGGAAGAAGGGGAAAGGGAATCAGGAATGGCCTCAAGAAGAAGATGAAGATGCTTGAAATTTTTTTATTTTTATTCTCAGCTATAAAGTCTCTATTTCTCACATGGTAACAGCGGAGTTTGGAATACCCCATTCTAGAGTTTTCTGGCCATCTCCAGTCATCCTGATGAATAATCTGGTCACTGGATCCAGATGGCTCAGGAGGAGAAAGTGAGGCTGGTGACCTTGCACAGCCCTCCCTCACTCAAAGTCAAGTGCAAGTCATGTCATCATTTCTCTGATGTCATGGTCTTCAAAAACAAAGGACAAAGGCAAGTTCTATTTCTTAAAGATATTGTGCAATAAAATAAGGCTTCTGTGGCTCCCAGGCAGCTTAAACCTTAAAATACATCCTTTATACCTGATGAGAGCATGAAAATCTTAGAAAACCCTTAGTGTCCTGGTCTGCAAGTTCCAAGTCTTTGATTCTTTGGTATGTCACTCAATCAACCAGCAGTCAAGAAAACAAAGGACATTTTTTTTTTTATAATTTAGTATAACTTTTCCTTTCGGTGCAGGTATACTTTAAATACAAATAATTCCAACCAGATGTTACAATTTTATTTGAAATAAAAAGTCTCATCCTAAGGACTTAAAAAAAATATCTACTTCTATCAGTTGATGCAGCTTGGTACTTTAGTGAAGGTATTATTAAATTTCTGGTCCTTCTAGTTTAATGTGGCATGAAATCTTGGGTTTCCCTGCTGCTGTTTACCAGTCAAGAAATTGGAAGTTGAAAAGTAAGCAGGTAGATGGCTAAAGCAATGGTAGCAGAGTCTCCCTGATTATAATATATCTGGACAGATGGTTAAATCGATAGGTGACTTTTTTAGATCTTTCCCTCTTGAAATTCCATTGAATCTACTTTGAATTCACCGTCTTGTATACATGGTGTGGTCCCCTGTACTCCAGATATGTAAGTTCTGTGAGGGCACCATCTTTTTTCTTCTGTCTTTGTGTCCCTAGTATAGCATTGTTTCTTACATAGAAGATATTTAATACATGTTTGTTAGGTTGAATTGAGTTAAACTACATGTTTAGGAGGTAGGTGCTGGCCCCATTGTCCCTTCCACATTAGTGATTGGATATCCACTCTAATTGAAGGCCTAAAGCCTCTCAGGACTCAGCTGCCTTGTCACTTACACAAGTCTGCCCCATTACCAGTAGGATGAGGCATTTTAGGTAATGGACCACCAAAATGAGAGTATTTTTTCAATCACCTAATAAAGAATGGGGGCAAGGAGTCAAGAAACCTAACATGTGTGGGGAGGAATGGGCTTGGACAGAATGCTTGGTCTCCAAGTCTATAAGCCTTAGCATACATGCATCCTGGGGGTTTGGGGTCAAACCCAGGTGAGTCAGATTCCACCACCTCTTACCACACATACCACAACTACATATCACAGAGAATATTGATTTTAAAAAGATGGGGTTTTGTATCAAGGAATATAAATGTTTTACTGTTTCCCAGATGCAATCAAGCCTACTCTCTTCTCCCTATTGAATTCTGAATTCATTAAATCTGAAGGGTCTGCCTCAGCTCCATGTATGGATAGGCTTTGCCTGTCCAGTTGTATATCATAGTCCGGATGGTGAGCATATTTTTTAGCCATTTGAGTTTGTCCCATATGCGCTGTTAAGTCAACTATTTCAAATTATCATATATCTCATTGAAGAGGCCCTGTACTATTTTGGGCTTTGATGCAATCAGGACTGCATCTTCTGAGAACAGCATTATCTGGATGACCTCACCTGATGAGAATCCCTCAGCAATTTGGGCTTTCTGTGGGCCAGCTTTCATGACAGGAACACATAGTTTTCATGAACAGATAGAGGAGCACGGGTTTCAGACCTGAAAGGGGCCTTAGGGACCACAAAGTCCAACCCCCTCATTTCACTGATGAGAAAATTGAGGAACTGAGAGGTTGTCAAAGTCACTTAAATTTCTTAAGCACCTACTATATGCACTGTTTGTTAGGTTAAGTAACTTGCCAGGGTCACACATCTATTAAGTTTCCTGGGGATTCTTTGAACTCAGAGGTGAAGTTCAATGTCCTATCCATTCTATTAGGTGCTTACATATATTTTATTAAGCATGACACTGCTTAGTTCCTGGTGTATTTTAGCTTTTTATCCACAATCAATCTATATTAGAGAAATCTTTTTTGTCAAATTCTTTATGTGCTACGTAAAAGACCTGCGGGGCCATTGTAAGAAAGCCAAACTTTCTATGATTTCAGCTATTTTTACATCTTTATTTAGATTTTTATTCTGAAGCAAAAATAAGTATGTTTAAAAAAGGAAATTATAATTTAAAGTTACAAAAGAAGCAAAAAGTAAAGAAAGGATAACCTTAATTTCATTAAGATTCTAAAACGTTTTTAGATATAGAACTTTTCCAATCTCCTGTCAAAGAATCTAGAAAATCCATTCTTCTGGAATACCTGCATTGTGGTGAATTTTAGGACTTTATCATTCAGGACAATGTTAAGATTTTGTTGCTGTTGTTGATAAAACATATGTTAATATAATTTTAGCTCCAGAGTCGAAACCTTTTACTTAGTTCTAGGCCTAGAAAAGCACTCCCTTGCCAAACTCACATATGCCAATGTGGATTTTTCTAGAGCTACTTCTTACAAATATTAACCCAGAGGCCTTCAAATAGGAATTACATAATGATGATGATGATGAGAATTAACCTGTGATTTCATTGATATAGGGAACTCCCAGATGAGTACACTCCCTCTACCAATACAGGTCAGCACCTTCTCTGCAACTTCTTGTCTTGGAGATTTGCCTAGATCCCTGAAAGGATAGGTGACTTCCCCAGGATCACATAGCCACTATGTGTCAGAGGTGAACTAGAACCCCAGGTTTTCTGGTCTCTAAAATCAATTTTTTCTCCACTAAGTTCTGTTGCCTTTCAGTAATAATAATAACTGACATTTAAAGAGTGCTTTAAGTTTACAAAGCATTTTACATACATTACCTCCTTTAAGCTTCCCAACAGCCTTGTTATTATTATTAGATTTATTATTATTCTAAGATTCTGTGATAGATATTCTGTTCTGTGATTACAGACAGATGAGGTTAGGGTCCTGGACTCTGCCCCATGTCTCTTTGTTATTTTGATACAGTCAGTCAGAGAGAAAGAGTTTGCCCTTGTAGTGGCAAAAATATGCATTTCTTCCAGGAAGAGTCCAAAGTACCTTGGGGGAAATGGGATCTAACTAGAGTGAGAGAAAAATCATATGGATTATTTGGGGACTATTGTAAAGCCTTTATGGGTTTTCTGCATTTCCAATGGTGTGAGACAAAGATTGTATTAAATCTGACATTTGCATTGTCATTTTGAATGCTTATATGGAATTTGAGGTCCCTGTATCCAATATTTTTGGAAACCTAACAGACGTTTGTCCAAAGTAAACTCCTTGAGGGAGGAGGATGATAATGACTCAGAGAATTTCTGAATTTTGTGAGTAGTTCATCCAAGCTTAAAATTTGAGGCAGATTACACCTGCACTTACTAGGGGTCGCTACAAGATTTTGGTCTTCTGGGAAAGATTTAAAGGCCCAAGTTAGAAATAATTCAACCATTGAGGTATCTTTCTCAGAGTTGTCAAATAAAATAAGATAAACAAGCATTTATTAAAATAAGTTAACATATTAAACTTTATTACAACGTGCCAGGCACTATGCTAAACACATGGGAATACAAAGAAAGGCAAAAGCAGAACTGCCAACAAGGAGTTCATCAGATTCTAATCGAGCTGACAACGTGCAAACAATATACACATATGTATATGTGCCTATACATATATACACACACAAGATACATAAACATTAACTTGGAGGCAATCTCAGAGGTGCTGGCATTGAGGGAGATAGGGAAAGGTCTCTGGCAGAAGTTGAGACAAGTTAAGTTTTGAAGGAGGCCAGGAAGAAGAGGTAAGGAGGGGGGAGGGAGGAAGAGAGAGAGGGAAAAGGAGACACAGACAGTGATACAGAAAGAGAATTGTAGACAATAGAAACAGTAAAGATGCATCAAGTCAGGAGATGGAGTGTTGGGTATCTTGAACATGAAGAAAGCTAGTGTTACGAAACATATGAATGGCTCATGATCATATTCTCAGAAACACTAATTCTAATCCAATGAGTTGCCAAGTTCAGGTGTCCTCTCCAGGTGTTCTCCCTCCTTCTTTAACTTGGACACACCTTTTAGTCCCACCCCAATCCCAAAGCATGGGGATTTCCTTGCCTCAGGAGACAAGTAAATATCTCCAAATCTCAAGAACACTTTGCAGGTCCAGACCATTCTTACCCTCTTTGGAAGAGGCATTACATACCCATATTCAAAGCTTATTAATTTTTTAGCTGCTCTGTGAGGCCTTCCCAGATCATTCTGATTTGCAAAACTCACTCCCTTCTCTGAACTCCCACAGCACTTGTCTGATGGAGCAGAGCAAGAGGTGGAGTGATAGATGGTGAATCTGGACAGGGAGCATGTTCCTCCTAATGAATCTTCCAGAAATGCTAGCCATGTATTGGGAAATGTGTTCATCACCCTGAAGAGAATTTAAAGAAGTGAATAAATTCCAGATGGACTATTCTGAAAACCAGCATGGATGGGCTGAATAAGATACAATGCATTTATATAGCATTTTAAGATTGGCAAAATGCTTAAAAAAATCTTCATATATATCTTAAACTTAAATATTTATCCTCACAAAAACCCTGAAAGGTAGATGCTATTAATTATCTCCATTTTACACATAAGATGGCTGAGAGAGAAAGCTTTAAGTGACTCATTCAGGGTCATATAGCTAATAAGTATATGAGGCTAGTTTTCAACTCAGATCTTCTTTATTCCAGGGCTAACACTCCATCCACTGCACCACCTAGCTCCCTCTACTGAAAAAGTTAACATATACATTATGTGACTGTTATGAAAGTGAACAAGGGGAAGAATGAGGAAAATATGATTAAAATAGTTTTGAAAATTACATATTAAATTTATAATAGAATATTTACACCTTCTTAACACATTAATACCTCATCATCTGTGATGGAGACCAACTCTCCTCTTACACAGGCTAGGAAACAAGATGAAAAAATATACAAAGATTGTATTGACCCTTGTCTAGGGTCATTAATTTGTAGAAATTTATGGAATATTTATTATATCCAAGGCATTGGGGAAATTAAAAAGGATAAGACAAAAGTCCTTTCCCCATGGACCTTATAGACTAGTATTTTTGTCTTTCCTTCTTGACGAGGATTATGACATCAAAATGATGACATGACTTGCAGTTGACTTTGATTTGAAGGAGGGAGGGTTGTGCAAGGTCACCAACCTCACTTTCTTCTCCCGAGCCACCTGGGTCCAGTGGCCTGATATTCATCAGGACAACTGGAAATGGCCCAGGACACAAAGTGAGACCCTGGCCTTTCAGGCTTAAGGTCTTACCACATTCCCACTTTGAGTGAGATACACCCATTCAATGAATAGGCTTTCTTAAGTAGTTTCTCAAGGGGTGGCCCATTTAATTAAAAAAAAAAAATCAAAAGTGCTAAGTGTAAAAAGAAAAGAACTTTGTTGCTTCAAAGCAATAAGCGCCTACCTACTGGTTCACCCCAACTCCAGCCCCCACCCCAGTAAGATCCAACGAGTAGCGAGCGGGCGTCGCTCCCAGGACACCCCGCTGCCCCTTCTCCTCCCCTCCAGGTCCCCGGCGCGAGCTCCCCAGCCAAGGGTGGCCCGAGCCACAGCGGTCGGTTGAGGGGACCGGGGTGGGGGGGGGACAGGATGGAGCCAAGCCATATGGAAAAGAAGGTTTCCGACCTTAATCAGTCTCAGCGAAGCAAAGTTCATTCGCTGTCCACAGTCCCTTTTCTTCTCACGAGCGACACCCGGGCTAACGACAATGCGGCTGAAACAAGAAACTTGGACTCAATCTCTCAGGCGTCCTCCACTCGGCAGTCCTCGGCGACGAATGATCAGTCTAGAGAAGGGAGCAAGGAGGGAACAGGCCGAAAGCTGTTGAACATGCTAAGAAAAACTCTTAAAGGAGGTGAGACTAAAGAAATGGATGTAGTACAGGACGTACCAGCTTTGGTTCCATTTGGTGATGTGGTTGGATGCCTAGCTGTTCATATAAAGAGATGCAGACATTTTTCACCTAGGATCAACTTACAGCATTTCACAAATGTGTTTATTCGCATCACTGTAAACAAGATCATGAAATACACTAAAACTCATTCCTTGAATTGTAAGAATAATGAGAAGAGACCTGGAATTAAGTTTGAAGAAGTGAAATACTTCTCTGTGCAGGTTCCAAGACGTCAAGATGATGGAAGGAATTTTATTTATTTGGAACTAATGAAATTTGATCATTTGGAAGCATACCCTGTAGTGTTGGGAAGTTTTAGCTTACATCTTTATGAAGTAATTCAGAAGGGATGCTTCATAGAAGAATTTTTAATGAAGATTAGAAACCTGGTGGTCTGCAAGGTTGAAGTGGAATTTATGTTTTCCTATGGAAACTTTGGTTATGGCTTTTCACATCAGTTAAAACCACTTCAGAAGTTGATTCAGCCATCCATGTTTATGCATGTCCCCCCACCTGTAGAAAGAACAGACCCTCTAACAAATGTTATCACGCCACAACTAATAGAATATCCAGCGTTCCTATCCCCAGACTTGAATGTTACTGTTGGAACACAACAAAAACAGACTCATTCATCATCTCCCATACGACTTGAAAAACTTCAGCAACAACCTCGAGACAGGCTTGACAGAATGAAGAAAGAATACAGAAATTTGAAAACATGGGAAGAAAAATCTAATTACTTGGAACAAATTCTTCGGGTGAAATCGGAACTAAAAGAATTTCCTAACTCTAACGATATTGATGGCAATGATGCCGTATTTCTCAAGCGTGATTCTCCAACTCTAGCAAGTTTCTCTCAGTCACCAGAATTCTCACTAAAAAAGCAAGAGGATAAACCTCTTTCATCCGAGTTTCCTGTCAAAACACCTGAAACTAAGAAATGCTTGCCACTGGCAGAAATGAGAGAAGGGTTTCTAGATTCATGTTTAATTGTTCAAGAAGGTGCTGACACAAAAAATGAAAGCCTTCCTTCTGAGCGAAGTACTCCTTTACCTCCTGTTTCATTAAGAGAAAAAGAAACCTGGGTAGAATCTGTAGATGGAAGAGACGATGAATTTGAAAACACTGGACCTAAAGGAGAAATGTCAGGAAGACATTTCTCAGCTTCTCCAGATGTAAAGCTAACACAAAGCCATCCAAGCCCAGGAAGAATAAACTTAATTCAATCAGAAACAAAGTTGAAAAACATTGTTTTAAGTCCATTTAAAAAAAAGAAAAGCACAGATCAACTGGAATTAGAAACGAAAAGGCAAACTTTAAAGCACAAAAACAAAATTACCCCAGAATTTCTTCAGGAGTTAAAAGAAGACATTGAAGCAGTCGCAAGGATGCATCTTTCCCCTCATGTTTCCTTTAACATTTTGCAGGAAGCTACAGAATTTCGCTCAAGTGCAGATCTGCTAAAAACAGCTAAGTTTGAAGAAGATACTAACTTGGATGAAGCTAAAGACAAGTATGAGGAAAAGAAAAAGTACAAGGAAAAATTAGGGGAGAAGAATAAAGCAGAAGAAGATAAAAGTGAGGACACCAACTACTATGGCATACCTAGAACTTGGACTTGGTGGAGCACCCAGTAGACACCAGCCAAGACTCTTCAAATAATAAAAAAGAAGATTTGCATTTGAATTCATTTAAGCATCTTGAAAAGGCAAAAGCAAAAAGCTAGGTTTGACCTGGAAAGAAGCCCAGATGATAGCCAATACCCATTTAAAAACCTTGCAAGACCAAATACTGCTCCAGAGTTTAACAAATGAATAAACCCACATAAGTCATCAACATTGCTCTATATTACCAATGAAGTCCAGCAGCAAAAGGTGGGAAAAGAAATTCCATTTAAAATAACTGTCAACAATATGGAATACTTGGGAATCTACATACCAAAATAAACTCAGGAACAGTATGAATGCAACTGCAAACCTCTTCACATGAACAAAATCAGATCTAAACAACTGGGAAAACATCAATTGCTCATGGGTAAGCTGAGCCAATGCAATAAAAATGACAATTCTACCTAAATTAATCTATTTATTCCATGTGATACCAAACTATCAAAAATTATTTTATAGAGATAGGAAAAGTAATAACAAAATTTATCTGGAAAAGCAAAAGGTTAAGGATATCAGAAGAATTGACGAAAAAAGTGTGAAGCAAAGTGACTTAGCCATACCAGATCTCATATTATGTTATAAAGTGGTAATTATTAGAGTTTAACAAATGATTGAAAGAAAGATTTGGGAAATTTACAACCCCACTGGTGATTTCAGCAAGCTTATTTCATGTATAATCAGAAAAAAAGACCTAGAAATCTTGAAAAAGTTCAATCATTTGTGATATCCTACAGTTGTTACACAGTTCATATGTGAAACAGAAATATGAGGATGGTATGAAGTGTATCATGAACCTCCTTACTAATGAAATGTATAAGGATTAGCCCTCTTATTATTCACTACAAAATTTCATCTTGTTAGAGTTCTTTTCACTGTAATACAAAATATTTATGATGCATAAAAAAAGGAAAGGCAAAAATAATCTGCTCTTTAGAAGCTTAGAGAATACTTGGAGAGACAACAAGAAGAACCAAAAGATCCAAGATAAATAAAAAAAGAGCAGACAGAAGGTAACCTAAGGGGATGGGACATAGGAGGGCTGAGGACTCCTGCAGAAAGTGGGATTTGGGCTAAGTCTTGAAAAAAGTCTAGGAAACAAAGAGATCAAGGTGAGGAAGAAGAATAGAATGTTCCAGACATGGGTAACAGCCAGTGTTAGGGCATAGGTATGGAAAACATCATGTCATATCATGCGTGAGGAATGAGTAGGCCACTAAGGCTAAATCATAGGATACATGGATGGTAGAATAATGTAGGAAGATTGGATTGGTAGAAAGAGACCAGGTTGTAATTGGAAACAAATACCAAAGGGAAATACTTAATCCTAGAGTAATATGGAGCAATTGGAGTTTACTGAGGGGGAGAGGGTGATATGGTCAGACCTCTGCTTTACGAAAATTATTTTGACTTAGCTACTGTGATAATAACCTAAGACAATTGCAAAGGATCTATGGTGAAAAATGCTAGACAGAGAACTGATGAACTCAGATTGAAGTACAGACTGAAGCATACTTTTTTCACTTTTGTTTCTTGGCTTTGTCTTTGCTTTTGTTTTTTTGACTAATATGGAAATATATTTGGCATGACTTCACATGTATAACTGATATCACTGATATCACTCAATGGGTGCAGGAGGGACAGGAGAGAGGGAGAAAATTGGGAACTCAAATTTTTAAAAAATGAGTGTTAAATAAGCAAAAAAAATTTTTTAATTAGTCAAAAAGAAAGAAAGACAATTATTTTGGCAGCTGAGTAGATTGAATTAGGCAGACACTTCAATCAGGGAAACCAATTAGAAGACTGTTGCAATAGTCCTAGTGGGAGATGAGCTAGTGTGGTAATTCTGTGAGTTTTTTTTAATATGTATCATTTAGTTCATATGTATCTCCTATATCTCATATATATCCCATATATATATATATATCTGATGCACATACACATATATGTATATATATATACATAACAGAAATGTTATAGAGAAATAAATTACAAGATTTGACAACTGATTAAATATGTAAGTTGATCAAGAGAGTAAGAATTAAGGATGGCACTGAGTTGGGAGCCTGGGTGAATAAGAGGATGGTGGCACCCTGAGAGTAACAGGAAATTTGGGAAGACAGAAGGTTTGGGGAAAAAGATCATGAGTTCAGTTTTGGACAAGCTGAGTTTGAGATACCTATAGGGTATCTCATCTGAAATGTCATTACACATTAGGCAGTTGGTGATGAGGTACTGGAGATCAGGAGAGAGACAAGAAAAAGATAAATAGATGTGGCCATCAAGTCCATCAATATGATAAGCGAAGCCATGGAAGCTGATTGGATCACCAAGTAATGCCTTCTCAATGTGGGTGGGGTGGGGAAGGAGGGAGAGAATGTGGAACTCAAAGTTTTAAAAATGAATGCTAAAAATTGTTTTTACATGCAACTCGGAAATAAGATATACAGTCAATGGAGTATAGAAATCTATCTTGCCCTACATGAAAATAGAGGGGAAGGGGATAAGAGAAGGGAGTGGGGATGATGGAAGGGCAGATTGGGAGAAGGAATAACCAGAATGCATACAGTCTTGGGTTGGAGGGAGGAGAGCGATGGAAAGAAAAACTGGAACTCAAAATCTTGTGGAAGTGAATGTTGAAAACAAAAAATAAATTTTAAAAAGTAAAAAAAAAAAATACGAGATAGCCCTAGGGGACATCTACAGTGAATGGGTATGAAATGAATGAAGATCCAGAAAAGAAACCAAGAAGGCTCAGCTCGGTAAAAGAACCGAGAAACAGAGACATTAAAACCCAGAGAGAGAGAGAGAGTATTTATTGAGGAGGAGAAGATGGGTCAGTAGCATCAGATGCTGCTAAGAAGTCAAGTAAGACTGAGAATAGAGCAAAAGTATTAGATCTGATGATTAAGAGTTCATTGGTAACTTTGATGGTGAGTTGGGAAGCCAGAATACGTGGTTTAGGGAGAGTGAGAGGAGAGGGAATGGAGGCACCGGAGCTAGATGAAAAAACCTGGAAGGGGATGATAGCTTTCAGGTATGGCAGTGTCTAGCTAGGGGTTTGTTGTTGTTTTAAGGTAAGGGAGACATGGACCTGTTTTCAGGTAGCTGGGAAGGAGCCAATAGAAAAGGAGAGGCTGAAGAGCAGAAGGAGAATGGGGATGGTGGTAGGGCCATCTATTGGGGAAGACAGGAAGGTATGGCATCAAGAGAGCATGTAGAAGGGGGGACTTTGCCAAGCAGAAGGGGTAGCTCATCATCGGAGACTGGAATGAAGGAAGAAATGTGTTAGTGGGATGTGAGATGAGAAAGGAGCTAGTTTGAGGGGAAAGACTTCATCTGTTTTTTGGTGAAGTGTGTGTGTGGGTGTGTGTGTGTGAGAGAGAGAGAGAGAGGGAGGGAGGGAGGGACAGAGAGAGAGAGAGAGAGAGAGAGAGAGAGAGAGAGAGAGAGAGAGAGAGAGAGAGAGAGATGAAAGGCTTGAAGAGAAAAGACGCTTGGAACAGCTGCTTACAACTGACAGGGAATAAATTAAGGAAGAATTGTAGGATTGCCTTGCAATGTAGTAAGTGTCCAGTTGGATTACATAGCATAAATTTACAGTGGATGCAAACAGCTGGGATTCACGATCTCCTCCCATTTCATTCATATGTATGTGTAGGAACAAGGGAGGCAAATGATGTGAGTAATCCAGGACTGGGGGGGAGGGGAGGCTGAGGGATAGGGAACAAGGATTTGTGAAATTCCCATTATATGCCAGATGCTGTCTTATGTGTTTTACAAATGTTACATAATTTTATAACAATCCTGGGAGGTACATGCTATTATCCCCATTTTACAGCTGAGGACACTGAGGCAGAAAAAGTTTAAGTGACTTGTCTGCCTTGATTTCTTAGTTTCTTATGTGCCTGGCATATAGAAAGTGTTTAATAAACTGATATGCCAGCTACTGTGCTAAACACTTTACAGATAATATCCCATTTGCTCCTCACAAGAATCCTGGGGAGGCAGGTGCTATTATTATCACAGTTTTGCAGTTCAGGAAGCTGAGACATAGAGAGGTTGAGTGACTTTCCCAGGGTCACACAGCTATAAGTACCTGAGGTCAAATTTGAAGTAGCATCTTTCTAACTCAGGTTCAGCGTTCTATCCTTTGTGCCACCCAGTGGCCATTAGGGTCATGTCTAATTCTTACATTTGGAATCCTAGCATCCCTTTTCTATCTGTTGCACTATCCATATGAACAGTCCCTCTCATGGAATACTAATGCACTTCTTTAAAAAAAGAAAACCAATTACAAAAATGTCCTAACTTTAAAAAAATAGACTTGAGTGGAACAGGGTTCAAAGTGCGCTGAAAGATGTATTCAACTGGACTTCTGGAAGCACAGTTATATAAATTAAATTGCTGTATTTTATCTTGATTTACCTAAATGCTTGGGCATCTTCTTGTTAATTTATGCTAATGAAGAAAACTCTGTTTCACCTCTTAAATGTCTTAATCTACTTTCCTGCCTTAGTAAGAACATTATGACAAATATAATGTAGTCTTTCATAACTGTAAGAATCTGAAATTGTGAACATTCTGATGAGTGTGTAGGAGGGTTGCTAAATGTGTAACTAACTACTTTAATCCATACCCTGTAAATTGACTTTCTTTTTTTATTTAATTTTGTTGTTACATTTTAAGTCCCAAACTTTCTCCCTACCCACACTGCACTAGAAAAGGCCACTATTTAACGGAGATAAACACAGACACACAAATGCATGCATATATAAAGTATATGTACATATGTGTATGCATACACACACATATACATGTAAAACCATATTATGCATGCTCCTATTAGTTCTTTCTCTGGAGGTAGATAGCATCTTCCTTCATAGGTCTTTTAGTCTGAGTATTTGTAATATGCAGAATAACTCAGTCATTCACAGTTTTTCTTCAAGCAATATTGCTATTACTGTATGCAACATTCTCTTGGTTATGCTCATTTAACTCTTCATTATTTCACTCAAGTCTTTCCATTGTTTTTATAAAATCAACCAGCTTGTCATTTCTTGCAGCATAGTAATACTCCATCTCAATCATGTGCCACAACTTTTTCATCCAGTCCGTAACTGATGGGTATCCCCTCAGTGCCTAGTTCTTTGCCACCACAAAGAGAGCCGCTATAAAGATTTTAGAAAATACAGGTTCTTTTCCTTTTTCCCTAATCAACTTGAGAGACAGACTTAATAGTGATATTGCTGAGTCAACACATTGCTAGGTATACAATTTTATAACACTTTGGGCATAATTCCAGATTGCTCTCCAAAATAGCTGAATCAGTTCACAGTTCTACCAACAATGTATTAGTGTCCCAGTTTTCTCACATCCCCTCTAACATTTGTCATTTCCCCCTTCTATCATTTTAGCCAATCTGATAGGTGTGAGATGATATCCCAGCTATTTTAATTTGCATTTCCCAAATCAATAATTATTTAGAGGATTTTTTCATATGATTACATCTAGCTTTGATTTCTTCATCCAAAAATTGCTTTTTCATATTCTTTGATCATTGTTCAATGGAGGAATGACTCATATTCTTATAAATTTGACAAAGTGCTCTCTACATTTGAGAATATTAGACCTTTATCCGAGAAACTATTTTGTAAAATTCCCCTGCCCCCAGTTTTCTGCTTTCCTTCTGATCTTGGCTACATTGATTTTATTCACACAAAAATTTTTTAAATTTTATGTAAGCAAAATTCTCCATTTTACATCTTACAATATTCTCTGTCTCTTTTTTACTCACAAATTTTTCTCCTATGCATAAGTCTTATAGGTAATATGTTCCATGTTCTTTTAATTTAATTATTATATTTCCTTTTATATCTAGGTCATGTACCCATTTTGATCTTATCTTGGTAAATGGTGTAAGATATTGGACTATAGCCAGTTTCTGCCAGACTGCTTTCCAGTTTTTCCAACAATTTTTACCAAATAGTGAATTCTTATCCAAAAACCTTAAATTTTTACATTTGTCAAACAAAAAGTTATTATAATCAATTAATACTGTATATCATATGTCTACTCTGTTCCACTGATCCACCTTTGTATTTCTTGATCAGCACCAGATAGTTTTTATTGCTAACCACCTTATAATATAGTTTAAGGTCTGGTACTGTTAAACCTCCTTCCTTTACACTTTTTCCATTAATTCCTTTTATATTCTTAACCTTTCATTCTTCCAAATGAAGTTTGCTATTTTTTCTAGCTTAATACATTTTTTTTTTGGTAATACAACTGGGATGGTATTGAATAAATAAATTAAAGTAGAATTGTCATTTTATCATATTGACTCTGCCTACCCATAAACAATATTTCTCCAGTTATTTAAAT
This sequence comes from Bettongia penicillata ogilbyi, assembly GCA_023548195.1. Classification (NCBI taxonomy): domain Eukaryota; kingdom Metazoa; phylum Chordata; class Mammalia; order Diprotodontia; family Potoroidae; genus Bettongia; species Bettongia penicillata. The sequence goes on from JAJHZJ010000100.1 coordinate 5,894,767, forward strand.
CTAGCATTATTTATATAAAAAGTATTTTATAATTATGCTTATATACCATCCAGGGGTTTTCTTGGCAGGTATGCGCCCAGGTATTTCATGTTGTCTACAATTATTTTAAATTAGGTATCTCTTATTATCTCTTCTTTGAGAGTTTTGTTGGTGACATACAGAAATGCTAATGATTTATGTGGATTTATTTTATGTCCTGTTACTTTGATTAAATTATTAATTATTTCCACTAGCTTTTTAGTTGAATCTCTAGGATTTTTAAGTATGTCATTAGAACATCTTCAAAAAGAGATAATTTTATTACCTCGCTGCTGAGTCTGATTCCGTCAGTTTCTTTTTCCTCTCTTGTTATTATTGCTAGGACTTCAAATATGATACTGAATAATATTGGTGATAATGGGCATCCTTATTTCACTCCTAATCTTATTGGGAATGCTTCTAGTTTATTCCCATTACAAACAATGCTTGTTGATGGTTTTAGGTAGATGCTTCTTAATATTTTAAGAAAAAAATCAATTTATACCTATGCTTTCAAAGCTTTTCCTGCACCCATTGATATAGCCATATGATTTTGGTTAGTTTTGTTATTGATATAATCAATTATGTTAATAGTTTCCTTTATGTTAACCTATCCCTGCATTTCTGGTATTAATCTCACTTGGTCACAACATATAATCTTTGCAGTATATTGTCATAGTCTCCTTGCTAGGTACTTTATTTAGAATTTTTGCATTCACATTCATTAATGACATTGTTGTATAATTTTTTTCTCTGTTCTTTTCTCTTTCTGGTTTAGGTATCAGCACCATAGTAGTAGTTTTGTAGGAGTCCTTCTTTGCCTATTATTCCAAATAATTTATTTAATATTGGGATTAGTTGGTCTTTAAATATTTGGTAATATTCACTTTTAAATCCATCTGGTTCTAATGTGTTTTTATTAGGAAGCTCATTTATGGCCTGTTCAATTTCTTTTTTCTAAAATAGGTTTGCTTAGATATTCTATTTCCTCTTCTGTTAATCAAGGCAGTTTCTATTTTTGTAAGTATTCTTCCATTTCATCTAAGTTATTAAATTTATTGGCATATAATTGGGCAAAAATAACTCTTAATAATTACTTTGATTTCATCTGTATTAATGGTATAGTCACCCTTTTCATTTTTGATACTAGTGATTTGGTTTTCTTTTCATTTTTAAAAATCATATTAACCAATGGTTTATTACCTATTTTACTATTTTTTTTCATAAAGACAAACTCCCAGTTTTATTTATTCAATTTTTTTGCATTTAATTTTGTTAATATACCCTTTAATTTTTAGGATTTGCATATTGATGTTTAATTGGTGTTTAAAATTTGTTCTTATACTAGTTTTTTAATTGCATATTCAATTCATTGGTCTGCTCTTTCTCTATTTTATTAATGTAAGCACTTAGAGATATATATTTTTTCCTCTGATTACTGCTTTTGCTGCATCCTATAGATTTTGGTATGTTATCTTATTATTACCATTATCTTTAATAAAACTATTATTTCTATGATTTGTTCTTTAACCTCCTTGTTCTTTCAGATTAGATTATTTAGTCTACAATTAATTTTTAATATGTGTTTCCAAGATCCCTTATTAAATATAATATTTATTGCATTATGATTTGAAAAAATGAATTAAAATTTCTGCTTTTCTGCATTTAACTATAAAGTTTATGTGCTCTAGTATATGATCAATTTTTGTAAAAAGTACCATGTACTAAAGTATATTCCTTTCTATTCCCATTCAGTTCTCTCCAGATAGCCATCATATCTAGCTTATCTAAGATTCTATTTATCTCCTTGTCTTCTTTCTTATTTATTTTTGGGTTAGATTTATCTGGTTCTGAGAGGGGAAGATTGAAGTTCCTCACTACTACAGTTTTGTTATCTATTTCCACCTGTAATTCAGTTAGCTTTTCCTTCAAAAATTTGGATGCTATAGCACTTGGTATAGATATGGGTACTACTTCATTATCTATGGCATCTTTTATTATAATGTAGTTTCTTTGCCTCTTAACTAAATCTAGTTTAGCTTTAATTTTGTCTGAAATCATAATTTGCTACCCTGGCTTTTTTTTTGCATCAGTTGAAGCATAATAAATTCTACTCCAGCCCTTCATTTTTTACTTTATGTGTATCTCTCATTTTTGAAAATGTGGTTTTTGTCAGATTCTGGATTTTAATCTACTCTGCTATTAGATTCTGTTTTATGGGTGAGTTCATGACATTCACATTCAAAGGTATAATTGCTTGCTGTGTATTTACCTCCCTTTTCTTCTCACTGTTTATCCTTCCCTTCTTCTCTTTTTACCCTATCTCTCCTCAGAGGTCTGAGGTGCTACTGACTATGGCCTCCCTAATCTTCACCCTTTTAAAGAATCCCTCCCCCTTATCCTCTTTTATCTTATTTCCGTGCACTCTAATTTTTTAATCTGCACACCCTTCTAAGTCCCTCCCTTATCCTATCCCCTCACCTTCATATTTCCCTGTAAATTAAAAGACTTATATGCCTTTTCAGATGTGCATGTTAGCACTACCAACCCTCCACCCCCTCCTGCTCTCCACTATAACAGTTCTTGCATTTACATCTCATTTGTATGAGATAATTGCTTCATTTTACCTCTCCTTACCCAATTTTATTTTTTAGGATCATCCCATTATATTCAACTTAACCACAAGCCTTCTTTTTATGTGTGCTTTTTCAAACTACCCTAGTAATGATATCTGACAACATGGCTGAAAATGTCATGCTAAAAAGCAGGAAAGCAAGCACACAGTCTTGTTTTGCTCCATTCATGACTGGGTAAACATGAGAGCATTGTACATTATCCAGAACCTGGGCCAGCATGTCATCATGAAATTGATGTACAATGCTGATGAACTTCTCCAGGCAATCAAATTTTGACATAATTTTCCATAAGCCCTCACGACTAACAATATCAAAGACCTAGGTCAGATCTATAAACTTTGTATATAACCTCTGTTCTACTCCTGGCATTTCTCCTGGAGGTGTCAAGCAGCAAGTACCATATCAACTGTTCCTCTTCCTGAAGCCACATTGGCTCTCAGGTATATGACCATCTTCCAGGTGAAGGATCAGTCTATTAAGGAGGACTCTAGCAAGAATTTTGCCAGCAATGGCTAAGAGAAAGATCCCCCATGATTGCTGCAGGAAAATCTATTCCCTTTACCCTTATAGAGATGGACAATGGAGGCATCCTTGAACTCCTGGGGGATAACCTCCTCTTGCCATATAACCTGGAAAATTTCAGTCAGCTTTTGTATGAGCAATGGTCCCCCTACCTTGTAAATCTCAGATGGAATAGAATCAGCACCAGGTGTTTGCCACATGAAAGGAGCCTAATGACCCTCAAAACCTCTTCTTTAGTTGGAACTTCAGCTAGGGAGGGATTGATTTCAACCTGAGATAGTCAATGGCCTCAGCATTGATTGATGATGGTCTGTTGAGAACACTATGGAAGTGTTCAGCCAATCTCTCTAGGATTATATCTTTATGACTAATCAATGTGGCTCCATCAGCACAGAGTGATTGAGATCACCATAAGCATTAAGATCAACTACTGCACTGATGGAAAATTCTCCAACTTGAAAAGGCCACAAGTCAAGACCAAAGTGAAGGGAGTGTTGCTGCATGATTTTCTGTTTGCAGATGATGGTGCACTCAATACAGCCCTGAAGTTGAGATTCAACCAAGTATTGATCAACTCTCTGCTTCTTGTGCTAATTTTGGCCTAACAGTTAACACCAAGAAAACACAGATGCTCCATCAGCCACCACCACACCATCCATATGTGGAACCATCAGTTACAGCAAATGGAGAAGTTTTGAATGCTGTGGATAAGTTCACTTACCTTGGTGTAGTGTACTGTTCAGGGATGTAACATTGATAATGAGGTTGACCCATACATTGTCAGAGCTAGCTCAGTGTTTGGGAGGCTCTGAAAGAAAGTATGGGAGAGAAGAGATATTAGACTGACTACCAAACTGAAGGTCTACAGAGCCATTTTGCTGACCTCATTGTTGCATGCTGGTGAAACCTGGACAGTATATCCATGCCTGCCAAGAAACTGAATTGTTTCCATTTGAATTGTCTTAGGAATATTCTGAAGATCACTTGGCAGGATAAGGTATCAGACACTGAGGTCCTTACTCAAGCTAAACTGCCAAGTATTCACACTCTGCTTTGGAGAGCACAACTCCAATGGGCTGGCCATGTTGTTCAAATGCAAAATGTACGTTTGCCAAAAAGACTATTTTATGGAGAACTCATGGGGCAGACGATCACATGGTGGTCAGAAGAAGTGACACAAGGACCCTCTCAAGGTCTCTCTCAACTTTGGAATTGATTGTGTGACATGGGAGACACGGCACAGGACTGCTCAGCATGGCCTACTCACATCAGAGAAGGTGCTGTGCTCTATGAGCAGAGCAGAAATTGAAACAACTCAAAGGAAACACAGGATGTGCAGATTTAGAGTATCCACCCCTAATGTTCACAATGTGCCTGACCTGTGGTAGAACATTCTGAGGTAGTAGTGGTCTGATCAGCCACAGTCAGACACATCGAAACTTAACCCTAGCACAGTGATGTCATTTGGTCCTCTTCAAGAACAAAGGACAATAATGATAACACTCCTAAGAGTTACAGATAACATTTTCCCATATAGGAAGCAAACAGTTTTGACTTTATTAAATCCCTTATAATTGGTTTTATTTGCCTTCTTATATTTTACTGATTCAGTTCTTGTCTTTTCCTCATGAATACTTGAAAGTCCTTTAATTCATTGTATCTATTTTCCTCCCATGTAGGATTACACTCAGCTTTGCTGGGTAAGTTATTCCTGGTTGCAAACCCAGCCCTTTTGCTCTTTGGAATATCATGTTCCATGTCCTTTGTTCTTTTAATGTAGAAGATGCTAAATCTTGTGCTATCCTGACTGTAGCTCCACAGTATTTAAATTGTTTCTTTCTACTTGCTTGTAGTATTTTCTTCTTGACCTAGGAACTTCATAACTTAGATATAATGTTCTTGTGAGTTTTTATTTAGTGATCTCTTTCAGATGGGTTTTTCTTTCTATTTTGGTGTCTAGTTCTAAAATATTGGGCAATTTTCCTCAGTAAATTTTTCAAGTATAGTGTCTAGACTCTTTTTTTGATCATAACTTTGAAGTAGCCCAACAATTTTTGTATTGTTTCTCCTTGATCAAATATTTTCCAAGTCAGTTGTTTCTCTTCTATTTTTTTGTTCTTGTGATTTAGTTTTATTATTTCTTGGTGTCTTATGAAATTATTAACTTTCCATTTTTAATTTTTAAGAAATTTTAATTTTTAAGAAATTGATTTCCTCTGTAAGTTTTTGCATCTTTTTCTAATTCTTGGCTTTCTTTTCATAATTTTCTTGAATATCTTGCATTACTCTTTATTTTTTTCCTAATTTTTCTTCAACTTCTCTTATTTGATTTTCAGAGATCTTTTTAAACTCTTCAAAGAACTCTTTTTTAGGCTTGTGACCATTTTATGTTTTTCTTGGAAGTAGAAGTAACTGTTTTAACTTCATGATCTTCTCAGTTTTCTTGGCTTTATGTTAGATTCAAGCTCTAGTCCTGAGGTATTGGGGATAAGGTCTCAAGCTTCAAGTTTTTCATGCTATTGTTTTCTGAGCTCTATCTAGCCTCAGGTATTCCTCTCCACCCCTGAGGCAAGACCAGGACCCCAGAACCACTTACCACAAGTACTCTTACTCCCTGTGATTCCTTCCTATGACTACAAGCATCAGCTCATGCCTCTGCTCTGCAAGTGATCTGCTCTCCTGTAAGTGATTCCAAGTAGTCAAGCATCCTCCCCTCAGTGACCATACTCATCTGCATATACTCATTTCTTCTTGCTCACAGTCATAGCCTGGCACTGCACCTGATCAGTGTACCTAGGCCCCACATTTAGCACCAGTGGAGAGCCCTGCAATCTCCCTTAATCAACCATCTGACCCTTACACTCTCTGTGGCATAAAAGTTCCTAAAGCTGAGACTGTTGCTAACATAGGTGCCCCTAGGACTTCTTGTGCTTGATTCAGTGGTATCTGCCTGAAGATGTCTGCGCTTCAATTAGACTAGACCATCACCCCAGGAGGGCAGATCTTTCCTAATGTCCTCCCAAGTTGTCTTAGGTTGGATCACTGCTTTACCCCAGCTTTTAATTATTTCTGCCACTCTAACGTTGATTTTGAGGCATTATTTTAAATTGTTTATGGGAGGATTTGGAAGAGCTTTGCAATTTCCTACCTTATTTTTCATCTTCCCAGAATCCTCTCCTTGACTTTGAATATTTATCTTTGCTATTATCGATGAGCTTGTTTTCTTGTCTTTTGTATCCTTATTTTAATAGTAGAGGACAGAAAAATAAATCCTATTAATAGAAGGTTCAGATTAAATGGTATTTAACTATACTTGGCATAGGAAAGAAGTGCTACCAAAACACAGAGGAAAGGGCACTAAATTTGACCTTTGAGGACCTTAGTTTACATTTTGGTTTGATTGCTGCCCATATGACACAATTCTGATCATGACACCCTCCAGCATCAAAGACTTTAGAAGCTCCCTACTGCTTCAGGGACAGAATGTGAACTCCTTGTCCTGGCACTTAAGGACCTCAACCACATGGCTTAACTTTACATTTTGGTCTTGTTTCATATTATTTATCTTTATGCATGTATGTACCCATTAAGAAAAACTACCAAGTTCTCTGAATCCAGGATTCCACTTCCTGATCTTCTCACAGACAGACCCCCATATCTTGAATATATTCTCCCTCCTTAATGCTGTCTCTTAGAATGCTTCAAGATTCATTTCAGTTGCTGCCTCTTCTGTGAATTAAGCCTTGATCTTTGCACTTGCTAGGGCTGTCCCCATCCTCACCCTCAATTACGTTGTATTTATTCATTTGTGTACATTTTTTATCCCCCTCTCTCTGCACTGAATGGTAAGCTTCTTGAAGGCAAGGACTTTTTAAAAAAAAAATTTGACTTTTTGTTTTGTCTTTGTACCCTCAGCACTTAGCCAAATGCCTTGCATGAAAAATTCTCTTGTCCTGTATTTTATTGCACCTTGTACACAAGTTACTTAAACTCTCTAGACCACAGTATCTTCTTCTATTAAAAAAAAGGATTTGGACTAGATGACCTCTGAGATCCTATCCCATCCATAAATATGATGGATGGAAGGAAGGAAGGGAGAGAGAAGAAAGGACAGAAGGGAGGAAAGAAAGAGAAGAGAAGAAAGGAAGGAAAGAGGGAAGAAAGGAGGGTGGGAAGGAGAGAAGGAAGGAAAGAAGGAAAGAAGGAAGGAAGGAAAGAGGGAAGGAGAGAAGGAAAGAAGGAAGGAGGGAAGAAAATAAGGAGGGAAGGAAGGAAGGGAAGAAGGGAAGAATTTATCAAATGCCTACTACATACCAGGCATGTGCTAAGAGCTTTACAAATATAATTCCATTTGATCTATGATATTTCCATGATATCAGTTTTGTGTAGATGAGAAATTAGTCATGTGAGACTAGTTAGTAGTGAGACATGTTAGAGGGTCTCTGAGATGAAATATGTAGAAGAGAAATTCTCCTTTGCCTTTAATTCACATTTAATTCACATGAATGAAGCTGGGCATTATCAGTTTCACTTTGAGGGAAAACAAAAATGTTATAATGAAGCACCACCTAGTGGAATGATGGTGACAACCATAGAACATCATGTAAAGAAAACCTGGTTAGAGGCAAATGAGAGATAATTTTCTTTTTGCAGATTAATTATTGAACATCAAGGGCAGGAGGTAATTAATGAACAATTGAGGTAATGTAGTTCACATTCTGAGGCTTTACCATCTAAGATGTGAAAACAGAAACTCTATGTAGCTGCAATTGGAATTCAAATATCAGTGCCATGAATATGATCATTCCAAATAAATAACTGAGCCTAAACCTGAGACCAGAGATATCTCAGGGTAGAAAACACCAGGGCAATTTGCAGGGGCTCATTGCCTTTTATGGGGTCCTGAGCTATTGCCAGGACCAGGTGATCAGACATAATAGTGGGTGGGAGACAGAACTAGCCTGGAATAAAGCAGAATAGAGTAAAAGTTAAAGCCCTGAAATACCTCTAGCCAGTCCCCAATCTCCTATGTTATCAAGAGACTATGAGTGGACTCCTAGAGACAATTGCCCTCTTTCCTCCTCCACATACAAGCCCCTATAGGGAAAATGACTATAGGTTGCCCTTCTGGAATCTTTCCCTTATATTCCCCTTTGGGCTTCCCTCACTCTTCATTTTAGCCAATGTTCATCTGCATCAACAAGTGGAAGACTGATTCAGTCCAACATCACAAAGCTCAGATCAGACTGTTGCCAGCTATGGACACAGGGAGCCAGTGTGCCACGAAACAACTTTGTTAAATCATGATGTGAAAATGGCAGGAGTAATTAAGATCAATTCAGTTTGAGAGGAAAAATTAGCTTCTATAGTGGTATAGAGGATTGCCTCTTGAGAGCTAGAAGGATGCTCAGCAGTTATCCTGTCAAAGCTATGGGATTGGGGTCCCAGGCTTTTTCTGTTTCACCATAAGAGATTCAGCAAGGGTCCCTTCTATACAATGTGTAGGAAGGATTAATGCTCACTCTCAAAGGTTCCAGTTCTCTGCTTGCAGAAGAGAGGAAAGGAAGTGTGAGATCCTTACAATTAGAAATTGTTTCACCCTTTATATCACCAGTGCCTAGAAAACAGTGTCTGGTGTTGAGGAGGTGTTTAATAAATTCGTGCTGGTCATAGTTAACAACTATATAGCACTTAAAGGTTTGCAAAACACTTTACACTATGTTATCTCATTTGATCTTTACAACAAGCCTGGGAGGTAGGTGTCGTTATCCCCATTTTACAGATGAAGAAACTGAGGTACGGGGGTTAAGTGACTCTCCCAAGATCACTCAGGTAATTGGAACTAAGGTTGTATTAATTGATTAAATGAAGATGGGTGGAAAGAAAGAGAAAACCCTGGGAAAGGAGAGAAAGGATAGGACCAGTAACTGGTGATTTCTTTATAGGAACCAAGAAGAGAGAACGGGATTACACAGACTGCTGTTTTCCAATTTACCTGAAGTCCTTGACCAGAGAGTGGGCTCATTCTTCCCTCCCCACCTTAGCCTCTCCTGAAGAAATATATCTGTTTAATTCCCCAACCTGGGACCAAGCTCTCCTTGCCCTCCCCCTAGTCATGGTTCTGTTCCCATATTTTACCTGCCCTTGCCTAGCCTGTGCGATGCAGTCCGGAAAGGGTCCACAATTGCCTGGATTATTCAGAATAACTGGTCAAGACGTTTTTATTTCAAGCACTAATGACGGTAGATGGGGCCCTTCCTCCTTCAGTCATTTCCAGGCAGGTTTTAAAAAAAATGTCCCTCAATTCACTTTAAAGTAAAACATAAAACAAGGTACATGCAAAATGAGTCTGCTGTGACGAATCAAGAAAATTCCAATAAGAAAAGCAACGATTTGAAAGAAAACAAACCACCCCCGAAAAGGAAAGTCAGGCAAAGATTGAGCCAAAATGTGGTCCGCTGCAGTAAATCCAGCAACTTGTGAAAGATGATAGGTCTTCCTGCTTGCAGATAGCTGAGAGATAAACTGTAATCCCTCCCCTCTTTCCCAACATAATAGGAAAGTATTTTTGGTCTAGCCTTCCTTCTGCTTTTCTAAAATCACAAGGAGTGGAAATTAAAAGACACAGGCTATGGAAGGTCCCATATATACAGAAATATACACAGCAGAGGCACAGAGCTGAAAATCAAGGTACCCATCAGCTGGGGAATGACCAAGCAACTATTTAGCAATTGTCTGGGAAGAGAAAAATCTACCCAGGACTCACTTTTCACTTTAATCTGCATTATTGACATTTTCTCCCTCTCTTTCTGAAAGTCTAGACCATAGGCTCCCAAAGTGGGCAATACTGACCCCTGGGGGACGTTGAACTTATGGGGGGTGCGCAGTGGTAGAGTTGGGTGCAATTGGAGGGCATTGAATAAAAATGAGGGAATGGAAGTATGAGGAAAGAAGAGAATTTTGAAAAACCATACATGCTTCATCTGTTGTATAACAGTTAAGAGTTGTAGTGGTTATATTATTTTCTAAATAAATACACAAAATAACATCAGTGGTCAAGTTCACCAGCAGTTCTTAACAAGCCAGTGTTGGCAGGTGAGTGTGTTAGACATTGTCTGGAAGTCCAGCATGCAGTGCCAGGAATATGTGCATGTAATGACTTGTTTACGATGCGACACTAGATATTTTTTACAGGTGCAATATTCCATCATCACAATTTCAATGCAGGAAAACCCCACAAATTTACAATAAATTATTAAATTTAAGATGTGCTATTTTAAAAAAATTAGTTCATATTTTTTGAAATGATGCAAATTAAAAAGAAAAACAGTAAAAGGTTAAAGAAAGTAGATTTCCAGGGTGATGATGAGTAATTTTTTTTAAAGGACCAGATATGTTCAGGAACCTCTGGTCTAACCATCAACAAAACAGTAAATCAAGCCCTGATTGGTAGCATTTGCCAATGTCTGTGGTGTGAATGCTCACGCTGAAAATTTAATAATTGGCTCATAACTGGGTTTGAGCTGGCTCCAGCATGCTCCTGGAGGTGGCTCTCTGGCTTTTCCCCTTTATAGCATGGTATCACAGTAAAGAAGTCTTTCACTCTCAGACCTGATTTCAGGGGAAAAAAGCCCTCAGATAGGAAGTAGCTAGGTGACATAATAGATAGAGTACCAGACTTGGAGTCATCAGCCTGAGTTCAAATCTGGCCTCAAATACTCACTAGTTATGTGAGTCTGGGCAAATCACTTCACCCTATTTGCTTCAGTTTCCTCATCTGTAAAATGAGGTGGAGAAGGAAATGACAAACACTCTAGTATCTCTGTCAAGAAAACCTCAAATCAGGTCATGACATGACAGAGTCAGACAGGACTGAAAAGAGATTGAGCAGTAACTGCTCCTTTGGAAGTTTAAAGGAACAGTCAGATCTAATCCTACAACCAAAGGAAAGAGACTGCACTCAATCACAAGGTAGGTCAGCACAGAATATCCATGCATGCCCTAATCCTCTCAGATCAAAGGACATTATCAAAGAATAACACACTACTAATAATCCAAGTTGTCCTTGTTCTTGTTTTTGAGCTTTGTTCTTGAAGAGGACCCAGGCAAGAGGAAGGTGATGCCATGACTTGCAAGAGAATTGGATTTAAGTGAGACAGGGCAGGGCAAGGTCACTTGCCTCACTTTCTCCTCCAAAGACTTCTGGGTCCAATGGCAAGATAAGATCAGGTCTACTGGAGAAGGCCCTGGATGCAGTGGGAGACCTTGGCCTTTTTATGCTAAGGTCTTTTGAGTTCTCACTTTGACCAAGGTGTGTGCTCTCCCAAAGGGATGTAAATTTTTATGGCTGAGACCTAGGGAGGAGTTTTCTTTCTTGAAAACCATGCTTTAAACCCAATTCACTGTGGTTTTCATTGATTGGCCAACAACAGGTCTCTGCCAAGCCTCACTTAGTGGTCATTGTTTGGACCCCGAAGGCTCAGAGTGAAAGCAAATGGTAATTGTTTCTGTTTTGGCCAAATACCCAGAGGGTTTTCCTTTCTCAGATTGATTTTTTTTTTTTTGACTATCTAAAAGAGGTCATTCTTTGGCTCATTTCTTACTTTGCCTTGATCACTGAATAACCATAATAAAGTTCCAAAAAGAGAAATGCAAAACAAAACCACCTTGAAGTTTCCCCTCATTTCTAGAAAATTGGTGATGACAAAATAATTGAAAAAAGTCACTGTTGGGGGAGGAGCCAAGATGGTGGAGTAGAAAGATTCACGTATGCTAGCTCTGAATCCACAGCCCAGAAATTTCCTGTAAAAAGAACTCCCCAAAAATTCTGGAGCAGTGGAACCCATGCAGAAACACACTGGAAGAGATTTCCATTCCAGAGAGCCCTGGAAAGCCATCCACAGGGGTCCGTCGCACCCCAGACAGTGGAGCCCACCCCTGTGCTGCCCTGGCCACACGGCCCCAGAGGAGAGGATCCGAGCAGGCTTCAGGGATGGAATCTCCTGCAGTCGTGAAGGTCCCTCCACCCACAGGCACTCCAGGTCAGTGAGAGAGACTTCTGGGCTGGCTGAGAGGGGAGTGGGGTGTCTCCGTGGCTTGGGCCCCCTTGGGAGGCACTGGCAGAGGGAGCGGCAGAGGCAGCGGCTGCCCGGAACTCCCTGAGCAGGCAGGAGCTCCATTACCGAAGGTCTCTGCATAAACCCCCTGAGGGAACTGAGCTTGGGAGGCAGCCCTGCCCCCACCTGCTCCATTACTGAAGGTCTCTGCATAAAGCCCCTGAGGGAACTGGGCCTGGGAGGCAGCCCTGCCCCAACCCAAGCACCAGAAATTAAGCTCACATTGAATAGCAGCTGCTCCCGCCTCAGAAAGCCCTGAGACTGGGAAGCAGCATTTGAATCTCAGACCCCAAGCACTAGCTGGGCAGATCTAGGCAGGGGTGGAGAGGAATCTCAGAAGTCAAGTAACTGGCTGGGAAAATGCCCAGAAAAAGAAGAAAATGAGACCATAGAGAGCTACTTTCTTGGGGAAGAGATGTTCCTTCCTCCCATCATTTCTAATAAGGAAGTACAATGCTTGCCATCAGGGAAAGACGTGGAGGTCAGGGCCTCTGTATCCCAGACATCCCAGATGGATGTCTGGTGGGCTCAGGCCATGGAAGAGCTCAAAAAGGATTTTGAAAATCAAGTTAGACAGGTGGAAGAAAAACTGGGAAAAGAAATGAGAGCGATGCAAGAAAAGCATGAAAAACGGGTCAATACCTTACTAAAGGAGATCCAAAAAAGTGCTGAAGAAAATAACACCTTGAAAAATAGGCTGGCTCAATTGGCAAAAGATGTTCAAAAAGCCAATGAGGAGAAGAATGCTTTCAAAAGCAGAATTAGCCAAATGGAAAAAGAGGTTCAAAAGCTCACTGAAGAAAATAGTTCTCTCAAAATTAGAATGGAACAGATGGAGTCTGGTGACTTTCTGAGAAACCAAGAAATCATAAAACAAAACCAAAAGAATGAAAAAATGGAAGAGAATGTGAAATATCTCATGGGAAAAACAACTGACCTGGAAAATAGATCCAAGAGAGACAATTTAAAAATTATGGGACTACCTGAAAGCCATGATCAAAAAAAGAGCCTAGACATCATCTTTCATGAAGTTATCAAGGAAAACTGCCCTGAGATTCTACAACCAGAGGGCAAAATAAGTATTGAAGGAATCCATTGATCACTGCCTGAAAGAGATCCAAAAAGAGAAACTCCTAGGAACATTGTGGCCAAATTCCAGAATTCCCAGGTCAAGGAGAAAATATTGCAAGCAGCTAGAAAGAAACAATTCCAGTATTGTGGAAGTACAATCAGGATAACACAAGATCTAGCAGCTTCTACATTAAGGGATCGAAGGGTGTGTGGAATAGGATATTCCAGAAGTCAAAGGAACTAGGACTCAAACCAAGAATCACCTACCCAGCAAAACTGAGTATAATACTTCAGGGGAAAATATGGTCTTTCAATGAAACAGAGGACTTTCAAGCATTCTTGATGAAAAGACCAGAGCTGAAAAGAAAATTTGACTTTCAAACACAAGAATGAGAAGAAGCATGAAAAAGTAAACAGCAAAGAGAAGTCATAAGGGACTTACCAAAGGTGAACTGTTTACATTCCTACATGGAAAGACAATATTTGTAACTCTTAAAAAGTTTCATTATCTGGGTAGTTGGTAGGACCACACACAGACGTACACACACACACACACACACACACACGCACACACATACACACATGCATGCACACACAGAGACAGAGAGCACAGAGTGAAGTGAATAGGATGGGACCATATCTTAAAAGAAATTAAGGTAAACAGTGAGAGAGAAATGTAGTGGGAGGAGAGAGGGTGAAATGGAATGGGGTAAATTATATCTCATTCAAGAGGCAAGCAGGAGATTTTTTTAGTGGAGGGAAAAAGAGGAGAGATGAGAAAAAAACATGAAGTTTACCCTCATCACATTTGACTAAAGGAAGGAGTAAAATGCACACTCATTTTGGTATGAAAACCTATCTTACAGTACAGGAAAGTGGTGGAGAAGGAGATAAGCAGGGAGGGAGGGATGATGGAAGGTAGGGCAATGGGAGAAGGGAGCAATCTGAAGTCAACACTTGGGGAGGGACAGGATCAAAAGACAGAATAGAAACCATGGGGGGCAGAATAGGATGGAGGGAAATACAGTTAGTCTTACACAATACGACTGTTATCAAAGTCATTTACACAGATATGGCCTATATTGAATTGCCTGCCTTCCCAAAGGGAATGGGTGGGGAGGGAGGGATGGGGAGAATTTGGAACTCAAAGTTTTAAGAACAACTGTTGAGTATTGTTGTTGCTACTAGGAAATAAGAAATACAGTTAATGGGGAACAGAAAGTCATCTGGCCCTACAGGACAAAAGAGAAGATAGGGAAAGAGAAGGCAGGGATGATAGAAGAGAGGGCAGATTGGTGATAGGGAAAATTAGAATGCTCAGTGTATTGGGGTAGGGGTAGGGGATAAATGGGGAGAAAATTGGGAACCCAAAATTTTGTGAAAATGAATGTAAAAAGTTAAATAAATAAATTTATATTAAAAAAAAAGAAAAAAGTCACTGTTGGAGAGGTTGTGGGAAAATAAGCTCACTAATACTTTGTTAGTAAATCGGTGAATTAGTATAAGCTCTGGAAAGCAATTTGGAACTATACAAATAAAGAATCCAAAATATCCAGTGAATCTCCAAATAGGCATATATTTCATATACAACAAAATACTTATTACTGCATTTTTTTGTGGTAGCCAAAAACTGGAAACAAAGTAGATGCCCACTGGTCAGAGAATACCTAAACAAATGGTGACACATCAATGTAATGGAATATTACTGTGCTGTAAGAAACAATTACTATATTAAACACAGAGAAAAATGGGAAGACTTACACGAACTGATGCAATGCTAAGCAAGCAGAACCAAGAGAGCAGTATACACAATAACTATAACAAAGCAAACAGAAAGGACAATAACCCACAAAACAACAAAAAATGAATGCTTCAAAACAACAGGAGAAAACATGTGAGAAGACAACTCTCCCTCCTCTTTTGGGGAGGGGGGTAGAATATTGCATGCATTGTCAGGGAGTTTTCAATGCTTTGATTAGTTTTACTGACTTTTTTTCATCATCTTCCTCTTTTCATTTAAAAAATTGTTATATGGAATGGTACTCTTGGAGTGGAGAAGGGAGGAGGATACAGAAAAAATTACATGATATGAAAACAGGAGATATCAATAAGATTTTATTTTTAAAAAACCCTCAATGTTTGAAAAGATGGATTGGGTCCATTGGGATGTTGTCACAATTCCACAGCATCTTGGGTGTTAGAGATGACCTTGACACACAAAAAAGGTATCAAGAAAAATTTATTAAAATCTATTTTTAAAAAATTTATTAAAAATTAAAAAATTATTAAAAATTAAAGTTCAGAGGAGAGAAGGTCTTCTATGATCCTCCCTGTGAAGGAACAGGTAGCTTCCAGCACCACCAATGAAGGACAGTGACCAGATCAGGATGAGGCAGGACCTTATAGAATTCTGAACTTTGGATTTCCCAAGATACCGTCCCCTGGCCATATGACTTCATGTTCTCCTCTGACAGGTTTTCCCTCAAACAACTTATTGAGCATTCACAGAAGTTTTCTGACCTTCACCCCACTGTTCTAAGTCACACACCTCCCCACATCAAAGTGTGGAAATAAAACTTGCTTCCTGTTTTCCCACAGGGGGAAGTCATCCAGATAACAATTACTAGCTCGTATGAGGCTTAATCTTAAAGGTCAGCTGGGACTCTGCCACCTGCTCCCTGTGTGAACTTAGACAAGTCACTTTTACCCTTCTAGGCCTCAATTTCCTCAACTATAAATTGAAGCAGTTGGACTAGATGATGATAATGACAATTATGATAAATGACAGATATAGCACTTTATATTTTGCAAAGTGCTTTAAATATATCATCTCCTTTGAGACTTACAACCCTCTGAAGTAGATAGGTAAGTATAATAATAAAGATGTAGATATAGATACATATATATATATGTAACATTTTTTACTGGCAGATATAATAGTTATAATTTCCTCCATTTTACATAGGAGAAACTGAGACTTTGAGAGATCAAACAACTTGTCTATGGTGACACAGGTACTAAGTATGAAACCTGGATTCAAATGTTCCTTCTTACACCTACTATGTGAATGATGAGGTTTAGGGGTGCTGGGGACCCCGAAATACCAACACACTGGGTCCTGCTTGAATGAATTTTACTCAAGCCTTCTTAAACTAAAGAAAATTTATTAAAGATTCACTATATTGGGTTGACTCTTAAGGAGCCTAAGCGTTTGTAACACTTGTATTCACAAGTGGGTCAGATAAAATTTCAGCTAGGCAGAGCCTGAGCCAGATTGAATCTGAGGGCCTTCATGGAGGCCAGATGGAACTTAAATACAAAAAAGACTATAGGAGGGATTTGGGGGCAGTCTGGTAGTCTAGGGTGATGAGTAGAGGGGTTTAGGGAGGGTCTTGAGGAGAAGTCCAAGGAGGAGATGACAGGTCAAGGGTTGGAAACAGCTGGAGGCAATCAGGGATGTAACAGACAGTGAAGGGTTTGGGTCCAAGCAGGTGGGGCAATCCAAAGGTCTAGATAGGGGCTGTAAGGGGAATGACCAGTTACCCTGGGATGAATACAGATAGACTCAAGGGAGGATCTTAATGGGAGTGGTCAGCAGCTTGGGGAATGGGGTTAGATTTGAGTAATAAAGACCAGATTAAGTGGGAAGATTCAAGGGGAGCTCAAGGAGGCTCCCAGAGTCTAAACCCCATCAGCACCACAGCCACTTAATTTCTCTGACCCTGTTTCCCATGCAGTTCTAAACTCAATTAATGTGTGTGGAACCTGAAGCCCATTCCAATGTTCTACTTGCCAATATCCTTTACTCTTACCCTTGGCTCACTCTTTATAGCCAGAAACGATTTCTAGACTAGCCTACAGTAGCTGAAGCCATTTACCATGATTGCAGAGATGAGATCTTATAGATGCCTTATGAGAGATAATTGCCTGTCAAATTGGTAGCAGGTACTGGTTATGGTCCTAGCAGCCAAACTGTGCGGTAAATGTGTGTGATGGGGGATAAGAAAGCATCAGAGCCTAACGCACCTGGAAGCGGGGAGTAGAGGGTGGAGAGTAAGGGGGTGGGAACAGCTCTTCAAGAATCTCTTTGTGGGCACAGGGAAAACCTCTTCTGAGTGTGACTGAGGTGTTGGGTGGGGACAGGCTCGGAAGAGCAGTTCATTTGTCTCCGCCGTGTTTCCACATGGCTTGAACTGACAAAAGAAGCAAGCATGTGGATAACAGCAGCACTTCAACAGCTAAGAAAAGGCCTGTGAAACATTAATGAGAAATGTTATATTGAAAACAGGGGTGGCATTCTGGGTAGAAACATCCCTATTCAAACAGATAATAGTTTGCAAAGCAAGAGAGACACATTTGAAAATATGAAGATGTTACGTACGTCATTCTGAGAAACACAGCCTCCCCAACTGCCTTTTCCTCATTATCCCAGTAAACTCCACTGTCCAGCTCTGGCTGGGTGAGAAGGTGGTCCATTTCACTGAGTAGTCTGGTTGAGAGCTAATACATACATAGACACACATGCTCACAAAAATACATACATGCACACCTGTGTGTGCACGTGTGTGTATGTGTAGGTAGGTGGCTGTGGGTGTGCATGCATGAGTCTGTGTTCTCTCCCCTCATTAGATTGTGAGCTCCTTTGAAAGCAGGCATTGTCTTTTGTCTCTTTTATATCACCCGTGCTTAGCACAGTACCTGGCACATAGGTGTTTAATAAATTTGTTATTGTGGGTTCTAGGTCTGTTTAGGTCCAGGCTATTTCAGCAGACCTGAATATGCTTCAGCTATGGGCCAGACAATGGATATCATTTGTCTGCTGTCCAAAGATCAGCAAAAATAATTGTTTACTGACAGACTGATACATATATACACATATACATGTATATACATAAACATACAGAGAGAGGAGAGGGAGGGGGAGAGAGATACACACACATATATACTCATTTGTGTTTTATGTGTATATACACACGTATGTCATATTTATGGCAACTCTTTACAAAGTTCTCTTTCTCTGAGCTCTCTTATTAAAAAGGTGTGTGTGTGTGTGTGTGTATGTGTTTTAAAAGAAAGGGTGGAATCCTGTTCAGAAATGTCCCTATTTGAAAAGAGAAGATTTGCAAAGCAAGACAGACACATTTGAAAATATGAAGATATTGTGTATATCACCCTGGGAAAGATCTATATGTGTGTGTGGGATGTGTATGCATACATACATCCATGCACACATATATACATACATATACATCCACATCTTCAGCACATTACAGGAATAGGTGGAGAACACAACATGGTACAGTAAATGCTAAAACAGGAATGAAAATAATTTCGTTTTTCTTTGAAGTCACTAGACTCTTATTAACCCACTGATGGCTTCTGAATCAACACTTCAACAAACTGATTCACCTCTGGGTATCATCTCCATTAATGAAGGTCAAGACCCTTCCACAACTCAGTAAACATTTTCATGAGCTGCTTTGGCCAAATTGTTTCTCTAATTGGCTAAGCTTCTGGTGAGAAGACACTGGTCCTCCATAGGGTCAGTAACTACAATTTTCCTGTTAGCTTTGTAAAAATATGGGCTAATAGAGGTCTATTCAGCAACCCATTCCAATCTACTAGCATTGATTGCACACCCACAATGAGCTGAGAGGTAACATGGCTTTGTGGATTGAGATGTAGACTTAAAAACAAGGCAGACCTGGGCTCAAGTTTACCTTCTGACACATTAGTTATGGGAAGCTGTCCAAATGATTTAATCTTTCAGTGTTGCAGGTCACTAAGACAGGTGCTGTGTGAACTTGTTTTTAAAAATATTCCAATAACTGCCTTTCAATAGAAGTAATTTCCTTCATCATATTTGATTTTATGCATTTAAAAGCATTCTTTCCAGAAGAGGTCCATCTACTTCACCTGTTTGTCAGAAAGGTCCAGGACACACAAAAAACTTCAGAACCCCTGTTCTAAGATGCTGAGTTACAGAGTAGCTGGGTTGGAAGAATTGGTTGAAAGAATTTCTGCTACTATCTCCTTCTTCACCTCTGTCTCGTATAATGAGGTAGTCCTTCTTCTTAACAAAACAAACACATCTATGTGTACAAGTCATCCCAGTTCTACTGGATATGCTATCAGGACGTCTTGAGTTCAAATGCAAGCTCACACAGTTACTAACGACATGACTCTGGGCAGGTCACTTAACTCTGTCTACCTCAGTTTCTTTATCTGTAAAATAAGGATAGCACTTCCCTCCTAGTACTGTTGTAAGGTTTAAAATGAGGTAACGTTTTTAAAACATTTTGCAAACCTTAAAGCACTATATGAATGCTAGTGGTTTATTATAATTTTTTCTTGTGCAGTTGTTTCAGTCATGTCCGGACCCTTCATGTTTTCATTTCAGGGTTTTTTGGAAGTGGTTTGCCTTTTCCTTCTCCAGCTCATTTTAAAGGTGAATAACCTAAGGCAAACAGGGTCACACAACTAGTAAGAGTCTGAGACCAGATTTGAACTCGGGTCTTCCTGACTCCTGCCTAGTACTCTATCTATTGCACCACCGACCTGTCTTATTATTGTGATCATTATCATAACACAGCCCACCATGGTGGTACATGGCCTATAATCCCAGTTCCTGAGGATGCTGAGGTTGGTGGATCTCTTGAGCTTGAGAGTTCTGAGATGCTTTGAGGTACGCCAATTGGTGTAATTAAGTGTGTTTGGCTCTGTGGAGCCTCTAAGAGAAGGTCCAAGTCATAACTGGAGCATATCAGAGCTCCCATAGAGATCAATAGTAAGATAGACTCATGAGTAGCCCCTGTACTTCCAACCTAGGAAGACAGGGAGACCCAGTCTTAAAAACAGACAGATAAAAAGAATTAGCTACACATCATTAGTGTGTAATAGTGCATACAGTATAGAAATAGATCCCCAGATAAGCTCGGAGGAAGGGGAAAGATCATAATATGTGCAGGAGCTGTGATTTGGTCAATGAGAGAATTCCCTTCATTGACACACATACAACTTGACCATGACTTGTTAGAGAAGTTGCTAAGTTCTAGGTTGCTTCCTGAAGTACACAGGAGTTCTATGACCTGCTCAGGTCACCAAGAGTGAGAGAAAAGATTTAAAGTCAGGTCTTCCTTACTCCAAGGATATCACTCTATCCCTTACCCAAGCTGTTTCTACACATACGTAATATAAGACCTACATTATGTTCAACTCCATGAAACCACAAAGACTTGGGTATCCTGACACTTCTCATTTTTCTGTGCACTTATTATATTAAAGAGACAAATACGTTAAACTACTCTGAACCTCCGATCAGCCTTGGACAAGATTGTGAAGAGTCAAATTTGTCATTAGAATCTTTCTATTTTTCCTTTCAGCACTATATATTTTTACCTCAGAGTACAATGTTAGTCAATTATTTTAAGATTTTTATTCATAGCTTTTGTTTTTATATCATCTTCATTTTTTAATATTTCCCTTTCTTTTCCCCTTCCCAGCAAACCATCCCTTGTAAAATCTGTAAAACTAAAGGGGATGATTCCCTTCTTCCTAGTTTAGTCACATAACAAGGCATATAACAAAGGTAATGTGCAAAAATATTCATATACTCAGGAATTTCTTCACTAGGTATGAAAAAGTTGCCCAGATTGAATTGGAAAGGATTTGCTATTGGCTAGACAAAGTTTGGTCATAACCTTGGTGAGCCTTAAAAAACTCAGCTTGCCAACCTGAAAGAGCATTCAAGGCAACTTTTTGCTTCTAAGAGGTGGAGGGGGATGTTCTACCCTTTTCCCCTATCCCCACTTCGCCCCCACACCACCAATGTGCCATAGTATCTTACATCAGAACTGCTTCCCCAGTAGAAGAGAAACTATATCCAGTAGGGAGCAGACACACAAACACACTCAAATGGTCAGAGTCAAGAAGTAGATCGTGACTTTTGACAGAGGAGAGTCCGCTATTAATTCAAAATAAAAGTAGCCCTGAGAATTGAGCTGGGAGGGGCAAAGCCCAAAGAAGTCCAGTCGAGGCTTTGTGCCCAGAAAGAAGCATGAGAAGATACCACAAGAAAAGACAGAACAGAAGAGGTCCCGCAGGGCCAGAGGTGTGAGTCGCCTTGGGCCAAACATATGTCCTAAATATTTGCCTCATAACTAGTGTATTCTAAGCTTATGCCCACACTTCACTGCATGTTTTTGTAGGAGAGTAAATCCCAGGTTTTGGGGAGGGAATGTTTTTTCCCTATGGCATCTTAGTAAATACCTTTGCTTTAAGCTGATCATATCTACTGGTCGACTATCAAAACTCTCGATGGGGTCTCACAACCTATATTTTTAGGACTACAGACCCACAGGGTCACTGGGAACATGTGAGAATGTCCCTTTGGGGATTCACCCTGAAAAAATCTACTCAGGTGGAGTTAGAGAGATGGCCCAGAGGAGGTGCTACATCACCAAAGCATCTGTGTCTGACAGCATAGGCCATGGTCCATTGGTGTATCACTTTAGGGCAATGGATCAAATCCATTTTTAAAAACCTATTCAGAGGAGCACACTACTTTCCTCAGTGAGAGACAGCCACTGGTGTAAGGTTGGGATATTGCTGGACTTGGCAAAATAATAGGTTCAAAATGGGTCTCTTCCCTATCTGTGTGACTTAGGCAAGTCATGTGATCTCTCTAAGCATTTCCTTATCTTTAAAATAAGAATAATAATGAGGTTCAAATGAGATAATGCACAGAAAGCATTTTATAGACCTTAAAATGCTATAACATGTCAGATATTATTAACAACAATCCATTTAATTGATAAATCAATAAACTGCTATTTATCAAGCACCTGTGATATGCCATGCACTGAGGGCACAAAGACAGAAATAAAGCAGCCCCTGCCCTCAATGGGCATTCTATTGGGGAAATGACATGCATACCTACCAATAGCTGCACAATACATGTAAAGTAAATCACTGCAAGATAACTTCAGGGGGGAGATACTAGCAGCTCAGTGGATTAGGAAAAGACTCATATAGGCTATCCCAAAAGTCTTACTACAGTTTTAAGCTTTAAAAAACTTAAATGTACCCAGTTATATGTGGTTTATAATATATGTCCAATTTTTAAGCTTTATAAAGTTTTAAACTACATTAAGATGTTGGGGATACCACATAAAAGAGGAAATATTTGAACTTAGTTTTGAAAGAAATTTGGGGGTCTAAGAGAAAGAAGTGAGAACAGAGTCTCCCAGGCATGAGGGACAGATTATAGTCGGACACAGAGAACGGGATAGATCCAGTCTCTTCTGTGTCATCCTTTGGAGTTTTTCCAATAAGAAATTACCCAGAGTTCTAGTTCCTTTCTAATTCATACTGAAATTCCAATTTCCCTTAAATGGCTTCTGAAACAATAATTATTCTCTTGGACTTATTAAATCCCCTGTGCTCTACTCCTCACTCTGGTTATTGTTGGCGTGAATTATTGATACATCCCTCCTAGTTTACGATGTTTGAGTGTGTTTTCAATATTTCATAGAGCTGTTCTCTGAATTGGCCATGGGGACCCAAGAGGGATTTCACTTTGTTAAAGCTGTTCCTTGTATATTTGTGGTATTAATTTTGCCTGTCTCATTTAAGCCTCTTTTGAGTGAAACACCTTATTAAAAAGCCTCTCTAGTTGGGCACTATATTTCCTCTTGATTTTGTCTTTGACTCCTCTTAGGGATAAAAAGAATCTCTTTGGAGGGAGCTAGTAGCACCCCATTTACCATCCATTATTTTTTTTCTCTCCCAGTGGCCAAAGGGACTTTATCTGGAGATATTTTGTAAGAACAATGACTCTTCTATGGATGTAGCCAAGATGTTGTTTATGGTTAAGAAAACTCTGGGAATAGAATTTCCAAAATGGAAGGGCTGAACTCGCCTAAATTATGCAGAAGGAAATAGTCCTTCAGTTTGGTTTGGTTTTTTTAAGGTGAAAGGAGAGATATGAGGCAAATTCCTTTCTGGGGAAAAATCAGTGCCAAAAATTGGAGTATTGATGGGGTCCTGGGGTTTTTGCCTAAAATGGAGACTCCTAGGAGTAACTTTGACCACTGACTTCCAAGGCAATAGAGACAGGGATAGGGATTGCACCTGTGATTTCATTGGTCTTAGGAATTGCTGGATAAGGAAATCTCCTCTAACAATACAAATCAGCACCTTCTTTGGAACATAGTGGTAAAGAGTTTCCTAGGACACTGAGAGATCCAGTGAATTGCCAGAGGTCCCACAGCCAATATATGACAGAGGCAGGTCTTGAACCCAGGTCTTCCTAGTTCAAACCTAATTCTTTATCCCCTGAACCATGCTGCCTCTCTAAGGCAATGCAAAAGAAAAATTACTTACACTTTGGGAGTGCTCAGTCATGGCACAGTGGAATAAAATAGCATGAAGTAAGAGAATAGCATGTTGGACCTACAGTCAGGCAAACCTGAGTTCAGATGCTACCTGTCTCACTTTACTAGGTCTGTGACAATACACAAGTCTCCTAGCTGCTCTGAATCCTCTGTGAAATAAGGGATATATTGCTTGGAGTAATAACCTCAGAGGGTATTAAAGCTCAACTGAGATACAGAGTAGACACAAGGTTGTTGGCCTTCATTATCAAAGAGGACTATGCCCAAATGTGGCTGATCAGACCAAAACAAGCTCAGGAGGTTGTACCCATAAGTCTGGCACAAATGAACATTTGGAATGGAGATCTCTCTACGTTTGCACGTCTCACACTTCTTTTGAGTGATGGCAATTCTACTTTGCTCATAGTACACAGCACCTGCTCTGATGCAGGCCCACCATGCTTGGGCGTTCTGTGCTAGTGTCTCCAATGTCTCACAATCGATTCCAAAGAGAAACCTTGATGGGGTCCTCGTGTAGCTTCTTCTGACCACCACGTGAGCATTTGCCGTATCTAAGTTCTTTCAAGCAAACCTACTTTTGACATTCAAACAATATGACCAGCCCATCTGAGTTGACTCTCTGCAGTATAAGGTAATCTTAGAGAGGAAGAATCAGATGAAATAGTGTATGAAAACCACATTGTTACCTTAAAGAATGAGACAATTTAGAATGATTAAATGTTTCATTTATGCCCTGATTATCATTATAAATTAAATACAGTAGTCCTGGTTTGCCTTTTTAAACACTGACTTTTCTTAGCAGATTTTTTTAAAAGTATAGTCAGGAAATTCAATGGCTGTTGGTGACCTATAGACTATATATTCAAGTATCATTTCTATAGAATGTTACTAGAGCATTGTGACTGAAAGTATAGCATACAGGAAGTAAGGGGTAGCTAGGCAGTGCTTTAGATAGGGTGCTAGACCTGGAGTCAGGAAGACTCATCTTCTTGAGTTCAAATCCAACCTCAGACATTTACTAGCTGTGTGACCCTGGAAAAGTCACTGAACCCTGTTGACTTCAGTTTCCTCATCTGTAAAATGAGCTGGAGAAGGAAATGGCAAACCATTCCAGTATCTTTGCAAAGAAAACCCCAAGCAGGTTCACAAAGAGTTGTCATAACTGAATAAGAACAACAAATCTTTAGCACCTGCTTTCCAAAGATTAGACTAAGTACAGAAAGGCTCGTCACTTGTAGCCTGGCCACCATAATGATTTCTTCAGCCCACACAACCAATGAAAAAAATGCAAAATAGACACAGGATATTAACAAAACAACAATAACAGTAACAACTAATATCTTCATAGCATCTTAAGGTTCGCAAAGCACTTCACAATTATTATCTCATTTGACTTTCACAGCCTTTGGAAGAAGGCACTATTATCATCCCCGCCTCTTTGTATGTTCATCCTTTGTTGCCAAAGAAGACCATGCTGTCAAAGAATAATGACATGACTTGCACTTGACTTTGTCTTGAGTGAGGGAGGGCTGTGTAGGTCACCAGCCTCACTTCTCCTCCAGAGCCATCTGAATCCAGTGACCAGATACTCATCAAGATGACTGGAGATGACCCAGGATGAGGCAATTGGGGTTAAGTGACTTGCCCAAGGTCACACAGCTAGTGAGTGTCAAGTGTCTGAGGTGAGATTTGAACTCAGATCCTCCTGACTCCTGCACTGCTGCTGTATTCACTGCACCACCTAGCTGCCCCATCCCCCCCTTTACAGATGAGGAAACTGAGGCAGGTGGAAGTTAAGAGACTTGTCCAGGGTCACAAAGCTAGTAAGTATCTGGTGCTATATTTCAATTCTGTGCTTTCTGATTCCAGATCCAGGACTCTATCCACTGTGCCCACCTAA
The DNA here is from genome assembly GCA_023548195.1 of Bettongia penicillata ogilbyi. Classification (NCBI taxonomy): domain Eukaryota; kingdom Metazoa; phylum Chordata; class Mammalia; order Diprotodontia; family Potoroidae; genus Bettongia; species Bettongia penicillata. The sequence goes on from JAJHZJ010000100.1 coordinate 5,920,424, forward strand.
CTGTGGTCACAGGATTACAGATTTAGACCAGTAGGTCCAAACTCTTTATTTTATAGATAAGAAAACTAAGGTCCAGAGAAGTTATGACAATCCTATGTAGCCTCCTTCTCCTTCTACAGCGATAATGGTAAAGGGACAGATAATGCTAAGAATCAGTTCTACATAATCTGTAAACACCAACCTAATTATTGGCATTCCAAATGTGAGATGATCAAATGGAGACTGATGAGTCCACATGTCATCGCAAGTGACTCGTATCAGCCTTATCAGTGACAGACTGAAGACGATCCAAAGGAGGTCAAGTAGAATGCTAAAAGATGCTGAGTCCAGGTCCCATGAGGATTGGTTGCAGGAACTAGGAACAGAAGAAAAAAAGACTCAAGGATGACATCATAGTGTCCTCAAAAATGGGAAGGGCTACTCTGTGGAAGAAGGACTAGACCTATTCCATTCAACAATGAAGGGCAGCGCTGGGACCAAGGACCAGAAGTTGGAAAGAAGCGAATCTGGTGTCCAGGTAAGATTGTTGGTGTTCAGTTGTTTCAGTCATGTCCGACTTCCTGACCTGATTTGGGGTTTCCTTGGCAGGGATGCTGGAGTGGTTCACCATTTCCTTCTTCAGATCATTCTACAGATGAGGAAACTGAGACAAACAGGGTTAAGTGTCTTGCCCAGGGTCACACAGCTAGTTAGTGTGTAGGTTGAATTTGAACTCAAGTCTTCCTGACTCTAGGTCCTGTACTATTACCTGGGCCACCTAACTGTCCTTTGAGATAAGGACATCCTTCCTAACAGAGCTGCCTTTAATGAAGTTTTGAACTCTCCCCTCCCTAATAGCAGCAGAGAGACTGAGTCAAGACTTCTCTTAATGGAGTCATAGATTTTGGGGAAGGTTCTCTTCTTTGGGAAGTAGGGGATGATCTAGGAGAATGAGCCTATTTACTGTGAATGTGGGCAGGATTCTGTCACTTTATTCTTAATTTTATCCTGAATAAACATTCTACATTTTCAAGTTTATTGGTACCCTGGGTTTGCTAACAGGTATGGACCAAAATTCCCTGTACATAAGTTAACTTTATAATTTTTTAGAGTTATCTGAGTGGAAGCAAAATAAGACACTGGAGTTATCAATCGTGTAAATCCCTATAGCGTGAATCCAGCCCATTAGAGAAGAGATTCTGAAAAGTCAGGTTTTTCTCTACAAGGTAAGATAGGCGGTACAGTGGATAGAATGCTGGGTCTAGAGTCAGGAAATTGAATTCAAATCTAGTCTCAGGCACTAGTGGCATGACCCTGTTCAAGTCATTTCACCTCTGCCTCAGTTTCCTCAGCTGTAAAATTGGGAACATAATAGTACTTACCTCTCAGATTTGTGAGGATCAAATGAAAGTAAAGTGCTTAGCACAGTGTCAGGAGTGTAGTAGGTGCTTAATAATCACTTGTTCCCATCTCTTCTAGAATGTCTGATTTATTCTGAAGGCTCTAGACTTTTAGTTTGGGCAGCTAGATGGCACAGTAAAGACTCATCTTCCTGAGTTCAAATCTGGACCTAGATACTTATTAGCTGTATGACCCTGGACAAGTCACTTAAACCTTGTTTGTCTCAGTTTCCTCATCTGAAAATGAACTGGAGATGGCCAACCCTTCAGTATCTTTGCCAAGAAAAACCTAAACAGGGTCACAGAGTCAGATATGACTGAAACAACAGAACAACAAGAAAAAGATTTCCGGTATTCTCAGCATTTGATTCCTTCCAGGTCTTGCCCTCAAGTATGTGGTCTTGAGTCTAGGACCTATTTTATCATTGTGTGTTGAGGTACACAAACCAACAGTTATTAGAAAACTAGTGCTTAAGAGTGACAACAGAACCTCCTCAAGGATTGGTAATTTTGGGGATACTTTTGGACTAAGACAAAGGCAGTATGAAAATACAACGATGTGATAGAAGGTACTAGGGCTGGTGAAAGCCCACTAGGAGGAATGGGCAGTGGTCACACTTCAGTAAAACCAACTTGGTAAATGGGCTAAACCATATTGAGGATAACCCATGGGCCTCAACACCCTTGCTGAGTTGGGAGATGCCTACCCCAAGCATGTGAAGACTGTGCCCAGTAGAATGGGCCAATGAGAACAATTTGTTCCAACGGCCATGAAGGAGGCTGAAGCAGACACTGTGGAACACTTAAGAATTTGGTGAGATATCAAAGACGCCAAGGTCAACCACTGCATCCTGGGCCATCACCACTAGTCCTCTTGATTTTTGTCTTGCCACTTGCCTTCAATGACTCAGAAAGAGAGAGTGAGGCTGATGACTGTGCAACTCTGCCTCATTCCAATTTACACTCAAATCAAGACATCACCCATGTCAAAAGCAGAAGGATGAACAAAAGGTCGGAGTACAACGTAGATGTTGTGTTGTGTTTCAATTCCCAAAACAGTGGGGCCTTCCCAGGAGACCCTAGAGATAACTTGGAAAGAAAAGGGGATTTGAGTACTGACATGTATCTGTGATCTCATTGGTGCAGGCATTCCCCCCAGGTCTCCAATCATTCATGCCTCCTTTCTCATATGACCCTTTGTCCTCCCACCCATCGCACAGATCCATCCAATGGGCTGGAGGATTTCCTCACTTTCTCCTGTGAGGAAATAATGATGGCATGTTCATAAGTTATCCCTCACTCCTCCTAACAATCAGTCCATTCTTTTTACTCATGCATTTTATGATGACATCCTTTACTATGCAGATTTTGTTACTATATAATTACTCTATAGTTATAGAACTTACTATATAGTTCTATGTGTTACAGTCTGCTCATTTCTGCCCTTTCCATCACTCCTGAGTGATGTTCATTTTTAGCTGCTTGGAGACTGTACTTGTCACGAAGCACTGGTTCTATTAACAAGAGGAGGTTTACTTTTCCACAGCACGCAAAGGATATTCAGCAAAGACAATAGTGCATTGGCTCAGTTTAGCATAGCTCATCTCTGTTGGTCGTGTTAACGCAGGCTATCTACTACAAAAGGTAAATCTTTGCTTCAGGGAGCAGTTTGAGGCCATTAAAAGAATTTTGCAATTTCTGAAAAGCAATACAGCCCACTCCCTTTCTCCTGCTTATTTCTAGGTCAAACCCATTGTCCATTTGCCACGTGTGTCCAAGGTATATATACTCTAAGACAAGCTTTACCTTTGTTCTTTCTACTGCATCTTATAGTCTGAACAAAAGGCAGTCTTCATTTTCTTGTGGTGATGGTTAGGCTACACTCTTTTGAGTGGTTTTGAATCTCATCCATATCTGAGGAATATATTTATTATATTTTAGCAGATAGGAAATGAATCATTACTGACGTGGGAGTTATTCCAAAATCAGATCTTTGCATACTGTCATCCCACCAGCTTACCAAAGAAAATATTCATGTTAGAAGAAAACTAGAAGGAAGGATAAAATGAGGAAAGGATGTGACTTGCACTTAAAGCAACTCCAGTCTGACCTCTTTACATAAGTTAATGACACTCAAAATGAGATATAGATATAGGAAAGGACAGAGACACTGATTAAAGTAAAACTAACTGATGTAATATGGGAAATTCACTGACATACATGAGTTGCCATGTTGAGGAGACCAAAAGAATCTAAAAAACACCTTGGTCAACAAGTACTTGGCGTACTTGATGATCCAAGATGCATGACAGCCAAGGACAATCTGTCATTCAATTTACAGGCATTTAATAATTGCCTTTCATGTACCAGACATTGCACTAGGTGCTGGAGATACAAAAGCAAAGAATTAAATAATCCCTACTCTTAGGGAGTTTATACGCTTAATGGGAGAAACAATCTGTACATATACATAAAAGTCTATGTATAATAAATATAAACAGGATAAACACGAAGTTAAAAAAGGGTAATAAAGGAAAAAGAGCACCAGCAATCAGTAAGGTATCAGGAAAGACATCATGCAGAATATGATGGCTGAGCTAAGTCTTGAAAGAAGAGTTATCCCATGAAAGTGGAGCTCAGAAATGGGTACATTCTGGGTTTGGGAAACAGCTAATACAAGGACACAGAGGGAGATGGGGTGCCATATAAGAAAGTGAGACAAAGCAAGTTTGGCTGGATCACAGAATGTAGGAAATAGAGTAATGTATAGCTTTACTGGAAATATAGAATGAAGCAAGGTTGTAAAGGGCTTTAAAAAAAATAAAGGACTTTATAGTTTATCCTAGAGGTAATGGGAAAGAATTGGCGTTTATTGAGTAAAGGAGTGATAGGGGCAGATCTTCACTTAAGAAAAGCCATACTGGCAGTTACGTAGCAGATAGACTGGAGTGGGCAAAGACTTGAGGCAAGAAGACCGATTAGGAGGTTGGTGCAGTTTTCTGGGAAAGGGGATGACAGTCTGAACCGCGAGAGGGGCTGTGTGAGTAGAGGGAAGAAATTGAGTATGATAGACATGAAGGTTAAAACAGCAAGGTTTAACAATTGATTCACTATGTGAGATCAGAGAGAATTATCAAGAATGATAAAGTTATACATCTGGGAGACTGGAAGGATGTTGGTATTTTTGATAGAAATAGAGAATTTTGGAAGAAGGTGGGTTTGGGGTGAGGGGGAAGAATAATGGCTATAGTTTTGGACATGTTTAGTTTGAGATGTGTTCAGGATATCCAATCTGAAATGTTCAAAAAGCAGTTAATGATGTAGTACTGAAATTTAGGGGTTGATTGAATGTATATATACATTTCTGAGTCATCTGCATAAGTATGATAATACCCATGAAATACTAATGAAAAGTGATGAGGAGAGACAGAGAAAGGGGGGAAAAGGAGGTATAAGACAAAATAGAGGCATAAGAAACATCCACAGTTAGGGAATGTGATACTGCTGATGAGCTTAGAGTGGTCAGACAAGTAGGAGGGGAACTAGGAGAGAGAAGTATCACGAAAACCCAGAGAGGAGGGAGAATCCAGGAGGAAAGAGTGAAAAACAAATGGTCAAGAAGAATAAGGATGATGAAAACGTGTTCAGATTTAGCAATAAGAAACTTTGAATAAGTTTGGAGTAAGCTAAGCAATAAGATAAAAAGCCAGCTCTCAAAGGTTTAAAGAGTAAGTGTGAGGGAAAGAAGTAGAGAAAACAAAAGCAGGCAGATTGTTCTAGTCCGGTTGAGAAAGGAAAGAGTTGTAGGATGACAGTTTGAGGGGGTGGTAGCAACTAGGGAGGGTTTTTAAGGATGGGGAGATCTTGACATGATTGAAGGCAGCAAGACAGAAGCCAGTAGAGAGGGAGAGGTAAAAGATTAGGGGAGAGGATGAGTGAGGGGGAAATCCATTGGAGAAAATAAGAGGGGATGAGATCTTGGACAAGAAGATCGTAGCAAGAAGAAGGGTTACCTTATTTTCAGAGACTATAGAAAAGAGACTGGGGTGGGTTGAGGTGAAGAGAATGAAAGAAGAGGGACTCATAGCCAGTGACCTCAACTTTTCAGTGAAATATGAGGAGCAGTCCTTAACTGAGAAGGTAAACAGAGGCAGCAAGTATAGGAAACTTGAAAAGATCTGGAAGTGAGATAGGGAGTCAATTACTGAGGAATCAAAGAATAGTCTTGCTCCCAGTTGAAGTTGGATAATATAAATTTGTAATACACTTATTTCAGCATGGTTATGTGAGTTCTCTCGGTTCTGTTCAGCTGCACAAGTAGTAGTAGAACAGGTCAATGGTGGGTTAACAAGGATAAACAGGAGTAAGAATTTGAGAGCAAAGGTCAATGTGGAGTTGAGATTGGAGAACAGAGGATGAAGTGAATTAGTTAACTGCTGAGTCTAGATTAAAAAGGGAGAAAAGGGAAGTCAGAGCTAGAAGAGTGTCCTGAGGCTGTGTGGCTGAGTGGAAGATCGGGGATTGTGTTGAGACCAACGTGGGTATAGAATATATATAATAAATTCACTTGCAAAAACAATGAAGAAGGATAGCAGTTCTATCAGGGAGGGAGACGCCCCTCCTCACAGGCCACTGACAGAGGTTATTACTAACCTAAGCCTGTTCAACAGACTGCCATTTAATGAGTAGTTGGAAGGTCCGCTACCTCTAACTACCTACAAGAAGGACTTGCCCATCTTTGGGAGTGCCTTTGGAAAATTGTGAAGTATTTTTAATGGACCCAAGTTTTCCTTAAGACAAAGTAGAGAGGGAAAGATAATAATAATCACCAACATTTATGTTATTATTTCATTTTATCTTTATAACAGTCCTGAGAGGTAGGGGCTATTATGGTCCCATTTAATTGATGAAAAAACCGAGACGGAGAGATATTAAGCGACTTGCCCAGGATCACACAACTTATAAGTGTCTGTGGCTGGATTTGACCTCAGGTCCTCCTGACCCCAGATCCAGCACTCTATCCATTGACCAGTTGGATGGGATCATACCAATTTAGGTACATGCCCCCAAAAGATTCCTGGTGCTCCTTCCAACAAACTGCAGCAAAAGTGGCTGGTATTATAAACTATCTGGAGGTGTTGGTTTATCTAGATCTTATCATTTTTGGAAAGATGTTGAAAAAGCATGAGAGGAAATACTGCTAAAGGTATTATTAGCTCAACTAGAAGCACCTGGTCTAAAGAGGTCAATCAAAAAATGCCGGCTTTACAGAACCTCTGTCAGATACATGAATCATCCAATATCTCAGCAGGGAATGAATATGAACTCTGAGAAGACAGAAGGGCTTGTCACCTCGTTGTGTCTGAAGAATTACTGAAAGTACAAGATATCTTTAGCCTTCTGTGACTTATTTGGAGAGTTTTGAAACTAAGTGAGGCAGGCAAGAAAAGAATGAATGGAGAAATGAATGGATGAATGGATGGTTGGATGGATGGATGGATGGTTAGCCACTGCATCCTAACAAATGTGTCCTAACCATGAAAATACAGCTGGTATGGGATCAAACCAATGGCAGTAGGGAAAAGAAGACTCATTCCCCCCCTCCAAAAAAAATCCCTCAAGATATTCAAGAATTCTGAGGGGGTGGTTGAGTAGGTCTGCTCCCGAGAGAGTGGGGTCAGAGAATATTTGCTACACAAGTAGGCTATGATTTTCATAGTCTAGAAAGAGAACCTGGGTGCAGCACTAAAAGGGAAAATGGTTGTTGGGAAATCTAAACCAATCTGTATCAGTAGATGCAGAGGCATATATGTTCTGTTATAGACAGCTGGTGGCACAGTGGATACATCACTGGTCCTAGAGTTAGAAATACCAAGGTCAAATCTAGCTTCAGACACTTACTGTGTGACCCTGGGCTAGTCACTTAACCTCTGTTTGCTTCAGTTTCCTCAACTGTAAATGGAGATAATAATAGCATCCACCTCATAGGGTTGTTGTGAGGAGCAAATGAGATAATATTTGCCAAAAACACTCAGGACTGTGCCTGGCACACAGCAGGTACTTAATAAATACTTATCCCATTCCATTCCACTCCTGATTCAACATCCTGATAACCTTGGAAAACACATGGTAGATGCTAGACTACTACTAGTAGTAGAGAACAATCCTATACCAAGTAATTGAATGATTAGGTAATCTGCCAGTCTACAAAATATCTCCAGAGAAGAGATGGGGTCTTAAAGGAGCGGAATTTCACAACAGCTGTTGCTCAGAAGTGAATTAGTTGAATTTTCTGCCAAACAGGAGCAGAATGAGGGGGAATCAAGTAACCAGGCTTTAAAAAGGGCCCATCCTGCCATCATAAATGAACTGGATTGTTGACACTGGATGATGATCCCAATACCAGACTAAGATATGAATGAAGAGGAAACTACCTGTTTGTAGCCTTTTGGGGATTTTAGGAAGCTTGACAAGACTATGCCAAGCTCAAGAGATCTCTGTCTGGGGCTGAACCCAGTGGTGAACCCTTTCCTGATGTTTCAAGCTTTGGAGGCTTATATGGGGAAAGAGGCCACAAGCAAAATCTGACTCAGGGAATGGCCTCATCTCAATTCTCATTCTCTTAGATCTTTCTAGCATTTGACACCACTGATCACCTTCTCCAACGGATTCTCTCCTCTCTGGGTTTTTGGCTCTTCCAAGTGGAGCTCTTGACCTGTTGATAAAGAGATAGGACTTTTCCCACCTCTCTGACCACTCCTTCTCAGTCTCCTTTGTTACATCTTCATGACTTGCAATTGATTTGGCAAGGAAAAGTGAAGCTAGTGACCTTGCACAGCCCCAATGAAGTTTGTACACATTACCAATAGAGGAAGGACCACCATCCCCAAGCTTCCCTCTGTTAGCCCCCCAACAAACAAGCTCCCCTAGGCAAAATTCCATCCTTTCTCACTCAAGTTAGCTGCTCTGCCTCACTCTCAGTTCTGCCTTCCCTGCTCCACCTGTTCAACAAGCTCCTCCCTCCATCAGTTCTAGGTGACTCAAGAGCTCAAAGCGGAACACATGAGCCTATTAAGAGGCAGGGAAGGTCTTCAAATTCCCTTAACATTACATCCACTCACATCAGTTCATCATCTCCAGGATCAAATGTAGTCCTCCATTTAGTGTTTAAAGTTTTTCATAAGCTGGTCCTTTCCCATCTTTCATAAACATGGTTGCTTAGTCATTTCAGTTATGTCTGTCTCCTTGTGACCCCATTTAGTATTTTCTTAGCAAAGATAATGAAGAGGTTTGCCATTGCCTTCTCCAGCTCATTTTACAGATGAGGAAATTTAACTAAGCAGGGTGAAGTGACTTGCCCAGGAGCGTAAGGTCCTATACTAGGAAGTGTCTCAGATTTGAACTAAAGAAGATAAATCTTTCTGACTCCAGGTCCCGCACTCTATCCACTGTGCTAGCTAACTGCCCTTCTTATAAATTACCACCCTCTACATACATTAGAGTCCAGACATACTGGCCTATTTGCTTTCTCTCATACATGACCCTCCATTTACAGCCTCCATGTCTTGTCTTTTCTTTTCCCTTCTAAGGAACTGGTGTTAACTGTCTTGCCCAGGACCACACAGCCAGTAAATGCCTTTTAATAATGTACATGTTTTCTCCCCCATTAAAATATATAGTCTTTGAGAGCAGGAATTATTTTTGTATATTTGTCTTTTTTTTTTTTTGAATCCCCATCATTTAACTCAATGCCTGGCGCAAAGTAAGTGTTTATTGACCAATTGATAAAACAGAGTACAGCATAATGTCTATGCTCCTTTCTAGTGTCAGTACTCTCAGATTCTGTTATAATAGTTCAGACACAGAGAAATTTATTATATAACATTTTCTCTAACAAGAAGGGAAAATCTTATTTTCCACTTTCCTTTTTATTTGAAATACTTGGACCCACAAAAAAACATCATATGCTACAATCATGACAAGAAACTACTCCCATGAAAAATATTTGCAGGTGACAATTTTATGGACCAAGACTGTTTCTTAATGGGTCGTAGCAGTTTCTACTTTGTGGGTCTTGGAAATTTGGTTAGTAAAAGGTTAATTTGTGAATAAAAAGATGCAACTGTTGAAGAGCATTAATTTATTTCATTACTTTATTTTAGTTAATTTGGCAGTCACCGAAGGTATACGTATTAGGTGGGAAGAAACCTAGTGTGGTTTTGGCTCGTAGGGTGATTTGGGGGAGCCAGTTCTAGTGGGATGGGAGTCAGGAGATGTAGATCTTATTTCTAGTTCTGGTTTTGTGGCCTGGACGAATCACTTAGGTTCTCTAGACCTTAGATTCCTCATCTGTCAAATGAGGATAATAATTCCTTACGTAAATGAATACCAAACAAACTAATGAATGTTTTGTAAAGTTTAAAGATCTATTCAAACATCAGATTAATATGTTGCGCCCAAATATCCCCTAGAACAGGGGTTCTTAACCTTATTTGTGATATGGACCACTTTGCCACTGTGGTACAGCCTATGGACCCCTTTTCGGAAAAATGTTTTTAAATGCATAACATAAAATACAGAGGATTACAAAGGAAACCAATTCTATTAAAATAATAATTGAAAAAACATTTTTTTAATTCACAGACCCTGAATTAAGAACCTCTGGTAGGAGAAGACTAATAAGTATAACCTTCTTCCTGTGTTTTCCTTCACAAAGCATAAATTCCCCTTAGCTCAGTCTCACTGTTGATAACTTTACTGAGATATTTATTGGGACATCAATGCTAAGGTACAAACAGTTTGTCAAGGTGTGAATACACATATTTGTTGTCCCCAGACTTCTGATGTATAAATACTCATATTGAAAATTTAACAATCAACTTTAACTTTTGCAAAGCACTTCGCAAATATTATCTCATTTGTTCCTCATAACAACTCTGGGAGGTAAGTGCTATTATTATTTACATTTTACACATGAGGAACCAAGGCAAACAGAGGTTAAATGACTTGACCAGGGTTGCGAAGCTAGTAAATATCCAAGTTCACATTTGAACTCAGGTCTTCCTGACTCCAAGGTCAGTACTCTCTGTGACTTTGAGCACTGCTCCATCTCCTACCTGATATGTAGACACCAGTAATCTTTTTAGTTTGACATTGATGGGACATTCTGATGACCCTTTGGAATCACAGCCAGGACAAAACCCTCTTATATGAAAACTAAGTATAGGCCCGGTGAATGACTATATGCCTGTGGTCCAAGGACCAGCCTAATTAAATTCAGAAAGGCCAGGTTGGCCACAGGTTGATAGATTTCTCAGAACTGGGGACTCTTCAAGTCCATTTACTCAGATATAGAGGGGACACAATCAACATCAAGAGAAGAAGAATCTACAACCAATGAAATTCATATCTTTAAGTAGTGAATTGGCCCCAGGCCTACGTATAGCCTTTCTAGGCAAAAGACCTATGCAGAAGAAACCTAGATTTATCTAGGTGTTTATTAACACGTGTGTGTGTATATATTGTATATATAGTATATGTCTATATATATATATGTATTTGTGTATATACATGTATGTGTGTGTGTATTGAACCTATAGACCTCTGGCTAAATGCTATAGGGAGGAAGTGCTGCCTCCCCTCTAGATATAGGACTATCTTACTGAGGAAGCCCATCCCCCTGTCCCACACTCTCATCCATGTAATCCTCAGACAGGTGTGGCTCCTCCTTTACCTATCCCCTAATATTACCAAAACTCTAAAACCTTTAGCTCCCCCATTTCTTATTAACATAGCTCTGCTCATGCTCAATCCAAGCTTCAGCTTCAGAGTTCTTTCCTTGTTCTGGTAACTGTCCTCCTGTGCTTGTAATAACAATGCCTTGATCCATCATTCTGGTCATCTTGACCCGACCTCTGCTGATTCTGCATTCCTTGGGATTACTTTCCTCTTGTTAGTGTGTCATGAATTGAATGTGTCAGTTCTAAGGACTACTGACCCTGTTTCTTCTCTGTATCCTTAAGACATAATGTCACATTGTTCAAATAAAAATGTAGCACTTGATGATCTCCACTGCCTTCACGTGCAGGGCTCCCGGAATAACTATCCTGTGTTCAAGTAGTTTGTGGATCCACATGTCCTCAAAATCATAGCTCACAAGCCCCCACTGTTGGGTTGACTTTCTCCTAGTCAGGCAGAGGACACAATTAGTTCAAAGCAAAGTATAGGAGGAAAATTCACAATAGGATATAGCCCATAGGAATATAAGGCATACTCTCCCACAAATACCCATGTCATTAGTAGGGATCATGCATGAGGGGCACACACATAGGGAATGTGCATGGCCAGGTCACACAAGCAGAGGGCCAAGTAACACTTCTAATGTTGCTGGACCACTGAAGTATGCTGGAGATGACATAATGCCACACTAATTGGGTCTGTAGGAACCATCCTTTACTTTATATCTTGGGGTCTTGAATGAAGGAGGGCCTGACTAAACAAGGTTCCAGTCATCTCAGTCCTTAACCAGTTAAATTCATTAGCCATTATAACACTCTTTTATCTTTATAAATTACAATGAGGTCAAACAGCTACCACAAATGAAAAACAAAATGCAAGCCCATTTAACTGGCTATAAGACAGTTGGGGAGGTTGGGAAATCAAGGCAGGGCTCCCACAGGAAAGTTTCTCTTTCCTGTATTTTGTAGAAACTCAAACTTCTACTATAAAGATACCATACTGGTCACGGTAGTATGCAATATGAAATAGGAACAATACTAGATAGGATGCTAGATTTGAAATCAGGGAGACCTGAGTTCAAATTTTGCTTCAAACATTTACCATGTGACCCTTGGCAAATCACTTACCCTCTCTGTCTCAATTTCCTCATCTGTCAAATGGGGATAATAATAGTATCCACCTTGTAAGGTAATACATATAAAACACTTTGCAGACATGAAAGCCCTACATCAATGTTGCTATTATTAGAATCACAGGTGTTCTTGCAGGGCACATGAATTAAAAATCTAGGACACCATAAAAATAGCTAGCACTTATATAATGCTCTAAGGTTTGCAAGTCACTTTACAAATATCCCATTTGATCCTTACAACCACCCTGAGAAGTAGGTGCTATTACTATCCCTAAGAAACTAAGGCAGACAGAGTTTAAATGATTTGCCCAGGGTCACATAACTAGTAGGATTTAAACCTGGGTCTTCTCGACATCAGGTCTAGTGTTCTATCCACTGTGTCACCTAGCTGCTCCCTGTACAGCTTGTCCTTTAGTCTCTAGTATCCTACTTACTCAGATAACTCTGGGTCACATTAATCAATAAGGATTTATTTTGAAAATAAATAAATTAAAATAACTACATATTTACTTATGTCAGGCACTGTACTAAGAACTGGTGATGCAGAGAAGCTGCAAAAACAGTCCCTACCTTCCAGGAGCTGACTTAAAAAACATAATTTTCCGTTAAATATTTACCAATGACATTATTTTAAAATTACCATTCATATTTAAAGTATTTTTCAATTACCTGTAAACATTTTTAACTTTCTTAAAAATTTTTTGAATTCCAAATTCCGTTCCCACTTCCCTTCCCTCCCCTCTCATTGAGAAGGTAAACAGTTTGATATAGGTTATACACATGCAGGTATGCAAAACATATTTCCATACTGGTCATTATATATTTTTTGAACTTTGAGTTCCTATGCTCAGAGGGCTATAAAACCATACATACCCCTTGACCTAGTAATATCAGCACTAGGTCTATATCCCAAAAGAGATAAAAAACAAAAAGGAAAAGGACCTATATGTACAAAATTATTTATAGCAGCACTTTTCTGGGGGTAAAGAATTAGAAGTTGAGGGGATGCCAATCAACTGGGGAAAGGCTGGACAAGTTGTGGTATGTGGATGTAATACTATTGTACTATAAGAAATTATGAGCAGGATTCTCTCAGAAAAACCTGGAAAGACTTGCATGAGCTGATGCAAAGTGAAATGTACTGTATAGAAATTAACTGCAATATTGTGAGATAATCAGCTGTGAATGACTTAGCTATTCTCAGCAATACAATGATCCAAGACAGCTCTGAAGGACTTGGAATGAAAAATGCTATCCATCCCCAGAGAAAGAACTGATAGTGTCTGAATACACATAGGAACATACTTTTTGTAACTTTATTTTTCTTGAGTTTTTTTCTTGTCTGTGTTTTCTTTCACAACATGACTATTATCTATATGTTTTGCATGACTACACATGTATGACTTATATGGAATTGCTTGCCTTCTCAAGGGAGAGGGAAGTAAGGAAGGAGGAAGGTAGAGAATTTGGAACTTAAAGTTTTAAAGATGAATGTTAAATTTTTTTTTACATGTAACTGTAAAAACAACTGGAAAAATAAATACTAAATAAAAGCTTTAAAAATTTTTTTGAGTTCCAAATTCTCTCCCTCCTGCCCCTTCTGACTCCTTGAGAAGGTAAGCAATATGGTATTGCTTTTACAAATGAAGTCATGTAAAACATATATCCATATCAGTCATGTTGAAAACACACACACACACACACCAAAAAAAATAAAGAAAAAAATATTCTGCTTCAGTTCACACTCAGAGCTTGTCAGTTTTCTCTCTGGAGATGATTAGCATTTTTCATCATGCATTCTTTGGAATTATCTTGGATCACTGAAAAAGCAGACCTTTTAATGGGAGAAACAACTTGTACATAAATACATGCATATAAGCTATATGGAAAGCAAACTCAAAGGGGAAGACATTGACACATATGATTCTCTGACTTGCTGACACATCTAGGGGGACCATGAAAATCATCCTGTAGAAGGAATCATTTGACCTTAGTCTTGAAGGAACACAAGGATATAAAAGGAAGAGGGGAGAAAGGAAAGCATTCTGGGGGATTGGAAGGAAGCCAATGCAAGGAGATTGGAGATGGGAGATGTATGTGAGAAAGAAGAACTAGTTTGATGTAGTTTTCCTTGATTGGTTTTGCTTTTTTAAAAAATATATATATATAAAATTTTAATTAGTATGAATGAAGCTAAAGTATTTACACTCATCGGTTCTACTTAAACAAGAAAAATGAATTTAAATATCTTCTGAGTACCATTAATATAAAATGGTTTGAAAGTCCATAAAATCTAGCAGTAGCATGAAATTCAAAAAGAAAATCATTAACATTGTGTCTGGTTAAAAAAAAAAAAGTGAACCTTTCACTTCCCCGCAGTTCTTTTTTTCTTAAAGAAGCCCACACAACAATAATGTTTTTCTAACTATAAACTACAGGTAATGTCAGGGTTAAACAGGTCAGATACCATATGTGGAGAAGAGTACTGGATCAGAAGATGAGAAAAATAGGAAGAGATTTAAATGCTAAGTAGATGTTATATTTGATCCTAGAGGTAATAGGGAGACACTGCAGTTTACCAAGCAAGGAGATTGAGATGCTCAGGACTCCTCTTTGGGGAAATCACTTTGGCAGCTGTATGGTGGATGGATGGACATACTGCTTTAGAGAGCTGAGGCACAGAGAACAATTAAAAACCTATTGCAAGAGTCCAGGCATCAGATTGCTTGCCATCTTGGGGAGAAGGGAGGGAAGACAGAGGGAGAAAAAAAATTTGGAACTCAAAGTCTTATAAAAGTGAATGTTGAATACTATCTTTACATGTAATTGAAAAAAATAAAATACTATTATAGCAGGGAAAAATAATAAAAGATGAGAACACCCACAGTCTTTTCAAAAAAAAAAAAAGAGTCCAGGCAAGAGGTAGAAAGGAACAGACATATGCACCAGATGGTATGAAGAAAGAAATTACAAGGATTGGCAAGTGACTGGATATAAGGGATGAGTGAGAGTGAGGAGCTGAACACCATGTGAACCTAGGTGATTAGGTTGATGATGGTACCCTTTACAGAAATAGAAAAGTTCAGAAGAAGGGTGGGTTTAAAGGAAGAGATAATGAGTTTGGTTTTGGACATTTCAGTCTAACATGCTCATAGGACATAATTCAGAACACCCAATGGGCAGCTGATGATTCAGGACTAGAGCTCAAGACAGAATAGGGCTGGATATACAAATACAGGAATCATTGAAATAGAAAGATAACTAAATCTATGGTGAGATAACCAGGTAAGAGAAGTAGAGAGGAAAGAGGAGAGGCTCCAGGACACAACTGGGACCCACAGTTATTGAAACTGACATAGAGGAAGATCCAGCAAAGAAGATGGAGAAGAAATAGAGAGACAAGTAAAATAAGAATCAAGAGAGAACAGAGAGGAGAGAATATTTAGAACATAATGGTGGTCAACAGTGTCAGGTGCTACAGAGAGGTCAAAAAGATGAGGACTGAGAAAAGGCCATTAGATTAGGCAAATGAGAGAGCACTGGCAACCTTTCAGTCAAGTGATGGTTGGTCCCACAAAGCTGCTGGTTGATTTCCAGGATCTCTGAAACCTTCTCCATCATCTTCCTTTGTGATAAGAGCCAGGTCTTTGTCCAAATGGTAACCGAGGAACTCCTTCCCCACCCGCTGATGAGAGTCACTATTGTTCAAGCAGTGGTGGCCCCATTTAGTACCATCTTGATCTACCAGATGGAGCTGCGTATTGCTCATCTGTACTATTTCAATAGCCTTCTAACTGGTGTCCCTGCCACAAGTCTCTCCCTCTCAAATTCATCCTCCAAATAGCTGCCAAATTATTTTCTTAAAATGCCGATCAGGTCACTCCTGAACTCAAGAAATTTTTTGTTGTTGGGTCATTTCAGTTTTATCTGACTCCTCATGACCCCATTTGGAGTTTTCTTTGCAAAGATCCTGGAGTGGTTTGCCTTTCCTTGTTCAGTTTATTTTACAGATGAGGAAACTGAGGCAAACAAGGTTACGTGACTTCCCCAGGGTCACATAGCTAGTGAGTGTCTGAGACCAGATCTGAACTCAGCATGAGGAGTCTTCCTGACTCCAGGCCTGGCACTCTGTACAGCATGGTGCCACCTCCTTGCCCCCAATAAACTCTAGACTAGAGTCCTATTTCTTTTATAATTAAACATAATTAAATTATATTTTAAATTTTACTTAAATTTAAATTTTATAATTATATCTTATATTTATTATTAGTTATAATATAATTTACTTATACATAATATATATTATAATTAAATTATAATATAATTAAATTTTATAATTAAACATAATTGAACATAAACTTCTGTGGCATTTAACTCCTTTCCCAACCTGGCTCTAACCCACCTTTAAAGTTCTGTTGCACATTCATTCCTCCCCCCACTCACTCCTCTCCTTACCAAGGTCAACCCCTACCTGTACATTTGATCCATACCCTCCTTTCTTCTTGCATTCTCAACCATCCTGCCTATTTCTAGATTCTATAAGCTCTCAACGCCCAACTGTTTCTCCCCTACATTTTTTCAAACATGCCCAAGTCCCTCTCATCCTTAAAAAACCTTCACAAGCCCTACCAGCCCCTCCCTTTCTTCCTTTTCTTACTAAATTACTTTGGCAGCTAGGTGGTGCGGTGGATAGAGCACCAGTGCAGGAGTCAGCAGGACCTGAATTCAAATCTCAGACACTTGACCACTTGCTAGCTGTGTGACCTTGGGCAAGTCACTTAACCCCAATTGCCTCATCCTGGTCAGACCTGATGAATATCTGGTCACTGGATTCAGATGGCTCTGGAGGAGAAGTGAAGCTGCTGACCTGCACAGCCCTCCCTCACTCAGAACAAAGTCAAGTGCAAGTCATGTCATTATTTCTCTGACGGCATGGTCTTCTTCAGCAACGAAGGACAAACACACACATTAAACTACTTGAAACAGCTACTCAGTTGAAAGTGCTCTCACCAGTTACTGATGTTCTCTTAAAAGCCCAATCTGATGGTCTTTTCTTAATCCAAATTCTTATCAACCTATCTGTTTCATTTGACGCTGTTAGAATACCCACTCCTCCTAGATACTTTCATCTCTCTGAATTTTGGGGACACTGCTCCCACCTGGTGTGCCTCCTTCCTATCTACTTGGTTTTCTTAGTCATCTGTGCTGTCTCGTTATCTGTATCATACCCCCTAACTGTGGGCCCCCTTTTTTTTCTCTCTCCATCCTTTCTTTCTTGGTAACCGCATCAACTTCCATAGGTTTGACTATCAGGTGGTACAGTGGATAGAACACTGGGCCTGGAGCAAGAAGGCCCCAGTTCAAATCCTGCCTCAGACACTTACTAGCTGTGTGACTCACTTACCCCTTCCTAATCTATAAAATAAGGATGATAATAATACCTATCTCCCAGAGTTGCTGTAAATAAATAAATAATTGTGAAGCACTTAGCACACCATATAAATGTATCTATTATAAATGTTATCTATTATTATAATAAATATATGCTATCTATTATAATATAAATGTTATCTATTATTAGCTAATATTGTATCCTAGTACCCAGTATGTTGTCTGGTGCATAATATGGGCTAAATAAATTCATATTGAATGAGCATCTCCCCACCCCCACCCATTTTAAGGAAGAGGTCCAGGCCACCTATGTCTTTACTCCTCTGTGCTGCATTCCTGACTCTGCCAGACTTTCTCTCTATAGCCCCATATGCTGGACAGGTTCTGCTTTCCTTTCCCTGACCTTTCTGCCCTCCTCCCCTTTTCAGCTTTAGTTCATGTGCTATTTTGATCCATTAGAATGTAACCTCTGAGGTAGAGATTATCTTTCCGCTTGTATTTGTAATACCAGTGTTTGTTGTCTGGCACACAGTCAACACTTAATAAATGCTTACTGAATGAGACCCAAATTCTAGTCTTGACAATAATAATGCTCACATTTATCTAATGCCTTGTAGTGCTTTCCTCACATCACATCTGGAAGAATTGTGTGATACCCATTTTACAGTGAAGAAACAAAGGGTGAGTGACTTAACCCACAAGCACGTAGTAACTTGAACTGGGATCTTCTAAGATCATCTAACT
Organism: Bettongia penicillata ogilbyi; assembly: GCA_023548195.1. Classification (NCBI taxonomy): domain Eukaryota; kingdom Metazoa; phylum Chordata; class Mammalia; order Diprotodontia; family Potoroidae; genus Bettongia; species Bettongia penicillata. The sequence continues at coordinate 5,938,808 of JAJHZJ010000100.1, forward strand.
TCTAAATTCTTATGATTTTAGTTAAAAGTTTCTGTAAAATCATAGATTCTTAGATCTGGAAGAGACTTTAGAAATGATCTACTCCAATTCTTTTCATGCTTATCAAGGAGGAAATTGAGACCTAGGTGAGACAGCAAGGTCTAATGAAAAGAACACGTGTTTGGAGTTAGACTCCTGAATTCTAATTCTGTCTCTGCCATGATTCTCTGTCTAATCTTGGCAAGTCACCTGACCTCTCTGGGATTTAGTTTCATCACCTTAGATGTCTTCCAACTCTAAATTTGTGAAACAAAATAGTGAAACAAAGACTTTTCCCAAAGCTGTATAGCCTAGTAAGTGAAGTGGGTGGTTAACTGGATCTTCTCCCCGCCCCAATTTAGTACTGTGATTCTGGAGCCTTTGCTCTGAGGGTGACAAGGTGGCACAGTGGGTAGAGTACTGGTCTTGGAATCAGAAACACTTACGTTCATGAGTTCCGATCCAGTCTTAGATACTTACTGGTTGTGTGATGCTAGGCAGTCATTTAACCCTGTTGGCTCAGTTCAGAGTTGAATGTAACTGAACAGCGACCACTCCAACCACTGATTTATCCCCAAACATTGTCTTTTCCTGTGCAGAGGTCACTGGAGCTCAGAGCAGCATCAAAATCCTAAATCTATTGGCCAAAACTCCTGTCCTTACCGCACTCAAACATCTTTTGCTCCATGTTCTCAGTTCCAGGGTCCATAACTTTTCCTCCTGACTTGAGAACCACCCTTTCCTCTTCAGATTCACTCCCTAGCCTCTATTCTGCAGCGCTCAAACTTTTCCATTTGTTGAAAGTGGATTTTTAAGAGAACATAACTGACTCCATTTTGTGGTATATTTGTGGTTATTCCATTTCTTTATTTTTCTGTAGGACACTGAAAGGATTGACTGTCTCTGGGTATCTCCCTTCATTATCATTTTATCATTACAGAAGAAAGCCCGGAGGACTCGGAATAGTTCTGGGAACTCATGCATTTTTCTCCATCCTCTCTAATAAGGTACATAGTAGTTTGATGTTATTTAAATGACTGAAAAAAAATACTATCATCTTTTTGTTATTTTTGTTCAGGTTTTTAGTCATGCCCAACTCTTTGCAACCCTATTTGGGGTTTTCTTGGCAAAGATATTGGAAGGATTTACCATTTCCTTCTTGAGCTCCTTTTACAGGTGAGAAAACTGAGGCACACAGGCTTAAGTGACTTGCCCAGGGTCACACAGCTGGGAAGTGTTTGAGAACATATTTGAACTCAGGGATATGAGTTTTCCTGACTCCAGGCCCAGCACTCTATCCACTGTGCCACCTAACTGCCTACCTGGTATGTAGTAAGGGCTAAATGAATGCTTATTTCCAGCTAGGTGGCATAGCGAATAGGGTGCAGAGCCTGGAATCAGGAAGACCCATCTTCCTGACTTCAAATCCAGCCTCAGGTACTTACTAGCTGTGTAACCCTGGATAGCTGCTTAACCCTGTTTGTCTCAGTTTCCTCCTCTGTAAAATAAGCAGGAGAAGGAAATGGCAAAGCACTCCAGTATCTTTGCCAAAAAAAACCCAAAAAAATACAAAGGCGAAATCCAAACAGGGTCACGAAGAGTCTGGTTTGGTATAAATAGCTGTGCTAAAGGCCTTTGTACCAGCTTAAGAACCTTTTTGCTCTGCCTAAAAATGTACGTCTTTCTGTCTACCTGATCTGACCAAACTCTGGGTCATGTATCTCAGGAGAAACTATGTATGTCACCCTTGGAATTATGAGATACACATTCACTACCTACTGATGATATGCGTCACACTCTTTTGAGTGGATAAATAACTGTAGTGTACCTGTTTGTCTGTTTGTAATCTGTGCTGATATATGTGTGCAGTGGCTAACAAAGACCCTGAAAAGTCTTGCAGCACACACAGATACACACACACACACACACACACACACACACACACACGCATGCATGCACTCCAAACTTGACCACTACAGGCAAAGAAATATATTGATCTTCTCTTATATAGCTCTAAGGGTGATGGTAAGGAGAGAACAATTAATAACTGGAGATTGCCTGCCTCTTCTAAACATGACTATCTCCTTCTCTTGGGATTCTTCACCTTAATAGAAGTGGTATCAAAACTAGATATTTAGTCCATGTGCTAAGTTCTAGCCTATCCAAGAAAGAGGTCAGATACAAAGAAAAGCAAAATCAAATACCCTGCCCTCCCCCAAAAACAGCTCCTGCCCTCAAGGTACTCCTATGCTAGCAGGTAAATAACCATGTACAAACAAGATACATACACACTAACTTGGAGTTAACTTGGAGGGAAGGGACCAGCATTAAGGAGAACTGGAAAAAGCTTCTTGTAGAAGGAGGGATTTTACTGGAAACTTCAAGGAATCCAGGAAAGTTAAGAGTCAGAGATGAGAAAGAACACCCCAGGTATGGAGTTCCAGCCAGTGAGAGATAGAGAGCTAAAAGATGAAGTGGTGTAGTTTGTCCTTCTCAAAGACAGGCAATGACATCACAAGGGTGATGTCTTGACTTAAGTATGAATTGGATACAAGTGAGGCAGAACTGTGCAGTCATCAGCCTCTCTCTCTCCTCCAGAGTCATAGGAGTCCTGTGGCAAGACAAAAGTCAAGATGACTGGGGATTGCCCAGGATGCAGTGGGTGACCTTGGCCTTTCTAAATTAAGATCTTTCTCAGGTAAAAGAGCAGCAAGGAGGCCAATATCACTGGATCATACAGGAGGTGGAGGGGAAAAAGACACAAAGATTCTAGAAAGTTGGAAAGGGCCAGATTGTGAAAGGTTTTAGATTCCATCTTGGAGAGAATAAGGAACCACTGGAATTTGCTGATTAAGGGAGTGACACGGTCTGAATTACACTTTAAGAAGATCACTTTGGCATCTGAGTGTAGGATGGCCTAGAGGTAGGCAAACCAACAAGACAGTGAAGGAGTGAGGGTCTAATAGCCAGGTAGCAGCTAGGTCAGAGGAGAAAACAGAGCATATAGGAAAGATAACTGCCGAAACAACGGGACTTGGCAAAAGACTGGATGGAGAAAGTGAGAGACAGTAGGGAGTCAAGTCAGTTAGCAGGTTGATCAACAAAAATTAAGTGCCTTATAGGAGGCAAGTGCTGTGCTAAGCTCTGGAAATACAAAGATAAACAGCAACCCATACTCTCAAGGAACTCACAGTCTAACGTGGGAGACAATCTACGAACAACTATGTACAAATAAGGTATCAATACGATAAACTGGGAATAATCTTAGAGGGAAAAATGGAGGACAAGGGAAGGTTTCGTGCAGAAGATAGGCTTGGAAGGAACCCAAGGAAGCCAGGAGTCAAGAATGAGAAGAAATAGTTCAGGTATGGAAGACAGTGAAAATTTGTGAGTTGGGAAATGGAGTGTAGTGATTTTACATTTGATCCCGGAGATAACAGAGATTCACTGGAGTTTATTGAATAGATGATTAATGATTGGACCCATGCTTAAGGTAAATATGATAACTGGGTGGAAGATAAACTAGAATGGTATGAATCTTGAGGCAAACATCTGGCTGTGATAATAGCAATGTCAGAGGACAGAGAGGGATCAACATCTGAGAGATGTTGCAAAGGTATAAAAGATATAACAATTGATTAGATGTCATTTGGGGGAGTGAGAGAGAGAGGAGTCAAAGTTGTGACTGGGAGGATAAAATAAAATTGGTAACATGCAAAACATTTTTTCTCAATAGTAATTCCCTAGAATTCAGTGACCTTTCTTAATTTTAATTTTAAGTTTTTGATTATTTTTATTTTAAAAACTTAGTTTTAATTTTTTAATTAAATTTTAATTTTAATCTTAATTTTAAAAACCATTGATTTCAGCCGATATTCACTTTTTATGACACATGAAATCTACAGTACCATAAATGCTATACAGCAAGTAAAATTCTTAAAACCAAAAGTTTTTTTAACCTGAATTCTACCTCCCACTGTGTCAGATGGCAGTGTGAGGGTCTTGTACCATAAACTATATTGCTGTAAAACTCATTACCTTGGCTGCCCTCTGAAAACCAAGGGACAGGTTACTGGGATATCAATCATGCTACTGGATGAGATCTCAACATCATCTCTGACACTGTCCTTCACCAGTGTGAAGAACTTATGAAATAATATATTGTAGACATCTGCTCTGAGCACCATTTGAGACCCTTAAGGGTCTCCCAGTCCCCACAGCACTGCAGAAGTTTATCTAACACCCTTATTTTCTCACCTTTGTTGCATCACTGACTTTGCACACTTGGGCTCAGAACCCAAAGGACTTGCACTACGCTTAGTTGCTTCCCAAAAAGTTAAGTTTTAAAGGCAATGAAAATACACAACAAATGCAGAAGGAGCTCTATACTATACAACCTATACACTGTAGGGTGAACAAGACCAGTGCAACATGAACTGCATATACACGATCGTTGGATGGGAGATGATAGACTTTGGAAGGGTGGGAAGGGAGGCCACATATGCTGGTGAGATGGGAAGGAAATGGATGAGCAAAGGTTTAGAGGCGGAAGGGGAAAGGTCTCTTTGGAATGCTTATAGGAGAGCAGTCTTCAAGAATTCAATTCAATAAGCATCTTCATTCCAAAGTTTCTTGATCCGGAGTTCCCTAACCAGAGGTGTCAAATACTTTGCAGGCCTATGGTAACAGGTAGTCTCCAACTTTCCCCAGTAAACCAGATTAAAATTAAAATATAATAAACTATAGATCATGTAATATGTGGCTTTCTGAGTCAATATGTAGCCAAAAGGGATCCCCTATTTCTCTATTCATTGGCTTATACCAATGATCTTTATTTCTGTTGCTGAGTTGTTTTGGGTTTTCTTGGCAAAGATACTAAAATGGAGGGCCTTCTCTAGTTCATTTTACAGATGAGGAAACTGAGGCTAACAGGGTGATTTGCCCAAGGTCACATAGCTAGTAAGTGTCCAAGGTCAGATTTGAGTTAATGAAGATGAGTCTTCCTGACTCCAGGCCTGGAACACTATACACTGCACCACCCAGCTGCCCTAATGATCCTTATAGGTCAGAATAAAAAAATATTGTATTAGGGACTCTGCCTAAGACCCAGGGAAACTTGAGAGGGTAAGTAGGTAACAAAGATCAATACAAAGAGAAAAAACAGATCAATGCCTGTCCTCATTCTACTGGGAGATCATAGATTTAGAGCTGGAAGAACTTAGCTAGGAGGTCATCTAGCTCAACCCTGTCATAACTGAGGACAAGAAAGGCTATGGCTTGCGCCAAATCACATAGGTATTACCATGGAATCATATCTCTAGAACCAGAAAGAACTTCAGAGGCCTTCATTTTGCAGATTAGGAAACTAAGGCCCAGAAAAGTTAAGTAATCGGACCAAGACAATCTGACAGAGCTTGAACCCTGGATCCTTTGACTCCAAATCTGGTGCCGTTTCTACTGTATCATATAGCCTGGTGAAAACAATGAACACAAAAGTAAATAATCAGAGATGGAAGAGATCCCTAATAATTATGAGATATGGCTGGAAATGTAGGTACAGAGAATACTTTAATGACCTCACCCTTTTCCAGCAGCAGCAGAAGCTTTATTTCTTCTCTTTAGACATCTCCCTGGGTGTTAGCCTATGAGTAAGGCTGAAATTTAACTGGAGTAGGAGTAGAACTAGAGAGAAGAAGAAATTATGTCCATCAAATGCCTGATTAACTTTTTAAAGCATGTGAATTCTTTAGAAAATTCTTTCATCTGTCTCAATCCTCACAATAAATCTTATTATATAAAAATAACACAATACAATATTAGTATAATTCTTACTTATATAATTATAACAATATAAAATATCATTATGATAATATAATACAATATAATTATAATAATAATACTAAAAGGAAAAACTGGATTAGACAAATAAGGCAGCTAGTAGGTAGAACACCAAACCTGAAGCTGAAATGACTCCTCTTCCTGAATTCAAATCCAGCCTCAGACACTTACTAGCTTGTGTGAACCTGAGCAAGGCATTTAATCCTGTTAGCCTCAGTTTCTCACCTCTAAAAAAAGTCAGACAAGAATGATGTAGTGGGTAAGGCTGTTGCATGGTTCAAATTCCCTTTCGCATATTAGCTGTGTAATTAAGTCATTTAATCCTCTTTCAGCCTCAGTTTTCTCATCTGCCAGATGGGAATAATAATAGGACCTACCTCAAACCCACGATGTGGCTCTCTCAGTATAGCATCTATACAATACTTCCCAAGTCCTCAAAATACATTGGAGGGAGATGTCTGTGAGTGGGAGCAGATCTTTGGTAATTCCACCATTTTTCTGGGAAGGTATCAGGTTGGGGGGTAGGACATTTCGAACCATTTCAATGTGAGCCTCCTGCTGTTTTGGCACCTTGGTTTTATGACAACAGTTTGTGTGGGAATCAGGAATTCTGGGTTCAAATCCTTGCTCTAAGCTATACTGTGTAACCTTGATTAGGTCATTCCTTGTTTATGTTACCCCAGACAACGCAACCTTCAGTTTCCTTTTTTCTTTTTTTGCCTCAGTTTCCTCATCTGTAAAAGGGGAAATAATAATAGCACCTACCTCCCAAGGATAATAATTGTAAAGTAAATTGTAATAGATAATAATTGTAAAGTGCCACACAATGAGCACTATATAAATATGTTGTTATTATTAAACCTCGTTAGGTTTTGTTTCCAGACTAGATGACCCCTAATGTCCCCTTCCATATCTAAATCATCCATGATTCCCTTCAGGACTGTTTGCCTGAGGAAGCTGCCAGGTGGACAGAAATTGCCCCGAAAAGTTTTCCCTTAAGCAAAGAAGTTCAATACCATGAAAAGCGCCATTTGGGGTGGGGTCGGAGGGATGGGAAGGCTTTTGAGGCTTGGAGGCAGAATTTTAGGACCAGAGTCCCAGGGATTTCTGCAAACCTCATTTTAAGCTGAGGTCAGAGTGGTGTTTTGTGTGTGTGTGTGTGTTTTTTTACCCCAGAGTTGGGTAACTCCAACACAAGCAATTGGGTTATTTAAATTTTAATTTTGGCAGGGGGAGAGGGAGGGGTTGAAGGGAAGGTTATGTAAGGAATTTGGTTGACCATCTTCAAACAGTTTTCTGGGACTGCTCCCTCCCCCCGATGAAAAAGTAGCCAAGGGAGGTTTTCGTTCCCTTGGCCGTGCCCCCCGGCCAGTGCCCTCCCTGCCCCCGCGGGTGGGCACCCCAGGTCACTGCGGCTGCAGAGGGCAGAGCTCTGGCCTGCGCGGTCCCGGAGGGGCAGGTGGGGTCCGGGCCCCCGCCGGGGCGGCGGGGCACAAGGCGCCGCTGGGGGCCGCCCGTGTGCCAGCTTGGCCGGCCCGGGGCTGCGCCGTGCGCTCGCGGCTGGGCGCTCCGAGACACCGACACCGGCGGCGGCGGCGGCAGCACAGTGTCTCCTCCGCCGCGGGGAGGAATGCGGAACCAGAGCCCGAGCCGAGGCCGCCGGAGCCCGGGCGCCGGGGCTGCGAGGATGGCTGGCGCGCCGCTCCCGCGGACCATGGCATAGCGCCTGGGTCCCCGCCCTGGCCAGCTCGCGCTGCAGCCCGGAGCCTCCCCGCGCCCCGGCCCCCGCCCCCGCGCCCCCCATGCCGCACCGGCGGCGGGCGGCGAGGTAGCCCTTCGTCCCACCCCCCACCTCTCCGTCCCCGCTCCCCCCACCCCAAGAAGATTATTTAGAGAAGCGGCGGCGGGGGCAGCAGCAGCAGCGGAGACAGCAGGAGACGCCGGGAGCGAGCGCCGCTCCAGCACCACCCATGGCGAAGGAGAAGAAGAGGGCTCTGCTCGAGCTCCTTCACCGAGACGGCAACCAGCTGTGCGCGGACTGCGGGGCACCTGGTGAGCCGAGGGGAGGGGGCCCGGGGCGGGCGGGGGGAGGGGGCCTCTGGGGCCGGCCCGTCCCTTGCTGCCAGCCCGCCGGCCACCTACCTGTCTGCCAGGATGAGCCCTCCCATGCCCGGATGGGAGACCTCCTGGGATTCTCCCTACCCCCCCACCGAGATCTGGGGGCCCCTTGGCATGGGGGAGGGGGTAGCGCCCCCCCCCACACACACTGGGGGAGTGGGTGGGCGCCTTTGCTAGACCTCTCGGAGTCCCCGCCCTTACCCCTGGCTACCTTCCTTTCTCCTCCAGACTGCGGGGTCCTAACCTCACCTTTCTCACTCCCATTTGGGCCCTTGGGTACCACTTCGTGCTACCCCCTAGAGGGGAAGGTCATATCCTGGAAACTGGGAGCGCTGCACCTGTTTGCCCCCTTGCCAGCTTGGGGGGGGGGGTGGTTAGGTGTGTACCCCTTCCCCTCTCCCCGGTAGCTCGTCTCTCTATGTGTAGAACCTGTCTCCTCTTGGAAGTTTCTCTTTCCCTTTAGGGTATGGAAGTTATCGCTATGAATGGGGGGCTGGGGGAAGCCCCGTTCTCTGACGGGATTCCCTGGGACCCCCATCTCTTCCTCTCCTTCCTTCTTCCTCCTTTCCTTCTCCCTCCACCCCCTCCTCCTCCGATGCGTGTTTTGCTTTCACACATTGGCCCATTGCAAAACAGCTCCCGAGAAAAGAGGAAATCGTGGCAGGGTGATTGGGGAGGGAGGGCGTCTGAGTCCCACGGACATCCAGCCCAGGAGAGGAAGAAAGGGTGTAACCAACTCCTGTCCATCCTGCTCATCCCGACTCTGTGTGAGCCTGAGTCTGAATATGCCTCTTAGAGAAAGGGGTGGGGGAAGAAATAAGGACATCCTCTCCCATCCCCAGTGTTGAAGGGCTGCACAGATAAAATCCCGAGAGCATGCGGAGGCAGCTAGGAGTTCACCTGTAATCCCTGGGCCTACCTGGAGATGTTATCTGAGGGACCATCCCCAAAGCCCTGCTGTTCACTAAGAGCAGGTGAACTTGTTTTCCATCAACTGGAGAAGAAACATCTTGTTCTGATGGGAAGAGAACTGGACTAGACTCAGTTCAGAGCCTTACTGCCATTATACCAAGTCTTGAACTTGAGCTAGTGGCTTTGCCCAAAGGGCACTTGGTTTTCTCATTTATAAAATGAGAGTGTTGATAGAAAATAAATTCACTGGCTCTTAGTTGATTTCTTTGCTTCCCCGCCCCCCCCCCAACATTCTGTGGGATTCTGTAAGAGAAGAGAGTTGGGAGTCTTTAAGGCAAAAATGAACCTTTGGAAATCATTTAGGCATCTAGTTGATGAAATGTATACAAGCTGGGCCTATAATCAGGAAGACCTGAGTTCAAGTCCAACCTCAGAAACTTCCTAGCTGTATTACTCTGTGCAATTCAGTTCACTTACTCTATCTGCCTCAGTTTCATTAACTGTAAAATGGGGATGATAATGAAAGTACTTACCTAAAAGGGTTGTTGTAAGGATCAAAAGCACCTGGCACTTACTAGGTGTTTGTACTAGGTGTTTGTACTAGGTGTTTGTACTAGGTGTTTGTTTGTAGTAGGTGTTTGTTTGTAGTAGGTGTTTGTAGTAGGTGCTTGTAGTAGGCACTTAATAAACACTGGTTTTTTCCTTTTTTTGCCTTCCTTAACTTAGCTCCTTTTTACAGCTGAGGAACTAAGGCCCCCAGAGATTATGTCAACAGTTCATGTAAACGAGCATTTATTAAGCGCCTACTTTTTTATAATGCTAGACATTGTGCCGAGCACTGGACATACCCTTGGTACCACTGTGTATACCACTGGACGTAGCCTTGCTTAAGGCCACTCAGGTCGTAAATGTCAAAGTCGGGATTTGAACTCAAGTCCTCTGATCCCAAATACAGAAAAAACTCTTTATCATCAGTCAGTCAACTAGCATTTATTAAGTACCTACTATGTATTTATTAAGTATCTACTATGTACTCAGCACTGTGCTAAGGTCAGGGGCTGCAAAGAAAGATAAGACAATCCCTGCCATTGGGGAGCTCATAATTTAATGAGGGAGATAAAACACAAACAACTACGTACAAAGAAGATATAGACCAGATACGTTGGAGATAATTTACAGAGGGAAGGCAGTAACATTTGTGCCGTACCATGTTGGCTCAGAGCTCCCCACCCCCAAGTCCACCAAGGCATGCAGGTTCCATCCTAACCAGGGAAGAGGATTTTATCACTCTCCTCCTCCTGCCATCACTTATAGGGGCCTGGCCTCTGTTGGGGCTGGAGTGTTGAGGGGTTCCAACTACAGCTATACCCTTATATCTTCTGGGCTCCTCTGGGAGACATTCACCCACCAGCCAGAAGCTCTGGTACTTGCTATGGCTTCCAGAGAAGCCTTCCCCATAGGTTTCATTTGACTGAGTTGGCCACTTTCCCCATTCTCCCCATTCCCCCTTCATCCCTGCCAGTATCCCTGCCCATATTTAATGTGCCCTCAGGGATGGGGGTGATGAAAGTAAGGGGCAGTTGTTTAGTAAGGCTGTCTGAATGCAAAGTGTCAAGTGACTTTTTAGCACCACTAGGCTAGGTCTTTATACCATATGGTAGGGGGAGGGAGGGTAGGAAGAGTGGAAATTGACAGAAAAAGCAGAACCAGTCCTGGGCCACATTATGATAAGAGGAATGATGAAGGTGGTTTTATAATCCCTGCCCTTTCTCCCCAAAGAAGACTCATTTCACTTGGCTGTGTTTGTTCTGTAGTCCAGACCTGTAATATCATCAGTGTGGGCAACTCTTCCTATGGACAATCTTTCTACCGACTCAGAGCTTGAACACTTTTGTTACTTAGAGACTTAAGAAATGTGAATTAAAAAATGGGGCAGGGACCCTGACTGCCTAAGCAAGTCATAGAGCCAATGCATGTCAGAAGCAGGATTTGAATGCAGATCTGCCTGACTCCCTTTAGCTACTGCTGTATACCATGCTGCCTCTCTTATAACAGCATGGGATATAGTACTTTACATGTTGATCCTCACAGCAACTGTGGGAGATAGATGCTGTCATTATCCCATTTTGCAGATGAGGGACTGAAAGTAAGAAAGGTTAAGTGATTTAATATAAGTGATGCTCAGGTCTTCCTCCAAGTCCAGGGCTCTATCCATTTTACCACCTAGGCATAACTAGGTATTACCACCTGTGTATATGTAATATACATATGTTCACATACATACATGTACATGTTTGTGTGCATACACACTTCCAATTAGGCCCAGGGCAAACTCCTGTTTGCTTCCATACTGCTTGGAATAATCTCAACACACATATTCATATACACACATATATAATGCATTATGCATCTGCTTATAGCTACATATGTTTATTTTTTAATTAAATGTATATTGTGCATCTGTGTGAGTATATGTGTACGTACACACACATACAAAGAAAGAGAGAGAGAGGGCTTTAATCTTTTGGCACACAGGTACTCTTCTCACTGGCATAGGTTGCAACCCACCCTCATCTAGCCATCCTGTGTGATTCTTCTCTGTGTCTTTCTGTAAATCCTCCCTAAAGAATGAACCCAATGTCCTGGAGGCCTTGCTCTAATTCTTTTAATATTCTGTGGATATCACCAAACCGACCCTAGGCTGTCCTTCTGCCATTCCTTACTCTGGTGATAGAAACAGCCTTATCTGCTGCATGGCCTTTGTCTTCTGCCTCACTTACTTCTGACATGTAAGTCAGTCATTTTCCCTAAAACAATGCATTCTGTTTTCCTTCACCTGTGCCTTTCCACTGCTGAGTCCAAGTCTCAGTCACACGTCTTATGCTTACTACCTATGGGATGACCTTGGGTGAGTCACTTAACCTCAGTTTTCCCTTGTTGAACTAGATGGCCTCAGGCCTTTTCGATTTTAACCACCTGAGCATTGTTTCCTCAAACCTACCTCACCCGGGTGTTTCGAAGGACACATAATCTTGATGGTGTTTGTTGGCAATTACCCTCCTTTGAATGAGGGAGCTCCCTTACCCTCAGAACTTTCTCCTTTCCTGTCTGTTATGTGGTTGTTCCAGATGTAGGTCTGTGATCCCATGATCCTTCCAGCTGTGAGTCTGATTTTAGGAGGCAGAAATGTTTGGATCTGAATTGGTGGAGGAAAAGAGCACATGGGCGAAATGACTTTGATGTATCTAAGTAAATGTATTTTAAAATTGTTTGTTTTTTTAAAATGTGTACACACATTTTATGAGGTCCCCAAAGTCTTAGTGTGATTTTAACTTTTAATTGCTTAAGCCTGCACTAGGACTTTTGGGACATTCTGAAATAGCAATGACCCTTGAACTGGGCAAAAGGGGTGAAAGGAATGTACCTTAGGGACATTGTTCATAGCCGCAAAATAGTTGTTAAGAGTTAATTAATTAATTAAGTTGTTAATCAGCCAAGCGTTACAAGATCTCAAGGTGTCATTTGGTAGACCTGGGGCGCCATATTTTATAGCCTTGCGAAGCTGAGTTATGGAGTACGATTTGTAGGCGGAAGGGAGAGAAAGCCCAATAGTGACCCCAAATCCCTTAAGCATCCCTACCCTACAGTGCTTTTCCATCAAAATCCACAGAATTGGTACAAGTTGTGTGAGTTGGAAAACTAGGAATGCAGAGAAAGTGAAGTTGATAACAAAGCAGATAGATGGAAGAAAGATTTTTTTTTAGGAGTCCTCAGGGCCTGACTCACCTGTGTGTTGGTAAGAGGCCAGATCCTCATTAATTTTTAGATATTGCCCAGGAACAATCTTAGCAGAAATTCTTACTTCCCCATTTCTTCTTGCCACTGCCCCCACCAACTGTATTTCTGCTTGTCCAAAGAGTATGCTATGCCAAAGTAGGGGGCTGCGGAGAGGGGGAAGGCAAACAGGTCATGACTTTGGCCTAAATTCATTGAAGGAACACTGGGGTAAACCTGTTTTGTATTCTGTGCCTGTGCAAAAGAGAGAGTATATGTTTGCTATTAGGAAACTGTGTTCCCTCTGTGTTCTGCACGAAGTCACTCAGACCATTCCCTTACTTGATAACGAGGAGCCCAGTATCTACACACTAGATTATTTTTGCCTAGGAGGATACAAAGTTCACCTTTTGTGCCCATCCCCCTCCCCCTGGCAGTGGTGGTGATCATGGCGATAGGAAACCCAGCCCTTGATACTTGGGTTTATTGCAGTAAACTGGGCTGACTCATGGCATGAGCTGCACTGTGCGTCAGCAAAAGAATGCATACCCAGGCTTCTACCCCCAAGGCTCACCTCTGTGCATAGCCTGGCATTGAGGTTTCCTGCCTAGTTCTCTGTCTTTGTGTCTAGGATGCTCTGGAGATGAGGGATGTCTGGGTAAGGGGGTTCACATCAGAAATCCAGAGGAAGGAAGTGGGATTCACCAGATGTCTCTCCTCCTGTGTATTTCTGCCTGCTGCTTTCTGGGATGTAGCATCCACCCCCATCAGTCCTTGATGTGCTAGTCTGCCCTTTTCAGATATTGAAAATGATTCCTTAAAGTGGGACAAATATATTACTCATGGGTAGAGTAGGTGGTCCCCTCAATTGTGTGATATTGAGGGGTGCAGGGAAGATTAGGTACTGCCAGGAATTTTGGCGAGGGGTGTGTGGGTACACACAGATACATTTGTGTTAATATATACATAAACATATATATGCACATATACACACATGTATATTCATTCACAGACCAGGGGGTGGGAGGGGCAGTAGGGGGGCAGGTTTCCAGAGAAGAGGAGCTGAAAGGAATACAGTAGGCAAGCTGAGGCTGCAGTATATTTCTGCCTGCATGCCTTTGCAAGGTGATTCCCCATTTATGGAATGTATTCCATCTTCACATCTGCTCTTGTGATCCCTAACTTCCTTTAGAGATTCTTTTTTTTTTCCTGGTGGTGGGTCTGCTGAAGCCTATGGACCCCTTCTCAGAAAAATATGTTTGCTTTGGTTTTGAAACTGAATCTCCCTATCTTGCTTAGGCTGGAAGGAGAGCAGCTATTCATGGCCCTGATCCCAGTATTGATCAGGACTCAGCTCCACTTTTCTTACCTGGGCTGGTTTGTTGCTCTTCAGGCACCCTGGTGATGCCCCCAACACACTTCCCCAGGCAACTCATCACATTGGTGCCTGCCTTCAGTCATCCGATCAACTAGAAAACTCACAACTCCCAAACACAAGTGACCCACCAGCCTGAGCTTCCCCCAGTAGGAGAGATTAACAGCTGTTCACAATGCCATAATATTGTTTTTAACTGCATAAAATAAGTTAAAAAGGATTACAAAGGAAAGCAATTGCATTGAACAAAGATGTGATTTTATTCCCATCCAAGTCATAGACCCCCTGAAATCTATCCACAGACCCCTGCTCTAGAGCATAGCTTAATTGCCACCCGCTATAAGGGATCTTTATTGATGCCAGTGTCAGCAGGGATTATTTTATTTGTCAGTTACAAGAGACCTCCCAAACTTGGAAAGAATACCCCTCAGAGTTCAGGGCAATTCCATCTGAGCAAATCTTGGGGTGAGGGGAAAAAGAACTAACAATGACTCTTCTCTCTTGCCCCCCAGACCCAACCCTGTCACAGTCTCACTTTTATATGTGGATACCTGGCCCCGGGCACACAGTAGTGCTTAATGTATGTTTGCTGATGGATTGACCTCCAACCAGTTGTTTTCTGTTCCTCTTACAATGTTTGGTGTTGTTCAGTAGTTATTTAGTCATGTCTGAGTCTTCATGACGCTATTTGAGATTTTCTTGTCCCATATGGAGTGGTTTGCCATTTCCTTCTCCAGTTCATTTTACAGATGAGGAAATTGAGGTAAACAGGGATATGCAACTTGTCCAGGATCACACCACTAGGAAGTGTCTGAGGTCACATTTGAACTGAGGTCTTCCTGACTCCAGACCTGGAACTCTATCCACTGCCCCATCTTAAAATTACTTGGTTAATGCGTATATTACCTGTATTTACTTTCCATGTACATGTTCCATTCCACCACTAGAATGTTAACTACTTGAGGATAGGAACAGCTTTGATTTTGTTTCCTTAATTGCCTAGCACCGAGCACAGTGTTTAGCATATAGTGGATACTTAATAATTATTTGTTTGAATTGAATTTGTTAACGTGCAACCCCAGAAATATGTTGATGTCATTATAGTATCATTCATTTAGATTCCAATGAAACAAAGCATCATGGGGCAATGGGAAGATGCTGGAATAAGGAGACCTGTACCCAGTCTTGACTTGATTACCATTTTGCTTTGTGGCCCTGGGCTAGTCACTTTTCTCTGGGCCTTGAGTTTCCCCTTCGATGAAAGAATATTAGATGATTTCTGAGCTGCCTTTCAACTCCCAAGACTCAAGGATCCCAGATTCTGATTTAAATAGTCTGAACTCTGCTGCCACTGAGGGGACTGTGGGACCCTTTCTTCGGAGGACTTCCTGGGAAGGGCTGCTTCTCAATATTGAATTACCGTTTCAGTAATGGCTTCATGTTTAGTTCTCAGCACGTGAGGTGCTCCATCAAACTGGGTGGCCTTTTCTAAATCATGTGCCTGACGTGTCAGGAGGTCTCTAGGTTTCCCTTGAAAACACTTTCCAGCCCAGATCCATCTGATAGGGGTTGTAGCTTACGATGAAGCCATCTGATTGGAAACTGAATCAACTACAGCAAATGCTGGAATATAGTGTAAGGTAGGGGGAGGGGAGAAAGGGAGATGTGCTATTTTCTGTGTTTTCTTACTAGAAAGGAATGAATATGGGGTTACTTTCCCACCACCCTCGATATACAGACACCTACGCTCACCCACACACCCGCAGACACACACACACACACACACACACACGAACATTCACACACGTGCACACTCACACGCACATGCACACACCTTGGATTTTTACCCATTGATGCATATGATGCTCAGTTCTTTTGTAGGGCGAGTTAAAAAGGGATGGATTTTTTTTTTCTGGTGACAGCTTTGTTAAGTTACTCAGTTGCTTTAGGGTTTCAACTGAAATAGCTACTGAACTCTTTGATCTGGTCTGATCCCCTTAAACTAAACCCCAGGCTAGATCAGAATCATGCTTTGCAGGGGGAGGGTCAAACTATCTAGGCTGGTCTCCCTAGGCAGGAAGGGGAGCTAGGGCAGGCCCTGAAGTGACAGCCATAAATGAGAACAGGGCTGGAGATAGAAGGAAAAAGGAATTAGGAGGGTTTTCCCAGAACACATCCTTTTACCAGGACTCCAGTGTTAGTGCTTTCTCCCTCTCCTCTCCCTCCCTTTCCACCTCTGTTCCTCTCCTGTCATCTTTCTTCTTTCCTCCCATCCCTTCTCATCTCCTCCCTTCCCTCCCCCTCCCTGGCTCTCTCTGCATCCCCCTCTTTCCCAGACCCCAGCTTTGCACCTCAGCTACCATATTTGGAGGAGGGAAGGGGAAGGAATCCTGGGAGTGTACAGTGAAAGAAATCACCCATATGGGTCATTTCCTGGCAAAGAATGAGAGCAAATCTGCAGTAAAACCCAGGAGCGTCAGGATAGAAATTCCAGGCGAAGAGCTGCTTGGCAGAGGGTGACTCCTTCCTATTCCCACCAAGTTGACTCTTCTGTGTTTCCTGTTAAGGTGATGGTCAGTGTTGTCCTCACATCTCAATGCATAGCTAAGACGTTCTCTTGTGATTTTGACTCTCAAGAGGCATGCACTTGGCACCTCCTGGTGTGAAGGAAAGAACATTGGCTTTGGAGTCAAAGACCAGGTTTACAGCCCTAGTCTGACGCTCTGAGCAGGCCAGTCGGCAAATATTGATTATGTTCCTCCTAGGGATGTGCTGGACACTGCTAAGTGGGACAGATAAGTGGTCACCTTTGTGACCTTGGGCAAATAACGGAGACTGTAACTGGCAAACACTTTCCAGCCCAGATTCGTCTGATAGGATACAGAATTCCAGAAATGCTGTTTCTTCATCTATAAGATGAAGGGGTGGAACCAGGTCCCTTCTGGATCCTTATGTTCCCATGTGCTTCAAATGGAACCTTGAGTAGAATGCAGCTTATTCATTCCTGTATCCCATGCCCGGAGCTTAATACAAGGCCTGGGACATAGGAGGAGTTTCATAAAAGCTTGTTGATTGGCTGGTTTATGTCCCTCCTCTGCTCCAACTACAGACCTCTCTGGCTTCTTTTAAGTCCCCACTAAAATCCCACCTTCTACAGGAAGCCTTCTCCAACCCCTCTTAATTCTAGTGTCTTTCTTCTGTTAATTATCTCCCATTTATCTCATGTATGGCTTCTTTGTATGTTTGTTTTCATGTTGTCATCTCCCCCATCAGACTGAGTACATTGAGGGCAGGGTCTGTCTTTTGCCTCTTTTTGTATCTCCAGCACTTAGCGCAGTGCCTGACATATAAAGGGCACTTAATTATTCTTTATTGATTGGTTGATTAGTATGGATTGATTGGTCAGTGAGCTGGATGACCAATGTTAGGTTGTTACCACCTGAGGACTTGAGGTCTGTGACAGTAGTAGGGGATGGGGAAGGAATAAACTCACCAGGTAAGTGAATTTTCCAGATAACTGAAGTTCATCCCTTGAAGCACTTACAGGTTTTTGAGTTTTAACCATTTAAATGGAAATCTTTCTACATGCCTCCCCTGCGTACCGGGAGTCATCTGTTTGGTAAGGAAAATTTATTGAAGCTGAGTGTTCGGCCGCAACAATTCATCACACAAAGTGTGCCAAACATAATTTAACCTTTCTTGATGACTCAGGCCTACCATTATGAATCCCATCTTTTCCTGAAGTGCCACTGGGGTCATTCCCCTCCCCTGCCCAAAAATGGTTCGTGACTGCCCCTGACCTAATGAGCAAAGCCCCGGCTCATTAGTTTGGCAGCAGCTCTCTCCAAATTTTGGCTCACATCAACCTTCTACTGGAACCTAGAACATCCCTTCCACTCCAGCCAAAATGAACTATTCCTGTTCCCTGAATGCTCATTCTACATGATACAGTGGATAGGTGTTCTCACTCTACAATCACAAGTTCTGTGTTCAGATTCTGCCTCTGACACCTATTGTCTGTATGATGTTGGGAAAGTCACTAACTTCCCTGGCTCTTTGGTTTTTTAATGCGTAAAATGAGAGAGTTGAACCAGATGGTCTCTGAAGTCCCTTCACAACCAAAGAGCTATGATCTTATGGCTGTTTCATTGCTATTTCCCACTTCCCCACATTTGCTCATGTTGCTCTGTCTTGCTGAAATATGCTCCCACTCCCCACTCCCACTCTTTCAGCATCTTTCTGTCCTTCAGTGCTAAACTCAACTTTTTGAGGTCTCCCTACCACTAGAAGAGAGCTTTCTTCTTCCTTTTTCTGTATCCTTACAACAATTAAATTTGTAAACCATCATTACATATAATTGGAAAAAAAATAAAATTCTATTAAGTGGGGAAAAAATTAAATTTGTATCAATCATAAGGCTTATTATTTATTATCTAATACTTGTAAGGGAGGGAGGAAGAATAAGTATTTATAAAGCACCTACTATGTGCCACATATTGTGCTAAGCACTTTCTACTATCTCATTTCATCCTCACAACAATCCTGGTAGGAAGGTACTATTTTACTATTGAAAAAACTGAGGCAGACAGGTTAAATGACTTGCACAGGTCACACAGCTATAGTAACTTTCCAAGACCAGATTTGAATTCAGGGCTTTCTGTCTCCAGGCCCAGCATTCTATCCTATTGGACCACCAGCTGCCTCAGTACCTTGATCTGTGCTACTTATCTCCCCTATCAGGTTGTAAGCTTTTGTTTTATATTATTGACATAATGATATGTGTGTATTCATGGTCTTTTGCAGCGGACAGGCCGTTGGCCTCTACGTTGTGTTAGCTCCAAGCTTTCCCTCAATTGTTCCTTCTCACACATGCCAGGGTGCTCTCTTTCCTTTCATTTTCTGCCTTATTTCCAGACCATTTTGTAGGTGAGAACCCAAGAATAATTTTAAGCCTCTCCTCCCTATTCAATTCCACACTTATTGAGTGCTTGCTGTATGTACAACCCTGTGTTAAGCACTAGGGGAAGATACAAAGTATAGCAAAGGCATTGTTCCCTTCCTTCATGGGCCCCCCTGCCTTATATGGCAATATGGTTTGATGGAAGTGAGTATTAGGTTTGGGGTCAGGAGACTGGATTTGAACACTGGTTCTGCTCTGTAAAAACAAGTAAAACAAACACTTGTATTTTAATTTTTTTCAATTAGCTGTTGACCACTTCCTTCAGGAAATCTTCCATGATCTCGCCATTAATAATAAACTTTTTCTCCCATGAAGCTTATATAGTGATTGAAGTGCTTTCTTTACAAACCTTCAAAGTGTAATACACATGTTAGTTGTTATAATTATTGATTCCTTTATATGTTATGGTTATAATACCTATAGCATAATATGTATTATATGTATGTATTATTTAGTACAAATAATATGTTATGTATATCATATATAGTACATGTATAATACATATATTGTACTTATAGTACACAAAGGAATTAAACATTGTAAAAGAATAATAATCTATGTGTGTCATATATACAGGATTGAGAGCTAAAATGAAACTTCCCTCATTTTACAGATAAGGAAACTGAGGCCTTGAACAATTAAATGACTTTCCTATTGGCATATACGTAGTAAAGATCAGAGTCTTTGGGCTTTGGGTTGATGGATGGTAGAGGGGGGAGAGTGGTAGGGAGAGAAAATAATTGACCTGAAGGCCATGAACTGGTTTCCTTCCTTCCTTCCTTCCTTCCTTCCTTCCTTCCTTCCTTCCTTCCTTCCTTCCTTCCTTCCTTCCTTCCTTCCTTCCTTCCTTCCTCCCTCCCTCCCTCCCTCCTTCCTTCCTTCCTTCCTTCCTTCCTTCCTTCCTTCCTCCCTTCCTTCCTTCTCCCTATCTCACCTGAACTAGAAATGCAGGGCCACTCATGGGCCCATTTCCAACTCCGATCACTATGGAAGTTTTCACCTGCTCCATTTTTCAGGTGGGGTTACTTGACCCCTCCTTAGACAATCTGGTGGCCCCTCCTTCCCAGGGGCTTACCATATTAATATTGAACCTATACTGGACACTCACCTGAGCTATATCTCAGAACTCCTGAGCTCCAGAGATCCTCCAGTCTTAGCTTTTCCAGCAATCAAAGATTATAGGTGGGTGCCACCACATCCAACTTATATATTGCCATTTTAAGGATAGTAAAACTAAAATTCAGAGGAGTGGAATAATTCACGTAAGGTCACATCATTAGTTAATAGCCCAACCCTCTGTTGATCAGCCTAGAAGCTTCTACTTACTCCATTTTTGCCCTGGGTCAGTTAGCCCTCCTTAGCCAGCTTTTTGACTTTAGACTACTGTAGCTCGTGACCCCTGAACTCAAGCTACACTCAGTCTTTCTAGTAGCAGGGATTGCACATAACTGCCAGCACTCCTGGTGAACTTGTCTGTTTCATTGTTTGATAATTATTTTTCATTATACAACTAGGTCTCAGTTAGTACAACATAATGAATCCCTGAAGTGGTCACATTATTTGAATTTAGACTATTCAAAGTTGTAATTATATCTAAAATATGGTAATTGACTCCAGCTTAGTGGAAATATGCAATGAAAATTCAAAAAATGTGACTATGTCATAGGATGTTAATCACACCTTTCTGTAATTGGTTTCCTTTCCTCTGTATCTTGACACATTTAAAAACAATCTTCTGAGAAAGGGTCTGTAGGTTTCCCTAGACTGGACAAAGCAGTAATATAAGGTAATTTCCAAAGGTACCTAACTGGGCACTAATGACCATCCACAACCACTCCTTTCACTGTAATCCCCATTCCCAACCCCCCTTAAGGGAAGCAAGTGTGCTGCTGTGGAAAGAATACTACATGTAAAATCAAGGGATCTGGGTTTGAATTCTGATTGCCATTTTCTAGCAGTGTGACCTTAGGCACATCATCATCTTTAGGCCTTGGTTTCCTTATCTGTGAAAAATGAGATGACTTTCAGAGTTCTTTCCTGATTTAAATCTGGGATCCTTTCAGGTACCCCTATTTTTGTAGTCTTTGACATCCCTTCTTCCCCACTAAAATTTTTAAGACTCCCTTTCTCCTAGGACTATTTAGATTTTAATAGGGAGCTTTTAAAGGTTGAAAAGCCTTCTAAAAGCAAAGAAATGCCTCTCTTAAGGGGAATGTCAGGCCCCATAAAAGGCAACAGGAGCACCGTTTGGGGAATAAAGGGACTTCTCCAGCCAAATCCAAGGTCACTCTCCCCACCCATAAGCAGGCCCAGAAACCTAAGATTTGTGGTCCATAATAAGGCTTGTCATTCATTCCCTTTTCCTGGCATCAGTGCAGTAAGAAATCCCACTATAGGCCAGTGGTTCTTAATCTTTTTTATGTTATCCATTCTTTGGGCAGTCTACTGAAGCCTGTGGACACCTTCTCAGGAGGATATTTTTAAACAATTATGTTTAAAGCATAAAATAAAATAGAATTACAGAGGAAACCAATTATATTCAAATCATGATTAATTTTTTTTCCCACCCAAGTTCAAGGGTCCATACATCCATAGACCCCAGGTAAGAATCCCTGAGTTTACCCAAATGCCCATTATTTGTGGGCCCTACACCAGGCCTTCAAATAAATCAGGCCTAATCACTATTGAATACATTCTACCTTTTTTCTCTTTTAACTACTTAGATTTTCACGGGCATTTGAAGGAGGTGGTACACAGAGGCAGGTACCTCTGTACTCATTGCAGGGGAGGTCAGGTGTGACTTTAGAGTGGGAAAACTGGAGAGTCTGACATTTCCCTTTTGACCTATACTGCATCACCCTCAGGTATTTACTGAGGGCCTAGGTCTGCATGGCACTGTATCTGGTAAGGAGGCCGGGTCCTCAGCAGGTTTACATGGCAGTGGAGAGACTCATTGTTCAGGTGGGTCCCTTGTTTCAGGACTGGTCACTTTTCTCATGATCAGTCTGAGGTAAGAGGCAATCAGGAGCGTCTTTGACCAAATCCTACGCTTATCCCAGGGGCATGCCAACAACATAATTTCTGCAAAGAGATCCCTGCCTACCTATGTCCCACTTTCTTCACATTCCCAGGAAAACCTAGATGGGTGAATGTATATTTGTGTATATATGTCTGTGTACATCAAGGCAAAGCCGACCCAAAGAGGAGAGAAGAAAATGCACCTTCTCTTCTTTGCAGAAGTGGAGAGCTGGGTGTGAAAAAATGCAGACAAATTTGAAATGTTGCTTAGTTTTGCTGAACTATTTTGGGGGCTTTTTTTCTTTACTTTTTATTGTCACAAGGGTTGGCTTGCTGGTTAGTAGAGGGATACATTCAGAAATTATGGCGATGTGAAAACAAAAGATAGGAATAAAAAAACTCTTTTTAAAGAAAGCAAGGCAGAACTTTTAGTTATTAGGAAATTCGTCCTGCCTTAACTCTGATTCATGGACTGCTGTGGGATAAAACTCTCTTGAGTCTCAGTATCCATCTTGGGGAAACCTGAAAGGTCCCTTGAGATTGAATTGATCACTTGCAACGTGTTTCAGGGTCCTGGATTGAAGAATGTTGCAGGACCATTGTCAGATTATTGAGGACAGGGAACAGTTTCTTATTTATCTTTTGTATCTGCTCCAATTTTTTTCTGCTCCTAGCAAAATACATGGGGATATGTAAGAATTGTTTGTTGAGTGGAGGAATGTGAGAATCAGGCAAAAGTATCAGAAAAGTTTAATTTTGGTTTAAGAATCTCCCTGTGCCTCTTCCCTTCTCTACCTTCCTCCTCTTTCAATCTTTCCCATTCCCTCAACCCCCATACATATACACATGTGGGTGTGAAGAGAGAGAGAGAGAGAGAGAAGAAATTCTTAAACCAAAAGATGCTTGTTATGTGTGTAAAGAGAGAGATAGAGACGGAGAACAGGGGAGACCGACACAGAGAGAGGTAGAAAGAGACACAGAGAGAGACAGAGAGGGTGAGATAGACACAGAGAGACAGACAGACACACACACACACGGAGTGGGGAGAGGAGAGAGAGAGAAGGAGAGAGAAGGGGGGACAGAAACAGACACAGAGAGGTAAAAGCAGACATAGAAACAAAGAGGGGGAGGGGAGAAGGAGAGGGAGAGAGAGAGAGAGAGAGAGAGAGAGAGAGAGAGAGAGAGAGAGAGAGAGAGAGAGAGATGGAGAGAGGTATTCAATCATCTCAGCTAAATGTCTCCTGAGCTGCTGTCAGGAAGAACCATTTCCTTTTACGGTATCTTGAATACAGCTCAGACTACCAAATGCATCAGCAGAAGCTTCCCTCGTCACCATGCCTCCCAGACGTCTGCTCACAATGATGCTCTGTAAAGAAGCTGTGATTGATCTGAGTCTGGAGAGGGTATCTCTTTGAGCCACAAATGACTCATCATCAGATACAATAAGACTCTATCAGCAGGCAATATTTATTAAAGGAGAACCACAAGAAAAGGGCACTGTTTAATCCAAAGGAATGAATCACTAATGGTAGAATTTCAGGCAGTGGTTGGGTGAAGATCTTAGAATCATAGATAGAGTTGGAAAGGACTTAAGAGGCCACCTAGTCCAATACCCTAATTTTATAGGGGAGGGAACTAAGGTCCAGAGAGGTTTAAATGATTTGTCCTACGTCACACAGAGAGTAAGCAGAGCCAAAACAGGATCTTTTACCGGGTCCTTTGACTTCAACCCATCACATTGCTCCTTCAAATCACACCATATAAAGATAATCCTTTAGTCTTATACTCTGATGAAAACTGGTGGACTTTTAACAACCCCTGAAGTGTTCTTTCTAAGCTTCTGAGAGAAGCTGCCCAGTGGCCCATCCTACTCTACCAGCAACCTCAAGCTAGGTATATCTTATGCTTAGTAAACTGTAGCTTTCCCCTCACACTGTTGACACTGTTGACCTTCACCCTCTACTTGCCAGTTATCTGGTGTCTCAGGCCCATAGTGACTGTGTCCGGCTGCTTTCTGAGAAGTGCCTCCAACTGCCTTCAGCTAGTACCTCTGACTGAAGCTGGAATATCAAGGGTTCAAACAGCAAGAGTTCCCTGAAAGTAAGAGGGGAGCCAGCAAGATTATTTGCTTCACTTAACAGCCCCAAAGCACCAGGTAGTTGCCCACCACAGCAAGTGGCAAAGGTTAGGTGCTGGGCTTCTCCAATAGAAAAGAAAGTCATAGTTGCTGTCAACTGTTGCTGGTGTCCTGTTAGTGCAAATAATTGAGAACTGAATTAATCGTCATTTCTAGACTCATTCTCCAAGTGAAACCTAGTAAGAGTTTTGCCATTCATTCTCTGCCTGGGCTCTGGGCGTCTGCCCTTCAGGTGGGGATAGTGGATAATACAATCTGGAACAAGAGAAGGGGATGTTAGGACCCAGAGTAGTTCAAAGACAGCGTGGAAAGAGAACTTTGACTTTGAAGTCTAAGTTCAAATGTTTTCCCTGCCATTTACTACCAGTGTGACATGGGGCAAATTACTTCACTTCCCTAGACCTCTGCTTCCTCATCTGTCAAGTGAGAGGGTTGGGCTACACGGCCTCTGAGGTTCCTTCCTGATATAGAAATCAGATCCGATGAGCCAGACAACCCTCCCATTTTACAGGGAAGGAAAGTAAGACCCAGGGAGAAAAAATGACTTACTCAGTTGCCCAGGTAATATGATAGCCCAGCAGGATACTTTTTCCATCATATCACACAGGGAGAAAGGGGAAGGACCATCTTTAAGATCATCATTGGGGAATTTTATATATAAATTTGACTCAGAATAAGTTGCATGGTTCAGAAAGGCACATGCAGAAACTCATACACCTCCACTACTCTTTACAATCAGCTGCTATTTTTCTGAAACAATAGTGTTAGATTCTCAGAAGATGTTGCATGAGAGGCATTGAGATATAGTGGGTAATGGTAAGTACTTATATAATGCTTTAAGATTTGCAGAGTCATTTATCTATGTTACTACATTTGAGTCTCACAACAACCCTGGACTGAAGGTAGGTTTTTGCTATTATCCCCAGTTTACAGATGTGGGAACTGAGGCTGAGAGAGGTTAATTGACTTGCCTGGGAATTACATAGATAGTAAATGTCTGAGGTAGAATTTGAATTCAGGTCTTTCTGACTCCAAACTCAATATTCTATGCCTGGTACATCATAGGTTCTTAATAAATATGTATTGATTGACTTGACTATGCCCTCTGCCACGTAGTTACTTGGAGTCAGAAAGATTTGACTTTCAGTCCTGCCCCAGACTCTTAACTGAGTGACTCTGAGTAGGTCATTTGAACTTTTCTAGGTCTCAGTTTCCTTATCTGTGAAATGGGCGTAATAATAGCACCTGCCTCACAGGGTTGTTGGAAAGTCCACAATGAGGTAATATATGAAAAGCCTTTGCAAATGTTAATGCCCTTTGTGCATGTGAAATGCTGTTATCATTTCATTGGCAGTAGATTTACCTCCCTAATTGAGTTTTGTGAAAATGTATTTGAATTTCCTGAGCCCACAGTGGCCAGGCCATGTGGGGGACAACTGAGAAATCTGCCTACTATTAAAAAAAAATTGGCAGCAGGCCCTGCACAGAGTAAATTACCCACCCTCAGTTAAATAAAAAAATAATGATCCTAAAAGTTGTATTCCTTGAAATTTCATTGGAGTCCCCTGTGAGGGGGTGGTGAGGTGGAGGAGCCCTCTTTTGTTCTAGCGCTAGATGAAATTGTTTTATTCCCTGGCCCAGGGGCCTGTAACTGTCCTAACTGTGAGATACTTCCTGAACTGAAAGCAGGTACAGTGCAGGGGCTGGGGAAAGCTCCAGTAGCCCTTCCCTAGCTCTTCCATGTTAGGGGGGAGTTTCCCAGAGTTCCACATTTGCTTAGTAGATTTTGGTGGCTGGCATTCCAGCATGTGCCTTGCCTGTTATTCCAATAAGAATGTAAGTTTCTTCCGGAGAACAGGGAAGTCCTAGCTTTTCATTGTTTCCCTTCCACATGCTGCTTCCTATACTGCACTGATGCTTGTGCTGTCAGGGTCCTCGCTTGGGAGCTGGAAAGAACTTTAAGAGATGATTGGACCTCACAACTTCATTTTATTTTATTATTATAGTATATTTTGATATCCATATTATCTATCATATTTTGTCTTGAGACTTAGTTTCCCTCTTTTGCCAAGCCTGGAAGGGTGGTAGTCACCCATGGACCTGATCCCAAAACAGATCAACATGGAAACTTTTACTCCTCTCTTTTTCTGGCCTGGGTTGGTTCATCCCTCTTTTGGCAGTGTGGTAGCCCTTCAGTCCCTGGGACTCAACATGTTGGTGCCAGACAGTGAGCACACCCAATAGGCTTTGGCCCTGATACTACTCAGAACTCCAAACTCAAGCAATCCCATTGACCTCAGGGGCTATGAGATGGATCACCCATCAGGTCCTCTGACTCCACATGCTGTGCTCCTTCACCTTGAAAGATCAGAGCAAAGAGACACTTTAGAGATCCACATCTGGAGTTTTATAGAAGAAGAACCAAGGTCCTAAAAGGTGAAATCATTTGTTCAGAATCACAGTTAGAGGATGAGCTGTATCTAGTAACTGAGGCAGCCTGACTCTCATTTCCAAGATGAATCCATGGGGCTACATTCATTCATTTGGTGAGTGGCAGAACTTCTGAAATGAGTGATAAGAAATGAAATCCAGGTCTCTATATTAGGCATTATCCAATGGGAAGAATGGAGGGATGGGCCTCCTCTCTATGTATTGGCTCCTGTGGCCCCTAGCAGCCAGTCTTATGGTGCTCAGTGTTGATTGTCTCCTACTTGACAATGTTTTTTAAAGGCCCAAGGTAAGGGAGAAGTCAAATCCTTTGGCTAAAAAATTTTCTGTGAATTTCACTTATCTATCCTCTCTTTACTCTTCATTACGTTGTCTATAATACTAGAATTTTTATGCCACCATGTAGGTTTTTCCTTTAAAAAAAAAAAAAGCCTTTTTTTTTTTACGCTCACAAAATATGGGCTATCAGTTTGTTCTCTAAAAGTGGCAGCCTTAATGGAGAAAGACCTTCTGGCCCCTTCCTGGAAATGAGCAGTCTGTAGAATTAGGGTTGTCATAGCCTGGGCTGTGGGTTCTTCAGAGTTCACGCATTAGATTGAATCTAATACTTCTGAGAAAAACGTCAGCATTCCTTCTTTCTAGGCCTTTGACCCCAGGATGGTTGATGATTTGGCAGCTTTCCTCAGGGACAGGGACTAAATTTGGGATTTTGTTGATATTGGGAATTTCTATCAATGCAGGTTTGCAGTTAAAGCTGCCTTGCCAGGTTCACACAACCAGTATGTGTCAGAATGGGAACTTGAACCCAGAGCTCTCCTGGCTGTGAGGCCATTTCTTTATCCAGAAAGTATCCCCTTAACTGTGAAAGTATCCCCTCATTTGCCCTCCTTCCCTTAGAAATATTTGCATCTGCCACTGGATATAAAGTAACAAGGCACTGTACTTGTGTTTAGGTTTTATCATTCCCTCTTTGGTTACTTTCTCTCAGCCCGTTTCTCTCAGATCATTGGTTTAAAATACTTCCTGGTTTTCTGTTGGATCAGCATTTTGTAGAGAGAAAGCCTCCTGATGCATGTGGCCCAACCAGAGTTCTCAGCACAGGCCCTGCAAGGCTGTTCCTGGCTCAGATCACTGGGAGTTGAGGCCAGTGTTTGGAATCCAAACAGGCAGTCCTAGCAGGGCATGACTAGGGCCAGGTGGGATTGTGGCCAGGCGTGGGGGGCTCAGGACTCCAGTCTGCACCATCTTGGCCCACCTGGTAAGGGACTTGATTTGAGAAGTATATTGGGCTGGTGAGATTGGACACAGTTTAGCAAGTGTCTCTGCACGGCCCCTGTGTCATCTCTTAGCCATTCCCATGAGAATAATATCCAGCCTTATATCTTATCCTGGACTTTGCTCCTGCCAAATCTACTTGTGAAAGAAGGAAGAAAGAAAGGGAAAGAGGAAAGAAAGGAGGGAAGGAGACAGGAAACAAAGAAGGAAGGAAAGGTGAGAGGAAGGGAAGAGGAAGAAAGGAAGAGAAAGGAACAGAAGGAGGAAGGAAGGAAGGGAGAGAGAGAGACAGAGAAGGAGAGAAGGAAGGAAGATACTAAGCACTGTGTTAAATGCTGTTTACAAATATTATCTAATTCAGTCTTCACAACAACCCTAAGAGGTGGGTGCTATTTTTATCCCCATTTTATAGTTAAGGAAATGGAGGAAGACAGAGATTTAAGTGACTTGTCCAGGGTCACAAGACTAGTTAATGTCTGAGGCTGGATTTGAACTCAGGGCTTCCTGCCTCTAGGCCTAGCACTCTATCCACTGTGTCACCAAGCAGCCAGTATAAAAAACGTGACTTCCACTTTCTACCATTTGGGTCCTGGCACATTCCTCTCCTGTAATCTCCCTCTCTGCCAATTGTGTCTCTGGCTCTAACACAGTCATCACCTCCAGCAAGTCCATTGGCTCGCTTGTTCACATTATGTCACAGCTTAGATTTAGACCTGGAAAGGACCTTAGATTTCATTTAGTCCAAGAGAATTGTGACCTGCCCAAGGGCACAAAGGCTTCCGACCATAGAGGTCAGGCTAGAAGACTTTAAAGGCCGCCATGTCCAATTCCTTCATTATGCAGATGAGGAAACTGAAGTCTAGAAAGCCATTAAATGGCTTGGCCAGGTTCACCCAGCGAGGCTGTAAATAGCAGAGCTTGGAATTCAAACCTGCATCTCTCCTCTGATTCCAAATCTGCAAGATGCCTCCCATCTGCAATACAGTGATTCATCATTGGGGGCATATTGCATTTTAAGCAGCCTCGTGTCATTTGTCCTGGGCTGAGTTTCTGTTCTCAGGAGATTCTAAGCTCCTCAAAGAAAGGGAGAGTTTCTGTGCCTAGCTAGCCACCGAGGTCCCTTCTGTGCACCCAGGGCTGTGCCCTGAATGTTGTCAGATTGCCTTGAACTTTTACTCACCTGGCTTGGCCCCTCCCCTGGGGGTTGGATTTTTCCTTGCTCTGGCAGGTGGAGAAGTGGAGAGATACGGAAGTTCCGTGATGTGCCTCGGGCCAGGTAGTTGATTCAGAGCCAGGGTTGGGCCCAGTGCCAGTCTTCTCACTTGCTGAATCACTTGCCTAGGCATCCTCTGTCTTTCCCAGGATCCAGTGAACCTTGTAAGCCTCGGGCTACTTGCCTGGGTAGTGTGACAGCCTATTCTGTTGGACTCTCCTGCTGGTGGGGCTATGAAGGGATTGGGTTGGATTGGGTTTTACAGATAAGGAAACTGAGGCCCAGGGAGATTAGTGACTTGTCCAAAGTTACACAAGTAGTGAGTGTCAGAAAAAGGATTTGATTCCAGATTCTTCTGACTCCAGAACCATTATTCTTACTGAGCCGGGTTCAAGTCCTCCCATTTGTGATATGTGCTCACTGTATGACATTACATGGGTCCTTTCAGTGCCCCCAGACAACTCTCTAAGACTGGAAATGAGTTCATGGGAGCCTAGATGTACTGCTGGAAGAGGCTCCAGAGATCATCTGGTCTAACCCCTCCATTTTACAGATAAGGAAACTGAGATTCAGTACTAAAGTCACACAGTTAATAAGTATCACAAGTGGGATTTGAACCCAGGTCTTTTGACTCCAGAGCTAACAAGTTTTCCTACTGCACCATGCACCCTCTATGCCAGAAAGGAGGGGAAGGGAAAGGAACACACACACACACACACACACACACACACACACACACACACACACACCACCTGCTCTGTGCTAGCTACTATACTAAGTACTTTTTCTAAAGATTATAGAGCACCAGGCTTGGTATCAGGAAGACTTATCCTCATGAGTTCAAATCCGGCCTCAGATACTTACCGGCTGTGATTTTCTACATTTTTTGGAGCCCCCTACACTAAGGTTCTACTCACAGGCACACACTCAAGCATCTCAAGCTGAAGACAAATCAACTGTAAGCTCAGGCACTTATTACCTGTGTGACTCTAGGCAAGTCATTTAACTTTGTTTGTCTCAGTTTCCTCATCTGTAAAATGAGCTGGAGAAGAAAACTGGAGGCCATTTCAGTATTGCCCAGAAAGCCTCAAAATAGGGTCATAAAGAGTCAGACAACACTGAAACGACTAAACCACCAAAACAAAAATCTCATTTGATCCTTACAACAACCCTGGGAGATAGATGCTGTTTATGCCCATTTTACAGATGAGGAAAATGAAGCAAACAAAAGGTAAGTGACTTGCCCTCAGTCACACATGAAGGAACTGAGGCTAGATTTGACTTCAGATCTTCTGACCCCAGACCCAGGCTTCTATCTACTGTGACACCTCACTGCCTGATCAAGGGACAAGCTGATTTTCAGGTTAGGGTGGGTAATAAATAGCAGAAGTTCCATCTGTACCATCTTGCATCTAATTCTGTCTCCCCGCTGTTGGTCCTCAGAAATCTGGCTAGATGTACTGCAAGGACAAGTGATGTCACACATTATCTACTCCTACTTCTTCATTTGACTGATTAGGAAATTTGGGAGCCAGAGAGATGAAGTGAATTACCACAGATGACATAGCTCACAAGTGGCAGAGTCAAGATGGAGACCTAGGCTTTCTGATTGCCCTGAGCCACCTATGACATTCCCCAAATTACTTGGTTGGAGGCCGGCCGGTTTGGGGAAGGAGAATGAAGGGAGTGCAACATGTGGGTGGAAAACAGAAATTACCCAGTGACAGGGAGGAATGATGAATTTCGTTTCATCTTCATTTTTTGTATTTATAACCCCAAGACCTAGCACACTGCCTGGCACCTAATATGGTACTCAAATATGAGCTTGTTGATTGTGTGAAGGGAAAGGAAAGGAAATAAGCATGTATTAAGTGTGCTGTGTGCTAAATGTTTGACAGATATCTCATTTGGTTCTCCCAACAACCCTAGGAGGTAGGTGCTGTTATTATCACCATTTTACAGTTGAGGAAACTGAGGCAAACAAAAAATGACTTGCCTAGAGTCACACAGCTAGTAAGTGTCTGAGTTTGTAATTGATTTGTCTTCAGCAGTGCTTGAGGTACTTGGGTGTGCGCCTGTGAGTAGAAAAATCTAGGTGGAGGGGGCTCCAAAAGACATAGAAAATCACAGACCCCCAACTCAAATTGCTTACTGTTTGCTTGCAAACAGGAGAGACAACCAGAGGGCCTGAGCAAATTCCAAAGAGCAAAGGAATAGGGTCTGCAGAGATATAGCATGCACGGCAAATGAATGATCTGTGTGGGATAAGATTTAGTCTGGGAAGGCTTCTTGGAGGAGGTGGGCTGAACCAGGAAGGAAGTGAGTGATGTGGCCTGACAGAACAGTTGGGAGGCATATCTCAGGAAGGAGAAAGAATGTGAGCATAGGTACAGAGGCATGAATGAACAAGGTAACTGTTAAGGGGGATGGTAAGATCAGCTTTGCTGAGTGGAGTACAGGATGAGGTGGGATAAACCCTAGGGGCTGATTGCTGTCTT
This sequence comes from Bettongia penicillata ogilbyi, assembly GCA_023548195.1. Classification (NCBI taxonomy): domain Eukaryota; kingdom Metazoa; phylum Chordata; class Mammalia; order Diprotodontia; family Potoroidae; genus Bettongia; species Bettongia penicillata. The sequence goes on from JAJHZJ010000100.1 coordinate 5,970,392, forward strand.
GGATGCTGGCCATAGATGTTTTAGTTGTTTGGTTTTGGGGTTTTTTTTTTTTGGGGGGGGGAATGTATGCCAAAATTAGGCAATAAACTCCACAAATCAGGGATTATGTCTTCTCTTAATTTTATATCTCCTCCAGCACCTGACTTAGCAAGTGTTTGTTGATTTGAATTTGTCTAGGTAGTTCAATGGATAGAATGCCAGACCTGGAGTCAGGAAGACTGGGGGTTCAAATCTAGCCTCAGGCACTAGCCATGTGACCTTGGGCAAGTCACTTAACCCTGTTTGCCTCAGTTTTTTTATCTGTAAAATGAGCTAGAGGAGGAAATGGCAAACCACTTGATATCTCTGCCAAGAAAACCCCAAATAGGGTGACAAAGAGTTGGACAATGACTGAAAAATGACTCAGCAACAATAGCAAAATTTGCATCAATATCTGGTGAGGGATCACTTGCTGGCTTCCCCTTTGTTCTATCTGGGGCAGTGTGGAAAAAGTATTTATTGGCTCTCAAGTCAAAGGGGCTGGATTCAAATTTCTTTTCTGTCTATTACTGTGTGTGAGATGAGGATGGGAACTGGGCTTATAATTTCATAGGTTTAGAAAACTCCCACTACCGGTGAAAGTTGGCTTCTGTGCAACTCAGTCTTACAGAGGGACCTGAACCAAAGGCGTCAAACATGCCAACAACACTCTTTAGTATTCCAAGAACCAGATTAAAACATCATTAGGAAATATTTAACAAAATAAATAAAAATACAGTGAACATTGATAATGTTAATATATGGGGGGGGGGTGTTAAGTCAATATGCAGCCAAAACGGATCCTTATATGAGGTTTTGTTGTTGTTCTGTGGTATTAGACGCTCATGGATCATAGCATGCTGGGCCATTCTTTCCTCCACTGTCTACCGAAGGCTGTCCAAGCTCACGATCGTGGCTGCCGTGACACCGTCTATCCATCTCATCCTCTGCCATCCTTTTCTTTTGCCTTCAGTCTTTCCCAGCATCAAAGTCTTTTCCAATGAGCCCCATCATCTCATTATGTGGCAAAAGTGTTTTAAGTTTAGGCTTCAGTGTCTGAATGGTCAGAGTTAATTGATTTGATCTCCTTGCTGACCAAGGGACTCTCAGAAGCCTTCTCCAGCCCCACAATTTGAAAGCCTCTATTCTGTAGTGCTCAGCTTTCCTCATAGTCCAGCTCTGGAAAAACCATAGCTTTCACTATATATGAGGGGTATGTAAAACTTGGTGGCCCCCCAGTTTTTATTTGAGTTTGGATCATAGAAATTTTAACTGACTTGCCCACGGTCACACATCTAGAATAGATCAGTCAAGACTTGAACCCAAGTCTTCCTGACTTTGAAACTCAACCCTCCATCCTCTTGATTTATACTTCGTTGCTGTTCATAGCATGAGCCTTCATTTCCAGATCCTGAGCATTTTCAATGGTTGTCTCTCATGCTAGTAACTCTCTTCCTCCTCATCTCTGTCTGCAGGCTTCCCTGACTTCCTTTAAGTCTCTACTAAAATCCCTCCTTCTGCAGGAAGTCTTTCCTGGTCTTCCTTAACCCTAGTGCCTTCCCTCTGGGATCATTCCCAGTTTATTCTGTGTATATCTTACTTGAGCATCTGAGTCCTTTGTGAGAGGGACTGGTTTTTACCTTTTTTTTTTAACTTCAGTACCTGGAATATAGTAGGCAGTTAATAAGTGTTACTGACTGATTGACAGCTTTCTCACATCACTCAGTTTTTTCTGGGCTTCAGTTTTCCCACATTTAAAATAAAGGGATGGATTATAGATGACCTTTGATTTCCCTTCTAGTTTTAGATTCTACAGGGTTAGATGTCTAAGTTCTTTCCAACTCTAAATTCTTTGATTTTATAGATTTCTGAGGGATAGCCATATCCCTCAGCATATAGAGTGCCAGGCCTGGAGTCAGAAAGACCTGAGTTCAAATTTGGCCTCAGACACTTATTGACTGTGTGACTCTGGGAAAGTCACTTCACCCTGTTGGCCTGAGTTTCCTCCTTTGTGAAATGAGTTGGAGAAGGAAATGGTCAACCTCTTCAATATCTTTGCCAGGAAAACTCCTGAACAAAAACAACACTAGGGTCTTGGGCAAGTCACATTCTAGATACTTTCTCAGGGTTTCCTTTAAATTAGGAGTTCTTCACTTTTTTGTGTTTGTTCATGAATTCCTTGGGCAGTCCCTTCTCAGAAGAATATTTTTAATAGTATTTTATTTTTCCCAGTTATAAATAAAGACAATTTTTAACATTCATTTAAGAAAACTTTGTGTTCCAAATTTTTCCCTCCACTCGTTTCTTCCCTAAGATAGTAAGCAATTTGATACAGGTTATAGATGCGCAATCATATCAAACATTTTCATTTTAGTCATGTTGTGAAAGAAGAAATAGACCAAAAGGAAAAAAACTTAAAAAATAATAAAGTGATGATAGTATGCTTCAATCTACATTCAGATTCCATCAGTTCTTTCTCTGGATGTGGATAGCATTTTTCAACATGAGTTCTTTGGAATTGTCTTGGATTTCCGCATTGCTGAGAACAGCTAAGTCATTCATAGTTGACCATCAAACTATGTTGCTATTACTGTGTACAGAGTTCTCCTGGTTCTGCTCACTTCACTTTGCATCAGTTCAGAAGAATATTTTGAAATGCATAAAATAAAATACAAAGAAAATAATTCAAATAATTATCTATCTGTCTATCTGTATTAAAAGGCAAATTCGGGGACCTCAACTCCCTGCCTAGAATAAGACTGGAGTAGGTGGATCTCTGAAAGTTCATTGAGTTTTAAATTTTGTGAAGTCAGGAGACTGGAATATAACACCATGACTGAGAGAGTCATGTGCAAGGGCCATTTGCAAGGAAGGGGTTAATATTGTCAGGAACAATAGCTTTTTTTCCGTATTTTTTTTTATTATGAACTTTGAAAATTATCCATAACAAAGAGCCTTTTCATAAATAAAGAGAGCCTAGAAAAGTTGCATATGAAAGACCGGAGTTTATTGTCCTTCATAACTTTTAACACTTGGCTCTATATAAAGGACTTGTGATTTCTGTCCATTTAGGGAACTCCTTTGACCAATACTGATTACGACCTTTTGTGACGTCTTGGATAATTCTCTGGGAGTTGCCTGAGGCACACAGAGATTAAAAGACTTTTTCAAGGTCATGGTGTTGTACTTGAACCTAGGCCTTTCTGACTCCAAGCACTCGTCCACTTCCCCCATGCTGCTTCCAGGTCTTACACAGGTCAAGCATTAAGTAAGAGTTGGATTGAATTGAATTAGCTCTGGTGGATGCAGAGTGGGGCTGGGATTTTCTCCAGGTGAGATTATTGCAGACATCTATCTAAGGCCCTGCCTGAAAGAAATGCAGCCTTCAGTGGGGGAGGAGACTGAGGACATAGTCCATTGAGACCTGCTCCCTGGGGCTTAGCCAACCTTGCCGGGAGTTTCGCTCTTTGCACTTCCTGGTCAGCAGCTTCTGGGCACAGGCCCAGTGAAGTTTTGGTTTGGGTAATACTTTGATGCCCTTGCTCCAAAGCTTTAGAAAGGATATTGATTTGAATCCAGGTCAAACTGGTTTGTTTAGTGAATGGTCTTCGGAGAAACTTTAGCCAGCAAAAGTCAGAGTTTTTCGAGGTCCTCTAGTCTAGCTCCTGGGCAGCTAAGTGGCACAGTGGATAGACTTGGAATCAGGAAGACTCATCGAATCCTGCCTTAGTGTGTGTGTGTGACCCTGGGCAAGTCATATCACCCTATTTGCCTCAGTTCCCTTATCTGTAAAATAAGCTGGAGAAGGAAATGGCAAACCACTCCAGTATCTTTGCCAAGATCCCCCAAATGGGGTCACAGAGTAGGACTCAACTGAAAAAAGACTGAACGATAACGACAGCTAAGCTCACTCATTTTATAGATGAGAAACCTGAAACCCATACAGAGTAGGTGTCTTGACCGATCAGCTCACCTCTGGACTTTTGCAGTAACCTGCTGGTTGACCTCCCTGCTCTGCTCTGTTCTCCACTCTGCTGTCCAAGTGGATCTTCCTTAAAGAATGGGTCTGACCTTGTCGCTCCTCTTACTTAGTAAACTCCAGGGATTCCCTATCACCTCCAAGATCAAATATAAAATCCTGTTAGGCATTTAGAGCCCTTTGGAGCCTCATTCTCTCCCCCCACAGTCCCCATACCTATCTTTCCAGTCTTCTCATACCTTCACCTTCTCCATTTTCTCGTCACTGGCCTCTCTTTTCTCACCTCTATCTTAACCTCCCAGCCTTCCTTCATGCCTCACCTAAAATTCTCACCTGCTGTACGAAGCCTTCCAGGGGGCCCCCTTAATGCTAGTGCCTTCTCTCTGAGATGATCTGTAATTTGTCTTGGATATGTCTTGCTTGTTGACAGTTGTTTGCACGTTATCTCCTCCTTGGGAGCTAGGTGGTGCAGTGATAGAATGCTAGGTCTAGAGTCAGGAAGTCTTGAATTCAAATGCAGCCTTAGAGACTTACTAGCTCTGTGACCCTGAGCAAGTCACTTCACCCTGCTGGCTTCAGTTTCCTCATCTGTAAAATGAGCTGGAGAAGGAAATGTTGAACCCCTCCAGTATCTTTGCCAAGAAAACCCCAAATGGAGTCTCCAAGAGTCTGACAACACTGAAGTGACTGAAGAACGACAACCAATATCTCCTTTAGCTCCTTGGTGGCGGTAATTGGGTTTTTGCCATTCTTTGTATTCCTAGCACTTAGCACAGTGCCGTGGCAAGTAGGAGGTGCTTAATGAATGCTTGTTGATTTGACAGCCAAGTTCACACATGAAGCTAGTGGCAGAGGGAGGATTTGAATTCAGTGCTTCTGACTGTAAGTCTAGTGATATTTCCATCGGTTGACTCATTGTGCCCCACTTTGCTTGGGTTTGTTAGGCTAGACAAATTCGTCAACAAGCATTTATTAGATACTTACTGCATGCTAGGCACTATGGTAAGTACTGGGGACACCAAGAAGGTGAAAAAAACGCACTTTTCCTGTCCTCAGGGAGCTCCTTCTTAAATGGGGGATACAGTGTATAAATAATTATCTGTATTCATCAGGATGACTTCATATTTTTCTTTGCCTCATTAAAGGGGCTATCCCCTGACTACTTCTTAAACAGGCCTATTCACTGAATGGGTATTACCTCACTTTAAGTGAAAGCCTTAGCCTAAAGGGGCCAAGGTCTCCCACTGCATCCTGGGCCATCTCCAGTCATCCTGATGAATCAGTCAGTGGATCCAGATGACTCTGGAGAAGAAGTGAGTCTGGTGACCTGCACAGCCCTCCCTCACTCAAAACAAAGTCAAGTGCAAGTCATGTCATCATTTCTCTGATGGCATGGTCTTCTTTGGCATGGAAGGACAAACACAACAATTACATACATTTAAGATATATGCAAAGTTGTTCAGTTGGGTCCAGTTTTTCATGATCCCATTTGGGTTTTATTGGCAAAGGTACAGGAGTGGTTTGCCATTTTCTTTTCCAGTTTATTTTACAGATAAGGAACTGAAGCAAGCATGGTTAAATGACTTCCCAGATCTCACAGCTAGTAAGTACCTCAGCCTGGAATTGAACTCAGATCTTCCTGACTCCAGGCCTGGCACTCTGTACCACCTCGCTGCCCTATATACAAAATAAGTAGAAGCTAATGTCAGTGGGAAGACACCAGGTAGGGAGGGACCAGGAAAGGCTGCTGGAAGAAGGTAGGGTTTTAGTTGCCTCTTGTAGGAAGCCAGAAAAAGCTAAGAAGTGGATGAGAAAAGACAGTGTCCAGGCATGGGGTTCAGCCAGCACAAATGCCTAGTCAGGAGACAGGATTGTGAATGTCGTAGGTCAAGCATCTATGAGTAGGCCAGTGAGGCTGTATCAGAAACTGTGTAGAGCTGCTCAGTAAACATTTCTTAAGCATCTACTATGTGCCAGGTGCAGGAATATAAAAAGAGATAAAAAGATGCTTCTTGCCCTCAAGAGCTTAAAAACTAAAGGAGGAGACCACATGCAAATAAATATATACAGACAAACTATATACAGAATAAATAGGAGGTAATTAATAGAGGGAAGGCACTAAAATTGAGAAAGATAGAGGAAGGCTTCCTATGGAAGATGGAATTTTAGCTAGGGCTTGAAGGAAGCCAAGGAAGCTAGTAGATGGGAATGAGGCAGGAGAGCATCTCAGCCATGGAGGCTAGCAGGTGAATACACCCAGAGTCAGAGAAAAAGGGATGGGAGGGCCGTGAAGATTAGGAAGGAGGCGGGGAGGAGTCGCCCACATTTGAGAAGAACTTCAAATGCCAAACAGAGGACTTTTTTATATCTGATTCTAGAGGTAACAGTCCCTGGAATTTATTGAGTATGTACATGTTGAGGGGAACGGGTGACATGGTCAGACCTGCTATTCAGGAAAATTGCTTTTGGCAAAGGTTGACTTTGAGTTGGGAGAGATTTGAGGCAGGGAGACCAATTAGAAGGCTTGTTTCAGTTTGAGGTTTATGGTTCAAGTTTTAAAGGAACTGAAGTCCTGGTCGGGGACTTTCCAGCTGTGGGGCTTGTATCTGTATTCCTGAGGGCAGTTCAAGGTCCCAGGGAACATGGTCAGTGTTGGGCAAAGGGAAGGAGAAAAAGTAGTAGGAAGAATCTTAATCCTAGGTTTAGAATCAGAAGATGTGTTCAAATCCTCTTTCTGCCGGTAAATTAACATCTCTGAGCCTCAGTTTCCTCTTCTGTAAAATGAGCTGAGATTTATTATTTATTGTTGCTGAGGTTCCTTCTCTACTTCTATATTCTGTGAGCCTATACTCATCACTTCTGAGCCTGGGAAAGTACTTCAGAGCTGGTCTAGTCCAGTGCGTCTTAAACTGTGGGTCATGGCCCCATATGGAGTTGCAACGAATTTGGCAAGAGTAAAAGGTTTCTGAACATGCAACCACTAAAATTTAATTAAGAAGCAAACTCATAACGATTCTGAAGTCTTTCTGGCAGCACTTTTCCATGTTGCCTCATACAACTTCACTGCAGCCTTGTTTCTGAACACACAGCATGCGCACTTTGCACTGGCCGTTATGCCAGGCAGTGCCAATAAATGATGCTGAAATACAGTCAGTCATGACTGGAAAAGGTTGAAGAAGCCCTGGTCTAATCCAACCTTACTCCAGTGTAGGAAACATTTTTATTATCCCTGACAGACAGGCTACTGTCTCTGCCTGAATACCTCCAGTGACAGGAAACTCAATACTTTGTAGAGAGATGCCTTGATAATAGTGGATGAATACTGGTTTTGAAGTCAAAGCACTTGAGTTCAAATCCTGGATCTATTTTTTACTACTTCTTTGGCCTTGGGCAAGTTTCTCCATCTATGAATTATAGACTAAATGACCTCGAAGGTTCCTTACAACCATGAAGCTTTGATCCTATGAAGTGGTTCCTTCCTGTTGAGCAGCTCTTAATAATTAGAAGGTTCTCTCTCCTCTACAGTGAGCCAAAACCTGCCTTCTTCTGACTGCCACCCATTGGTCAGTCCTTCCCTCTTGACCCATATGGATCCACTCTAGTGCCTCTTCCATTAGATAGGGCTTCAGATAGTGTCAGACATGGGTCCGTCTGCTCTAGGAAGTTTGGAATGGGGGCTGGGAAGGAGGGACAATGGAAAGTGAAAGATAATCCTGGTTCCTCTTTTTGATATTTTATTCTCCACTTTCTAGGCAGAGATACCTCTGGAGTATTGCCATCTGGACTATCCCTTCCACCTTCTCCCTTCTTCTTAGTGAAGAAGTGTGATATAATGGATAGAGCACCAGACTGAGAGGCAGAAAGATCTGGGTTCGCAAATTCTGTCTCAGATACTTATTAGCTGTGGGACTGTGGGCAAATCATTTTATCTCTCTGAGACTCATTGCCTCATCTGTAAAATGAAGGGTCTAAAATAACTAGTTAGAGACAGAGACAGAGAATGACACACACAGAGACAGGAGAAGGGGAGAGGACAGAAGAGGAAAGGAGAGAAAGAGGGAGAGAGAGAGGGAGAGGGAGAGGACAGAAGAGGAATGGAGAGAAAGAAGAGGGGAGAGAAAAAAGGGAGGGGAAGAGAAAGAGAGAGAGAGACAGAGAGAGAGAGAGAGAGAGAGAGAGAAGGAACACATCCATTTATTAAGTACTTATATCTCTTCCAGATCTGAATCTAGGATCTTCTCAAGCTGTTGATCAGTGAGCATTTATTAAGTACCTCCTCAGTGTTATACACTAGACCTCAGTTTTTGTCCTAGCCTCAGTACTGCTAATGACTACAGGGAGGTTTTTAGACTCCTCTGAGCCTCATTTTCCTTACCTGGGAAGTAGGAAGGGTAATATTCCCCCTTCCTATCTCATGGTGTTGTTACAAGTATACTGCCAGTAATGTCTTCCTCTGCTTCTGTCCTTTTCTCCTTCTCAAATCCAAAAGTAGCATAAGTCAGTCAACTAGTATTTATTAAGCCCCTGCTCTGTGCCAGGCACGGTAAGACTGTGGCCTGGCTGGGTGGGGAGGGCATTAGAGGAGAGTCATCGTCAGTCCTCATTTTCCCCCTCACCCCAAGATTTGCTCAGATGGAGCTGCCCCGATAGCTCTGGGGAGGTATCCTCTCTCCAAGTTCAATGTGCGTGGATCAGATGTGGCTGACCCTTCATTTCCTCCTTCACCAGACCCTTGCTTCCCACAGTTCCTGAGTGCTAATTGCAACCCAAACCATCCATTAAATATGTATAAAGAAAGTGAGAACAGGCTTTTGACTCCTCATAAATAATGACTACCCTGTGTAGTGTAAATGTTTAGCATAATGAGTAGAACAGAATAAACAGATTATGACATTTCTCTTGGAGGATTGTATGGGAATATGTGCTAAGTGAGAGAGACAGCTCCAAGACGCTGCCTGTCTGAGGAGGGACTCGCTCCTCAGCAGATAACTTATTCTTTCTCCTTTATGCTGTCTTCTAGGAGTCTGTTTTCTTTTGGGACCACCATCGCCAATTTTTTTTAACAGAGAATGTTAACCCTCTTTCCAGAGGGTTGCTGGGGGAGAAGAATTAAATTATTTGCTTGTTATCTACCCCCATTAGAATGAGGGGCCTTGTTTTTACCTTCCTTTGTGTCTCCGGTCAAGTCAAATAATCACGCATATATTTAGTCCTTACTGTATACTAGACAAGCAGCTAGATGAAACAGTGGATAGAGTGTCGGGCCTGGAGTCAGGAAACCTCATCTTCCTGAGTTCAAATCTTACCTCAGACACTTACTAGCTGGGTGACCCTAGCAAGTCGCTGAGCTCTGTTTGCCTCAGTTTCCTCATCTGTTAAATGAACTGGAGAAGGAAATGATAAACTACTCTAGTATCCTGCCAAGAAAATCCCAGATGGGACCAGTCGTATAGAATCAGACACAACTGAAAAACAACGGAAATAATACCAGGCACGGTGCTAATCACTGAGGCTGCAAAGAAGATAACACACAAAGTCTCTGCCTTCAAGGAACTTACATTAAAATGAATGAGACAGTTCTTAAACAGTACTTTCTCTGGATGCAGATAGCATCTTCCTTCATATGTCCTTTGGGAACTTATAATAGTCAAAAAGACTTGGTGACTCAGTTGTTTTTAAAACAGTGTTACTGTTACTGTATACAATGTTCTCTTTGTTTTGCTCATTTCACTCTTTGTGATTTTGTGCAAATCTATCCATTTATTTTTTAAAATCAAGGTTATCATTTCTTATAACAGTACAGTATCAGAACTTTTAAGGCCTTCCCCCCAGCCCCATTCAATATTGATTTTTTTCCTGCCTGTGTGACTGTGGGCAAGTCCCTCAGCCTCCTGGGTTTCAGTTTCTTTATCTCTAAGATAAGGGGTCTATATTAGATAACCTCTGGGCTTCCTCCTAGAGCTGTGAACCTAGGAAAGTTGCCTTTTTGTCTTCTTAAGACTGATTTTCTTACTGTCCCAAGTGAGGTGACATTTATTCCATAGGGTCATAGCATCCTGCCCGTGTCTTTGTTCATCCTGAGACCCTGCCTTCCTGTTTTTGAGTGCTGTCCACTTGTGCCACCAACTCCAAATCATAGAATTGAAAAGAATTAGAAGGGATTGAAGACACTGTCTGGTTCAACCCCTTGCCAAACCAGAACCCACTAGGTAACATACCAGGCAAGGGGTTATCTTACCTGAGCAAGAATCTCTTTTACAATGTACCCAAGCATGAGACTGTGTGTTTCATTGTTCTATAACCTACACAGTCCAGAGCCCAGGGCTAGGCATGCACTGGAGGACCTGTAATGATTTGTTCATTTGACTTATAGGTCTAATTTAATGCTTGTGAATGGAATATGTTGTGATTGTGGTTACCAAGTGGCGTGGGCATGTGAGAACATGAGGGGGATACAGAATCCAGGAGTCCTTTTCACTTTTTCCTGTAGCTTCTGATATGGGTCTGAGTCATTAGGGGGCGGGGCCCTTGAGGGTAGATTTGGACAGAGGATAAAGTCAAAATGGTTTGAAATGATTTGCCTGATTTGCCTGGGAGGAAAATGTTTGAGTCAAAATGGGTGGAAATAAAAGGTTTCCTTCCATTTGCTCACCTGGCCAATGAGGCAGATTTGGGCCATTTCCTGACCTGAGAGGCCAGATACTCTGTGAATACCCCTAATACAAGTGACCTTTTTCAGCCTCAGCAAAGAGAGAGGTCACAGGAATGTACACGGATCTCGCTTTGAACAAGTTTCATATATGGCAAACCTTTAAACAAACCTCATCTATGGAAATTCTTATTTACACAAAAATTAGGATTTGGGGGCAGTGGTAATTTGTCTCAAAGAATTTTTGCAAAAAGATTTATAATAGGTAAATCACTTAACTTTTTTGGGCTTTTTTCAGTTTGCTCATCTAGATATGGATAGAACACTGGATCTGGAGTCAAGAAGACCTGAGTTCAAATGTAGCCTCACAACACTTACTAACATGTGAAACTGAGCAAGTCATTCACCCTCTATCTACCTCAATTATCTCATCTGTAAAATGGAGATGATAACAGCACTAGCTTCTAGGGTTCTTGGGAGGATGAAATAATATTTGTAAAGTATTTTGCCAGCCTTAAAGTTCTGAGTCTAGTCTATAGCAATGCCATTATGTTTATAATCTGCAAAGCAAGAGGGTAACTTTTAGCCTCTGAAGTCTCATGCAGCTCTGGATCTATTATCCCATAATTCTTATAGTCATCATTTTCTTTATTGCGTGCCGAGAATGAACACCTGTATTTATTTCAAATGTGAATTCGGGGAATGATGGCTAGCTTTATAAAAGGATTATTGATTTTACAAAAGAATTTGCAATAGAATTCCTTTAAATCATCAGCTTTCCTTTTACATTTGAAATATGATTCATTTAGCAAAAGTTTTGAGTTATGGGCAACATTGTCAGCAGTATTTTATGATGATTTATTGTAAACTTAAGGGTAAACATCAATGTAACCAACTAAATATGCATTACAACTATTGTGTTGAAATAGGCGAATCTCAGCACATACAATTCAGTCATAATTTTTCAGTCACTCCCTCCATTCGATTTCTTGGTTCATTGATTCCCCAAGTTAAAGTCGGTATGCGTACTTTCACTCTGGTTCTGCCTTTTTTTCTTTGCATCCTTTCATAAAGTCTTCCCAGATTTCTTTGCATTCCTCATTCTCATAAATCTTAATGACATTATAGCATCCCACTGCATTACTGCTGTTGTTTAGTTGCTTTTTCAGTTGTATTTAATTCTTCATGACCCCATTTGGGGTTTTCTTGGCAAAGATACTGGAGTGGTTTGCTATTTCCTTCTTCAATTCATTTAATAGATGAGGAAACTGAGGCCAACATGGTGAAGCAACTTGCCCAGGGTGGCACAGCTAGTTAAGTGTCTGAGGCTGAATTTGAACTCAGTAAGTTGAGTTTTCTTATCTCCAGATCCGGCACTCTATCCACTGTGCCACCTAGCTGTCCAAACTGGAAATAAACCAGCTAGGTGGCACAGTGGATAGAGTGCCAAGCTTGGAGTTAGGAAAACTCATCTCCCCAACTTCAAATCCAACCTCAGACACTTAGTAGATGCCTCTACTTGCATTAATGTGGCACAGTTTGTTTAACTGTTTCTCTCACTGTTGGACTTTTATATTTCTTCTATCTTGGTTGTTTTTATAATTGCAAGTAATATCAAGCAAATAATTACTGCAAAAAATTGGGTCTGTCTGTAATAATTATTGAATTTACCTCAGCAAGATCATAGGATCATAGATCCAGACTGGGAAGATTCCTCATAGATCATGTTCTGGTTCCTGTTCCTCATTTTACAAATGAGCAAACTGAATCATAGGGAAGTTGTCCTGTATCCAAGGTCCCAAAGCTAGTTAGTGTCAGTGTGAGGACTAAACAAGTCAGGTCTGCCAACTGTTAATCTCACTCTCTTTTCACTGTGCTATACTTTTCTTTTTTTTTTTTATTCTGATCAGTGATTAGTGCAATGGATAGAGTTAACCTATCTGCCTCAGTTTCCTCATATGTAAAATGAGGATAATTATAGCAACTGCATTGCAGCATTGTTTTGAGGTTAGAATAAGATAATGTTTGTAAAGATAATACTTGTAAATACAGGTAATGTTTGTATATTTCAAATGCTGGATAAAGACTAGCTATCATCACTATTATTATTTTTTTCTTCTTAGATCCTGACTGGGCCTCCTACACCCTTGGAGTATTCATTTGCCTGAGCTGCTCAGGAATCCACCGCAACATCCCCAATGTCAGCAAAGTGAAGTCGGTCCGTTTGGATGCTTGGGATGAAGCACAAATAGAGGTATGAAGTCTGCTTTCTTGGCTGAGTCCTGAGGGGGCCCTGGGAGGTACACAGATACCAGATCACAGGGCTCTTTCTGGCAGCGGGGCAGGGTCAGAAAGGGCATCTAAGTCTGCTTAACTCCAGTATGACCGAAACTCATGTTGTCAGGGGCCACTTGGGACATGCTGCTTCCCCGCACAGTATTCTGGTGTCTTCCATTTCTGTGCTCATGCCTGAAATGCTCTCCCATCTCCCTTCACAGCCCAGTTCAAGTGCCCCCTTTTTAAGAGGGTTTCCTGAGTGCTGCCACCTCATAGTGGAGAAATGGCACACTAATATGAAAAATAGGAAATGAATTTTGGACATGACCAGTGGAGGATTACGTTTTACTTGGCTGCTTATATGATACAAGACTTTCTACCTCCTTTCCTTTCTCATTCCCTCCCTTCTTCCTTCTTTTCCTTCTTATCCCTCCCCATCTTCCCCTCCTTCCTCCATTCTTCTCTCCCTCATTTTTTCCTTTCCTCTTTTTCTCCTTCCCTTTCTCCTCCCTTTCTTCCTCTTTCCTTTCCTCCTTTCTTCCTTTCTTCCCTCCTTCCCTCTCTCTTCCTTCCTTCTTTTCAGTGGATGGGCAGAGGTAGAAGAAAGAAAAATAAATAATTGATCATTGAAAAATGTGATGAGCTTTAAAAAAATAAACTTTTCTGATTTTCTCAGCTGTTAGGACAGCCCTTGCCTTGCCCCCATCACTATGTTTCTGAATAATTGCTTTATTTATGTATCTGTGTATTACAGCTTCCTTAGTAAAATGTAAGCTTCTTGAGGACAAAGCCCGTCCCACATTTGCATTTGCATCTCTAGTGCCTAGCATGGTGCCTAGTATGTAGTATATACTTAATGAAATACTGTACTTATTTAGCCATTGGTTTTCCTTGAAAAGACTCCAACAAAGTGGATGGGAAACAGCAACAGCAGATATTTAAGATAGCCTCCATTCTTTGTGTTCACCACTGGAATCTGACTACACCAGAAAACAGTGTCCCATAGGAAACAAAACAAAACAAAACAAAAAACTCTCCTCTGTTTGAAAAGAGGGGACCCAACATTATGCCTTTGGATTTTTAGAAGCCTGGTCCAGGTTCGTTGTGCTGAATCAAGAGAGGGTCATCCAGGATCCTTCCAATAACAACATCCTTGCTTCTCTAGGAGTTAAATCCCATCCCAGTGGAGTCTCCCAACCCCCTGAACCAAGAAGTACAGAGCATTTGTTTCCAGATATTCCTAACTTCCACCAAGAAAGTGTCTAGATTGTGTGCCCTTACTCCTTTCCACCATGATGATTACAGAGTAACACCACTGTAGCAGCCAAGGGTGTGCTCGAAGCAGCTGACCTGGCCCTCAGATGGGTAACTCTTCAGCGTAAGCACCTTGGAAATCAGCAAATGCTACAAACCAGGACTTGATGTATTGTTTTGTTGACTGGACCAGTGGTACCAAATTCCAATAGAAATGGGGACTGCTAAGCTTATATAAGGATCCCCTTAGCTGCATATGGACTTAGAAAACCACATATTAACATCACATATATTTTTTATTTATTTTGTTAAATATTTCTCACATTTTAATCTGGTTCTACTACATGAGATTGGCAGCAGTTAGACTGAGTATTTGTCACCTCTGGTCTAGACTCAGGAAAGTAATAAAGAAAATGTCAGTGATACAGATTAAACTGAAAAGTTTGTTATGCATACATTCCATCCCACCCTCCCCAATCAGTCAGTTGTAATACCTTTACCAGAGCACTCCAGATACCAGCAGTAACAGCAAGGACCCTGGCATACACAGGGGAACCTGCTGTACAGGTTTTAAGATCTGCTTTTCTAAAAGGAAAGTAACTATTGAGGGATCAGCAATCTACTTTAATCAAGCCCATATATCATTCACTTAGTTCAGGTGAAAAAGCACCCTGAACTTTAGAGAAAATGCTAACAGAGAAAATAAAGATCAACAGATAGGGCTTCCAACTGTCTGACCATAAGCAATACATACAGCACAGATCAATAGACAGATTCAGCTGATAGACCACAACATATATATGTATTTACCAGAGAAAGAAACACCGTCTGAGTTTCCATAGCTGGAGAGGTTCCTTAGCATCTGCCCAGAGTTTCCTTTGGTCAAACAAACATTTCGAATAAGTAAGCCCCAAAATAGAGCCTCACCTCAGAGTATTTATACACTTTTCAGATCCAGACAGCAGGACCCTCTGACCCAGTGCCTCAGTAGAAATTAACAAAAGATACTGAGGCCTCTTAATGGTTGGGGAAGATCTTTAACTCTTCCCCCCACCCACCATTAACCTTAAATTACCATTACATCAGCTCACAATAATATGGCCCCTAAAGATGTACACAGCGCTGTGCATTTCTTATCTCATTTGATCCTACCAACAATACTGTCATCTAGGTGTTTTTATTATTCCCATTATCTAGATGGAAAATCTGAAGCTCAAAGAGGTTTAAACTATTTGTCCAAAGTTACCTAGTGAGTAACAGAGGCAGGATTTGAACCCAGATCAAGCCATTGTAATATCTGTAACAATTATTTGTTGAGGGCTTGCATGTTCCAGACACAGAACAGACCCAGGAATCATAGATTTTAGTGCTAGAAAGGGAACTTTGAGGGTTTTTGCTTCCCTTCAGCCTTCAATTCAATAAATATTTATTCAGTACCTTCTAGTTACAGTCAGTAAACATTTATTAAGCCCCTACTCTATGCCACATACTTTGCTAAGTGCTAGGCCCTGACCTCAAGGAGCTTACATTTAAATGGAAGAGTACACAATCCAGTGTACAAGGTATTGTGGTAAATATTCGGAATACAGAGTCCAAAAGAAAACAGTCTCTGCCCAGTAGGAGTCAACATTTTACTTTTTCACTTAACTCTGCCTAAACCAAGGTCTAGTCCTTACATCAGGCAGAGATTTTGCCAAAGACATCTTACCCACTTAATCATTGTGGATACCATCTGGTTGTGCTCTTTCTGTAGGGGTATGAGTAGGGCAGGGTCACAGCTGGAGTCTCCATTTGTCTCAGGACTGGCTCAGCCACAAACTAGATAAAGGTTAAATGTCTTATGTGGTATTCAGAGTGGAGAGTCTGAATGTAGTCCTCAGCCTGGCCTAACCAGGTGACCTATTTTGGCAGGGATGGATGGATGGATGGATGAATGGATGAAAACACATTTATTGATCAATTACTATGTGTCAAGCACTGTACTAAATCCCAAGGATACAAATACAAAAGCAAAGGTAGTTCCTGCCTTTAAGGAGCTTATATTCTAAGAGGGGAGATAACACACAAAAGGGAGTGGTGGCAAAGGAGACAAACCCTGATACAGAAAAGTTACAGAAATTGTGCATGGGACTATAAGGAAGTAGATTGACATAACCTATCCAGAAAGTGTGACTGAGTTGATGTGGTCATATATGGATCATAGTTCCAGAAATGGAAGGGAATAGAGAGAGACAAAGGGAAAAGAATACTCACAGGAGATTGCCAGAATAGAGTGAAGGATGGTGGCTGAAGTTGTCTGTTGAGCATCTTGAACACATATATGTCTAATTCAGATTTGGGTGCTGTAGTAGAAAGAATTCTACTTTCAGAACTTCAATGCAGAATGAAAGGATGTAGAAGCCAAGAAGCCTGGTGATTGGTGGAGAGAAGGCTGGGGATGAGGGAGACTAAAAGCCAGCTAGGAATATGCAGGCTAACTTCATCTTGGAAGAGTTGGTGTGAGCGGTTTTCACCTTTCTGGATAAATGAGGTTCCTCTCACTAGCTCTTTCCTGCTAGAAATGTCCCTCTCCATTGTCTCCCTTTGGAGAGATGAGACTAGATGCATTTTTCAGTCCTCCCAAAAAGATATCAAAGATGGAAGCCCTGGAAAAGACTCCAAAAGCTGAACTTGTCCAGCTGATCTGTAAAGAGTACACTAAGGTTCTAGGCTGGAAGAACTTGTCCAGCTGATCCGTAAAGAGTACACTAAGGTTCTAGGCTGGAAGAACTTGTCCAGCTGATCTGTAAAGAGTACACTAAGGTTCTAGGCTGGAAGAACTTGTCCAGCTGATCTGTAAAGAGTACACTAAGGTTCTAGGCTGGAAGAACTTGTCCAGCTGATCTGTAAAGAGTACACTAAGGTTCTAGGCTGGAAGATTGTAATGCCTCAGTGATAGATGCTGTTACTATTTCTGTTGTTAAAGCAATCTAGTTTTGACACATTATAATAATCAGTTACTCAGTACAGTATAACTGCTTACTCCCTGTCCTGGAAGTGAGAAAAAGAAGGAAACAAGATGGTTTGTGTGTTGTGTTCACTGCAGAAGTTAGGAAATGGGGTAGCTTGTATGTCATTGCTGTTAGAGGAGTTGGAAAATGGGATAGCTTGCATGTCATGCCAACTCTTTTGAAGGAATTAGAAATTGGGATAGCCTGTGTGCTATTTCTGGTGGAAGAGTTAGGAAGTGGGATAGCCCGTGTACCATTTCTGTTGGAGGAGTTAGGAAGTGGGATAGCCCGTGTACCATTTCTGTTGGAGGAGTTAGGAAGTGGGATAGCTTGTTTCAGGGCATTAAAACAAGAGGAAAAAAGGTAGCAGAATGGTTCTTTGATATTCAGAAAATAATCCCATTCATATCAGCAAGAGCGTATTAGGCATTTTGTTTGCTGCTGGCGACACAAAGTTAGCTATGACAAGGTCCCTGACCTCATTTGAAGTTTATAATCTAGTGACTTTGCTTTGGCACTCTTGTGATCTCTTCATTTAATTGTCTTTTCAGTCATGACCAACTCTTTATGACCCCATTTGGGGTTTTCTTGGCAAAGATACTGGAGTGGTTTGCCATTTCCTTCTCCAACTCATTTTACAGATGAGGAAACTGAGGTAGACACGGTTAAGAGACACGCTCAGGGTCATAAACCTAGTAAGTGTCTGGAGCCATATTTGAACTTGAGTCTTCCCCATGCCAGGCCTGGCACTCTACCCACTGCATCACCTACCTGCCCCCGGCTCACTTAGCATGTTGAAATAATAATAAAAATGGCAATAACAGTAATTAGCATTTATATAGCACTGTGGGATTTTGCAGAAAGCTTAACAAATATCATTTCATTTGTTCCTCATAACAACTCTGGGGGGTAGGTACTACGTTTATCCCCATTCTATAGATGAAGACTTCACTAAGTTGGCACAGCCAGCTACGAAGTGACGGAAGCCAGATTTAAGCATTTGCTCCACTTTCTCTACTATGCCACCTAAATTTTTAGGCACATAAAACATGTGAATGAGCATGTCTGGCATTCACACCCTTGACATTACAGTCAGATCTCATCTTTATTTCCAAATGAAACCTTGTAGAGAAAATAAACGTTCTTACAAAAACATGTTTCCTGTCTATGCCTCAAGTTTGGCCAGATGAGTTTATAGGATTTCTTGAAGAGTGTTAGGGGAGCTTATAACATGAAATTGCATTTGGGCATCTGAAATAGGGATAAGGACTATATAAAGACAGGGCCTGTGATTTCTCTGATAAAGAAAACTCAGACATTAGGATGTAGGTCAGCATTTCCTAGGGACTTTATAGTTATAGTTATAGAGAGTTGCTTAGGACAAGAGTTAAAATGACTTGCCCAGGATCACATGGCCAGCATGTATGAGAGATAGGCCTTGAACCCAACTCTGACCCACTTCAAGACCAGCTCTCTCTGCACAATGCCATGATAGCTCTTGTGTGTGGTCAAATCAGTTGCACAGTGGTCATAACCCAGGGTCTTAAGCATAATAGATTCTCAGTAGATATTGTTGTTTTGGTCATTCGAACTTTTGGGCTGTCGACAAATGATGCACCATCCATCTTACTGTAGTAACAGTGTAAATTCAAATAGAACTCCTAGAATGTTCATCCCAACAGAGCCTAAATAGGTACTCATTCCCATTGTGTGTGCCATAACCCTCATGGAGGCTAGTACTGGTGTGCATGGAAGAGAGCTTGTGGGAATGGTGTAGCTGTCCTCTTGAGACTGCTCCTAGCCCATTGACTCAGTGCTACTGAAAAGCAGAAATTCTCTGAACAAAGTCATAATGTTTAATCAACTGGACTTTACCATAAAACTTTAATTATGACCCACGAATCAAAGGAATAGCTCTCTCTCTGTATATATTATATATTTTTACACACACTATATATATAGAAAATCCCATTCATATATATTTACATAATACACATATGTACTATACATGTGTATGTATGACTAATGTGTGTATATGTCCCCATATATAAAGGGAGAGTCATATATATGTATTTATGTGTATGAGTATATCTATTATATAGTTAATTCTACATATATATAGAAAATCCTATTCATATATATGTAAAACTATACACAAACACACATACATATATACATGTATTTTATATTTAATTCTTGCAGCTCCCTGGAGACAACCCTAACCAGTGGCCAGAGATAATGATTTCTGATAGCCATCAACCTCCACGTTTCACCCTGCTCTTTGTCATTTTTCCTGCTCTTTCCCCTCTAAAATAACCTTCCATCCAGGGTATTCTGATAAATGTTTAACAACTAGGGCTGCATGACATACTTTGAAGTTTACTTTGCACTATTATTAACAGTTTCCCCGCTACTTTCTAAACTCTAGACAATCCATATATCTAGATGATCAACAAAATTGGTTTGTAGAGTTTGTCAATTTCTGAGATATACATGGTGTTCAGTCATGTCCAACCCTCCATGAACCTATTTGGGGTTTTCTTGGCAGAAGTACTGGAGTGGTTTGCCATTTCCTTCTCTGGTTCATTTTACAGATGAGGAGACTGAGTGAATTGACTTGCCCAGCGTCAAACAGCTAATAAGTGTCTGAGGCAAGATTTGAACTCATGAACATGAGTCTTTCTAGTGCCAAATCCAGTGCTCTATCCAATGTGGATAGATTTCCCAAGGTATAAATACTTACACTGAATTTGACAATAAGCCCTGTTTCCAGATATGTACTCTGTATATATCTTGTAGATACTTCATTATGTGTATATATGTAGTACATATATATGTATACACATGTGTTTATGTATACCTATACATACATACATATATGCATATATTTATGTATACTGGCCCTTCCCCATCCCCACCCCCATTAACATATAAGCTTCTTAAGAATAGGAACTGTTTTCCCCATTTTTGTATACGTGGTGTTTCAAACGATGGCTGGCATATAGTAAGTGCTTGATAAATACCTGTTTAAGACTGACTGTTCTACCCAACCCCACCCAGTTTTAAGCCTTCTCCTTGGGAAGTCTCTGAAATATCAGCATCCTCCTGCCCCCACCCTTTTATTAGGTTTATGAAATGGTCTATGGGCCAGAACATTTTTGTTTTCCTTTTTTAAAATGCCATTAGTGCACAGTAGAAAAGAGAAAAGGACAGGATGCAAAGTTTCATAAATGTTTATTGTTTTCCTTCTTTTGCAGTTTATGGCCTGCAATGGAAATCATGCAGGAAGGGCCAAGTATGAATCGAAAATGCCATCATTTTACTACAAGCCAACGTTTTCCGACTGTCAGTAAGTAACAAAGGTTTGGCTTTGTTTTGTTTTGCTGGGAAATGGAGTTTATTTATCCTTACAGCTGGAGCCTGTGTAATTACACTATTGGACTTATGCCTTTAAAAAAAAATCACTGGATAGATTCAATTAGAAGGAGCTCTTCAAAGCTGGCTTTCTCTGGATTTATGTAGGTGGCCTATACCATACATGGGATTTTATTTAATAACTTCATGTGGATATTGCTGGGAAAAGTCAATAGGGTCTGAATTCCCCAGGACCCCAAGTTATTAAGACTATAAAAATGTCAGTTGTTAAGTATTGTTTTCATTTTCTTTGTGGTCTCTTCTTCTTTTGGGGGGATGGGAAAAGAGTTAGCAATCATCTTATAGGTCTATGAGTGCAGGTGATGAATGAATGAATGAATGAATGAATGAATGAATGAACGAACGAATGACAAATAGCTTGTTAAGCACTCACTGTGTTCCAAGGCACTTTGCTGAGTCCTGGGTACACAAAAAAAAGTAAGTTATCACCAGCCCTCCAAGAACTTCACATTTAAGCGGGAGAGTGTGTATTACCTATCATACCAATGGTTTCATTATGGGTTTTGAGAGGCTCCTGTGAGTGCTTATGAAACCATCATCCAGGGAGGGATCAGTGAAGAGATGATCTTAAAGGGGGATTGACTGTGTTTATTCCCTGGCTGCTGCTCCTATGCATTTCACTGTAAGTTTATCAAGGTTACAAGAAATAACCACCAGGCAAGGGCTTGGTAAAGAATCTCCCTTCCCCACTTCTAAATTCTCCTAGGATTTTCATGCATCACATGGAAATGACCAACTTCTAACTGGCATTACAGTTATTTTTTGTACCTTAATTGGACTTTAGCATCCTTAAAAGTAGGGGTTGTGACTTATTCCCCCTTGTTACCCATAGTGCTTTGCAAATAATAGATGCTAAATATATGTGCAGTGGATGATAAAATGAAAGACTTCCTCAGAATAGAAGCATTTGTATTCGTAGATGTGAGGTGAGGAAGTGTGGAAGAATAAGCTATCCTGTCTTTAGTTTCAGAAAGTTTACATTAAAAAAGCCCAGTAAACCAATGGCTGAGACCGTGTCTTTTAATCTTTCCTTGTCACATGTAGCATTGTGGTCACTTAGAGATCATTTCTCCATGTTCAGTTCCTCTTCCTAAACCCTTTCTTCTGCATTACGGTTTTTTGATCAGTTACCAAGTCATGTCGATTTTCCCTTTGAAATCTCTCTTATATCTACATCTTCCTCTCCATACCCCTACCACAATTCCTTGTTCCTTTGGTCAGAAACCTCCAATACATCTCTGTTTCCTACAACCATCCAGCTGGTGGCTTAATGGATAGAGTACCCGACCTGGAGTCAGGAAGACTCATCTTCCTGAGTTCAGTTATGACCTTAAACACTTACTGACTGTGTGACCCTGGGCAAGTCACTTAACCCTGTTTGCCTCAGTTTCCTCAACTGTAAAATAGGAATAATAGGAATCTCAGAGGTGTTGTGAGGATCAAATGAGATAATGTTTATAAAAAGCAGTTAGCACAGTACCTAGCCCATAGGAGACATTATATAAATGTTTATTCCCTCCCCCACCTTGTAGTAAATTATGAGCGATATGCATGCCAACATCATCTCACAAACTCCTTTGCACTGGATTGTAGATTTGTATATAGCCAGAAGGGACTTCAGAAGCTATCTAGTCCAACCTCATTTTCAAAAATATAATATTTTTAATAAATTAACAAAAATTTATTTTTTCTCTCTCCTACTTCCTCCCCCCACTGTGGAGAAAAGAAAAATAAGACTCTTGTAACAGATACACATAACCAAGCAGAACAGACCCTTTCATTGACCAGATCCAGAAAAAGCTGTCCCTCTCTCAGGTCATGGGCTCTCTGAAACCTTGCTTCATCGGAATTCTATAGAGACTGTTCCTACCATGGGTCTAATTTGCATAGAGCTCACCCCAAGGAGAATCCTTTCTTTTTTTCCATCCCGGTAAGATAAAGCTCAGAGAACGTGTCTCTGTCTAGCAAAGGGAGCACTATCCTGGAAATTAAGCGGCCCTGGGTTAGAATCCAGATCTGTGTGTAACTTTATGGTGGGTGGGGTCGTTCTTCTAAACCTTAGTTTTTACTGATACTTAAAATGTAGATATAATAAGCTGGAGGGGAAGGGAAAGGAGTGGTAGACACCTATAATCCCTGCTTCCAGGGAAGCAGAGGCGGAAGGACCTGTTGACCTCAGGACTTCTAAGATGCAGAGGGCTAAGCCAGTTGACTGTCTAAACTAAGTTCAGTCCTAACATAGGAAAACCCTGAGGATAGGCAAGAAGAACCACCCCAGATCAGAAAATCAAGCTGGTCAATCAGACTGGGATTGGGATTTCACTTTCAGCTTAGGTGAGACAGAGAAAATGTAGTCTCCCAAAAAAATGGTGATGATGTCATTTAACGCTCATAACAACCCTTGTTATGAGTGTTAAATGACATCATAGCCCTAGAAAGAAGGGAAGTAGGAGACCATCTAGTTCAATAGATAAAATGGAAGGGATGAGAATAAGCATTTTTTAAGTGCCTACTGTATGCCAGGCTCTATATTAATTATTGTTTTTCAGTAGCATCCAACTCGTTTGAGTTTTTGAGGTTTTCTTGGCAGAAATACTGGAATGATTTACCCTTTCTTTCCCCAACTCATTTTACAGATAAGAAAACTGAGGCAAACAGGGTGAAGTGACTTGCTCAGGGTCACTCAGCTAGCAAGTGTCTGAGGCTGGATTTGAACTCAGAAAGATGAGTCTTCCTGACTCCCTGCCTGGCACTTTCTCCTGCTTTCTATCTAGCTGCCTCAGGCTCTATGTTAATTTTACTTTAACTTTACATAATATTATCTCATTTGATCTGTACAACTACCCTGCTAAGCGAGAGCAAATAAGATAAGGAAACTCCTGACCCAAGGAGGGTTGAATGATTTGTTCAAAGTCACATAAGTAGTAAATATCAGCGGTAAGATTTAAACCCAGGTCCTCAAACTCCAAAGCCCAATAGGGCTATGAATATATTTTGTAACTATAAGCCATGATACATATATAAACGATTATTATGAAAACTCTGACACCTTCTTACGGTGGTTCAGCTTAAAGATACTGAAATAAAATGTCTTCAGTTCTAGGCTGCAGTAGATTTAGCTACTATCAACCACAAACCTTCCCCTCCCTGGACTTGTGGATAGGCAGAATCTGCTGTGGGTTTGATTTACATAGAGCTGTTTTCATGTGGGGAGTTCCAGTTATGAATCAGGAGAGGCACTTAGTCTGAACTCTGTGCTATTTTAGAAATGAATTTTTGTCATCAGCAGCCTACACAATTTCTCTCTGGCCCACAAAACTTGAAGGAGCCCCCTGCATATCAGCTAGGGCTCTGTTCTTACCTACCTGCTCTGGACTCTTGTTTTCAAGCCTTGACTACTAGAATATTCTCCTTTTGATGGTCCCAAGTGCTACTCAGACATCAGGGCCCATTCTCACCTTCTATTGAAGCCTTCCCTGACTACTTCAACCCTTCTTTATCTTTCCCATCCTTGAATTCTCAGAAAACATAACTGTGCCATCCTGGACACTTAATTATGTACTGTCTTGGACTTTGCACTAGCTGCCCCATGTGGTTTCTGCTTCGCTGTCACCCCCAGTGAGAACTGAACACAGGGCTGGATACGTAGACAGCTGGGTGGAGCAATGGATAGTGGAGTCAAGAAAATCTGAATTCAAATATGACCTCAGTTATTTACTAATTCTGTGACCTTGCGCAAGTCACTTAAAAAAAATCTATTTGCCTCAGTTTCCTCAACTGTAAAATGGATATTATAGTAGTATCAACCTTTCAGAGTTGTTGTGATGATCAAATGAAATAATTGTAAAGTGCTTAGCATAGTGCCTGGGCACATAGTAGGTGTTTTATAAATACCAGTTGTCATTGTTATTGTTACAAAGTTGATGCTCTCAGTAAACCATTGATGAGTGGCAGGCTGATTGATTTCTCCTTCCTGCAAGCAAGGAAAAAACAAATTCCTTTATGCACAGAAAATACTCTCTCTCCTTCTCTCCCCTGCCCCCCGTGCCCTAGATACAGATTCCAATAAAAATCAAACAAAAGGAAAAGTCGTCTAATAAATAAAGTAGTCATTTCTTTTAGACCTACTATCCAGATTACTTTAGGTCTGCCTTATGTTGTAGATGTGTGTGTGTGTGTGTGTGTGCGCGCGCTATTCTCTTTGCACTTTTCCCTCCCCACTTTCCCTCCCCAATTTTCCATTATGTTCCTTTAGAATTGAGACTGTTGTTCTACAAAATGAAACTTGCGTGATCTTAGGCAAATCCTACAACCTCTCTGGGCCTCAGGACCTCATCTGTAAAATGGGTCCTATCTAATGACCTCTAAGGACCCTTCTGGTTCTAAATCTGTGCTTCTATGTTTCATTCATGTTCTATCCCCCATAGGGCCTAGGACAGGGCATTGTACATAGTAGATACTCAATAAACATTTGTTATACAGATGAACTTCTGCCCTGGGCACTTAGGCTAGTATTTATTTTTGACTGAATGTTGCAGATATACATGTTTTATTTCTGTGACCTTCAGAATGTTGGCATGGGTAGAAAAATCTGAGAGCCCCCTGGTGGCCAAAATTTCCTTATCTGAATTTCCAAGGATGGCCAACATAAGGACTCAAATATTTGTGGATTAGATGGCAGAATTTCATACCAGCACAGTGCAGAATGATGAAGGAAGGAGAAGAGTACAGTCTCTACCTTTGGGGAACTCATGATCTGACCCCCAAAGATGACACTGAATTTAACATTCACAGGCATACCTCAGAAATACTTTGAGTCCTGTTGTAGATCACGGCAATAAAGCAAATATTGCAATAAGCAAGTCATATGAATTTTTTTTATTTCCTAGTATATATGAAAGTTATTTATACTATACTATAATCTCTTAAGTATGTAATAGTATTGTCAAAAAACCCAACCAATGTATATACCTTAATTTCAAAATTCTTTATTGCTAAAAAAAAAAAGTGTTAACCAACCTCTGAGTCTTTATCAAGTTGTAATCTTCTTGCTGGTGGAGGGTTTTGCCTTGATGTTGATGGTTGCTGACTGACTATGGTTGTTATGGGTAGGGTGACTGTGACAATTTCTTAAAATAAGATAACAATGACTTTGGCCACATCCATTGACTCTTCCTTTCACTTGAATACTTAGAGGCTATTGTAGGGTTATTAATTGGCTTAATTTCAACATTGTTGTGTCTCAAGGAATAGGGAAACCTGAAGAGAGGCAGAGGGATGAGAATGATTGGTCAGTGAAACAGTTAGAACACATACAATATTTATTGATTAAGTTCTCAGTCGTATGGGTGTGGCTCACAGCTCCCCCAAAACTGTTACAATGATAACATTAAAGATCACTGACACATGTACAAAAATATTTATAGCATCTCTTTTTGTGGTGGCCAAGAGCTGGAAATTGAGGGGATGCCCATCAATTGGGGAATGGCCAAACAAGTTGTGGCATATGAATGTAATGGAATACTATTGTGCTATAAGAAATGATGAGCAGGCAGACTTCAGAAAAACCTGGAAAGACTTGTTTGAACAGATGCTGAGTGAGGTGAGCAGAACCGAGAGAGTGTTGTATACAGTTAGAAACACATTGTACAATGACTGACTTTGATAGGCTTGGCTCTTCTCAGCAATGCAAGTATCTAAGATAACTCCGAAAGGCTTTTGATGGAAAATGCCATCCACACCCAGAGAAAGAACTATGGAGTCTAAATACAAGGCAAAGGATACTATTCGTTCTTCCTCTCTTTTTCATTTTGTTTCTTCTTTTTCGTGATTCATTCCATTGATTGTAACTCTTCTTTACAACAAGACTAATGTGAAAATATGTTTAGTATGAGTGTATATGTAGAGCCTTTATCAAATTGCCATATTAGGGAGGGAATACAGGAAGAAGGCAGAGAAAATTTAAAACTCAAAAACCTGTGGAACTGAATGTTGAAAACTAAAAATAAATTAGTTAAATTTTAAAAAGATTACTGATCACAGATCACCATAACAGATGTAATAATAATGAAAAAGTTTGAAATATTGTAAGAACTGCCAAAATATGTCGGAGAGACATGATGTGAGTGCATGCTGTTGAAAAAGCAGCACTGATAGATTTTCTTGAGGCAAAGTCTTCATAAACTTTCAATTTGTAAAAAATGCAGTATCTGTGAAGTACAATAAAACAAAGCACAATAAAATGAGGTGTGTCTGTACTAAATACTTGCCTTATCAAAGACATTGTGTGCTGGGCATTGTAAAGGCATAATATCTAACAAAGCATATCTCCTGTCTACAGGAAGCTTATAATCTAGCAGAATATAGAACATATAGGATAGGAATATAGAACATATAGGATAGGAATATAGAACAGTAGGAAAAACATAAAGTATTGTAGCCTAGTCGCTTTATCCCTTCACTCTTTCGGTTGTAATATTTCACTTGACTGTCACAACAATAAAGCAGAAGGCACGATTGATCTCCATATTACAGATGAAGAAACTGAGGCTCCGTGTACATTTAGTACATTTGGTGACATTTACAGAATTGGAATCAAGGGTTCCCAGCTCCAGTGATCTTTCTGCTACAACATGATACCTATTATCCTTTGGTATTGCCTTCCCAGCCTTCATTGATGAAATTCGAGGGTTCACTTTGTTAAATTGCAAGAGAGTTGGGTGGTAAGAAGAAACCTTTTTGTGTTTAGGGGCCTGAGGATAATTAATTGTGTCTATAATTACTTGAGGTCTACTACCTCAAGCTACCTCAAGCGGCTATGTGGTACAGGGGCTATAAGGCAGTGCTTGGAGCCAGCCAGTGCCTCCAAAACTTTTGAGTTGTATGAGCCTGAGCGCTTAACCTTTCTGTGCCTCAGTTTTCTCATCTATAAAATGGGAAGAATAGTAGCACCTACCCCATACACACAAGGTTGTTGTGAGTATCAAATGAGGATCACATGTAAAGTACTTTGCAAATCATAAAGCACTATGTAAATATTAGCTAGGTAGTACTTGTTTAGAAAGGTTGCTAACGTTATTGGCTTGAACTGAGGCCAGATCAAGAGTTAACATGTGTGGATTTGTTTATGATAACCAAGAGCTTATAAGCAATTTTTGTGTCTCTAGCACAGTGATTGAATTTGGTACTGTTTACCCCCCATCCGTACTCCCTAAAGTGCCCACATGGTAATGAAGGAGCTCTATGCAGCAGGCTGTGAACAATCCATTCTCCCAAAGATGATTTTCAGTCCTGAGGGGCTGAGCATACTGACCATCCATCTCATACCTATTTCATCATCCTCTCTGCCATTAAATTTTCATTAAGTATCTCACTCTACAGATAAATTACAGTTCCAAGTTTCTGGGAACTGACATTCTCTTGAAACCAAGAGAACTGAGTTCAAATGCAGCTACTGACATATACCTGCTGAGTGACCCTGGGCAAGTCATTTAACTTCACGTCTCTAGGACAATTCGGTAATAAAAAAACAATAATGACAATGATTATACACACACACACTCACACACACACACACACACACACACGTAGCACCTATATGCCAGACACTGTGCTAAGTACTTTACAAATATGATTTCATTTTATCCTCATAACAACACTGCGAGGTAGGGGCCACTATTATCCCCTTTTTACAGTTGAAGAAACTGAGGCAAACAGAAGCTACATATAACTTGCCCAGGGTCCAATAGCTAGTAAGTATATGAAAATAGATTTGAACTCAGGTCTTCCTGACTCCAGACTCAGTGCTGTATCCTGTGCCACCTAACTGCCCCATCTCTAAGATGATAAGGTACAGAGAAAGGACCAGCCTTCATCAGAAGGAGCTTCCTCAGAGTGTCCTATTCCAATCGAAATACTGGTCCAGTTATTGTTTCTAACTAACCCCGTAGCATACCACTCCATGCCTTAGTATCTGTATTGGTTTCTTGGGTAGTTCTCCAGGATTCATAAAACTAACTTTCCATCCCCAAGTCCTTCCAAGGACTTGCGTTTTCCTGACTGACTTTGTAACATAAGTTGCCATTCCTTCTAGATGCCAACTGCTTGCCAGTTTGAACTCCTTTCTCTTGCTAGTGATCAGACCTCCCTGGCTTACTGTGTACTTGAACCTCCTTGAAGCCCGGTATCTCAGAGGTGGATAAAACCTTAGATACCATCCAAGATACCAACCCATATCTCAATTAGTATCTCCTCTAATATATCTCCAACATGGTATTCTCCATCCTCTGATTGAAGATCACCACTGATGGAGACCTTGTTCTCATACATAAAAGCTCATTTCACTTCTGGGCAGCTTACATTAGTAGGAATCTTTTCTGTACAACCAACTTCTGAAATATATTACCCTGCAGCTTCCACACACTACTTGTAAGTTATACTTTAAAGTTATAATTGTACTTTTAAGTTATACTTACAAGTTTTGGCTATCAGGCCTGAGCAAAATAAGTCTAATCCCGCTTCTGTGTCACAGTCCTTTAAATATTTGAAGACGTTGGTTGTTGTCCCTCTGAGTTTTCTCTTTTCTAAGATTTTTTCTTTTTAACAAATCCTCTTACAGAATTGGAAATTGAGGAACAGGCCATCAATTGGAGTATCACTGGGCAATTGTGGTATATGATTGTGGAAGATGACTATTGTTTTGTAAGAAATAATGAAGGGCGGACACTGCTCAGAAAAGCCTGGGAATATTTATATAAACTGATGTAAAGTGAGTAGAACCAGGAGAACATTGTATGTAGTAACAGCAACGTTGTAACAATAATCAATTGTGAAAGACATAGTTACTCTGATTAGTATAGTGATCCAAGACAATTCAGAAGAACTCATGATGGCTTTCCATCTTTCCAGAGAGAGAACTGATGAACTCTGAATACAGGTTGAAGCATATTTTTTTTCACTTTATTTTTCTTGCTTTTTTTTTTTTGCAACATGGCTAATACAGAAATATGTTTTACATGACTTCAGGTGTATAATATCTGATATATTGCTTGCCTTCTCAATGGGCAGAAGAGGGAAAGAGTCTAGAATTGAAAATGTTTAAGAAATGAATGTTTTAAAAAAATCCCCTTATAGCAGAGTCTCTGCCATGTGGTTTATCCTTAGAATGTCCTTCTGATGATGGGGAAATGAGTTCTAATCAGTGCAAGATATAGCAAAACTCACACTTCCCTTCCTTGTTTTGGATACCAGAGCCGTAGGAATGAAGTCTGGGAATTCATTCACTTACTTGTCATGTTGCTGACTCATCAGGACCTTGCCTGTCACTAAAACCCTCCAAGGTTTGTTTCTTTGGTTTGTTTTTTTCCCCATGCATTCTTGTCTAGCCACACTTCTCCCTAGCCTGTCTTTGTACAGTTAACCTTTTGAGCCGAAGGACAGAATTTTCCATTTATTCCTCTTCAGTTTTGTCTTACTAGATTCAAGGTCATTTGTTTTAGTTTTTTGATAAATTCTTCAGGATGTTAACTGTCCTTCCCAGCTTTTGGTCATCAGCAAATTTGATTAACATGCCATCTATGGCAGCTGGATGAAGCAGTAGATAGAACTATGGCCCTGGAGTTGGGATGACCTGAGTTCAAATCCAGCCCCAAACATTTGGTGACCCTGGGCAAGTCACCTAGCCTCTCTCTGCCTCCATTTCCTCAACTGTAAAATAAGGATAATAACGTTACCTACCTTTCAGGGTTGTTATGAGAATCAAATGAGATCATATTTATAAAATGCTTAACACAGTGCCCGGATCATAATAGACCCTCAGTAAATGCTTATTCCCTTTCCACCATGTTTTCATTCAAATCATTGATTACAATGTCTCATAGAATGAGCTTGAACCCCAGTCATTGCCCACTGTTGAGATCTTCCTTGATCTCCTGTCTCACTCCTGTAGTTCTGCCTCCATATACCTGGATTCCAGCCATCCCCAGTGTATTCTGTTGCTGGCCAAGCCCTGCCTGATTTTTGACAGTGCTGAACCAGATAAGTAATGCAGATTTAGAAGGTCATCCAGGCAAAGTGAGATTTGAACATCATCTCAGGAGGCTCTTGAGAACAAATGAATAAAAAATAAAATTGCTCCACAGAGTATAAGTCTTATTTATTTTTAAATAAATGTAGGTGGAACCGATCTGTACCCAACCAAAAAAGGGAAGCTAGCCTGATTCTTACATGACCCAGATCAAGTCTTGGGACCATCCCCCTTTCACTCCCTGGGCAGGGAGTGTGTGGGTAGCAGGTTCTTTTCCACGTGTCATTTTAAAAATTCATTTGTATTTTGAGCTTCACATCTGGGAAAGGAAATAGTTGGCAACTGCTTTTTCTCACTTTTATTATTGGATGGAAACCAACATCTTTGTTCGTAGCTTCCTGTGAGACGTAGGGGCAAGTGTAATACGTTTTGAAGCTGTTTCCCAAGAGCTTATGAGAGTAGATTCAGTTTTCACAGCTAGAAATGAGTAGTGTTTCTCCCAGGCAGGGCACTGACCTCCCCAAATGAAGCTTTGGCAATCTCCCTTTGGCACACAGCTCCCAAAAGCTCTCCATGGCTTTCCTTGGCGTTAGTTAGTTTCTTGTAATTGGCTGTGGCCTGTCTGCTGTGAAGTTATTCATTGTACCAAGCAGAAAATTTAGAGCAGGAAAGGACATTACAGATTGCCTGGGTTAGTCTTATCACTTTATAGATAAAGAAATGGGCAAGCCCAGAGACCTCAAGTCCACAGTCACAAGAGCTGGAATTTGAACTCAGCCCCTCTGACTCCACTTCATGGTTCAGATTTAAATTCTAGGGATTTTGTAGTATAGTAAGAAAAAAATGCTGATCTTGAGTTCATGTCCCATCTCTACCTTGGTCAAGTCATTTGCTGGCTCTGGGACTCAGTTTCCTCCTCTGTAAAATTAGATTTAATTATCTCTTAAGATCCAATAAAGCTCTGTGAGCTTGTTCCTATGAGAACTCCTATGTTCTTGACCCTTTTTTGAGTCGTGGACCCCTTGGGCAGTCTGCAGAAACCTATCGATCCCATTCACAGAACAATATTTTTAAATGATGGAAACATACTTATGTGTATTTCATAAGATCACAGATTTAGAAATGGAGAAGGCCTTGGAGGTCATTGAGTCTAACCCTCTCACTTTACAGATGAGGAAGCTGAGACAGGGAGGTTAAGTGACTTGCCAAGAGTCGTACAGCTAGTAAGAGGCTTAAGTAGAATTTCAACTCGTCTTCTTCGCCTCAAGTCCATTGACCTATCCCCCACATTAAGTTGCTTCTCATTCGATTCTTACAACAACCCTGTGAGGTAGATGCTGTTGTTCAGCCATTTCAGTCATGCCTAACTCTTCCTGGCTCTATTTGCAGTTTTCTTGGCAAAGCTACTATAGTAGTTTGCTATTTCCTTCTCTAGTTTATTCTACAGATGAGGAAACTGAGGCAAACAAGGTTAAGTGACTTGCCCAGGGTCACACAGTAAGTGTCTGAGGCAAGATTTGAACTCAGGTCTTCCTGACTCCAGGCTCAACACTCTATTCACTGAGCCATCTAGATGGCGTAAATGTTATTACACGAACTGAATCTGAAAGGGAAGCAATGCAGACAGGGTCAGCTGACTAAAAGAAGGGGCATCTTAATTCATCCAGCATTGACTCTATGTTCAACTCCATTATTGGCACTGAGAAAGGTATGAGAGGAAGAGGAAATATATTCCCTGCTTTCAAGGAAGTTACTGTCTCCTTGGGGAGACAGGATTCACACACATGGAACAGTGAATTCCAATACAAGGTGGCAGAGAAATACTGGAATGAGTATTATAGACCATATGTGTACGTGTCATAGAAAAGAGTTCTGAGCACGGCTGTATCCCTTTTAGGCTACAGTGAAGTGCTCTTGAGTACATGGAAAAGTAAACCTACATTTATTCAGGAGGAAAACAAAGCTTTGTGAGCATTATCAGGCAGTAGCAGCTGCCGACCCCATCCTTCTCCAGTCTCTATCTCCACTGGGTTCAAACTGTCAAGGAGGGGAAGGCCTTGAGAATCCAGCTATATCAACACCAAGGATGCACCTGGTCCTCAAATTCCCCCAACACTGACCTCTTGCTACCTGCCCAGAGCTAGGTCAGATAATTTGTATGTATCTTTGGAAATAAGATTTCTCTAAGTCAGGTGAGGTTTTCATCGGACTCCAGTAAGAATCGCAAAGTCTGAGGTGTAGCGCAGGAATCCTTCACCTGGGAAGGGGGTCTGTACTAGATTATAGGGGGTCTGTGTACTTAGATGAGGGGGAGTGGAGAAGGGCATCTTTATTTTCACTGGCTGGATTTTAACATTTCCTTCCATCATTTAAAAACATTGCTTTGCAAATGGGGTCTGCAGACTGCCCAAGGAGTACATAACTCAAGAAGGGGTCAAGAACGCAGGGGTTCTCTTAGGAACAAGAAGTGGAAAGTTCATTTAGAAGAAAGAGCACTGGATTTGAAGAGGATTGAGGTTTGAAATGTTGCTGCTTGAATAAAGTCACTTCTCCTTAATGGACCTGTTTCTTTATCTGCAAAATGAAGGTTTTAGAGTAGACAGACAGTTAAAAGTTCCTTCTAGATCAAAATCTAGGAACCTAATCTATAACCCTAATAGAGAACCAAAGACCCTCTTACCTCTACATCCTAAAATTGTAGGATGGGTAACCAGGAGTAAATAAGTGAGTTCCCTTCCCCTGAGACTCTAAAGAGGAGAATACTAAAATTGTTGGTCCTGGGAGTTTTAGGCCTGAAGGTAGGGGGCTGGACCAGATGACTTCTTGGAGACCTCTCAGGTTTCCCTGCTACCATTTTGCTGTAGGAAGTAGTGGGGAAGCATCTGTGTACAGACTAAAGCAAACCAGAGCTGACTCATGTTAAGAACCCTCTTCACAATTCATCATGTTCCAAGGCTTCTGGTCCTGCCAACTCAGGTTTTACAGAGCAGCATGGGCAGGTGACCTCCCCATGGAAAATGTTAATTGGAACACTGGAGTCTGTTACTAATGAATATTTATAGGCAGTTTTCAACTACATCTTCCCTGAATCTAAATAATAGCTGAGGCATGTCTTGCCCATATTGTGAATATTTGTGAGCTCTTGTATCACGTGGTTATCAGAGGAGGTAGATCTGTGCTCAGAAGTGGTGGGGACTCAAGCACAGATTATTTGCTGGGGAATTCCACATCATGCCTTCATTATTGTGGGTGCTATTTGAGGGTTGCTCCCCATAATTTTTTCCCCTCAAAAACAGAGAGAGAGAGAAAATAAATATTTTTAAGCCATTATGTGCCAGGCACCTTAAACTGGAGATATAAAGAGAAAAATGACATGGACCCTCCCCTTAAGAAACTTATATTTGAAAGGGCACTCCTAATTCCCCCACCCCCTTCATGGAGGTGAGAAGACCACAACATTGCACATTACACAGGTTTTAGGCCTTTTTCAATGTGTTGATCCATTGTTTTGATATTTCCTCTTTTCTTTCTTTTTTGTTAAAAAGAGGTTGTTCACTTGTTTTCAGTTGTATTTGACTCTTCATGACCCCACGTAGGGTTTTCTTGGCAGAGATACTAGAGTGGTTTGCCTTTTTCTTCTTTAGCTCATTTTACAGATGAGGAAATTGAGGCAAAGAGGGTGAAGTGACTTGCCTAGGATCCCACAGCTAGTAAGTGCCTGAGGCTGGATTTGGACTCAGCAAGAAGAGTCTTTCTGACTTTAGCCCAGTATTCTGTCTACTGCACCACCTAGTTGCCTGCCTAACTTGACATTTCCTTCTCCAGCTCATTTTACAGATGAGGAAACTGAGTCAAGCAGGGTTAAGTGACTAGTCCAGTATCATACAGCAAGTATTCCTCAGGTTGATTCCTCAGATCCTCCTGACTCTACCCACTGAGCTCTGTCCACTATATCCATTGTGCACTTCTCAAAAAGACACTATTTTTTATGAGGATGGCTTTTGGAGGAGAAAACTATGATGATGAAAAACATGTAAGATATCAACAAAAACTTATTTTTTAAAAAGCTTGCTTTCTACTAATGGGGGGAGGTACAATGTAAACTCAGATAAGTATAATGCAAGGTATAGAGTGAAGGGCATGAAGGAGAAAGCCAAAGTACTTTAGGAAAATTGGAGATGAGAGAAGACACTTTCAGTGGGGGAGATCTGGGAAGGAGATGGCACTGAGCGTTGAAGTAAGAGAAGGATTCTGGAAGTAGAGAGGAAGAGGGAGTGCATTCCAGGCATAGGGGATGACCCTTGTCAGTGTATAAAAGGTGAAGTGGTGGGACAAGTTCAAGGAACAGCTGGGAGTCCAGTTTGGCTAGAATATAGTGTGTGTGATAGAAAGTAATTTGAAATAAGACTGGAAAGGTAAATTTCAGCCAGATTGGAGAGTTAAGTATCCATTTAACTCGTGGCCTGAAACTGAAACTCTGAGTTTTGGGGAACCAGTTTCACCTTGGGGACCTTTTCAGTAACCATTGTGCACATTCTGGGTTTCCCCAAGGATCAGCAGAATTTATCTCATGTCTAGGTCTCCATAATCAATCTACCAATCAATAAGTAAAGAGAAAAGGCTTTTCAGTTCCATGCAAGTAGTTGGGTTAAGAAAAGGTTGAACTTAGGACTGGTTTTATTTAACCTATCATTAACAGCAACAACAAGGGATTGCTGCCAATCCTATAAACAGTCAGGGCACCTCCCTGTCCTCTCTGTTAAGCCCCATTTCTCTAAGGAACTTTATGCAATCTCTAGGCCTTCCTTCCTCCTCCCCACCCCATCTCCCTCTTCAGGAGGAAAGAATTTGAAGTTAAAGAATCTACCTCCTTCCTTGGACTTGCACAGTCCCCATAACTCACAGCACTAGTGAAGGCTAAAATCTGGAGTAATTTCTCTAGGATGTGGCATTGTCCATTACTGTTTCTCTGCTTTGCTTCCCACGTCTGGAACTGTGCATCCTCTCTAGAGAGCAGAATCCAAGCCTCAGTTGCCGCCCTTCACCCTTTGTATTTCTTTGTATATTCCCTTTTGTCTGTCTCTCTCTGTTCTCCTAAAGATGCAAAATCACAAGGGTGTAGCCCAGATGTATGAGCCAGTCATGAATCAGCTCTTCTGAATATTTTGTTACAAGGGCAAAAGGAGCATCTTGGTCCACGACAGGTCATGCCTTATGAAAGAGAAAGGGAATTCAGCAGACACAAGGGAGATTCAGGAGGGCCTTACCAGGCTTCTTCAGGACTACCTTCTACAGCAGCCTAAGACACACATTTCTCAGTTGACCTTCAAAACAACCCTGAGAGAAAAACAGGGCAAGCAGTCTGATACAGTGGAAAGAGTCTTGAATTTGAGAGCTGAGTTTGAATGCTGTCTATGCTTTTAACTAACTCATTGATCATACCACAAGTCACTTTACCTGAGACTCAATTTTATTATCATTAAAATGGGAATAATGCCTATAGTTTCTCCCTCATGTTTATTGTAAGAAAAGTGGCTGTGAGCCTTTAAGCGCTATACATATGTAAGTTGTCATTATTATCCCCATTTTACAGATGAGGAAACTGAGGCCCAATAGGTTAAATGGCTTTCCCAAAGTCACACAGCAAATTAGTAACAGAGTCAGGACTCCTGACTCCCAAACCATTATTCTGCCTATTACATCTACATTTCTTTTTACTGCCCTGCAAGTGAGAACTGTTTCAAGTGTTTTCCACAAGATGACTTCCTGAAGCTATAATGTTGTGATAATAGATCTTCTTCATTCACTCACCACCCCCTCCAAACCCCAAAAGACATTTGTCAGAGTCTTAGGTCCTTTGCTGAGCATCAGAGAAAACATTGCCCTTATCTCTGGAGGAAGAGAGATAGAGAGATTGCACAGTGAATGCTACTTTTGGAAGGATAACTTCCTTCTCTTTCTGCATTCTTTATAACTGTAGAATCCATGGGTTAGATGGGGTGGCAGCCATTGATCCAGCCCTTGCCTGCCTCCAGGCAGGTAGATAGTCACATAATGTTTCCAGATTCTGGGTTTTGCATCTCCCTGTGATGTTTCTTATTATTTCAGGTGGTGTCATATAACCCACCAAAATGGTTTTAATTGTATAGATATTATAAAATCAAACTAACATGAGGGTGGAGCAGCTGGGTGGCACTGTAGATAGAGTGTTAGCTCTGGAGTCAGGAAGACTTCTCTTCCTGCGTTCAAATCTGATCTCAGACACTTACTAGCTGTGTGACTCTGGGCAAGCCACTTAATTCTTTTTTGTTTCTGTTTCCTCATCTGTAAAATAAGCTTGAGAAGGAGGTGGCAAACCACCTTGGCAAACTTTGCCAAGAAAACCCCAAATAGGGTCACAAAGAGCTGGACATGACTGAAAACAACTGAGCAATAACAAAATAAGAGAATGTTGCTACTCCAGAAACACTGGGCATCCACGGCATAAACCATGTGAGCTAGCTGGTTGTTGAGTCTATTTTTAGTTTTCCCTTAGTACCCTGTCCCTGTGTGAGATCATCCTTACAACTAGGAACTAGGAAGTTCTTCTGAGAGTATTTATGTTGTAGCTCATCCGATTCTTTATTCCACAAGTATTCAGTAAGTTAAAAAGAAGAAGAAAAAGCTCTGTGAGCTAGACTGATCATGGAACTTTTCCTGATAAGGGTAACATTTGACACAGGCTTTGAAGGGGAGAGAGTGAGGAGTTGAATAAGGGGTAGGTCAGTCTTTTCCATTCCCCTGGGAAGATGAAGAACTGTTTAGAATCATAGAAAGTCAGACCTCGAAACGTTCTTAGAAATCATCTAATCCGGGGGTTCCCAATCATTTTTGGTGCCTGTATCCCCTGACTTCCAGCAAACCTTTCCATAACCCCTCTTTAGTATGAAAGGAAAAAATTATAAAATTTGCCATGAATATGTGCATAAAAACAAAATAAGGAGATTAATTTCAATAAAACAATATAGCTATTTACTTTTTATTGAATATAACACAACACTTGCAGTCAGTACAGTCTCAGACACTAACAAGCTGTGTGACTCTAAGCAAGTCACTTAACCTCTTTCTGCCTCAGTTTCTTTATATGTAAAATGAAGGAGTTAAACCTGATTGACTCAATGGTCCCATTCAGGGTTGTATCTATGAACCATGAAACATAAGTAAATATTTCTTTACCCTTTTGAAGTTTCTCATTCACCTGTACATGTATCCCCTGACTTTGGGCACACTTGATCCAACTCAACCTCTTCTTTCAACAGGTAAGAGAAATTGAGTCATCATTCTTCTCATACGCTCCCTTCATACATCTACCTTATACATCTCATATGTTCCCTTTGTACATCTATCTTTTATATGTCTTATCCTCTCTGGATCAAAAGCACATAGGTTATTTTACTTTCCTTCATAAATCTTGCCTTCCATACCATTAATCATTTCTGTCTTTGCTTCTTTGGCCTTTGCCCAAAGTTTCTGAACATCCCTCTTAATATGGCCTAAAGGATGTTGTACGTGGCAGCAGGTAATCTACCTTCTGTGAAAGTTGGCAGGAAGAAAAACCTGAAATCCACTGGGAATTCCTTCCATTACCCAAGCAGCAAAAGCACATTAAGGTCATTGGATTCCCTCTTCATATTAACCAGTCCTGGAGAGAGCTTTTTCTCCAGCAGCTTTAGCAACAGTCAGGAATGAGCACAGGTTTTGGGCCCATCCCCAGACCTGGTGCATGCTCAGGAAACCACTTGGTGAAAGCTCATTTCCTCACACACTAACTTAAGCTGACTCACCATGTAATAAGAATGAGGGAAGGAACCACATTCCTCAGTGACAACATGTGGAGTGGGCTAATGTCTGAGCTCTGATGTCTGTGCCATGGCCTTCCTTTTACATGCCCAGATGTCAAGTAATGATGGGTAAACAGTTCAGGTGCTTAAAAAAATAAATATTCATTGAATTGACTTAGAATAATCCTCCATGTTGATATGAGGAAGAGTACTGTATCACCAAGGCAACAAACACCAAGGACAACTATGAATATACTAGCATAATTCTGAATTGCAAAATATAACAGATTCTCCATATAGAAAGCAGAAGAAAAACATTTATTCCAACACCAGAAAGCCAAATCCCAATACCAGAAAACCAAATCCATCGCAGCAACAAAGAAGCTAATATACATTATCACTCCAGGGGGCACCTCCATTCCCAAGACTTCCCCCACTGCTGGGGCCTTCCCACAAACAAACACTCACAATTCTAGTTATCTGCTTGCCTCCATCCTCTCTCTCTCTCTCTTCCCTAACTGCTCTCACTCACTTCCTCCCAATTCCTCTCTACCCTTCCTTATTTTACCTTTTCACCAAGTTCCTCCCACCACATGTGATTTAGATTTCCATGTGATTTGAGCAGGTCACATGGGCCTGTGAATAGATGGGAAAGATCTTCAAATTAAGCAAATATACATTAACAATACATTTGGCCCCAAGATCTTTCTTATCTATTACATTGGTCAATGGAGCAACTGGTGTCAACAGAACTTTACAACAATATAACAGGGATCACACAAAATAAGCATGTGAAAAAGTATCTTAGGTGGGGCTTGAGCACAAATACCCCATCATTCCCCCCTCAAATGAATGGGGCCCAAAATCTTGGAGTAAGTGGCGAAAGTCTCTTCTTCCATAACTACTTCCTGCTGACATTGAATGTAGAGTTGTATCTGCCCCAAGAAGTCCCATTTGAGAGGTCAGTTCTTTAGCTGGCATCTGGAGCTTGGTCAGTGCCAGGTCTAGGGGTGACACATCACTGTCATGGACAGGGGATGACATCTGGCGTAAGTGATCAGGCATCTGCAGGTGGAGGGTACCAAGCCTGCAGGAAACAAATCTAGCTAACAAGTTTAACAGACAAAAAGAAAACAAGGAGAGAGTAATCAGAAGCAGGGTAGATATAGGGTTAGCCATGCTTCTGGAGTTCATGAACTCACTATCATAGCTTCATTCTTGGTAGAATATGTGGGTTAAGGGTACAATTTGGTAATCATCTTTTCCTGAATAAACAACAGTTATGGTATTATCTTTCCCATGTGCTATAATTTCTACAGCCTTTGGAACATCATCTGGCTTCTGTTTTACCCATGCTTTAGCTCCCAGTTTTTTTCTATCAGTAGAACCCATCCCTTCAGTTCCTCTGCTAGTTATTTCAGAAGGAGGGTCAGTTTTCACAAGGGGTATTGTTTCACAAGGAATAATAATCACTTGAACTATTTGATCATTTTTATAAAACTATATGGATTCTTTACCTAAATTTTGTAATGTCACAATAATTTCTCCTTGATAATTAGTATCTATCACTCCAGCCAATACATGTATTCCTTGAGCTGTTAATCCTGATTTAGGTAATATCCATCCAAAATGATTTTTAGGGATCCTCATACATATTTCAGTAGAGATTTTTCTTATTTCTTTTCTATCCAACAAGTCCTCTAAACAATGTAAATCATATCCTACTGAATCAGGTGTCCCTGGATACAGTGCTGGGACTTATATCCTCACAGTCCAATACTCAATATTTGGGATCTTAGGTGTTTATTATTTTCTTTTTTTTTTTTCATTATCACACCATCTTTTATTTTTATTTATTTAACTTTTTACATTCATTTTCACAAAATTCTGACTTCCAATTTTTTCTCCCCTTTCTATCCCCTCCCCCAACTCCAATACACTGAGCAATCTAATTTTCCCTATCTCCAATCTGCCCTCTCTTCTGTCATCCCTTCCTTCTCTTGTCCCCATCTTCTCTTTTGTCCTGTAGGGCCAGATGACTTTCTATTCCTCATTAACTGTATGTCTTATTTCCTAGTAGCAACAACAATACTAAACAGTTGTTCCTAAAACTTGCGTTCCAAATTTTCCCCATCCCTCCCTCCCCACCCATTCCCTTTGGGAAGGCAGGCAATTCAATATAGGCCCTATCTGTGTAGTTTTGCAAATGACTTCCATAATAGTCGTGTTGTGTAAGACTAACTGAATTACCCTCCATCCTATCCTGCCCCTCATTGTTTCTATTCCGTCTTTTGATCCTGTCCCTCACTGAGTGTTGACTTCAAATTGCTCCCTCCTCCCATTGCCCTCCCTTCCATCATCCCCCCCCTTGCTTATCTCCTTCTCCCCCACTTTCCTGTACTGTAAGATAGGTTTTCATACCAAAATGAGTGTGCATTTTATTCCTTCCTTTAGTCATATGTGATGAGGGTAATCTTCTTGGTTTTTTGTGGTTTTTTTTTTCTCAGCTCTCCTCTTTTTCCCTCCACTAAAAGGTCTCCTGCTTGTCTCTTAAATGACATATAATTTACCCCATTCCATTTCACCCTCTTTCCTCCCCCTACCTTTCTCTCTCACCATTTACCTTAATTTCTTTTAAGATGTGGTCCCATCCTATTCAATTCACCCTGTGCTCTCTGTCTCTGTGTGCATGTGTGTATACGTGTGTGTGCGTGCATGCGTGTACATGTGTGTGTGTGGTCCCACCAACTACCCAGATACTGAAAAGTTTTAAGAGTTACCAATATTGTCTTTCCATGTAGGAATGTAAACAGGTCACTTATGGTAAGTCCCTTATGACTTCTCTTTGCTGTTTACTTTTTTATGCTTCTTCTCATTCTTGTGTTTGAAAGTCAAATTTTCTTTTCAGTTCTGGTCTTTTCATCAAGAATGCTTGAAAGTCCTCTGTTTCATTGAAAGACCATATTTTCCCCTGAAGGATTATACTCAGTTTAGCTGGGTAGGTGATTCTTGGTTTGAGTCCTAGTTCCTTTGACTTCTGGAATATCCTATTCCACGCCCTTCGATCCCTTAATGTAGAAGCTGCTAGATCTTGAGTTATCCTGATTGTATTTCCACAGTACTGGAATTGTTTCTTTCTAGCTGCTTGCAAGATTTTCTCCTTGAGCTGGGAGTTCTGGAATTTGGCCACAATGTTCCTAGGAGTTTCTCTTTTTGGATCTCTTTCAGGTGGTGATCGATGGATTCTTTCAATACTTATTTTGCCCTCTGGTTGTAGAATGTCAGGGCAGTTTTCCTTGATAATTTCATGGAAGATGATGTCTAGGCTCTTTTTTTGATCATGACTTTTAGGTAGTCCCATAATTTTTAAATTTTCTCTCCTGGATCTATTTTCCAGGTCAGTTGTTTTTCCCATGAGATATTTCACATTCTCTTCCATTTTTTCAGTCTTTTGGTTTTGTTTGGTGATTTCTTGGTTTCTCAGAAAGTCATTAGCCTCCATGTGTTCCATTCTAATTTTGAGAGAACTATTAAATTCAGTGAGCTTTTGAACCTCTTTTTCCATTTGGCTAATTCTACTTTTGAAAGCATTCTTCTCCTTATTGGCTTTTTGAACCTCTTTTGCCAATTGAGTGAGCCTACTTTTCAAGGTATTATTTTCTTCAGCATTTTTTTGGGTCTCCTTTACCAAGGTATTGACCTGTTTTCCATACTTTTCTTGCATCTCTCTCATTTATCTTCCCAATTTTTCCTCCACCTGTCTAACTTGCTTTTCAAAATCCTTTTTGAGCTCTTCCAAGGCCTGAGCCCACCCGACAACCCCCTGGGATGTTTGGGATACAGAGGCCCCGCCCTCCACATCTTTCCTGATGGCAAAAATATTTCCTCATCGTCGTCAGATCCAAAAGTCGGGATCATTTGCATCTGCTCAGAAAAGCTCTCTATAGTCTTATTTTTCTTCCCTTTTCTAGGCATTTTCCCAGCCAGTTACTTGACTTCTGAGATTCCTGTCCATCCCCACCTAGATCCGCCCAGCTAGTGCTTGGGGTCTGAGCTTCAAATGGGCTTTCCGGGGCAGGCACAGCTGCTATTCAATGTGAGCTTTAGTTCTGGTGCTGGGGTGGGGGCAGGGCCACCTCCTAGGCTCAGTTCCCTCAGGGGCTTTATGCAGAGACCTTCAGTAGTGGAGCGGGTGGGGCAGGGCCATCTCCCAGGCTCAGCTCCCTCAGGAGCTTTATGCAGAGACCTTCAGTAATGGAGCGGGTGGGGCAGGGCCATCTCCCAGGCTCAGCTCCTTCAGGTTGTTTATGCAGAGACTTTCAGTAATGAAGGTTCTGCCTGCCTGCTTGGGGAGTCCCGGGGGCCGCCGCTGCTGCCTCTCCCTCCGCCGCTTCCCGCCCCTGCCTCTGCCTCCACCGCTTCCTCCCCAGGGGGCCCAAGCCACGGAGACACCCCGCTCCCCTCTCCTCCAGCCCAGACATCTCTCTCACTAACCTGTAGCATCCGTGAGCGGGGGGACCTTCCCGGCCGCTGGAGCTTCCGTCCCTGAAGCCTGTTCAGATCAGCTTCTCTGGGGCCATGGCCAGGGCAGCGCTGGGGTGGGGTCCGGGGCGCGACAGACCCTGGGGACCGCTCTCCAGGGCTCTCTGGAACGGAAATCTCTTCCACTGTGTTTCTGCACACCCTGCAGTGATCCAGAGCTTGTGGGGAGCTCTTCTTACATTAAATTCATGGGCTGTGGGTTCTGAGCTAGCATACAGTGAGTCTTTCTACTCCACCATGTTGACTCCACCCCCCTTTATTATTTTCTGATTTGCAGGT
The DNA here is from genome assembly GCA_023548195.1 of Bettongia penicillata ogilbyi. Classification (NCBI taxonomy): domain Eukaryota; kingdom Metazoa; phylum Chordata; class Mammalia; order Diprotodontia; family Potoroidae; genus Bettongia; species Bettongia penicillata. Next base: position 6,013,659 of record JAJHZJ010000100.1, read on the forward strand.
TTGGGGTCATCATTCTGGCTAGAGATATGCTTCCTCCCAATGGCCTATTATTCAAATTACATAAAGCATTGAACAAATTATCTTTCCAGGTTTGATAAGAATTATTAGAACTTAACTTCCTTCTGTTCTTTCAATTATCCATTCATTCTTTCAATTAGCCCAGATGCTTGTGGATAATATGGAATATGATATATCCATTCTATACAATTTAATACACCATACCTCTTCCTTTCATTACCTTTGATATGTGACCCATTGTCACTTTGAATCTTCACTGGGGTTCCATAATACAGACCTTTGGTATCTGGAGATTTACAGGGTGTTTTTCTGGGTCACATTCTTATAAGGAAAAGCCACTAGTACACCTGAATAGGCATCAACACAAGTACATATATATTTGTATCCTTTGTCTTGGGATAGGGGTCCAATATAATCTGTCTGCCAAATTTGGGCTGGAACTTTTCCCCTTGTCATCTCTCCAACTACTACACTAGGAAGAGTTTGTTCCTTTTCAAACTAACATATATAACACAACTCTGCTACTTGTTTTAGCAATCAATGAGAGATACGAATACCTCGATCTTGTGCCTCTGATATGTGGCCTGGACCTCTAAATGCTGGTCATTGGATAGAGCCATTTTGCAAGTACTGAATCATCTATTGGTGTCAGAATAGGGACAATATGTTGAGTAGCAATCTTTGCTAATCGATCCACATGCGCATTGTACTCATGTTCTGGCATGGTGAGGGCCACGTGAGCATCTACATAAAATACTGATAAATTAGTAACCAAAGACATGTTCATGTATCTTCCCATAATTCTTTGCTCCAGACTTCTTTGTCATGAATTTCCCAATTTTGATTTTTCCACATGGGCATTCTCATGTAGCTAACCTATTAGCTTCCATCTGTGAATCAGTGAATATATGGCACTGTCCTTTTTCTGTTTTGATAGTTTGAAGTACTGATGTAAGTTCAGCATATTGATTACTTCCACCTATCCCAGTATTTTCCAAAGTCCACCAAATACATGGGTCATAGGCTACTGCTTTCCAGTGTCTTTTGTATCCCAAATATTTTGCTGTCCCATAAGTAAAACATGCAAGTTTCTTTTGTTCTTCAGTTAATTCATCATATCTCTCATTCCATTTTACCAAAGACTATATCAACTATTGCTTTGGTTCAGGGGGTATATCGTTTCCTTCAGTATCTGTGTTTGCTATAGATTCATATAGAACAGAAACTCCACTTTTGCCTGTTTTAGATCTCTTTTGAATATACCATTTCCATTTAATTAAGCTAGCCTCTTGAGCATGTCCAATTCTGTGAGAAGCTGGGGTACTCATTATCCAGGTCATAATTAGGCCTTAATATTACTTCATTGCCCAAAGTCACTTATTCAGTCTCTACCAAAGCCCAATATGCAGCTAACAGCTGCTTTTCAAAAGGGGTATATTGAACTCCAGATGATGAGAGTTTCCTAGACCAAAATCCTAAGGGTATATTTCAGCTTTATTGTTTTTTCCATAAACTCCAGCTTACATATTTATCCTGTACAATCACGCATAATTCCACCAGGCCCCTTTGTATCAGCCATAAATCTAGGGTCAATTGTATAGAGGCCTTTGCTTCTTCGAGAGCTTTAGTCTGCTTAAGTCCCCAGTCACATTCATATTTTTTTCCCCAGTAACTTTATATAAAGATTTCAAAATCTGTCCCAGATGTGGGATGTGGTACCTCCAATATCCAAATAATGCCAAAAACTTTTGGGTCTCTTTCTTATTGGTGGGGATAGGAAAATCCTGAATCATTTGTCAGGCTTTTGGGAGAATCTCCTACAGCCCCTTATTCCATTGTATACCCCAAAATTTTACGGTTTAAGCTGTCCCTTGAATCTTTGAAGGGTTAATTTCCCACCCTTTGTTTTTCATATGCTCAATTAAAAGTGTCAAACTCTTCTTCACTTCTTTACATTTTTTCTCTGGATCATAATATCATCCATGTAGTGGGCAAGTGGTATGCCAGGTAGCTTTAATTCATCCAAATATTCTGCCACAATCCTATGACAAATAGTACAGCTATGCAGATATCTGTGTGGCAAGCATGTAAAAGTATATTGTCAGCGCTGCCAAGGGAAAGCAAATTGGTTCCATTGTTTAGAAAGCATTGACTAAATCAATAACTGCATGCCAAGTCCCATCGTATTTCTGAATCCTTTCTATTAAGGTAATGGTACCTGAAACAGCAGCATACAAGGGAGGAGTCACCTTATTCAGTCGTTTATAATTTACTGTCCTTCTCCACATCCCATCTGACTTTCTTACTGGCCAGACAGAATTATTCCATCAAATGGCTATAGGGACTAACAGTCCTGCCTCAACGTATTCCTTTATAGTATTGGTAATTTCATCTTTCCCACCTGGCACACAATACTGCTTTAAAGTAATTGCTTCAGAAGGTTCAGGTAAAGTGATTGGGTCCATTTTTATTTTTTCCCACCAAAACTATATTAATTCCTATCTTCCTTACTGCAAATTGCTATCTCTCCTCAGGTAAATTTAGAGTCATACCTCTCAATATATCTATTCCAATGATGTATTCAGGAATGGGTGCAATTATCATGGCCTATTCTTACTTAGATAATTATCCAATTTTCATCATTAGTTTAATTTGTCTGACTGATATTTTAGCCCCTCCCAGTCCTCTGATGGTAATAGAAGTTCCATGTTTAAACTTTTCAGGGTTTCCATATGTAAGTGAGGCCTCTGCCCCAGTATGTATTAATGCCCTAGGTACAGTATTTGATCCATTTTTCCAATATATGGTCAAATTGATATGAGGTCTGTAATCCCATCTATGTATTTCTTTAATCTGATCTGGAGCTTGGCCAATTTCCTATTCTCCCTGAAGGTGTGACAAACTTGGATACAAGAGTTCAGGAGGATCTGTAGGGGTAGTTCTTACTTCTCTACTCCATCCAGTATCAAGCCTCTTTTCTCAGTACATTTATACAACTATAATTCATTAGTTGGAATACCATCTATTCTTCCAAAATCTACTCCAGCTCTCAGCAAAGTAGCAAACAATTCTTTTGTCAGTCTATTCTGACTTTGAATCTACTGTCTATTTACTCTTCTCTCTCAAGGAAATTTATCTTTTCCCCAGTCCCCTAAGTCACTTAACTGCAAAATCTTGTCCAGCACTGCTGAAAGAAGGTGCTCTATCTCCCCAATTAGTAGAGTCAGAATTAGATGCTTATAAGCAGGAGGTGCCATCTTCACTATGATATTTCTATGGAAAACTGCTAAGGGGGTATCACAGTACACATCCGCGTTTCCAATTATTATGGCAGTCTTCATTACCTCCTTCTTTAAATTTCTTATACAGTTCCTAAGTGAATACCAGGGAATTTCTCCACTAGGCTACACTGAGTCAGTAGCATATTGCCTATTACATCCATCTGCTGCTGAAGCTAACAGATTGGTAGTATTGTTACCTCTTTGCACATGGTAATCTTTAAAAGCTTGCTGTATAAAAGGATTTTGTCTAATACCTATGAATTTCAAGCAATCCATGCTATCCATTGATACTCTTCTGATCCCTTCATCACAGATTCTCACCATCCAGGATATTAATGATTTTCCCATCCTTTGAGTGAACCTACTCAAAATACCTGTGACCTCCTGATGAGGAAAAGCTTAATGATCTCCCTAAACACTGTGTTGCCCCCCTGATTCTCTTGCTTTTGTCTTAGTATTAGGCATGCTTCTGCCTGAGAAGCCTCCTCCTCTAACATTGTTTCATTTTCCTCCTTTGACTTTGTCATATTTTCCTCCCACACATTCTCCTGGCAGTCACCATGACAACTAGGTTAGGCCTGTACAACAACTGCATGCACACTTTTTTTGTCAGCTTTTTGCTTCTTTTTTTTACTAATTTATTTTGTTTTCAGTGTTCTACAATCACTTCCATATATCTTAAATTTTTTCCCCTCACTCTCCTTCCTTCACCCCTCCCTCCTCATTCCCTCCCTGACTTATAGAGGTTATACACATACATTCCTATTAAATATATTTTCACCTTAGACATGTTGCACAGAAGAATTAAAATGAATGGGAGAAATCATAAAAACAAAACATAATACCAAAGAAAATGGTCTGCTTCATTCTGTAATCAAGTTCCATAGTTCTTTCTCTGGATGTGGAAGACATTTTGTCTCAATCGTCCCCTGGAAATTTTTTAAGTCCATGCATTGCAGTGAAGGACTAAGTCAATCAGAAAAATTGCTCACGCACTGTGGCTATTGCTGTGTACAAGGTTCTCCTGGTTCTGCGCCTTTCACTCAGCATCAGTTCATATAAGTCCTTCTAGACCTCTCTGAAGTCTTCCTGTTCATCATTTCTTATAGCACAATAGTATTTCATTACATTCGTATACCACAACTTGTTCAGCCATTCCTCAATTGATGGGCATCCCCTTGATTTCCAGTTCTTGGCCACCACAAAGAGGGCTGCTATTTTTATGATCTCTTTGGGATATAGTCCTAGAAGTGATAATTCTGGGTCAAAGGGTATGCACATTTTTGTAGCCCTTTGGGCATAGTTCCAAATTGCTCTCCATATTGGTTGGATCAGCTCACAGTTCCACCAACAATGAATTAGTGTTCCAACTCTCCCACATCTTCTCCAACATTTATCATCTGCCTGTTTTGTCATGTTTGCTTCTTCTTTTGAGCTAAATGAACAGTTTTTTTCAACCACTTGAGACTCTCCAACTTGCTCTTTTAAAGGAGAGCCAAAATGCTGAGAATTCCCATGCAAACTAACTCTTTTTCCATCTGAATTTTTTCCTTCAGCAGCTCATTTCTGCTTTTACATATAATACACTAACCTGTTAAAAAAAAATCCATCCTCTTCTACACACTCCTGCCAGTTCTTTTTCTGGTTTTATTGGTATTCCTTACAAATATCTTTCCAAATCTCTAGGCTCTCTATTTCATAATCTCAGTTTCCAGTTTTTACAGGATCCAGTGTTTTTAGCTTATTCCCTTGCTGGTGAGTAATAAGGTAAATCCTCCCATTCTGGGACACCCATTTCTTTCTCTAAAGACTTTTTGCTTCCAAATAGAGATTTTATACCCTGTGATCCTCTTTGTGATTCCAAATGTATCACCAAGACAATATTCACAGCATTGACAGCAACTATGAATATGCCAGCGTAGTTCTGAATCTCAAAATATAGAAAAACATTTATTCCAACACCAGAAAGCCAAATCCATCACAGCAACAAAGAAGCTAATACATATTATCACTCCAGGGGACACCTCCATTCCCAAGCCTTCCCTGCCCTGCTGGATCCTTCCCACAAACACTCACAATCCTAGATATCTGCTTGCCTTTGTCCTCTCTCTCCCTCCACCCTAATTGCTCTCACTCACTTCCTCCCAGCTCTGCTCCACCCTTCCTGTCCCACCCCTTCAGTAAGTTCCTCCTACTACATGTGACTTAGGCTTCCATGTGTTTTAAGTAGGTCACATGGGCCTATCGATGGATGGGAAAGATCATCAAATTAAGTAAAAATAAATTAATAATACAAGTAACTAACCTGGAGTCAAGAAAGACCTGGATTCAAATTCCACCTCTAGCATTTACTAGTTCTGTGGCCAAGGGCAAGTGATTAAACTTCCCTGGACCTCAGTTTCCTCATCTGTAAGTAAACTGATGGGTTTGGATGCCTTTGAGGTTCTTTCTAGCTTTAGTTCTATGACCCAATGTTCCTATAATTGTGGAAAGATTTATGGAAAGATACAGGTAAGGATAAGAAGGCAGAGATGTCATGTCACCTGCATCATTGAAAGGAATATGACTGTGGAAGAGCTCACAGATCCATTGGAGTATGTATAGTGTAGGTTGGCATGGGCAGAAAAGACTTGGGGGCCGAGCTAATACTTGCTATCCTCCGCTAGACCCTCAAAGATCATAAGCACCTCATCTCCATGTATCAGTGTCTTAAAAATTACTACTTTGGACATTCAAGTGAGAAAGCTGTTCATAAATCTTGAATAAAAGGGCAAAAATTCATTAACATGCAAAATCCTGGGCTTGCCCAGTTTCTACCTTTTATTTCAGTTGCTGACTTGGTCCTGTTAGGGATCCTCTCACCTTTCTTAGAATCCCTTACCCTCTGCTTAGTAATTCCATTCTTTTCTATTCAGAGATGGAGGCTGTGTCATTTTGAGCTTGATTGTTCAGAATCAAAAAATATTGACGTTGCAAAGCTCTAAATACCACCATGGGCAGTTTGTAAAGACAATAACTTATTCCTTTGTTGAATGTACTCTGGGAGTCGATGAGGTTGTTAAAATAAATTTTGATTAAGGCTTCTTTTTTCCATATGATTTTACAGTGATGGTTTTGTTGGTACTCAAAAGGCAGTATCTCCAAGTCTTTTGAGGTCATAGGGCTTCCTGAGAGCCACTGACCTGCAAATTCATTTTCCAGGAACTTGTGCTCTCAGCTACCATCTTCCTTGTTGAATTAATGATCACAACTTTCTGTTCAGCACTGAGACCTTGCATCTTCTCTCTGTCTTGCAGACTCCTCCGAGAACAGTGGATCCGAGCCAAGTATGAAAGGAAGGAATTCATTTACGCGGAGAAGCAAGAGCCCTATTCTGCAGGTAAGGAATGGAGTTCTCAATGGAAAAATAATCTCTTTTGCTGGCAGGATCTTCTGCTGCCCAGGGGCTCCCCTCACCTTGCTGCAGTGGGTTAGATAAGGGGAAAAAATGTCACTATGTGGTTTTGTATTCCAGTATCCCTCTCTGCTGCGCTCCCCCTTTAAAAGGGATGTCTCTTTTTATCACTATGCATTATTAAGTCACTAATTGGTTTGACATAGGTGTCATCTGGCTGTCTTTTGCTTTCTGATTGAGAAGTCTGTATTCAGAGCTCCTAAATGGCTCTCGGAGCCTCACTTCTGGATTACCCATGAGCACATTTTGGTAACTGACAGAGCAGTAATTTCCTGGCTTCTACCCTTTCTCTTCTGATTGTCTGGAACCAACCTCATTTTGTTTTTTATGAAAGACCAGGAGAGATCATCAACCCTTAGGATGATCAGAGTTCTTCATTTGCTTGGCCTCCCCTAAACCTCACCTTGACACCTGTTAGATATTTGCCCTTGCAGATACAGGGGTGGCTGTTTAATCTAAGCGATATTCTGGGGTCATGTATCTAGAGTGTGGTGGATGCTCAAAGGCCATCTAGTCTGATATTCTTACTTTATGGATTAGGAAACTGAGGCCTAGGGAGGTTAAGTGATTTATCCAAGGTCACACAGTCACTTAGATGGTAAACCTCAGAAGTGGGATTTGAACCCTGATCTTCTGACCTTGATACTGGGAAAGACTGATGGCAAAAGAAGAAGGGGGCAGCATAGATAGTGTCATGGAAACAATGAACATGAACTTGGACAGACTATGAGAGATAGTGGAGGATAGAAGGCCCTGGCATGTGATTGTCCATGGGAGTCACAAAAAGTTGGACACGACTGAACAACAACTGTTACTACTACCGCTGTTGCTGCTGCTGCTACTACTACTACTAGCTACTACTACTTCTGACTCTAGAGGTTGGGCTCTTTCCAATGCCCTATGAAACTTCCTGATGCTGTATCACTCTTTCATGGGTTAATCCTGGTGTTTTTGGTCCTGGCTTTGTATCTGTGGCTCATGAACAAGATGTACACAGGCATCATGGCAACCAACTTCATGGCTAGAGAAATGGATTGGATTTCAGGAGATCTGACTTCTAATCCTAGATGTGTCCCCCCTGGACATTATTCCAAACTGTGGGCTTTAGTTTCATCTGCTATAAAATGAGTGGATTGGAGGAGAGGATGTCCAAGGTCCCTTTAGGCCAAGGAAAATTCTGGGATCATAGATCTAGAGCTCAGAGGATGTGCTAAGTCATTTAGTATGAGGAGGAGGAAACTGAGGTGCAGGTTCTGGCACTTATATCAGAAGGTCCTTCCCTATAAGATCAAGATCAGGATTACTTTCAGCCTCTTAGTGGCCATGACACAAACTTGTTAGATGAGCCTTTCCCAGCCATCCTTATTTCTACAGATTAATAGCGGAGGAAACAGTTTTTTTGTACGTTGGTTCCCCCATTAGACTGTGAGCTCCTTGAGCAAAGGGATTTTTTGGTTTTTTGCCTTTTTATATCCCCAGTTCTTGGCACAGTGCCTGGCACACAGGAGGTACTTAATAAATGCTTCTTGACTGATTGCTTCTGCTATTGCAAAATGTATTCTTAGATGCGGTAACCTCTTAAGGTAACCCTTAAGAGTCTTTGGGCTCACAAACATTTCAACAGCATCTAGGTAGATGTGTCCACCCTAACCCTTTTTAAACAAAGTTTGTAAAAGGACTTTGGACCTTACCTATCTGATACAAATTTTTGATGAGCTTCCTTTTCTGAAAAGTTCATTCCCCAGAGCAGCTTATGATGATTTAGTGTGAGAAAGCTCTTCAAAGAGATTCTGTGTTAGAGAAAGGTGCTTGAACATCAGTGGCAGGGAGAATCGGTTGATGACAAGAGTTTAATAGATACTCTACACACCCTTTGGGAGAGATGTCATGAACAGTCTTCTCTTATGGCCCATGGAAAACAAGCAGCCCTGATTAGGATGCTAATTGGCCTGAAGTTTATATAAATCAATCCAGTAGGATATAGTAGTCCCAGCTACCATGTTTTGTTCATGATTTGATTGAACTCCCAGTTGCCTATAGAAGCACACTCTCCCAAAGGAACTTAGCTCCTCATTTCCCTCAGAAAACTCTAAGACTGCAAGGGACAGATGACTTGCCATTTGCATGTGAAGGGGGTTTCCATGCTGGGAGTTCTCTTTGTCAATAGAATCACAAGCCCACATGTAAAAAAACAAAGCAAAAGCAAATTTTGCTCAAAAGTCTTTGGAGAGGTATAGTTTCCCTATAACTAACAGCCCTTTAAGTGAATGTTTTTTGAAGCTAGGGTTTCCCCTAGCAGATGTATGTAGCAGCCCTGCTTCATTATTTTTATACTATTATTAATAATAACCTGTAATATTTGTACAGCACTTTATACTGCCTGATACTGTTCTCTCAGTGCCTGCCACATAGTAGGGGCTTAATAAATGTTATTAATTAACTAAATGGTTTGAGAAAACCTAATTTTTAGGTAAAATAACATTATAAAGAGCAGTACTTTTTTTAATAGCTCTAGGAAGTTTATTAAAATTCTTTTAGTTTTATTTTGTTTTTGTTTTCAATGTTCTACAATCACTTCCATATATCTTAGATTTTTTCCCCTCCCTCCTTCTACTTCCCCCACTCCTTGCCTGAGATGGCTTACAATTTTATATAGATTCTACACATACATTCCTATTAAATATATTTCCACCTTAGTCTTGTTGCATATAAGAATTAAAATGAATGAGAGAAATCATAAAACAGAACTAAACATAATACAAAAGAAAATGATCTGCTTCATTCTGCGATCGAATTCCATAGTTCTTTCTCAAGATGTGGAAGGCATTTTGCCTTAAGAGACCATTGGGAATTTTTTAGGTCCTTGCATTGCTGTGTAGGACTAAGTCTACCAGAAAAATTCCTCACACACTGTGGTTGTTGCTGTGTACAAAGTTCCCTGATTCTGGAAGAGCAGTACTTTTCAAAAGAGTAGTGTTGATGGGATGATGTTACAATAAGGTTCAGTGAGTTTAGGGATACTTGGTGTGGTACACGGATATATGATGTGGCTTCTACTCTCCATTTTCATTTGACACATGAGGAAACTCAGGCCTACAGGGTGCAAGTGATTTAGAATTTAGATCTGAAAGAGATTTTAGCAATCATGTAATTCATCCCCCTCATTTTACAGATTAGGGAACTGAAGCCTATAAACTGTCAGAATATCTAAAGTCAAACAAGGTAGGAAGGAGCAGAAATGAGATTTGCGTTTAGCTCCTCTGACTTATAATTTAATGATCTTCCCATCATACCCATACTACATCCTAGTGCAGCCCTGATGATCAGGGAGGGACAAAGAGGCCTCTGGCCTACTTCACCCCAACTTGTACACATGAAGTGGGAAGATTTGAGCCAACTTGGAAGGAACCCAAGCATGGCTAGAAATTCCGTGTTCCCACTTGCAGAAGTTTGTTTTTCAGTCATTTTTCAGTCATGTCCTACTCTTTGTTATCCCATTTGGGATTTTTTTGGCAAAGATACTGGAGTGGTTTGCCATTTCTTTCTCCAGTTCATTTTACAGATGAGGAAACTGAGGCAAACAGGGTGAAGTGACTTGCCCGAGGTCACACAGCTAGTAAGCATCTGAGGCTGCATTTGAACTCCAGTTTTCCTGACTGCAGTCCTAGTGCTTTATCTATTGTACCACCTCATTGTCCTACACGCAAAAGAGTCTGTTACATATTCAAGGTCTGTCTGCCACTTCACTGCGCAACATGGCTAATTGTCTACCCTCAAATCATGTCAGACTGCTCTAGCAAGTGTACTCCTTTTCAGAGAGCTTGATCTTGATTTGGAGGAGCCAGAGAAAAGATGAATTAAAATGATGGCAAAGTGCCTCAGGGATCGACCATTGATCCTACATAATACCTTCATCCCTCCCGAGCTGCTCTAGCATTAAAAGATGAATATTGGGGAAACCACCATACAAATTCAGTGACACACAGAAATACCAGTGCCCCAGTGATTTAGGTGTCTGTGAGGTGCTCACTGCTAAGCTTAGCACTCTGACCTCAAATGAAGCTGCTTTTGCAGCAGAGTTTTAATTTTTTCCTGTTCTCAACACTTAGTCCCTCCCCTTCCCCTGGCCCTGCAGTCAGGATGTATCTTTTAAATTAAATTACCATCCATCCATAGCCACTGTTTCCTTTGTTTTTTTCTTTAATGTTCCTTAATGATTCAGGAACAACATACTTGTGTTATTGGTCAAAACACAGATAATTTCCAGCCATGGAAAGATTCTTAATCAGTTGCTGAAAGATCAGATTTCTAAGGGTGCTTATTATCTGAAGAGCTGTGATAGATGGATGGATGGTCAATCAAGTGCAAGAGCGAGGGAAGATAAACATGAGAGCTCCCTTTGTCTTTTTTAGGGATAGGCATTGGACCTATGATTTTATTGGTGCAGAGAATTCCTAGCTGAGGAAGCTCCCTTTTACCAATACAGGTTGGCACCACCTGTGCTAAGCATTAGAGAGTTGCCTAGAACCCTTTGAGCTTAAGTAACTTACCCAGAGTATCTTCTGCTGTTCAATCGTGTCTGACTCTTTGTAATCTGATTTGGGGTTTTCTTAGCAAAGAGTGGTTTGCCATTTCCTTCTCCAGCTCATTTAACAGATGAAGAAACTGAGAAAGGATGAAGTGACTTGCCCAGGGTCACATAGCTAGTAAAGTGCCTGAGGCTGGATTTGAACTCAGGAAGATGAGTCTTCCTGATGGGGCCACCTAGGGTCACACAGCCAACATTAGTCAGGTGAGACTTGATCCTACATCTTCCTGACTCTAAGGCCAGCTCTCTATCTCTATACCATGATGCCTTTCATTTGTTCTTTTTAATCTGGAAAATTCTAGGTGTTGGCAGGGAGATATAGTTTTTTCTGATTATTTTCCCCCACTCCAGTCTCCCAAGAAATTCCGCTGGAGACTAGAGGTGGTTGTGGTGTAATTGTTACTACTTTGCTTGACACACAGTGGATAACTTGATAAGTGCTTGGCAACTAGGTGACACAGTGGATAGAATGCTGGACCTGGAGTCAGGAATACCTGAGTTCAAATCTGGCCTCAGACATTTACTAGCAGTGTCACCCTGGACAACTCACTTCACTTTGCCTCAGTTTGCCTCAGTTTCCTCATCTGTAAAATGAGCTAGAGAAGGAAATAGCAAACCACTGTGGTATCTTTGTCAGGAAAACCCCAAATGGAGTCATAAAAAGTCAGATGTTGTTAAAGTGACTGAACAAATGCTTGACTCATTTTTCTTTGAGATTTTAAGAATCAATATTTTGGAGCAAGAAAGAACCCTTAGAAGACAGAGTCTTATTAAAAATTAATGAGCATTTATTTTCTTTCCTTTCTACCTCCCCTCTCCCCCCAAAAAAGAAAATCAAAACTCTTTGAACAAATTTGCATCATTAAGCAAAACAAATTCCCATGTTGGCAGTGTCCTAAAATGTATATATCATTCTGTGTCCAGAGCTTCTCAGCTCCCCACTGGGAGGTAGGTATCTCCTTCTTCATAGAAGTTGGTTGGTTAGTGAATTGATCAGAGTTGTTAAGTCTTTCACAGTTGATTATTTTTACAATGTCGTTGTTATTTTATAAATTATTCTCCTGGTTCTTCTCCATATCAGTTCATACAAGCTTTCCCAGGTTTCTCTGAAACTGTCCCTTTCATCATTTCTTATCGTACAATAATATTCTGTTACATTCATATACCACAATTTGTTTCATTATTCCCCAATTAGTGAGCACCCCTCTAGCTTCTTTGGCACTACCAAACAAAAATACCTGCTATAAATATTTCTGTACGCAGGGGCCATCCCCGCCTTTCCTCTTTAGGGGAGTATAGACCTTGTAGTGGTATTGATAGGTCAAAAAGTATATATAGTTCAGTACCCTTTCTCATATAGTTACAAATTCACTTTCAGAATGGGTGACCAAAGAATTCACAACTCTATCAACAAGGCATTTTCCCACAGCCCCTCCACCATTTTGTCATTTTCCCTTTCTGTCAGTTTTGCTGATCTGATAGGAGATATCTACTCTTAGCTGGAGAAAGCTGAGACCTAGGCATGGGATGTGACTTAACCAAGATGGCAGGTGGTAGAACTGAGACCAGAACCCAAGTCTCAAGTCAGCAAATTTAAACACTTCATAAGCACCAGTTATGTGCAGTTACATGTTTATTTAGTGTGCTAGCACTAGACTCCAGATTTCTAGCTCCTTTACCTGTTCTGTCTTCTTCGTTGTCTGTTGGTCATTTTTAAGTTGGATGGTGTTTGTATCTCTTTGGGCATTTAAGCTAAAGGTCAAGGGTCCCATGTGCTAAACAGGGTTAGTCATCCATGAAACGTAATGTCACAAGGTTCTGGAAAGTCCCCTTCCCAAAAGAAATTCCCCCACCCGCTCCCTCTAAATCCTGCCATTATCTAAACTCCTTGAGAGCAGGGATTTCTTTCTTTCTGTCCCACAATGATTGGCACAGAGTAGGTGCTTAATAAACACTTATTGATAGACTGACCACCTCCTCCCTTTGTGTTTAAACTTGGTCTTTCCCCAGGAAATCGTCTCTTAGATCCTTGAGCTAAGGGACCATGGTTTGTTTTGTTTTTGCCTTATTTTGTGTCCCAGCGCTTAACAGGCAGCCTGGAGCACATTAGGTGTTTTATATTTAACTGACTGATTGCCAGCCAATGATGTCTTTGTATGACCATATCTGTTCAGCTTGAGAAGGCAGCCAAGAAGATGTTTTTTAAAAGGAAAAGGGATATGGGCTAGGGACACTTGAAGGCACTGAAGACATCTTGGCAATCTGACAATTTTGCTTAGTATCAGACCCAACATTGAACACTGAAGGTTTTGGATTATCCACGATTTTGGCAAACATCGATATGTTAGGGGCAGCTAGGTAGCACAGTGGGCCTGGGGTCAGGAAGAACTGAGTTCAAATCTGGCTCTAGATAACTAATAGCTGTGTGACCCTGGGCAAGTCACTTAACCCTGTTTACCTCCGTTTCTTCCTCTGTAAAATGAGCTGGAGAAGGAAATGGCAAAGCACTCCTGTATCTTTGCCAAGAAAACCCCAAATGGGGTCACGAAGAGCTGGACAGGACTGCAGCAATTCAGCAACAACATTTGTTGGGATAACACAACCTTGCAATTAAACCCCCAAACATGTGCCAGCCCAAAGAACTTTCCTACTCCTGCTTCTCTTTCCCAGGAACCACATAAGGCAGTAAAGTCAACACCAGCATTCTCTGCTAGTTATTACAATCCACAAGATTGTCTTCTGGCTTGCCTGTCCAGGAACGGAATCTGAAACCTTAATATTATTAGGTTTGTGTTTTGTTTTTTTATTTGAGAGAGAGTGTGGTTTAGTGCTCAGAACACTGCACTTGTAGTCAGAAGAGAAGGATTCAGATTCTCATTTTGACAGTTACTGTGTCATTTTCCTTGAGCCCTCCCCTTCCCCGCCTTATCTTTACCTCCTGGCTTCTATAACTAGTCTCTGCTAAAGCCCACCTTCTAGAAGAAGCCTTTACTGACTCCCTCTTCCCCCTTCCCCTCCCCGATACCCCAGCTCTCTGCCCCCTTCCCCTCCGCCCTCCCCTGGCTCTCTCTCCCGATTTTGATGTTTTGATGGTTTAGTACCTTCCCTCTGAAATGATCCCCCACTTATCTCATCTCATTATCTCATCATTTTGTTTACACGTGTTTATTTGTATGTAGTTGCCCCTTATAAAAACTCTTAAACTCTTTGAGGGCTGGGGCTGTTTTTTATCTTACTTTACGACCCCAGTGACTGGCACATAGTAGGTTACATTTATGGGCTTATCAATTTAATTTATTTTTTAATTTTAGTAAATAATTAACTTTAAAATGTTTAGAATTTCATAAATTAAATGTCTTATTTTATCCTTTGAGTTCAGGTTCCTTGTCTCCTAAATCTGGATGATAATAACTATAGTTACTGCCTCAAAGGGTCGATATAATGCTCCACTGAGGCCGTGCAGAGCATTTTTAAAACTTTAAAGCTATATAAATACTGCCTACTTTGTTTTTTGGACCCAACCCGTGATTTTATCAGTAAAGCTTTCAGTGCTTTCAGATTTGCCAAGCCTTTTACATACATTATCTCACCAGCCTTATTATGTAGGTACTATAGATATTCTTATGTCCATTTTAAAAATTAGAACACTGAGTTAAATGAATTGCCGTGGGTCACACAGCTGCTAAAGTGTCTGGGGCAGGATTGAAAAATCAGGTCTTTCTGTCTCTAAGTGTAGCACTGCCTGTTATTGTTTAGCTATGTCCAACTCTTTGTGACCCAAAGATCCTGGAGTGGTTTGTCATTTCCTTCTCCAGTTCATTTGACAGATGAGGAAACTGAGGCAAATAAGGTGACTTAAGTGACTTGCCCAAACTTTGAACTCAGGTCTTCCTGACTCCAGGCCCTGTGCTCTACCACTCTTCCACCTAGCTGCCCCCAGCATTGTCTACACTATACCATGAGCTGTCTGTGTAGATCTCGGTGAAGAATTCCCTCTACTGATGGAGATGAGCACTTGCTCTTCTGGGAATGATTTCAGTAAATTTCCACTGGCATGGAAAAGCCAAATAACTTGCCCAGGGTCACATAGCTATTGTGTTTCAGAGGCAGAACTTGAACCTAGGTCTTCTTGATTCCAAGGCATGGGCCATCAGTTTGTTAGTGCAAATATCAAAGTCAAAACCAAATGAGAATATATGGCCTTCAGGTGGGGCAATCCTCACCTTGACTATGAAAACAAGCTGGTGATGCTGAAAAATGGGAAGTGGATAAAAAGTCAGACATTGACACCAACTATCACCTATTAATCATTGTAAATCACTTGCCACAGTGAGAAAAAAGGGCCTTGAAACTACCTCAGTCAGCTTCTCCCTGAATCAGAGGGCTATTTTCTTAAATTTAAATATTCTTTTGGTCAATAGAATCAATATTCTATGACTGAGTCATGGAAAACCAGAGTCTCCAAAGAGCTAAAATTAAGGACAATAGAGAGGTGCAGGGTGGGTGTGAATAGACAACTACATATTCCAATGAAGAATTTCACAGAAGAAGCTGTTTAAATTATATCATGAGATGTTTACCTAGTAAAGGAGGTAGGCAAATGATATAATGGGAGATAGGAATAACTGATGGACAGTTGGTAGGTAGTGGTGCCATGCTAGCGTAAGGAATACCTGAGTTCAAATCCAGCTGCAGATACTTCCTAGCTGTGTGACCCTGGGCAAGTCACTTAACTTCTCATTTACTCAACTGTAAAATGGGGATAGTGATAGCACTTACGTCAAAAGGTTATTGTAAGTATAAAATGAGATAACATTTATAAGAGCATAGTACCTGGTGCATAGTAAGCACCATATAGATGCACTTTGGTCGTGGTCCCCCATTGGTATCCAAGAGATCTAGAGGAATCCCCTCAGCATGCTCAGTAGACTGTGTAAGATTTATGGAAGGATGTGGACAAGAGTCCAAACAGGATAAGAAGACATGGATGGGTTGCAATCTGAGCTGCCAGAGGGGCTATCTGATAAAATCACAGATTAATCAACATATCAAAGCAGAGATAGAGAAACTGATGTTAAGATTAAGGTTTCCAATGCTCTATCAAGCTCTGAGATCCTATGAGGTCTAGGCATGTGGTTTTCTTAGAGAAGTCTAGCAATAAAAAAGAGGCTGGGGTCCAAACCAGCGAGCAGCAGATATCTGGGATGTCCCACAGTATATGTTGGGAACTCTGGGCCTTGGAAAAACATGAGATGGAGAGGCAGGAAGGAACTCTGTCCTAGTTGCCATAGAAAATCAGTCAGGAAAGTAAAACAGAAGGAATCAGGCAAAAGGGAATAAGACAGGGTTCTCTAGTCATAGGGGACTAGGTAAATATTAGGTGAAGATTTGGTCATCACCAACATAGATCTGGCCTCTGTCCATCTGTGGGTTGGAATGAGGAAGAGAAATTTGTGCCCAGCCTTAGGGAACAGAACTGGGAGAGTGGGTGCCCAAGAGTCAGATTTCAGCTCAGAGGAAAAACTTCCTAAAAAGCCAGGTCCCATGAGAAAAAAGGAAGGGGTGAATTAGTCAAAGGAATTGAAATTCCTTCATCTACAGGAGTGAAATCAATCACCAGTTATTGAGAGTCATCTGTGTGGTACCCTTAGAAGTAACAAAAGGCTTTCTTCCCTGTCCTCAGTAACTTTACAAGGACATAAGACTAATGCCCAGAAACATAAGTTAGAGGTAGACAGTGCTTTAGAAATGATCTGGCTATCCTTATTTTATAGCCTAGGAGATCGAGGGTTGGAAGTGCCTAAGGTTACATAGTGGCAAAGCAAAGAAGAGAACCTAAATATTCTTTCTGTCCAGTGCTCTTTCCACATGATGCAATAGAAGATAGGCTAGTATTGAAGTCTGAAGACCTGGGTTCAGACCCTGGTTCTGTCACTTGCCAGTTGTGTAACCATGATCAAATCACTTAACCTCTCTGTGCTTCCATATCCTCATCTGTAAAATGAGGGGGTTGGACTCAGTGGCCTTGAAAGTCCTTTTTAAATCTAAATCTATGATATTTCCATAAGGATAACATGAGAAAACTCTTCATACCAAGGGGTAGCTTAATTACTATATTTAAATAACTCTTTAAACATAGTTTAAACCATAGTGTCATCAAAAAAGTGTTTCCTAAATCTGGAAAGACTTACATGAACTCATGCAAAGTGAAGTGAGCAGAACCAGGAGAACATTGTACATGGTAACAACCATGTTGTATAACAATCAACTATGATAGACTTAGCTCTTCTCAGCAATACAATGATCTTAAACAATTCCAAAAGATTCATGATTGGAAAATGCTATCCACACCCAGAGAAAGAACTGATGGAGTCTGAATGGAAATCAAAGCATACAGTTTTTCACTTTCTTTTTTTGGTGGCTTTTTTCTTTTGGTCTATTTCTTCTTTCATAACATAACTAATATGGAAATACGTTTTACATGGTTGCACATATATAACCTAAATCAATCCATTTTCAAGAGGGAAGGATAGAATTTGGGACTCAAAACTTTTAAAAAATGTTAAAAATTTGTTTTAACATGAAATTGTGGAATAATAATGTGTACCTGTTGGGGGAAAAGGTGCTTTAGAGGAGAAAGAAGAGAAATATATTGGTGCTACCATGCTAAACTGAACAGATGTTAAAAGGAACAAGCTACAGCGAGTGGATTTATGGTCTCGTGAACAGTCCCCATTTTCTGACCTTCTTTGTGTATGAAAGTGATCTTATTTTTAATGATTTTTTAGGTCATAATAAAAATAATTAAAATACAAAAAAGAACCTTAAAATTTGTCTTTACATGTAATTGGAAAAAAAATAATATTAAAATAGTTTTTCCTTACTTTTTTGAAAGATCAAGTAAAAGAAGCTAGACTTCAATTAAAGCAAGAACATTTCAGGTGGGCATAAGTCAGATTTTGATTGTTGAGAAGACAAAAGATGATCAAGAGCCTTGAGTTCACTTCGTATAAGAACTGATGGAAGGAACTGGGGATGTTTAGACTGGAAAAGAGAAGGCTAGGGGGGTGGAACATGGTAGCTGCCTTCAGGTATTAAAAGAGCTGTCAGATAAGGAAGCATTCTGGAGAGCCCAGCCAGGAGCAATGAGTAGAGAATGAAGATGGGTACATTTAGGCTAGATGTCAGGAAAAACTACTCAACATTTAGGAATTCCAAAAGTGGAAAGTGCTGCCTAGAAGACTGATGGCTTTCTTTGCTTGAAGGCTTTTAAGCAGACACTGAGCAGCCTCTTGTTAGGGGATTCCTTTCACATATGGGTTGAACTAGATGACTACTGAATTCCCTTCCACTTCTCACATTCCCTGATTCTGAAGGAAAGAGTATGGGAGCTTCATCCTTGGAGATTATTTGGAAGAGTAGAGACGACCTCTTCGAGTGGTCTACATGTTGAACTGGTTGAAGAGAGGGGCTTGGACAAGATGATCTCTAGCTCTGGCAAGCTGAGTCCCATAGCTTTGTTAGCCACAGTGGAGACTTAACTGTGTGACCTTCAGAGACTCGCTTGTCCTCTCCCGCTTCTGCTTCCTTATCTTCCAAATACCCACAGCTCCTTCTAACATACTCAGCGATGAAACAAGCCTTGGAGATTACAAATGACTCATTAATTCACCCTAAGCTGTTGGGTTTTCCTTTAAGTGCAGAAGGTGGCCCATGCCCCTTCCCTCCCTCCTTTCCCTTCCATTCCATTCTGAGCAAAGCCTCCAAAGGAAAAGGGCTGGGGATGCTAATCTCTGGACCCTCTGGAAGGAACCAAAGGCTGTGGTATGGATTAATTACAGAGATGTTTAATTATGTATTTATGTTCCATTCCTATTCCTTTTAAATCATTTCTAACTAGAATAATAATGCGTCTTCCATGTGAACTCATGCTAATGCCATCTCTGTCGCCATTCTCATGAATATTCATGCCTGTAACTCCTTCGCTCACACATCTTGCAAGATAATGACATGAGGACTATAAGCATCTGAGTCTCAGAGTTTCAGAAACCATTAATTGCCCCATATTATATGGCACACACAAATTATTTCCGAGCAAGGCAATTATTGTTTACAGAGCTGCATGGACATGGTATTTTGGGTCTAAAAGGAACCTGAGTTGGTCATCTGGTCCACCCCTTGGCCTTTAGGCATGTCCACAGCCAAACCTAGATGACCGTCTACCCTCCCTTTAAGAGCATCCTATGGTACAGTAGGCCCTGGAATCCCTGAAATTCCCTTAAGTGCAGTCAGGAAGTCTTAAGACTAAATTGAGTTCTACTTGTTCTGACCTTAGTGGGCATAAGAAAAGGATCATGCATCTAGAACTAGAAGTGACCATAGAGTCTAGTCTGACCCTTCAAATATCCAGTAATGGCAGAACCAGGATTTAAACACACATTCTGTGATACCAAGTTCAGTGTTCTTTCCCCTGAACCACACTGAATGCTAACTGTCATCCTCTAAGTTGTCCCTAAGGGGGCCCTTCAATTCCCTGTTAATTGATTAAGGAGGCAGCTGATGCTATAATGGATAGAGTGCTAGACCTGGAGTCAGGAAAACCTGAGTTCAAATCCAGTCTGAGGCACTTGCTAGCTTGGGCAAGCTTGACTAACCTCTGTTTGCCTCAGTTTTCTCGACTGTAAAATGGGGATAATAACACTTACCTCTCAGAATTGTTGTGAAGAGCAGATGAGATGATATTTGTAAAAGCATTTAGCACACTACCTGGAACATATTAGGTGTTATATAAATGATTATTTCTTTTCCCTCCCCTCAACCCCTCCAAAAGACATAAACCAAATTCTCAGCCAGATGTTTTACATTTTTTGGAGGGAAAGGAAGAAGGGTCATGGGACCTGTCCTGGATTATCTGAGCCTGAAGGAGTGGTTGTGATGTTAGAGATGAGGGTTGTCCCAGCCCACATTTTGGGGATTTCTCTGCCTGTGGACTCCAACTTCTAGTGTTCTTCTTTGGAGGCAATACTACTTTGACTGTAACCACAGCTTTGTCCTTTTAATCGGCTCAGAGTTATATGTCTTTGCCATTTCCCACATTTCATACCAGAGAATGTAGGTTCCCATTCTCTGATTGGTCAAGAGGGCAAGACTAAAAGCTGAGGGGAGGGGAGGGGAGGGGAGGCACTCATACGCTCTACTTTTAGATTTTCCCAGTGGAATAATCTTGGTTCTAATTTCAGACTCCTGAGCCTGACAAAAAGATATGATAACTAATTCAATTGCTGTAATAGAGATTAGAGGGGGAGATGTCCCTCTTTGGTAACTGTTAGAAATAATAGAAATATAGAGGTGAGGAAGTATTGTTTTAAGGCAGAAAAAATTCTTTGTTTTCTACCACATTAAAGCAGTATGACAGCTAAAAACACCTCTGGGCTTTCAGCCCTGAAGCCATCAGAATATTCTTCATCCCTTTTTCTTATTTGTAAGGTGCTTAGCACAGTGTTTAGCATGCAGTGGTAGTAATTGTATCAGTAGTAGTAATGGTAGCAGTAGTAGCAGTCATCGCAGTAGTCATAAATAGCTATAATAGTCATTGTAGTACTAATAGATACTATATAAATGCTTATTCCCTTCCCCTTCCATTCTAACCACATCTTTTTGGAAAAAGTCTGCATATGATTTGGCATGGTCCTTGTACCCAGGAACAAAATTTCAAAGTATCTAATGCGAATAACAAACCTTTTTCTTGTGTTTAACTCACATTACAGTCTGAACACAGTCCTGCTACTTCTGGGTTTAAAGGAGATGAACCCAGCATTATCTCTAATGTAATGACTTTTCAGAGAGGCATTATGGATAGAGTTGGCCTTGGAGACAGGAAGACCAGGGCCGAAGTTCCACCTCTGACCCAGGCTGGCTTACCCACCTCTGACTGAACAAGTCACAGCATCTTTGTGCTCTAAGCCAGTGTTGTCAAACTCAAATAGAACTGGGGGAGGGGCACTAACTCATACTTAAGGACCTCTGGGAGCTGCTTATTGTCTTAGAAACCCACACAGTGTTTGTATATTTCTTTTTTTTATTAATCTATTTTTTATAGATATTTCCCTTTTACATTTTTATCTGGTCTAGGCTATACTTGGGAATGTTGTAGGTCTTATGAGGCGAGCTGTGTGTTAGACACGTCTGCTGTAATTACAAAAATAGTGCAGCCCTACATTGTTGGAGGGCATTCCCTTATTCTGAGTTCCCTAAACACATGAAATCGAAGATCCAGCCCCTGCTGTCCTTCTTGGAGGATTGAGGGCAACAGGTGATCCAAGTACCCCTTCTTTGGAGTTTAGAAATTGGGCTCAGCAGTTGAGGATCACGTAAGCAGCTCTCCTACTGGATTTGTGATACTCACCATGGCTTAGATTCCCCCCTTTTGAAGTACACTATGAATGCTGGAACAGCACAGACCAGCCTGTGCAACCAACATCCTGGGACAGAGTACTGACCACCTACCTCTCCAGGAGCTTAGCAGCTGGACTACGGAGGGGAACGTGGAAGAGGCCTAGACTGCTACAGTTACATCCCTCCTTTGGGCCTTACATAAGTCTTTGTGCTCATGCTTTCCTTCCCACATACCTTAGAATAAATATTGCTCAAAGTTTGCCAGTGTGGCATCGGCATACCAGCTCTGGTCAAATCCCCTAAATCCAGTGGCTAATGGCAGTCTCAGGTGGAAGTGCTGATATAGTCGGCCCTGTGCCTCACTTCTGATATTCTCAGTGGCATCTCGGAAGGCAGAAAACCTCTGGTGGCCACCTTCAGAAGGCACACGTAACATCTACTCTTCTGACTGTGTGCCACAACGTGCTTTTGTCTGGTGCTGAATCTGAGCTTGGTGATTAGTTGATACAGAGGGAAATACGTTTTCCCCCTCGTTCATTCATTCATTCATTCATTCAAGAGAGGCATCATGGTATATTGGAAAGGGAGTTGTCCTCAAAGCCAGTGAGATTCAGGTTCAAGTCTTGCCTCAGACACGTGCTGGCTGTGGGACTCTGGCCAAGTTGCTTAACCTTTTAGTGCTCTCCAAGCAGCTCTCTAAGATTCTAAGATATATGTCTGTTTTTAATATAAATTTTTTCCAATTACACAAGCATTCATTTTTATAAGATTTTGAGTTCCAAGTTTTTCTCCCTTCCCCCTCCCCAAGATGACAAGCAATCTGATATCCATGTGCAATCATGTAAAACGTATTTCCACATTAGTCATGTTGTAAAAGAAGAAACAGAACAAAATGGGGAAAACCACTGAAAAACAAAAAAAGTAAAAATAGTACACTTGGATCTGCCTCCAGACTGCATAAGTTCTTTCTCTGAATGTGGATAGCTTTTCCCATCATGAATCTATAAGATTCTAAGTTGCTAGGGATGTGATCACTATCGGTGGTAAAGAGAAGGCAGGTATGAGCAGTGGATAGAGCACTGGGTAGAGTCAAAAAGACTTGAGTTTCAGTCTAACCTCAGACTTGCTGTGTGACTTTAAGCAAGTCACTGAACTGCTGTCTGCCTCAGTTTTATTATCTATAAAATGGGAATCAAAATAGCAGCAGATCATAACAGTGACCCCTGGGGTGGTTGTGATGATTAAATGATATAATATTTGTAAAGCACTTAGCATGGTGCCTGACATATATTAGTTGCTATATAAGTGTTTTTGGCATTGTTCAGTTGCATCTGACTCTTTATGACCCTATTTGGGGTTTTCTTAGCAAAGATACTGGAGTGGTTTGCCATTTCCTTCTTCAGCTTCCTTTACAGATGACATGGGATTATGTGACTTGCCTAGAGTCACACAGCTAGGAAGTGTCTTGAGGCCTTATTTGAACTCACAAAGATGAGTCTTCCAAACTCCAGGCCTGTTCCACCATCTAGCTGTACCTAGAAGTGTTAGTTATTATCATTATCATCAGCATTTTTTATTACTATTTTTTTTATTAGTTTCCCCCCCTGACATTCTCTATATCAATGAAGTCACAGGTTCATTCCCTGTCTGATTCATTCAGATGCAGTTCTGATAACTAAATTTGGTTTTTGGTGGATAACTTCGCCAAGTGGGAGGGGTCATCTGAGCTGACAGGCTGATTTGGCATCCCAGATTGAGGAGGGTATCAGTTTCTTCTACTAGCTCAGAGCCTTATGGGGAGGATCTGTTGACCATCCATTTAATCTTTGACAAGGAAGGCTGGCTGCCAAGGAAGGAAGGAGGGACCTATGATCTGTGGAAAGATCTTAGCAACATAGCATTAGAGGTAGAAGGGCCTCACATACCAGTCCTCTCATTTCACAGATAAGGAAGCTGGGATCTAGGGAGGCTAAGTAACTTAAGTACGTTCACACAGGTAGTAGGCATCAAAAGAGGTATTGGAACCCAGAAGCTATGACAACAGACTTTCTTCTCAGAAGAGAAGATTCTTTTTTTGATTCCAGAAATAAGAATTAACAAAAAGCAGCAACTTTGCTTCAACTCTGATATGAAGAATTTGGAGGGAGACTTGAATTGTCAGTCTTAGGAATCCAGATATAAAGACCCAAGGGATGTGCATATGATGACATTGTGTACACACATGCACGGAATCAAGCATGCCTCCCAGAACAGACTGGGCAAATTCATTTACTAGGGAAAGGACTCTGAACCTGGGGCCCAAGGGTAGATTTGGAGGGGTTGGGGAACTTGGATTGGAAATAAAATACATGAATATAATTGGCTTCCCATGTAGTCCTGGTTGCTTCATTTCCTTTGTATTCCTATTTCAATCCTATGTATTTCATCATATATTTTATTTCAAATATTCTCTTGAGGCATGGCTTCACCAGATTGCCAAGGGGGTCTACGACACAAAAAAGGTTAAGGACCCCTATTCTAAAGCTTCCAGGGGCCCAGCTGCCTTCCTCACTTCCGTGTCCCAAAGACTGGTTCCTCCTTAGGCCTCCCTGCTGCATGGTGAGAATGTGACCCGGAAGGGTAGGCCCTAGACCTGGGCTTAGTAGCTTGTCTTGGTTCCTCCAGCTTTGGCCTTTCTCTGTGTGGACCTAGACATTCCTTCTTCCCTTCCCCCAAACATCCCGGGCCTCAATAGCCTCCTTTCACTCCGAGCCCCAAACAATGCATTGTTGTCCGGGGGCAGGCGTGGGTGGGACTGGAAATGCCACAGCTGGAGGCCTGGACCACTGCTCTATTAGCAAAAACACTGGGTCCTTCTTCCAGGACAAAGCAATAAAATCTCCAGTTCTACAGAACCGAGCTTTTTGTTGTTGTTCTGGTGATGGTGGCAGTTGGGTGTCGTTGTTTCCAGCGTTCCTTTGAGGGAGTTTATAACATCTCGTCCTGGCTTAAAAATAGACCCTCATTATGGGACCCTGTTGTACAAGGCAGAACTTGCTTCTGGAAATGTCCATCGTCCCCCTTTCCTTTCCTCCACCCTTTGTTTTGTTCTAGAAGACGCAGAATAGGTGCCATCGTTGGGAGAAGAGGCAGAAACTAAAAGTGTTGTGGTGGTTCGGGTGAGAACCGCAGGTAACTAGAACTAGATGGAGAAGAACGGCTTCCATCATGCAGTCCTTCCCTGCCCCTGACTGGACTGAAGCTTTATGCCTTGTTTAAACTAGCTCTGGCTCTATTTAAGTATCCCTTATAGGGTGCTTTTCTTTGTGGAACTCAAACCCTTTTATAAACACAAGTGGATTAGTCTGCTCTGTAAACCAGTAGGGCATTGGTATGTATTGTTTCTAAAAAAAATTTCAAGCCAACATCTGCCCTAAGAGGCTGGAGTCCGGTGGTGTATTTTTCTAACTGTATTGATGCTAAATATGGACTAGGTTCTGGGTAATTTTCGAGATAAATAAATAATTAGCAAATTACAACATCGTTTCCTAAGCTGATGTTGAAGCCAGCAGAAGGTCCTTGGAACATGGAAGTGTGTTTGATTTCATGGTTTACATTTGATCTCGTTACCTGAAGCCAGGCTCAGAAAATGAGCTTTGTGTGGAAAAAGCCTTACCCCAAAGTTCTGAATAATTAGTCTTATGAACAGAAGGATAAACCGAAGATGTTGCTAATGACGCCTCTTCACCTAGACATTTTGGCATACCTTTTCTTCTCTACTGTTAGCACAGCTAATTCAGAATTTATTGTATTACTAATGGAAACAAGGGAGCCACTAGATTAGGACAAGCCGCAGCACTGGCTAAGAGTCTAAGGACAGTTGTGGGTAAGTAGTTGTAGAAAAAATTGGCCTAATCCATGGTTGCAGCCAGGTTTCTCCTGGGGGTGGGGAAATGCCAGGCGGGGTCACCCTGACTGGATTCATTCTGGATTAGGGTAAAAGATTGTCTTGCTATTAGAACTTTGGCAACAGAGATGAAGAGCCTGAAGTGATAGAGGATTGGGTCTGTGTTTTAACTAAACTTTCTAACTCCCCAAGGGACTATGGTAAGCCCTGGGCTAGGCACACAGGCACTTAATAGCTGTTTACTGAATGTAATGAAATATGAGTTAATGAATTGGAACTTAAGAAAATTGCATAAGTAGAGAAAATCGGAGAGAGATAAGATGGTTCTGGCAAAAGATGATTGGACAAGGAAGGAAGAAAGAAAGGAAAAAAGGAAGGAAG
The DNA here is from genome assembly GCA_023548195.1 of Bettongia penicillata ogilbyi. Lineage (NCBI taxonomy): Eukaryota > Metazoa > Chordata > Mammalia > Diprotodontia > Potoroidae > Bettongia > Bettongia penicillata. Next base: position 6,039,662 of record JAJHZJ010000100.1, read on the forward strand.
GACCTACTAAGTACCTACCAGGCACTATGCCAAGCACTTTACAAATATTATCTCATTTGATCCACAAGCCTTTGAGGTAGGTGCTATCATTATCCCCATTTTAAAGCTGAGACAACTGAAGAAGTTAAGTAACTTGCCCAGGGTCACATAAGAAGTAAGTGTTTGAGGCTGGATTTGAACTCAGGTCTTCCTCACTCCAGGTCTAGCATTTACTGCAGCATCTAACAGACATTCAGAGGTAGGTGATGGTCAAAGGCAAGTGACTTAGTTCTACCAGGGCATGACCCCAAGAGATCTGTGTAAAGGAGGGGCACAGCAGCAGGGCATGTAGCAAGATGGCCAGGGTGAAGTGTGATTGGGCTGGCCATTCCTCCCCAGTCAGGACAGCACTATGATTCTCTGCAGGGGGCTGTGAACAGGATATTGACATAGCTGGAGCCGATAGAGTTCATGGTGAAGGGCAGTAGGTCAGATAGGCTGCTAACAGTATACACTTCTTTCTCTTGTATGTACTTAGTCATATATATCTTATCTCCCCCATTAGAATGGAAGTTCCTTGGGAGCAAGGACCATTTTTCCCTTTCTTTGTAACCCCCGTGTTTAATCAGGCCATAAACATTTATTAAGTACCTACTATGTGCTAGGCATTTTGCTAAGCACTGAGGTACATGGAGACAAGGGTGGTCCCTGGCACATTGTTGTTCCATTGTGTCCAACTCTGTGTGACCCTATGTGGGGTTTTCTTGGCAAAAAATACTGGAGTAGTTTTCCATTTCCTTCTCCAGTGGATGAAGGCAAGCAGAGGTACATGACTCGCCCAGGGTCACACAGCTAGTAAAGTGTCTGAGGCAGCATTTGAATTTGGGTCTTCCTGACTCCAGGCCCAGCACTCTTCAATGAGCCCCTAGCCGCTGCCTCTGTTGCCTGGCGCATAGTAGGAGCTTAATGAGTATTTGTTGACTGAGTGACAGATCAGGTAGGCTAGGTCAGACAGTAAAAGGCTCTAAAGATGGGCAAGAAGTTTGTGCTTTATCTTGAAGGCATTATTGGGTTTATGTGTGTGGGCTGGGAGGTGGGAGCTGCAGGGAGGAGTGCTGTTAGGGACTTTTGAGAAGGGAATGGCAAATCCAGTTCATTACATCATCTTTGTGGGTAGAAGAAACGATAAGAAAGAAGAGGAACTTAGCAGCAACTCAGTTTGGCTTTTTTCATGACAAGCATGGTTTCACATTCTAGATTTTTCTCTAACAGAGAGAAATTGCTACTTGTCCTCCCCTCCCATCCAGGACCTCATTTTACAGACGCAGCTAGGTGTCACAGTGGATAGAGCACTGGACCGGAATCCTGAAGACCTGAGTTCAAAGACTGCTCTGACTTTTCCTCATTTGTGAAACAGGGGTACTAATGGCACCTCCCTCCCAGAGTTGTGAGCTGATATTTGCCAAGTACTTTGCGAACCTTAAATCACTATAGGATTACTAGCTGCTATTATTATTTTTTCCTTCCTAAGGCTTTTCGGAGCAATAATAGGTTCCCTCTCCCCCTGTAATTGCCTTTTCTGCCTCATATTCAGAATGGTGTTTCTGGGTTTGCTCTCCAGAGATACGTTGCATTGCCCAGGGTTTGTTTGGGGGGAGGGTGATGGTAGGAAGAGGATGGGGACAAACATTTATTAGGCACCTACTATGTACCAGGTACTACGATAAGCATTTTGCAAATATTACCTCATTTGGTCATCGCAGCAACCCTGGGTGGGGGGTGCTGTTATTATCCTTATTTTATAGTTAAGGAAACTGAGGCAGACAAAAGTTAAAGAGTTGTTGAGGCGGGTGGTTCAGAAGGTTATAGAGATGAAGGAACATGACTTAATTAACAAGAGGTCATATGTGCTTCAGACAGATAAATCAGGACACCAGAAATTTACGTTTTCTGGTTTCTAGACCAGGGCCAGAGGAGCAAATTTCCTCTATTAGGAAGGTTTCCTCTATTTGGAAGACCACAAGTGGTCTTTCTCAGCTTTAGCTGAGTCCTGTAGGTGGGAAGGATGTGCAGTGCCTCTGTAGAAGGGCAGAGATGATAGCTCTCCTTATTTCAGTTTGTCTTTGTTTGCACTCTGACCAAACCCCTGAGATATAGACTGTTCAGGTGGGAGCAAAAGCATTCGAGATCTTAATTAGAAATGATTCCAAACCATTTTCTGCCTTTGGCTTTTATAAAAGAAAGTAAGACTCTAAACTCTAGGTAAGACAAACATTGGGGGGTGGGAGCTGCAGAAAGTAGTTGCTTTATTTTACAACCCAAATATTATCTTGACCTCATCAGATTACAGAATCAGAGAATGTTCCAGCCCGCAGGGGAGCTTGTCAAGTTAAAAAAAGTCAAGCTAATAAGTATTTATTAAATGCCTACTGTGTGCCAGGCACTGTGCTAAGCTCTGGGAATAAAAAGAAATACAAAAAACATTAATAAACCCTGTTTTCCAGGAAATCCCAGTCTACTTTAGAGTTGGTAGCAGTCTTAGAGGCCAACTAGTTCATTTACCTTGTTTTACAGATGAGTTTACTAGAGGAATGGTGCCTCCCTAAGATCACGTGGTCAGTAATAACAATATCATCTGTAATAGCATTTATATGGTGATTTCAGGTTTTCAGAGTGTTTTACAATGTTATCTCATTTTATCCTCACAACAGTGCTGGTGGGGAGGTGTTATTATCATCCCCATTTTACAGATGAAGAAACTGAGATAGAAGTCAGTTGACTTGCCCAGGGTCATACAATAAGTACTGGAGGCAGGATTTGAGCTCATCTTCCTGGCAGCAGATCCAACACTGTATCCACAGCAGCACCCACTCTTAGGATTTAAACTCCAAGTATCTTGATTCTCAGGCTGGTGCCTTTATTATGTTGCATCTGTCCATATGTTTGCCATTCTTTGCCAGCTGACTTGAGCTAGAAAGTTTTGCCCACATCCTTGGGGCCTGGTATTCTGTGAAATAGGTGAAATTCGTCATCAGCAATGTCTGTACTTCCTACAGGCCCAAAATATTTCAAAGCTGTCTTGATCTGTAAAGAATGTATTCACACCAAAATGTTAGGGAGAGGCAACTGGTATTGTGGAAAGAACATTGGGTTTGACTTTCTCACATTCTGGTTGGATAACCTTGAACCCATCACTTCCCCTCCTTGAACATCATCATCTTCCTCTGTAAAATGAGGGAGTGGGACTACAAGCTAAGGGTGCCTCCAAATCTGAAATGCAATGGCCCCTAGGACTTAATGTGCATGGTGCGCAAAATAAATGAGAAGATGGCCCTTCTGGAGAAAAAAGACGTAAAGAAAGACCAAAGACACAAGAGTCATGGCTGTTTCATGATGTTAGAAGAGCTCAAAGATGCCTGCTTGTAGGGGCCCCTACTAAGGTTATTTTCATGTTAAAAGAAGTCTTTAGAGGAGGGCTTTGCTTAAACCAAAGGAATGATTGTCTCATGGGAGAATTCTTGGGATCAATGGGAGTGACATTCCCAGCATCCCTTAATCACACCCTGAGGTTAATTGCCTATTTTGCCCACTTGAAAGACCCATTCCTTACTTCAGTCTTTAGATTTAAACCCAAACCCACCATGGGCACTAAACAGATACTTGTCCTCAATTGGGTCTTTTTGGTTTGGGGAGTAGAACTGTATTTCTCTTAGGAATTAGCTTCCATTACTAGACTCCTCTCCTTCCCCAGGGGCTGAGGACATATTAAACTGCTTTTAGTTGAGAGAAGAGCTCAGGAAGAATCCTTGCCCACAGTTTAAAAGCCCCATCCTCCTTCTAAATAGATGACTGACTGTAAAGGCCTCATCTTTAGGGCGGCTTAAGTACCATTCTACTGCTTATAAATGTTCTGCTTTGGAAACATCCCCCTTGGTCTTGCAGTGGCTGAATCAGTCTCTTCCTGCCTTTGCTTATCTATAGGGGGATCGCTCACTTACCCAAGAACATCCTTAACTGACACTTCAGCAGCAACAGAATGCAAAAGAACAAAGGGACCTGGTTCCTAGACTACAAAAAGTTTACTAAAGGCAGGATGGTCCAATGGAGAGAACACTGGAGATCTTGAGTCTAAACTCAGTTTTGTCATTCCTTAACAGCTGGGTGACCTGGCCTCTTCCAACCTCAGTTCTGTCCTCTGCAAAATAGGAAAAATAATACCTTTCCCACCCATTTCACAGGGCTGGTTCTGGGGAATCAATCCAGAAGCTAAATGTATGTGGAAAACACCCTCATAAGTTTAATGTGCTATGTGAATGTAAGATTGTTATTATGTTATGACACATAATTGTTACAATATAATTGTAACGTTGTAATTGTAATTTGTAAAATTGTAATATACTGTAACATGTATATAATATATACAATATTATGTAATATTATAGCCTATATGTGGTATACACACAAACACATTCACATATACATACAGCTAGGTGGCCCTTTGGATAGAGTACCCAACTTGGAGTCAGGAAGACTCATCTTCCTGAGTTCAAATCTGACCTCAGACACTTACTAGCTGTGTGACCCTGGGCTAGTCACTTCACTGTATTTGCCTTAGTTTCCTCATCTATAAAATGAACTGCATAAAAAAATAGCAAACCATTTCAGTATCTTTGCCAAGAAAACCCCAGATGAGGTCACAAAGAGTCAGATATAACTGAAAACATATGTATATTTTGTGTATGGGTGTGCATGTATATAATTGACTAATTCTTTCTCTTTAGAGCTCTTTCAGAGCTCTAAACATATGTATGTCTGTGTGGGGGGAAATGCCATACATAGAGTCACAGGATTATAATAATGACTCTGCATTTTACCACCTGAATGACAGGTCACTTAACAGCTCTGGGTCTCAGCTTCCTTATTTTCAGAATAATGGGTGCTGGACTAGATGACCTCTAAAGCCCCTTGAAGCTCTAACTCTATGACCCCATAATCCCATATGTGCTGAAAATAGGGCGAATGTAGCTACAGTCATAGATTCAGAAGCTGGGTAGGGCAAGACTTTCTCAGCTCAAGCCCCCCACAGAAGCCTCACTGAGGGATGGAGGTGATGCTGGGTCTTTGATTGGATTTGCCAATCCAATCCAACAAACATTTACATACCCACTCTGCACAAGGCAGTGTGCTAGGCACTTGGGATATGAATCCCAAAATGAGTGATATAAATCCAAAACCTGCACAAGTATCCCAGGGGATGTTTTTCATTTTGGGATCCATCTTCAGTAGCTTACTAACTTGGCAGATAAATTGAACCCTAGATTTCTCTCCACTTTACAGCTAGAAGTCCTTATCAGAAGCCCCCAAGGACTGGGAAACGGCGTTGGGAATTGGCAGGTAGTGAAAAGGGCAGCCAGTCTCTGGTTAGCTGAGCTACAAAAACAGGGCATCGGTGACAATACGGGCAGCTTGGGAACATGCTACGTGCAGCAGGCTGGGGATCTGGCTGCACAGAGCTCTGTGTTCTAAAGTCAATTACATCATTCTCTTGGGGGTGGGAGGGGAGGGGAAGGGCAATGATTCATCCTGAAAAGCTGATTTGAAAGTCTCTGGAAGTCAGGAGCTGGTACCAGCACCAAATTACCATTCTCACTTGAGGGGGGGTGGGGGGGAGACTTGAATTGTTTCCAGGGAAATTTTTAATCTATTCAATACGGTGTTGTTCAGTCATTTTGCAGTACTGTTTGACTCGTGACCCCATTTGGGGTTTTTTGGCAGATTCTGAAGTGGTTTGCCATTTGCTTCTCCTGCTCATTTTACAGATGAGGAAACTGAGGCAAAAAGGGTTAAGTGGCTTGCCCATAGTCACACGTAGCTAGTAAGTGTCTGAGGCTGGATTTTAACCCAGGAAGATGAATCTTCCTGTGTCAAGGCTGTTGCTCTGCACCACCTATCTGCCCCCTATTCAATTTGGCCTTTTAAAATGATGGGAGTTGAACTAGATGACCTCTAGGGTCCCTTGCAGCTCTAAATCTGATCCTGTAATCCTATATATGCTGAAAGTAAGACCAGTGTAGTCCTGGGTTTAAAAACTGGGTGGGGCAAGACTTTTTCAGCTCATCCCCCTTCTGATTTCTTCTTGAGGGATGGAGGTGAAGGGAAAAGGGAGCGTTCCCTGGGGCTCCTCTCTCCAAACATGCAGGTTTCCGGAGCAAGCATCCTTTGATATTTGGAAAACGCTGCTATTCTGCTCAGCCAGCTCAAGAATATAAGCTTCATTGGATGCAGGTTTGGGCAGAAAATGACAATGAAATGGAAGCCACGGGCCAGCCCCGGCTGCTGAATGGATGCACTATATTTAGAGACAGGCAGTAACTATCACAGGCATTCCACAGCACTTTGAAGACCGTCAGCTTGCCTGCCCCTCTCTTTCCGTGTGAACTCTGCCTTTTTTCCTCCTAGCAGCTTAATTCTCTCAACTTCGGTACTAGGGAGCAGGCACACGTGGCCAGAGGGGACAAAAGGCAGAGTGAGCAGGTCCCCAAGGGGGCCGGCTTGAATACACATGCTTGTCACTCCCAGCTGCACTGGGCTTCTGGGGGTGGGTGCATAAAATGAATGGGAAGATGGTTTTCCTGACCAAATCAAGGGAAAAAACAAAGACTCAAGATGCCAGAGCCATGGACATCTTACGATGGTAGAGGGATTCACAGTTGGCTCAGGGACCAAGTCACACAGGATCACCAGTACTGCAGAAAGTGAGGCCCAGAGGATGAGAAGACTTGCCCAAGGTCATTCTCACTTGTAAGAAAAAAAAATTAGATTTGAACCCAGGTCCTCTGACTACAAATCCAGCACTTTTCCCATAGCATTATAATTATCAAGCCTTTATTAGCAGTGTGTTCCAAGCACAAGATACAAAGAAAGGGAGGGAGAAATCCTTGCCCTTAATGGGAGGGCAGTTGGGGGATGGGGTATCAACATGGAAATGACTTGAGACTTAGAAGAAGATGTGGAACAGAAGGAAGCCTTAGAGAATAAGGCTCTAGCAGCTGGTGGAGGAGGCTCAGAGTGGCATCCTGCTTGATTTGAGTCTTAAAGAAAGTCTGGGAAAGGATGAGGTGGGGATGGAGAGCATTCCAGACATGATAACTAGTACAAAGGCATGGAAATGGGAAATGGGAGGTCATATGCAAGAAAGAGCAAGGAAGCCGGGGTACCTGGATCTTAGAGTGGCAAACACATATGTCCTAAATTCCTGTCTGAAAGTCATTTCTGCTGTGCCACACTTTATCTAGAATCAGGAATTTAGATATGAGAGAGAACTTAGAGGCTATCTAGGTCAATCCCTTTATTTAACAGAAGAGTAAACTGAGGCCCAGTAAGTATTGGAGCCAGGATTTGAACCCAATTCCTCTGACTGCCAGTCTGATGTTATTTCTACTGCACCGCATGTCCTGATCTATATCTGACCACTGAACCCAGATGGCTCTGGAGGAGAGAATGAGGCTGGTGCCTTTGCATAGCCCTCCCTCACTGTGATCCAGTTCACTTGCAACTCATGACATCACCTCCCTGATGTCATGGTCCTTTTTGAGAATGAAGGACCATCTACAACAAAACAACAAGCTTTTCCCTTTTTGCCTGCCCCCTCCTTTCTCTCTTCCCCCATTTCTCTTCCCTCCTTCCCTTTCTTCTCTTCCTTCTTTCTTATCTCTCTCTCTCTCTGTCTCTCTGTCTCTCCGTCTCTCTCCGTCTCTGTCTCTCTCTGTCTCTCTTTCTCTGTCTCTGTCTCTCTCTGTCTCTGTCTCTCTGTCTCTCTTTCTCTGTCTCTGTCTCTCTCTGTCTCTCTCTCTCTTTCTCTGTCTCTCTCTGTCTCTCTGTCTCTGTCTCTGTCTCCATCTCTGTCTGTCTCTGTCTCTCTCTCTGTCTCGCTCTGTCCCTCTGTCTCTGTCTGTCTCTGTCTCTCTGTCTGTCTCTCTCTGTCTCTGTCTTTTTCTCTCTCTGTCTCTGTCTCTCTCTTTCTCTCTGACTCCACCTCCCACCCCACTCTCAGACCAGCCTAGTAGTTTCTAAACTGATATCTTAACTAGATGAAACATCATTTTTTACTATTTGAAACCAGTCAGTGAGAAACCTAACCACAACTTTAATGGTTTCCATCTTTATAATTGAGAGCTGAAGTAATTCTTTGAAAAAAACAAAACACCATTATCTTAAAGTCAGAAGACTGAGATACAAATCCCAGTACCTACTAATTGTAGGCAAGACACTTAGTTCCTCTAAGCTTTACTTTCCTTGTCTGCAAGTGGAAAAAATAATATTTATTATAGTTACCTTCCAGGGCTGTTAAAAAGAAAGTGCCTTTTTTTAAAGGAGTAGGCTAGCTATTATTGTTGAAGCTGGCTGGTCATTGGGCACTTAAGTTTTGATGACAGCTTTGGCAAGGAATAGGTTAAAGTAAGCACTGAACTGTTCAGGTTCAGTTCTGTCAGATCATGTTGATAATATAGTAGGTTCATTGGGGACTGCAGGAGACTGGGGGTTACTTTTGGTAAATTGCATGGTTCTGTGGCTTATGCCCCACACCACTACTCCTTCCTGTGGGCAACTGTCAGCCCTGGCCTTGACCTCCCCGGATTCTGCCCTTGCCTGAGCAAGTGGCTGTGTGTGGGTGCTGGATTGGGGATCATGAGACCTTGAACAAGTCTCTTGACCTTTCTAGGCCTGTTCTTACCTTTGTATAAAATGAGAATTTGGACTAAGTGGTCTTTTCCAGCTCAAATGTCATTCTTGTCTGGGTGTTGCTGAGCCGTCATTAGTGACTTGGGTCTAGAGCCAGCCAAGCAGCCCTTCTAATAAACCCACTTTTCTAATCCATGTAGACCACAGGGTGTCTGGATTGAGTGTTGGAAGGCCCCATATCAAGCACCTGTTCCCACCCTTCCCTTTCTGCTGTGGGGGGAAAACAAGTTTTGGAGCAGGGTTCATTGGTGCCCATGGAATGGGATCATCTCTTTGTCATGCATGATGATTGCTTTGTAAGAGGCTGGGCAAATACTCTTTCCCTGAATACCTGCTTCTGGTCTATATTCTACACTTCAAACTTGCACAGACATGTGCCCTGCTTATGTACTGAAGGCCCTTCCATCACCCCTCCCTCACCACCAGAGGTTGGCATCCAGCCTACTTGGTGATTGTAAGATCTCCTAAACTTTGAGTCATCTGCGCCTTTATCACATGGTTCTTCACATATCTAGCTGTAGGAAGTTTTTCACCCAGGATAAGTACCACAAATTTGGCCCCAGGGCAAATTAGAAAGCAGAGCTTTCAAGGAAGTGAAAAGCTAAGCCTAATAAAAGAGAAGCTTCTATTAGAATAAATTAGTCTTGTTAACTAGTTGCTAGGCTTTGTTGTTATGCTAAAGAACTGAAAGTGCTGCCCAGACTCTTTAAATTCACTGCCCTGAGACAAAGCTCAGAATACCCTGCCTTAGTTGTATCTCTGTTTCTATACATCAGGACTGTAAGCCAGCCTCCTAGCCCTAAACAGAACTAGAATCTGGACATCTACTTGTTTAAAACTGCTGCTTCCAGAGGAGAGAGGTTTGAGCAACTCTCCCTGAAAAAATTATCTAAGGAGACCCATTAATGTCAAAGTGTATATTTTCCTGGCAGATCATTGTGGCTAAAGATATCCATCTGGCAGTCACCATGAAGAATGTTCCATCCTAACACTCTTGACCAAGAAGGTATTGACTTTATTTTTAAAGTTGACTTACTTTAAGCTTAAAAAAAAAAGAAAATGGATTCTTTTAAAATCATCTAACTCTGTGACTTAGTCAAGTTACGTAGTGTCTCTGAACCTCAGATATAATTATTCACCATTTTAAAGATGAGGTGAATGAGGCAAACAGAAGTCAAGTCTAGTCAACAGCTAGTAAGTGTTTGGGGCTGGATTTGAATTCCAGGCTTTCCCATTCTAGGTCCAGCTTTGCTTTTTCTATCTACTTTCCTTGCCTCCCCACAGAAGGTTTGTACTTTATACTTTTCCCCATAATGAGAGTCCTTGACTTACTTATCTTTGCACATCTAAATGCTGTGATCCATAGAACTTAGTCCAATGCTTTGCATACAGTAGGTGTTTAATAATTATTTGTTCATATTGAAATTGTTGGGCGGCTAAGTGGTGCGGTGAATACAGTAGTGGCCCTGGAGTCTGGAACACTTATCTTCCTGAGTTCAAATCTAGCCTCAGACACTTGTGACCCTTGGCAAGTCACTTCACCTTGTTTGCCTCTGCTTCCTCATCTGTAAAATGAGCTGGAGAAAAAAATGGCAAACCACTTTTAGTATCTGCCAAAAAGAGTCCAATTGGAGTCAGACATGGCTGAAAACAACAAATAACAATTGAAATTGTTACTTCTACTGTCTTTCTCTACCCTATAGCACCTGTCACAGAGGGCTGACAAGAAGAGGAAGGGAATCTTAAATCAGCCCATTTTGTAGGAAAATTGAGTATGAGAGAAGATTATAACCTTTATATGTGTGTGTGTGTAGATATTGATATTAATTCAGAGTTATAATTACAGCTCAGTTGACAGAGATCCTACACCAATACACGGATTGGCAACTGTTCTGTAATCTAATCTTAGGTATGGGCCTAGAGTCCTGGAGGCTGAATAACTTAGCCATGATCAAACAGCCTGTATGGTCTCCTAACTCCTAAGACTGATTTCAGTCTACTGTGTCATGCCATCTCTCTTGGAATAACAATGTATTTTATAAGTAGCTCCTCATAAGATCCTTATAAATCAGAGCTGGTGATAGCCCCATTCCTCAGATGGGAAAACTGACTCATAAGAGAAGTTTGTCCAAGGTCACAAAGCTGGTACATCCTATACTGAAATATAAGACTTCAAGCTCCTCATCCTCTGCTTTTTGTTGCCTGTATTTGTAACGGGCAAGATGAAGTGACTACAGTCCCTCCAGTGAAGTCAGTCAAGCTACAAATATTCCAGTTCAGGAAGACTCAACTCCCCTTTGTTTTCTTGGCTCCCATCAGAACAGTGCTCTTTATCAAGAAGATGGTCTTCAGCTAGAGTCAGCAGAGCAGAAGGAAAATAAAATCAAAGGTGGGCTGCAAAGGCCAAACATGCACAAGGGTCATCAGCTCCTCTAATCCAGGAGTCCTTAACATGGGGGTCTGTGAACTTTAAAAAAATCGATAACTGTATTTCAATATAATTAGTTTTCTTTGATGCACTTAAAAACATTTTTCTGAGAAAGAGTCCACGGGCTTCACTGGACTACCAGAGGGCTCCATATCACAAAAAAAGATTAAGAACTCCTGATCCAGGCCAATCCTACCTCATCTTACAAAAGAGGAAACTGAGGACCACTTTTAAAAAAGATTGGTCCCAAGCTGTGATTTTATTGGTATCCAAAATGACTTCTACCAGGGCATCTATTCTGCAATTTAGAGAGTTCTCTGGGCATGGAGAGGGTGGGTGACCTGCCCAGGGCACTGCAGCCCTGTGTTAGAGGCAGTCCCTAAAGCCATGTCTGTGAATGTGAGGTCACTCCGTGTCCATGCCGACATGCAGTAGAGTCTCTCAAGAGCCACTTAATGCTTTGCAAATGGCCTTAAGGGAGGAAGTTGGCTAGGGATTATTAACTGGTCACAGACACTGCCTAAGGGAGATAATCTCCACATTTATCATAGAGATTTGGCTGTCCATTGGAAGCCTCATTAGGCTGACTGCCTAGTTTCTCTGAGGAACTGGACACTTGAATCTGTGCTTGTTTCCATGACTGGATAAAAACAAGGAACTGTCTCCTAGGTCCTTTGGCTGGGTCTACTGGCAGCTTTCAGGAGGTGGATGACACAAGGTCAGACAGAACAATTTGACCAAATGTCCAAGTGTTGCTTTTGTGTGTTCATCCTTCATTGCCAAAGAAGACCATGCCATCAGAGAAATGATGACATGACTTGCACTTGACTTTGTTTTGAGTGAGGGAGGGCTGTGCAGGTCACCAGCCTCACTTCTCCTCCAGAGCCATCTGGTTCCAGTGACCAGATATTCATCAGGATGACTGGAGATGACCCAGGATGAGGCAACTGGGGCTAAGTGACTTGCCCAAGGTTACACGCCTAGTGAGTGTCAAATGTCTGAGGTAAGATTTGAACTCAGGTCCTTCTAACTCCTACACTGGTACTCTATCCACTGCACCACCTAGCTGCTTGATTAAGAGGAAACCTGAAGTATATTGGGGAAACACAGTGCTAGGAGACTGGAGGCTTAATCTCAGCTCTGCCACTTCCATGAGGCCCACATGAATTAGAGCAGGTGATGACTCCTGTTCTTAGAAGGGACAGCTGGTGACACAGACTTTGTCCTTCCTCCCTCTCTCCCCCTTCCTTTCTTCCTTTCTCCTCTCTCCTTCCCTCCTTCATTCTCTCCTCCTTCCCTTTTTCCTTTCTTCTCTCCTTTCCCTCTCATCTTTCTTCCTTCTTTTCCTCCCTCCTTCCTTCCCTCATGTCCTCCCTCCTTTCTTTCTTTTCCTCCTCTCCCTTCCCTCTTTCCTTTCCTCCCTCCTTTTCCTCCTTCTTCCTTCTCTTTCCCTAATTCCTCCCCTACTTTCTTCTCCACCTCCCTCCTTCTTTTATTCTCCCTTCCTGTGGGAAAATTGAAGCACAGAAAATTTGGGACCTGTCCCAAGGTCACACAGGTAGTCATTAGTGGAGCCCAGACTGAGACCCGAAGCTCCCCAGACTTCTTATGCTGAGCTTTTTGTGGCCTCTAGTTACAAAGCAACCATTACAAGGTATTCCTAGTAGCCATTGAGCCTCTCTAGGTCTCAGATAATAACTTACCTGCCTGAAGGCTGCAGAGACTGGGCCCAATAGAATGAGCTGCTTTCAGGGTCTGTGACAACAAAATAGGAGGGCTTATGTCCAGTAATTTTCTGTTAACAGAGCAGTAGGCTTGCTTGAGTACAGTGTAACTGTTGAGGCTAGTGACTAGAAGAGATATGTTTGGACTGCAGTTTGGGAGGAGGGGGCAGATGATCAGGTCTCTCTTATGTCTCCTCCAGTACTAGCTTAGGGAAGGAGGAAGGGCTTCCCCAGAGAAGCCTGCCAGATATACATAAGTATATGTTAAAACTAGAAGAGACCTGAGATGTCATCCAATCCAAACCCATCACTTTACAGATGAGGAAACTGAGGCCTAGAATAGAAAAGTGATTTAAACAAGGTCATCGATCTAGTAACAGGTCAAAGACCCAAAACCAAGGTTCATGCCATGATTCCCAGACCAGTTGTTTTGCCTACTGAACCATGCTTGAGTTTGGAATTTTTGAGGATCAGAGGAAGCCAAGTCAATGAAATGATCTTTTGGAGAACCATTAAGAGAGCTTGTCTTACCCTCTCCCCCTCCACATTGTTGGCCTGGGCATTGATCCAGGGAGGTAGCCATAGAGAAACAGGAGGGAGTGATGCCAACTGTGCTTTAAAAAAAAAGTCTATAACACAATAACTGCCCCCCCCACCTCACACATCTACAGACTTCTGTGACATTTTTCCTCTTCCAAGGTTGTCCTTGATAATCATCATAACCATCACCTGGATAAGCATAATGGAGAGAGAGGATAGGCTGCTAGGGAGTTAATAGTCTGACTTGTTCCCTGGAACTCAAGCCCTATAGGCTGTGATCAGAACCATCTTTATAACTGGACCTCTTTAGGGTTTGGCTGTGGATCAAGCAATCTGAAAGGGCATCTTGGAAAATTACTTGTCAGCTCCCTAGGCCAGCAGGGTAAAGTGTTTTGGGTTTTTTAAAAACAGTCACTGAACTGAATGAGGTGGCAATGTAAAAGAAAAGAAAATGGAACTCTGATCAATAAATATGTGACTAATGGTGACTTCACTCAACTACTGGTGATGCATACTTCTCTTTTCTCAGTGAAATGAGACAAGCATTATCAATTGTGGTCTGGGTGTTGATTCATTTTATTTCTTTGTAGGTTTCTATTAGGCCTAGGGATAAGGAGTAGGGTGGGGCTGAGAGTCATTGGAATAGACAACTGTGTCATTGCAATAAAATGTTTATTTAACTTTTTAAGTAAAAAACAAACAAATTTGATGATGGGGAAAGATTCATGGATTGATCCATTCCCAACATAGTGAATATTAGGTGTCACTTCAAAGCCATGAGAATGGGAAATGCCAGAGAGTTTGGTCACTGGCTCTGTGTGATGAGGTCAGTGATAGCTTCCTCTTGGGGGAAGAGATATTTAAGTTAATGGTTAATATTTTCACCATTTTCTCAAGTCTAGAAAATGAACATAACAATAAATCAAACCTGGATTTTAGCATTTATTAATTTTTAAGGTGAAAACACTCATCCTGAAAATTTAACACTCAGCTCTGAGCCTGAATGAACTTGCTCCAGTATAACCCCTGTATAAAACCATTAAGTTTAGCCTCATTGGCTCTAGGTCCAGTCTCTGGTACCCTGCAAACTATAAATAGACATCAATAGAAGCTAATTCATTGTAAGCAGAACCAAGAAAAAGAAGTACATTGAAATACAATGACTACATTGTAAATGGGGAAAAAATGACAAATAAAAAATGAGGGTTGTTAAATTGTAATGACCATGCTAAGCTCCAAAGAAGACATGAGAATGCACCTCTCTGCCTTTTTGTAGAGTTGATTGGACTATGGGCATGAAACATTACGTATAATGTTAGATTTGTTTTATGTATTGGTCAGTTGTGCTGAACTATTTTTTCTTGTTAACCATTTTTGGCTAACCGTCTCTTGATGGTTCTCTGGTAGGGGTAGAGGTGAGGGAAGGGACACTTGGGAAAATGCAGGTGTTATAAAAATAAAAGGTATCAATGCATTTTGTAAAAATGCCAATTCACTGAGGACATTGTGGTCTGAGGAGACACTGCTCCACCTCCAGGCCCCCAGTCTGAGAGTAACAGTAAATCTACGTATCATATTTCCTTCTCCCCTACCTTTTCTTTGTTGTTTTGTCGGTTTAGCCATGTCTGACTCTTCACTGAGGTTTTCTTGGCAGAGATACCAGAATGGTTTGCTATTTCCTTCTTCAGCTCATTTTACTGATGAGGACACTGAGGCAAATAAGGTTAAGTGACTTGCCTAGGGTCACACAGTTAGTAAATATCTGAGACTGAGTTTAGGAGTCATCTTGACTGCAGTTCTGATGCTCTGTCCACAGCGCCACCTAGCTGCCTGAGGAAACTTAGGCCTACCTGAAAAGGTTAAAGTGACTTTCCTCAGTCACCCAGGTTTTAAGACAGAACCAAGACTCAGGTCCTTTGAGTTCCAATTTCAGTGCCCTTTCCACTGCACTACATTGCTTGAAGGAGTTCCTAGATTTATTTTTTTTCCCCGGGGGTGGGGCGGCGGAGGGATAGGCAGGGAGACAAGAGCAAGAGGGTCCTGAGCCCATGGTCTATGACCTGTCCTCCTGAAAAAGAGCCAAGTCTGCTTTAAGGAGATAGTTCCACCATGATAATTATCATAAAGTCAAAGCATCTCTGAATTGGAAGGTACCCCAACATAGTAACTTTACTATGGAGCCCTTATTTACAAGCATGAATTCCTTCTGTGGGCCCAGTACAGTGAAAAGAGTCAGGCGTCCAGCCCAGGCTTCAGATCGCTGCAATGCCATTTAATATCTCTTTGAGCCTCAGAAAGAGGGCCTGAATTCAAATTCAGCCTTTCATACTAACTGTAAAGCCTTATATGTTCTGATTTCTATATGTTGTCTCCACCATTGGAATGTAAGGTTCATTACAGGATCATGCTGTTGCCTTTCTTTGTATCTCCAGCACTCAGTTCAATGCCTGATCCATTTATAGTAAGTGCTTGACAAACCCTTGTTGAATGACTTTAGACAAGTCACTTAACCTCTGTGAGCCTCAGTTTCCTCCTCTGTAAAATGTTGGACCAGTTGGTTTTTTAAGGCCCCAGTGATAACTTCTGATGCTCTGGTTGGGCTGGACTTTCAGTGACCTCCAGGGGCCATTCCAGTTCTAAATCTTGGATCCTCTGAGCCTATATTTCAGATAGCTTAGAATTTCCCCTCATGTTCAGGACCATGGAGAATTACTTAACTTTAACCCTTAATTCAGCACCCTGGAGAGCACCTCTTCCAAACAGCTCCTTCAGAGATCAGGCCACAGAGGTGAGTGTGGCTTCAACCTCGTCAGCCATCCTGAAGTCTCCTGAAGTTAGTTCTTGACAGCAAGAATACATGTCAAGCAACATGACCCATCTGTCTTGCCCTCAGTTTACTGGTGCTCATTATGGTCTTGCCTGGACGGTTTACTTTTGGGCTAGACTGGGGCATCTTCAATCCATGGGATTCATTGGCCTAGGAGCCAGGTATTCTAGCTTCTAATCCCACCATTTTCCTTAGTTTAGGATGTCGTGGTAGCATGAACATTGGATTGGGGGTCAGAAGACCAGGGTTCAAATCCTAATTCTGCTGCTGCTACCTTTAGGACCTTGGCTAAGTCTCTGTGAGTTTATTTTCTCTTCTGTATAATGAGGGAATTCAATTAACAAACACTCATTAAGTGCCTAATGTGGCTGATGCTGGGAATGCAAAGACAGGAGTGAATAATCCTTGCCCTCAAGGAACTCATGTTCTATGGGCGGTTGGGGGGATATGTGTGGGTATATACACAAACATATATGTGTGTATATGTGTATATGTATGTATCTATATATGTGTGTGTTGTGTGCACATATACATGTATTCAGATACGTATCCATATATACTCACATATGCTTACGTTGTTCAGTTATGGCCAACTCTTGGTGATGTCATGGACCACAGCACACTAAGCCCTTCTATCCTTCTCTGTCTTTCAAAGTCTGTTCAAGCTTATGTTCATTCTTTCCATGACACAGCTCTTCAGCCTCTACATCTGCTTTTCCTTTTGCCTTCATTCTATAACACATATATTCATATATACACATATGTATTGTTATACAATCTATATACACAATCTACAACACATACATACATGCATATACACATATATTATATAATCTACACACAATTTATAACATACAGATATACATATATAGTTATACAATCTACAGATATATACATGCATATGTGTTGTGCACACAGATGTAGATATATATTTATATGTACATGTCTATAAATTTTACATATAAAATAAATATAAACTTTCTTAATATATAAATACAGAGATTTTTTTCTGGAGGAGTTACTAGCCCCTGGGAAAATCAAGGAAGGCTTCATGGAGGAGGTAGCACTTGAACTGAGCTTTGAGGGAAACTAGGAATTCTAAGAGGTAGAGGGAAGGAGACAGTAGAGTCTGGCCATGGGAGGCAGGTGGCCTTGATAAAGGCTCAGAGAGGAGCAAGAGGGTCACTTTGGAATGATGGAAGTGCTAGCTGGGCTATGAAGGACTCTAAATCACAAACAGAGGAATTTCTGTCTGGTTCTAGAAGTAACATTAGAGTTTGTCAAGCAAGAGGTAGTATTTGAAAACTTCTAAGCTCTCTTCTGACTCAACTGATGATCCTCTGGGCAGCTCTGTGGCTCATTGGATAAAGAGCTGGACCTAGAATAGGAAGATCTGAGTTCAAATCCAGCCTGAGACACTTAGCAACTGGGTGGCCCTGAATGAGTCCTTGAACCTCTGTTTGCCTCAGTTTCTTCCGCTGTGAAATGGGGATAATAATAGTACCTACCTCCCAGGGTTGTTGTGAGGATAAGATAAGATTTGTAAAGTGCTTACACGTGCCCGGCAGATGGTACACACTTAGTAAATACCCGTTCCTTTTCCCTTCTCCCCATGCATTGGTGCTTCTGACTTTGGGCAAGTCATTTCCCTTTCTGTGACCTCATCTGCCAAATAAGTAGGTGAGACTAGATAATATCTGTTTTCCCTTTCTAGTTCTGATATTCTAGGACTCTTTGGAGACAGAATTGGCTTTAGGGACTGCAGGTTGGAGGAGGGGCTGTGTATATATGCCTTTCTTTTTATGTGTAATTGTTTCCTGTGTAATCATAATTTCCATGGAGGCTAGAATAGATATTGATCTTCAATTATAAGAGAAATCCATAGAAAGATGAACCCCCTCCTACTCCAGCCAGCTCTGAAATGTCACAAGCATATTTTTTCCCCAAGTCTTTGTCTTTTTCTGTCTTCCGCCTCTCCCCCCCGCAACCCTCAGACACACACTCCCAGCAGCTCTGGATGGTTTGGGGTCAGATGAAAATTACCAGAGCAAGCCTTTCTGGGAATGCTTTATAACTGAAGCTTTTTTTTTCCCTTCCAGCTCAGACAGGCTTCCCTCTTTGAGCCTGAGGTCTGGCGTGCTGTGTCTTTCCCTCTGACCTTTTCTTTCTAATTTACTGTGTCTGATCATCAACAGCCTAAATGGCAGAGGATTGAAAATGGATGGTGTAGGCCCTAGGTAGTGGTCGGGTAGGCTGGCTGGGTGGGTAGAGGAAATGTTTTCAGCATAGATTTACTGCACACTCTTTGGAAATGGGACACTTTCAGCAAAATATCATTGGGGAAAAGCAGCCCATAAAACCTACAGCCTGAGGTGAATTCTGGGGAAAAAAAATAAGTAATCTGAAAATCTCTGAGCCTGTTGAAAAAGCAGCTTGGGAAAGACTCTTATTCCAACTGAGAGATATTAGAAATAAAAGAAGTAATTTGTTCAGGGGAGAATGAAGCAGTGGCAGCATCCATAGGAATAGAGGGAGGGGAGAAAGGTAGCTCAGGGTAAACAGAGGTATTTTAAGTGGGCTTTTTTTTTGTGGAGAGGAGCTTTTGCCTCTGTTCATGGAAAACTAGAGAAAAGAAAATAGGCTTGAATCAAAAGCAGGAGGGCTCATGGTGAAGGCAGCACTACCCACCTCCCGACAGAAAGGCGATGGACGCGGAGCACATTAAGACATAATTTTTGGACATGGACAAATTTAAGAATTTGTTTTGCTTGACTATACCTATTTGTTATAAGTATTTCATTTTCATTTCTTTTCTCCACCCCCCCCACCCCCGTCGGAAAGGAGTGAGAGGAGGGAGGGAGAGAAAATACATTTTTGTTTGTTGAAAAGAAATTAAAACAACTTTCTTAAAAGAATGGCACCTGCTATGTACTAAGTACTG
Source organism: Bettongia penicillata ogilbyi (assembly GCA_023548195.1). NCBI lineage: Eukaryota > Metazoa > Chordata > Mammalia > Diprotodontia > Potoroidae > Bettongia > Bettongia penicillata. The sequence continues at coordinate 6,058,843 of JAJHZJ010000100.1, forward strand.
TGCTAAGCACCTACTAAACATTGTCTCATTGGATTCTCACAGCAATTCTGGGAGGTAGGTGTTATTATCATCCCTGTTTTACAGTTGAGGAAACTGAGACAGAAGTTGGGGTCTTGTCCAAGGTCACACAGCCAGTCAGTGCCTGAGGCAGGATTTGAGCTCAGATCTTTTTGACTCTAGACCTGATACTCTCTCCCCCATGTCACTGACTCTAACACAGTAGAAATTGTGATTAAATGTAAATAAGAATTTATGAATCCTCAGAAGGCTCAAACATTAGAATAGGGAATTGAGAGAGCATGTACCATCTCACAGAAACGAAGAATGATCCAACTGAACAATCACTGAGTGGGATGAGGAGAAAAGGCCCAGAGAGGGACCTTGAAACTTGGCCAAGGTCAGACAACAAGTAGATCTTCTGATGAAGCTCAGCACTTTCTCCCCTGTACTAGACTACCTCTCTCTAGGGATCTCAGACTAGAGCCTGAATAGAACTTTAAAAAATGTCTCGTCCAAACCTGTTCTGTTAAAAGGACCAAAGTGAGACTTGAGAGGTGACAGAACCCCGCTTCCCCCCAAGGTTATACAGCTAGATTGCAGCTAGTACCCAGGTCTGGCCTCTGAGTCCATTGCTTCTTGCACCATGCTAAAGAAAAGACAGCCATCTGTGCTGATTGGTTTGGACACCTGGCCAGAGGCAGGGGGTTGACCAAATGGTCTGTTCCAGATCCATCAGTATTATTGTTCTACAGCTCTGATGCATTCCTTAATTCATTTAGCCCAGAGGATTTTTAACCTGTTTGTGAGTAATGCACCCCTTTGGCATTCTGGTGAAATCTGTGGACCCCTTTCTCAGGATAATGTTTTTAAATGCATAAAATAAAATACATAGGATTACAAAGGGCAACAATTATATTGATACATAGTTATCAAAATACTTTTTAATTTCATAGACCCCAAGTGAAGAACCCTTGATTTAGCCCCTAAACATTACATGAGTGTTTATTATATGCCCAAAATTGTTTTAGACACTGGGAGGAGTATTTGGTCCCATCTCATCTGATGACAACTAGCCACTTTTTCCCTTCTCTCATCTTCTCACTCATTTCCCTGTTCTCCCCTAGCCAAATAGAAAACTCCATCAACTTCCCAGCTTTGTGTATAGTCCCCAAAAGGATTAGTGAACTTTGAACAAAAAAAAACCCATTTCCTAGCTGCAGCCTGAATCCCTAATTCGGACTAGGTTTCATCCCACGTTCTCTTTCATTTGCCACACTCCCTCCATATGCTTATTTCAAACCAATATTAGAATGAGTTTTCACCCTCCCTGCCTTAACTTGTACAACCGCTAATGGTTTGAAACTTGCCAGGTAGCAAGGGTGTGTCAATTTGGGATTAGAAATTTCCCCTAGAGACCATTAAACCTTTCACCTGCCTTGCTGCTATCCCCTCTAGACCCCTGGACATTGCCATCTGCCTTGACACTGGCCCTTGAGGATCTCTGGGCACTGCCATCTGCCCTGCTGCTGAACCCTCAGACACGTGTCTCCCCCAGTTAGAATGTGAGTTCTTTGAAAGCAGGGACTGTCTTTTATCTTCCTATTTGTCCCTTCAGTGCTGAGCATGTAGCAAGCACTCAGTAACACTTTTCTGTCTATTCCTGCTATGAATTCAGGACAGGAAATCTTGGGCCCATTTGATAAATAATGATGCTGAGACTCAGAAAGACAGGAATTTGTGTCAGATCACATAAATTGTTAGGGGGCACAACTCAGATTAGAACCTGGGTTTCTTTATTCCCTGCCCCAGATGAGGATGAAGGACTGACCACGCAGTGATCTCCTCGCACCGTTTTCTACCTTAGAACAAGGCAAGGCATAAGGGAATTCAAAACAACTGGACCCCCAGGGGCTAGTTTGTGACCACTTGTGTCACTGGGGAGGAAGGAAGAGGGGAGAAAATGAAGGCAGGACGTTTCAGCAGAACATCAGAATTGGCCAGGGTTCAACAGCAAATGTCTGACTCTCTACAGATTTAAACAGGAACAAACATTATAAGCTTAAAGAATTTGCATTTGACCATCAGGGCTTTGTTGGAAGCAATTTAGGCATTTCACTCTGGGTCTGGAGTGCTTTGCTGCTGAGACTGCTAGCTCCAGAATTAACTTTGGGCTCTAAATGCTAGAGGAAGGCATGTGTTGTTGAAACCATGAGGCTGCATGAATCCAGTGACATTTACCTCCTGAGCATGGAAAGTGTCTCTTCTGCTCTGTAGTGCTCCCCACCATATCTCTTTCCTCACTACCCCTAGAGGACTGCTCCACACACTGTGGGCTACACTGCTTAGCCAGAAGACCTAGGGACTGAGAAGTAAGAGACCCAGATTCTAATCTTCTGTCACTAGACTAACGCTTCAGCTTTAGTCAAGCAACTTAACCACTTTACCTCAATTTACCCAGCTCTCAAATGGCAGCTATAAAGCCTTGCTTTTTGTATCAGGTGGTTGTGGGCTCAAATTAAATTCAAAAAATGTAAGCATACTTGGAGAAGTACTGCTCAAATCTTCCATGAAAGTCTTCCTCCAATTGCTTGAAATAGTATAGACCTGATCTTGAATTGTTTTATTTAATTTCAGGGGTTTTTTTATATCTTCTGTTTTCATATCAGCTTCATTTTGTCTCCCACAACACCCCTCCCAAGGTCCAGCCTTTATAGCAAAGAATTAAGAAAAAAAGCAGCTCCTCAAAACTGATTAAGACATCAATTGAATCCAACAGTCCAACAATCTTCCACCTCTCCAGTGAAGTAAAGAAAGAAGCACTTATTAGGTACCTACTATGTGCTGGGCTAGGTGCTTTACAATTATTATCCCCACAACAACTCAGGGAGGGAGGTGTTATTATTATCCTTATTTCACAGTTGAGGAAACTGAGGCAGATAGGTTCAATGAAGTGCCAATAGTGATATAGCTATTAAGTGTTTGAGGTAGGATTTGAATTCAAGTCTTCCTGTCTTCAGGACTAGTATTCTAGCCACTTCACCATCTGGCTGTCTCTAGAGAAAGGTATGTTTACTTACCTATATTTCAGGGCTAAGCTTTGTCTAGGAATTTTTTCAAATAAATTTCTATTGATATCTTTTGTTTTTACATCATCGACAGTTCCCTGATTATGAAGTCTTAAAAACTAGAACAATGCAATGTAAACTCTGGCACATCCTATTAAATTGGAAAGGTTTTATGTCCAAGTCTCAAGGATCAGTCAGCCTAAGTTGAGAGAGATCACCAAAATACTGAGCAACAGGTAATGAGTTTATTTCTTGGTCATAGCAATTCAATAATGATTCTTTTCTTTACTTTGAAAAATTTTTATATCAGTTTCTTGTAGTAGTAGTACTAGTATTAATAGCTGTAGCACTTTTTTAAAAAGCACTTTACAATCATGTCATTTCTGAATACATCTCTCCCCCTTCCCTATGCATGGAGTCATCCTTTATAACAGATTAGAAAACAAAAGAGGAAAAAAATTCAGAAAACACGGCCAACATAGTAACTGCATCTGATATTGTATATGATATATGCCACCCCCATTGTCCCCACCTCTGGGTGGGGTGGAGAGGGAAGGAGGAAAGGGCATTTTCTCAACTTCTACAGGGTAAAACTTGGGTCATTATAAAAATGCCTCTGGTTCTAGTATCAGAGTGTTCTTTCCATTGGCTTGCATTAGAAGTAGAGAACTCGGTCTGCTGACTTCTGGTTTGTTTTTCTTTTCAGTATTCTACACTGTCTTTTTTTATAGAACTTAAAGTCTGCATCAAGCATTCTTATATTCCTGCACACCTGTGCACACATACATATGCATATCTACACATACACACGTGTGTGTGTATATATACATATATATGTGTATATATATATGTGTGTGTATATATATGCTTGGGGCCCACCCCTGCTCATATACTTGTTTTACATTGCTTCTGTGTTTCATCTGTGGGACTTTGCCTCCAACAAGATCCTGAGTTTTTTGAGAACAAACTATATAGCAACAGACATTTTTAAAACTTACAAGTCACCTTATATCTGTTGTGTCATTTGAACTTTACAATACCCCTGGGAGATAAGTTCTACAGGAATTAGTCCCATTTTACAGATGAGAAAACTGAGGTTTAGGTTGAATGCATCACCTATTAGAAAATGTCCCATGTATTTTTGCTGTCATTCAGTTGTTTCAGCTGTTTCTATCTCTTTGGGACCCCATTTGGGGTTTTCTTGGCAAAGGTGCTAGAGGGGTTTGCTATTTCCTTCTCCAGTTCATTTTACAGTTGAGGAAATTGAGGCAAACAGGGTGAAGTGACTTGCCCAGGGTCCCACAGCTAGAAAGTGTCTGAGGCCAGATTTGAACTCATAAAGATGAGTCTTCCTCACTTCAGGTCTGGCACTCCATCCATTGCATTACCTAGGTGTGCACTGCACATAAAGTAGCTACTCAGCAAATACTCGTTTTTGTTTTGAAATTGGGTGTCCCTATATTGTCTAGTTCAGAAGTCCAACTGAGAGTCAGTCTCACTACTGATCGGCATGGGAACTTTCATCTAGTTTGGGGTAGAATGCCACTCTCTAGGCAGCGTAGGGACTCCTCATCCTCGTGGAGGACTTAGTACAGACACCCAGTTGGCTTAGAATGTTACAACTCAGAACTCCTGAGCGTGAGAGATTCACTAGTTTTAGCCTTGTCAGTTGCAGGGATTACAGATGTACACCCACACACCTGGCCAGATGTTTTTGGTTGCTGGAACACCAGCCTAGGTCTAAGAGAAAGGAGGAGAGAGAAGGGAAGGGTGGAATAGAGAAAAAAGGACACAGTGTGTAAGAAAGGGATATCTTGGGGAGTGCTAACAGGTGCAGTCCTTCCCCCACCAAAGGGATTTCTACACAGTGGGTATCACCTTCCTGGGCAGCTCCTTCACAGGCCAACCTAGGTCTTCCAGCGCTAATTGCCTCTGATTAAGTCAGTTAGCGACTGAGGCAGCAGGTTAATTGGGTATTGTGGAAGCAATCAGTCTAATCGTCCTGCTTGTAACTGGGGGAGCTATATAGCACCAGGACCATAATTGGCTTAACAACCCCTGGAAAGGAGGAAAGACCACTTAATGCGAGCAGGAAGCCAGTCCCCCCACCCCCATACTCCAAAGTGGCCTTCTGGAAGGAGGTAATTTGCATGTTAAGTGCTCATTAAGAAAGGAGAGATTATGTCAGAATTGGAAGTCACTTGTATGTATGAAGGCAGTGTTTGGACAGAGAGGCTTGCACCCTCTGAAAGAAACCCTAAAGAGACCATTTTCCCCTTTGATCCCTGAATAAAGATGCTTCTGGTTTCTTACTGAATCTTCCCTTGAGCAGAAAGACCCCTGATCTGGGAACAAGGACCCCAGAATTCAATTCCTGATCCTACTAGTTGCTGACTCTGTTATTTTGATTAAATCATTTCACACTTCTGTACCTCAGTTTCCCATGTCTGCAAAAAGAGAATAATTCTTGATTTACCTGCCTTTCTGGGGGCAGCAATCGTGATGTAATGGAAAGGGTAATAGCTTTGGGATCAGAGAGCCGGGGTTCAAATTCTGGCCCTGTTATCTGTGTGATGTAAGCACATCATTCCACTTCTCTGATCTCTAATTTCCTCATCTGCCAAATACTAGGGCTTCTAACTTCATTTGTATCACAACCCTTTTGGCTCCTAGTAAAACCTGTGGGACCTTTTCTCAGAAGAATATTTCTTACATTTGTAATAGAATGAAATGCTGTTTCAGTTAGAGGTTAGAGAAAATAAAGATGTAATTCTTTAGTTACAAGTTCACAGATCCCCAGAAATCTCTCTATAGAGCCATTAGACATCCTTGGACCCCAGGTTAATAACTCCCCAAGCTAGGGGATCTCTTAGGGTCCCATCAGCTCCACATTTGTGATCCTATGACATAATCAACAAACATTTATTAAAGACCTACTAATGTGCGAGGCACTGGCAATATAGCGAGAGTAAAAGATAGTTCCTGTTCTCAAGGAACTCATAGTCTAATGGAAGATAAATCATGCAAATAATCATGTACAGAGAAAATACATACATACATATATAAAGTTGGAGATAATCAGTAGGGGAAGGCACTAGCATTAAGGGAGATCAATAAAAGCTTTTTATAGAATATGGGATTTTTATCAGAGATTTGAAAGAAGCCAAGAGGCAGAGGTGAGGAGGAAGAAGATTCCAGGCATAGGAAGCAAGCAGTGAAAATACACCATCTGAAGATGGTGTGGTTTTTTTGAGGAACAGTGAGGAGACCATTATGACTGGATGGCAGAGGTTGTTGGGGTTACATGATAGGAGGTATAAGAGGACTGGAAAGGTAGGAGGGAACCAGGTTGTGAATGGTTTTGAATGTCAAACTGGTTATATTTAACCACAGAGGTGACGAAGAGTTACTGGAGTTTATTGAATAGGGGTTAATATGGTCAAACCTGCACTTCAGGAAAATTAGTTTGACAGCTGAATGGAGTTTTGATTAAAGGAAGAGACTTGAGGCAAGGGGACCAGTTAGAAACTTACTGCAATAGTCCAGGTGTAATGGATGGATGGATGGATGGATGGATGGATGGATGGGTGGTGGGTGCATGGAAGGGTGGATGGATGGATGGATGGTTAATTAATTGCTTGCTATGTGCCAGGCACTGAGTTAAGCAAGACCTGGCAGACAAGGATAAATCTAAAAAATAGATGTAGGCATTTTCTTTTAAAAGTGCCTTAAATGTGCAAAATATTCTTGTTCAGTTTTTAAGTCATGTCTGACTCTTTGTGATCCCATTTGAGGTTTTCTTGGCAAAGACACTGGGATGGTTTGCCATTTCCTTCTCCATCTCACTTTACAGATGAAGAAATTGAGGCAAACAAGGTTAAGTGACTTTCCCATCAGACAGCTAGTAAGTATCTAAGTCCAGCTTTGAATTCAGGAAGATAAGTCCTCCTGATTCCAATCTCAGTGTCCTATCTACCATATCACCTAGATTCCTTGCAAAGTATCCTCCGTATCCATAATTTTTTTCCACTAAGGGAATGGGGAAAATGTATAATCCTAAAAGTAGATCATCCAAAAAAAAATAATTTCTGTGTGACTTTCAGACATTATATTTTTTTAAGCAGCAGCACATTTCCTGTCTAATAATAGAACCATCTAGCTGGAAGGGACCTTTCTAGTATTCTGCAGCCCTCTCCCCCTTTCCCCCGTTCCCTGCTCGCTGATTTTTCCTTCCCATTTTCAGCAGATTCCTGTGTCATCTTTGACTTTTCCCCTTTCCTTCACCCTCCACATGCAATCAGTCGCCACTTCTCATCCATTCTACTGATGCACTGTTCTGTCTCTTCCTTTCTACTTGTCACAGCCAATAATCTACTTCAGGCCTTCATTTCCCCTCTCTAACCTAAACAGCCTCCTAAGTGGTCTTCCTGCCTTCGGCTTCTTCTCTTTACAAGCCATCCTCCACACTGTTCTCTGATTATTCCTCCTCTCAGGATGATATCACTCCTCTACTCAAAAAGCGCTCCCTGGATTTTTTTCCTGAACAAAATAGTCATTTCTGGCCTTCCATAATGTATCTCTCCTCTAGCCATGGCTTGTAACACTCCTTTTCACATGCTTTGTGGTCAGGGCAAAAAGGACTCCTTTCTTCCCTCTCTATTATCTGTCTCTTCATTCCATGTCATCCAGAATCAACTCCTTCTCTTCTCATTCATCCCCGTCCCCACCACGTTGAGATCCTTCCCTTCCTTTGAAGTTACCCTCCAATGCTTCCTTCCCTTCCAAAGATTTGTTCCTTTGAATCTCTCCTTTACCCTTCCCATTTTCTGATAATATTACCCCCATTTTACAGAAGAGGAAACTGACGCTGAGCAAGATTAAGTAACTTGAGCAGGTTTAGTGGCTGAAGCGGGATTCTAACTCTGGTTTTCCTTCCTCAAAGTCCAGCAATCTATCCAGTATACCACCTGATTGACTTGTCACATTCTACTTTTCTTCTTAAGTATGTATATACTGGTTTAAGGTGCCTTATTAAATTGTAAGCTTCTCAAGGGCAGGGACTGACCTGTTTTTTTAAAAAAAAATTGTTTCTAATTGTTTTTTAAAGTGTTTTTAAAACATAAAACAAGAAATTTTTTAAATTTTTTTTTAAAGAAAATGTTTCTTCATCATACACCATGGTACCTTCTATGCACAATAGGTGTTTAATAAATGTTGGACTCTATTAGTGATCATGTAACCCAAACCCTTTATTTGACAGGTAAGGAAACTGAGGCCCACAGAGATGAAGGGACTTGCCCAAGACCATAAAGAGATTCAGAACTGAAAAGGACCTCAGAGGCCATTTAGTCTTCCCAGGCTTGGTTCAAACCAATTTGAGAATGAGTTTGCAATCCCCTCAGCTTCCACAGCTGTTAATGGTAAAACATTCTGGATAACAAGCAGAATCAGTTTGGGATTAGAAATTTCCCTTAGAGAATCTACTAACTGGTGGGTTCACAGGTGGATAATTAACTCTCTCTCTCTCCCCCTCTCCCTCTCCCCCTCCCCACCCCCTTCCCCTCCCCACCCCTCTCCCCTCCCCCTCCCTCTCCCCCCTCTTCCCCTCCCTCTCCCTCTTCCCCCCCCCTCCCTCTTCCCCCCTCCCCCTCCCTCCCTCCCTCTCTCTCCATGTATATATATGGATGAGTCTACATACATATATACATATATAGTTATGTATAGTTACAAAGTTAACTATAACAGGTTAACAAGTTAACTATAGATATGCCAGGGTTTGCTTTGGTATCATAGTACCCCCCAGGCCTTTTTTTCTTGCTCTGAAACTATTACCAAATCCCTATAAGCTTTCCCTTTCCTTTCCCTGGGCCCTCTGCTAAATCCTGAGGCAGCATTGCATAATGATTAGAGAGCCAGTCTCAGTCTAGAAGACCTGGGGTTCAAGTCCGGTCTCTGACACAGACTAGCTGTGATCCCAAACAAGTCACTTAACTTCAGTCCTCTTTGGGACTTTCTCAGAAGGTAGGGTCTGACCTACATTTGAAGAAGGAATTTCTGAATTCAAATCTCCATTCTAGTGAAATTAAAATCTAGTCCCTCTCCCTGCTCCACTACATCCTAAATCCCACCAGGAGACCACAGCCAATTCTGAGAGACCCTCAGATTTCACCTGAGTCATCTTCTGCCTCATGGGTGGATATCAGAGTTTTACCTGCCTTCTTTCTCTCTCTCCCTTCCCGCAGCCAAGTGAAGTCAGTGTTCTTCAGCACTTACCTACCAGCTGCTGGTCTATTTCGGAGATTTCCTAAGTGTCAGGAGATGGGGATATTCAGTCACAGGAGGCAGAGAAGCTCATAGGCCTCACCATTTACAGGGGACCCTCACCACCAAGGAAATAGCTAACAAGAGCAGTATTTCCAGAGGTATTTATTCAGAAGAGTCAACAAGACTGAAGATTAATGATTTATAGAGAGTGGTGATAGGAAAAGTAGCTTTGTTGTATGGAGAGACAGCAGAGCCTGTGATGGCATTTGGGGTAGCAGTCAGCAGACACTGTGGTGATAGGAGAGATCAGAAGCTGGGAAATGTAGGCCACTCAGACCTTCAGCTTGTCTTCCCTTTCTATTGTCAGAGAGGCAGCTTCCTCAAGTGGGTAGAATGCCAGTCTCGGAGGCAGGAAGACCTGAGTTTTAGTGACACTTGGCAAGCTTTATGCCCCTGGTCTCTGGACCTCTCTCAGCCTTGGTTTCTTCATCTATAAAATGGGAATGATAATAAAAGCACCAACATCACAGTTGTGAGAATCAAATGAAACAACACTTGTAAAGCGCTTTGTAAATCTTGACGTGCCATTTAAATTTCTAGCTGGCCCAGTGCCTCACACATAGTGAGTCTTCAATAAATGTTTGTTGATGGATTACTGTTACTATTCAAGTGGTGTGTGGTGGGGCGAATTTGGGGATATTCACAGGTTATGCTGCTATTGATATGTCCCAGGGAACCCACCCCCACCCCAGCACATACGAGTTCAGAGTGCAAACAATGACAAAGCTGATTTTCATTCTAATCTAGTACTACTCAGCTGAAATAAATCAACTGAGTTTGCTCCACTTATCCTCCCTAGAAAAGGGAGCTGGTGGGGAGGGGTAACCAGGCAACTCAACACTTACTGTTAGCTTAGACTGTTAGGACTGATTTAGGCACATCCAAGGAAAGCCTACCTTGTCCCATCAGCCTAATTCTGGAGGAGTCTGTCAGCAGGTTGCCCTTCCAAGTTCAGAAATGGTCTTTTCTCAGCAGCCTTAAAGGCACATTCCAAATATAGACATCTCTTTAAACCCCCTTACCCCCAAGAGGTTTCATCTGTTGGAGGAGTTGGGAGGAGTTTCTGGTTGGTTCTGGGCGGATTTGCTGATTTTTCCCACTTATCACAGCTGACAGGAGAACAGCCACTGCCTTTAGGCAGTACACAGGGACCCAGATGACTTCCCTGGGGATCAGGTCCACAAGGGTAGAGACAGAAAGCAGAGCTAAAAGTGCTGCTCTGTCAGGTCACTGAGGAGTAAAAATAGTGAAATTTCAGCATTTTGGATGAATGCCTCAGGGGGATGAATGAGTCTATCTGGGGAGCCAAGACTTACCAAAACTTTTGCTTAATCTTAACCATTTTGTATGGGTGGAAATTTTTATTAAAATAAACCCAACACATTGTGATTTTTTACCTTCTTAAACAGAACTTTCGCTCATTACTTAAAAAATATATCAAAATTTTATCAGTGTGAGTACGCCTCCAATCTTCACACAACCCTTTCCTTTAGCGGCCAACCAGTAGAACCCATTCCTGAAAAGGAATGTTGTCAAATGGTTTTCCAGTCTCTACTTGAAGACCTCCTCTTGAGGGGGAACCCATTCCCTTTCCACTTCTGGATAATTCTAATTGTTAGGAAATTTTCACTGTCATCTTTCTTGGAGACTTCTATCCATTTTGTGAGTGAAATGAGTCTGACCTCTCTTCTACAAGGCAGAGGGGTTCAGACACTTAAAGACAGCTGTCTTGTTCCCCTGGGAATCAATCTTCTTTTCTCCAGATTGAACTCCCTAATCTCTTTATAGGACATGACCTCAATTTCCTCATTTGCAAAAATGAGGAGATTGGACAAGGATGCCCTCTAAAGTCCCTTCCACAACAGAGACTGATGATCCCTTCACCATTCTGGTTACTCTCTTCCGGATATTATCCAGTTTATCAATGACCTTCCTAAAACATGGTCCCCAGAACTCTTGATACTCCAGATGACCAGGAAAGAATAAGAATACAAGGAGAAACTCATTATCCCCCTAGAAATTACCCCAGGCTTAATGCTGCCCAAGATCACATGAGCTGCTTTGGCAGTCACATCATGTCCATATTGTCTCCCGCTGAATATGACTTTCACTAAAATCTCTTAGTTCTTTTTCATCCTCCCATCTTAAACAGTAATTCCCCACAAGTCTTTTCTTGAAGGTTTACATTCCCTATCTCCTAGACCATAAACTCAAAGATTGACTTTCCCCTTGGGCAACAGCTGGTCTAATCTTGGTAAGGAGGGAGCAGAAGGGAAAAAAAGGAGGAGTTAAACTGAGCTGAGCAATTTAAGTTAAATAAAGTTGTATTAAGTGACTACTATGTACGGAACACCGTGCCAGGTGCTGAGGCAAATCCAAAATCCAACTAAGACACAGGGCTTGCTGTCATGGAGCTCACAGAGTAGGAGGAAGAGATGATATTCCAGTAACTAGTGCAAAATAATATATCTTACATGTCAAGATGTTATCAGTACTTATGTATCATAATGTATATCTCAGATGCGCACTGGCTGTGTAATCCTAGGAAATTCACTTAACATCCAAGTGTCCGTGTCCCATTAGATTGTCAGATGTCTGAGACAGAGACTGTCTTTGTCTTTATTTTTATAGCCCCAGTGATTTTCGCAGTACCTGGCACACAACAAGTAGGTTAATAAATGTTTATTGACTGACTTGTCAGAGGCAAGATTCAACCCAAGTCTTCTAGACTCCCACATCCAGCCTGTGCTATTTATCCCCCATCAGGTTATATTGGATTGTCACTCAAGGACCATGGCCAGGGTGTGATGCCCTTAACTCAGAGAAGAGTGAGTGAGCTAGTTGTTTTAGGATCAGAAGATGAGGAGACCCCCAAAATCTCCAGGGCTTAGCACAATGCTTTAGCACAATAGTTGGTGCTTAATAAATGTTTATTGAACACATCATGACCCCCAGTTTTGGCAAAAAATATGTAAAAGAGTTCCCTGTCCCCTGTACTCACTACCACAGGCTCTGGCATATTCACTACCCACTCCCAGCTTCTGACTCCATGCTAACCATGCCCCTACTCAGATATTCTCTCAGCACTTTCCCATCTCACATATCCCAAGAACAGAAAGTGCTCACTGTGGAAGAAAGAGGACAGGAATAGTTACTGGTTGTACTGGGTAGATAGGGCAACTAGCTGTCACAGTGCATAGAGCACCAGAACTGGAGTCAGGGAAACCCGAGTTCAAACACAGCTTTAGATATTTACTGTATGTAGCTGTGGGACCCTGGGCAAATCACTTCACACTGTTTGCCTCAGTTTCCTCATCTGTAGAATGAGCTGGAGAAGGAAATGGCAAACTACTCCAGTGGTTTCTCTGCCAAGAAAACACCAAATGGGGTTACAAAGTCAGACATGACTGACTGTACGGTATGATTGAAGAGGCAGCGTTCAGAATATCTCTCTACTGGTTGTCATGGTGCGTGAAACTCCACCATTAGTGATTTTTTTTTTTAGTCCTTAGAGATTACCTTATTCATATGCAGTCATGGCTAGAAACAATATATAATCATCTAACACCTTAGTGAGAATTAGGCTTGAATTTACCATTGATCAAAGAACCACAAAATGCTAGAATTGAAAGGGACTTTAGGGATCACCTAGTCAAACTGTCTCATTTTATTTTTTCTTAATTACTTTTCTTTTTCAGACAAAGATCTGCCTGCTCTCCCTCCTACTTCTCCTCCCTTAAGGTTAGGCTCTTAAGAAAGCAAGAAAAACAAAATCACTGTTACAAACATGTTTAGTCAAGCAGAATCAATTCCCTCACTGGTCATGTCCAAAAAAATTCTGTCTTAATCCTTACCCGGACTTCCTCACCTCTCTCTGTCAGGAAGGTGATGGACTCAGGACACAGACTGAGACCGTTTTTTCTAAGTTTCTAAGTCTTATCATATTCATTATCTTTACAATACTAGCCCGCTTCATTTCGTCAGTTTATACAAGTCTTCCCAGGTTTTTCTGAAGACATTCCCTAGTATTCCATCACATTCATATCACATAATTCAGTTGTCAGAGACCCCCCCCCCAATTTCGAATTCTTTGCCACCACAAACGGAACTGCTGTAGTTTTGTACATGAGTCCTTTCCCTCTTTCTTTCATCTCTTTGAAACTTTCTTATTTTAAGGGATCTTAGAGGCCATCTAAGCTAACCTCTCTCTTTAATAGAGTAGGAACTGAGAGCCCAGAGAGACTTACCCAAGGTCACATGGAATAATGAGTCAGGTAGGGATGTGAACACAGGTCCCTGACACCAGATTTAGCACTTTTCCACAATATTATCCTATCTCCAAGTTCAGGGGAATCATTCTACTGTTGGAGCAGGTTTTGTCCCTCTACACCAAAATTTTTAAAGATATCCAGCAGAAAGTTAAGTAGGTTGGGGTAAGGGACGAAGAAGGGTCAGGGATAGCTGAGGACAGTGACCAAAGCGGGTACAGAGATCACATATTGTAATATATCAAAGACAAAACCTCAGGGATTTCCCAAATTTGCAAGGTGGGCTCTGTGAACAAATGTATTCTAAATCCTATGGTCTCTGGAGCTAGAATTCAAGCCAGCTGAACTGAGAACACCAGATCTGGACTTATAGACAGAGACTCATCTGAAAGCAGGCTGGAGGGGTCCCAGGTCTTGAATTCAGCTCCAAGCCACACACGTTACCCACAATTGGTGCCGGCTCCTTCTCCTTTATCCTCCCTCCCCGCTCCCCAGACGCCTGGCTGGGGATTGTTTACTGGAGTTTTGTCTCCAGAGAGGAGGAAAAAATAAACCTCCTTTCTTTGGCCCGAGAAACCTTCTTTCTTTGGCTGGCAGAGCACGTCAGCAGATCTTGTGCTGGGCGGCTGAGGGTCTGCGCCGGGGGGTCAGGTCGAAGGGGCATCTTAAAATAAGATATAGACTCACTTGTCAGTGTGGTCACTGACCCATATACAGTCAAAGGGAAGAGAGGCCCCAGAGGATAACTATTTAAATCCTTCCATCATTTTACATCTGTATCAAGTTAGCTGTCTCATGGATAGCCCCGCATTCCAGCGGGTCTGATGGGGCTTGTGGATTGCTTTATGTTGGAGAGTTAAAAATGCAGAATTAGCAGCAGTGACATGTCTCTGTTGTGATTCTGCAGCCCAGACGCCTTTGACTTTTGTTACTAGTGACTAAGAATCCTTTCATGTGCAGATTTCAGATTCATGTAGCACTGGACTGCCCAGTGCCTTCATGCACAAAACTACATTTGAATCACACACTAATTCTGGGAAGCAGAGGAGAGCTTGTATAGATTGGTAAGATGTGGGCTTCAGGACTGGGGGAGGAGCTGAGATTTCTTAGCATCTGTACCATGTAATCAAGTGCTTGATTCATGGTTGTCTTGCTTTGTTCTCTAAATACTTCCCATGTGGGTATTGTCTCCCTACCCAAACTGTAAGTTCTCATTGACAAGCTGTCATGATTCTCTTTTATTTTCTTCTTTTCTCCCAACCCTCTCCAATAAGGCTGAGCACACAGTAGGTGTCACACTGGGTCCGGTTACTAGGGTGACTGAAGCTGGTGGATCTCTTGAGCTCAGGAGTTCTGAGCTGTGGTGGGCTAACCCTACTGGGCATTTCAACTAAGGGTGAGCGCCACCAGGTTGCCCAAAGAAGGAGGGAACCAGCCCAGGTCAGAAATGGAATAGTTCAAAACTCTCATGCCAGTCAGAGTGAAACTGATCCCTATGAACAGACCCTGTACCTGTTCACTTCTAGCCTAGAAGAAAGAGGGAGATCCAGTCCCAATAGCTAACTTGGATGGATGGATGGATGGATGGGTGGATGGATGGATGGATGGATGGATGGATGGGTGGATGGATGGGTGGATGGATGGATGGATGGATGGGTGGATGGATGGGTGGATGGATGGATGGGTGGATGGATGGGTGGGTGGATGGATGGATGGATGGATGGATGGATGGATGGATGGGTGGATGGATCAATGGATCATGAATAGATAAACTAATGAATAAGATAACAAATGAGATCAGATAAAATAAAAAAAACTGTCGGTTGATTGAAGCACATGGTATAATGGAGAGTGCTGCAGTGAAGTCGGGAAGACCTGGGTTTGAATTCTGCCCCCAACCCTTTGTAGCTGTGAGAACATGGGTAAAACACATCTTTTTTTTTTTTACATTTACATTTAACATCTGTTAAATGGGAATAATAAAATCTATAATAGCACTCAGTTGTGAAGTTCAGATGAGCTAATAATACATGAAGTGCTTTGCAAATATAAAAGCACTATATAAATGCCATGTGATAATAATAAGTGTCCTTTGTTTTCAAAGAGGACCAGTGACATCATGGGGTGATGTCTTAATATGTGCATTTAAACGAGGTAGAGTTGTACAAGTCATCATGTTCACTCTCTCTTCCTGAGTCATCAAAAGTCAGGGTGTCCGGTGATGGCACAGGTTGCAGGGATGACCTTGGCATCTTCGATGTCTAACCAAGTTCTAGGCACTCCACACCACCTGCCTCTGCTGTCTTCATGGCCACTGGAATTAATTGTTCTCATCTACCCATCTCGCGTGGGTATATGGGTTGTTCAGGAGGATTATCACCACTGGTGGGAGGGCTGGTCATCCACCTTTGGTGTCCACCTGAATTACCCAACGTGTGGCTCCAAGAAGCTGTAGCACACACAGTGGTCACACTTTGGTAAATCATCTCAGCAGATGGGTGAAACCAGGCTAAATGAAAGACACACCTCAAACCTGTCCATGAATTAGGGATGTCTACCCAAGCATATGAAGATTTTCTCCATAGAAACAGTGGAATGATAATACTAATACAATTAAGTAGATTGTAATACTTGGTGAAAAGCCACTTGAACTCATATCTGACCTTAACAGGAGATCCCACAGCCTTTATGGTGAAGCCCTTTCTTTCTGTGAACAACCCAGACCAACCTGCTTAGAACTGGAACTCAAGAGATCCTTCCTCCTCAACTCCCCCCACTGGCTTTCCTGGCTTCTTTTTAAGTCCCCAACAAAATCCCATTTTTCCAGAAAGCCTTTCCCCACCTCTCTTAATTCTTATTTATCCTAGATATAGCTTCTTTATATATATTTCCTTGGTGTCATCTCCTTTTTTAGCACTTTGAGGGTAGGGACGGTCTTTTGACTCATTCCCCAGCACTTGGCACAGTACCTGGGACTTGAATGTTTGTTGACAGATTCATGCCGTTCTTCAACCAGTGAATGAATGAAGCACTTTTTATCTGTGCAAAGTTCTGGAGATACGAATAGAAAAGTTAGACATTCCCTCCCCTTAGGGAGCTCCTAATTCTAATGGGGGAGAGAGAGAGAGAGAGAGACATAAAGCATATACTACATGTAAGTTTTCAGCTGCAAGTCATATGGAAAAGTTCCATGATCCATAGGGTACAGCACCAAAGCAAATGGTAATGCCTCTTTAATGTCATTTCCATTGATAGCCTCTGATATTGAATCATTTGACAGTGCCAAGACTTTGGTTTCTTTGGCATCTTGAAAAGATATGACTGTAGCTCCTATAAGAAAGGTTGCCAGGCTGCATCTCTACATAGGTTCCTTGCCAGGATGATGGCTGCGAGCACAGGCAGTGGAAGCATTGCCACTCCCAAGGCTCTCAGGCTCAGACTCCTGGGCCATTAACGTCAAGATCTGAGGGGAGATGGTGGTCAAGGTCGTAGTGGTTTGACTTGCCCAGCACATAATGCTGATCTCTCCCTCAGAGTGCCCTGCTGCTTCAGCTAGGCTGACACATCTGCTCTGTGGTGAACACTGGTTGGCAGTTGGGAGGAATGGCTGTCTCCTTCTCCACGGGAGCTGCCTGCTCAGAGGTGGCTCTGAGGGCTGGGCTGGAAGCAGGACCCGTGGTCTGTGGAGCCAGGGTGCCATCATTACCAGAACTTACTCCTGTCCCTATCTGCAAGTTGGTGACAGTTGATCAGCAATTGTGATTGTTATTGATGAGTAAGATGGCGGCATTCTCCATCAGGGTGGGCTGGCTGGGCAATTCCCTTAAGGACCAAACCACTGGTCAGAGTTTCTAGGGGTCCTGGCCTTTGATGTTCTTTCTGTCAGTCCCTTTTAAACCTGACAAGTATAGATTCCCCTACAAGCACCAAGGTAGAGAGAGCTTTCCAAGTGGGTCTTCTCTTGCAATACTTCCAACACTACCAAGCTATTCTAGGCTGGAGGCTCTCCAAGAATAACATCTGATTTCAAGCAACACATGACCACCACCCAAGTGGAACCAGCCCCAGACAGCTAGACAGCTGCTGGCTGACTTCTTTGGGCACCATTTTTTTCTTGGAGTGGGGGGTGGGAGGGGGTGATAAGCTCAGCCAGTACTAGTTAGGTGGCTCTAAGCTAGATGTGGAAATAGCTTCATTATCATTTACCTTTCTAATTCTGGTGTTTGTTTTGTGTAGGCTAAGAAGTAGCATAATCCACAACCCCAAGAGAGACACCCCCTCAGCCCCTTGAGCCATGGTAGCAGAAAAGAAAAAGGAACCAACCTTTAATATCAAGTGAGCCATAGTCACGTGGTTCCTCCTAGAGCAGGACTTCTTAACTTGGAGGTTGTAGACTTTTTTAATATTCTGATAGCTTTATTTCTTTTGTATGAGTTTTTATTGATATCTCCTGTTTCTTATAGCCTCATAGGGATCCCCAGTATCGCTCATTTTCTCCCTCCCAGAGAGTCATACCATATAACATATTATTTTTTCAAGGGAAAAATTAATTGATCCAACTGATGGATACATTGAAAAAGTCCAAAAACAGATGCAGCGCGTACACTTGTGGCCCTCCCACCTCTCTGAAGGGCTATGGGCTATGTTGGGGCTCTTCTCATACTTCTTCATTAAGTGCTGCCTGAGCTTCACAATTTTGTTACATCCCACTTGTGATTGTTTTGGTGTGTGGCTATTCGACTTCAGTTCTATTTTTTAGGTGTATTGTTTTCTTGGCTCTGCTTACTTTCTGTATCAGTTTATGTGATAACTTTACTTCAGTATAATTGCTTCCTTTGTAATCCTGGAATTTTGGTTTATGTATTTTAAAACATTCCTCTAAAACATTTAACAGCATTTACATGTTTTAAAGCATTCTTCCCATAAAGCTCTAGTTTTACTTAGTTTACACCACATTGCCATAATGATTTTTCCTCTCAGTGATGTCTGCAGGGTCTGGGCTGGAAGCAGATATGGTGGTTAGGAGGACAGTGGTATTCCCAAGGCAAATCTTGGGTTCAAGGTCCTGAGCTGTCCTCATCAGGTTCTGAGTGGAGATGGTAGTCAAGGTGGTGGTAATAGTGGTGGTTTAACTTACCTGGCATCACAGAGTCTCTTGACAAACTGATGGGAGACAGTTGGTATTCATCAAAATTTCTGGAGCATCCCAGGCAGAGTACTTCAGAATTTGGTATTTCAATAACCAGGGGTACACATATGAGGACACCGTCTGAGAACCTACATTGTTTGCATCCAAAGAATGCGTCTAGCTTCTTAGTTATAAGCTAAAAAAAGAATTCTTCACTTGAAAATACTGTTCTGAAATCTACTGTACTCCAAGATGCAGGAAGTCTGGAAAATCCTTCCTCTTACATAGAATATGAAACCAAAGAATGGAGAAACAACTCCTGGGGATTTTAAGCAGAGCTGAAGTCTCGTCTCTCAATGTTATCGACCGACAGGGTGGGAAATCTTGGCAGCTACAGGTTTTTCCTGAGCATTGCCTGGACTGCATATTGTTAAGTAGAGTAATTGGCCATTGCTTTCCACCAAGAAGGGACTTCAAAGGTCATGAGTCCAACCCCTTCATTTTGCAGATGTAGAAACTGAACCCAGAGTGATTTACCTCACATGTCCAGGGTCACTCCTGTGACTGAAGTGGCATTTGAGAATCCAGTACCCTAATCCAAATCCAGTACCCTATCCACTATACCACAGTGCCCCTCCTGAATCCATGTGATTCTCTGATCATGTCATCCCACTGCTCTAGACATGGACAGAAACAAACTTTCCGTAACAGAAATGTCCAATTTCACGTACAATCTTATTCTTTCCCATTATGTATGTGGAAATTCCATTTTATTTGGTGATGGCTAGGTTCAAATTGTTTTTTTAATTTAAAAAAAATCTAGCCCCAACCCCCTCATTTTACAGAGGAGAAAACTGAAGTCCAAGGTGTTAAGTGGTCTGCCAGAACTCACACAGGAAGTGAACCTCAAAGGTAGGATTTGAATCCAAGTGCTTTAATACACAAGCTAGTTTCTTTCCACTGGTCTACATGACCTTTGCACAGTTTTGACCACAGCAATAGCTGACATTTACATAAATGCTTTAAAGTCTGCAAGGCACTTTGCACGTTTTCTCATTTAATCCTTACAATATCTCAGTGAGGTAGGGACTACAGGTATTGTTGTCTCCCTTTTACGGATGAAAAAACTTAGATTCAGAGGCTAAATGATGTGCCTCTGTCATTGTTGTGAAATCGTTTCAGTTATGTCTAACTCTTTGTGACTGCATTTGGGATTTTCTTGGCAGAGGTACTGGAGTGGTTTATCATTTCCTTCTCCAGTTCATTTTACAGATGAGGAAACTGAGGAACAGTACCCAGGGTCACAGAACTACTAAGTGTCTTAAGGCCAGATTTAAGCTCAGGAAGGTGAGTCTAGTGTTCCATCCACTGCACCTCCTGGCCACCCTTTTCATGATCATACAGCTGCTAATAAATCAGGGGCAGGAACCCAAGGTTTCCTGAATACAGAGTCCCCTAGGATACAAGGCTTCTCTGGAATAATTCTCTGATAATGTTATTCTACTGCTCAGAAGCCTTCAATGGCTCTCCATTGCTTACCAAATAGCATACAAATTACTTTTTCCTATCTAAGGCCTTTCACAGCATGGCTCCATACACCTTTTCAGGCTTATCACCTAGTAAGTAGCCCCCTTCACCTACTGTCCATTCTGACTTCTCTCTCCCTCTGCAAAAGTAGCCGCCCCCTCCCCTTTTGCCTGCAATGGCCTTCCCTACATCTCTACCTTTTGAAACCCTTCCCTTCCTCCAAAGCCCACCTCCTCCTTGAAGCTTTCCCAGGTACCTTCCTCCTTCCCCGTCCCATTTACTGATAATTCCCTTCTTAAATCTTTCACACCATTCTTTGTGGACCTCTCCTATGAACTGATGTTTGTAACTTGCATTATAATTATTTGTCTCATCCTTCTGCCCTTTGAGGGGAGAGACTATTGTTTGTTTCATATTTATATCTTTGTAAGCCTGGCATAATAGGTGAATAGACAAGAGATTAATTATTTATGTTAATGTGGGATCTTTCTTTTCCAATACTGATTGAAACCTACTTGTAGCTCCGTAGATAAAGCCTAAGGAGCTGCCTGAGGCACATATAGGTTAAATGACTTGGGCAGCATCATTTAATTACCTCATTCTACCCAGTCATAGTATCATGAGGGACAGCTAGATGACATAGGAGATAGAATGCCAGGCCTGGAGTCAGGAATTTTTCTTCTTGAGTTTAAATCTAGCCTCAGTTTACTAGCTGTCTGACCCTGGACAAATCATTTAACCCTGTTTGCCTCAGTTTCTTCATCTGTAAAATGAGCCAGAGAAGGAAATGGCAAACCACTCCAGTATCTTTGCCAAGAGAATCCCAAACGAGGTCATGAAGAGTTAGAGAAATGACTGAATAACAAGCAGATAGTATCACAGATTAAAACTGGAAGGGACTTTACACACCATTTAGTCTCACTGTCTTATTTTACGGATGAGGAAAAAGAAGCCCAGGTTAGTCGGTTAATCTTGGTCTCATAGACAATAAGAGTCAGAGGCTTGATTGGAGCTGAAGTTTACCTAACTCTAAGTCCATCTATTTCTATATCCACTGTTCCATGTTGCCTCTTAAAATACACCCAAGTGATTAATAAACACTATTAAATTGAATCCTGTCAGTGTTCTTCTATAATAAATTATTTTGTATTTGCTCTGCATATAATTTAAAAAATTTATTTATTTATAGTTTTCAGCATTCATTTCCACAAGATTTTGAGTTCCAAATTTTCTCCCCATTTTCCCCTTCCCTGCCCCACCCTTAGATGGCACGCATTCTGATTACCCTTTCCCCCAGTCTGCCCTCCCTGTTATCATCATTATCCCATCTCCACCCTTTACCCTTTACTTTCTTGAAGGGCAAGATGGATTTCTGTACCCCACTGCCTGTATAACTGCATCTGGTTTTTATATGGTTGTCAGTGTACATGTGATTTTCCCTCCCCTTAAAATGTAAGTTCCCTGAAGGCAGCGCCTCTTTCATATTTGCTGTTGGATCCAGATCACCTAATGTGTAGTTATGGACCTGGTGATCAGAATAACTACCCTCATCTTTGCTGATCTTTCTCTCCTGGACTCCCACCATCTGTATCACACTGTTTACCTCTTAGCATTAGCTTGTCCTCTTTGGTGCTTCCTCACTCCTCATCATATGTTAGTCTTGTTATAATAATAATAAATAATAGCATTTATATAACACTTTAAGGTTTGCAAAGCTCTTTACAAATAATATCCCATTTGAACCTCACAACTATCTTGGGAGGTATGTGCTATGAGTAATATCCCCATTTTCCAGATGAAGAAATTGAGGTAGACATATTAAATGGTTTCCCCAGAGTCACGGTGCTACTCAGTGTCTAGGTAAGATTTGAACTTAGCTCTTCTGGCTTCCACTCCCTGTGCTCTATCTGCTCCACTTAACTACCTCCTTTTCCCATTGAGATTGTAAGCTCTGGGAAACTCTTCTCTATCTTCCCAGCATTCACCCAGGGCTGAGTATATAGTAGGTATCCAGACAGTGATTATTGATTTGAGTATTCATTGTGGCCTCTCTGCACCAAGGAAGGGATTAATGACAAACTCATTGCAGAAACACCCATTAAAGAATTATTAAAGACTTTCTCAGCTGCCTACTATTCAGATATTCCTCCCCCCACCCCATCCCCTGTCCTGTACTCTTCTCCTCTTTACTTAGCCACTATCTGGGGTCTGCCAGTTCTCTCACCGCCACCTTAGCCTCTTGGGGGGGTCCCTGTGTGCCAAGAGTGTGGAATAGATAAGTCATGGAGTATGCTCTGTAAGGAAGCTGTGGTACGTAGTTATTAAAACACTAATGTACTGTTGATGAAGTTATACACTGATCCAACCATTCTGGAGAGCAATTTGGAACTGTTCCCAAAGGGTTATAAAATCATGTATACCCTTTGACCAAGCAATCACACTACTAGGTCTGAATCCCAAGAGATTTAAAAGAAAAAAGGAAAAGGTATGTGTACAAAGATATTTCTAGCAGCTTTTTTAGTGTGACAAAGAATTGGAAACTGAGAGGATGTCTATCAACTGGGGAATGGTTGAACAAGTTATGATGGAATGCTATTGTGCTTTAAGAAATGATGGAACAGGATGATCTCAGAAAAACATGTAAAGACTTATATGAACTGATACAAAGTGAAATGAGCAGAACCAGGAGAACATTTTACACAGTCACAGCAACATTGTATGATGATACTATGAATAACAGCTATTCTCAGCAATGCAATGATCTAAGGCAATTCTGTAGGATGAAAGATACTGTCTGTCTCCAGAAAAAGAGCTGGCAGAGCCTGAATCCAGATCAAAGATACTTTTTCTTTTCTTCCATTATTTTTCTTGGGTGTTTTTTTGTCTGTATTTTCTTTCAAAGAATGACTGACATGGAAATGTTTTTGTATGATTTCACATGTATAACCTATTTCAAATTGCTTGCCTTCTCAATGCAGGAGGAGGAAGAAATAGAATTTGAAACTCAATATTTGAAAAAAAAATAAATTTTTTTACACATAATTGGGAAAAGTAAAATGTTAAATAAGAAAAAAGTACATAATATAGAAATTTGGGGGAGGGGAAAACCCAGTAGCACTCCACATAATTTTCATCTCTTGGGCTGTTGCTCTCTGTCCCTTCCTTCCCTCTTACCCCAACTCCTCTTTAGTTGCCCCCCAACCCTTCAGGATGTGTACATCAGAGGTAAGCCAGCTCTCTATTTCTCCCCACTCTTGATTAGTTGTAATAATTGTCTGAGATTTAAATTAGCATATTAGTAAATCCCCTTGTTCTGTTGCCAGGGGGCTGTAGCTGATGTGGGCCAGCTTGGCTCAACTGCCCTCTGGATAATTGTGTTTTGGAGTGTTCTTGCCATGGGGTTTGGGGACATCAGTGGAGTCAGTGGGGAGTTGCATCTTCTAAGGATGGGCTTGAGGTAGGCTACGGTAGGTTATTAGTGACTATTGGTGAAGAAAGAAGAACAATATGGAAACTGGAGGGCATAGGTAGAGGCTTTCGCATCTCACTGAAAGCTCCTCTAGAGGTTTTTGCAGGAAAGCAGCTGAATTGAACTGAGACAGCAGATCCTCTCACTGCAAAAAACAACTGGATTGAGATATTTCACTGTAGTGCCTATTAGGATGTTTGGTAGAGCCAGCTAGGGAGAAAGATCATGGGCTTAGAGTTGGAAGGGATCTTTGGTATCATCTAGTCCCACTCCTTTTACAAATGAGGAAACAGAGTCCCAGAGAAGGTTCTGATTTTCCCAAGGTCACACAGGGAATGAAAGCATCGGTAACCTTGATTTCAATTCCAGCCCTCTTCCCACTGAACCACATTGCCTACATCTTGAATAAAGCGAGCTTACACATGGTGACAAGCTGAGTGTATGGTGAGGTAGAATGGGTACAGGAGAGATGTTGAGGCTTACTCTAAGACTGCGGGTTCTTAACTGTTTTTATGTCATGGACCCCTGTGAAAGTCTATTGCAGTCCATAGATTCCTCAGAAGAACATTTTAAAATACATAAAGTAAAATGTACAGGTTACAGAGAAATTCAGTTATATTGGGGTAAAACTGTCATGTGAAGTGATGCAGAAATGAAGCAAGCAGAGCCAAGGAAACAATATACCCAATAACTACCTCAATGAGATGGAAAGAAAAAACACATACAAAAACATTCACAAGTGGAATGTATCAAAATTATAAAGCTCAAGCAGGACTTATTGAAGAGGTATGAGAAACTTAACCCTTCAAAGAGTTGGGAGGGCTATAGATGTTAGACATTGCATTGGATTTTTCCAATGTATCCATCAGTTGTGTCAATTAATTTTCCCATTGAAAAAAATACTATTTATTATATGGGATGATTCTCTGGGAGGGAGAAAAGGAGGGGAGTTGGGGATCTCTATGAGGATATAAGAAATACAACATCAATAAATACTTCTTAAAAAGTAGACATAAAGTTATCATGATATTTAAAAAAAAGATGCTAACTTCCAAGTTTAAAACCCCTGCTCTGGGAGGAGTGATGTTGACTATGGTTCAGTTAACACTGAGTTATTACTGTGGCTCATGGGATGTTTGTCTTGAGGTTGTGGATCATGCTGTCCTTAGCAGACACACAACATGCACCAGAAGTAGAAAGGCAAATGATAATGAATTTATTTCCACCTCCAACTTAGAGCCACCTCTCTGACTAGTACTGACTGAGCTTATTACCCCCACCCAGAAAAAGGTCCCCCAAAGAAGTCAGCCAGCCTGTGGCAGCTGTCTAGCTGCCTGGGGTTGGTTGGTGTTGCTAGAAATTAGATATTATTCTTCAGGAGCCTCCAGCCTGCAATGCCTTGGTAGAAGACGGGGGTGTTGGAAGACCCTAACCCTAACCTTGATGCTTGAAGGCGAATCTATGCTTCAGATTTAAAGGGAAGAACAATGAAGTCCAGAACCCCCTAGATGCCTGGTATCTCTGATAGGGACACACTGCCCTGTCCTGACCTGCCCTCATTTCAACCCCACCCCAATACCCCTCACCCAGTGGTTATCTTTAGAGTACTAGGCACAAAATGAGAAACTGGATAAGGAGAGGAAGGTCCACACGTCATTTTCTTAGCTCAAATTGAGTCACAAATTGTGTTGTCTGATACCTATCTCTTTGAAAGTGTTGATCTTAGTGTAAAAATGAAGTAGTGTTTTTGTGTGTAACTTTGTCCTTTTTTCCAATGCCTGGTGAATTTCCTATAATTATGCATCGTTATTTTTCCTCAAGTGATAACTGAGAAGCACTTATGTTTAGAGCATTATTAGCTATTTAAGGCTCTTAGAAGACAATACTGGATAAGAAATTTCCCAGGTCCAGTTTAGCTACATCTGCATGGCACAATTAATTATTTAAGAATTACCTCTCATTTCAAGAGAGGTGGCTTGCTGGGAGGATTTAGAGTCTGAAGACCTGAGTTCAAACCCCAGCTCACTGACATACTACATGTGACTATGTGGCTTTTAGGGAGAGAAAAATCACTAAATAGTAATATTATCTGAGCCTCAGTTTCCTTTTCTGCAAAATGGAGCAAATAACACTTCACAGGAATATTAGGAGGTTTAAATCAGATGTATATATCCAAAGTTATTTGTAAACTACAGAGCACTATGAGAAGCTAGGTCATCTTCCTGAGTTCAAATGTGACCTCAGACCCTTACTAACTCTGTGACCCTAATCAAGTCACTTAACCTTGTTTGCCTCAGTTTCCTCATCTTTAAAATGAGCTGGGGAAGGAAATGGCATGCCACTCCAGTATCTTTGCTAAAAAAGCCCCAAATAGGGTCATGAAGAGTCAGACATGACTGAAAAACCACTCACCACCAAGAACATACATAATCAACAACGCTATAAAAATGTTGGCTTTCATTATCGGCATCTCCACCCAACCACTGACCCTTTAGGTCATCTGGGGTCTTAAGTGGGTTGGATTTTCAGTGAGGAGTAGTTCGTTGTAACAAACTGTGTGTGTGTGTGTGTGTGTCCATCTATGCTTTCTTCCTACCTCCTATAGGATACCGAGAGGGATTCCTTTGGAAGCGAGGTCGGGACAACGGACAGTTCTTAAGCAGGAAGTTTGTATTGACCGAACGAGAAGGGGCGCTGAAATATTTCAACAAAAATGACGTAAGCCCAGGATGGGTATGGGGATGTCGGGGTTGGGAGGTTGGGCAAGGATACTTTGTGGTTGTGGAAGTGGTTAAAGCATGTCCTTTCTATGCCTGTGACAAAATATTCCTCCTTTTTCAAAGTAAAGGATTATCTTGGCCTTCTCAGCCTCCAAGTTCCTCTCAAACACTTCAGCAGGAACAATTTAAAATTGAAGGCCTCTCTTCTTTTCCCCAGCCTACACCACTGTCCAGAGGAATAATACAGAATGCTGAAGCTTTTGTACTCAAGCTGGTTGCGGGGAGTGGGGAGGGGCGTGCGGGGGTTTGATTTAAAGAATGTCTAAGTTCCCAGAAGTCTAAATATTTGTATTCACAGATCATAGGATCATAGATTTGGAGTTCAAAGGGACTTTGGAAGTCATTGTGCCCAATCCCTCTCATTTTATTTTTTTACAGATAAAGGAACTGAGGCTCAGAGAGATGACCTGCCCAAGATCACACAGGCACTAAGTGTCAGGGCCAGGGTTTGAACCCACATCCTCTGACTTCAAATCCAGTGTTCTTTCCACCATTCTGCATCGGATAATGGCTCTCCTTCTGTCTAAAATTCCTTCAAGGCTGAAACTTGTAAAACAAACACCAGGCAGGTCATCCGGGCAGGTCACATAACTTCTCTGGGCCTCAGTTTCCTCTTCTGTAAAATGAAGGTGTTGGATGTGATGACCTTTGAGCCCCCTTCCAACACTAACTCTGTGAGCCTATGAGTGTTCCATACCCAGTTATGCCACATGCTGTGCCCAGGCTTACTTACTCACATGCTATCTCACAATGAGAATGCTCCCTTCTCTTAGCCACCCCTGTGGGCACACATGAAATAGCTGACGATGGTCACTGTGGGCAAGGGGCAATTTGAGACAGTGGAAGAATCTCTGGCTTTGGCATTGGTGTTGCCCCAAATCCTTTGTTTCTCTCTCCCCTTTAAATCTCTCGACTTCATTTACCTCATATATAATCCCTCATGGGAGATGAGCCAGAAGACTGTGAGACCCCCTGCCTCCAGCCTTGCTGTTCCAGACCTCTTCCATTTTGTCATTGTGCTCCAGACACTTCATCCATTAGGCTGAATCCATTCTCTAACACCTCTGAAAAGCTCCAACTGATGCTATAGTACCTCTAGTGAAGGGGAGCTCACCACCTCTGGAGGCAGTCCATCCCACCCTAGGGAACTTTTCCTTAATATCAAGACTAAGGCTTTTTCTAATTATACCCATTACTCATAGTTCATATCCTTTGGTAGTCTGTATACCTTTCTTTTTTCTGACTCTCTCTTAGAGAGGGATGGGTGAGTTCTGTCCTATCTCCTCTGGTCAGAAGGTCACAGAATCTGTCTAAGTAAATAGAGCACTGGGACGGGAGTCAGGAAGACCTCAGTTCAAATCTTGCCTCAAGCACTAGCTGTGTGACCCTGGATGAGTCACTTACCCTCTGTTTGCCCCAGTTATCCCAACTACAAACTGGGGGGTAATAATAGCACCTGCCTCCCACAGTTGTTTTGAGAATTAAATGACATAAGATTTATAAAACAGTATACAAATATTTGCTAGTTAGCTAGGATCATAGACTGAGAGCTGAAAGGAACCTTAGAGGCTGTCAAAGGTTAGCCTTACGGTCAGCCCTTTTATTTTACAGATAAGGAAACTGAAGCACAGAGAAGTAAAATGACACAGCTAGTCAGTACACAAGGTGAGATTTGAACCCAGTGTTTCCTGACTCCAAGTCCAGTGCACTCCATTCTGGCAATTCTAGTTTGTTTTAGATAAGATAAAAGATAAAAAGAGAATGGAGAAAAAATGTTGGCAATCTATATTGCTCAGCCAACCCCCTCTACCTCCCTCATTCAGCCAGAGGAGAAGAATCATAGAACTTTCAAGTTGAAAGGGGCCTCTGTGGCCATGTAGCCCAAGCTCAGTCCGAAAGAGTTCTCTGCTAGAACACAGAATGCTCCTAACAAGGACTCAGAGGAATCCGCCAAACCAAGCATTTGATCAGACTGTCTCATGATCTGCCTCGGCAGGTCTCCAAATGCCACATGGCAAGGGACTTTTACAGGAATGGATGACAGTGGGGTTGTGGTTGAGAACATTTAAATAGGTCAGAGAAGACTACAGCTGAGGACTCACTGGTGATACCGTTCCCTATTTCCCCTCCCTCCCCGATACCTCCTGCCTCAGCCAGAAGTCTAAAGAGCATCAGATGAGAAATCCCCAATAAACTTCCCATGAAGTATTTGAAGTCACCTGGTCTATAAAGAAGAAGCTTGGGTGGCTCCCTGAACAAGAGGGCTGGGCCTGGAGTCAGAAAGTTGTTACAGAGGTTGTTCAGTCATTTATCAGTTGTGGCCAACTCTTTGTGACCCTATTTGGGGTCTTCTTGACAGAGATGCTATAGTGACTTGCCATTTCTTTCTCCAGCTCATTTGACAAACAAGGAAATGGAGGCAAAGCAGGGTAAAATGACTTGCCCAGGGTCACACAGATAGTAAGTGTCTGGATTTGAACTCAGTAAGATGACTCTTCCTGACTCCAGACCCAGCACTCTATCCAGTGAGCCACCTAGATTGTCCCTAGTCAGGAAGATCTGAGTTCAAATTCAGCTTCAGACATTAGCCATGTGACCCTGGGTAAATCATTTTAACGTCTCTGCTTTAATCCACTGGAGAAAAAAAGGGCAAAGCACTCCAGTATCTTTGCCAAGAAAACACCAGGGACCAGTTCATGGAGTCACAAAGAGTCAACAATAGCCTATAAACAAAACCTATAATAATAGTCTATAAAGGACCTGGGAGTCGTCATTAGTTTCAGGGAACACTGTCACTCAAGCAGCAAGCATTTATTGAGCACCTGCTGTTTGCTGGAGATGTGAAAACAAAAATTAATCCATGTCTGCCCTCAGGGAGCCTACATTCCATCAGGGGAGACAATGTATATATACATAATTATGTACAAAATAAATAGAAGGTCATTTTGGAGGAGAGGCACTAACTGGGTTGTCTTTTTGTTTTGTTTTGTTTTATAATGTTTGCAAAGCACTTTGCAAATATCTCATCTGATTTTCACAATTACCCTGGGAGGTAGATGCTGTTATTAAGTTCATTTTACAGAGGAGGAAAC
Organism: Bettongia penicillata ogilbyi; assembly: GCA_023548195.1. Classification (NCBI taxonomy): domain Eukaryota; kingdom Metazoa; phylum Chordata; class Mammalia; order Diprotodontia; family Potoroidae; genus Bettongia; species Bettongia penicillata. The sequence continues at coordinate 6,088,496 of JAJHZJ010000100.1, forward strand.
TGAGGCAGGCAGTGCTTAAGTAACTTGCCAGGGGTGCACAGCTAGTAAGTATTTGAAGTCTGTATTTGAACTCAGGTCTTCCTGACTCCAGGTCCAGGGGTGTAGCCACTGTTAAAATTGGTTGCCTCCTACTGAATAGTCTTTTTAAAGTGGGTTTTGGTTATTTTGTTAAATCTTTCCCCAAATCAAGATCAGCTTTTATCTTGGGTGCATTCATCTCTGAGCTCTAGCCCTCCCTCACCTCAGCAGCTGTCACATTCATGAACAGCAGGTCTGGGGAAGGAGCGGATACTGAGAACGGCAGAAGAAAGAGAGGCGGCAGTAGGTCTATATGTTATGGCAAGTTCACCTCTTGCCTTAGGAGATGTGGCTGTTCACTTTCTCCTTGACTGTACTTGGAATCAATGACTGGAGTCAAGTCTTGGCCCTTTTGCTTCCTGGGGGTCTGATCATGGGTCACCCACCAGACTGCTTTGAGCCTTGGTCCCTCATCTTTAAAAGGCGGGTAGTAAGACTCACACGACCTACCTATACCATGGGATTTTATCGAGAACAGCAGTGCCTTTATCCACTGTCCAGTGATATAGAAACATGAGTTTTTTTCTTTTTCATGCAATATTTTTTCACTTTTATTAAAGCCTAAAATATATTCATATTCAACCAGATATAAATATAACCTAAAGATTTTATTTATTAAAAATATATTTGACATTTCTTCCTCCAACTATTCTATCATAAATAGTGTACATGTTTTTTCCTTACCCTCAAATTCACCTTTTACATCCCAAATAACTTCATATTTACAAAAAAAAAAGCTGAAAGGACTTTAGAGACCCTCTGGTTCACAAAATTCTTATTTCTTTCGCTTATGGGTTTCCTTATTTTCTTAATTTCCCTTATTATTAATATTATCATTACATATAATATATATATTCTCTTAAACATTTGTACTGAAGTTTTTTTGCTCTCTATTTCCCTATAACTTGACCCCCTTACTTGTAACAAAAAAAAATATTGTTAAGTGAAAGACCAGCGTATGACCTATGTCTGGCAATAAATGCCTCATTCCGCATCCACAGGCCCACTCCTCTTGCCAAGAAAATATGAGCTTTTTCTACAGATTCTGTACCAAATCCTGCATAAATTCTACATTTCCCACTTGATGTGAAGTTGTCAGCCTTGACTCTACAGGAAATAGAGAGCCCTCACCTCCGGAGGTTGAGAAAATGAATTGGGGGCCAGAGAGGATGATGGGTCTGCAGGGATAGGTAGAGCCCAGAAGAAGTCAGGTGTGAGACAGTGAGCCAGGTGGCTTGTAGTCCTTATTCTACGCACACCGAGCTTGTGTTTATACAACAGAAAGTCACCAGATTGAGAGCCTGTCTGGCATTTTCAGCCATCAGTACAAGAAAATCAGTTTAACCTCTTGACCAGCCTGATGGATTATTCTGGAAACAGGCAGAAAAAACAACAATATCCAAGTGGAAAATGTGTTTCAGTGACCCATGGACTGACAGGAGCTAAGTGACATGTCCCTGGGCAGACATGAGAAGGGCTTGCCACCCCATGGACTGAGTTGAACTGGCTACCAGGATTCCACTGACAGCCAGGCACAGCACATCTCGACAAGCCTGGGGATATGTGGAGCCCAGGGAATTGGCAACATAACTCAGCACTGGGCAGGAGAACAGCCTCCTGGAAGAGCAATGGCAGGCTCTGGGGAGGGAGGCATGATAGCCTTTTGGCTCAGTGCGGAGCAGACAGCAGGTGTATTATTCTCTTGTCTGGACATTTCGGTCATTCTTCTCCAAGGCCAAAGGACTCATCCGCAAAAAAGAGTTTTGTTTTACCCTGAGTGACTTAGGGCCTTTTGGTAAGGGGTGGAGTGAGTACATGGAAGCATCAGAAAAGAAAGCCATTGGCGGTGAGTGTAACCCTCTGACCAAGGAATGCTTAGCACAAAACTCTGAGGTGTTTTCCTGGCTGCCAACTAGATCTGATTTTGTTTTCTAGGCAAAGGAACCCAAAGCGATTATGAAAATTGAACATTTAAATGCCACCTTCCAGCCGGCCAAAATTGGGAATCCTCATGGCCTCCAGATCACTTACTTGAAGGATAACAGTACCAGGAATATTTTTGTGTACCATGAAGATGGCAAGGTAAGGGCAGGGAGGAAACTGGCAGTAGGGTAGGGTCCTGTTTCAGCCTAGCAGGTACAGATGTGGGTGAGGACGGCTCCTGGAGTCTGAGTGACTTGAATTTCACTACTCTTGTGGTTTAACATTCATCGAAGGAAGGGGAAGCAGATTCTGTTGTAACTTCTCCATCGAGTTTCCCAAACATCAAGGGTAAGACAAATTGCCTCATTCCATAGAGTTCCTTTCTGGCTTGAACCTACATGAACAACATGATGCAGGAGACAACAAAGGTGAACTCTTAGGGGCAGCCGGCATTCCTGAGCCAGGCAGAGAGGGAAATGGACTCAGGGATAAGATGACTTAGATGATGGAAAGAAGAACAATTACGGGAAGGGCAGGGGGGACTTTTGACACAGGGTACCCATGGGGCACACCTTCTTATCTACTTTACTTCTCTCAGGAATTGACATTTCCTAAGAAGTAAAGTATATCTGAAAAAAAGATGATGGGGCAAGATCTTTAAAGGGAATAATATGGAAATTAACCAAAAAAATTAATAATAATGCTAACTAGCATTTATCTGGCACCTTATGTTTCCATAACACTTTACAAATATTATTTTATTTGATTCTCACAGCCCTGAGTCGGTGCTATTATTATCTCCATTTTTCATGTAAGGAACCTGAAACCGAGATAGGTGAAGACAATTGCCCAGGGTCACATAGCTAAGTATCTGAGGTTAGATTTGAACTCAGGTCTATTGCCCTATCCACTTAGCTGCCTGACTGAAATTAAAAAAGTTCCTCTCTGTTGGTGCTAGTGCAGGGCCCCCATCACCGTTTGCTCGGAGGGGTAGAGGGAGGGAAACAAAGAAAAAGAACAGAAGTACAGAGAAGGTCTAGTAAAGTGGAAAGAAACTGGAGCTGAGTGCTGGATTATAAACCTGACTTTGCTTCTGACTTACTCTATGAACTTAGTCAAGTCTTTACCTTTCTGGGATTCAGTTCCCTTATCTCTAAAATAAGGATGTTGGACTAGTTATTTGGAAGGTCTCTTCCTAGCCTAACATTCTTTGATACTGCACTACAAAAGGAATAGACAGTATGGGACCTGACCCTTGAGTAATTTGTACTATAATGAACAAGACATTCTAGTCACATGGAAAACAAAATGAAATTAACTGCAAAGACATAACACATGTAAGAAAGAGTGAATTAAGTAAATACTTTATATTTATTGATGCATTACAAAAGGAATAGATAGTATGGGACCTGACCCTAGAGTAATTTATTCTGTAATGAGCAAGACATTCCAGTCACATGGAAAAAAATATGAAAATAGCTATAAGGACGTAACACATGTAAACAAGAGTGAATTAAGTAAATACATTTATTGGTATCTTCTTTTTCTTCTTTAGAGCAGCTAGGTGGCTCAGAGGATAGTGCACTGGGTCTGTAGTCAGGAAGACCTGAGTTCAAATCCAGTCTCAAACACTTACTAGCTATATGACCCTGGGCAAGTCACTTAACGCCTCTTTGCCTTAATATACCGGAGAAGGAAATGGCAAATCATTCCAGTATCTTTGCCAAGAAAACCACGGGCGTGACTGAAAGACTGAACTAACAGTCCCTACATCACCTTCATTTCTGAAAATATCCCTTTCTCACCTCCTGGACAAACTAGCCCTTATAACAAAGACTCTTAAATAAAGGACGTGTGGGAAGGGAGGAGGAAAGAAGCAGTTTAGCAAAACTAGACAACACCTCAACAGAGTTTGACATAGTTGGGCACCCACAGTCTCCCACTTCTACAAAGAACAGAAGCAGGCACTTTTTCTCGTAAGAGTGAAGTAAATATTCTGAGGGTCCCTAGGGACAGTATTAAAGCAATGAACAGCGGGCAAGGTGGGAGCCCACTGGGGTTAGTCAAAGAGGCTTTGGAGAAGAAGTATAGTATGGCATGATGTCAGATTATAATGATAGCTAGCGTTTATATGACACCTTATGGTTTGCAAAGCACTTAATAGATGCCATCTCATTTGATTCTCATAACAAACCTGAGAAGTAGGTATTATTAATATCCCCATTTTCCCAGATGGAGAAACTGATTCTGAGGGAATTGTCCAGGATCTGAATTCTAGTCTGAGTCAGGATTTGAATTCAGGGTTTCCTAATTCCAATTCCAGTGATCTATCCACTGTGCCTACTGGCTGAAGGGACAGTCATCGTCCAAGGTGGGTTCCCTCTTTGGGATTTCTATTTGGGTCCAGTAGGAAAGTGTCACTCTTGTTGAGAGCCATAACAAAGTAAATCTCTGTCTCTGCTTCTTTCTCTGTGTGTCTTTGTCTCTGCCTCTGCATGTCGCTGTCTCTGTATGTATTTCTGTCTCTCTCTGTGTCTGTGTGTTTCTCTATCTGTCTCTTTGTGTGTCTTTGCCAGTCTCTGTGTGTGTCTCTCTCTGTCCCTGTGTAGCTCTATCTCTGTCCCTGTGTCTATATCTGTCTCTCTCTGTCTGTCTCTCTGTGTCTCTGTCCCGCCCCCTCCCCAGGAGAAGAGTAACATTTCCTTGAGATTCTCAAAGCAGATCTGTACCTGCCGTTTGATTTCAGCAGATGGCCTTCCAGTTACAGTTGGCAGGAGAGCCTAGCTAGGTATACAGTTCCCTGTAGCTCTATGATATCTGAAACTATTCAAGCCCCTTCCATCGGGGAAGTGGTAGAAATTATGTCAGTGTGAGACGAGCTACATCCTTGACCAGCTCTGGGCCCCCTGTAAACCCCAGGTCGGGTCTTTCTGGAATATATTGCAACTTAGGAAGACATTTAAGTTGGCTTCAGGCCAACAGGTGTTTGGCTTTTACCCCCAGTAGTATTTCCCTTTTGTTATTTGATTTGTGCTCATACCAGATAGGGCAAAGGAATGTTCCCCAATCTTTAGCTTCAAGGCCAAGGTCTAAGAAAGACAAAGAGTCTGGTCCCCAACTACCCAGGATCCTCTGCAACTAAAGCAGATTTGCTGTTGATTTCTACCTCCCTAGGATAACAGAAAAAGCTACAATTCTAGAGATTAGAGCTGGCTACTTCTTGAGGTAATGAGCTCCCCATGATTGGAAGTACTCCTGCTGAGACAAAAGAAACTTTCTTTTGGGGTGCTATGAAGCAGGGAGGGATGCTCTTTTTTAAAATAAAATTTTATTAATATCTTTCATTTTTACATTGTTAAAATTTCTCCCACATCTCCTCCCTCACTTAACTATCCCATATTTAAAAAAAAAATTATAAAGAAATGAAAGAGGAAGAAGAGGGGGAAAAACATAACAAAATAGATCTGGCACATCAGAAAAGTCTGAAAATATACACAATATTCCACATCTGTGGACTTCCCACCTCTGGCAGGGGCTGTTCACCATTTTTGTGGCATGAATGTTTTGGCAATCTGGTGAAGCTTGCGGCTGGATGAGTCCCTTTTCAAAAGAGTGGCTTTAAATGCATAAAATAAAATACAAAGAAAACTTAATTAAATGGAAATACAATTATCCACCTATTTTTTAAAAAATTCACAGACCCCCTCCCCGAAAAATCTATATAAGGGGACACCTTGGCCCCCAGGATTAAGAATCTATGCTTGCTGTAGAGAGTTCCTGAACGAGGTGGCAGGAAGCTCTGAACTAGACTTCTAAGGGGTCCTTCCAGGGGCCTCCAAAACCCTCCTTGCACAAATGTGGAAAGTGAAGACCAGAAGGCATATGGCATATTTGAGACCACACAGCTGGTTCATTACAGAGCCAGTCAGGATGGGAAGCCACATGTTCTAGTCTGATGCCATGATATATAGGGTGCACTTTGCAAACCTTTAAGTACTAGATAAATGTCATCTAATTAATTATTAATTATCTCCTCGTTCTGGCGCTGAGCTCCACTGCACACCATCCGGCTTCCCTCGAAACCCCCCCCAAATTCCTAATTCTGCATGCCAGTTACAGCCTCTCCTGCATGGCTGTAAGTAACCCTGCAGCGTGGGTGGAAACTCTCAGCTGCTACAAAATGGATTTTATAAATAAACTCCTTCCCCTCCCCCTTCCCCACCTAGGCAACCCAGAGACTGCATGAAACAATTGAAATAAAGATGATTGTAAAAACAGGCTAATTGAGAAAGGAAGGAAGGAAGGAAATGAGGAAAGAAGGAAAGGAAAGAAATGAGGAAGAAGAAAAGAGAAGGGAGGAAGGGAAGCCTGAAGGAGGAGTCATTTATCTTAAATAATTAGCAGGACTGCAAAGCAGCTGAGGACTCCTTGGCACAGAACCCACCAGAGCAGGTTAACAAAGGATGGTTGTATTTTGGGGGTGCTCCTGAGAACAGGGTAAGCCAGCAACCTCTCCTTGACTCCCCTCTACAGTGAACCACCCTTGGCCTCATTGGCTCCTGACCCCCCTCAAATATTAATGGCCATTTCTCTTGAGGAGCATCTTCTAAGAGTGGCTATTGCTGAATAACCACACCTAGCCTTTGCCAGGACATCTAGGTATGAACGTTTTTCCAGGTTGTGATTTCCAGTCTTCTGAAATAATTCTGGGGGCACAGCTAGGTGGCACAATGAATACAGTACCAGCCCTAGAGTCAGAAGGACCTGAGTTCAAATCCCCCCTCAGTCACTTGATACCTCCTAGCTGTGTGACCTTGAGCAAGTCAGTTAACCCCGAGTGCTTTGCCTTCCCCCTCCAGAAGGAAGAAATAATACTGGGATGGAGGGAGGTTCTCATGCATGAGTTAATATGATAGCTTTCCAAATTTCCCATAAAATAACTACAGCCATGGCACTTCCTTGGGATCTTTCTCCATATTTCCATATAACATGATATCTGTAGAACAATCCTAAGAATCAATGACATTTATTTCAAATTTCAGTGTTTACAAATCACTCTGTTTCCATTATCTCATTTCATTTTTGGAACATCTCTGTGAGGTATGGGGTGGGGGAGGGGAAGGTGACAAACATTTATTAAGAGCCTGCTGTTTGCCATACTTTGTGCTAAAGCCCTGCTTTACTGATATGGTCTCATTTGATAATAAAGGGATCGATAGCATTGTCCCCATGTTACAGCCCAGGATACTTAGGCACAGAATAGTTAAGTGATTTACCCCATCTCACACAGCTAATGAGGAACAGAATTGACATTCAAACCCAAGTCTGCTGATTCCAAACCCAGGGCCATCTCTTTCTTCTACCCTGCGGTTGCCTCTGATGTACTGTGTCAGACCCTCCATTCATTCTGAAATTTTTACACAGAGGTTTCTTAGAGCTGGCTACTTCATCTCATTTGAACTTTGCAAGAATGGAGAGATAGGTATTAAAGGTTTTATCGTCCTCCTTTTAGAAATGAAGAAAATGAGTCCAATTGGCCTGCCCTAGATCACAAGGTTAGTAAGTAACAGAGGTGTGTTCTTTTGACACTAGCCTACTTTCCCCCACACTCCCCAGGAGGTCAAAAGTAGAGCTGGATAGTTTGTTACTGCCTTGTAAGATTTGTGGGGGTTGTTGAATTGTTTTTCAGTTGTGTCTTTGTGACCTCATTTTGGGTTTTCTTGGCAAAGATACTGGAGTGTGATTGGCCATTTCTTTCTCCAGTTCATTTTACAGATGAAGAAAATGAGACAAACAGGGTTAAGTGACTTGCTCAGGGTCACGCCACTAGAAAGTGTCTGAGGCTAGCTTTGAACTCAGGAAGATGTGTTTTTCCAACTATAGACCTGGTGCTCTGTGCACTCTGTGCACCACCTAGCTGCCCCATATAGGTATATATTTCTTTAAAAAAAATAAGTTTTGTGTAGCAAGAGTTTACAATTCCCTGTCCAAGCTTCCTTCATGTCCTTATTTGCACATTGAAATATTTGTTGGTGACTGTGTTCATAAGAAAAAAGAAAATTTAATTTTAAAAGAGAATAAGAGTTGAACCCAGGTTCCCTGACTCCAAATCCAGGGTTTTTTCTGAAAACAAAAAGAACCACACAGAACCAAAAATGGTCTTTCGCCCGAACAGTTTCTAATAACTTATTTAGATCACTAATTGGTGGATGGTGCTATAATGCTACTGTTGAGGCAGCTAGGTGGCACAGTAAACAGAGTACTGGACCTGGAGTCAGGAAGACCTGAGTTCAAATCCTCTCTCAGATATGTATTAGCTGTGTGACTTGTCACTTAACCTCTACTGACCTCAATTTCCTCATTTGTGAAAATGGGAATAATAGCACCTACTTCCTAGGGTTGTTGTGAAAATCAAATGAGATAATATTTGTAAAGTGCTTCTTTGTAGAGCTTAAAGTTCTATGTGTTGTTTGGTCATTTTCAGGCATGTCCGACTCTTCATAACCCCATTTGGGGTTTTCTTGACAAAGATACTGGAATGGTTTGTCCTCTCCTTAGCTAGCTTATTTTACAAATGAGGAAAGTGAGGTAAACAGTTAAGTGACTTGCCCAGGATCACACAAGAGCAGATTTGAACTCAGATATTCCTGACAACAGACCTGGCACTCAAACCACTGCAGGTTCCCCCAGCTTCCCCAAAACTCTATATAAATGCTAGATGTTATTTTCATAAGGAATAGGGATAGTGAATAGATACAGAACTCCCAAATGAGGAAACTGTCTTATCAATGCAGTTTGGTACCCGTCTCTACAACTTAGGGTCTTAGAGACTTGCCTAGAACACTGAAAATTGAAATGACTTGTCCAGGGTCAACACAATCAGTATGTGTTAAAAGTAAGACTTGAACCTAGACCTTCTAGGCTTTGCCATGCTGCCTCTTTTAATAATAATAGCTGGTATTTATATAGCTTTTTAATATTTACAAAATACTTTATATGTTACCTCATTTGATCCTTACAACCACTCTGCAAGGTAGATATCATTAATAGCCCCATTTTACAAATGAGGAAACTGAAGCATTAGAGTGTTTAAGGGATTTGCCCAGGGTTAGATACCTAGCAAGTATCTAAGACAGAGTTAGAATTCAGGTCTTCCTGGCTCCAAGTCCAACATAACCACCTAGCTGCCTATGTTATTGTAAGCAACCAGAAAGTGACTGAGGCCATCATCAATCAAATATGGCATTGTGCGATATGAGCAGCAAAGTACCAATCCACTGGTTCTGGAATCAGGAAGACTCATCTTTCTGAGTTCAAATCTAGCCTCAGACATTTACTAACTGTGTGACCCTGGGTGATTCATTTTACCCTATATCCCTCAGCTTCCTCATCTGTAAAATGAGCTGGAGAAGGAAATGGCCAACCACTCCAATAACTTTGCCAAGAAAATCCCAAAATGGGATCACAAAGAGTTGGGCAAGACGGAAAACGACTAGCTAGGTGATGTGAGAGACTCTGGAGGTCTGGAGTCTGTCTCAGACATATTCATGGAAGACTGGGGGACCTCAGAAGAGTGCCTCGGTGGAGGCGGGGTAGGAGGGAAAGTGTTATGGAAATGTCCTTGATGGAGTCAATTGAAAATAGCATTTTATCAATGTGACATGCTCCACAAACGTTCAGGATAATATAGGATGATTTCAGAGACTTCAGTTCATCAGACCCCTTTATAGGAAAAATACCCCAAAGGATTACAATTACAATTGCAGTCAATTCCTCTTTAGAGACAAAGCCTCTTGGAAAATGTCTTTGAGGAAGGGACATGAAGCCAGCATTCCACCCCTGGAAGTGGAGTTACCTTCCCAGTTTGGGGAATTTTGATGATTAGTTCCTAGTAAACCTACTCTTATTTGACCGTTGCCTTCTCCTCTGTCCACAGTTCTGACTGGTCCCCTAGATGGAAATAGCAAATCTAGTTTCTCAAAAACAGTCTTCTGACAATGTTTGTTTCATTACCCTGATTTCTTTTCTTCTCCTCAGGAAATTGTGGATTGGTTCAATGCCATCCGGGCAGCTCGATTTCATTACTTACAAGTGGCATTTCCAGGGGCCAGCGATATTGATGTGAGTTGATTCATATTTGATTGAAGTACTCCTTAATGTCTCCAGTGGGTGATGAGGTCCTACCATTCTCCAACTGAGGCAAACAGGGTAAAGTGACTTGCCCAGGGTCACACAGGTAGTAAAGTATCTGAGGCCAGATTTCAACTCAGGAAGATGAGTCTTCCTGACTCCAGGGTGCCATCTAGCTGCCCCAGTTTCCCCATCATCACTACCCCCTCAATCACCTTCTCTCCTCCCCCCCAACCCCAGCTACCAAAAAGGCATGTAAACTTTGCAAAAATTGTGTCCTTGCTTAGTAGCTAGCTAGTTCAAACACTGCTAAAGTGGGTCAATCAGGAGATACCCTTCCTTGACCCAAGAATTGGTTCCATCTTGTCAATGCATATCAATGGGAATAATCTCTTTTTTAAGTTTCATCAAAAACATCATTCCAAACAATTAGACTTGCTTAATGACTATTTACTCTTAAATTAATTCCATCACACTTTCACTTCCTTCTTCCACATCCCTGTTAGAATTGTGTCTGTTCATCCTCAGTTGTTCTTTGATCATGTAAATATCCCCTTCTTCTAGTTCTTCCTTTTTCACATTGCATTATTTTGTAAAGATCTTTCCAGATTCCTTTGTATTCCCTTATCTAAATTAATTGCATTATAATATTTCATTATGTTATAGTACCATGATTTATTTAACCATTCCCCTGTTGTTGGACACTAATTTTTTCCAGTTTTTTTTAATCATACATGAGGGTACCATGAAAATCTTTGAACAGATAGTTTCATTTTCAAAAAAAAACAAAACAAAACAACTTTTCAGCATATATCCAGCAGTGGAATTATTTTGTAATAGATTATTTTTGTAATTTTTACTACATACTGCCAAATTACTCTTCAAATTTTTTTAATTTATTATTTATTTTTAACATTCTTGTCTTTTTAAATTTTGCATTCCAAATTCTCTTCCTCCCTCCCACCCCCTCCCACCCACTGAGAAGACAAACAATATGATATGCATTATGCATGTGAATTCATACAAAATGTATTTCCATATTAGCCATTGTTTATGTTCAGTCATTTCAATCATGTGAGACTTTCCACGTGCCAATTTGGGGTTTTCTTGACAAAGAAAATGGTTTTCCATTTCCTTCTCCATCTCATTGTACAGATGAGGAAACCAAGGCACACAATGACTTGCCCAGGGTCACACAGCTAGTAAGTGTCTGAGGTCACATTTGAACTAAGAAAGATGTCATTGTGGCTCCAGAACCAGTACTCTGTCCACTGTGCCACCTAGCTGCCATATTGAAAAAAAAAACAAACAAGAAAATTAAAGAAAGTGAGAAAAATTACACTTCAATTTGCCTTCAAGAGTTCCTTAGTTCTCCTTCTGGAGGTGGATAGCATTTTTTCATCATGAGTTCTTTGGAGCTGTCATGGAGCAGTGTATTGATCCAAGTATCAATTTTCACAGATGAACATCATTACATCACTGCCACTGTGCACAATGATCTCCTGGTTCTTCTCACTTCACTTTGCATCAGTTCACATAAGTTTTGCCATATTTTTTTTAAACCATCCTGCTTGTCATCTCTTCTTCTTTTTCAAAAAAATTTATTTATTTATTTTTAGTTTTGAACATTCACTTCCATAAGCTTTTGAGTTCCAAATTTTCTCCCCATCTCTTCTCTCCTTCTACCCCAAGACAGAGTGTAATTTGATACAGGCTCTACGTAGACATTCCTGTTTAACCGATTTTCACATTAGTCGTGTTGTAAAGAAGAATTAGAACCAATGGGAGAAACCAGGAGGAAGAAGAAACAAATAGAAAAAAGAAAAAAGAGAGAGAGCAAATAATATGCTTTGATCTACATTCAGTCTCCATATTTCTTTTTCTGGATGTGGACAGCATCTTCCATCGTTGTTTTTGGATCCTTGCATTGCTAAGAAGAGATAAGTCTATCAAAGTTACTTATTGCCCATTGTGACTGTTACCATGTATAGTATTCTCTTGGTTCGGCACCCATTCATTCAAGTCGTTCCAGTTTTTTCTGAAGTCTACCTGCTCATCATTTCTTATAGTACAACAGCATTCCATCAGCAATCATATACCACAACTTGTTCAGCCATTCCCCAATTGAAATTAGGGAAGGCTTCATGGATAATAAGGGCTAAAAGAAATTAAACTTTTAAATTGTTTTTCAATTGGCAAGCATTTCTTTTTTCTCCCTTCTTCCTTCCTTCCCCCATTAAACAACAGCAAGAAAGAGACAGAGACAGAGAGAAGGAAACCCTTGTAGTCAAATAAAGCAAATTCTGACATTGGCCATGTCCCAAAATTCTGTGGCTTGAATTCATCTCCCCATCTAGAGGTGAGTCGCATGCTTCCTCTTTGGTCATCAAGAATCATGACTTGGCAATGCATCAGTTAGAATCCTCAAACTTTCCAAGGCATTTTTTCTTTATAAGAAGAAATTTAACCTTATAAAACATGAAGGTGAAGGAGAACGTTCCAGGCACGGGGCACTGAGCGAGCAAAACAAGGAAAGGGGAAAGGTATGTTCTTAGCACCAGCAGTCATTGGCCTTGGGCCTGGATTATGTAGAAAGGAGTAAGATGAAATCATATGGGAAGGGGGCCAGACTTTGGAGAAGCCTGAATGCTAGACAAAGAAAACTGAATTTTAATAGACAGTGGGTAGCCACTAAATATTTTTGAGAAGATGAATGTCCTAACCAGATCTATGTTTAAAAAGATTTTCAGGCAATAGGATGAGAGTTGGACTGGAAGGAAAAGAGAGAAGATAGAAGACTTTTAAAAGCCTATCACAGTAGCCAAAGATAATAGTAATGAGAATCCCAAAACTCTGGGCTGACCCAGTAAACTTATATTCTCTCATTTGACCCACTGCCCTTACCTACCACAAATCCAGGAAAATCTCCAAGTACAGATTAAGTCCAGCTTGTGTCTGCGTTTCCCCGGATATTGGTAACAATATGGGTATCAAGGATGGACCATTCTGTATTTCAGCCCACAGAAAATGAGGAAGACAAAAGGCAGGAGCCCATAAATTCAAACATATATGTGCATACACATACATGTATATATAATGTGTATATATGAATATGTACATATAGATGATGACATAATTTATAATAATACCAATATTCCATTGAATTCCTTTTCAAAGAGACCTCTGAGAACTTAGACTTCCCTAGAAAGAAGTTAAGCAGTAACCTCCTTTCAAATCGGACCCGTGTCCAAATATATGTCCTGCAATAGCAGGGCTGTCATGGTCCTCCTCAGGAATGAAGAACAAGCAGCAGTAATGGTAACAGCAGGGGATGGCATGCTGCCCTCTTGGAACAGGGGGCATTTAAGTTGGGCTCTTAAGGATTAGAACAAGTTAAACTTTCTGTGTGATATGACTTTCATCCTTTAGCTGAAGGGGCCATGAGGGTGATCTTCTTTCTCCAAGGTAGGATTCTCTTCAGGGATGATTTTTGAAATCTGTTTAAGAACCTCTTTGGGGCCAAAGGTTAAGAACTCCTCCCATAGAAAAAGTTTCTGAATTTGTTTAGGGGGATAAGAGAATTTAACTAGATGACCCCTAAGGTCCTATTAAGGCTATACTATGATCCCACAAATGCCTCCTTTTATAAATGTGGAAACTGAGGGCCAGAATGGATGTGACGTGCTTGAAATTAATTTATTTCTCTAGAACATCCAGCACACCCTGACTTTTGAACTTGGGGTCACTCATAAAGCAACTCCCAAGGCTGGCGCTTCCTAGATTCTGACTAGGAATCACACTGCCTGGAATTTTTAAATCCTTTTACACAGGAACTCTTGAAGATTGCCCGTAACCTACCATCATGAGACCCATGGATGAGCACAGTTATACTCTTGTCATGTGCCTTTTCAGGAAATATGTCAATCCCATATTTGCTGCTGTCTCTTGGACTGGGAAAAGTCCACACTCAGGATCCTTTCTTTAGCTAAGTGAGCAAACATATTTCTCCCATGTGTTTCCTCCCTAAGACAGCCATTACCTGGTCCTTTGGGCAGGGTTGGTGGTGAAGGGGGATATAAGGAGGTGAGTAGTTCAGGACAATACTGTGCAGATGTAGCTTTTCCCTCCCCCTTCTTCTGGAAAACAAATTGGCTATGCTCTTTACTGCCGTAGTCTGTCTGCTCAGTTTTGTAGACCATGGAAAGAGACTTTGGCAATGGTCTATCTTCTTGATTCTATCAGCTAATCTGGAGGTATCCCAGGTCATGGAAAAATAATCAGAAATTGTGTGTGCCCTCAAACATGGCAGAAATGCACATGTCCTTACTCTCCATGCAGGGGGGTTGGCCCTTACTTTTCAAACAAAAGCTCATGAAATTAGTCTGGCAGTTCCCAAGACTGGTTGATCAACCCCATTACCTAGGGTAGTGGAAGTGGGAATAGAGAGGAGAGGACCGAGTCAGGAGCTGATTTTGGGAGTAAAATGCACGAGCTAAGAGAACGTGATAGGAAGGGAGGTGAAAGAGTCAAAGATAATGAAGGGTTTGAACCTAGAAATGGAGTAGGAGGCTTGGGAAGAAGGAGAATCTCAATTCTCACATTGAGTTCAAGGTGCCAGGTAGAGATGCCCTGTCAACGGCCAAGATAGGCTGGTCTGGGGTTGGCTTGAGAAGGAAATCCGCAAAGAGATGGTAGTTGACGTTCATAGAAGAAAATGAGATTCCCAAGTGAGTTTGTGTAAAGAAAAGGAGAAAGTAAGGGACAGAATTCAGGAATGGGGGTGGGGAGTAGGGTTGGAAATGAGGACTCAGCAAAGGAAACAGTGAGTGATTAGAAGGAAAAATGGGAAAGTACGTGTGGTTGTCTCCAAAAGGAGGGAGGGAGAGACAGAGAGAGAGACAGAGAAGGGGGGAGAGAGAGAGAAAAGGAGAGGGAGAGACAGAGAATGGGGGAGAGAGAGAGAAAAGGAGAGGGAGAGACAGAGAATGGGGGAGAGAGAGAGAAAAGGAGAGGGAGAGACAGAGAATGGGGAGAGAGAGAGAACGGGAGAGGGAGAGACAGAGAATGGGGGAGAGAGAGAGAAGAGGAGAGGGAGAGACAGAGAATGGGGGAGAGAGAGAGAAAAGGAGAGGGAGAGACAGAGAATGGGGGAGAGAGAGAGAAAAGGAGAGGGAGAGACAGAGAATGGGGGAGAGAGAGAAAGGGAGAGGGAGAGACAGAGAATGGGGGAGAGAGAGAGAAAGGGAGAGGGAGAGAGAATGGGGGAGAGAGAGAGAAAAGGAGAGGGAGAGACAAAGAATGGGGGAGAGAGAGAAATGGAGAGGGAGAGACAGAGAATGGGGGAGAGAGAGAGAAAAGGAGAGGGAGAGACAGAGAATGGGGGAGAGAGAGAGAAAAGGAGAGGGAGAGACAAAGAATGGGGGAGAGAGAGAAATGGAGAGGGAGAGACAGAGAATGGGGGAGAGAGAGAGAAAAGGAGAGGGAGAGACAGAGAATGGGGGAGAGAGAGAGAATAGGAGAGGGAGAGACAGAGAATGGGGGAGAGAGAGAAAAGGAGAGGGAGAGGAAAGGAGAGGGAGAGACAGAGAATGGGGGAGAGAGAGAGAGGGAGAGACAGAGAATGGGGGAGAGAGAGAAAGGGAGAGGGAGAGACAGAGAATGGGGGAGAGAGAGAAAAGGAGAGGGAGAGACAGAGAATGGGGGAGAGAGAGAGAAAAGGAGAGGGAGAGACAGAGAATGGGGGGGAGAGAGAAAGGGAGAGGGAGAGACAGAGAATGGGGGAGAGAGAGAGAAAGGGAGAGGGAGAGACAGAGAATGGGGCAGAGAGAGAGAAAAGGAGAGGGAGAGACAGAGAATGGGGCAGAGAGAGAGAAAAGGAGAGGGAGAGACAGAGAATGGGGGAGAGAGAGAGAAAAGGAGAGGGAGAGACAGAGAATGGGGGAGAGAGAGAGAAAGGGAGAGGGAGAGACAGAGAATGGGGGAGAGAGAGAGAAAGGGAGAGGGACAGACAGAGAATGGGGCAGAGAGAGAGAAAAGGAGAGGGAGAGACAGAGAATGGGGGAGAGAGAGAAAGGGAGAGGGAGAGACAGAGAATGGGGGAGAGAGAGAGAAAAGGAGAGGGAGAGACAGAGAATGGGGGAGAGAGAGAAAGGGAGAAGAAAAGACAGGGGTAAGAGGGAGCCGGGGAGGAGGGGAGAGAGAGTACTTCCCATAAGTTAGCACGATAAGTAAATGACATTCCATTTCAGTGCTTCTGTGCAGGCTGTTTCCCATGCCTGGAATGCCCTGCCTCCTCACCTCTGCGTTGTAGTCAGTCAGCAAGCATTTATCAAGCTTGGAAGGGGCCAGGGTGTACCAGGCTTTAAATGCCAAATAGAGGATTTTATGAATCTGGAATCAATAGGGAGCCTGAGTAGTGGGCGTCAGTGACATATGTAGACCTGTCCTTTAGCAAAATCACTTTGTCAGCTGAGGGGAGGATGGATTAAATAGTGGGAAAGAGACTTGACCAATCAGAAGGCTCGAAGAATGTAGAATCCCTAAATTCTTTCAAAGTATAGCCCAGATGCCACCTCTTTTCGTGCCCCCCACACACAACTGCATACAACTCTACAAATATATTGTATTTGCTTACATATGTTTCCTCCCCTCCCCTGCTCAATAGATTATAGATCCTTGACCACAGGGGCTGTTTGATTTTTGTCTCTGTGTCCCTCCACCTCTCCCCACTCCCCAGTTCCATCATAGGAGACTTCCCTATTTCAGGGAAGTCATAGATCCGATCCCTGTGCCAGTCCACAACACCTAATGCAGTGCCTGACCTGACAAGTGTCAGGCATTCGATAAAATGCTTGCTGACATGAATAATGGGAGAGAGAGACCTGCCGGAAGTAGACAGCCGTGAGAAGAAAAGTTGTTCCGTGAAACAAGTGCACTTCAAAAAAGGAAAGAGAAAGAAAAAGGCAAATTGGACCACTCACTTTACCTACATCTTTTTTTTTTCATGAAGCTAAATAAATGAGGACAAAATTCAAAAACAGGGGGAAAAAAGAAGTTGGTGGGATAGAGGGGAGCCAAAAATCAGAAGAGAAAATGGAGCAGATCAGATTATATCATGACCCAAACATTCAGAGTTTAGAGCAAGAGATTATTCCTCTTGCCAGCGCTCACCAAGCTCCACATTTGGTTGCTGAGTAATAATTATTTTGGCTACAGCTTTCATGCCATAGGCTTAAATTTTCCTTCTGTGCCTGAGATACCCAGAAATGTTCATGACTCTGCCCTCCAGTCCTATCAGGAGAAAGATGAAAAAAGTCCCTGCCTTCAAGAAGCTTATATTCTAACGGGAGAAACAACCTATCAATAACTAGATATATTGAAGGTATATATGGAGTAGAAGAAAGGCAATCTGAAAGGGGAAGGCATTAACTTTAGAGGAATCAGCAGTGCTCCCTGTTAGGGACACTGGAGGCAGAGTAGTCACAATGGGAAGTCTAAGAGGCTTAAAAAGTCATTTTGTTAAGACCCAGATAACCATGAGTATAAGGAAATGCTGCCACAAAAGGTTGGCCTCCCCCAGGGTGAGCCCACCCACTTGAACTGCTGCTAAGACACTTGGCGGCCTCATGTCTTTCAACGTCCTCTCTCACTGACCACAGCCTCTATATCAAAGGTCTCAACCAATTCTAGAAGCTTTCAAATATAGTTGAAAAGGTAAAGCTTAGGAGTTTTCTTCCTTTTTTATGTCATGGACGGACTAGTGAAATATGTTGACCTCTTCTCAGAATATTATTTTAAAGTACATAAAATACAAAGGAAACCAGTCATACTGAGATACAGTATGGAGACAGGAAGAGGCCAACCACATGCTATATAGCTGCTCCAGGCATAAATAGAGTAATTTCAAAGTAGTGATGACCAAAAGCTATTTCAGGTTACCTACCACAACTGTAATGTGATATGGAAATATCTATAATTTCTATTGATGACAAAGTGACAGGTATTGCTAATACTGCAGTTTATTGCCTACATTCATAATTTAAGGAAATGCTCGATTTCAGTTGGAGATTGGTGAAAATAAATATTAATTTATTTCCCATCCATTCCCATCCCATTCATGGATCCCTGGAAATCTTTCCATGGACAACTTAGGAGTTTGTGGACCTGGGTTAAGATTCCCCTGGCTTAGTTCCATAACTCCCCTCTGGTCAGGCATCCGTGTCCCACACCTCCCACACCCCCATGTCCTGTCACTAGGTAACTTATGAAGCTGTCCTCTTTCATGTACCACAATATATGGAAATATTCGGGTCTTTAAATCCTTCTCACACTAAACTATATGCTTGCAATGCCTCAACCTGTGACATTTGACCTGCCTCTTGAGCCTCTGTGGCCAGATAAGAACTCAAGTGATTTCCTTTAAAAGTCTAGTTGTTCACATATTTAAAAAATAATCCTTCTCCTCATTTCTCACTCCTCCCCACTCCCCTCACCCAAAAAAGACCAAACAATCAACAACCCTACCCACCTAGATTCCAGTAACAATGCATGCGCACGTCCACACACACACACACACACACACACACACACACACATACACACACACACACACAGCCATGAGTCAAGGAAAGTAAAGGGACTTGGGAAGTCCAGCTTCCTAGAATTAGTAGGGAGAAAGCCAAATCAGGTGGGTCTCTCTCTTAGGTCTTCCTGACGTTGTGTTCTCTGCTGTATTTTGTTGGCTATAGCTCGTGCCAAAGCTGTCCAGAAACTACCTGAAGGAGGGCTACATGGAGAAAACAGGACCAAAGGTGGGATACACTGCTAACTATTTTCTACCACAAAGGACTATCAGACACTTTCTTTGTTTTTTGCTGGGGCAAATGTGATGGCAGGTTTAGAGGCAGACAGGTGGCACAATGGATAGAGGGCTGGACCTGAAGACAAGTAAGATCTGAATTTATATCCAACCTCAGACACTTCACTGTTGTGTGACCCTGAGCAAGTCACTTAATCTGTCTGCCTCAGTTTCCCCAGCTGTAAAATAAAAATCATAATAGCAGCTACTTCCCAGGTGGTTATGAGGATCAGCTGAAGTAATATTTGTAAAGCACAGTGCCTGGCACGTAGCAAGCCCTTGATATATGCTTATTTCCCTTCCTTCCTTCTCAAAGACAGAGAATAACTAGAGTGATCTTTCGCTACTCAAAACAAATTCCCCTGGAGCCCAGTTTCTTCTTTTACCCCTCCTCTTTAAAGGCTTAAGCTGGGACTAATTTTTCTCTTACGTTCATTCACTCTTTGTGAATGACTGGGCTTAAGGTTTAGTGGTGGAAGGATGGAATCTGGGAATACCGAGGCAGTCCTGACTTTTTATGAACAATGGAGAGGTCTTGCTACGTTCCTGGGGCACACATCTCAGATATGGCTGTGTCCCAAACCTGAGAACCATGATCCCCTTTGAAGACCTAACAGTTTTCAGCAGTTGAGTGGTTTTTTCAGTCATGTTCAATTCTATGACTCCATTCAGGGTTTTCTTGGCAAAGATACTGGAGTAGTTGCCATTTCCTTCTCCAGCTCATTTTACAGATGAGGAAACTGAGGCAAACAGGTTTAAGACTTTGCCCAGAGTCACATATCAAGTGAGTATCTGAGGCCCAATATGTGAGGAAGATAGTCTTCCTGACCCTAGGCTTGTTGCTCTATCCACTGCGTTGTACCACCTAGCTCTCCGTCTTCTAACAATTATAGCTATAGAAAAGTAAAATGGACTTTCACAGTAAACTCCCCTCCTCAGAGGCCTTCGAACAAGTATTAGTTGACTATTTGTCAGATGTGTTGCAGAATGGACATCTATCCAGGTAAGGACTGGACTAGATGTCCCCTTGGTTCCCTTCCAACCGTGAGTTTCTGTGATTCTCTTACTAGCCATGACTAGAAAACTTTCAGTGGAAAATAACTTGGCAGCAAAAGATTGAAGTTTCCTGACAACCTGATTAATTATGAACTGGCTGGGGGAGGGAGAACATATATCTTAGAATCACAGACTCCTAAGATCTCCAGACCAGAAGGAGCATTAGCAATCATCTAGCCTAACGTCTGCCTTTTTACACTTGAGAAAACTGAGACCTGAGGAGGGGCAGTGACTTGCCCACAGTCACAACCTAAGTTAATCGAATGACTGGAACTAGAACCCAGTTCTCCTGACTCTGAGGTCAATGCTTTCATCATTTGTTTCTGTTTCTTTAGCAAACTGAAGGCTTCAAAAAACGTTGGTTCACCATGGATGACAGACGGCTCATGTATTTCAAAGACCCTCTGGTAAGGGCACAGATTGTATTGTGTTTCCTTTGAAACCGAGGATTTCTAGAAGCATGACTTGCTGACTTCCAACTGTTACTGTAAGAGGACAAAATGAACACCTCTCTCCCCTTCAAAAAATGAGGGCAACATAAGTCTTTCACCCTTCCCCCCCAAAAAATAGGGGTGACATTTTCCCCCCTACTTCCCTTCCAGAAATGGGGGCAATATATGTCTTACTCCCTCCTTTATACTCCCACCCAAAATGGAGGTGATATGTCTCCCTTCCCTTCTTCCCCCCAAATAGGTGCAATATATGTCTGACTCCTTCACCCCCCAAAATGGGGGTAACATATGTCTTACTCCCTCACTTCTGTCCTCCAAAATTGGGGCAATATATTTTACTTCTCATCCCAAAGACAGGGGCATTATATGTCTTATTCCCAAAGGCCATGATTTTTCTGTGCCTCAGGGACTATAAGAAACCTTGAGATATTTGAGAGCAGCATATAAATAATCCACAGGTCAAAGCCAATTTGTCTGAGACTCTCCTATTTGATGGAGATTGATTACTCAATGTTCCAACACCTACATGAGGGGTAGAGTTGGCAAGAGCTTGAGAGGAGAAGAGAAATCTTGGTCTTCTGACTTCTAGTTTCAAGAAACAAGACACTGGATTCCAAATTCTCTTCAAGGAAAGGTCTCTGAGGGGAGAGAAAGATTCTGGGAAGAAGTCAGCATGTACAGAAGTGGGCATGTCCACCATATCCCTATCCCCAACTTGTTATACTAGAGACTTCAGGGAATTTCCTCATGGGTAACAGTGTCTCATGTTCTGGCCAATACCACCCCTCCCCACAAGTGTGGAGCATTGAGTAGTGGGCTTTTACCAATGAGGAGAGTCTTTTGCAAATTTTTTTTTTGCAGACTTTGATCTGGGATTATATAAGTGTCCTGCTCTCCTCATTGGAGCAAGACTATTCTTTTCTAACCAGGAATTTTTCAATCCTCACCCCCTCCTAAGATCCTCAAAATATTGGCTAACATTTGTTCCCAAAGCAATTGAATATCTTATCTCATCTGATTTGATCCTGCTGAGTGCCCTGTGTGGTAGGTACTATCATTATTCCCATTTTATGGATGAGGAAACTAACACTCAGAGACAGGTAAAGTAAAGATGGAGGAACAAAGAGCATTCTGAAATAATTCTCATCCATCACTGACCTTCATGCTCATCATAACCCATGGAGTTGTGGTTGTGACTTGTCCTTCGTTCTCAAAGAGGGCCATACCATCAGGAAGATAGAGCCATGACTTGCAAGAGAATCAGATTTAAGTGAGGGAGGACTGTGCAAAGTCACCAACCTCACTTTCTCCTCCAGAGCCATCTGGGTCCAGTGGCCACATGTGGATCAGGATGACAGGGGATGGCCCCATAGCCTTCTTATCAATGATTCTTCCTCCAGATTTTCCCTGTGCTGGTTCTTCTCTGGTTGCAGAGAAAGGCTAGCTCTCATTGGAGGAACCATTTCTCTCAGTGCCAGCTTACCATTGATATACAACAGAACTCAGTATAGAACCCATCAATTCCAGATTCCATGAACTTCTCTAACTGGTCTCTGAACTCTAGGACCATCTGTAGGATGGGGAGAAGTTATTAAGGCAATACAATAAAATTCATTGAGCATTTTGTGCTGTGCCTACAATATGACTCTACCAAGTCCTAAAGGTACAGATACCAAATGGGTAGTCTCTGCTTTCAAAGAGCTTATGTTCTACTGCGGGAATATATGTATTCACAAATAAGTAAATATAGTATATATACAATAATAATATTCAACAATAACAGTATATACAATGATAACAACAGCATTTACATAGTGCCTACTATATGCCAGACACCATGCTAAGGCCTTTACAAATATTATCTCATTTGATATTCACAACAACCTTGAGAGATGGGTGCTAACCATAAAATAATCAGGCAAGCATTTATTAAATTCCTAATATTTTCCAGGCATTGTATTGACACCTAGTATACAAATGCATAAAACAAAGCAATCCCTGGTCACAAGGACATCATACAAGTCCAGTTAGATATGGAAAGCTCTTGTTCCTGCCTATTCCATCCTGTCTCAGGCCCCGTACAGGAAACCAATTGTCCATAAGTTATAGGAAACTCTCAGGAGGCTCCCCATGGAGGCATTGTTGGGAAAGGGGAGACCAGACGATTTCAGAGAGCCTCTCCTGTTCCCCTAACCATAATGTATGATATTTCTCTCCACCCCTTCCTTCCAAAGTTGCCACATCTTATGCAGATAGCTTAAGTGATTTCTACAGTCCTATTAGCACCCCTTTTCCCCACCCCACGTCCACATCCAACTGTGGTATCACCCAATAGGGAACCAAGTTCCAGGTTTCTCTGATCAGAACGGTAGCCTGGGAAGCTCAATTAGCAACTGCCCAAACACAAAAACAAAGCATTGATCAATTCTGAGACTGTGAAGTTTCTGGAGTGGTGTGGCAGCCACTCTATCTTTACTTCCAATATCCATTCTCAGAGGAAAAAAGTAGCCCCAAGTCTTGTCTAGCTCTGGAATATAACCGCCAATTAGGGAAAATCAGGGTCCTTTCATAGGATCAGAATTGGGAAGCTGGATGGGACCTTAACAGACCAACCCCCTTCTTTTTCCTAAAACCCAGAGAGGTTAAGTCACACAGATAGTGAATTGGGTAGCAGAAGAAAGGTTGGAATCTGAGGAACTTAGAATGGCAGAACTGATAGGAGGGAGAGAAATAAATGCTTATTAATTTTAATAATGATAATAAAATTTTTAAAAGAAAGTTAGAACTGGAAGACATATGGGAGTTTGTATTGTCCAACCCCCTTATTTTACAAACTGAAATGAGTGACCCTGGACAAGTCATCTCACCTTGAGTTTTCCTTTCCTCATCTATTAAATAGATACTTTAATACCTGTACTACCAAGCAGCAACTCTGTAAAGAAAACACTTCTTTCAAGTGCTATCAAAATGTGAGGTTTCATTGTTAGAGTTGATTTATTGAATGCTATTATGGGGAAGATGCAGTGTGGTATTTGTACAAAGATGTCAGATCAGAGACCTCATTGGTATAAAGAACTGTTGGTAGGAAAACCCCCTCCACCATTGCAAACTTAACTTTTCTGTAATTTACAGTCTTTGAGAGCTAAGTGGCCACTGAGGGGATTGAGTCACTTGGCCAAGCTCATGAAGCTAGAATGAGTCAGGGGCAGAATTTTAATCAGGTCTTCCTGACTTGATATGGGTTGTGTACCATTATGCTCCTTGTACAAACATTATATTTCACTTTTGTACAAAGTCAACAGCATTTATTAAGTGCCTACTATATGCTAGCCACTGTGCTAAGCCCCTGGGGATACAAAGAAGGGCAAAAGACAGTCTCTGCCTAATAGGAGAGATAGCCTGCAAAGAACTATATATAAACATACTATATATAACAGGTTAAATAGATCATCTCAGAAAGAAAGTGCTAGAGTTAAGGAGGATCAGGAAAGTCTTAGAGAAAGTGAGATTTTAGCTGAGATTTGAAGGGAGCCAGGAGGCAGAGATGAGGAGAGAGATGGGATATGCTGAGACTTCTCCAATACTTCCATTTACATTATCTCATTTGATTGTCAGCACAATCCTAGGGGGTGGGTGGGAATGGAAAGTATTGTTTTTCAGAGAAGGGCATTAAACTTCGGAGAGGTAGAGTAAGTTTAGGGTTACAGGGGCACACAGTCAGTTAGTGACCCCAAAGGAGCCCAGGTCTCTTGATTGGCAGGCCAGCACTGTTCATCCTCCTCAGCACGGTACATAAACAGGTATAGACTCTGTTCAGACCTACATAACTGTTCATGATTCCATTTGGGGTTTTCTTGGCAAAGATACTAGAGTAGTTTGCCTTTTCCTGCTCATTTTACAAATGAGGAAAACTGAGGCAGACAGCATTAAGTGATTTGCCCGGGGTCACACATGCTAATAAGTGTCTGAGGTTAGATTTGAACTTGGGTCTTCCCAACTCCAGGTACACTGTATCTATTGCACCACTCAACTGTTCATAGAGTCATAGATTTAGAGTTAGAAGTGACTCCCTAGAGTCAATATAATCCAGCCTCCTTCATTTTACATATTAAAAAACCGAGCTTCAAAGGGGTTCATTGATTTACCCACCATCCCCCAGGGAGTAACTGATAGAGCTGGGATTTGAACCCAAGCCCTCTCATTCCCAATAGGATGCTTTATAGTGCATCGCATTGCCTTTAGACCCAACTCAGATACCGTCTTCTGCATAAAGGGAAGGGAATAAGCATTTTCCTAGGGCCTGCAATGAGCACTTTGATGCTTGCAACAACCCTGAGAGGGAGCCACTGTTATGACTTCCCCTTTACACTTGAGAAAATGGAGGCAAAGAGGTTAAGTGACTCACCCAGGGTTACACAGCTTGTAAGTGTCTGGCATCAGATTGGAACTCAGGTCTTCCTGACTCTGGGCCCAGCTCTCTATCCACTATACCTCCCACTTGCCTCTGAGAGCATTAAGGCTTTCCTGGTCTCTGCCCACAATGGCTACTGCTCTCCCTCCCAAACTACCTTGTATTTAACAACTGTATATATTTATATCTATTTATCTATCTATCTGTCTGTCTTCTCCACTAGACACTTAGTAATAGACTTAGAACATATTGAGAGTAGGCATTGTGTCATTGTTTGCACTTGTAACCTTAAAACCTGACATATAGTAATAAATGCTTTCATAAATACTCGCTGACAGATTGATTTCCTCCTCCTCAGGATGCCTTTGCCAGGGGGGAGGTGTTCATTGGCAGTAAGGAGAACAGCTACACAGTTCTGGAGGGCCTTCCCCCTTCCACCCAGGGTCACCACTGGCAGCACGGCATCACCATCGTCACCCCTGACCGAAAGTTCCTCTTTGCCTGTGAGACGGAAGGTGACCAGCGGGAATGGATTGCAGCCTTTCAGAAAGTGATTAACAGGCCAATGCTGCCTCAGGAGTATGCAGGTGAGAGGAGCTGCCCCTGTTCTTGTTCGCCTGTGGGGTCACTAGAGATTGGGTAGTAGTGGGGTGAATATTTGACCATCACAAAAGCAAGGATGACCTCAGGACAAGCTAGGACACACACACAGAGCCAAGAAAACTCCTCAAGAAAAAATTTCCTTTTCCTCCCATCCCCTACCCCCAGGTTCCCAGTCCTATACCTCATTTCCTGTCCCACCTCCACATGGGGTGGGATCCAGCCCCTCTCAAAAGAGTTATTTCTCACTCTTCATTTAGCTGCCTAGAGGAGAAAGGGTGAATCAACAAGGATGCTTTCACCTCCTTTTTTTTCTGGTCCTCTTAAAGTGTTTCTATTTTATCGTCTCATTAAGTCCCCATGTTCTCCCCCTTTTTATTGGTGAAAGGGAGAAAGAAGGAAAAGGGCAGCAATGGAGGAGGGAGATGCTGCAATTCCATAACCCTGAGCCTGGCTGTGAGACAGGACCCTCCCCTGGGAGCATGGTAGTCATGGAGACCGAGATGCTGGGTTGAGTATCTGAGGGGAGCTGAGGTCACCATGTCTTGCTTTAGGGTGGGTGATGGCAAGAGGCACTGAAATCACGTCTTCAGTCAGTGATCGACCAGGTCCCTGGGGTAGAAAGAAGACAGGAGCCCAGGAGCTCAAAAACCATCCTCTGTGGGTTTCCGAAATCAAATGGGAACAGCTTTGTTTCTGGGGAGACAGGGGGACTATTGGCAAAGCCATCTGTATAGGACGAGTCAGAGTATGGTCCTGATGTCGTTGGGATGGTTACGTTCCTGTCAGACAGGGAGGGCATTGTGTTCCAGTTGTATCTCACTGTAACAGACTGTGTGTGTGTGTGTGTGTATGTGTGTATGTGTGTTTGTTTTTCCTATTTCAGTGGAAGCCCATTTCAAACATAAACCTTAAAGAGAGATTGACTTTGAGGGATCCAAGGACACAAGATTCTGTTTACAGAACGACCTGGTTTTATTTGACATGTAAAAAGCAAAGAGGAAAAAAAAAGACAAGCATCCACCTAATCATGTTGGCCGCCAACATGGGAGTGGGTTGGTGGTGAAGGCAGAGGCCAGAAGACTGACAAAAGAAAATGGAGCAACTTCTTCTCCCTGGAATATCTCCCCTGTTGCTATGGGGCCTGATTTTTTGCAAGCATCTGCTGTTTCCAGTGGCTACGTTTTCACTCACAACCATTGTGTATGCCTCACTACATTAGAAAAGGGAGCCTGGCTGATGGTCTCACTGCCTTGCATCCACTTTGGGGAGGGAGTAGGAATCTGAACTCAAGTCCTAGGGCTGCCCCCTTGGTCTTGGTGCCCAGTTCTGATCCCAAGTTCTACCCCTGCCATTGAAATCAAGTTTCACTTCATGGCAGTGGCTCTGAGGGGATTTGGGATGAAGGATCTATTTATTGGAAGGGAGTTAAGTGGGAACTCAGACCTGATGCTGCTTTCTGGGTGGAGAGGCAAGGG
Source organism: Bettongia penicillata ogilbyi (assembly GCA_023548195.1). Lineage (NCBI taxonomy): Eukaryota > Metazoa > Chordata > Mammalia > Diprotodontia > Potoroidae > Bettongia > Bettongia penicillata. Next base: position 6,115,481 of record JAJHZJ010000100.1, read on the forward strand.
AGGTTGGGGAATTGAGTCTTAGGGGTTGGCCATGTTCCTTAGGAAGCCCCTCCCCTCCATCGGCAAAAGACAGCCTGCTTACTTCCTATTTGAAGCTATGTGAATGCCCTCCAAGATCAAATTTATTTTAGCACAGCCCCAGAATGTATTCTAGAAATGAATCTTGCATATGTTCTAGTCATGGTGAATGATTGGGACAATCTATGTGCCAAGAAGTGGAAATAGGCATGGAAGTTGTCCTGCCTCAGGAGAAGATCCAAGGGTATCTGGGGAGTCCAGGCTGGTTTTCAAGAGATATGTTCCAAGGTTGTGTAAGAACAAATAGGAGAGGAGCTGTGAGGAAGACAGGAGTTTGGTGTAAAATGGGTATCTAAGATACCACCTCTCTTGCCAATCTGCAGTCAAAAATTAGAAGGCTAAAAGAAAAAAAAAGACAGTATTTTTAAGATACTTGTGTGCTTTATCATCGTGCACACAGACTGCTGTGCTTGCTCTACCTGAGCAGTGAGTTACCTTTGTTCTCACATGTTCTCCCTGTCAAAAAAAGAGAAGAAACAAAAGGAAAGATGAGAACCTGGCAGGAAAGGTGATACTGGAATCCCCAGGCTACACTTCTGCTGTGTTTGCATGTGTCTGTGGTCAGGCCAAGCACCTCATGCACCAAGAAAGGCAATCGACAAGAAAAACAGACATTTAGGAGACCATCTGGGTAGGCTTCTCCCTCCCCACAGCCAGCCTTAAGTCCCTGTGTTTGTGGATTTTCAGCATCTTTGATAAGTATAATATGGGCATTGATAAAGATGGAAGCTTCCCAGATTAGAAGTCCTCAAAGCTCAGACCAGCTTGAGCTATTCCTCTGGGTGGGCAGTACCATGGCTGCCCTTGGTTTTTTCATTTGCTCTAGCCTCGTCACCCATCCTCACCTGACCAATAATTAGTAGATGTTCTATACCTCCCAGGGGATTATTTGGTGCTTTGGGGTAGTCATCATTCTGCTGCTCTATTTGGGAAAAGGTGGTTGAAAGTAGGATAGGACCTGGGACCTCAGGAAGGACTATGTGAAGCCAGTGGTTCACAGTCAGTGAATCTGCTATTTTTGCTCACTTAGTGTGGATGTGCCAATGGACACAGAGAGAAGACATGATTCACCCAGAAGCTTCATTGAATTTCACAGAACTAGCTTTTGACTTTCATACATGTATTCATTCCTATAACTTAATCTCTCTGTTCCCCAGGGGTGAATTTTCCTCTTCTCCCAAGTACTCCATTTTCTACTACATGAATTCATAAGCTTCCAGCTTCTCAGCTAAAACTCATTCCCTAAGCCCCAGTGAAGCCAGGGATCTGTTGACAACAACAAAGCTCTACTTTCTTCCCCAGCTCTTCTTGGTCCTAACTCAGTATAGACCCTTTTAACTCAGAGTTCCATGGGCTTCCCTGACTTGTTTCCACCTCTCTGATTTGTCTCCTGACCACAGAGCCCATCCCAGGGAAAGGGGAGAAGTCATTGAGCCAAATCAGTTGAAAATGACTTGCAGTGATTGGTATGCCCTTCTTCTTGGTAACCCTGACCCTGGCCTCTTTTATCTATGGTGCCCCAGTGACAGGCACATGTTCCAAAATGAACTGCAGAGCCAAGCTCAAGGGAAAAGATGTGCTTTCCAGACTATGGAAGTACCCACAGTTATCTTTGCCATCCTTGACTTGCTCCAGCATTTAGCACAGTGCCTGGCACATAGTAGGCGCTTAATAAATGTTTATTGATTGATTCATTGGTTTAACTAGACCCAGCTGTTAGTTTTATCAGTTGTGGCAAACCCATCTGCCCTCTACCATGTTTTACATAAATGGCACCATCCAAACAGACTACAGTTCTCAGCATGTTTGTACCCCCATCTTGTTTTGGCTACCAGACCCTTGTGTCTTTTACTATAAGTAGCTATGACTCTTTTTGGCAAAGGCAATTTCATAAGTTTCCTCTGCCCTCCTATTGAATAGAGCAGAATTTTTCCTTTTTTCTGCTGACTACTGAAACTTGTTTATCCAGCTGACCAACAGCTGGCTTTGAGTTGATCTTTGCATCTGGAGAATGGAGTTTGGATGGACTGAGTGGAAGGAGGTGTGAAACCAGATCAGTGGGGACAACTTAAAGTTTCTTCCCTTTGTGAACTCTACAATGAAAAGCCAGCTGGTCCTTAGTAGACAGCTCTCCTTCATTCAAGAAATATTTATTGAGGGCCTACTAGGTATGTGGGCTCAGTGCTAAAGAAAGGATCCAGGGTAGCTGTGGGTGCTATCTCCTAGTGACTTCTGACAATTTTTGTTTTTTAAACGCTTTGGTCAGGGCAAACCCAAGGTCCACTCAGAAGAATTGAGTGAGTGTGGGGATGAGTTGAGGGGTAGCCAGCTGGCCTAGGCTTGCCTCTCTGCCCTTTTGGGAAAGAGGCACACGTACTTTGCCATGAAGTTTAACCTAGAGACCGAGGTCAGTCACTTTATTTCTGGCAGGCCAGTAGTGACAAGTGTTGATTTTTATTTATTTTATTCTATGTATATTTTAGATTGCGGAGCATGAGGAGAGGATGGACTTGTAACATACATCACGTATATGTGTAGAAACACAAGCACCTTGCTATGACCTTGTCCTCAAATTCCATACCTTCTAGTTGTAATTGCCTTATAACAAGGTTCTCTTGGTACTTTTCTAACTAAAGCTCTGTGAATGAGGTTTCAAATAGATTGGTGAAGAGTGCATTGGATTCAAGAGTCAGAAGACCTGGGTTCTAGCCCCAGCTTGGCTGCTGTGAAACCTCAGGCAAAGTCAGTTCATATCTCTGGGCCTCAGTTTCCCCTTTTATAAAATGAGGAGGTTGGACTGATACGGTTCCATCCTACCTCTAACAATCTAGGGTACCTTATTGAGGCCCCTGTGTGGGAACGGGTGTGGTGTATATACATAGGTGCATTAGGTGCTGGTCACTGGCACTGATCAGCAAGGCTGGTTTAACCCTTGCTGCTGCTAAATTTGACAGAGAACCAAAATGACTCAGTATTATGGGGGAACTTTGCTCCCAATTCCACCAATTCTGACCTTGGTCAGAATGACAGACCTTGGACTGACTTTGCCAGCCTCACCACGCCCTCAGCTGCCAATCTGAGGCCCACGAGACTGGTCCTGTCTTTTGCTTGTCCTCCACAAGTGGCCATTTCACTTTTGTACCTTCATACCCAACTTGTGACACCATCCTCTTGAAGGTGGCGCACCAGTCTCTGATGGAGACAATCAGACGTTCTTTGGTGGGAGTCATCTTGGAGTGGCCGGTTGTGGATACATCTCCTGAGATGCTGAGGGTGAGAGGAGCGGATGGGCCTTGTACAGAGCATGTTGGAATTTTTAACTTTAAAAAAAAAAGCAAATAAATGAGACCTGTCAGTTTGATTGGGGGAGTGGGGAGGGAAACAACATTTTCTGTGTGAAATGCATTTCTTGGGTTAATGTTCATAATCAAGAAAGCATCTATTAAGCACTCATATGCTGGGCACAGTGCTAGGCACTGGGAATTCAAATATAAAAAACAGGACTATCCTGGTGTCCAAGAAGTCTATGTTCTACTTGAGGGGAGGGGTTTGGTTGGTTGGCAGAAAGCATTTCTAGGAGAGCTCCGGGCAGGTAAAGAAGTTTAAGTAGAGGCAGAGCAATGAAAGGAAACATGAGTCGGCTGGGCAAATGACAAGATTCCTGCTCTAGCCATATTTTGGTGGATGGCTGAATGGGATGAAGGCTGGTTCTGGCAGGCTAGAGGTGAGAAGGTGGTGGTGACTAAGTTCTCCAGCTTCCATCAATGTAGTTCTGCCCCAGGCCAGCCCCCAAACTGAATGGATTGACTGGGGAATGCGGTGTATTTTGGGCCTGGAGCAGACCTCTACAACGTGGTGGTAGGTTGGGGCCAAAATTAAAAAGCTAAACTTCAACCCATGGATAGGTAGACTGGAGGCAGACTCATGATGATTGATTGCCATGGGTTACCTGATAAACAGCAGAGTCCACAGTGGCAACACTAGGCTTTTCTCAACCCATCTGAAAGCCTTTGAGTGTTTGAGGGCCGCATGTTGTGCAGGCCTGGCCTGGTGGGTCAGGCGCAGAGAAGCCAGGGTAATCTGACTATTTCTGTTGACTGTGTCCCTGTGGATGGTAAGTTGATGAACAAGATGAACTTCTCGAGGTTCTTGCCATGTGTGCCCATGGTGGGCTAAGGCTGTGCCCAGGAGCTTCAGGAAAAAAGGTGGTTCTCTACAGGCAGGCAGAAATCCTCGAGGACCATCTGCCCTCAGGACACATACACTACCCCTCCCCCCCCAACTCCTCACCAAGGTCATTTGTCCAGGACCTTCCCCGTCCCCTCTCTGCCACCCAGCTTAGGGCCAGCCCCTGCAGCATGCCTTCTACCAATACAGGCCTCATACATCTGGTCCCTGAACCTACTTGAGGCTGAGCAGATGGGGAGTGGGCAACACCTTGGAGAAGCCAGGTTAAACCATTTCTCCCTCTGGCCAGCATGAGGTGCTGAACTGCACCTCCTTGCTGCAGCCTCTGGGGGTGCTATGGGACCTACGAGGCCTCTCATGCTGCCTGTTACTACTACTACTGCTGCTGCTGCCCTCCACTACCACCAAGACCCTTCCTCCAGTGGCAGCACCCATCTTGTTGTATAAATTTGTTATGTCACTGATAATAAAATCATGGTACTAAATGTTGTTCAAATCAATAAATTATGTCAGATCAATGAAGCAAGCCAAGACTGCTTGTCTGGGCAGATGCGAGGAACGTCATCCCCAAATAGCTGAGCTGGGAACAGCTACTGAGAGACCATTCAGGTGCAGGAATCATAAAAATGTCACATTGGGATGTGACAGCCTTAGGGATCATCTAGACAAGAGGTGTCAAACACAAAGCCAGCCACCTTCTGAATGGGCCCAAACCAGATAAAATGTAAGTTAACAAAATAATCCAGCTATAGCACATACTGTGTGCCAGGCATTGTGCTATGCACATTACAATTCTTATCTCATTTGAGCCACCAGGAGGTAAGTGCGATTATTATCCCTATTTTACAGATGAGGAAACTGAGGCAAATAGGTCACACAGCTAGTAAGTGATTGAGTCTGGACGTCCTTTACTGTAGGACTGGTGCTCTACGTACTGTGCCATAACATTAATATTTTCTAGGTCAATATGGGATTTTTATGCATAGTTTAGTGGTCCCTTCTTCTATTTTAGTTTGATGCCACTGAGTTAGAGCAACTCTCACATTGTGTGGGGACCTAAAAAAAAAACACCAATCTATTAGGAGCAGAGTATGTCCTAAAAGCCAGGTCTCACATCTCCCCATCCAGGCATCATGGGCCTCTCTTTTTTCGTAGTTCTTTTTTTCCTCCTTGCCCCACCAGCCTATGTTCAGCTTTTCCTCCTTAGATTTATGTAATTGGCTGAGTGCGGTGACATGCTGTTTTCAGGATTGAGTTTTCTTTCCTATTCTGTGAGCTATTTTGAGCACCGGTGCTAGGAAACTTAATTCACTTCACTAGGATGGGGTGAGGGAGGGGGAGGAGGAGGAAGGTGGGGAGTTTAGATGCTTGCTTTGAAAGCTCTCCAGCTCTCCTCTGCTTCCTAACAGATGGCTACAAACTGTGGTGTGTTAAATTTATCGAGATAACTTCAGTATTCATGTGGAGGAGGAAAATCTCTTGGAATCTCTTGGAAAATCTCTGAAAAAAATTTTTTTTTCAGAAAAGGCAAAGACCCCTTTCAAAGGTTAAGCTAATGTCAGTCAATCATAGAATTCGAGATTTAGACCAGAAAGGGTCCTCAGAAGCCTTCTAGTTTAACCCCCTTTCATTTTATAGATGAAGAAGCAGGCACAGAATGCTTTAAGTGACTAGCCCAGGGTTGCCCAACTAGTAAGTGCTAGATTTGAACTCATGACTTCCTGACTCTAGCTCCAGGACCTTATCCTCTACACCAAGCTGCATCTAGTATTTATTAATACTGGATGCCAATACACAAAGGAGTAAAGCAGTCTGTCCTCAGGGAGTTTAAGTTCTAACAAACAATGCACACACACACATAAAAGTATGTAAAATACACTTTCAAATAGCTATGGATTCATGTGGAAAAGCCAATGCATCTCCTGCTTCAAGTTTTTTGTTCTTCCCCTCTCTCCATCCTCCTGAAATTATTACTAGGGCTGTGCAGCCAACAGTGCTGCAGGAACAGACAGAGAGGGTGAAAGGAAGCCCTGGAAATATGGTGGCTATGCAGGTCTCCTTACCCATTTCCAATCACAATTTTCAGAGATTTCCAAAACAAATGACTATTCAATCTTGTCCATATTAAAGCTGCTCATAATAATTAATACCTTTGTATTTTGCTTTTAGAGCAGCTAGAAGGCTCAGTGGATAGAGAATTGGGCCTGGAATCAAGAAGACCTGAGTTCAAATCTAGCCTCGGACACTTTCTAGCTGTGTGACCATGGGCAAGTCATTTCACTCTGCCTCAATTTCTTCATTTGTAAAATGAGCTGGAGAAAGAAATGGCGCACGGCTCTAGTGTTTTTGCCAAAAAAAAAATCCAAATGGGATCACAAAGAGTTGGATGCGACTGAAAAACATTTTGCTTTTAACTTTAACACTTTCAGACCTTGGTAATAATAGAGGTGAACATTTACATTAGCAGTCTAAAGACTGAGCATCACCATTATATACAGTATCTTATTTAAGCAACAATTCTGTTGTCACTCTGTGGATGTTATTGTAACCATTTTTTAGAGATGAGGGGACAGAGGCTCCAGAGAACTGAAGTGACTTGCTCAAGGTCACCCAGCTGGTAAATGTCAGGAAGGATGTAAGCCTTGGTCTTTCTGACTACTGCACTATCCAGAGGTGTCAAACTTGAGGCCCAAAAGCTCACAAAATTCCAGAGTGTGTCCTGAACCAAATTAAACTGTAACTGTGAAATGTTTAACAAAATGAGTAAAAGTGCAATGCAACATAGATAACATTAATTTGTGGTTTTCTTTTCTAAGTTACTGCTGGCCTCAGGGATAGGTTTCTATTTGAGTTTACTACCACTGGATTAAACTACCTCTCCTCCTTCTATCACACAATAGATGAGAAAATTGAGGCACAGAAAGTTTCAATAATTAGCCTGGGATCATGGGGCTAGTTGATAGCAGAGCCTGGATGATAATTCTCAGTCTTTGGTGCCAGTTCCCTGGTTCCCTGTTCCCACAGAGCCTGGGACCTTTCCCAAGCTATCCCTGTCCTAATGAGGATGGAAAAAGCTACTGAGATTTGCATATCAGATTATGACGGAGTAAGGAGCCAAAGGTAATACTATAAAATAATTGTCAACTTCAGGAAACAGTTGTGTTGGTAGGGTCCTTTCTCTAGCAAATTTCCCTGCTGCATTTAAAATGTTACATGATTTGCAAATGAATAATTTTAGGAACAAGCTTGATGTGTATAGAGAACCATTGGTGGTGATATTTATATTTGATAGTAGCTCTGCAGAGCTTTACATTTTCCAGTATTCTGTTACACCACTTACCCTGTTTAGTCCTGTTCACTCTGTGAAGTGATTACTTGGGGCAATCCAGTCACTTTATTTCTCTTGGCCTCAGTTTCTTCATCTGCAACATGAAGGGATTGGCATTCAGGGGTTCTTAACTTGAGATCTGAATTTTTTTAAAATATATATTTCGATAACTGTGTTTCAATACAATTGGTGTCCTTTATCACCCTATTTTACTTTATTTATTTAAAAACCTTATTTAAAACTTTATTCTGAGCTAGGTATGCAATGGATAGAGCACTGGGTGGGAAATCAGGACAACTCATCTTCCTAAATTCCAATCCAGCCTCAGATACTCAGTAGCTGTGTGACCCTGGGCAAGTTACTTCACCCTGCTGGCATCAGTTCCTCATCTATAAAATGAGCCAGAGAAGTAAGTGGTAAACCACTCCCATATCTCTGCAAAGAAAACCCCAAATATGGTCATGAAGAGTTGGACACGACTCAAAAATGATTGAACAACATCCTGATATGGTGTGCATAGGTGTCACCAGAGTAACAAAAGGAGGTCCCTTGCACACACACACACACACACGTACGTTTAACTCCTGGATTAGGTGACATTAAAGGTCCCTTCCAGTCCTAACATTAATTTTATGTATAGATCAAAACCCAAAAATACTTAAGGGTGTTTTTAAAGTAGTATTCCCATTTTTCAGATGAGCTAGTTGAAACCGAGTTCAGGTGACTTGTCCAATGTTACTCATCTAGAGTCACACAGGTAATTTATGCAACTGGAACCAAATCCCCCCGGTTCAGTTTTCTGTGGACTTCATTAAACATTCTACCCTATCAGTGGAGAGAGGTAATCGACTACTCTCTCTGACCCTCATTCCTCATTTGGACTACAGGGCTTATAAGGTGCTTTCCTTGCCATAACCTTGTAATTATACAAGAGCACAGATGAGAAAACTGAAGCCCAAGATCTTGTCAGTGGTCGTACAGCACTTTAAGGATGTGGCAAACCACTTTACATATCTCATTTGATCCTCACAATGATGTGAGGGAGGTGTTCTTATTACACCTACTTTACAGATGAGGAAACTGAGACTCCGAGTGGTCAAGTGAGTTCCCCAGATTCACACTGCTAGCATGTGCCTGAGCTAGGATTCAGCCCTTTCCAGCCTGCCTTTCTGTAAGAGGTAGCTGGGGACACATCTGGTAAAGAACTGGACCCGGAGTTAGAAAGACCTGAGTTCAAATCCAGCCTCAGACATTTACTAGCCATTACTTAGGCAAGTCACTTAATGTCTGTGTATCTGAGTTTCCTCAACTATAAAATGGAGATAATAATATCACCTACTTCCAAGTTGTTTTGAGACTAAAATAAGATAAAATTGAGATAAAATTTGTGAACGTACTTAGCACAGTGCCTGGCACATAAAAATAGCTATAGAACTGCTTTTCCCTTCCCCATCTCACCCCTCCAAGAATTATTGTGGCCAAAGATTGTGGCATGTTTCAGAAACAAATTATCCACCCCTCTGTGAGCCACAACTGGAGGGCTGTGCTCGATGTGCGTACGACTTTTCTCTGTACACTCCTCAACTACATATGATTCAAAGTGGATGAAGAAAAGGAAAAATGATGACTAGCATCTCCTTTCTCTTCCTAGGCCAGATTTTCCTTCCTCAGCCAACGGATCTTTGTTCATTTATTGAGGTTCCTCAGACCCACTTTTCCCCAACCTGTCCTCCTCTTGACAAACGAGGAAGACTATAAACTCTTCGAGGACAGTAAGCGACCTTGCCTTTCTTCTGCTGGCTAGTTTGGCCCCCAGGAAGGGGATACGTAAAATAACTAACTTGAACCCTCTTCTCAATTCAAAATCGGGACTGTTCTTGCCAATGTCTGTAGGAAGACTAGCATACATCATCACTCCCTGTGTTTTTGAGTTGTTTGGTTTGTTTTCAGTCCAAAAACTCTTTCATCGCATAACCATGGCATGGTACAATTCTGCTCATCACGCAACTTAAAAAGTAAACTGAGTAGCAATGTATTCACCAGTGGGATATAGATATGCATTTATCTCTTGCGCGTTGTAAGCCACTTGAATCTAGAATTCTTGGCAAACATGCATTGTCAGTGTTCAGTTTTAATGTATATTCACAAGTATTCTGTGCATCCTAATCTTGCACCAAAGATGTTAGTAATAAATGATTTTTTAAGTAATACCGGCACAATTCAAAAAAAAAGTTTCACATAATGATCATACCCCATTTTTCTGCAAAAAAAAAAAAATTTGGCATAAAATCTGAGGCAATTATGCGGTGAAATATGGTACATTGAGAAGTAACAGAAAGAGCACCAGACTGGGAGTCGGGAAGACCTAGGTTCTAAATCCTACTTCAGCCACTATTAACTGAGTGACCCTGGACAAATCATTTAACCTCTTTGTCTCCATGCCCTCTTCCATAAAACGAGGGGTTTGAATTCAGCAGCCTCCAAATTGCCTTCTGGCTCTAAAACTATAATCCTATGATCCTCTAAATCAAGGGTTCTTAAACTGGAGTTACTGGAAAATGTCCATGTAGGATCTTAGGATTTCAAGGATAAGTGAACTCGGATACACACATGTAGGTACATACACACACACATTTTAATTTTCAACAACCTTTGATTAGCTTTTCAATACATCAAACAAAATCCATAAGATTACCAAGCAACCATGACAACTATATGAAAGGATTTTGAGAAGCTAAAAGTGTGACACAGATGTATAGGGTTATAGACATTAGGGGAGTGTACTAGACACAGAATAAGGAGACCTGAGTTCTAGCCCTGATACTGGGAAGCTGTGTGACTCTTGGCAAATCTGAGCCCCAGTTTGCCCAGGTGTAAAATGGAGATAATAATTGATTTTATCTCCCACACTTTTTGAAAGGATCAGATAAGATAACGGATATAAGTAAAATGATTTGAAAATACTAAGACAACCAAAAGGGTCATCCTGTCTTTGCATTGCCCAATGAAGAGGAACTCAATATTACCCAATGGTAGCCCACTTCATTTTTTGACAGTCCTAATTATTAGAATATTTTTCCTTACATTCAGCCTAAATCTGCCCCTCTAAAGCTGACATTCATTGGACCTAGTACTGACTGTCGTCTAAGTCCAAGCAGAGTAAATGTTAAAATGCCGCAATCTCAGTTTGATTCTTATCACTTAGTACCCTTGTGATCTTGGGCTACTCACTAACCTCTTTGCAAATTTCAAGGGGACATATACATATGATGTGTACATATATAAGCTTCTCTTATTTTTCCATTATTATTTACCTTTTGTTTTTCCCTTCACCTCCATTTCCAAATTTACCCCTCCCTCTCTGCTATCCACTGATTCATCACCTTGTAACAAGTATATCAAAAAAAGAAAGGGAAAAAAAGCAGTTTGACAAAACTAAGCAACACATGACTTCAGCCTGCAATATATATAACAGCCTGCACCCTATAGTTCTCTACTTCTGCCAAAGTGGGAGGGAGGTGCATTTTATGAGCTGTGTTTGCCCCATCTGGGCCTTAGCTTTCTCATCTAGAAAATAAATTGGGGGGGGGGCAGGGTGAATACTTGGGGAAATGCGGTGATGTAAGAAACAAAATAAAAGCAAAAGAATAAAATAAAAAAAAATTAATGGAGAGAATATTTGGGAGGAGAGTGCTGTGTAAACCAAAAGTCACTATGCAATTGTAAAGGGTCATTTTGTGGGTGTGTTCATTTGCGGTGCACATGGGGGTGGTGAAAATGACCAGATCCATGATTTTAACCATGTAAGGAACATCATTTGCAAACCAGCCACTACTCTGAAATTTATGGTCTTAGAAAGCTTCCTGGAGTCCTAAAAAGTTAGATCATTTGACCAAATGTGTGGCAGGATTTGAACCCAGGGCTTGCTAGATCTGAGACCAGCTCTCTATTCATTATACCAGTACTACGTGTCATTATCATCTTCTGCTCTTCTTCCCCCTCCTCCTCCTCTTCTTCTTCCTCTTCTTCTTCTTCTCCTCCTCCTCCTCCTTCTCTTCCTCCTCCTCCTCCTCCTCTTTCTTCTTCTCCTTCCTCTTCTCCTTCTCCTTCTTCCTCTTCTCCTTCTTCTTCCTCTTCTCCTTCTTCTCCTTCCTCCTGCTCTTATTATTATTATTATAGTGACTCGCCTAGACAGAGCTTCTCAAAGGGTTTTCAAAGGTCACACTAGCAGAGGACAGGCCCAAGCAGACCCTCCCAAGCCAGGCCAGATTCAAAGAATATTAGATGGAACTCAGGTCCTCTGAATCCTGAGTCAGTACTCTTTCTATTGCACCATGCTGCCTCAGTTTCCCCATTTGGAAATAGAAATAATGTTACCTAGCAAACTAGCCTCACAAGGATTGTACAGATATAGGAAGATAATGAATAAGAAAGTGCTTTTCCTAAGTATAAAAATCTTATACAAATGAAACATGGTATTTGTTGTTAGCCATTTCAATTGTATCCAATCGTGTCCATGATCCTGTTTTGGGGTTTTCTTGGCAAAGATACTGGAGTAATTTGTCATTTCTTTTTCCAGCTCATTTTACATGAGGAAACTGAGGCTATAGGATTAAGTGACTTGCCCAGGGTCATATAACTAGTAAGGGTCATATAACTAGTAAGTGTATGAGGCTGGATTTGAACTCAGATCTTCCTGACTTCCGGTCCAGCACTCTGTCCACTGCACCACCTAGCTGCCCTAAACATGGCATTGGAGGACTATGTATCTTTGCCCTAAAAACTATCTTGACTACTAATAAAAACCATAAGATCTCACTGGATCCACACAACTGTGAAGCTAAATACCAGTTTAGGAAACTGAAGCTTGGAGAGGTTCTTTACCCACAGTCATATAGATATTGAGTAGTAGTGGGGAGATTCAAAGCCAAGTCTTTCCTATCTGTGGGACTGAGCCTCCCTGACCTTGCACCTTGGCAGAGGGCTGGGCTTTGAGGAGGAGAAGAGACTACAGTTCAAACTGGATATTCATGGGAGAAACAGAGCTGCTTCTCAGAAGGGGCCTTTGGCCAAGAGAGCTTCAGGGCATCATCACATTCATGGAAGGGGCCAGGGAGCATTAAGTAGCCCAAGCTGCAGGACATCCAAGACTGGGAGTCTGGAAATCCAGGGCCTTCCTTCCAACTTCTTCTTCTCTCAGCCCTGGGCTGTGAGATATGGAGGGTCCTGCCCCTGACTAAAAGTCAAATCAATCGGAGGTCCTAGAGGAAGCCTCAGAAACCACAGATGTCCCTAGCCCTGAGGCAATGAAAGCAGGGGACTGGGCTGGGGGCCCTGGGAAAGAAAGCTGCATCATCACCCAGTTTCACAATATCCAGGGCATTTCATAAGAGCTTTTCACATAAGGTCAGTTTCTTGACTCTTAGGAGCATGGGCCCTCTAGAAGGGGAAAAGCTAGCCTAGGGCAAACCCTAGGTGTGGGGAACAATTTCACTGTTGTTCCCATGTTTCAATGGATCCCACTGTAAGAGACAGCATTGTGACAGTGTCTGAAGGGGGAGACCATGAGACACCACCATCTTTCCTTTGTCTGTGGGACTCTTGGCATTTCTGTTTATTTTTCACAGCTTTGTGGGCTCCATCAGGGTATTCTATCCTACTTCCCTCTTGTGGAAATATTCTACAGTCTAGCCCACTCCCCTTCCCCAACCTTCTCCTGTTTAAGGTAGAATTTACTTGAACCTTTGCAGTAGAAAGATTCATCCATGCCAGTTCATCATGACTCAGTACCACCTGATTTATACAGATACCTTCTTAGAATCATAGATTTAGAGCTGGAAAGGATCTCTCATTTTATAGATGAGGAAACTGAGGTCTAGTGAAATTTCCTAGTGACTTTCCCAAGGTCACACAGCTAGTAAATGTCAGAGGCTGTAGGGGAACTCAGATCCTCTAACTTCTGAATCAGTACTTGTTCTATTGCATCATGTTGCCTCAGTTTCCCTATTTTGAAATAGAAATAATACTATCTAGCAAACTAAACTCTCAGGGATTGTAAGGATGTAGGAAGATAATGAATGAGAGAGTGCTTTTCTTAAAGTATAAAAGTTTATACAAATGAAGCATGACTTTAATCAGTTGATGGGTATTTAGAGAAGACCCAGCACAATTCCAAGCCTTGTAACAGAAAAGTAGGTGAAAAAATCCCCCAAAGTCATAGAATCAAAGAGGTCCATGAGACCTCAGAGGCCCTTTGGATCTGAACAAGAATGCCTCTTCCAACCACCTGAAAAGGGATCATTTGTCCTTACTTTCCCCAGTGAAAAGGAATCCACAGGTGTCTGAGACGGCCCTTTCCACTTTTTTGATGGCTCTAATCATTACGAAATTTTTCCTTTCCTTGATTCTAAAGCTGGTCTTCTGAAGTTTCCACCTGTTGTACCTAAAGAGCCAGTCAGGTAGGGCAGTGGGTACAGTTGGGTCAGGAGTCAGGAAGATCTGAGTTCAAATCCAGCCTCAGAAACTTAGTGTGTGAACCTGTACAAGTCACTTTATCACTCTCTGCCTCAATTTTCCCTACTATAAAATGGAGATGGTTAGCTAGGTGACCCAGTGGATAGAGTGCTGGACCTGAAATCAGAAGACTCATCTTCCTGAGTTCAAATCTACCTGCAGATACTTCCTAGCTGTTATGACCCTGGGCAAGTCATTTAACCCCATTTACTTGAGTTTCCTCATCTGCAAAATGAGCTGGAAAAGCAAATGGCAAACCACTCCAGTGTCTCTGCCAAGAAAACCCCCAAAGAATCAGGGGGCCTGAAAAAAGACAGAGCAATAAGAACAAAAGGGGGATAAGAATAGCACCTACCTCCAAGGTCCATTGTAAAGTTCAAGTGAGATGGTGTTTGTAAAGTGCTCAGCACAGTACCTGGCACATTGTCATTGCGAGGCTGTTTTCAGTCATGTCTGACTCTTTGTGACCTCTTTTGGAGTTTTCTTGGCAAAGATATGGGAGTGGTTTGGCATTTCCTTCTCCAATTCATTTTACAGATGAGGAAACTGAGGCCAACAGGGTTAAGTGATGTGCCCAGGGTCATCCTGCTAGTAAGTATCTGAGGCTGGATTTGAACTCAGGAAGATGTCTTCCTGATTCTAAGGCCAGTACTCTCTCCACTGCATCATCTAGCTGCCCCTGGCACATAGGCACTTAAATAATGCTTAATCCCTTCACTCCCTAAGTCCTGTCCTTTAAAGGCAAGCAGAACAGTGACTTTAGAAAGAGCACTGGAGGATGTGGGTTCGAATCCTGACTCTTCTCCTAAATACCTATATAACATCCAGTAAGTATCTTACCCTTTCTGGGTCTGAGATTCCTTATCTGTAGAAGGAAGGAGTGGAACAAGCAGACCTAAGGTTCCCTCCATTAATTCTCCCCAAGTCTTTCCCTTCCCTCTGCTAAATACCTCTAGTTCTTTCAACTGAGTCTTGGGGAGAGTAGTGTCTCTCATACCAATAACAGTGTATCTAGCTCACTCAGTGATCCTGAGCAATCACTTAGATCAATCCCTGAAGAGAAGAGTTCTTCTGCCATCTTCCACAGCCACCTCCAACACTGACTGTTGACCAAATGGCCAATAAAACCAGTAAGAGTGGGAGCAACTCTCAAACCATTCTTCCCGCTCCCAGTTCAGTCCTTGCCACCATCATGTTGGGAAGAAATATGCTTGGGGAGATGCAGTCCAACAACTGATCTGCTGTGTTCTGCAGTCACATCTACTGAAGACCCAGAAAAGGACATCACTGCCATCATCAGTCCTCAGTGTCAGTCAAATGGTTCACCATCAAAAACTTATAGGATTTTTTTTTCAGTAGGAAGACATTAAAGAGGCATTACCATCCATTTTACTACCATGCCCTACAGATCATAGGACTTTTCCAACTGAAATCTACTATATGTGTTATCTCTCCCAATAGAATATGAACTTCTTGAGAGCAGGGCCATCTTGCTTTTTTATATATATCCTTGGCACTTCTTAAGTGCCCATGTAACTCATGGCCTGAAACTGAAACTCTGAATTTATGGGGGCCAGTTTCATTTTGGGGACCTTTTCAGTAACCATTGTGCACATTCTGGGTTTCCCCAAGGATCAGCAAAATTTATCTCATGTCTAGGTCTCCATAATTAATCTACCAATCAATAAATAAAGAGAAAAGGGTCTTCAGTTCAATGCTTTGTACATATAGCTAGTGCTTCATAGGGTGCTTTTTCATTCATTCATTCATGGTCTCTAAATCATTCCAGATGTGGTCTGACCAGGACAAAGTATAAAAGGACTCTCCTCTATCTGGTTATGGATGCCATGCTTCCCAAAGCAATTACCACAAGATTCATTTTTTTGAGGGGAGAGGAAGATTATTACTATCTTTGCCCTTAAGACATTTACAGTCTATTTGGATTAAGAGAACAAATCTGCAATAATTAGAGAAGGATATAATATGCATTGGTGTGCAAATGTGTACATAATAAGTGCTATAGAATTTGAGCTCCCAAGGATCTTTCCCTTTTCTAGAGTAGTTAAGAAAGGTTCTCAGAAGAGTGTGGCTCCCTTCTGTTTTCTGAGACCATAAGAAGACAGGGTACTGTTGGTTAAGCTCTTGGGGTTGGTTTTTCTCAATTTATAGAGCACTATCTGAGGACTTTGTTTCCTCAAAAGTAAAATGGGGATAATAACAGTAACCTACCACACAGGGGTGTGAGGATCAGATGAACTTAGCACTGTGATTGGCACATAGTAGGCACTTAGTGTTTGTTTCTACCCTTCCATTTCTCCCTTCCACCATTCTTTCCTTCCTTCTCTCATTCTTTCCTCCCTCCATTCCTTTCTACGTTGTTGGATCGTTTCAGTCACGTCTGACTCTTTGTGACTCTGTTTGAGGTTTTCTTGGCAGAGATACTAGGGAAAGGGTTGCCTTAAATGTTTATAGGACTGGGTATAGATTATTTTTTTGATAGGTTAAATAAAACCTGTCCTAAGTTTTTCTTAACCCAACTACTTGCATGGAACTGAAGATCCTTTTCTCTTTACTTATTGATTGGTAGGCTAATTATGGAGACCTAGACATGAGATAAATTCTAATGGTCTTTGGGAAAACCCAGAATGTGCACAATGGCTCCTGAAAAGGTCCCCAAGTGAAACTGGCCCCCATAAACTCAGAGTTCCAGTTTCAGGCCATGAGTTACATGGGCACTTAACTCTCCAATCTGGCTGTAATTTCCCTTTCTAGCCTTACTTCAAATTACTCAACATCACATACACTATGTTCTAGCCAAACTGGATTCCCAGATCTTCCTTGAACTTGCCCTGGCACTTCACCTTTTATACACTGACAAGGCTCATCCCCTATGCCTAGAATGCACTCCCTCTTCCTCTCTACTTCCAGAATCCTTCCCTTACTTCAAGGCTCAGTGCCATCGCCTTCCCAGATCTCCTCCACTGAAAGAGTCCTCTTTCATCTCCAGTTCTCTGAAAGTAATTTGTCTGCCTCTCTCCTTCATACCTGATTCACTCTATACTTTGCATTATACTTATCTGGTTTACATTGCACTGCCCCCCCATTAATAGAAAGCAAGCTTTTTTTTAAAAAAAAAAAAAGTTTTTATTGATGTCTTACATGTTTTTCAGCATCCTAGTTTTTTTCTCCCCAAGAGCCATCCCCATATAGAAAATAGTATCTTTTTAAGAGACACAGCTAGAGTGGATAGAATACAGTGGATAGACTCAGGAGGACCTGAGTTCAAAGTTAACCTCAGGCACTTAGTAGCTTAATCCTGTTTGCCTCAGTTTCCTCATCTACAAAGGGAACTGGAGAAGAAAATGGCAAAACACCCCAGTGCCTCTGCCAAGAAAACCCCAAATGGGGTCATGAAGAGTTGGACATGACTCAAAATGACTCAACAACAAAAAATCTAATAAGGTTGGTGTGAGGCTCAAAGGAGGTAACATATGTATACCACATAATATATAAAATCCATTTGTTTTGCAAATCTTGAAGGGCTATAGAAAATACTAGCTATTATTACGACTCTAAATTCTTGCCACTATACAACATCATCCTACCCTCCTCTCAGCCCCAACCTTATTCAATCTCCATGTTTTGTCTGGTCTGGACATTTCATGGAAAGCAGTATAACATTAGATCTAGGGTCAGGAAAGACCTGGGCTCAAATCCTGCCTGTTACCCTTGGTAACTTCCATTTCATAGTATTATAGAAATAGCTAGTTCCCAAAGGGATCTTAGAGACCATCCAACCCCCTCCTTTTTACAGAAGGAGATACTGAAACACAGAGAGGGAAAGGACTTGAAAAAGATCTTGCAGCTAAGTTGAATTTGAACCCAGCACTGCCTGATTCCAACTATCTCCATCATATTTTTTCAGTCATGAAATATAAATAATTATGCATGGGTTTTTTTTAAGTCTTAAGAGTGCCGTATAATTATGACTTATCTTATGCCTGGACCTTAGTTTACTTATCTGCATAAATGTAAGCATAACTGGAGTTCTCCTGCCTTCTAGCCCTTTAGCCAAGTAGGGGACAATGTGGTCAGTGGAAAGAGCGCTGGGCCTGGAGTCAGAAGACATGCGTTCAAATCCTTCCTGGAGGACACTGTCTGACATAGAGCAAGTCATTCAGTCTCAATTTCCTCATCAGCATAAAGAGGAAATTGGACTAGGTGGTCTGTGAGGTCCCTTCCAGCTCTATAATCTTTATATTTATCTTAATATCTTTAATCCTACAAACTTGGACCCAGCCTTAGACTCCCAGGGATTTCTTCTGGCTTCATCCTCCTAATCCCCCCACTACCCCCTCCAGGTTCAATCTTTCAGCTTTAGTGACATCTACTGGTGGAGAGAAGAATAGCAAAGGGAAAAATCTGGTAAGGGGCGGAGGAAGCTAATGGTCTGGGAGGGTATTGTCATCAGATGAGAGTCCTGTCAGACTGACGGGGCCATGAGATTATGAATGTGGATGTAGATCAGTTACTTTGGGTGTCTGAGGAGAATGGACAGAGCTTGTTTCAAACCTTTGACAACACCTTTGTGTGAACACCTCCATTGGATGAACTTCTTTTAACTTTTCAAACCCCGCCCTCCCATGATCCATAATTTTGTTTTTGACCAGAGGCTTCTTTTCTACAATCACATTTTCTAAGTTATGGAAGCAAATGTGTAATAAATTGGGGGAAATCACTATGTCCTGGGCACTGGAGATAGAAGCACAAAAGGAAGAGCGTGGAAGATACAACACTGATAGGAGAGCGGTGGCCAGAGAAGGGACCTTTGCTCCTGTTGCTGCTTATCCTTCATTCTCAAAGAGGATCACAGCATCAAAAAGATGATGCCATGATTTGCAGGTGAATTGGACTTAAGTGAGGCAGGGTTGTTCAAAGTCACCGGCCTCACTTTCTCCTCCAGAGCCACCTAGGTCCAGTGGCCAGATATAGATCAGAATGATTGGAGATGGTCCTGGATGCTTGTGGGAGACTTGAGAGTTACAGGGATGGCAAGTGTAGTCATGTTAAATGAGCCCTCAGGGGACAGACTGCCAGGTTCTTGTGGTCCCATGAACCATTGGAAAAACGAGGAAGGTCTCAGAAGGTGACAAGGCTGAAGTAGTCTGACTTCTTGACATGGTATCATTGTCCCAGGCCCTCTGGAATATGCTGTGCCCTGTGACCTCTGTTGTTCAGTCCTTTTCAGTCATGTCTGACTTCATGACCCCATTTGGGGTTTTCTTGGCAGAGATACTGGAATAGTTTTATCACTTCTTCCTCTAGCTTATTTTATAGTTGAGGAAACTGAGGCAAACAGAGTGAAATGACTTGCCCAGGGTCACACAGCTAGTTAGTGTCTGAGGCTGGATTTGAACTCAACAAGATGAGTCTTCCTGACTCCAGCCCAGCACTCTATCTATTGTACCACATCTAGCTGTCCTCCAGCGACCATTAATACTGCATGAAACTCTATAAAGGGATATATAGGGGAATATTAGACAGCTAGATGGGACATTGGAGGGTACCAGGCCCAGAGTCAGGAAGATAAGTTCAAATTCAGACTCAGACACTAGTTACATGACCCTGGGCAAGTCACTTAACTCTGCCTCAGTTTCCTCATCTGTAAAATGAGCTGGTGAAGGAAATACAAACTACTCCAGCATCTTTGCCAAGATCCCCCAAACGGGATCACAAAGAGTTGGACATGACTGGAAACAACTAAACCACAGCGGAACATATACAGAAAGCCACATGTGTGACCAGAGTCCCCAAAGTTACGTTGCTTGGCCACCAAAAGGACTCCCTGAACTCTCAGGCCATCCTTCCCCATTGCTCAGTCCTTTCTGCAGTATTAAGTCCATTTTCCCAAGACTCTCCCCACTCCTAATCTGGCTCTACCTTACTAGGCTAGCTCAGGGACGGGGAAGCTAGGGGACAGGAGGGGAAGGAGGAGAAAGAGGCTGGTGCTCTCCTTGGTGCTATTGGTGACAGCTGTTGGCTTCCAGTTCTAAGAACCAGTGGTCTCCTCTGTCTTCTCAATGATAGTAGCACAGAATGCCCTCAAAGTCCATACTTAAAGCCTTTCTGTAATGGTAGATCTCTCCAAACTAGTGCTCCCAGGCCTAGATTTTGAAGGACCCAGGTTCCCTCCCCTCTATCTCACAATGGTGGACGACTTGAGTGGAAGGAATCCCCACTAAACGAATTTTAAAAGACCATCCCAGGGGTCCCAAGCTAGGTGGTACAGCTGATAGATCACTGGTCTTAGAATCAGGAGGGCCTAAATTCAAATCCATCCTCAGACACTTACTAGCTGTGTGACCCTGGGCAAGTCACTTGACCCCGATTATCTGAAAAAAAAAAAAAAAAAAAAAAGATCAACCCAGTGCAGTTATGGTTCCTATAAATGCAATGGACTCATATTCTCATGCCTTTTGTTCCATGTATTTTTCTAGCTCTTGTATTTTTTCTAGCATGTATTTTTCTAACTTTTATTTCTCAAACCTCAAATTCCTCAAATTGTTCTTTGCCCTGCATATTATATATATGGTATACATACTATATATATGGTATGGGGCTTATAATATCCTTGGGGGTGGGATGGGGTTTGAATCAATGAATCAATCCAATGTGACCACCTCTGGAGGACCTTTCTCCTTTATGTTCCTTCTGCTTATTTCTCCATACATACCCTGACCTTTTTATTTCTACTTATTACATATGGAGAGGGAGGGGCTCCTGCTCTTTGTCTTTTCTTGCCCTTAATTTCCCTCCATCATAGATTGGTCCTGACATCAAGCATAAACTGAGCTGGTCAAACAGACAATCCTTCCTCACATGACAGTCACTCAGATATTTAAAGACAGCTATCATATGACTCCATGAATTTTTCTTTTCTTTACGTTTACACCTAGAGTAGACTTTAGAGGCCATCTGATCCAACCCCTCATTTTCTAGATGAAGACACTCTGACCCAGAGAAGTTAAGGGAATTCCACAAATGGCAGAAGTGGGATTTGAACCCAGGTCCTTTGACTTGAAATCAATTGTCCATTTCATTGGGTCATGCTGCTCCCCTTCAATGTTCTCCCTCTAACCTTTTTCCTTCTTCTCTGAACTTCAGACAATCCCCCTACCCCCAAGTCATCTTGTCCCTCCATTAGAGTGGGGTTTTTTCCTTTCTTGCTGCGGTCTTCCCTGCTCTTTCTGTCTTCCTCTTCCTTCTCTCCTCATTCCTCCACTGCAAACACATACACACATAAACACACATACACACACACCCAGAAATCCATCTTCATTTCTCCCTTTACCTGAAGCTCTAAGATAAGGGAAGGCATCACTCACTCTGCCACCCCCCACATTCCCTTTAGACCTCAGTTTCCTCATTCATAAATGACAGTTGAGACAGGTTTTCTCCAAAGCTATGTCAGTAATTCTTGGATTCCATCTGAGAAAGTGGTTCCCCTGAATTCCTTGGGGGTGGGTGCTTGCAAATTCAGGGGTTTCCTTTTCCTTTTCATTCTCTAGTTATGTCTGCCTCTCTCTGACTATGACTTGGTTCTAGACAACTGTCAGTCCATATGGGCTACTTAGGTAGTTAGAGTGGTGCAATAGATAGAGCTCCAGGTCTGGAGTTAGGAAGACCTGAATTTAAATCTGGCCTCAAACACTTACTAGCTGCCAGATCCTGGACAAATCACTTCACCTTGTTTGGCTCATTTTCCTCATCTTATAAAATGAGCTGGAGAAGGAAACAAAACTACTCTAGAATCTTTGCCAAGAAAACCTCAAATGGGGTCATGAAGAATCAGACATGACTGAAACAACTAAACAGTAGCAAAAAAGCATCTATGTAGTTCTTTAAGATTAGCAAAGAGATTTACAAATATCTCATTTTATCCTTAACAATGCCTCTAGGAAGTAAGTGCTAGTATCCCTATTTTATAGAAAAAGAAACTGAGCCAGAGAGAAGCTGAGTGAATGTAAATGTGGGAGGCAGGATTTTAACTCAGATCTTCCTGACTCCAAGTCCAGTGCCCTATGCACTACACCACACACTACATCAATAAAACAACCGACATGAGGATCATCCAACCCCAGCTTGAAGAATTCCACTGACAAGGAACCCACAACCTCTGAGACTGCACACTTCATTTTTGAACAGTTCTAGTTGTTAGGAAAGATTTCCTGATATCAACTGACTGGCATTTTCTAGTCAATGAAGCTTGTTCTACTTTCTTCTTTTTTCTTATTCTACTTTCTAAGGCCAAGAGAAATAAGAGGAATTCCTTTCATTTTTTTGGGAAGGGGAGCAATAAGGGTTAAGTGACTTGTCCAGGGTCACACAGTAAGTTTCTGAGGCCAGATTTGAACTCAGGCCCCCCTAACTCTATCCACTGCACCAAGGAGCTGTCTCAGCTTTTCTATGTGACAGCCCTTTAACTATTTGGAAGTAGTTGTCATGGAACACATCAGTCTTCTCATCTGAGTTATAGAATTCCAGAGTTTGGCCTATAATGTTACCAAGTGTTTGCCGAACTACTACTGGAAGGCCTCCTACCCCATGAGGTAACTCATTCCACTTTTGTCCATTTTGAATTATTAAGAAGATGTGTCCTGACATCAATTTATTGACTTCTTTGCAACTCCTGCACATCAGCCTCAGGTTCCAAACAGACCAAATCTAATCCCCCTTCCCACAATAACCTTTCAAATACTTAAATAAGGCAGCTATCATACACCCCCCGAATCACCTTTTCTTCAAGTTAAATATGCCTCTAAAACATGCCTCTCCTCTTAGCTTAGGCCACACAAAAACAGCCAGAAGCCCAGTCTAGCCCTTCAACCATAGTGAGCCAACCCTGTAATCTAGTGTATCAGGACTCCTGTTCTGTTTTGTGTCATCTGGAAATTTGACGAGCAGACTATCTTTGCCTTTGTGTAAGTCACTGATACAAACATTCAACGATCCAGAGCAAAGCGCAGATCCGTGGAGTACTCCACTGGAGCCGTGCTGCTGTGTTACATTGTAACATTAACAAACATTCTATGAATCTCACCATTGAACCGGTTCTGAATCTTTCTAGTTTACGTTACCATCTACTCTAATCCACGTCTCTCATTCTTCTCCATAAGAATGGCCTAAGTGAAACGAGCAGAAGCAGAAGAACATTGTATCACAGTGATAGCAACAATGTGTAATGATCCCTAGGAATGATTTAGCTCTTCTCAGAAATACAGCGATCCAAGACAATTCCAAAAGACGCATAATGAAAGATGCTGTCCGCATCTAGAGAAAGAAATAAAGTGAAAATAGTATGATCTGCATTTAGGACTCTAAATGCAGATCATACTATTTTACTTTATTTTTTGCATTTTTTTTCCTTTTGATCTATTTCTTCTTTCACAACATGATGAATATGAAAATATTCTACATGATTGCCCAGGTATGACCTATAAAATTATCATTTTAGAAAGAGGGAAGGAGAAGGGAAGGAAGGAGAGAGGGAGAAACTTGGGATTTCAAAATTTTGTAAAAATGAATGTTAAAAATTGTCTTTCATATAATTAGAAAAAGTACTATTAAAAAAGAATAGTGTGAGATACTTTACCAAAAGCTTTGCTAAAATCTAGGTAACCTATATTCACAATATGTCCCTCCTCTACTATTTTAGTAAAGCTGTCAAAAAAAAAGAAATGAGATTAGTCTGGCTTGACCTATTCTTGAAGAAGTCATGTTGGTCCTTTGTGTCACTGCTTTTACTTTTAGATGTTTGACTACTATCTTTTTGGGCACCTAGGTGGTACATTGGATGGAGCAACAGGTCTGAAGTCAGGTAGACTCCTCTTCCTGAGTTCAAACTGGCCTCAGACACTTATAAATTGTGTGACTCTGGGCAAGTAAATCACTTAACTTTGTTTGCCTCAGTTTCCTCATCAGTTATAAATGAGCTGGAGAAGAACATGGCAAACCACTCCACTCTTGGCCAATTAAATCCCAAATGGGGTCATGAAGTGTCAGATATAACTGAAAAACAACTGAACAACAAAAACCATCTCTTTAGTAACCCTTTCCAGAATTTTGCCAGGATCTGAAGTCAAACTCACTTACCTAAAATTTAGACTCTCTTCTCTTTCCTTTTTGAAAATTAGGATGTCTGTCCATCTCTACTCTCACAGGAACTTCTATTTTCCATAATCTTTTAGCTATCGCTAGCAGTTCCTCAGCGCTCCTGTCACAGGTATTCCAGGACTTGAGGACATACTTTTTTTGGACCAGATGACTTATCAAGGGCAGCCAGATGTTCTCTTACTATCTTCCTATTTTTGTCGGGGCCTAGCTCTGACTTTTCCTGCACATTTGGATGGAATGGAATGACAGGCCTTTATTTGGCACTGTTCTGTATTGTCTGAGACACTGTTGCTGATTCTCCCTTCCACTGGCTTCTGCTTGGGCATAAGTCTGACCTTAATTAATTAAGGTCTAGCAGGTCTGGCCCATGTCAGTTTCCTACAAAACTTCAGAGTCCCTACTCCATGCTAGGTGGTGCAGTGCTGGGCCTGGAGTCAGGAAGACTCATCTTCCTGAGTTCAAATCTGGCCTCAGATGCTTACTAGCTGTGTGACCTGGGGCAAGTCACTTAATTCTGTTTGCCTTAGTTTCCTCATCTGTAAAAGTGAGCTGGAGAAGGAAATGGCAAACCACTCCAGTATCTCTGCCAAGAAAACATGGGGTCATAAAGAATCATGTCTCACAGATCTATTTAAGTAATGGAAAATGTGCCAGTACTAGTTGATAGAGTTCTGGTTAACTGGTTACTGGTGAAGACAACTACTTTATCTTGCTTCATTTTCTTCATGTCCGCAGAGTTTAGCACAGATAGTAGGGAGGCGCTTAATAAATGTTGATGGATTGATGAAATGAAAATGAGATCATAAATGCAAAGTACTTGGGAAGCTTTGAAGTGCTACATAAATGAGTTATGATGATATTTATTATTACAGGAGAAAACTGGGCAAAGGTAGGCTTATGGTCTGAAGTTCCTGAATTATAAATTCTCCAAAGCCATCATACTTGCTTTGTAGCTGCCCCCAAATGTGCAGTCCCAGGGAATCATGAGCAGTGCTCAGAGTCAAAGCTGGGAGGAGCCTTAGAAAGTGGACCTAGTTCAGCTTCCTCAGTTTACCATTCTAGACAAATGACTTGCTTAAGGTCACACAGGGAGAAGGCATTAGGTGGGGAGTTTGAAGTCAGACCCTCTGCTTCTGGAGTTAGTATTCTCTCCCCTTTACCATATGACATAAAAGCAAGTTAGAAATAAAATATTTTTAGAAATAAAAATGAGATTTTTTTTAAAAATGCACATAGAAGAGTTTGGGGCAGATGGCAGTCTTCTGAAATAACACTTGGCTTGGGATAACTCTACTATACGTGTGTTAAAAATTTAAATGCTCCACATTTTTTTTTTAAACACCACCTTTTTTTTGAGAAGGAAAAACAGACCAAGCTATTTCTTACACCTGAACACACCACTACTCAGGAGGCAAAAAGCTAAGAAGTATCTCTAAGTTGTCAAAGACAACTCTTCTGTGGAAGAGCAGTTCTCTAAGTACAGTACAGGGACTGCTAGGGTCTTTGAGACTCTTTCAGGAGGCCCTTGAGGTCAAAACTATTTTTATAATAATATTAGTTATTTTAATTTCTAGTAGAGTAAATATTGATAGATAAAAACCACATAAATAAAAGCTTTCTTGATTGTTCTCAGTAATTTTTAACAGTGTATAGTAGAAAGAGTCCTGAGACTCACTATAGAAGCAGGAGATGCTTAAAACACCAATTTACTTTTGATAATACTTCTCCCAAAAATCTCCCCACAAATCCCAGTACATTCACTTGGACCCTTCTTGAATTTAGAGTTAATATAGCCATTTCTAAGCCATACAGAACATTTCAACAGGACCAAGAAAAAAGCCAATTACTCCAAAAATAATATATATTATAATAAAACTGATCCCACAGGAAAGCAAGTAGCAGTATGGTACAGTAGAAAAGACACTAATGTTGGAGACATAGGACCTAGCTTAACTATGCCCCCAAAATTATTAACCTGTGTAATCATTTCAATCCAGTGATATTGTTACCAGGTCTATATACCCCTGAAAGATCAAAGAAAGAGAAAACATACCCATATGTACAAAAATATTTATAACAATTTTTTTTCTGGTGTGGTAGCAAGCAGGGAATGCATATCAGTTAGGGAATGGTTGAACAAGTTATGGTTTATGCTATAAGAAATGAAGAAGGAGATGGTTTCAGAAACACCTGGAAACACTTGTATGAACAGATGCAAAGTGAAGTCAACAGAACCAGAAGAACTATTTATACAACAACAACAATATTGTAAAGAAAATCAAGTTTGAAAGTCTTAGGAACTCTGATTGATACAATGACCCACCACAATTCCAGAGGACTCATGAAACCTCATGCCAACCTCCAGATAGAGAATTCAGAGTACAGACTGAAATATATAATAAGCTCCTCTATTATTATGAGCTACTTGAGGGCAAAGACTATAGCCAGAATTTTGAAGAAGTGAGACATAGAATGATAAATACCACCTAGAGACAGAGAGAACACCTGAATATCATATTTCAAGAAATGATGAAAGAAAACTGCCCAGATCTCTTAGAACCAGAGGACAAAGTGAAAAACAGAAATAATCCATCAGTCATTTCCTTAAAGAAACTTCACGACAAAAAATCCCAGAAACATCATAGCCCAAAGGCAGAACTTCCAGGTCAAAGAAAAAAATACTACAAAGAACCAGCAACAAAGAATCTAAGTACTGATGAACCACCCAGGCAAACAGGGTTAAATGACTTTCCCAGGATCACACAGCT
The DNA here is from genome assembly GCA_023548195.1 of Bettongia penicillata ogilbyi. Lineage (NCBI taxonomy): Eukaryota > Metazoa > Chordata > Mammalia > Diprotodontia > Potoroidae > Bettongia > Bettongia penicillata. The sequence continues at coordinate 6,142,529 of JAJHZJ010000100.1, forward strand.
AGTGCCTGACGTCAGATTTGGTCTAAAGTCTTCCTGACTCAGTCCAGCACTCTATCCACTGTACCAACTAGCTGCCCAAAATATAAGATTTAGCAGTTACCAAGATAAACATGAGGATAGAATGAAATATGACATTCCAATCAAAAACATATACTCCTACAGGTGGAAAATGGACTCTTAATGAAATAGGGGACTTCCAAACACTTGATGAAAAGACTAGAGATGAGGAAAGACTTTGAAATGCAAAGGAGCCAAGAGAAATTTTAAAAAGTAAATACATTGGTGCAATGAGAAGGAACTATACAAATATTAAATGTTTACTTTCTAAAATGGGGACATAATACAAATGTCTCCTCAGAACCTTAATGTCATCATGGGTGTAACAATAAGGACTCCGGCATACACAGGAGGGCCTGCTGTACAGGTTCTTAGATCTGCTTTTCTAAAAGGAAAGCAACTTTTGAGGGGTCAACAATCTACTTTAATCAAGCACATATATCATTCACTTAGTTCAGGGGAAAAAGTCAGCACCCTGAACTTCAGAGAAAATACAGAGAAATAAAAATCAACAGACAGGGCTTCCAACTGTCTGATCATAAATAATATATTCATAGTCCAAGACGGCGGAGTAGAAGGACGCACATTTACGAGCTCCGAACCCACAACCCATGGAATTGAGGTAAAAGGAGATCCCCATAAATTCTGAATTACTGCAGGGGGTGCATAAACATAGGGGAAGAGATTTCCGTTCCACTGAGCCCTGGAGAGACGTCCCCGGGGTCCATCGCACCCTGGAAAGCGGACCCCAGCCCCACCCCTGGCCGCGGCCCCAGAGAAGCTGACCCGAGCAGGCTTCAGAGAGGAAAGCTCCGGGGGAAGCTCCGGCAGCCGGGAAAGTCCCTCCACCCACAGAAGCTACAGGTCAGTGAGAAAGAAGGCTGCGCTAGGGGAGGGGAGCAGAGCGTCTCCGTGACTCGGGCCCCCTTGGGAGGAAGCGGCGGCGGCAGAGACGGGGGCAGGAAGCCTCAGAGGCAGAGGCGTGGGCGGCAGCTGAGGCGGCAGTGGCCCGGGACTCAGGAATCCCCCAGCAGCAGGTAGGATCTTCGATACTGAAGGTCTTTCCAACCTGAGGGAGCCGAGCCGGGGAGACGGCCCTGCCCCCACCCTGCTCTACTGCTGAATGCCTCTGAATAAAACCCCCAAGGGAGCTGAGCATAGCAGGCGGGGACCCCCACCCCGCCCCCACCCGCTCCCTTCCTGAAAGTCTCTGCAGGAAGCCCCTGAGGGACCAAGCTTAGGAGGCGGCCCTGCCCCCACCCCTGCGCCAGAACCAAAGCTTGCCGCGGGAAAGCGCATTTGAATCTCAGAGGCCAAGCACTAGCTGGGCGGATCCAGGTGGAGGAGGAAAGGAATCTCAGAAGCCAAGTAACTGGCTGGGAAAATGCCTAGAAAGGGGAAGAAAAATAAGACTTTAGAGAGTTTTTTCCAACAAATGCAAATGATCCCGACCTTCGGATCTGATGGCGAGGACGAGAACGTGTTTTTGCCATCAGGGAAAGACGTGGAGGGCGGGGCCTCAGTACCCCAGACACCCCAGAGGGGTGTCAGGTGGGCTCAGGCCTTGGAAGAGCTCAAAAAGGATTTTGAAAAGCAAGTTAGACAGGTGGAGGAAAGACTGGGAAGAGAAATGACAAAGATGCAAGAAGAGTATGAAAAACAGGTCAATACCTTGGTAAAGGAGAACCAAAAAAATGCTGAGGAAATTAACACGTTGAAAAATAGGCTCACTCAATTGGCAAAAGAGGTTCAAAAAGCCAATGAGGAGAAGAATGCTTTTAAAAGCAGAATGAGCCAAATGGAAAAAGAGGCTCAAAAGCTCACTGACTTTAATAGTTCTCTCAAAATTAGAATGGAACAGATAGAGTCTAACGACTTTATGAGAAACCAAGAAATCACCAAACAAAACCAAAAGAACGAAAAAATGGAAGAGAACGTGAAATATCTCATGGGAAAAACAACTGTCCTGGAAAATAGATCCAGGAGAGACAATTTAAAAATTATGGGACTACCTGAAAGCCATGATCAAAAAAAGAGCCTAGACATCGTCTAGCATGAAATTATCAAGGAAAACTGCCCTGACATTCTAGGACCAGAGGGCAAAATAAGTATTGAAAGATTCCATCGATCACCACCTGAAAGAGATCCAAAAAGAGAAACTCCTAGGAACATTGTGGCCAAATTCCAGAATTCCCAGGTCAAGGAGAAAATATTGCAAGCAGCTAGAAAGAAACAATTCCAGTACTGTGGAAATACAATCAGGATAACTCAAGATCTAGCAGCTTCTACATTAAGGGATCGAAGGGCGTGGAATAGGATATTCCAGAAGGCAAAGGAACTAGGACTCAAACCAAGAATCACCTACCCAGCTAAACTGAGTATAATACTTCAAGGGAAAATATGGTCTTTCAATGAAACAGAGGACTTTCAATCATTCTTAATGAAAAGACCAGAGCTGAAAAGAAAATTTGACTTTCAAACACAAGAATGAGAAGAAGCATGAAAAAGTAAACAGCAAAGAGAAGTATTAAGGGACTTACCAGAAATGAACTGTTCACATTCCTACAGGGAAAGACAATATTTCTAACTCTTAAAACTTTTCAGTATCTGGGTATCTGGTGGGACCACACATACACATGTACACGCATGCACACACATACACACATGCATTCACATACAGAGACAGAGAGCACAGATTGAACTGAATAGGATGGGACCATACCTTAAGAGAAATTTAGGTAAATGGTGAGAGAGAAATGTAGTGAGAGGAAAGAGGGGGAAATGGAAGGGGGTAACCATATGTCATTTAAGAGGCAAGTAGGAGATTTTTTTAGTGGAGGGAAAAAGAGGAGAGCTGAGGAAAACAAACAAACAAACAAACAAGAAGTTTACCCTCATCACATTTGACTAAACGAAGGAGTGAAATGCACACTCATTTTGGTATGAAAACCTATCTTACAGTATAAGAAAGCGGGGGAGAAGGAGATATTACGGGGGGGTGGGGGGGGATGATGGAAGGGAGGGCAAAGGGAGGAGGGAGTAATTGAAAGTCAACACTTGGGGAGGGACAGGATCAAAAGACAGAAGAGGAACAATGAGGGGCAGGTTAGAAGGGATGGTAACTCAGTTAGTCTTACACAACACGACTATCAGGAAGGTCATTTGCAAAGCTACACAGATATGGCCTATAATGAATTGCCTGCCGAACCAAAGGGAATGGGGGGGGAGGGAGGGATAGGGAGAATTGGGAACCCAAAGTTTTAGGAATAATTGTTTAGTATTGTTGTTGCAACTAGGAAAGAAGACATACAGTTAATGAGGAATAGAAAGTCATCTGGCCCTACAGGAGAAAAGAGAAGATGGAGACAAGGGAAGGGAGGGATGACAGAAGAGAGGACAGATTGGAGATAGGGAAAATTAGATTACTTGGGGTATTGGGGTCGGGGGAGGGGAGAAAAGGGGAGAAAATTTGGAACCCAAAAATTTGTGAAAATGAATGTAAAAAGTTAAATAAACAAAAAAAATATATATATATATATATTGATAGTTACCAGGGAGAGAAGCACCACCATCTGGATTTTCAAAGTCAGGGGGTTCCTTAGCAGCTGCCCAGAGTCTCGTCTGGTCAAGCAAACACTTCCAATGAGTAAGTCTCCGAGTAAAACCTCACCCCAGAGTATTCATACACTTTTCAGAGCTGGAGGGCAGGACCCTCTGACTCAGTGCCTCAAGAGAAATTAACAAAAGGTATTGAGATCTATTAATGAACAGGGAAGATCTTCAACTCTTCCCCCTACTCCCACCATTAACCTACATTACAAAGGGTCACAGACAGAGTTAAATAAGGCAAAAGGCAAGCCTGGGAGTGGTTTTATTATGTTTTGAAGATCTTGGAAGGAAAAGGGGTAAAGATGGGGAATAGGAATACATTGGGGGAAAAGGAAGAAAGTGGTGGAAATTAACTCACATAACCTGAGTTCATAAGTAGATGAAAAACAAGTAGGAGAGTTAAGCAGAGGCAGGTGATACTTGAACTTCACTTTCATTGGGGTAGTTCTGTAGCACAGTGGACAAAGCATAAGGGAGCCTGGAGTCACAAAGACCTGACTTCAAATCTCGCCTTAGACACTAGTTAGCTGAATGATGGTTGGGCAAGTCATTTAACCTCTATTTGCCTCAGTTTCCTTATCTGTTAAATAGGGATAATAACATCGCTGTGAAAAGGAGATAATATTTGTAAAGCACTTAGTATGGTGTCTGGACCATTGTAGGCACAAAATAAATGTTAGCTATTATCTGAACTGATCAAAGGAGATGGGAATATTATACATAGAGCTGAGCAGGGAAAAGCATCTCGCACAACCGTGAAACAGGAGGGAATAGGAAAAACAGAAATAAAAGGAAGGGCAGATTCAGGAAGGAATTAATCATAAACAAAACAAACTCTCTAACCTCGGAGGGTGAATTGCAAATAGGATTTTAAAGGAAAAGAAGGGGTGAAGAACCTGTAAATGAGCTCTTGGCAAGGGGAAGAGGAGAGGGACCGGGGAGAAGAACTAGAATTCATCAAGTATAGAGCAGTGGTTTCAGGCACACTCTTTGCTCACATCTTTACTTACTCTCCATTATGAGGAAGAGGAATGAAAGAAAGGGAAAAGCATAAAAATGAGGGAAAAGGGAAATAAATAATTGAAAATCATAACTGTGAAAATGAATTGGATTAACTTCCACACACAATGGAAGAGGATAGCAAAGTGAATTGGAAAGACTCTAACAATGTGTTGTTTATGAGAAACATACTTAAAACAAATTTTTCACAGAGTTAAAATAAGGGATCAGACCAAAATCTTTTATGCTTCAGCTGAAAAGGAAAAAAAAGGCAAGGGTGGCAGTTTATCACAGATAAAGCAACAGCAAAAAATAGACCAGATTAAAAAAGAAAAATAGAAGCCATATTATGCTAAAAAGTACCAATGGGGTACAGACTCTGGGAACCTCTTTGAACTCCCCTTGAATCTTCCCACTTAATCTGGCTTTTCATACTCAAATCTGTTACCCTTTAGGGTAGCCTGACCCTCCCTTGTCAGATATGATAACGACAGGCAATTCCTGAATGGAATATGAAAAAAGCATACATATTTCTTAGCTATAGGTAGCATAAACTGACTGTGTTAGGGCATTAAAAACTATGCAAACAAATGCAAAAAAATATTAAACATCTTTTCATAATAGTCATAGTAATAAGAATAATAACGCAATGAAACTAAATTCAATAAAGAGCCTCTAAAGAAGTAAAAATTAATTGGAGGCTAAATAACTTAATCTTAAAAGATTAGTGATCAAAAATTAACTCAGAGAAACAAATAATTTCACTGAGATAATGATAACAATGAAATAACATATGAAAAATTTGAAGGTGCAGTCAAAATAGTGCTTAGGGAAAATTTATATCTCTACACATTTTTGTTAACAAATGACTGAAAGAACAGATCAATAAAGAGTGTATTCAACTTAAAAAATAACAACTAGAAAACCAAAAAATTTTTCAACCCAATCAAACACAAAAATAGAAACTCTGCAAATCAAAGATGAAATTGACAAAAATGAAAGCCAAGGAACCTAGTAAATTTTTTTTCAAAAACTAGGCACTGTTTTTCAGAAAACCAAAAATAAACAGATAAAAGAGTAAATTGCTTAAAAACAAAGAGAAACCTAAAAGACCAGTATGAAACTTAAAAAGGATGAATGAAACAGAAGGTAGCCTACCAGTAATAGGTCTGAAACTACGCTACAAAATAGTACTCATTAGAACACTTAAATAATGATTAAGGAACCAAGAAACCAAGGATCAAGAGAATAGATTGTTTGATAAAACTAAAAACTAGCTATTAGTCTCCAACTCTACAGAATTCCCCCTTTGGACTCCTCCTCAAGACCCTCCCTTAACCCCTCTACCCTGGACTACCAGACTACCTCCCCCAGATCGCTCCTATAGTCTTGTCAGTATTTAGTTCCATCTCGCCTCCATGAAGGCGCTCAGATTCAATCCAGCTCAGACTCTTATCTAGCTGAGATTCTATCTGGCCTGCTTGTGAATACAAGTGTTACAAATGCTTAGGCTCCTTAAGAGCCAACGCAATTTGGCAAATCTTTAATAAACTTTGTTTTCTTTGGCTTTAAGAAGGCTTGAGTAGAATTCATTTGAGCATGACCCTCACTGTCGATATTTTGGGGTCCCCAGCACCCCTAAACCTCGTCAGTTCTGCCAGACCTTTGACTAAAATTAGGTATAGACCAATGCCTCACATTATATGCCAAGATAAGCTCCAGATGTAAATATTACTTAAGACTTATAATAAATTAGAGTAGAAAAATACTATTTTCACATCAATGGAGTGGGGAAGAGTTCATGACTAAATAAGGGGTAGAGAGGATGGCAAAAGAGAAAAGGGTCAATTTAAGGTTTTGCATAAAAGTTACTGCAGTTAAAGTTAAAAGTGAAACATAAAATAGAATTTTAAATGAAAAATTCAAACTTATAAAAAAAAGAATTATCTTACAACTAAGGAGGCCATGTGGCATAGTGCAAAAAGTTCACAGAAAGGTAATGAAGAGGTGCAGAGGGTGCTCGAGCCAACTTTAACGTAATCAAGGAGGAATAGGAAGACCAGGATGAAAAGGTCAGGGAAATATATGATTGTAGGAGGATGGTCATTTGGTGAGGACGGCAGGTGATCAGCATCTCAAGAGATCCACGAGTATCTTCTGCATGTCAGGAAAAAGTAAGAAAGCCCTCCAGCGCATTGAGAAGGTGCTTGGTGATGAATTTATGTAGCACATGGATGAGTTAAATGATACAGGCTTGTTATGGATGAATTGCAATGTACATTGATAGAAGAAATATCCCAATGGATGAGATCAAAGGCTTATTTGAATATCTAAGTTCTCTTGCATTTCGGGGCAATATCCATTTGTTGTGCCATGAGATTAAAAAAAAATGAGATTCAAATTCTAAAAAGATCAAGTAGACCATTTCTAGAGCTGTAATTATTACCCAAAAAAGGGAGAGGTAACCACAAAAGACAAAATATACAATTTAAATTATATTAAATTGGAGGCTTTTGCCTCCAATCAATGTAACCAAAATAAGAAAACTATAGATTGGGGAAAGTTAGTGGCAAATATTTCTGATAAATGTATGAGATACATAAAGAACTGAAAACACAGAGGAAACAGAACTAACTACTCCTCAAAATAATAAGTGGCCAAAGAAAATGGTTTAAAAAAAAAACCTATCAACAACCATAAAATGCCATCACTATTAGAGAACCCAAATCAAAATCATTTCTTTACCTCACCAGTGAATCAGCAAAGATAATAGAAGATGAAAATAGTCAATAGATAATAAAAAATGAAAATAGCTGCAGGAAGACAACAGGAATACTAAGAATACACTGAAAATTGGTTCAACCATTCTGGAAACTGACTGACATTATGAATTATTTAATACTGAAAGCCAGCAATACTCTAAGGAGCTCAAAGATAGGGAGAGAATTTCCAAATGGTATTATTAATAATGCTGCTACTACTCAAGTGTTGATATTACTCATACTTTTTTGTGGTAGAGTGAACTAGAGATAAAGATATAGCTAAATAAGTGGTGGCATACAAATGTGATGGATTATTGCACCACAAGAAACAATGAATATGCTAAATTCAAGGAAACTTGTTTGAAAACTTCTGGTTCATTAAACCAAAATTATGGAGGACTAGATACTTTCTCTGATCCTCAAGACCTTTTGAATTTCTCCAAAATAGGATTTATGCATAACAGATAAAGCAATTTCATTTGTCTCCAAGGTCTAAGATACTAAAGACAAGACCAAAAACAAACATGAAAGAGGATCAGTCGGCTAATCCTTACCTTCTAATAGCATCACTTGGCAGCCCTTCCTCACTAGCCACTAAGCTCTGGCAGGGCTGCAAAAGTCAACCAACCCACAGACTTACAACAAAACTCAACTCTGCCCCATTCCGCTCCCCTTGTGCCAGGGAAAAACCAAAAGGCATTAGTTTGCTCTGTCTGGGGTGGTAGCATGGCAATACTCTGTTCTACAACAATACCTGGCTAAAGAACTGAGAAACAAAAAGAACTGAGGCAGGATACCACAGTATATGACGACACTCCATGAAACCTAAGAGAAAGGAAACTGGCAGCAAGCTAGGGTCACTTGTGGATCCTCAGAAATCACTCAGGCAGAGAGAGACCAGTGTCCACAGAGTAATTGTCACCATGAAAGGGGAAGAAGTAAGAATGGGAGCAGTAGAAGAATATAAAAAAAAAAAAAAGACTGAACTTACCAAAGATTTCAGGTGGAAGAAAACTCACTTAAATACCTTGAGAATAAGTAGATAAATCAACAGGGAAGATATAAATAGCAGGAGGCAATATAGCCTCCAAACCAGCTGAACAATCCAGACTGCTATGAACAGATATTGGAAGACAAAAGAAAATAAACCAGCACCTGATAGGGCAAGGAACTCTGGATTCCCAAGAAGACAGAACAGAAACTGGTCCCAAATGGTTCAAGGGGAAAATAATCATGAAAACACAATTTATTGCCTGCACAGCAGAAATAATTAACAAAAAGAAAACGTGTATCTAGTGGCAAACCTCAGCAAAGAAACAAAGAAGAGAATAAGTAAGCAGGAATGCAATTACACACAAAGGAAAGACAACATAGAACATTAACAGAAACATTTAACAGCAGCAACATAAACAGAAAATGGGATCTCCATACAAGCAAAAGATCTAGAAGACTGGATGCATAGAGACAACTTAAGAAATATAGATCTCTCAGAAAAACAAGAAAAAAAACCCTCCACACTAAAATGCAAGAGACAATACAAGAATAATACCAAGAACTTCTTAAGATAGAAAAGAAAATGCCAGTGGAAAGAATCCAGAGATTGCCTCTGGGGAGGAAAAGTCAGCCCTAAGCTGCAAACTCCATGACATATGGTGGTTAAAGTTAATAATTCCATTGACAAACAACAAATTCTGCAAACAATTTTCAAATATAAAGGAAAGAAATTTGAATAACACAATATTATTCTCAATAAATAAGAAATAGTAGGGAGCAGGGAGTGGGGAATAAATAAAATGTTTCGAAGAGCAAAGGAGTTCAAGATACCCTCTAAACCTGAGCCTAACCAATAATGAAAAAAAAAGAAATATGTCAACTTTTTAAAAGCCTAGGCCTGAACAAATTATTTGCTTCGCAGATACCCCAGACAACAGAAATACAAGAAAGGTACATAAAGACTACAGCAATCCAGAATGACAGAGTTAATAAAATAAATTTTCTCAGAAAAAAAGAAAGACATCTGTTGGGTTAATAACATAACAGAGAGACCTTTAAGAGATTTTTTTTTTTTAAGTACATCATTCAAGAGAAATGCCACAAGTGGTTCAAAGGGAGTGTGATCCTAAATTGCAGATATAAATGTATGTATCTGGGGAAAAACTGAGGGAATGACACTGGCATGGATGGAGATAGAATCTTCTCAACTCAGTTTCCCCACTGTGTTACTTTCTTTGGAACAGGAAATGTTTCCCACCTGATTAAATGTGAGTCTGGCTATGAGGTGGAATTGTTACTGCATAAGTGGTTGTGAACTGTGACTCAGATTTCAGGTAAATCAAACAGAGCGCTAAGGGTGCTTTATCCTATTATACAGTTGTGTTGAATTATTCTGTGTCCTTAGGCTTAGACCTGGGGGACCAGTTAAAAAAATTTTTTTTAATATATATTTTACACCCCCACCCCAAATTATATGTTACATTTTCTTTTAACATTTTTTTTTTAATTTTGAGTTCCAAATTCTATCTCCCCCTCTTTCCCCTCCCCCCTCCCTGAGATGGAAAGCAATCAGATATAGGTTATACATGTGCAGTTATGTAAAATATTCCCATATTAATCATTTTGTACAAGAAAATTTAAATGAAAGAAAAAGAAGAAAGTAAAAAATAGCATGTATTCAAATAGTATCAGTTATTTCTCTATAGGCAGATAGTATGCTTCATCATCAGTCCTTTGGAATTGTTTTGGATCATTGTATTGCTGAGAATAGTTAAGTCATTCAGAGTTCTTCATCAGATAATATTGCTGTTACTGTGTACAATGTTCTCCTGGTTCTGTTCACTTTACTTAGAATCAGTTTGTGTCTTTCTAGCCTTTTCTGAAATCACCCTGCTCTTCATTTTTCATGGCACAATAATATTCTATTACAATGGAATTACAATACATTTTACAATTACAATATATCATTCCCCAATTGATGCACATCCTTTTGATTTCCAATACCAAAAAGTGCTGTTCTAAATATTTTTGTAAAAATAGGTCTTCTTTGTCTTTGGGATAGTGTGTTCGTCCTTCATTGACAAAGACCACGCCAACAGAGAAATGATGACATGACTTGCACTTGACTTTGTTTTGAGTGAGGGAGGACTGTGCAGGTCACCAGCCTCACTTCTCCTCCAGAGCCATCTGAATCAAGTGACCAGATACTCATCAAGACGACTGGAGATGACCCAGGATGAGACAATTGGGGTTAAGTGACTTGCCCAAGGTCACACAGCTAGTGAGTGTCAAGTGTCTGAGGTGAAATCTGAACTCAGGTCCTCCTGACTCCTGCTCTATCCACTGCACCACCTAGGCTGCCCCTTCTTTTGGGGATATAGACCTAGCAGTGTATTGCTGGATCAAAAGTTTGCAGTTTTGTAGTCTTTTGGCACAGTTCCAAATTGCTCTCCAGAGTGTTTGGATCACCAACAGTGCATTCCATTGCCAGTTTTTCCACAAATTCCCTCCTACATTCATCATTTTCCTTTTTTTGTCATATTAGCCACTTTGATAAGTATGAGGTGGTACCTCAGAGTTTTAATTTGCATTTCTCTCATCAGTAATGATTTAGCGCATTTTTTCCCATATGATTGTAGATAGCTTTGATTTCTTTGTCTGAAAACTGTCTGTTCATATCCTTTGATCATTGATCAATTGGGAAATTACTTGTATTTTTATAAATTTGACTCGGTTTTCTACATATTTGAGAAATGAGGCCCATATCAGAGATACTTATTACAAAATCCTCCCCATCCAGTTTTCAGCTTTCCTTATAATTTTGGTTTTATTGGTTTTGTTTGTGCAAAAACTTTTTAATTTCATATATTCAAAGTTATTTTACATTTTGTAATGCTCTCTATATTTTCTTTTGTCCTAAATTCTTCCCTTATCCATGCATCTCACAAACTATTTGATGCTCTCCTAATTTACTTATGGTATCACCTTTCACACACAAATCATATACCCATTTTGACCTAATCTTGCATATGTTGTGAGATGTTGGTCTATACCTAGTTTCTGAAAACTGTTTTCCAATTTTCCCAGTAGTTTTTGCCAAATAATACATTGGATCTTTGGATTTATCATATACTAGAATACTATGGTCATATATTCTAACATAATTTGTATCTCATCTATTCTACTGATCCCTACTGATCAGATTTTATAATACAATTTAAGATCTGGTATGGCAGGGCCAAATTCTCTTGCATTTCATTTCATTAATTCCCTTGATATTCTGGACCTTTTGTTCTTCCAGATGAATTTTGTCATTGTTTCTCTAGCTCTATAAAATAAATTTTGATAGTTTGATTGGTATGGCATTGAATAAATAAATTTGGGTGGAATTGTCATTTTTATTTGCTCAGCCAACCAATTAGCAACTGATAACTTCTAATTGTTTAGTTCTGACTTGATTTGTGAGAAAAGTGTTTTGCAGTTGTGTGTTTAAATTATTCCTGCATTTGTCTTGGTAGGGAGACTCCCAAGTATTTAGATTGTCTACAGTTATTTTAAATTGAATTTCTATCTTTTGCTGCTGGACTTTATTGTTAACATATAGAGATGCTAACTATGTGGGTTTATTTTGTATATTGCAACTATGCTGAAGTTGTTAATAATTTCAAGTAGTTTTTTAGCTGATTCTCTTGCATTTTCTTTGAATAACGTATCTGCAAAAAGTATTTAGTTTTGTTTCCTCATTGTCTATTCTAATACCTTCAATTTCTTTTTTTTTCCTTATTGCTTATAGCTAATAATTCCACCATATTAAATAATATAGGTGATGATGGGCATCCTTACTTCATTCCTGATTGTTGGGAAGGCTTCCAGTTTATCCCATTACAGATAATGGTCGCTAGGGGTTTTAGATAAATAATACTTATCATTTTAAGGTAAGCTCCATTTACTCCTATGCTCACTAGTGTTGTTAATAGGAATGGGTTGGATTTTGTCAAAGGCTTTTCCTACATCCATGATTTCTGTTGGTTTTGTTATTGATATGGTCATTTACACTGCTAGTTTTCTAATAGTGAGTCACCCTGAATTCTCAGTATAAATCCCACCCGACCACAGGCTATGATCTTTGTGATATATTTTGTTGTAAATCTCTTTGCTAGTATTTTAAACTTTACATCAATAATTATTAGGGAAATTGGCCTATAATTTTCTTTCTCTGTTTTTGCTCTTTTTGGTTTAGCATCAACACCATATTTGTGTCACAAATTTGGCAGGGGACGCCTTCTTTGCCTATTTACCCAAATAGTTTCTATGTTAATGGAATGAACTGTTCTTCAAATGTTTGGTAGAATTCACTTATGAATCCATCTACCCCTAGGAAATTTTTCTTAGGGAGTTCATTGATGGCTGGTTAATTCCTTTTTCTTTCCTTTTCTGTTAATCTGGGTAATTTATATTTTTTGTGGATAATTATCCATTTCATTTAGATCATCATATCTATTGGCATATAACTGGGTAAAATAGCTCCTAACAATTGTCTTAATTTCTTCTTTATTGGTTAGTGAATTCACCCCTTTCATTTTTGATACTAGTAATTTGATTTTCTTCTTCCTTTTTTTAAATCAAATTAACCAATGGTATCTATTTTATTGGGTTCCCCCCCCATAAAACCAGCTTCTTGTTTTATTTATTAGTTCAGTGGTTTTCTTACCTTCAATTTTATTAATCTCTCCTTTAATTTTTAGGATTTCCAATTTGGTGTTTAATTGAGGGTTTTTAGTTTGTTCTTTTTCTGTTTTCTTTTTTTAGTTGCATACCCAGTTCACTGATCTGCTCTTTCTCTGTTTTATTGATGTAAGAATTAGAGGTATAAATTATTCTCTAAGGCCTTCTCTGGTTGCATTCCATAAATTTTGGTTATGTTGTCTCATTATTTTCTTTGGTGAAATTATCAATTGTTTCTATTTGTTCTTTGATCCACTAATTTCTTAGGACTAGATTATTTAGTTTCAAATTAATTTTAATCTTTCCATTGACAATTATTGAATGTAATTTTCATTGCAATTATGATCTAAAAAGGATGCATTGTTATTTTTACTTTCCATTGACAATTATTGAATGTAATTTTCATTGCAATTATGATCTAAAAAGGATGCATTGTTATTTTTACTTTTCTGCATTTGGTTGTGAAGTTTTTATGCTCTTAAATACATGGTCAATTTTTGTGTAGGTGCCATGTACTGCTGAGAAAAAGATATATTCCTTTCCATTCTCTTTCAATTTTCTCCGGAGATCTATCATCCCTAACTTTTCCAAGAATTTATTCACCTCTTTAACGTCTTTCTTGTTTATTTTTTGGTTAGATTTATCAAGTTCTGAGAGGGAAAGTTAAGGTCCTCCTCTAGTATGGTTTTATTGTCTATTTTCTCCTGTAACTCATTCAACTCCTTCAAAAATTTAGATTCTATGCCATCTGGTGCATATGTTTAGTCTGGGCATTGTCTATACCTTTCAGCAAGATATAGTTTCCTTCTTTACTTCTTTTAATTAGGTCTATTTTTGCTTGTGCTTTTTCTGAGATCATGATTGCCACCTCTGCTTTCTTTGCTGCAGCTAAAGCATTATAGATTCTGCTCCAGTCTCTTACCTTTACCTCGTGTTTATCTCTGCTTCAAATGTAAACTGCAGGATTCTAATTTTTAACCCATTCTGCTATCCACTTACATTTTATGCATATGAGTTCATTCCATTCAGTTATAACTATGTATTTCTCTCCACACTATTTTCCCTTTGTTCACTCCTCTTACCTACGCTGTTTCCCTCCTCACAAGTGTTTTACTTCTGATCACTGCTTCCTCCATTCCATCCTCCCTTTTATCAGTCCCTGTCCCATTTCTATTATCCCTATTTCTTTTTACTTCCTTATAGGGTAAGATAGATTTCTGTATCCAAGTGAGTGCGTACGTTATTCCCTCTTTGAGCCAATTCTGATGAGAATAAGGTTTATGCTTTGCCTGCCACAGCACTGCCCCCATCTTCCCCTTCATTATAATAGCTCTTTCATCCCTCTTTTATGTAGAATAATTTGTCCCATTTAATCTCCCCCTCCCTCCTCTTCCAGTGAAATCTCTCATCGCTTTGTTTTTTTGGGGTATCATCTCATTAAAATCACCTTATACCCTCGGCTTCTGTCTATGTATACTCCTAATTGCTCTTGTAGTAATAAAGTTGTTAAGAGATACAAATACCTGGTCAGCTATGTGGTGCAGTGGGTAGAACACCTGTTCATCATTTCTTATAGCATAATAGTATTACATTACTTTCATATACCACAACTTGTTCAGCCATTCCCCAACTGATGGGCATCCCCTCTATTTCCAGTTCTTGGCTACCACAAAGATATTTTTGTACATATGCGATCCTTTTCCATTTTTATGATTTCTTTGGGATACAGTCCCAGAAGTGATATTGTTGGGTCAAAGGGTATGCACATTTTTGTAGCCCTTTGAGCAGTTCTAAATTATTTTCCAGAATAGTTGGATCAGCTCACAGCTCCACCAACAATGAATTAGTGTTCTAACTCTCCCACATCTCCAACATTTATCATCTCTGAATCTATTTTCTAAGTGAGCTGTTTTTCCAGTGAGAAATTTCACATTTCTACTTTTTTTACTTTTTTATTGTTTTATAGTATCTTGATATATCATGGAGTCATTGGTTTCTTCTTCCTCAATTCTAATTTTTAAAGAATTATTTCCTTTAATGAGATTTTGTATTTCCTTTTCTACTTGGCCAATTCTATTTTTAGAGTTTTTTTCCATGCTATTGATTTTTTTCATGATTCTCACACATAACTTTTTTTCTATTTTTTCTTCTACTTCTTTAGTTTGCTTCCTAAAATCCTTTTTAAGCTCTTCCAGGAGTTTCTTTTTGGGCCTGAGACCAAATTATATATTTCTCTCAGGTTTCACACGTAGCCATTTTGACACTTGTCCTCTTTTAAGTTTGTGTCTTGACCCTACCTGTCACTATAATAACTTTCTATAGTCAGATTCTTTTTTTGCTCATTTTTTTTTGCCTATTTTGTGATTTGGTGCTTTTTGTGAGTTAGACTTTGATCCTGCACTGTCCTAAGCTTTTTGTGCTGGGACTCAGGGTGTTATTTCTGGCCTTCATTGGGCTTCAGGACCTAGTTGCTTGCTTGCACTGGATGGTAGACTTCCCTTCTGGCTTGTACTTGGGGAGAGGGGTCTCCCTATAGGCTTTCTCTGGGTATGGGGTTTAGCTGCTGGCCTGCGCCAGGGACAGGGTCTTGCTGATTTGCTATGCAAAATGTCTTTCTGCATCCTGGGGGGAGGCATGTTGTTGTTGTTCTGCCTCAGGGTAGGGTCCTGCTGCTGGGTTGCTATGGAAACAGGGATTCTCTGCAGGCAGGCCCCAGTTTTGCTGTTGGACAGTCCCAGGGCAACTAGTCAGTAGCAGGGTCAAGTCCACCCTGATGGCTTGTGCTGGGGGTGGGGCCACTGGGTAGCCTTGCAAAGCCAAGTAAGACTGCTCATTTGCCTAGGGAGCTGCTTGCTTGCAGGAAGGCAGGGCCTCAGTAATGCAGATGTCCCAGCCTTGGAACCCTGCTGCACACTCCCTGTGTGAAGCTGGCTGCTGCTACTCTCTATCTAGGGACCCCTAGCACCCCAGAGAAACAGACCTTTCCTGTTATGCTGGTAAGCTGCTTCCCTGTTCCCTAGCTCAATTCTCAGGTAGTTTTAAGTTGTTTGGAGGGGAATTTGGGAGGGTTACTTCCGTACTCTGCCATCTTGGCATTGGAAGTCAGGGAACTAGTTCTGTTGCTGTTATGATCATGACTTTACTTTTTCCTTTTATACCAAATTTTTATAATCAGGGTTGGTGGTCAGAAGATATGAGCACAATGTAATTGTGTAACATCTAACTGTTTTCAATCTGAATGTGTAGTGATTTCATATCCCTAAGTAAATTAACGCTTGGACTTGTCTATTAATTACCTGTTAATAGTTACATAGTCATGTATAAAACTAAGTCCCTGAAATATCTTATTCTTTCAGAATGCCATGGGGATGATTAGACAAAGATAAAAAAAAAAGCTTTTGAAACAAAGATATGAATCTATTAATTTGTGAAATTAAAGTCTGAAACCTCCTCTGGTTTTAAGGAATAGAATTTCACTGCAATCAGTCACCTTAGTGGAAAGTAGTATTTGTGTAATATCTATTCCATTTGAATATGGTTAACTGAATATATTTTATTACAGATATATCATCTGATATATGCTGTTCTCTGTATATAACTGGGAATTAATTACTTAGTGTATCTACAGAGACCATCTCAGGTCTTTTGTTAAAATTGAAACAAAGTTGGCCTCTTTTAATTAAATCCATTTTTGTAACCATGGAACCCAGGAGTGAGGCCTCTATCTACCAAGGATGTTGTTATCTATATTTTCAGGATTAGATCCTTAACAGGATCTGGTCTTCTGAAAGGAATTGGAATTAACTGGAGTGGGAAAATTTTGAGAAAGCACATAAGATTAGATGATCATATATGTCAAATGTAAATTATTCTAATGAGATATGTAAAAACTTAAATTCTCTGAAATTTCAAGTGAACTATGACTCCCTAATTTGATGTTTTTTGTATAGCTCTATTATTAATAAGATCAGAACCACAAGGTTTGAGCTGGTTTTCACCACTGAAGAAATAAAATTTGAGAGGCTAACTTGTTATGATCTGTTTTGTAAAAGATTTTATGAGGAATATCTAAGGAATCTCTACAAGTAAGTTGGGAGCAGAAAAGCAAATCTACTGAGGAGAAGTCTCCTGCAGTGCTACCCTGAGAACAAGATCTAGCCTGGAATGGTCAAGAGAAGATGTTTCCAGAGACCAGACAACTAGTTACACAGGACATCTGAGATCTAAGATGAAACATATTGCTTGAATGAACACTGAGAGTGGGTTACTAAAATGCAAGGAGGCTTAATGTTAGTTAATACTGATGGTCATTATTGTAAACTTATCTGTAGACTGAGTTCTCTCAGTTATCTCGGTGTCATGTAAATTTCTTCCCTACAAATCAACCTTGATCTTACATCAACTAGTCGGAAAACTGTGACAAGTCTCTCATTAACAAAAAGGGAGAAATTGAGAAAATGAGATTATCCTAATTCCATTTTGTACTGCTTCTATTCTCTATTACCTATCTGTTGTAAAATTGCCTAAGTCAATGTTTCTTTGTCTCTAAACTTAGTTCAGAAGTTTAGCTAGCCTGTAGTAAGTCAAGTTCAGAAATCCAGTTCTCCCACTAATCACCGAACACCATTGACTCTCTTTGCCTCCCTGGAGCCAAGGAGAAGAATATTGTAACAATTGTGGCCATTCTCTCTTTGGTTATATTGTTTCCCTATTTTTGCTTGTATTGTTCTTGTAAATTGTACCTCTAATGAAGTTCATTGGTAGATCTCTCTGTTTCCTCCATGAGAGTTGGACTGCTTGTGTACCACTTAAGGAACACTGGGGAAGAACCACAGAAGAGTGTATGAGCAGGTCATGATGGGTCAAATATATGATGGAAACCAGAGCCTGAGAAGGTATGGTTATTGTAAACAGCAAAACAGCTGTTACCCAACTGTCCCAGAGGAAACTTAAGCTCCCATAGGAAAACTTGCACGATCTCTGGCACTAATACCCTCTTTGTTGTTTCTGTATAATATGGCCTACATGGCCTACAGGTGGTACAGAGATCTACCACTGTCCTCTTGCCACCAACCAGTTTTGTGAGCAAACTCCCCCAGTTAATCCAATAAACCCTAATAAATCTACACATTTCAGCTTCTTTCTTCAGTATCTCAGTACCTTCCTATAATGGTGGGACTGTTCCTTTGGACAGTTTGCATCTTTATAAGAGATGGTCTAAGGATGGGAGGATGTCCCATTTCATGGGGAATGAGATATGTTCTATAAATGGGCCTTGCAATGGGCATAATTTGCAAGGATTTGGTGCTCAGAGTGACTACCTATCTCACCTCAGAAGAAATTGCTGGAGGGAACTGAAACTCAAAAGAGTTGGAGGGCATGGAACCAGAGAGATTTCATGGCACGTGGAGAAAAGATGATCACAGGGGAAGGTAAAGAGAGGTAATGAACAGTACAATTAGGGACACAGGAAAATGTCTACTATGGAGCAATATTTCTATCCTCTATCATTGGCAGGAATTGGCATTTCTAACAGTGAAAAATGAAGCCAGGGAACAAGGCCTACAAGGCAGTAACATAAAAACTATTTGCAAGAGAGAATGTAAAGTTGAAGCTTTACTTCCCTGAAGAACATGGAAACTACAGAAGGAATAAATGTAAGAGCCATGAATCAGAGTTTTCTTTGAAGTCTAGAGTAGACACAAAGAAGAGAAAAACAATGAAAAGAATGAGGTAAAGAAATCCTTTTTAGAAAAAGGCACAGAAAATCAAATTTAAAAACAAAGAGACTTCTGGTTCACATGACCAAGAAGATGGCAAACTAGGAATTTTCTCTGACCTTTACTTCTCACACCTTTCCAAATCAGAAATTATAAGGCAAAGATAAAGCAACTTCAACTACTTTCATGGTCTGGGACATTCAGGAAACCCCCAAAGGGTAAGCAAGATACATCAACTGATGTCTATACCCTGAGGTCACCCAACACCCCATCCCCCATCCCACCATGCCAGCCAGCTCCAAGGAAACCAACCACAGGCTTGTGACAAAATCTAACCTCATACTACAGGTGTCCCTCCCTCTTTCCAGAGCCACGGAGATCCAGGCTCCAGGCAAGTGAAGTTTGCTGGGGCCACAACAGCTGGCTCCAAGGTGACATTACTCTATGGTATGAAAGAGCTCTGCAGGAAAGTGAAGAAACAGAGGCAAAGGGGCAGGACACACATCTGTGTTTCAAAAAGAACAAAATAGTCCCTCTTCCCTCCTCCCACTTCCACTATCTCCCAGAGTATCAGAGACCCAAACTACAGAAATCAACCCTATAAGCACCAGCCCAGGAGTACTCTGAACTGCCATGCCCAGCCAGAGAACTGAGAAATAGAGGGAGTGGGACAGGATGCCATGCATGTAGGGGAGCTTCGCAGAACTCCACTATGCCTGAGGGAAAGAGCCCAGCATTCACATAAGGCCAAGCCAGTGCCATCCCCTTAACTGTCACTTAGATCAGAGATCTAGGCCAATGAGCCATGAACTACCCAGCGGGGAGAAAGCTGACTGAGCCCCCAGGGAACCACATTTAGCGGTGAGGCAATCAGAAAGTGAAAAATGGGGAGATACAAGGGAAAAAAACCAAACAAAACTGAAATCAAATATCTCAAGAAGAAAACTCAAAGACCTTGAATATAAACAGATAAATTAGCAGTGAAAACATTAACAGCAGAAGAAAATGTGGCCTGCAGATTGAGGAAAGGAGTTCAGGTGTCTATGAATAAATACTGCAAAACATGGGAAAACAATCTAACAGCTGATAAAACAGAAGACCTGGTAGAATGTGAGTATATGGAAATACAATATGATGTTCCTGGGTGCTTTTAAAAGAGAAATGAGAATTATGAGAGCAGAATTTATGGCCTGCACAGCATAAATAATGGGCAAAACAGATATAATGGCAAAACTAATTTTTTTTAAAAAAAAAAAAAAAGGACTTGGGAAGCTAAATACACAGAAGTGATGGAAAATCTAGGGCAGAATGGTCAAACTCTCCATAAAATTCCTGAGCATGGCCCAAACTAGATTCAAATATAATTGAGAAATGTTTAACAAAATAAAAATACAATATAACACAGATAATGTTAACTTGTAGTTTTCTAAATCTATATATGCAGGGATCTTTTTGAGTTACATCACTGATCTACAAGAAGAGAAACAGAAAAGAGTAACATTAAAAGATCAGTTCAAGCAACATACTGATCTCAAATATAGGATGTGTACAGACAATCTAAGGATCATAGGTCTCCTAAAACATGACAAGTCAAAAAACATGAACAGTATAGTGCAAGAAATATCACAAGAAGAGGACTCAGAACCTCTGAATACAAAAGTGAAATACCAAAAGAATTTATAGATCACCTCCAGAAAAAAAAAAAGGCTGCAAACTCCAAGACACATAGTAGTAAAATTTAACAATTCAACTCAGAAACAAGTTCTGTAAATAATCAGGAAAAAAACCTTCAAAGTAAAGGAAATTCAAATAGCATAAGACTATTCTGGACCCACCAGGAAACACAGAGAGGAGTGGGAATAATGTATCCCAAAGAGAAAATTTGTTCAAGATGAAGCCCAGGGCCTACCCTACAAATCTGAGCTTTAAAATGAAAAAAGAGCTGGACATTCAACAAAAAAGTGTTTGAAACGTTCTTAGAAAGAAAACTAGACCTAGAGGTTTGTTTCTTGAACACCCCAGACAATAGAAAGACAAACAAATGGGAAAATACAGAACTAAGCAAACTGCTGAATTGCAAAAGCATATACAGATTTCTCAGTATCATATGGAACTTTTATAAAAACTGCCCTTGTATTAGGGTACAGAGATTTTACAAACAACTGTAAAAAGGTAGAAATGTTAAATACATCTTTTATATACAATAATGTAATGAAAAGTCATTTGTTCAGGCAACTAACAAAAGACATGGCACCAAATGGAAATTTAACAAAGGAATCCTAATTAACAAATGGGTCAAAGAATGAATCACAGAAATAACCATTATGTTAAAGAAGATAATGATAGAAAACCAGAACTTCTAGGATGCAACTAAAGCAGTTTGGGGAGAGATGGGGAAGGAGAATCAATCATATTCCTGCACAAATGCATTATTAAATACGGGGGAAAAGGTTTAATGAGGTGGATATGCATTTTAAAAATTAGAAGGAAAACAAACAAAAGAGGAAATATTAAAAATTAGGAGAGAAATCAGAAACAAAAATCACGGAGAAGTGATATATAAAAGTTGTTTTTTTGGAAAAGACTAACAAACCTGAGAACACAAAAGAAATGAAGAAATTACTTCAAAAATATGAAATACCCAAACTATTGGGGTATTTCAGACTGGACCAGAGAGAGATTTTTGAATAACCCAATCTCTGAAAGGAAACAGATCTATCTGCAAAGGATCTACCAAAGTTAAAAAAAAAACAACAAAAAACTCCTGGTCACGATTCACTGGCAAATTCTATGAAACTTTTAAAAGAATAATTAGTACTCATAGTTCACAAATTATTCTCAAAAATTATTATCAGAATCCTTTTATGAGACACATAATAGTCCTAATACCTAATCCAAGAAAGAATAAAACACAGAAGGAAAACTAAAGTTCCATCATTCTATTGACTCAAAAATTTTAAACAAATTCTTAACAGACTACAATTTCACCAAGAAGTCATTCATTGCGACCAAGAAGAATTTATACTAGGGATGCAAGAATTGGGTAGCGAGGTCAGAGTAGAGTCAGGTAGACTCAGGAAGACATGATTTAAAAAATCCAACCTCAGACACTTACTAGTTGTGTAACCCTGGGCAAGTTAGTTAACCTTGTTTACCTCAATTTCCTCATCTGTAAAATGAGCTGGAGGAAGAAATGGCAAACCACTCCAGAAAACCTCAAATGTGGTCCCGAAGAGTCAGATACAACTGAAAAATGATTGAAATGCAAAGATGGTTTGACATTAGGAAAATAATCAACATAATTAATATTATATTAAAAATTAAAACATCCAAAACCACATAATTATCTCAACCGATGCTGAAAAAAACCTTTGACAAAGTACAACACATAGTTTTGCTATAAACTCTACAAAGTACAGGTACTGTGGGACTTGAAAAATGATAAAAAAAAAAATCTACCAAACCCAAAAGCAAATATTATATGCAATGAGCATAAACTTTTTCTAATAAATTTCGGGGTGAAGTAAAGATTACCCATTTTCTCTACTTTTTATTTGATATAGTTATGAAAATGCTAGCAACAGCAATGAAGCAAGAAAAAGAAATTTAAAGCACAAACATCAGTAGAAAGGAGATAAAACTATCCCTATTTGTTGATAAAATGGTATTCATGGAAAATCCTAGGGAATCAGCAAAGATATTAATTGAGACAATAACTTCAGCCAAGTTGCAGGTTGCAAAATAAACTCTCAAAAATCTATACAACAAAACCCAAGAAGCAAAAATAGAAAGGGATATCCCATTGCAAATAACAACAAAAGGCACAAAGTATCCAAGAATCAATCTATCAAAGCACACAAGACTTGCATAGACTTAATTACAAAATGTTTCTTAAATAAAAAAACAACAGCTGGAGGAATACCCAGTGCCAATATAATAAAAATGACAATACTACCAGAGTTAATTTACACTTTTATTGCTATACTAAACAAATTACCAAGGGGATACTTTATAGAACTTGACAAAATAACAAAATTCATTTGGAAAAACAAAAGATCCAGAACACAAGTGTCAAACACACAGACCACAACACTCCCAAGGGCAGCCAAAACAGATTACAATATAAATGGGAACCAATCAAATAAGCAAGGGGATATTTTACTGAACTTGATGAAATAACGAAATTCATTTGGAAAAGCAAAAGTAGACTATGACTATTATCAAGGGAAATGATGAAAAAAAGGAGGGACAAAGAAGGAACACTAGTACTTTCAGCCCTCAAACTATATTATAAAGCGGCAGTCATCAAAACCATTTGGTGTTGGTTAAATAAGAAATCAATGAACAGACTAGGCAGAGGAGAACTAGAATAAATTGAATTCAATAATCCAGTGTCTGATAGAAATGGAAAACATAAAGTCCCCAGGAAACATGTCCTTATTTGACTAAAAAAAATTGGAAAACTAGAAGGGAGTCTGGCAGAAAACAGGTTTAGATCAACACCTTAAAATATATTCTGCAATACATTCTTAATGGATATGGGACCTTAATATTAAATATCATGCTATAAAAAAATTTGGAGATAAACGGATACCATACTCTCACAGCCATTGGGAAGATATAATCTTAACCAAACAAGAGAAAGAGGCAGTTACAATGGATAAAACTAATAACTCTGATTACTTGACACTTGAAAAGTTTCTACAGACAAAAATTAATGCATTATCTTATTTCCTTAAGAAGGGAAGCAGTCAAACAAAAAAATCTTTGTATCAAATTTCTCTGATAATGGTTTGGTATCCAAGACAATAAACAACTATTAAATATATATGACTAGAAGCCACTCCCCACTATACAAATGGTCAAAGGTTTGAACATTCTCAAAAGAATGCTCCAAATCACTAATGAGAAGGGAAATGCAAATCAAAACGTTTCACGGTGATATGAAAGGACAGACACGGTAATACACTGTTGGTGGAGTTATGAAATGGTATGATCATTTTGGAAAGCTATTTGAAATTATGCAAATAAAATTATTAAATGTCTATATCCTTTAACCCAGAGGCTCCATTATAGGTTATACCCCAAGGAAGCCATTGATAAGAATAAAGTCCCCATGTACTCCAAAATATTTACAGCACCACTTTCTGTGACAGCAAAAAATTGACTGGGGAAGAGCTAAACTTAATGGAACATTACTGTGCCTTTAGAAATTATATATGACTAAAGAAAAACATGGAAAGATCTACAACTGCATGGAGAGATGCAGTAAGCAGAGATAAGAAAACAATATACACAGTAACTACAATATAAATTGTAAAAACAACCACAAAAAACTAAAAGTGAATGTAATAAAATTGTAAAGATCAAGTATAATTTGAAGAGATGAAATGTCCAACCTACCCCTTTCTTTGTGGAGGTGAGAGATCCACAGGTGTTATATATTTCACTTGCTTTCACCCTTTTTCAACATATTCATCAGTTGTGCTGTTTTTCTCCCTCTTCAGAAAATACTATTTGCTATAAAGTATGATTCTCAGGAAGGGGGAAAGATACAGGAGGAAATTACCATGATGCAAGAAAATCAAATGACATCAGTAAAGACTTATTTTAAAAAGTGACTTCTATGAACAGATGCAGAATGATTTCAAATCAGCACCAAAATATACATAATGTCTATTATATACAAAGCAAATCAAAGAGTAAAAGACAACAGAATTCAGATGAATGTAGTGACCAACTCTGAAACATCTCTTGACAGAAGTGCCTGAATATATGTGTAGAATGACACATATGACATCACAGATGGTTGATGTGTCTGTTCTTAACTATTTTTCTTCGTTACAAGTGGGGTTTCTATATGAAGGAGCAGGTAGCCAGCACCACAGGTATTTAAAAACAAAGCATCAACAAATAATTTTTAAAATACCAACAAAAAAGACCAGGTAAGGCAGGATACAAAACAAGGGCAGGAAATGACATATGGATGGAGCCAAGTGATTCATTTCAAATTTTGATTTATTGGTTTATTACATCTCTGGATCTGGAGTTGTGAAGTAGAATTCTCTGACTGCAGAATGCTCAGAATTCTTCCCACAACTGCACGTGATCTATTTGGGACCATGAGGAAACATTTAAGAAGAAAAAAAATCTGTACAGAAGTGGAATAAGTGGCAAGAAACAGAATGCTAACATTACACTTAGTACAATCACTCCACAGAGTCCAATTGGATGATGTCATATCTCTAACTTGCACACACTTCATAGGCTGGAAAAGTTTTATTGACAGGCTTATTACTGCACATGCTTAAATAAACTACAGTAATGGTACAAGGTACATGATTGTGTGATTGTAACATGGCCAATTTGCCCTGTCACTATTATCTTATGAACATCTAAGGCTACAAATGGAGTTTAATTTCCAAAAGTTTTCTGGTTAAAAATCAAGGGAAACACCAAAGTACAAAAAAAAAAAAAAAAAAAAAAAAAAAAAAAGCAGTAGGGTTGGTAATGAAGTCATTATCAAAGCCTTTAATGCTCTGGAACCTGATGGGTGCCTAATTGCAGCACAACAAGGAAATCTGGGGGTACTTTGTAGACACTATTAATGAGCCATAAGTCTAAGAGCTGCTGGGAGGTCTCTTAGCAGCTGGATGGAGTAATGTTAATTTTTACAGTAAGTATACAGAACACCACACATTTCTCAAAGGATCTTTACCAAATGAAAGTACTTACATTATTGTCTTAAGTATCTTGACATTTCATCACACCAAAGTTTTAATTATACTTATCTAGATAATTTCTAAGTGTAGAGGCTCTATACCAGAAATGGGGAAACTAAAAAAATAAATAAATTTAAGCATCAGACAGAAAACATCTATGCCAGTATGGTATATTAAGAACACTGGATTTGGAATCAGAAATTCTGGATTCAAATCTAGACTTCACCACCTATGTGAAGGGCAGGTCACTTCCTTTTTCCAGTCCTCAGCAGTGGTATGAAATGGCCTCTAAAATCTCTTCTCTAAACCAGGATCCTGGTATGTGTGTGATGTTTTCTGTGTACCATCAGTGCTCAAGAAAGAAAAACATCTCAACATCTAACCTACACTAGACCTGTATCTGTGTTACAGACATGGGGTACATTTACAGCTTACTGAAATAAGCTAGCCCAGCCTTGGGTAAAGAAGTAAGGCCTGGCAACTTAAAGAGCAGCATGTAGCTAGCTGCTGCTCCTACCCATCAGAAACTTGATGGAATATAGTACTCAGTGTTTTCATGTTAGAGAGAAAAAGGCTTAAAATGACACTCCCCTCCCCATTTAGCTACTTCAAAAATCAACAGTGCTTCAAGTCCCAGTATAAAGTATTTATTTAAACTCAACATTAACACAAAACCTTCCTTTAAATTCATTTGTTTTTACAGTAAATAAAATTGTATTTCCCTCCTCCCCATGCATGATCACTGTGTATTAATCTACGTCTTTTAACTGTGAAAAAATAAAGTGTTTCCCCCCCCCCACCCCCTTTTGTAATTATATTGGTAATATCTGGCATACTGCACTGCATCATAAGGTGATAAAATGTAGACTTGCTAATTCCTGGTCTGCAGTTATTCCTGTAATTAATTTCTTGTCTTTTTTCTCTAAAATGTTAAGTTAAAGGAATCATTCACCCAATAAAAATAAATATTGCATTAAGATAGAAATTAAAGTTCTGCAGTATCCCTTTTCTTTAAATGACATTTCAAAAGTGGTTGTACTTAAGAAAAAGGCAGGGGTTGCTGGCTTGCTTTATTAAACACAACTGTCACCTTACACACATATACAACTAACACTGTCAAAGTCCATCAAAGGCAGCAAATTCCCATGGATGAAGGAGTAAGATCAACAACATGAGAATCTGTTATGTATAAAACGAGTAGCATGGACTTCTGTATCTTCAGACCCTTACCTACATGCTACAAAGATCCATTCAAATTAAAGCAAAACTTGGAACACACACATTGGAAAGATTAAAAAAAAAATCAGTTTTGATGGGCACAAGTTAAATTGTGATTTGAGATAGCCAACTCTTTTGTTTTCCAAAGATCTGCTGCACTCCAAAAGGTACTTAGCTTGATGTTATCTAGCCAATGAAATGCCCTTTCTTTTGGCATGCCTTGAAAAACATTTGGCACCAGGCTCAGAGAAAAAGCTAAAAACTACCCTGGCCTTTCAAGACATTCCTTTGTGACAGCAAAGGTTAATGTGTCATTTTCCCCCATAAGAAACTGAAACAAAATGATTTTGGAAGGGTAAAGTAACAGTAATGCCTGTGCTTTATTTTGTATTAATCTGAAAAGGAATACTGCATTTGAAACCATAAATGACTATATAACTCAATCAAAAGTCACTGGTCAGCATACTGAAAGGCTGCTAACAATCACTCCAATCACTTCTTCTGGCTACCCTTTTTACATAAATAATACAGACCAAAACATTATAAACATCTCAGCAGCCTTCTTTTAACAGAATGGAGAGCCCTCCTAGTTGTGAAAAACAAAATTTTAGGGCTCATATTCTGAAAATGTCTTTTGAGTTATCAAGTTGTCTGATTCATGCAGTTCCTAGTGAGAAAAGTTTTCAATCGAGTTCAATAGGACTGCTATCTTCTTGGCCATCTTCTGCATCCTCTTCCTCCCCTGATCCCATAAGACTGTTCAAAAGGTTCCCTACAATGAAATGAGAAATGAATAACACAAAGAAGGTTATAATCATCTCAAAGTGCATTTTTAAAGGATCCAAATTTATCACTTTCAACTAAGAACCTAAAAAAACTTTTAAAGGAGTGTTTAGTCATTCCTGGTAAAACCAACATAAGCAGATACATTATAAGCCACTGCCACCTAGACAGCCTCACCAGTCCCTAAATTATTCCCAGATACAAGTGATAGTACTTGTTCACATGATATACTACAGCAAGGCAAAAGATATTACAGTTCCTTAACATAATTTCTGCTGTTACCTGAGTAAAGTATGCCTTTTAGTTGGGCACTGAAAAAATGATTTCTCATGGGGCTACTATCTTGTGCTTAGAGATGGAACATCTAGCTAAAACAAAACATGTATGACAATATGGATTTAAATTCAAATGTGAATCAAGGGTAGTTAGATTAGTATTATTTGCAAATAAATTTCCCTCAGACTTTTTACCTAATAAGCCTCCATAGGATGACGTCTGCTTGGGTGGTACTCCAAAAAAGAGCTGTCCTATTCTATCAAGATACTGAAAAACAAGAAAGAGATGCTACTGTCAATTTATAAATAATGAAAAAGGGAAGCTTGACCTACATAGCTCACACACATCCATCATTTTCATGACTCAACTCCCAGTGCTTTCAACAGTCAATTTTCGTTAAAACTGTATCTTCAACAAGGGTAACACCATTCTATATTACTGAGGGCAAAAGTAGGTTTGTGAAGTACTTTGCATTTTAAATCATATATATTGAATAATAATCCAACTGTTAAAACAAAATACAGCTGGCTACTAACCTCATTGTACATAGGATCTCTCTTGAGTGAGGGCTGATACTGCTCACATAATACTGTAAATACGGTTAGTTTACCTCTGAAAAAAACAAAGACAAAAGAATGATGAAATCTTAGGACAGAAACCAAAATGCTGCTGCTAATAAAAACACAACAAAATTTACCCTTCAACGGCCAGCAGCAGAAACCAGATAAAATTGAGCAAGGGTTGTACAAATGGAGGTCCCTTCTGTATTGAAGGATGTTTCTGTGTATATGTTGTGAATACCACTGAAGCACTGCTTTTATTTTTTAAACAGAGAAACCTAAGAAAAAAAAATTAAGAAAATGCTCTATTTTAGGAAACCATAAGAAATAATATGATTTCTTATTTTAAAATTTCACAGAAAGGTCAAAATACATGGTTTATCTAAAGGAATTCATTTCTTTGTTTTTTTTTATTAATTTTTACAAGCAATTATTATCTCTATCAAAAAGAATTAAAAAGAACTGGTCCAAATTAGACAAAACATTTGTCAATTTGATCTAATCCAAAGATCTAAGAAGGATTCCCACTTACACCAATCACCTTCCTGCACACAATAATGAAAAGATGTATCCCTTGGAAAAACTTCAAATACTATATGGCTATTACACTTGCATAGTACATAAGGGCAATGCCAGTATAATACAGGCAAATTCCATATATATCATAATTTCTAAAGATCATATTAGTCCTTTGGGTCAGGAAATAAGCATAAATAGCTTCTGTTTAATAGTCAAAATATCACACTAACTTTTTATTTTCTATGCTGTATATCTATAATTGTATATAATTAAAAATTTTCATCTTAAAATCTCCACAAAAAATAATCTCAGAACATTTTGGGGGTACAAAAACAGGTTACCTATAATTGATCAATTCATTAAAAACATTAAGTTTGGTTCTAGAGAGAATATTTAGACCAATAAAAAGTTCTATGCTTTAAACTTTTATACCAATTAAATGTCAAGGTACTGTTGTACAGCTTATATTTTCCAATATGCTCTAAGATGCTTGAAGGCAAGAACACATCTTAGATGTTCAACATATACCTTTATCACAAAAAGCTATGTGGGGTAAAGGTATTACGCAAAGCAAGTACACACCAGAGTATTAAGTTCTGCACTTGAACTTATACAAAGTAAATCCTATTCAAATGCATCCATATGCTGAACCAAATCAAGTTTTAGTAGAACAGAAAAATAAATTACAGATGTAAAAATCATGCATAAAGAAGAAATAAGATTTGGGGAAAAAAAATCACATAGCCCAAGCATCTAGGATTGATGACTTTTGCCCTGCTTAGAATCTATAACACATTTAAGTTAGTCTCTTGCCTTTGCTTCCTCTGTCTTTTAAGGGAGTTTCCACTTCTGTAAATCCATCATCACACTTTAAAAATTAATAAAAAGTCAATGCTATGCAGAATTTTAATCGCTATTTACAAGCAAAAATGCTTGTAAGAAAATCAAATTTAAAATCAGGGTGTTGTTCTTATTCAGAGTAAAGAAAACCTTTCGGCATTTCTTATAATTAATTAAATGTGTATTTCCTTTCAGAAACAAATTGGCTTAGAAGAGAAAGTAATGACTTTGTTTTGTTTTTTTCAAATACATTTTGGAAATGAGGGTAATCTAACTTGTATGTCTTTCAAGGTAATTCTTGTGCTGCTCAATTAAAACAAAAAGTGACTTAGAAGCTGAAATTAGTTATCACAAAAATTAAGACTTGCAAAAAGTTTTGACCTTCAAAGGGTATTAGCAAGGCATGGTTCCTGGGGAAAAAAAAGTATTAAACTTACAGTCTACATCTTAAGATTTTCATTAAAGGCACAAACATTCTGCATTTCAAATCATTCTTATCAAATGATAAGCTGCAAACTACTTTTTAAGGTGCTCCAGAATACAAGGTAATATAATCAAATATTTTTCAAAGTAAATACTCTTCAAACGAACAAAACAGGAACACCTACTGTAAGACCGCCTGTGCTACAAACATGTCCACCTCACTGCGATATCCTCGAGAGGCAGAATATTCTACTAACATATTTGCACATCCTTCTCCATCTGTGGAGTGCAGGAAATGATACCGAGACTCACAATAATTCTGTTCTAGAAAGGAGGAAAAGAAAAATATTTAGTATTGTTTTGATAGTTTTTAAAATAGCACTAACTTTTTTGTCAAACATTTTCTGCTAACATTATTTTACAGCATAGCTCAAGATCAAATTAAGATCTTTTATCTGAAACGGAAGAAAAATTAGTTTGACAGTTATTAGTTTAATAAAAGTTCTACAGCCAAAAAAATTAATGACAACAGCCCACTTGAAGATAAAACATTCCCACCTATGAAAAGAAATTATTTGAAATTCACAGGCCTGCTGAAAGTAAAGACTGAGAGAGATGTTCTTGAACTAAAAACAAACAAAGGTGTAACCCTAACCTTACTTAAAAACTAATTAGGACATGAAAAAATTCACTAAGAAATAATGTGAGTCCCTACCCCAATTGTTTGCTAACCATCTTCCCTATAAGAAATAATCTATCTTTGACTTATACATTTTGACTAAAGAATTAATTTCAAAGCCACAGCATTGAAAACAGATGAGCAAATTCATTCATCCTGTTAACCGTTTTTTATCAATTCTAATTCATATACAACTGAGCCACAAAAATACAAAATAGAAAAGTCTCTGATATCAAGAAGTTATCTAATGGTTATTAGTTTTTTGTCAACCAATCCTCATCCTAACTGTACCTTCAGTTCTTGAAATTCTACCTATTTTCAAGGCATAGATCAAATGTCTCTTCTATAAAACTTACCTCCTTCCCACTTCCACCCCCCACCCCCAGCTGGAAATGCTTCCCACACTTCTTCTAAACTATATGCTTCTGCTTTCATCATTTTTAAATTTGAGCTACAATTATGTGTATGCTGTAGTCCTCTTTACAATTTACTGAGAACTAACACCCTGCCTTGTTGGTTCTTGTGTCTACATTGGTGACTAATAAATAGATCTTGTCACATAGGAGTAAATACTGAAAACATAACCACTAGTTATTGATGATTCCAACCAAAAAAACTGAATTTAATACTTTCCAACAGTGACTCAAACCAGTCAATATTTTCAAATGTTAATATTTATAATCAAGGCACAAAATCTTTGCTTTAGCTAAAAAAGAGATTTTCCTTCACAAAAGAACAAATTGAAATTCTAAATTCATGAATTTGTTAATAGTTCTGTAAAGACTTTAGATACAGTTCAAGCTTCTTAAGTAGAATTATTTTTTCCAAATTTAATCATAAAGCATACATATGGGAAGAGAAAGGCAAAGGAGAAATTTAGAGGAATAAAATAAATCTCTAAAAAAGGTGAAAAGATCCAGAAAACACTTCATATAAAAAAAATAAAAACTGCAAAGATGGAAAAAATTATCAATACAGAATCCATAACTAGATCAAGCCAAAATAAGACAATACTGATGACATGTTTTATGAAATGATTAAAACAGAAATAATAAAAATTATGTAGTACAAGTAAAGAATTTCTTTCTACAGTCTATCTGAATCCTAGCTTTTAAAATGTTTATTTATGGCATGTGGAATAAAAGGCTCATGTTAGAGATTATCTAATCATAACGAGAGGCAGCATGGCACAGTGGGAGGAGAGTTAGCTTCAAAGGCAGAAAGACCTAGGCTGAAGTTCAGAGAGGGCTCTGACACATACCATCAGGCTGCTATGGCCTTGGACAAGACATTTAACCTCTGGAGGTTCTGGGATGCACTGGTAGAAACAACTTCTTCCATGAGTTTCACTGACCCAACAAAATCACAGACCAGTCCCCAGCCTCTTAATAATAGCTGATACTCATGCCCTACTCGATATATACCATGTCTTCTGACCCTGGGCACAGTACGATGACTGAGCAAATTAAAAAGAAAAAAATCAGAACTTTTTCACAGAAATGTACAAAAAAGGGAAGAAAAATTCCCTTAAAACATGCCTTTTGTCCTGAGATTCCAGATACTCTTTTTAACTTAAAAAACAAAAGCAAAAGAAAAAGTCACTTCAACTATGCTCAGAGATGATTAATTATTTTCATTACTGAACCTCTTTCTAACTAAATGCTGAAAAGGCTACCATATAATTACCAAAAAAGATTGATCAAGTTACCAAATTACCAAAAAAAATTGATCAACCCTCTGCATGTGGTAAGGAGAGACAAGGGAATGACAGATTATTTTATATAATGAATATGGAGCTAAAGAAGAAAGGCAGAGTGGAGGGCAGTGGAATGAGAGATCGAATTCCAGTTTTCCAATTTACTACCTTGGTGTGCCCTTGGTCAAATCATAACTTCTCTAGGCCTCAGCTACTCATTTCTAAAATGAGGAAGGCCTTAGATTATATGCCCACAATTTCACTGTTGTTTTTCCTTCTAGTTTCACTACTTTCAAGAATAATAAAGTCTTTACAGATTTCTGCTAAAAGAGAAGGAAAAATCTGAGGAAAGTTAAAGATGACTGACAATATCCCATATTTTCTGAAACAGTTCTTATTTCAAAAAAAGAAAGGCTACTTCTAATGAAACCTTACCAAAGAAATACCTCCAGACCATGTGTCCTGATGTTTGCTTCAGAGATTAGTCACTTTAAATATGGAAAATGAATGGAAAAGCTCAGTAGCTCCAGGTTGTAAGAGAGCACTTGTCTATCAGATCCATTTCAATTTCCATTATAATGAATATAAAAATTCTTTGAGATGACCATTTTCATCACTGATATGATACTTGAGGGCCCAAGAAAAATCTGTTCTCTTAAATACTCTCAACTTGTTTACATAATTAATTTACATTAAGAAGAGCCTGCAATGTAAAGATCAATTTCAGCCTAACTCTCTGAATTCCAAATGACTGGCAATTAAGGAAATTTCATTACACTACAATTAATTTCAGCATAGTTAGCTAAAGTAGCAAATCAAAGTATTTCTAAAAGTTTACTGAATGCCAAGAGGTTAAATAGAAGGAGAAAGTAGACATCTGGGTTTGGAGGGCACATGCTTCTTGAAGCATTTTAAAGAACATCCCACCCTCTATATCCCAATCTAGAGTTGTAATGGACTATTTTAATTGTAAAGTAAAAATAAAAATAAAGGTCAAGCGGCCACACCCTTCTGAATAGTCCATAAAAGGTTATATTTACGCAATTAATCTCTATTATTCAACAACTCATTGTTTTACATTTATGTAACGTGACATTTCTAAGCACTTTCACAAACATCCTTTCACTTCATATAATCTGCAGTTAATCTAAGCTAAAGGGACCCTTTTAAAGGTCATTTAGACTAGCCCTTTTAATTTACAGAAGGGGAAACTGAGACCCAGAGGAGTTAAATGATTCAAAAACAGTCACACAGGCATTAAACAGCAGAGCAGACACATGAACCTAAATCTTCTTGACTTCCAATCTAGTGCCCCCCTGAAGCACCTATGAAATTATGACCGATCACAAGATATTCTACAGCTAACACTCCAATTTTAAAATGACCCAAAGGAAAGATTCTTACCTTTCCATAGCGTGATGGCCAATAACTGGTGTAGTTTTGGATGACCCAATTTCCCTGATCCACCACTGGACCATTTCAGTGCTCTGGATACAAATGCCACTCTTTCTGGAGAATTTGGATCCATCAGACTAAACACTTTAGCCAAATTTTCTAAAAGCAACATAAACATACATCCTTAATCAAAGAAAACACATTCTGAGTGTTCTGTGAATACACTAAAGCTTAAAAATCAACTCTTTTACTTTAAAAGAAAGTTGCCGAGCATTAAAAAGACATATATGTACCAAATGTACTATTTAAATTCATATTAATTCTGTGAATTGTTAACATCCAATTGACCTCTCCGCTGCAGTGCCAGAAGCCACACTCTCCCTTAGTGAGTAGGAAGGGAAAAAAAATATTTCCTGCCTCACTGCTTAGCCCAGATGTGATCAAGTAGGGGGCAAGGGAAGGCTGCAGTGGGGAGGTTGGCCCCTGTGGAAGAATGAAACCTAGAATGGGGCAACACTATCAGGGACTGAGGAGTAAATGTGCCAGGATGGAGTCACAGAAATGTTATAGACTCCTCAATTTTATTCTCCATTTTGTCGACAGGCCTCTGGAAGAGTAGTGGAGGCAAGGGGTGGCTAGGCCTCTCCATATTCTTTCCAGCCGGGAAGCTCACAAAAAGGGCTTCACGAACTGCACGCTTACCGAATTAGACAGTCCGCCAAGCAAAGTTTCTTTGACAAAATGGCCGACTCGCGGGCAATGCGCACATCACCTCGCTGACTGGATGGGAAGCCGCTGTCCATCAAAGCGGCGGAGAGGTCAATTACTGTGCAGACATTACATGTTGCTCCTGTGTTGGGGGAGAGGACAGTGCCAAAAATCATGCTCCACCTATAAAACATAGTATGTTTGCTAAGTGTGCCAGTATGCTCAGCACTAAGTCAATCAGAAACTAGGATCTTCAGTTGTGAAAAGTGCTGTGATGCTTCTACAGCAAAACTAACGCCACACCACATCACAACTCAAGGCACCAAAGGGGAGTTAAAAGACTTAAGGAATCGTTACATCGGTGATCAGCTAAAAATAATCTCTAAAATGCAGATGTACTTTAAGCACTGTAAAGCTCAACACAGTAAAATTCTCACCCAATAGCTCATCAGTTACTTTGGCATCTGATGTCTCCAAGGACTCTAAGACCAGCATGGAAAGATCGGCAGCGCTGTTTTGCTACAAAACATACCCAAACAAGAAGCATACTGTTAGTCAGGAAGCTCTGATTAGTTTCCAGAAACAAAAACGGGATGCTTTAGGTTTTCAGATGCATGTGCTAAACAAGCAGTGCTAACCAGTTTTTCAAATGATTCAAAACCTGTGAACAGATAAATGAAGCTGTTCTAGACAGAGTCATTATGTACTGGATGCACTGCAACTGACTATTGCTGTTCTTTGTCCTTTGTTCTCAAAGAGGACCATGACATCACAGATGCCATGACATGCAAGTGAACTGGATCACAGTGAGGCAGGGCTGTGCAAAGTCACCAGCCTCACTCTCTCCTCCAGAGCCACCTGGGTCCAGTGGCCAGATATATAGATCAGGGCAACTGGAGACAGCCCAGGATGCAGTGGGCGACCATGGCGTTTTCTAGCTCAAGTCTTTAACAGGTCTCAGTTTGACTGAGGCAATGCCCATTCAGTTGACTAAGGCTTAATAAAAAATGAGGAAGAGAATGGTCTCCTTACCCAATAAAAAAAAAAATAGATCTGGGAGAGAAAAACTTTAGGATTACTCCAGTGTAACTGGCTACCATTTCAGTGAACACCTATGAGGTATTTCTACCTATAACACTGCTGATGAAGCACCCACAAAGGCTGGAGCCAAAACTGTGAAAGCAACACAAAAAAAGCAGGCTCCATGTGGCTGTTATTGCAGATGTGGGTTTCTATTCAATACGAACAACCAGGTTACTGCTGTCAAAACTGATTCAAAATGGGACAGAATGCATAGCACCAGCCCACAGCGTGCCGCCTATTAGTCTTTTTCTTTAGCATTCACATTTCAGTTTTTTCTAGAACAGAAATAGAAATGAAAAGTCACTTACTTGACTGTGACTGAAGAACAACAATGCCCCTGAGTACATTAGTTCTCTTGCTTCTATGTGTTTGCCTTGTGACATGTACCTATAATAATGAAGAAAAAACAACACTGAAACAGTCAAGTTACTCTGTATATCCAAATTGTTCCAAATGGACATTACATTCCTCACATCACTGACAGAGTCTAACAATTTCATTCAAGTTCACAAAACAAAGACATACAAGTTTTCAAAGAAGTTATAACTGGATGGCTAGATGGCACAGTGGATAGAACACTAGGCCTGGAGTCGAGAAGACTTACTAGCTGTATGACGACTCTGGGCAAGTCACTTAACCTGCTTGTCTCAGTCTCCTCATCTGTAAAATGAGCTAGAGAAGGAAATGGCAAACCACTTTAGTATCTTTGCCAGGAAAACCCCAAACGGGGTCATAGAGTCAGACACAACTGAGACAACCAAACAGCAACGAAAAAGCCAGTACCAAGTTTGTGCTTTACTGCATACACAATTTTATACCGGGGATGGAGATGAAATCCAAGGACCAAAGTTCAAATCCTGCCCATTCCACTTACTACATAACTCAGGCAAATCAATTAACTTCCCTGAGCCTCCGCTTCATTTATGAAATGAGAGAGCAAGACTCTAAAATGTCTAAGGCCCCTTCTCCCTCTAACACTCAAAGATTTCTGTGAAGTGCCATCAGCCCCAAGGAGGTTTTTATTCCCACAGGGGCTCTCTCCTTAACATAATACTTTTAGATCACCCATAATTCATCCTTCAAGGGACTGTAGTGGCCATGGTCTCTGACACACACTTGTTACCAAAAATCTGAAGGGGAGCTCTGAGTTTCTCACACACTGCCAAAAGATTGCTTGGAGAAGGGAAGGATGATAGCAAGGAAGTAGCACACTCTTACTAATTTAAAAACATTTATTATCCAGCATCTATTTGCACACGAATTTTAGATGAAACAAGATCTCCGTCCCCTCCAGGTTTACCGTCAGACAGGCACCACAAATCTGGATATGACACAAAGTCAATGGAAGTAAAATATCAAATATGTAAATAGTATCAGCAGTCAGTCCCTACACATACACACAAACATATATATATATTTATATACACATAAAGTACACACTTGGAGAGCTGAGTGAGAAAGGTAGACCTAAGAGTTCAAACCCTGAAAGGAATTAGCCATCTCCATTTTTCATTAGTCTTAGAAAGCTGCACAAATTTTCAGCTATTTGTATGATAGGAGACAGAAAGTTTAACAGGTTGGGGGAAACAACATTCTAAGGATACAAAGTTGCCTTGAAGAAGGATAATACTAAAGTGAGATTTGTGGATGAAAGATTTAAAGCAAGTGTACAGAGAAAAGTACTGGAAATAAATTATAATATAGGAAATAAGGAACAATGGCTTGTTCTGAGTTGGAACAAAGTAATCAATCCCACTAGGTCAACAGCATTAGAAGTGGCAAAAAGCCACTCCTCTACTTAATTTCCATTCAAAGTTCTATTGTGTAAGAAAAAGAGAATGTCTTTAGCCTTACTTACATCCTTCAAAATCTTCTGACAAACATAACTTGTTTCTTGCTTTGGGAGAGCCAGAGAAGTAATACTAGAGGTAGTGAGTGTCAAAAATAATAATAAACCATTAGTCAAATGGATAAAAGTTAATAAAATTGATTTCTCTCATTTTTCCAGGACATATGCAGAGTCCATAAATATGAACTGCTTTTCACTTCTAAAGAATCTTTCTATTCTAGACTAAAGCTCCTTCAGGCTTCTAAAGATAATAAATGCATATGGTACTTTAAGGTTTGCAAAGTACTTTTATATATTATCAACAACCCTAGGTTGCTCTTATTATTCCCATTTTATAGGAAAGCTAGGCAGCAGACAGAAAATAAGTAACTTGCTCAGAGTCATAAAACTAGTAAGTAACTCACAGGAAGGTGGTCTTCATTAACAGTTGTAAAATCTGGGGATCAACTTCAACTCTCTGGTCCTCTGGTGGCAATCAGAATACGTTACATCCCAGGGCACAGACTCAAAGTTTCTCTAGTGTGAAGAATGGCCCCATTTTCTATGGGTTGGGCATGATTCACGTAACTGTAGAAGGCTGCTTTTTTGCTATCCTGTGTTTCATTGTGGCCCCTCTCTGGAAACTACACAAGTAGGAATTGTGAACATTCCCCACTGGCACAGCCTTTGAAACTAGAATCACCTCAAAAACAAGATGAAGCATTACAGAAAGACTTGAATGGAGAAGAAAACTTAGTAATAGAGTTAAACAAGAATGACACCACATCTGTGAAAGCAGGGCACCGTCTTCATACTTAAAAGCCTGCTTACGGGACAATAGAGTAGGTTGCCTACTGTGTGTTACCATGCCACCACACAATTACAACAACAGATTTACCTACAGAGAAATTGGTTTGACTATACACACAAAAAAATTAGTCTTTTTTTCTTTACACTTTCTGTGAGTATTATCTCTTCTAGTTCTTGCCAAGATATTAACACATAAGCCCATATACTCATTTTAACTTAAATCTAAACCCATATAATCTTATATCCTCTTAGTTACTGACTTATGGGAAACAGTCAAAGTCTTTTAACTTTCTATTTAATCCAGGAACTAAATATTGCTGCATATTAGGGGGAAAATCTACATAACTGTGGTGAGAAAAGAAAAACATTAAATCAGGTAAACATCCAAAATGCCTTTAGCTGTTTCGCTGCCATGTTGGTGGTGATGTAGGAATTTAAGGAAGGAATTCAAGAAACTTGAGTATAGGTCTACTTTACCTTACCAGGCTCTATTCAATCAATGAATGATTTGATAAAGTTCAGTAAATGCAGGATCAAATAAGAATAATGAAATGTGTCTGTAAAAGCAGAGGGACTGTCTTTATATTTCACAGTCTGCTTGTAAGATAATACAATAGTTTTACTATAAAGCTGATTTCTTTTCTGTCATATCTTTCAACTGATTTATTATGTATTTAATATAGTTATCTAATATTTTAAAATGCACTGCATATAATGTGCTATAGACGTTGAAAGATCACTTAGCAAACACTACAAGATCTTAGAAGACTTACAAAACTACTATTCAGCACCTCTTTAGGGTAATTTTTAGAAACAATATTTTCATTTTTCAGTTCCAGGTGGTCTTTTAAAACATTATTTAAAACATAAATCACACACAGTGATTAAATGAAAAATGCAAACCTCTTTCATACTTTTAGATCATCTCCAAACAATCTGGCTACAGAGGGAGATACTCTTCCAAAAATATCACAGGAAAAATTTATATTAAGAAAAAATAAAACCCAGTAATTTGGGCCAACTTTAGGCTCTAATTCTCAAATAAATGGATCAATATGCACAAGCAAAAGCAGGAATGTGTCAAAAATCTGGGCTCAAGTACAAATATCCAAATCATCACCATTTATATAGACAACTGTCAACAATCTGTAATTTGTAATGGAATCCATATATGTCCTAATTCTGTGCTCCCCAGAACTACCCAATTCCACAAGATATCCATCCCTGGAAGTTCTAACACTAAAGACAGTATGGTCAATGTGAGTGCTAAATTACTTATAGTGAATCAGTAGGATACATCAGTATAGGCATTGGTAGATATGAAAAAGACAAATACAAACAGAAAGATTCCATCACTCTAAAAATATGAAAACCTTCTCTTGAAGTACAGAATCTGTAGGCAGTCACTCATCATTAGGACATTTTCACACAACTGGTAATAACTGAGCTCTTGGGGTTAATGGGTATAGTAATTGAAATTTTTTGTGCTGATCCTTCAATACATTAAGAATGAATCAAGTATTCATCTTAGAATGGAGAGGATAAGGGAAAGGGGCCACAAATTAAACACAGCATGGCTAATGGTTTTATATAGTTACTTGAATCACACCCCAAAACCATAGAAAATGCTTCAGACTACTCTGAAATGTTCTCTGATCCCTAACGTATGAGCTAGTGGTTCTGATCCTTTCTTTTAACTGACACACCCCACTGGCTTGATTTCATGACAACCCAAAAAAAAACTCTTATTGACATGACTCTATTCAATCAATGAATGAATGACATGACATGAAAGGACTCTATTTCTTCTTTAAAAATAAAGTTAAATAACAATGGACTTCTAGGATCCTCTCAGGTCCTTAAAATCTCTCAAATCTCTCCAAAGCAGGAATTCTGTGCTTTAGATAAAATAATTTCTCACCAAGAACCTACTAGTCTTAGACCTCAAGGAGGATCAAAAGCTTCCCAAATATGCCAAAATGTTTCTATCAGGACTTCTTGTGGTTGCAAAGATTTGGAAACAAAGTCCATCAATTGGGGAATGGCTAAACAAATTGTAGTACCTGAATATAATATAATATTACCATTCTGCAACAAATGATAAATACAGTAAATAAACAGAAGCATGAAAAAATGTACATGAACTGATGCAGAATGAAGTAATCAAAGCTACAAAAACAATATATACAATAACTACAACAAAGTAAAGGGAAAGAACCACCAAAAATAAAACTTTTAAAATAAATGTTACAAAATTACAAAGAATAACTATGGCCCCAAAAAAGAAACATGAAAAGATTCACCAAAAGATACCTTAGGAGACCCACCAATGTGGTGGTATATCGCATACATTTTTTCAGACTTTTTGGATGTAGATCAGTTTTGCCTATTTTTTTCTTTTGTCTTTAAAAATATTATTTGTTATGTGGGATGGTTATCTGGGTGGCGGAGAGGAAAGATACTGGAGGAAATTTTGATGATGTAAAAAAAAATCAATAAAAACTTACTTTAAAAATAAAGTTAATTAAAATGTTAAAATTTTGAGAATTTCAGAGCTGGACAATTGGGAAACATCCTGGGATCACTAATCTAGGTCCTAAAATTGGAATTCAAACTTATTATTATATTGTCACTCAATTTTCTTACCTATGTCCCCACTACTATAAGGTTTGGTCTATCCTTAACTGAATGTATCTATTTAATAACTGTAAATTAACCAATCTTAGTAACTTCAGATTCAATTGAAAGTAAAGAATAAGCTGAAACATAACTGCTTTTCAAAAAAAAAAACAAACCAGGCATATGAAAAAATGCTTGCACAGAAATCAATCTCAATTAAAACTCTGAGGTTTATTTACTCTGATTTTATTAACTGATATTGACATTTACTAAAGATATCTGATTGCCAGCTAGTCTGTCTCCTGACACACTTGAAAGAAGTAGACTAGCTAACACAAAACTAAGTTTAATGTCTAAATACCTATTTAGCTTATTTTTTGAGGAGGGAAGTAGGGAATCAATTTACTAAGTCACCATAACTCCCTCCCGTTTGTCAGCTAATATTTAGTTTCAAATATTAACAACTATAAACACAATGCATTAGTTTGTGGTTTCTATCAGGAGGCCAATTAAATAAGCTATTTTAAACTACTGGGAAACACTACTCTCATGTAAAACTAAAAAGCTTTATTTTTAAAGAGCAAAAAATGATAAAAACACTAAATGTAGCTTAATTTGGAGAAATTTCAAAGCTACCAGTAAAAAATTAAGACATTACAAGGGTCTAAAAAAAAATGTAGCTTCAATTTAAGAACAAAATGGAGAGATTAACATCCTTTTTTATCATACGACTGCAGATATTCCATAGGAATAAGCAGGTTATTACAGACTTCTTAGAAAAGAAGATATGGGACTTACCACTTTATCTAGAAAATCCTCCTTTTTATTTTCCTTGAACAAACATGAAGGATTACACTTACAAAGCTTTTGGTGGCACATGAATTGGCAATGCTATCAGTTCACATTAAATATTATTTTAATAAAAGTATTAGAAAAGTTCACTTAATTACTTATCGTAATAGGAAACAAGCTCAAAATGTTCCTGGAACATAATCTGAGAGCACATTAGATAACAATGATTACTAAGTCCAAATTAATAAATGACATAATTTAAATGAAAACATGTTTGAAAAAACTCAAAATACTATTCTTATTTCCCAATTATGTTGATGTAAACTGAGCTAAGCAATAAAAATGGGTACAAATGACCTTAAAATCTGCATTTACAGGCTTTAGCAATGACAATTTACATACATGTATGTTTGTTCATGTAGAGCATAAGCCAAATCCTATCAGAGTACGAATCACCGTAAAATATTTCCAAGCTCTAATCAATGCTCACTTATTTTTAACTCACATTACAATGAAAATCCCAGTATAACCAAAAAGTTCATGTAACCCCTTTTAATGATAAGGGATTTTAAGCTTGTATGATTCAGGGATTATCTTCTCTAATCGAACCTATTAATGAGGAAGCTTGAGGCCCAAAAACTTGAAGTTTCCTGACTTGCACAAGGTCACACTGAACGACAGAAGTCCTTGGACCCTGATGTAGAGGAAAGAGCACTGGGTCTGTAGTTAAGGTACCTAGGTTCTAAAGAAAACTGAGTGGATGTGATAGTGGAGTGATTACTTTGGGTAAGTCCTTGAAGTTCTTTGGACATTATGAAGCTCCTCATTAGTTGAATGAGGGGAATGGAGTGCTAAGGAACGCTTTCTGCTCTAATTCTATGATGCGGGTCAGTAATCAGATAAGAAATTAAACCCAGGTGCTTTGAAGCCATATCCAAAGACTATACAATATTACCCATAAAAGAAAATCCCTGTGGCCAAATTATAACATATATACACGTATATATGCCTATTATTCCTAGCTGATATAGCAAATAAACTTATAAACACAGCATTGCATAATAGAGAAAAGGATTTAAAAACCCTCAATCTGATTATTTTGGGGGAAACTGCATTTTAACTATCTTTGAAAAAAATTATTTATGATGAAGGCTTTCTTTACTGAAAAGTAATGCTAAGACCAAAAAGAGCATGATAATTTCAAATACACACACTCTCCCTTATTCTGGAGGTCAAGGAAAAAATTTCTAATATTAGTTTAGTCCTGCCACATCAACACAGATAGAGATTTTGAGAAAGAATCAAAGTCTCCTAAAGATGACCTAAATCTAAACCACGCTTGCCACACAGCATTTCACAAACCCTAATCATGGTCAACTAATGCCTTGCGTCAAGGAAATTAGCCAATTATATTCTACAAGGCTGATGGACAGGCCTTACTTAATAAACCTTAAAGATCCTCAAAGATGAACTACTTTTTATGCACGACCACCAAGAGTAAGGACAGGGGGAAAATCCAGGGATAAACAAACTCCCTACCCTGTTTAAACTAAGAAGTCTCTGGAGAGAGAAAAACGCATTTTCTTGGGCAGGGAATGGCGGGGGGCTCTCAGCGTGGGAGGTGGATGGGAAGCATTTCTCTTTCCTGGACCAGGGCGGGGACGTGGATGGTGAGAGATGGGGGGATGTCAGCGAGAAGGCGGCTGGCCCAAGGGACAGCGATGGTCCTGAAATGGGCGTAGGTGTGCGACCAGCAAAATAAATGCGCTCTCGACATCCAAAAATCAAGGGATACGGACCCTCAAAGGGCTAGAAAACTCTGCCCCCCGCACGCGTCCCCACCTCCGGCCCGTGGGCACGGGGCTGGCGAAGGCAGGGGGCTCGTCTTCAAGCTGGGCCCCGGGGAGAGGGAGGGGCCCTCTGGGTACCTGCAGAGGTCAAGACCGGGAGGGGGGCTGAGAGGGGTGGGGTGGACCCACCCGGGGTTTCGAGGCCCCAGAGGCGGTGCCCGGCTGGGTCAGCGCAGGAACCTGGCACCCCTCCCGGCCCGAGGCCCCAGTCCCCATCCCTCGGCTCCCCCTTTGGGGCTCTCTCCGGCCCCGATCACACTAACCCCGGGCCTCGCACCCCCTCCCCCCAAGACAGGCATGCGCGCGAGCCAATGAGAGGGCAGGCTATCTCCACTCCACCAATAGGGCAAAGGAGGAGGGCGGTGCCGGTGCCAGGCTAGGTTGACGAGGCGGAAAGCTCTGGAAAGCGCAGGCCGGCGCCCCCAGACGGGCGCACCGCCCTCTGTGGCCGCGAGTTCCGGCTACCTGAAGAACAGGGTCCGGTACATTTGGTGCGCCTCATAGTACTCGCCCTTCTCGACGCTAGCGCGGAGCTTGCCCTCCACCCGCTGGACCCCGCCCCGGTTCCGGGCGCTGTTCCGGGAGCTGTCCTGCTCGGCCATCGCCGCAGCTGCTGCCGCCATCCCGGGGGCCCGCGCGGAGAGCAGGCGCTGAGGCTGCCGCAGCCCGCAGTCACCCTCCAGCCTCCCCGGCTTCCGTCCTGGCGGCGGCCCGAGGGCTTCTACGGTGGCTTGCAGGGAACAGTCGAAGGCGCTTCAGCGGGCGTGTCGGCGAGGTGCCATTCCACGTGACCTCATGGGAGGGGATGCGGGACGGCGGCGGACGGAGGGACGAGGCTGACTGGGGCGGGCCGCATCCCGCGGAGGAGGGGCTACAGCCGCCCCGCCCCAGGCGGGGGACGGGGAGGCGAGTGACGTCACAATCTCCGTGTGTGAAGGCGGCGGCGCCCCGGCGCTTAAAAGGACTGGGCGCCCAGGTTCTGAGACCTCGGCTCCGGGAGGGTCGGGAGCCGCCCTTCCCCTCCCCCACACCCGCACTGCTCGTGCTTTGCGCCGTACCCGGGTTCGTGCGCGGCCCGCCTGGAGCCTCCCCTGCCGGTGGCCAGAGTTGAGGCACGTCGTCTTCCCTCGCGGCTCCTGGGGGCTCAGAACCCCCACGCTAATCAGGCGCTTCTCCGGGGGAGTCCCCCCGCGAATCCGGGGTCTTGGT
The DNA here is from genome assembly GCA_023548195.1 of Bettongia penicillata ogilbyi. Taxonomy (NCBI): domain Eukaryota; kingdom Metazoa; phylum Chordata; class Mammalia; order Diprotodontia; family Potoroidae; genus Bettongia; species Bettongia penicillata. Next base: position 6,187,404 of record JAJHZJ010000100.1, read on the forward strand.
TGTTTCCTAACCCTCATCTTGCTGGCTTCTGCCATTCACCTCCGTAGGTAGCATTAAATAACGAAAAAAGCAACTGCATTTAATACTGCACTAGGGCTTGACTTAAACGGTAAACCTGTGTATTTCGTTCATCCTTTTCCTAGTTACCATCATGCCCGGCTATAAGACAATTAGAATATCATTAAATGAAAAGGTTTCTCTTTAGTTTTTAATATTTTCGTTATTCCATCAGTGTATCTTCAAACTACTAATGACATAAGTAATACGTAATGAAAGAGACAAGCTGTAGTTATTTCCCTGATGGGAAAAAAGGGATCTTTGCAAAAGTAGTATTGTCCCTTTTGGTTAGAAAAAGCAACAGTCAAAAGAGATGAGTAGAGAATAAAACTTGTATAAAAAGTTTTACTTCTAGCCACTTAGATGCCATTTTGTAGTGTGCTGTTAAAAATAATACCCAAAGCAGTTTCCTATGGCTTATAATTTTTCCCCTCATACATGATTGTTATACTTAATTCTAAAATAAGACTTATTTCCTCAGATTTTTTCAGTATTTACTTACATAGTTCAAAAGCAAATCCATGAAAGTCATTGCCCTTCTTGTATGAGAACATGAACCGAAAAAGGTATTCACAAAAAAGCAGTGAGTTTTTTGATAATACAGGTTAACTCAGTAGAACAAATAACATTTGTGGTTAAGCATTAGGTTGTCTATGCTTTCCACTGGGTACACACAAAATAATACATCCCAACATCATCATTCAGTTTTATAGGAAATGTTATATCATAGTGTGGTATAGTGAAAAGAACAGTGAAGAAATCCAGGTTCTAACCCGGGAGTCTTAACTTCCTGTTGCAACAAGTCACTTAATTTCACAGGGTCCGAGTTCCTTCTGAAAAAGTGGAGAGTAAGATTGCATTTTTCAGCTCTCATAGTCAGTGATATATTCTATATGCTACACTAAAAGTAATTTTAAGAGATTACATAAATATTACATAGTATAAGAAAGCCCTAGTTTGGATTTATTTATGGTTACATTGTAATACTTGAGACTTCTGTATAAACCACACACTAAGCATGTTTGTGACCAGTGCTCAGTATTTTAATTCGAAGTGCTATTATCTTTGGGGGCCAGTTGTTCAGGACAGCTTTTTACCTTTTCATTTGAGTTAATGAGAGGAATTCTGAAGAGAAGGGAGAGGATTTGGTAAGGGATTATGCTTCTGATATAAAGTATCTGTTCTGTATTTGACCTGGATGACCCTAAATCGGATGTATGCTTGTATTTTAGTTGTTTATTCACATTATGCAGTCATTTGTTGTGTCAGAATAGGGTCTTCTCCCAGTTTGATTTTTTTTTTTAATTAAAGGGGCCATCCCTTGAGCAACTACTTAAAGAGAAGTCTATTCACTGAATGGGTATGTCTCACTTAAAGTGAGAATGTTGTAAGACCTTAGCCTGCCAGGATCTCACATTGCATCCTGAGCCATGTCCAGCCATTCTGATGAATATTGGCTCAGGAGAAGAAAGTGAGGTTGGTGACCTTGCACAGCCCTCTCTCACTCAAATCAAGGTCAACAGTAAGTCATGTCATCATCTTGATGTCATGGTCCTCTTCAAGAACAAGGACAAACAACCTGGGAGTAGCAGCTTTCCTTCTCCTCCTCCCTCCTCCTCCACCTCCCAGGGGCCCACCCCTTTTTCCTTTGGGTTTACTGGCTACATTTCTTACCCAAAGATCAAGCCTCAAACTCAATTCACTCTGCAGCTCATGGACTGGACAAGTCCCCACCCACCTAGCACAGAGTGGTTGTAATAGCTAAATAGTAACTGTTTCTCTTTCACCCCAGAACCCTGAGGGTCTTCTCCCAGTTTGATTTTTTTTTTTCAATTAAAGAGGTCATTCCTTGAATAACTTAAAGAAGTCTATTCACTGAATGGGTGTATCTCACTTCAAGTAAGAATGTTACTTAGTTACTTAGCCTGAAAGTCCAGGATCTCACATTGCATCCTGAGCCATCTCCAGTCATCCTGATTAGTATCAGGCCATTGTCCGTAGATGGCTCAGGAGAAGACAGTGAGGTTGGTGACCTTGCACACCCCTCCCTCACTCAAATCAAAGTCAGCTGCAAGTCATGCCAACACCTTGATGTCATGGTCCTCTTGGACAGTGGAGGACAAACAACAGGACCCCCATGCAAAGACCACCTTTCCCATTTTACTACTAAGAGACACCCTGTTTTCCGGAGCTGAGGCCCAGCAAGCAAGCTTGGCATAACAACAGTCCTTTGCACTCACCTTCTGGCTGAACTCATCTGCAGCACCAGGTGATCCCCGAGCACCTGAAGGACCTCATGTTCCTGTCCTGGAGCCCTGCTTATGAATCAAGCTTGTCTCACTGTTACCATTGCCCCTCACTGTCAGGGCTACAGTTCACTGCATAGCAATTAACATGAATACTGAGATTTGCCCACACTAAAGCAGGACTCTGTCAGAGGCCCAGGCACATGCACCTGTAGTTTCCCTCCTCCAGCAAAATAATGAAAGCCTTTTGCTTGTGATCACTGTTAGCTCTTTAGCTTATTTCATTTTGCAGAGTTAACTGTGGTTGTGATAACCTATGTGAATCCTTTGGTATTTCCAGAGTTAATAGTGGTTGCACAACCTCTGTGACTCTTTGGTCATTTGTTTCACAGTTGATAGTTCTTTGTGGTACTGATATATAAGCTGCAAGAAAGGATTTATTAAGTGTCTACTGGATAAACATTATAAATTTAAAGTTATTCATTAATTGACCCCCCTCCCCACATTCTGTGGCAAAAGCAACTAAACTGAGAAAAGAAATATACTCTTTATTATTAATTTGAAATATTACATGCACTTTTAAAAATTACAAACTCTTTATTTAAACATCTCAATAGCATCTTGTGAATTTGGAGGCAGCAAAAGAAACACTACCAAAGACAAATATTTTGAAAAGCATTTACAAAAATACATTGCACAAAGTCCTATCTTGCATCTTTAAAAATAAATTAGTATTCAAAATATTCCCATCCCAGTCCCAAAATTTAATTTACACAGGATAATTTGATTTATATATTTAACCTATAATATATGAAATACCTGTACATATTTTATCCAACTTCTCTGTATAGGCATTAGTTCGACTTCTAAAAACAGTGAACAAATGCTAATTTATGGAGTTTTTAAATACATTTGAGGACTTGTGCAATATACATAAAACTCTATTCAGAAAACCAGTCAGCACCATCATTTTAAGCCTTTTCTGAAAATGCAATACATATGTTGATAACACAAGTGTTAATCACAACCAAATAAGCCCCTAAGATCAATCAAGCAGGAATGCTACATGCAATTGCATAATATAACACAAGTTCCAATTATATCCGGTAAAAATGCTCTTGTAGGGAAAAACAAAGGCCTTAAAATGTAATAATGGCAGCTGAACTTGCTTACTACTTTAGCTAATAAACTTGCACTTTCATGTGACCAGTGGAATAAAAATACAACTGTTAAGAACATAACAGTGTTGGTTCTACAGCAGAATTCAAAACCAAAATATTCTACTTTTTTTCTGATCCTATCTTTTTAGTGTATAACCCAGACTAAACCAATTAATTTAACTGGAGTAAGCATCATTTAGATCTGCGATCTGAGTTGTCTTTTTAGATCTAGTTCATCCTTAAAAACTAACAAATGAAATAAAATTTCCTTATTTTGTTCAATCAATATTAGGAGACACTGTTTACTTTGAAAACCTGGCTCAAGAATAAAAGCAAACCAGAAAACAAACTTGAAATGTATTGCTCCCTCACCCAATCTCTAGCCCATCCCACCCCACCTCTCCCAACCCCACAAATATAGTAAAGTATTATCGATGTCTGGGTTAAGGCAAGTACTCACTAATCCTGAAGAATAGGAGTTTAAGCTGCTGATAAAAAAAGACATTTTGGTTGCATTATTTTTCCCTGACAGTAATATGTATAAGGCTTAATACATGAAATACATATACCAAAAAAAGTCCTCAAAATCTAATGAAAAAGCCAAAGTACTGGGACTAAAATCTTAAGGAACCTTTTACTATCTACTTGCCTTGTTCCAGGTGTCAGGCAAATACAAATATATAGATGAACTTTATGTTAAAATATATTCTAAAGTTGAAAAATAAAAGTGAATGGTTTTGTTAACAATACAATTCAAACTTCATACAAGAGACATCATCTTTTCTGCTAACTGGTCTTTAAGAACCAGAGTATTCGGCATGCAGCTTCTCAGCATGACCATTTGTTTAAAAAAAAAAAAAACAAACAAAAAGCTGTCAATAGCAAGCTGAGCATGGAGAACAATTTATCAGTTGAATTTTCATGTACTGTCTTGCTGGCAGTCTTGTGAAATTTATTACAGAGGATAATTTTGTCCATGCCCTCATCCAGTGTTTCAGGTTGTTTGGTATATACAAAAATGTACAAGAATAATAATGCAGATAGTATTTTTACTTGATGAGTTCTCCATGTACTCTGAATCGATAGAGACATGTGTACTCGGGATGGCCCCAATTAGACAAAATCCGAAGTTCCACAATCTGGAAAGCTTTTCCAGGGCTCTTCTTAAAAAAGAAAACAAGAAAAAAAACTTGCATTATTTCATATTTTTAATAAAAAAATTCATCAATCATTTATATTGAGATTTACGATATCAAAGTTTTAAGTCCTTGAAATCTTGAGTTAACAAGCTACCTAAAGAATTTCTCTTAACCTGAATTTGTTCATCAGTCAAGATGAGGGGGAGAGGATTCTCAACCTGAGCTACCTTCAAGGGGTTCTCAAATCAATAACATACGTATGAAAGATTGTTATTTTGTTCTTTACTTAGCTCCTTCAAAACATGCAGCATTGTGATACATGTGTAATGTTACACAAAGGAAGAATTCACTCCAAAATTCAGAAGCCTGGCAAGAGGGGTCCAGGGGAAATGCTATGACTCATTTCTTTTAGCCGAGTCAGAATTAGTTTTTCAATTGTCTCACAACTGAGCTAATAATCTCAATAAAATACTTCAAGTCACTAAGAGGCAGTGTGGCCTGAATCTGTGGTGTTAATCTCCAACAGACACTGCAGCTACTCATGCATACTTAAGGATACCGGTGGGCCGCAAACATCCTGGCAGTTTTAAAATGTAATGATGTTTCACTTTAATTGTACTTTTATTTAAGTATTTCATAATTACATTTAAATCTGGTTGGTCCCACTCAGGAATGTTGCTGGCCTTGTATTTGAAGCCTTTGGCCCAGAGGATAGAGAGCTGGTTTCAGTGTCAGGAAAAACACAAATTACTTCTTGACATATCCTGGCTGTGTGAACCTGGGGGGAGGATCACTTAACTTCTCAGTGACCTCCTGAAAATGTCTAACACTACAAGTTGCAGAGCAGATGCCAGTATGCTTATGGTAGAATGCTCCCTAAACCAATGACAGGACAGTGAGGATACCAAAAATAAAGCCAGTAGTAAGAGTTTTGGCTATTAGTCACAGACTTGCTTACAGGATCAATCCAATCTCTTCAGGGGACTTTACCAACATGTACTAAAATACAGTCTTTTCAAAGTGGAAAGCTCCAAATATATTTATTTCTCAATGATATCAGGCTACTTGCTGGGGCTGGTGTTTAGAAATAGCCAAATATCCTTATTGTGAATATGTATGTGAAAAACTAAAATTCAGTTACACTTGGCATACATATGTACAGGTGTACAGTTTTAAGCTTTATAAAGTTTATCTATAACACATCTACATTATCTCTACATGGAGACCCTTACCAATGCTTGAAATATCTGAAGTGATTCTCCTTCTTGATCATAAACAAACTGTCCAAGAAGCATTCCTTCTTCTTGATGTTCACTGTCTAAACCCTATAATCAAGAAGAATTGTTCAATAAGAACACGATGTTAGCTAGAATTTTTTCAAATATTGAGTTTATATGAAGAAGAAACAACTAGCCAACAAGACCTATGTTATTCAGGTGGCCAGAAGCTGATAGTACACTTTTCCATGTTTACCCAAGTGTCAGACATATTGGTATTTCTGGATTAGGAATCTGACGACCTGGATTCAAAGCCCAGATTTTAGAAGTGCATGGGACTTTGGGCATTGGGACACAGTCTCCTTATCTGTAAAATGATGGATCTAGACAAGATGGCTGATCTCTACAGTACTCTGCAACCAAATCAAAACAATCTATCCAAGTCTCACAGTCACTTGATCTTTGTAGCATACCATATGAGGAGAAGCAAATACCTTTTGGTTTTGACACATTGTTTATCTTCTGGTGAAAGTAGTCTAATGTTTCTTACCGTTGTAGTTACTTTTACTCAAATAGGAATTAAGTAGTAGAGGTTGGGGGAGGGTGAGAATTCAACCAAAAGTACATTTGGCTATAGGAGTTGCCATTTCCTCCATTTTGCCTCCTCCTCATTCCCATCACTGGCCAGCTCAGAGCAAAGTGTGAGGTGGTTTAGGAAACAGTGAAGAATAAAGTCCCTGAAGGTGCATTTCCCTCCAATAAGGCCCGGCCTAGGAAGGGGACACCTTCCTACTCCTGAGTCCTACCCAAACCCCTCCATTCTCATCTTCTAGAGTCCCAGGGTTCTTAACCTGAGTTCCATGAACTTGTTTTTTAAACTATTATGAAAACTTTCGATGAAACTGATTTCCTTTGTCATCCTATGTATTTTATTTTATGGATTTAAACAGGCTTTACCAGACTGTGTCCATGATATAAAAAAGGTTAGGAACCCCTGCTATAGTCTTACTTCTATCTCCAATTTTCCAAATTCCCATTTTTATCTATAAATATTAACAAAGAAATATACTTACATATACTGAGAAGTCTTTAGGAGCACTAGTGATGTTGCCTGTTGGTGAAAGTATCTTTGGTATATGTTCTATTGTAAAAGCTGTTGGATAGATCATCATTGATAGTCTCACAACAAGGTATCCTTGAGATCCTTTAAATGCCCAGCAGTTCCCAGGATATATGTCAGGCTAAGAAAAAAATATACTGACAGTTTAAGACTTTAAAACAATTTTTACAATTCATAAAATACTGTAATCGATCAAATGTAGGTGAGACTGTTCCTCATCTATTCAAAAGGATAAGTATAAATGCTAATACAACAGGATTGGATTATTTTGGTAAAAATTATAACACTATCAAGTTTTTGTAAGTAGTAAAAAATATAAAGTCAGTCAACTTACTGAAAAGCTATTTTTAACCACTGATTATTTTTTATTTCTTTGCTGCCTCACAATAAATGAGCAAATTAAAGAAAAATTCCACATTAATGTCAATATGGTACATTTAATAGAGAGTCAAAAAGAGTAACAAATATGAAAATGAAATATTTTCTAACATTTAAGACAATTTTGGCAAATAACTGCAAACCAAAAGTAAATAGCAAAAACCATGATTTTCTTATGCAAATATAGTATTGAAAACTTCAAAACTGTGACCCATTAGTAATGTAGTTATTAATAGTACAGTATAGTGCAGGGCAAAAAGCATGGATTCTGGAGACAGAAGACAAGAGTAAAAAGTCCCACCTCAAATGCTCAAAACCTCTACGCAGGTCACTGCCCCCTCTCTGTAGGTCACTGCCCTTCTCTGTGCCTCCTCTTCCTCATCTATAAAAGGAGGGTTGGACTAGATGGACTTTGAGGATCTTTGTAACTATAATATATTTGGTAGCTTTTATAACTTTTTCGTTTTTTAAAATATCACATGATGTTCCAAATACTTTAAATGATATAGTAACAAAGTACTCAAATGATTAATAGTATTATTGATATTCTCAAAATATGTCTAAAATGGGTAAAAAAAGGAACTGGCAATATTTTCTTATTATGTTATCATTATATTGCTTGATCTCACATAGTACTCTACTTCCCTTTGAAAAACCAGCAGTCTGAGGTAAACTGGGTTGTGACTTGTCCAGAATGACACAGCTAGTGTCTGAATTCAAACAAAGTTTTTGAACTCAGGTCTTTCTGACTCCAGGCCTGGTGCTTTATCAACTATGCCACCTATGCAGAAAGAATGTAAAGAATAATAAGGCCAGTTTCATGTAGGGATGTATGCATGTATGTCTGTGTGTGTGCGCGCACACACACACACAACTAGGAAAAGGAGTAAATGTATATAATTAGGCTAGGAAAGTAGGAAGTAGTCAAGTTGTGAAGGGCTTTAAAAAACAAGTTAGTATTTTATCCTGGAGACAACAAGAAGCTAATGGAATGGAGGGATGAATCTGAGCCAGAGCCCAAAGACAGGCCAGTCACAATTCAGCTGTGGAGCACGCGTCCTTCCATTTGGGGGCCACGTTGGAGAAGTGCTTGCACAGCGGGCTCCCAATCAGTAAAAAAATATCATGGGAGCCATGGAGTGGCCAGGAAAACTGCAGGGAGACAGGATTGACTCACACCCGGGAAGTTATTCAATTACATACTTGAATATATTCAGTATTATAGTAAGATGAACATATTTAACAAGTTAGCATCTTCTGTCAGACTTTTCAAAATTAGTTCACATAACTCACTTTCTAAAATAATGTATAAAAAAGCTGGTCCATCCTAATAAAGACAAAACTTTTATCCAAAGTTACTTCCATAAAACTGGATTGGAAATGACCCGCTCAAATGGACAGTGTTATCAAACAAACAAACAAAAAAACCCCTCACGGAAAGGATCTTCATGTCTGGTCCTAATGTGCGTGCCTCTGACACACCTCTTTATCAGCTTTAGTTTAAGTCTTGAAAAAGTGTGTCGATTCATCTGTGTGAAAAGTAGCTGGGTTGGCATCTTACTTTGATTGTATTTGGATGTCTAAACTGGGATACAACTACAGAGAGCAATCCTGTACTTTAGATAAAATTCACTCACCTGAATGACAATTCGGGGAGACTGTGAGTGGTACCACAGGGGAATTCCGAACACACTAATTAATGCAGTTTTGGTTTCGTATGTTTCAGAACAACGAGTACTCAGAATGCTACCACCTTAAAAACAAAGCCATTTTGTTTCATCTTTGACATTCACATTTGACAACTGAGAAGAAATATAAAGTGCTGGTTATGGGAAATCTTGTTTTCAAGTAAACTTTTCTCAAATCTGAAAATTTATCTATCTTATCTATTTTAATTTATCCATTTTAAACCTAGTTTAAAAGTATTTACAATTTTAAAGGTTCAACATTAACACTGTAAGATTTGAATGAGAATAAGCATTTATCTTAAAATGATTTTTACTTAGTAAGTATTCCATTACTTTGAATTAACTAGGACAAAAGATAGTCTAAGGAATGCTGTATTCCTAAATGATCTAAGTATGCATGAGTTCCTGCCTAAATGACCTAAGTCAGGTATGAGTCCCTGACCATCTGATGGTAACATGATGTAATAACAGGATCGTATTTAAAAAGATCTGCACTGAATGCTGGCCCTTCCCCAATTTCATATCAATAAAATGAGAACTGTAACTAGTAAATCCCTTAGGTTCCTGGTCTTCGAGCTCTGAATCTGATGCATATGGTCTTCAGCCTCTTATAAAAAATAATCACAGACACCAAATTTAAACAATTATCAGTATATTTACAGAGTATAACCATAAATCCATATATAAATAGGTATACAAATATAAATCTGTCAGAGAAAAAAGGGCAGTCAAATATTTACTATATCATTTGCAATAAATTTATTAAGAGCTATATAAAGCTTTCTATTACTTTCTTCCTAATTTCCTACCTCATTTTTGCTTCAACAAAACATCAAGTGAAGGAACATATTCATTTTATCATGGAATTTAATTTACAAGGCAGTCTTTGGGGAAAGAGTAAAACAGTTTAGTGAAATAAGTACTTGACTTGGAAGTTGAGAGATCTGGGCACTGAATCTCTCCTCTGACCTAGCAGTTAAGTGACTGGTTTCATGGTCACAACTCAGAGAGCCTTGTTTCCTTCATCTCTAAAATAAGGATAAAATGATCCATGGTATTATCTCATTTGATCTTCAAAAAAGCTTAAGTTATGTAAGGAATTTTACAAACATTAAAACACTACATAAATGTCAGTTATCAATGACAGGAGCTATTATATCCATTATCCAAGTATCAGCCCAAGGTCAGAGATAGTCATCACCAGAACGGATGAAGGAGTGATAATGTTTTTCAGCCATGGAAATTCTCAAAGATTGTCTATGATATTACAAAAGGACTGTGATCCGCACTAGTGAAGACAGTACCCATACTGATGGAAGTCCCAATTTCTGAATTCTTAAATGATTACTATAAGGCAGCTAAGTGCAGCAAGGAAGACTTGAGTTCAAACCTCAGACACTAGCAGAGTGACCCTGGGCAAGTCACTTAATGATGATTGCCTCAAAAAAATTATTACTTTAGCTGGCAACTTATAAGAGATTTTTACAAAATCTGGGACCAACTTTATGGCTTTTGACCAATGGATCCAAAGGAGTTTATTTTGCTTTCCTCTTTGGCTCAATGTAAATATCTCTAGAGAATCAAATTGGTTCAAACTGTTAGGTTTCTTCTGTTGCATATGAAGTTAGGATCCATTTCTTTAAGTTAAGTGAGCCATGCTCATTTATGTGATATCAAAATTATACTCATGCATTTGGCAATCTGCAGCAAGGTAGTGTAGTAGATAGAATGCTAGGCCTGGAGTCAGGAGGACGTGAGTTCAAATCCATCCTCAAACACTTACTAGTTGAGTGACCCAGGGCAAGTCACTTGACCCTGTCTGCCTGAGTTCCTCATCTAGAAAACGAGTCGCAGAAGGAAATGGCAAACCTCAAATGGCTGACTGAAACACAACAAAATTAAGTTTTAACTACTCTTAACTACTAAGTCAAATCTTTTATGTTAAAATAAGGCAGGAATTATGAAGTACTATAAAAAACTATCATAGTGTGTGTGTGTGTGCGTGTGTGTGTGTTGTATATATCTGTATGTATAAAGTGTCACAGCCTGTCTACACAAATGCTGCCCTCTATGCAGGCGGATCAGCCTGTTGTCTCCTAAACAGACCTTGCTCATTGCTTCTGATCATACTGTTCTCCTTAGAGATGTCCTTTCCTCTTCTCTCCACCTATTTAAACAGATCCCATCTGTCCGGAGGAAGCTGAAGCTTCATCTGTTTCAGAAAAGCTTTTCTAACAACAAACTACAGTAATAAATACACCAGTCTACAATCAGTTTTCCCTCATCTGAATTCCTACTATAAACATATAGCTCATTTTCCAGTTATATTTTAACTTCACCGATATTTGCCTTTTAACATGTATTTTACCATTTTTTCTTATTTTGTCACTGAAACTTTTAAGTTTTTAACATATAGCATGTTTCATACTTCTTTGTTACTAATGTTCAGTTTTTTTTTATTAAGCACCTACTATGTGCCAGATACCATGCTAGGCACTCATCTCAGGAACATAGAAGATGACTACTATTTGAGGAATATATGAGCATGTGTATGATGTAGTACTGCTTACTTCACAGGGCTGCTGTGAGGATCAAATGAAATCACATGCATAAGTGCTTTACAAGCCTTAAAAGGCTATATCCATGTCAGTTTTCTCAACATCTTGTGTCATCAAAGAACAAGATCAAGTCCCATTATAAAATAGAATACAGGGCTTTTTGGCACTGAATTTCATAGTGACAGACAACATACTGCAGCATGTGCCAACTTCAACATGCCCAGGCCATGTATTAGACTAGTGGTCCAATAAGAGACTTAGTATGCGGTAGGTCATGAACATAACATCAGCCAAAGCTTAGATGGTCTTCTGATTGCACTAACTTATAATTCTAACTTAAAAAACTTGAAATTTGCCATTCTTTAGGAAAACCTGAAACATAATTCCTGAATTTAAAGCTGTATGAAAACTCATTATTCCATAACTTTTATTGAAATGTTAGGTAAGGTTCTCATCATTTCAAGGACAAATAAAGCAACTTTTAATCTTAGCAATGAATAAAATGTCAATTTTTGATGTGCACATGATTTTACTTACCTCCAGATTCTAAAGCAAAGTCTACCATCCCTGTTTTGTCCTGGGAATACAGCTTCAGAGCATTTTTAACAATAACATGTGCTTGCTAGATGCGCATGGCAATAAAAAGGGGAAATAGGAATGAAACATTTTGGTTTTTTTAGTTTAGAAATTTCTTTAAACAAGACACAACGAATAATTATCTTAACTTCTGTGCATTTAAAAATGTTTTAATGGTCCTTTTTTCAAACTGTCCATTGCTACAGATTAACTCACCTTCCTGTCCACTTTAAGCAGAAGTACTTGCTTATATCAAATATGTACAGCTAAATAAAACAAATCAACAGATTGGACATTTCTGAGAATGCCTATTTCAAAGAACTGCTATCTTGGTTACTAAATATTAAGAGTAGATTTTGAGGTGACTTTAGTAGCACCAAGGAAGAGTCTCAAAATGTGACTGTCATAAAATATAGCTAGCTGAATTATGCTATTGGGAGATGTGCATATAACGAAAGAACAAGTGGCAGCCACATAGGTAAAACAGCATCTCACTCACAAAAAATGAGCTCTTTTCAAAATGTTCTCCCTACACTTAGGAAAAAATTATTTCATAAGAATAGTGGATACTCCAAAAACTTTCTTAAGACAAAGACAATCCACTTCATCATACAGTTTTTTAGCATTTAAAATTACCTTTTTACTTACCGCTTCTGTTATGCCAGAAATTCTCACGGTGTCAGCATTTACCAATGCCTCAGAAGCTGGACTCTGTTTTGTCATGGACATATGGAGCGTAACATTCTTTAGAATTTGCAGCTCTAAATCCCGTAATAAAATCTGCACGTCACCTTTGCTTACAAATTTGGAAGACAGCCACTGTAGCAGCCATTCAAGAGAATCATCTTGCTGATCATCAGAAAACATAAGCTTGATAGTTTCTCGGATTTGGGTATCTACCTAGTTAAAAAAAAAGCAAAACAGTGCAAGGCAATTGTGAATTTAATTCACCTGTTCATTTAAAAAAATCATCAAAGCAATTATGAAAAATAAATAGTTTTCTTCCTACACTTAAAAGTCCTCCTGGGGAAGCAGAAAAATCTTAATGGAAATAGCAACATGGAAAAAAATCATGTAATAACATTTGGGTAGGTGAGAATACAGAGGAATATATCAAGGCTTAAAATCAAAAGTTAGTATAGATATTAGAATCATATTATCCAACTTTCTCATTTTGCAGATGTGGAAACTGAAGCCCAGAAATGAAGTAATTTTGCTAAGATCACATATGTGGTCAAGGGCAGAGCTAGGATTTGGTACCTGATTTTCTGATTCTAAATTCAGTGCTTTTTCTAAAACGTCAAGATGTCTCTTATTTAAATTGTCCTAAACACAAATGCAGCAACAAGAATCTGAATGATTTCTTTAAAAGAAAGCATTCAGTATGGAAATTTACAGAAGAAATTATTTCCAGGTACAAATAAAAAACTAAGAAATGAAATGTTTGAGTTTCTTAGGGAAAAAAAAGTACTATGCTTTACACAACAAATTTAGTTCTGGAAACATCTGTGTAATTCTATTTATATATTTAATTCATATGATACATGTGCTTTAGGAATTCACTAAAGGAATTCCATGATAACCTTTCTATAAAATAAGTCAGTTAACAATCTCTTAGTTTATGTGTTTTGAACATGAATTTACACACACAGGCTTTCCTAACAGAGCAGCCTCCAAAGTTGATGGAAATACAGTACTTACAACCAGAGATGAGGGAAATTCTTCGTCTTCCTTTTTTAAATACTCTTTTTCTCGTTCTTCCTCAATGTGGGTATCCCACCAGATTCTGCCCTTGCTCCTCACCTTCTCTGCCTCTTTCTGCATTCTCAAACATGAAGATGACTGCCAGATCTGGAGTTCCACCTTCACCTACCTACAGACCCGTATACTATATTTCCTACCTAATGCAAACTATTCCACTCTAGATGTTCCATCCATCTTGAAACTCAGCATGTTCAAATCAAATGGCTCTCCCCCCACAAAAACCTAGTTTGTTTCTTCTAACTTGTTTTTATCTCTTGAACACATTATCACCTTCCTAGTGATATAGGATCAAAACCTCAAACATAAGATTCTTTTCTACCTCTTATTCCCCACATCGAATGATTTCCCAAGTCCTGTCAAACTCTACAATCGAAATCCCTCATTCAAATACATCTCTCCTCCCTTTTTAAAACATAAAAAATTCTTATAAAAACTGATAACACTATCAACAAGTACAAAAAAAAATATAAGATGATTATGACAAGTAGTAAAGGCACAAAATCCCACGTATTTCTATTTTCATCTGAACAAAAATATAACTTTAATGATTTTTTGCGTTCCTTTCAATTCTTCGTTCCTCTTATTGCCGGTATTTCTTCTAAAGTCACGGTTCACTTTTTGGTTGTTGTTTTATTACTCTATGTCCTTTACACTCCTCCTTTGTCCCCTCTCTCTTCCAATTTAATCCACTATAACGGCTTCCTTTAATTTCCTGTCTCTAGCATTGCTCCTTCTCTTATCCTTCCATGACACTGTCTAAAGAATGTTACCAATGTACTATTCTGATCAGGTTATTCCTTCATTCAAAAAACTTTTCAGTGCTGTCTCTTTGAAATTAAAGGTAAACTATACCTAGCATTCAAGGCTCTTGAAAATCTGGCTCCAGAGGAGGAGCCAAGATGGCGGAGTAGAAAGACTCACGTATGTTAGCTCTGAATCCAAGCCCATAAATTTCCTGTAAAAAGAACTCCCCACAAATTCTGGAGCACTGCAAACCGCGCAGAAACACAGTGGAAGAGAATTCCGTTCCAGAGAGCCCTGGAAAGCCATTTCCAGGGGTCCGTCACGCACTGGACTCGGAGCCCACCCCTGAACTGCCCTGGCCGCGCGGCCCCAGAGGAGCAGATCCGAGCAGGCTTCAGGGACGGAATCTCCGGCGGCCGAGAAGGTCCCTCCGCCCACAGGCGCTCCAGGACAGCGAGAGAGACATCTGCACTGGCCGAGAGGGGAACAGGGTGTCTCCGTGGCTCAGGTCCCCTCGAGAGGCAGCAGCAGAGGCAGCTGCGGCGGCCGGGACTCCTGGAGCAGCCACAGGAGCTCAGGGCCATTACAGAAGGTCTCCGCATAAACCCCCTAAGGGAACTGAGCCTGAGAGGCAGCCCTGCCCCCACCCTAGCACCAGAACTTAAGCTCATATTGAATAGCAGCCGCTCCCACCCTGAGGCTGGGAAGCAGCATTTGAATCTCAGACCCCAAGTACTAGCTGGGAGGATCTAGGCAGTGGTGGAGAGGAATTTCAGAAGTCAAGTAACTGGCTGGGAAAATGCCCAGAAAAAGGAAGCAAAATAAGACCATAGAGAGCTACTTTCTTGGGGAAGAGATGTTCCTTTCGCCCTTCATTTCTGATGAAGAAGTACAATGCTTGCCATCAGGGAAAGTCGTGGAGGTCAGGGCCTTTCTATCCCAGACATCCCAGGTGGATGTTCGGTGGGCTCAGGCCATGGAAGAGCTCAAAAAGGATTTTGAAAATCAAGTTAGACAGGTGGAGGAAAAACTGGGAAGACAAATGAGAGAGATGCAAGAAAAGCATGAAAAACGGATCAATACCCTGCTAAAGGAGACCCAAAAAAATGCTGAAGAAAATAACACCTTGAAAAATAGGCTCACTCAATTGGCAAAAGACGTTCAAAAAGCCAATGAGGAGAAGAATGCTTTCAAAAGCAAAATTAGCCAAATGGAAAAAGGGGTTCAAAAGCTCACTGAAGAAAATAGTTCTCACAAGATTAGAATGGAACAGATGGAGTCTAATGACTTTCTGAGAAACCAAGAAATCATAAAACAAAACCAAAAGAATGAAAAAATGGAAGAGAATGTGAAATATCTCATTGGAAAAACAACTGACCTGGAAAACAGATCTAGGAGAGACAATTTAAAAATTATGGGACTACCTGAAAGCCATGATCAAAAAAAGAGCCTAGACATCATCTTCCATGAAATTATCAAGGAAAACTACCCTGAGATTCTAGAACCAGAGGGCAAAATAAGTATTGAAGGAATCCATCGATCACCGCCTGAAAGAGATCCAAAAAGAGAAACTCCTAGGAACATTGTGGCCAAATTCCAGAATTCCCAGGTCAAGGAGAAAATATTGCAAGCAGCTAGAAAGAAACAATTCCAGTATTGTGGAAATACAATCAGGATAACTCAAGATCTAGCAGCTTCTACATTAAGGGACCGAAGGGTGTGGAATAGGATATTCCAGAAGTCAAAGGAACTAGGACTCAAACCAAGAAACGAAGAAAAACCAGCAAAACTGAGTATAATACTTCAGGGGAAAATATGGTCTTTCAATGAAACAGAGGACTTTCAAGCATTCTTGATGAAAAGACCAGAGCTGAAAAGAAAATTTGACTTTCAAACACAAGAATGAGAAGAAGCATGAAAAAGTAAACAGCAAAGAGAAGTTATAAGGGACTTACCAAAGGTGAACTGTTTACATTCCTACATGGAAAGACAATATTTGTAACTCTTAAAAAGTTTCATTATCTGGGTAGTTGGTAGGACCACACACAGACGTACACACACACACACACACACACACACACACACACGCACACATACACAGAGACAGAGAGCACCGAGTGAAGTGAATAGGATGGGACCATATCTTAAAAGAAATTAAGGTAAACAGTGAGAGAGAAATGTAGTGGGAGGAGAGAGGGTAAAATGGAATGCGGTAAATTATATCTCATTCAAGAGGCAAGCAGGAGACTTTTTAGTGGAGGGAAAAAGAGGAGAGATGAGAAAAAAACATGAAGTTTATCCTCATCACTTTCGACTAAAGAAAGGAGTAAAATGCACAATCATTTTGGTATGAAAACCTATCTTACAGTACAGGAAAGTGGGGGAGGAGATAAGCAAGGGGGGGATGATGGAAGGGAGGGCAAAGGGAGGAGGGAGCAATTTGAAGTCAACACTTGGGGAGGGACAGGATCAAAAGACAGAAGAGAAACAATGAGGGGCAGGTTAGGATGGAGGGTAAATTCAGTTAGTCTTACACAACACGACTATCAGGGAAGTCATTTGCAAAACTACACAGATAGGGCCTATATTGAATTGCCTGCCTTCCCAAAGGGAATGGGTAGGGAGGGAGGGATGGGGAGAATTTGGAACTCAAAGTTTTAGGAACAACTGTTGAGTATTGTTCTTGCTACTAGGAAATAAGAAATACAGTTAATGGGGAATAGAAAGTCATCTGGCCCTACAGGACAAAAGAGAAGATGGGGACAAGAGAAGGGAGGAATGATAGAAGAGAGGGCAGATTGGTGATAGAGAAAATTAGAATGCTCGGTGTATTGGGGTGGGGGGAGGGGATAAATGGGGAGAAAATTTGGAACCCAAAATTTTGTGAAAATGAATGTAAAAAGTTAAATAAATAAATTTATATTTAAAAAAAAAAAGAAAAGAAAAGAAAATCTGGCTCCAAAGTACCTTTCTAGTTTTATTTCATTCTAACCTATTCATTCTCTAATCATCTTCCTTCCTGCTGTCTCTACTTTTTTTTTTTTAAACTAACTTTTATCATCTTTCATTCCCGGAACAGATTCCACTCTCCCCACCTATCTGTTGAAGTCTTCTTTGAAGCTCCATCTTGAGAGCCAACTTCTCCATGAAGCTTTTTCCCCAATACTTTCACCTCCCTAGATTGTGAGTTCCTTCAGAATAAAGATTGCCTTTTGCCTTTCTTTGTATCTCTTGTATTTAGCACACAGCATGGCCTATACAGGAGTATAAGGTCTATATGGCAATATGGGATGATATATACATACCACAATGTGTGTACATATTTGTACCACACATGTATACATAGGTATTTCATCTGCCTACATGCATATCACATGTGTGTGGTGGTGGGTCATACACATATACATGTAGCAGGGCTTAATAAATGCTCATTGACTAACTCCCTACTCCCAACCCCAGTTAAAATTTCTACCACCAGAAATTTCTCACAACACTTTGTGAGGGGCTTTGAATCTATCCCATTTCTTCTTGTAGCAGCACTCTGCATGTCTACACTCCCTCCCTAACTTCAACACCTATTTATATTACAGAATTGTGTCTTAATCTTCATCACTAGTGTGCTCAATATAGCAACTGTCTTAATACTTACGTTGAATTGAAATGAAAGCTCCAAAGATGATATACTATTAGCACAAAGTCTTCAACCTTCACCACAAAATCTATTTGTAATAATGATTAAAGAAATCTAAAATGTATTGACTAACAGACATTCTGCTCAAATTGTTAGCTGACATTCTGGAATCAATTTTAACTTCTGAAATGATATAGCCCAAAATTTGATACTCATTATTTTCAGAGCATTTTACCATCTGAATACTTTTGAAAGGTATCTGTTACATAGTACAGGAAATTCTTATCTGAGGAAAACAGGAGGAGACAGAATTTGAAGGGTCATTCCAGGAGTTGAGGACTCCCTGTAGGAGATAGAAAAAGGAAAGAAGTCCAAAGAGACCCGGGATCTAGGGATACTTTCAAAGACCTTCCTGAAACCAATGCAATCTCCCATAATTGTGTAACCAGGTGTGCACGTCCACACGCGCAACACACACGCACGTACACTCCACCCCCACATCCACACACACCCAACAGAAAGACCACTGACAGAATTGTGTGAACCATGCTGACTCCATCTTGTGACTGCATTCTAGATTCTAGCTCAGTACCCTTTCTATTCAATTATAGGTCTAGTTCAATTTCTTGTGAGAAAGCTTTATTCAATTATGGGAACTGTGAGAAGACTTTATTGCATTGTTTATATCTAGTCCTGTCTCGCTGGGAAGCTGGACCACCTCTACCGGCTGCTTAGGGAGCCTTGACTAAGGACCTAGGTTATGTGGACCAGAAACCCAGTCAGATCCAAAGATTAATGCAAGGCATTTTCTCACAATTATGTCACAAATATAACCCATACGTCATATCTGAAAAATGGGCCCACACTGGTCAGTGTTTTAGCATTTCCTTCTTCCTCTGATTGAATGCAGACATTTGGAGGCAATGAAATACCTCTTTTTCTGATTTCAGGGAACTGTACCTCTCTCACTCCCAACATGGAAAGTCCCTAATCTTTGCTCTAATTAGAAATCAGATTAACTAATCTTCTGTACTGGTTTATATCTTGTTAATTGTTTTCTTTTAATGCACAAAAATCGATGTACCCCTGTATTCCAGGTCTAGTGCAAAGCTGAGGAGGTCTGCTCCCAATTTGTTATGCAACTGGCATTCACTGCTTAATAACTCAATATGCTCCAAAGTTCAGGGGAAAAAAATTCCATCTATTTACATTTATAGGACATATAGCCTAGCCTTAAGACTACTGATGTTGACAGAAAAGTTTGCAATTATAAAATGCACTATGTACAAACAGAATTGGATTTGAAGTCAATACTTTTTTTCAGAGTCTAGTGCTGCCTTTTACTACATGTATGACTTTAAAGAAAATCACTTCACCTTTCTGGTTCTCAGTTTCCCTATCTGCAAAAATAACAGTGTAGGATTGAATAATCTCTCAGGTTCTTTCCACCATTAAATCTATAAATCCATTTAGAAGTTTTCAGTAATATAATACTGAAAACTATATATGCAATAATAACTAATAGAGAACTTCACTTCATGAATTTAAGAACTGTTTATACACACTCTGAGTATCTCAGATCATAAAACATGCTAATAACCAAACGCTTACTTTCTCATGCACTGTCTCCATTTTCTCACAGCTCGCCTTCAAGCCTTGCCAAGTTAACAATTCTGATCTCAGATGACTGAGCTCCAGCTCTAGATGTTTAACTTTGGACAGAAGATGCTGTCGTTCATCAACCCCACTAGGAAAACCAAATGGAGAAAATATGTGTTACAAAACCTGAAGTTAAATTTACTCCAGTACTACATTAAATATCAAAAATAAAGTAAGCCATTAAAAATGAAGACTAAGAGGATGGAATACATCTTACCAAAAAAAGATCACATTATGAAAATGGAACATCTTGTCCACAAATGAAAACTATTGTAAATATGTGTAACAATAATGCTCTTAAAAAAAACCTTAATTATTAATGCTAAGTTAAAGAAACAGAAGGGACAAGAAAAACATCATTTTTGAGTACTTATATGGAGTGAAGGACACAGCAACATTCTGGGAATTCATAACTCAATCTACATTCTGAAGATCTGAGAATTTCCCTCTTTTTCTCCCTCCCTCCCCTCTTTCTATCTCTCCCTCTTTCTTTCTCTCCTTTCTCTTTTACTCTATTTCTCCTCTCTGCCTCACTTTTTTTCCCTCTTTCTCTCTTCTTCTCTCCTCACATCTTTTCAGAGAAAGATTTTAGAACAAGCCTCTCCATCATTATTAGAACAGGTCCAGTAGATTTACAAAGTTGCTATAGAGAGAGTCAAAATCTTTACTGTGTAATTCTCTAATGCACTTGTGATTAATCCTACTTTTTATTTAAGTAATCCAAAAAACTCTGAAGACATTCCATCAACAGAAACCTTAACAGTACCAAAAAATAAAATTGCCCCAAAGCTCAGTGTCTTTGTTGGGTGTCATCCAAAGTGGGATTGTGGTGTGCTTTGATTTCATAAACCATGTCATGGCCTCAATTAAAATCAAGCCTGACACAAATAATAAGAATCACCAGAAAAAAGTAACAAAGAATCAAAATATATTCAAAATATTCATACCTAATTATTCTTGACTTGGTCTGATCTAATTCTTCCTGGATAAGCTGAAAAATATAAAAACAATAACCAAATAAAGAATGTACACATTGATCTTTTAACATTTTAAGTATGTATTAGCTAATTTGGGGAGATACATATTCCAGGGTAGGCATAAGTTCTAATAAGGTTTCATCTACAGGAAATCTATAATGAAAAACTATTTGCCTGTCTATGCTCTCCAATTCTTGAAATAAAACCACTTCAACCAAAGATGGAAATAATCTGATTGGATTTATTATCACAGTTTTAATACACTATAAAGCAGCCATTAGGATAAGTCAAAGTGTAGGAAAGAGAAAAAAATCATACTTTTCTCTTGAGAGTCAGCATTATTTACTGTGAATAATTTGGTTCTTAATGGACTATGTCCATTAGCTGGATATCTTAGACCACAATGAAATTTTTCTTTTAAACAATGACAAGGCTTAATACTGTGACCTTAAGATTAAATCTACAATCATAACTAAAAAAGTGAGATTGAGGATAAATAGAAGATGGAATAAGGATCTCTCCAATTCCTTGATTCTTGAAGTCTAAGGATGTGATCAATCCTTATGCCCTATCATTTAGAAGAAGTTTCTCCTTTTATTATAAACTATGATATTTTGGTGTGTGGCTTTTAAGGACACTGGTTTTTTCACTTTATATATCTAAAATGTAATACAATGTAGCCAACAAGATGGTGTTTGTGGATTAACTGAGTTGGTGATAAAGTCCACTGTAGTTGTAATACCTTTTGAAAAACATATTGACAGATAAACTTAAGTTTATTAAGCATTTATATGCCAGGGCACTATGCTAACCACTGATAATACCTAGACAAAATGAAACAGTCATTGCTCTCAAAAAGCTTATTTTCAATATCAGTTGACACTTCTTTTAGACAAAGCTGCAAAAACATATATGCAGGGACTGAACAAATTATTTAAAATGCCTAAAAAACTATGTAACACAGCAGATAAAAGATAGCAATTATTACAGAAAATGGAGAAAATTAAATGTACTGATACACCTTTCATTTCCCTTCTGCATTTTTAAGAATATCAATTAACAATGACACAGGACAGCAAAATTTGGACGATATTGCCAAAGCAGGACTTATGGGAAAATTTATATTTCTTAATTCAAATAAAAAGACCTGTCCAACAAACCAGGCATATGATTAAAAAAACTGAAAAAAGCAGCAAACTAAAATCTCTCAATTAAACATCAAAATAGAAATCCTAAAAATGAAAAAATAAGATAATAAAGTTAAAAGCAAAAACCTGAATATCCATTGGAATGAAAACAGAAATAAGATTTCAAAGGAATAAGCATAGGCAGTGAGGAAACCGAACTATCACTCTTTGAAGATAATTTGATGATTTACTTAGAAAATCTTAGAGAGTCAACTAAAAAGCTAATTGAAAGTATTAAAAACTTCAACAAAGTTGCAGGGCATAAAATAAACCTGCACAAACTACCAGTATTTCTATATACTGCGAAACAAAAACAAACAAAAAACAGTAAGAAGAGAAACACCATTTAAAACGATCAAAAACGCATAAAATATTTGACAGTCGAAAGTCTTCACACAAATAAAGATCAAAGTAATTGGAGAAACAGTAAATGCTCATGGGAACTCCAAGTTAATACAATAAAAGTGACAAAACTACCTAAATTAGTTCATTTACTTATTGTCATACTAATCTAATTATCAATTACCTTGTAGAGCTAGAAAAAAATTATAACAAAATTTATTTGGAGAAACAAAAGGTCAAAACTATCAACAGAATCAGTGGAAAAAATGGGAAGGGAGACTAGCATGTCAGATCTCAAACTACACCACAAAACTGTAGTTATGAGAGTAATTTGGCAGCAGGTAAGAAATAAAGAAGTGACCAGTAGAACAGATAAGATATACAATATAGAGAAGCAAATGAGCACAGTACGCTAATGCTTGATAAACCCAATGATCCTGGCAGCTGGGGCAAGAACTCATTGACCAAAATTTGAGAGAAAATTTGAAAGCAGAATGGCAGAAACTAGGCATAGACCAACATTTCATGCCATATGCCATATACCAAGATAAGCTCAGAAGAGCCATATGATTTAGATATAAAGGGAGATGTCATAAGCAAATCAGTGGAGCATGGAAGAAATTAACTTTCAGATCAATGGACAGAGGAAGAGTTCATGATCAAACTAGACATAGAAAGTAAAATGGATAATTTTGATCACACAAAATTCAAAGTTTTCATATAAATAAAACCAGTGCAGCAAAAATTAAAAACAAGAAATTGGGACAAAATCTTTGCAGCAAAGTTTATCTGATAAAGTCTTATTTCTAAAATACGTAGGAAACAAGGTCAAATTTATAATACTAGCCATTCCCCAACCGATAAAAACTCAAAGGATATGAACTGACAGTTTTCAGAGAAAGAACTCCAAGATATCATGGGGAAAAAAATGTTCTAAATCACTAATAACCAGAAAAATGCAAATTAAGACAACTGAGATATCATCTCACTCCAATCAGATGGTTAAGATGAAAAAAAAAAAAAAGAAAAGGATAATCCTGGAGGGGAAGGGGAAATAGGTACAATAATGCACTGCTGGTAGAGCTGTGAACTATTTTAATCAATCTGGAAAGCAAACTGGAACTATGTCCCAAAAGCTATTAAACTGTATACATACTCTCTGATTCAACAATACTACTTTTAGGTTCGCATCCACATCCCAAAGAGATCAAAGTGGAAAAGCGCTCATATAAGGCAAAAATATTTATAGCAATACTTTTTGTGGAAACAAAGAACTGGGAACCGAGAAAAGGCCCATCACCCAGCGAATGAATAAATAAGTGATAATATATGCACATAATGGAATATTGTTGTGCAGTAAGAAAATGATGAAGGGGATGGTTTCAGGAAAACCTGGAAGGTTTTATAAACGAATGCAAAGTGAAGTGAGCAGAAAGAGAACAACCTACACAATAACAGTGATACTGTAAAAACAATTGACTAAGAAAGACTTGGCAACTCTGATCACAATGAACCACCATAATCCAGAGGACTTATGATGAAGAATGCTATCTACCCTCCAGACAGAAACCTACTGATAGACTCAATGTTATTTTTTTTTCCTTTTCCTTTTTTACAGAACATGGCTAATGAAGAAATTTGTTTTGTATGGCTTCATATTGCAATGAGTTTTTTTTACTTCTTGCATGCTCAGTGGGTGGGAGAGAGGTTGGGAGAAGGAGAGAATCTCAACTTAAAATAATATTGAACTTTTCTTTAAAAAAGGAAATAATGACAGGCATAGTTTCAGAAAAACCTAGGAGGAATTGTCTGAACTGATGCAAAGTAAAGTGAGCAGAACCAGGAGAGAAATATACACAGTAGGAGCTTTAAAGTTTAACAATCTGGAAGACTTAGGAACTCTA
The DNA here is from genome assembly GCA_023548195.1 of Bettongia penicillata ogilbyi. Taxonomy (NCBI): domain Eukaryota; kingdom Metazoa; phylum Chordata; class Mammalia; order Diprotodontia; family Potoroidae; genus Bettongia; species Bettongia penicillata. The sequence goes on from JAJHZJ010000100.1 coordinate 6,211,751, forward strand.
ATCAACAATATCACCAATCATAATTCCAAAGGACTCATGGTGAACCATGCCATCCACCTCCAGATAGAGAACTGACAGACTCAGGGTGCAAATTTAAGAATATTTTCTGCCATATCTTTTCTTTTTTTTCTTGGACATACATGTTTTGTGAGACCAATGTTATAAAACATGTGAGCATGGCTAGTGATATACTAAAAATGCTCTCTCATTTCCAAATTTGGAATTTGTTCCAGAGTTGGAGTAGTACAGGTATATTTCTAATAGCTAGTTCCTACGCATAGTAGGGTACTTAATAAATCTTTGTTGAATAGTTTGTTTAATGATGACAAGACAGAGCACATAGCTCATGCAGATGACAACCTCTGGTATCATAACGAAAAAACTAACTTCAGAGTTCTAGAAAGCTTCATTTATTAGTGCTGGACTGGACCCAGTGGACAGATACCTAATCTTGCACTTCTTTTTGCATCCCACAGCTTCTAGCACAGGGCTAGGTACACAGTATGAACTCAAAAACTGTACTTGCTGATTAACTGAAACGGGAGAGAATTATGAAATAAGAACAGGAAAAACTGCTTACTAAGCATGAAAATCAGTAACCCCCAAGTTAGTCTCAAGAGTTTTGGACAAATACTCTTTTATAAGGACAATATAACAGGTTCAACAACAACAAAAGTTTTAAATTCTTTGAATAATTACCAAGGAACTTTTAAAAATTAGTTTAACTGAAGTAGATTATTGTTTGTCATTCTGAAAGATGAAAAATAGTCACAAGTCAAAATGGAAAAACTCAGTACCTTGTCCTTTTCATACAGTTTTCCAAGAAGATCTTCCAGTTTCAATATACGGAATTCGTTTTCTTGTTGGAAAGTCATAAAATCCATCTTAAAGATACAAAAACCAAACACACTGAATGGTAGTTTAAAGCAAATAATTTCAAAACACACAAAATTTTTGAACTACTAATTTCATTTGGTCACAATTTATCCTACCAAACATGAAGTAATGTAATACACATTTAATATCTCTAACTTCAGAGAGAAAGTAAAAGCAGCCTACAACAAGGCTAAAGATCACAAAAGGATTCTCTTCTCTCTAATATTTTAAAAAATAACATCAATAAAAAATCCTATGATCTCTTCTGCAGCATCAGAAATCACCAAAAATCATGCTTTGGTCTCTTGAGCAGGTCTCTGACAGAACTGGAAAAATAAAATGAAAAAAGAAGGAAGAAGAAAGTTTCCTACTTCATAACCCAGTCTGTTCCTTAAAAACACCTGACTATTCAGATTATTGCTACAAACATTACTAAGATGCAACTCTAGGTACTTTTACGGTATTATTTCCAAGTGATTTCAAATCAAAGACAATGCTGAAAACATCTCACAGGCTAACAACAAAGTTTCTTTTTTAAAAAAAGTCCAAACCAAAAAGGATCTAGATATAATCAGAGAATTCTTATTCACCTGTCCTTTCTCTGGTATGGTAAAATACTAGAAAATAGTTCAAATAGGAAAATCCATCGTTAAAACCCTAGCAAACAGAGGTTTTTGTTTTTTAGAAGGCTGTCTACAAAACATTTTAGGGACTTTACTCCAATAAAAAGAAAATATCAATTGCTACTTAAATCAAACATGAACTAAATAACAGGGGTAGTAGTAGGAACATCAATGTTGTTAGAACTCTTTTAGAACATGAAGGAAGGCAAAAAGCTTCATCTGAAAATTTTATCAATAAATTCAAAGAACAATGTTCCCTCCACTCTGAATCTTGTTATCGGCTAACAGCTATACTAATTTACGGTATGAAGTAAAACAATCAACCATCTAACAAAGTCCCATCATAAGAAAGTCAAATAAACAATTTACCTCTGTAGGCTGATCAATGTGGAAAGAATCGGGCTTAAAGAAGTGTTTGGACTCATCTATCCTCTGTGTTCTGTGTAGGCTTGTCCAATTAAATACAGGCAAGAGTGAAAGGAAACTTTCCATGTTCCATAAATAAAGGCCTATCGCTTAGATAAAAACAAAAATAAAAAAGTTTAAAAAACTAATTTCAAGAAAGTATACAAGAGATTATATTTAACTAGAAAATTAAGGGGAAATATCTTTTAAAATTAAACATGAATTATTAAAATAAATATGAATTATTAATTTAAAATGAAAACAAACATCACATACCTAGCAAAAGTAAAAGTGGGATAAGTAACAGTAGCAACTTGCAAATTTTGGGAAGGCACCTGGAAATAAAAATGAAAAGGTTTAACTTGCAACAAACTGAAGCTGAAAAATAAAACAAGCATTTATTAAGTACTTACTATGTGCCAGGCAGTGTGTTAAGTGCTTAGGATACAAAGAAAAGTTAAAAGCAGCCCCTACCATCAAGGAGTCCACATGTGAATGTGAAAATGCAGCATGTAAATTACTATGAACAAGTAAGACATGGGGGGTGTACATGTATCTACATCTATATCTTTCTGTAAGAGAGAAACTGGAAACAATTTCAGAAGGAAAACACTAAAAATAAGATGAAGAAAGCCTTCTTGAGAAGGTGGAATTTTAACTGAGACTAGAAGGAATCCAGGGAAGCCAGTAAGTGGAAGTGAGGAAGGAAGGGATTCCAGGTATGGGGAACAGCCAGGGAAAACACATGGAGTTGAGATATGGAGATATGCAAGGAAATGGCAAGGAAGCTAGTGTCACTGCCTGAAGACTATGTAGACTGGAGAGGAAAGAAGGCTAGAAAGACAGGAAGTGGTCATGTTATAAAGGGTTTTAAAACCCAAAGGATTTTATATTTAAATTCTGAATACAACAGGGTGCCGCTAGAATTTACTGAGTTAGGGAATGACATGGTTTGATCTGCAAAGATCATTTCAATAGCTTAGTAGAGGATGGACTCAAGTAGAGGGAAACTTGAGGAAGAGAGGCCAACTGAAAGGCTACTGCTATAATCCAAGCTTGAGGTGACTACACACTCCTTGCACCAGGTTGGTGGTGGCAAAGGAGAGAAGGGGGAACACATAAGAGATATTAAAAAGGTAAAATGAAAAGGATGAGGCAACAGAATGGACATGGAGGGATTTTAGAGGAAAAGGGAAGATAACACTGAAACTGCATGTCTCAACAATTGGGAGAAAAAGCTAGGAAGAAAGAAGGGGATGTGGGGGGGAATACAATAATATTCACCACAATGATTTTCCTTCTAAGCATTTTATATAAAATACCTTTGCCCTTAAAAAACACTGCTATTTCCTACAGGAGCTTGATTTCTCTCCATCTGCTCAATTTCATAAACTGAGAACATAATCTAGAAATGCAGTAATGATAAATATAAATTTCTAATGTCATAGTAATGATTATTATAGACTAGTATCTGCCTAAGTTCACTAACTATTGATAACATCAACTATGTACAGATGAGAAAAGATATCAGAGGAGTGAATGAACATTTACCTGCACAAATCTTCAGCTTCATTAAGCTACTCAGATAATATATTTTTGATAACTGGAATTCTGCATATACTAATGCTTTGTTCTAAATTCCTCTCCTCCATGTATTTGACACATTGCTATATTTCTGACATTACTATAATGTTGCCTTGGATTGTCCAAGACAATCAACAGGTTCCTTACTATATGTCAGATACTACATGCTCAATTGCAGAGTACTGGAAAAGAACTACCTGAGTGATTAAAACTTTTTTGAATAAATTCCAAGAATGACTTGACTTATTTCCTATTATATGAGATTCCAATATAAATAACCTGATTTTGATTGCTCCAATACTTTTTACCAAACCATGATTCCTAGCCCACAATTAAAGTGAGTGAATTTTAATACCAAAATGACTCCCCCCTTTTGAAACCTAAAATTGATGTTAGAGGAAAGTTTTCCTTACCTTGTAAGTAGGAACACATTTAACCAAGAAATCAAAGTAACAAATTGGTACCATCCAGTTCCTAGCCACCAAAATACTCCAGAGGCTGCCTTCCCTAAAAATAAAACATAAAAAGTAGAACTATTTTGAGGAAATCAAAGCATCTAAGTGCAATATTTCGGTGATAACCAAGTAACAACAAAAAAATCACTGATTATTTTGAAAGTAGATGATCAAAGAAAATCTGTGAATATGATTTTTACATGCACCACAAAAGCACTAAGTCATACAGCAGTGGTTAAGACTAAAACCACAGAGTAAAAACATAAGCTGTACATAGATGCATAAGAAAAGATGCAAAAGAAGAAACATATATTTAAAGCATTAAATCCATGCACTTCAGTTACACTGAAATCAAGCTGCTAGTGATGAATTTGATATCTCAAATCTTACACACACACACGCTTATGCAACTAGCAAATCTAAGGTATTAGCATTTCTAATGATTGAAAAATGTTATTTCAAGAAGCCAAAATGAAAGTCATCAGACCACATAGAAAAAATACTTAATTTGCTAAAAGTCTTTCAGATCATGCTAGCGTAAATAGCCAAAAATAACCACCTGGGGAAACTATAGCCAACCAAAGAAACGACAACACCTTCCTGGACACAAACCATCCTGTAGCTCCAATCTTTTGTAGTGTTTGCATCAAAAAGTAACCTACAACAGATAAAAGGTGTATGCAGAGTGCACACACAGAGAATATAACCACAACACCATCCTCTAAATACATAACAAAACAGCTTCTTCCCCTTGATAAACCTATCAAACCAATAAATTTGGACGCTATTTTAAATTTTTACCATTCTTTTTATTAAATCAAAGGATTTTCCTTGCTTTCAATAAAATAATTATTCACAAATCAAGAAGGATAGAAATTCACTGAAACTGACTAGCAATATGAAAAAGCACTTGTTATGAATCAGAATAATTTTTCTTCAACTCTACATTTTTTCATCTTATCCACCTAAAATATCTACAATGTACCAGTCATCTTAAAAAGTATTTCCTAAAATCCAAGTTTCATAATTCTGTTGGAGAATTCTTTTATATATTTGAGAATAGCATACCAAATTTCATGACAAGAATGCAACATTCTATGGTAAATTAAGCCATAAAAAAAAAAAAAAACCCCAGCATAACACTCTTGGGGAAATCATGTTTACAGATAAAATTTTAAACCTGATATATTTTTTAAAATCTTTCATGGTCTCTCCCCTAGGGAGGGAAAAAACCTCAACAAAACACAACATAAATAACTTTACATTAAAATGACATGTATGTAAAGTCTATGGCTGCTTATGAGAGTCCTTAATTACTGTTCCTCTTTTACAGTGATACTGATGCTATATAAATGTTAATTTTAACTATCTGAAATCTGTGCACTCAAAGTATAAAAAGGTCCCAGTAATAACTGGCTTTTACTGAAGCATAAAGAAGTCATCTATTCATTTTCTTGATAACTCACAAAACAATTTTATTTTAACTAACTTTTGCAGCCTTACAGGGAAAAAGTTACTATTCTTTGTGAAATACACGAATCAAAAATAAACAGAAAAGCACATACTTTCATGAAATAATACCTTGTTGACTTCAATAATACTGCCAATTAAGACTGAAAGTAGTATTGAATTTTTGCAAATATAAGGCAAAATGTGTTTAATATAAATGTTTTATATTACACAATTTAGATAAGTCTATTTGCAAAATAATATTGTATCTCAGAAGAATAATTAAACTTGATTTTACGTAAACCTCCCTACAAAATTGAGTTCCATCCATCAAACCTGCACTACATAAATAAACAGTTACCCTACCAATTTATCTATATTTTTAGCTCAAGTTTCTATTTCGACTGTGCTTTATATCTGAAGCTAGTTACTTCTCTCACAGAGGGACTGTGAGGAAACTGCTTTACAAACTTCAAAGGACTACTGAAAAGTGAGTTACTATTAGTTCAAATCCTTCAAAGTTTTTACAAAAATAAAACAATGAATGATTAACATTTGTGAAATAGTGCTGAAAAAGAAAAAACAAACAAAAAAATGTTCAAAAGTAAACCTGCGTAAGAAAAGGTGTGCCAAATGGTCCTTGCTACCCTTTGTGACCTTGAAGATTGCAAGTGGGTGGTTGTATATGTTTCAAGATGTTTCTTCCCCTTACAGTCATCACCTGTTGGTTGTGGTAATAATTAAGCATTAATTTAACAAATTAATAAGCAAGTAAGTCAATCAAAAGACCTGTGTCCAATCATTTCAAAATAGCAATTTATAAAAAACAAAAACAATCAGCTAAGAGAAATCTGGTAGTTGTTTCTATAACTAAGTATTTAAACAGCTAGTTCCTTTCTTAACCTAACTGCAGATATCAGCTCTGGATATTGACATATGGCATGTGTCACTCATGTAATATAATATAACCAGGCCACTAAAAAATTATAACCTGTGCAGAACTGAGCCAAAGACTAAGTTTTCACACATATGATAAAGCCATACTTACACAGTGATTCACCATTTACACTGAGGTGACCATCCTCTCTGAGAAACTCTTTTACATTCACACACCCACAGTAATTCGAATGAGCTGCAATATATGCAAAACAGGCTTAGAAAAATTCATCTCTCTCAAGTTCAAATTCTTCTAGCTTTACATGAAGCCAGTGCAATGAGATAGTTTAAAATAGTTATCTGAAGCTTTACCTAATACAGGTGAATGCTGGTGAGGTTTTATTACTGAAAGGTTAAAAAAAAAAAAACCAAAACCAAAAAAGCACTGACTGGTAAAACTGAATTCCCCAAACCAGCAGCAAATAAAAGAAAACCTTTGTTTAAAGAAAGTTTAGGAATACAGCACAGAGGTCCTGAACTAAAAATCAATTCATTTAATCAATTACCTTTGTTTTAAAAAGGTAAAATGAATCAAGGAATAATAATGTTGAAAAAGAGAGATTATAGTTATACTTTATATATAGTTGACACAACTGTTTAAGCAACAGTCAATTTTCAGCTTTAAAAATGAGATAAATTAGTATCAGTAAGCTCAGAAAAAAACAGCCACAAGAAGATAGCACTGACTGCAGGAGAGGAAATTGTAGATGAAAAGCCATAAGAAAAAGTACAGTATTTTCTCCACCTCTAAAGCACAGTTTGGTGGGAACAGAAGAAAATTTATTAAATACCTTTTGATTCATGGCTTTTTGTCTTATAACTTTTTGATTCACAATCTTTAGATTCATAATTTTTCAATTTGTAATTCTCTGATTCGTAACCCAACTTCAATAAAACAACTTGAAAAAGTTGAACTAAGAGTGATGAAAATGATGCCGCTGTGTATTTGGCCAGACGTGAAATTCTATTCATGTGGAGAGATGCACCTCCTATTAAAAAAGTGTGAATACAAGTTATTTCCTTCCACAAGACTAACACTCTCAATTGAGCAAAAAAAAATCACCTTGCAAATTACTTGATCAGATAAAACCGGAAAGGTCATTTTAGTTGGAGAATTTTTTAAAAATTCATATAAATGTTAGCAAATGGCCCTAAAAGTTAAAATGAAATTATTCTTAAAGCCATATTCCAGCAAAATATAACATCCTAGCATAAATAAAAATAACATGCCAGATTTATCAACACCAAGGATCTCATACTAGCAAACAAATGTAAAATATCATCCAGGGACAAGGATGGGGGAACTTGTGGCCTTCTAGGTCCTTAGGTGTGGCCTTTTGACAGTGTCCAAGTTTTACAGAACAAATCCTTTTGTTAGGGGGTTTAGTTCTGTGAAGTTCGGATTCAGTCAGTGAGACACACTTGATGACTTAGAGGGATACATATGGCCTTAAGGCCACAGGTTCCCCACCCCCTGATCCAAGATGAAACAGTTTCATTCTAACAGACTCTCCTGCAGAGGATAAGCCATGATTTTCACTGGGTTCACTAAGTAGCAATAAGAAGAGAAAAAGCCCTCACTTTTCCTATTGAGCCTGGAAGGCCATCAACAGTCTCAGCATGCATAATTCTTCGGCATTTAGCATTGCAACAACTTCTAGAAAAGAAGTGGTGATTTCTGATCTTGTTACTCTTACTTATACAACTTCAACAAACATTATTTAGGACATTCTATATGCAATACATTTCTACATGCTAAAGGGAGATTTGAAAAAATGAGAGTTCCTGCCCTTAAGGAATTCACAATCTAAGAGGAAAAATAGCATAGTCCTATTTATTCTACCAAAGCTGCTAGAGATTTTTATTCTTCAGGTATTTTTAAGGTGCAGATTTAAATCCTTCCAGTAAAAACTACTTATAGAGGGGATGTAGAGAAACACAAGACCATTTACAGTCATCAATTCTCTTTGGTCTTCAGTTTAGGTCAACATTTGTTTTCTAGTACAATAAAACTAAAACCAAAATTTTAGTTTTTTGGGGTTTTAATCAAACATTCAACTGTCAACAAACATGAACTAAGTACCTACCAGATACAAGGCACTGTGCTAGGTGCTTATGGACAATGGAATGGAATAACCCCTGCTCTCCAAGAGCTTATATTCTCATAGCAGAAAAAAGTACATATATAGAATACATATATAGTCTTAACACCCTTAAGATATGGAACTATATGAACTAAATTAGTTCAAATCAAACATGCTGACTTTCAGGTTGGCTAGAAAAGAAACAGTTGTCAAATGGAATACCCAGGCCCTGGTGGTGCCATCCTTTTACATTACATCACAGCTAAACACAGTCTAAGTTTTGTTAATACTAGCCTTTATAATCAGAAATCATACTGAAAAGTGAATCACTACCTGGGGTAACTTGAGTTATCTCTTCCCTTGGTTCTCTCTCTTGTAAAAAAAAAAAATGGCTTTACATAGCTTGCAAAAATCTAAGATCTAAAAATATAAGTTCCCTGCCTACTTCAAGAATATTAGAATAACCTTCTAGGGATACATAAACTATATATAAAGAACTACGCTGGTTTCTGTTAGCTTCAGCAGAATTTGTAAAAAAAAAACCAAATTATCAGAAACTACCTTTTTTTTTTTTAAACAGTTTTGTGGTTGCTAAAAGTACAGGCCTCTTCAAGTCTTCTCCTGACTTCATGTCTTTGTCCATGATGTACTTCACAGACAGAATAGACTTTCTCCTCAGTCTTCATTTGTAAAGTATACTACTTGCATGACCTGGTAACTCCTACCTTGCTCTCAATCTATAAATCTAAAATTAATCTGTTTGCCTATGAATATTTTTCCCTGTCTTCACTCAGCTCAGGTACTATCTCATCCACATTTCACTAATTAGAAATAACTCATTTCCTTGAACCTTTCAATTTACTCTTTTACCAACTCTTTTCTCTGGATCTAATCATGAGTCATGTGGTTTTCAGGACAAAAAGTTTTATTTTATTCTGTCAAATCATTATTTTGTAGGGTCTGGTGCTTTATAAGAATTACAGAATCTCAAGATTAGAACGGAACTCATAGTTAACCTCTTTTCAACAAGCATTATTTTAGGCACTGCAGACAAAGACAAACCTCAGGGTTCCTGCCTTCAAGGAGTTTATCATTCTACTATTCCCACTGTCACTTATCTGGATTACTTCAATAATTTCAGAACAGGTTATTTTTGGAGCCATTCTCTCCACCTATCCCTTAGTCCAATTCATCCTTTGGGACACTGCCAATCTTATTTTATAGCTCTGGTCAACACCTTTTATCTGCTCAAAAAATCTTCAGTGACTCCTTCATTTATCACTTAAGGCCGACCAAATTCTGGCATCATCCGACCTTTCTGACCCTAATACAACTTCTGGCAAGTATCCTGTATGTAAGCCAAAATGAAAAACTCTTCTGGAATACAACTTTTGTAATGCCAACCTTTGTTTATAATATTCCATTTACTTAGTATAGCTTGTTCTCCCCATCCTGCTTACTGAATCCTAACATTTTCAAATGTTCCCTCTTTCATGACCAACTTGTCCATGATCAACCCACCCACAATCTTTTTACCCCCAACAGTCCTCAAAGTAGGCTTTGTTGTACCTCTCCTCAATGGACTCACCTAGTTATGTATTTATGTATCATGTCAGATTCCCTTATCAAAACTTAAGTTCCATAAATGTTGTCTTAGCATCATGTTTTAGCAACACGTCCTGAGTGCCCAGTGAAGAGCTTTACATATCAGCTAGCTAAATAAATGTTTATTGAATTCAGTCCCTGGACAATCAACCTAATGTCTCCAACAGAATCAGTCTCAATCTTGAGGCTTAGTAATTTAACGATATTTGCATATAGTTCTACATCTTTCTTCACATACAATACAGCATTTCCCATCCCTCCCCCTTAACCCCCAAAAAGTTCTGATTCCCTTTGGTTTCTGACCAATGGGTTGGCTTGTCTATAAACTAGAGAAAGAAAACTAAGTTCACTAAATTTTCTCTACAACGAATTCTTTGCTTCTATGTCATCTATTATGACAAACAGATTGTGGTAATTTATCTAGTATGGGATGAAAAGACTTGAGAATTTGATTAGTGTAAAAAACTGCATTTTGAGCAAAAACAAAAATCAAAAGGTGACTAACAATAAGGAACTGTATTTACATCTTAAATTCAGATTCAACTCAGAAAACATTGATGTCTACTCACAAAATCAAAATAAAAATAGATGTTTCACATAACATTTTACTTCCACACCTACTTTTCCCTCATTCTTTCTTATTATATTAACAGTGTGAGCAACTTTACAAGAAGAAACAAAATGGACACTCTAATTTTGCCCACTGTGACATAAGAATGCTACAACAGTCTTTCAAAGGTACACCCTCATATTCCAACCTTTATCAAGCAAGCATTTTCAGCCTCTCCAAAAACACCTCTAGAAATAAAGCTAAATTTATAAGAAATACAAAATATGTTTTGAATTTAATTGGCTAAGTAGTATTTAAGAATTAAAACTTTCCAATAATAGCTAAAGTTATTATTCAAGTAGCTCCTGAAAGGCTCTTAAGAATACAGAGGCTAAAGAAACACAGCAAAAGTTATAGTCACAGTAGGGACTCTCAATGGTAACAGGTTTTACCAAATTATCTCTTATTCCTCCTGAAGGACCAAGGGCAACGTCTCGGTCCTAGCCAATCTGGCAATCTAACAGAATCCACTCTGTGTTAATATGACCTTACAATCTAATTATCCTGTAGGAGAAATGACTACAGTCACTGCCTAGGAAAACAAAGGGTACTGACTTTCAAATAAGCTAAGCTGGCAGAAAGGGGTTCTCAAAGTATGCACAGGTGGGATTTCTTGGGAACTTCCTTATGGATCTGCCAGTAGTAAAAGTCCCTAGATTTATAGTCCATTCTGTGGGGATGTTTCTGGAGTACCTCTCAATTTGAATTCAAGTCCAGGTAAATCAGGTTGGAACACTAATATTAACTGTGGCAATTAATGGAGTTGCTTTTCCTATAACAAAAACAGTCATCACAAATACAAAATTTGAATTCAGTAAATATCTCCATCTTTCCACCTGCCCCACCAAAACTTTTCTCTTGCTCCTCCTCAGAAATATAACTACAGACCTATTAGAATAGGAGGATTGATTCAGCAGTAACATTTCTGCCTCCTTTTCCTACCACAATTTTCATGTAATTTTTTATTACAGAAAACATTTTTTAACTGTCAAACATAACATTTGTCATTAAGGAAAGTTCCCTTATATCACGTCATTCAGATGATGCACATATGGGGCACTAAGCAAGAAATAATGGCATAATGTCTAATTTATTTTAATAAGAGCAGTTTGAAAGTGCATTAAAAACTTTTTTAAAAATCTATTGTACTTTTAAAAAAAATGGAATTTGTTTGCTCAATGAAATATCCAAAATGTTATACTGTAATGTTAATGAGTAATAAATATTCTCTAGAAAAAATACTATCCAATTGCAAGCATACCAGTTATTTCTTTGCTTAGTTTTTTAAAGCACAAATAGCTCAAAACTCTATAGCAGGAATGGTTTGAATAAACACACAGTCTGTAGAATGAAATGTTTTTGTAAAGCAATTATCCTAATACTTTGCTTCAAAAAACTAGACTTACGTTTTTGACCCCCATCCCTAAAATAAATTCTTGAAGATGGCACGTGAGAAGTAGAGTAGGCTGTGAGTACATCCTTTCGCTCAGAAAGCATACTGCAATCACTGCATATATAACCATTGTTCAAGGTTGTGTCTACTTCTTCAGTTGCTAGGTCACCATTTCCCTGGATGACAGCTTTAGTCCCACCTAAATTTTTTTAAAAAACAGATTGAAATTATTTATTTTGCTATGAATTAACCTAACAAATAAATGTATTTTGGAGAAAGAAAGGTCGATGGGCTAATTACCTTTAAGATCACCATCATCATCAAGACCTAAAACCAATACAAAACACATTCTTACCATTGAAAACAACACAAACTAAAATAAGAAATTAAAATAGTTAAAAATTAGAATTACATTGCATCATATTAAAAACAGCATTTACAGTTTCTACTTCCCAATTGTTCTGAAGTTCTCAAAACAGAAATACTTCCAGCTACATACTTGCAATTACTATCTTTTATTATAGTCAACTTTGATGATTTTGATGAGACATATATGTATATGAAAACAATTTACACTGAAGAGAAAACATTTACAATAAGCATGGTCATCTGTCAAAGATACGGGAAGAAGTATAAGGAAATAAGAAACAAAATCATCTCTTCCTGCTTCCTCCATGTGACTACTGGGGAAAGCTACATTAATTAGTAGCACATGCTGCTTCTGTTGCCTGGTAACCACTTTTGCTGCCAGAACAAACAGCACAGTGAAACAAGAATACCAACTCTTGCCAAAATTAGCATATAATATTTTGGAAACTTATTCAAATCTTTCAAGTCACAGAGTATAAGAGAAAGGAACCAGCACTGAAAGTCACAGAGAGATAAGAAATTTCTGAAGAAAGCTGAAATGACAATAGCCAACACTTATATAGGTCTTTAAGGTTTGAAAAGCACTTTAACACATTATTCTCATAAGATAAAAACATTTAATGTAAACAATTCCCTTATAAAATAAGATGTTCTACCCACCTATTACTCCAGATAGCAAAAAAATTTACCACCACCTGAGAAGAAACCTTTTGAAATTCTTAATAAAAAAGTCTTATTTCTTATATTTACAAATCAGATTTTAAAACTTGCTCTTGTTCAGTCATTCCATTCATATCCAGCTCTTCCTGACCCCATTTGGTGTTTTCTTGGCAAAGACTCTGGAGTGGTTTGCCATTTCCTTCTCCAGTTCATTTCACAAATAAGGAAACTGAGACAGAGTTAAGTGACCCGCTCAGGGTCACACAGCTAGGAATTTAGTTGTGTAGGAAGCTAGATTTTAACTCCAGTCTTCCTGACTCCAGGCCCAATCTACTGTACTACCTAGCATGCACTAGATTAAAACTTACAACTGTACTATTTATATGTACAACTATACTATTTAACTGAAATGATAAATTTGGCTTAGAAGGAAACCTGAAAGGATCTAGTCAATTTCCCTGAACTCCAACCAGGATAGCAAAAAAACAAAAACCAATCAAACAAACAAAAAACCAGTGAAGTCAAAGGGGCATCAACTCCTGCTAAATAAGATAATTAACATTTTAAAATCTAAAAATCTTTAAGTGGCCCAAAAATGTGCTGGTAATAAACACTAAGGATATTCAGATTCCCACACTTAGTTCTATGAGAGATTATCTAAATTGATAAAAATTTGTTAAGCATTTAAAATGCTGAGAATAAAAAAGCAAAAGATAGTTTCTACCCTCAAGAAACTTATACTCTAATGGGGAAAAACATGCAAACATACATATTCAAAGTAAACCACATACAGGAGGATAAAGAGAAAAAAATTACCTGAAGGAAAAACAAAGAGGGGTTGGTTGGGAAAGGTTTACTGCAAAAGATGAGATTTTAGTTGAGATTTAAAGGATGGCAGGAAAGTCAGTAGGTGGAGATGAGGAGAGAGAAAGGTAGAAGAGACAGCCAGAAAAAATGTCTGGAGCCAAGAGATGGAATGTTCTGTTTATGGAGCAGTCAGAAGGCCAGAGTCACTGAATCAAGGAGTGTGATATAAGAAGACTGGAAAAGTAGGAAAGGACTGGAATGCCAAGTCAGAGTATTCTGTATTTGATTCTGGAGGTGAAGGGGAGCCACTCGAGGTTATTGATTAGGAGGGTGGCATGACCAGACTTGCACTTTAGGAAAATCATTTTGGTGGCTGAATGGAGAGGACAGATTGGCGTGAGGAGAGACTTGAGGTAGGTAGACCCTCCAGCAGGCTATTGCTAATAGTCAAAAATTGAAGTGACACACTAGAGGGCCTGCACTAAACTAGAGCAATATCAGAAGAGTGAAGGGAACAGAGATATTGCAGAGATGAGATTGATGGGCTTTGGCAATAGCTTGGATGGAGGTGGGGCTAGAGGGAGGAGGCAGTGAAAAACAGTGAAGGGTTGAGGACTAACTCCTAGGCTGTGAGCCTGACAGACCAGGAGGATGGTGCTGCCCTATACAGTAACACAGGAAGGCACAAGGGGAAGAAAGGGTTTAGGGGAAAGGAAAAGAATTGTTTTAGACATGACTTTTTTAAGATGCCTACTGGATGGAGATGCAAGATTGAAGGTCAACAGAGAAACTGAGGCAGGAGAAGTAGATTTGAGAATCATCAGCAGAGAGATGGTAATTAAAAGCTGGTAAGATCAGCAAATGAAGTAATATAGAAAGAGAAAAGGAGCCAGGACAGAACCTCGAGACATCTGTGGTTATTATCTCATTCCAGCTATTCTTCTTCCATTTGCCAAAGAAATTTGGAGGTTAAAAGTGAGACAAGATGAGTATAAATAAAATTTTTTTTTATCATAACACTAACTATTCTGCCATTACAGTAATAGTAGAAACAAGTAGCTTAACAAGCCTGAAATCACAATTACTAGAAAATCTCAATCTGTTGGATAGTATATATAAAATTTACTCATCATTTTATCCTATTTAGGTAATCTCTATGATACCACTTTTCTAAAAAAAAAAAAGAGGGCAAATGACAAAACTAGACACTTAAGCCCAGAGGGTTAAATCAGAAATCATCTCCAAGGAATATTTAGGTTACCTACACAATAAAATTGCTTTCCAATGGCTCAGAAATTTTAAAATAAAAATCCCTAAGCTTTAATTTTTTTTTATTTCATATAATAATTTCAAAGCTTTCTAGTGTATCACTATATTAACTAGTTTGATTTTTTTGGGGCCAAGACTGCTCATAGGTGATTCCCATGACACCACACTTAGAAAACAGATCTAGTTATGACATCCAATTATATTACTTTAATTGTCCAGATAAAAACAAAAACAAATATTCCAAACCTCATGGGAAATTAAGCAGAGCAAAGTGGAAGACTAAAGGGTATTCAAATAAGGGTCTTCACCCCCATAAGCAAATCATTAAAACTTTTGGTACTTCAGATGCCAGGAAACTGAATCGCTTCCATTTGAATTTCCTTAGGAAGATTTTGAAGATCACCTGGCAGGATAAGGTACCAGACAGTGAGGTCCTTCCTCAAACCAAACTGCCAAGCATTCAAACTCTACTTCAGAGAGTGCAACTCTGATGGCCACATTGTTCAAATGCAAAATGCATGCTTGCCAAAAAGACTATTTTATGGATAACTCACACAGAGCAAGCATTCACATACTGATCAGAAGAAGTGATACAGAGACACTTTCAAGGTCCCTCTAAAGAACTTTTGAATTTGGGGGGTGTGGAGGGGCAGAGTCAAGATGGATGAGTAAAAGCTGGGACTTGCTAGAGCTCTCCCCTGAAGCCCAATCATACACCTGTAAAAAATGACTCTAAAGAAATTCTGTAGCTGCGGAACTCACAGAATGATGGAGTGAAGTAAATTTCTAGCCTAAGACAGTTTAGAAGGTAGACAGGAAGTGGCTACCACACCACACTGGAAGCAAAGTACAGTCCAGTGCAGGATGTGCCATCATAGAAGGGACCTGAGCAAGCCTTGGGGGGACTGAATCACTGGCACCTGTGGTGGTTTCCAGACTTCACAACCCCAAAACACCAAGGACAAATTGGAAGGTCAGTGGAAAAAAAACCTGTTGCACCTATCTAAGATAGTAGAGTGGTCTGACCTCAGGGGCAGTGACAGTAGCTGCTTCTGGAGCTCTAGGTCCACAGATTGTGGGGGGATAAAGAGGCTGACACTCCTACCCCAACTGGAAGCTGATAACTACCTTGACAAAAAGCTCAGAAGTCAAGTAACTAGCTAGACAAATGAGCAAAAACGGGAAAGATAAATCAGACTATAGATCTTACTTTGGTAACAAGGAAGACCAAAACATACAATCAGAAGGAAACAACAAAATTAAAACTCCTACATCCAAAACCTCCAAGAAAAATAAGAATTGGTCTCAGGACATGGAAGAGCTCAAAAAGGATTTCAAAAATTAAGAGAAATAGAGGAAAAATTGGGAAGAGAAATGATAATGATGCAAGAAAATCATGAAAAACAAGTCAATTGCTTGCTAAAGGGGACTCAAAAAAATGCTGAAGAAAACAGCACCTTAAAAAGTAGACTAAGTCAAATGGCAAGAGATCCAAAAAGGCAATGAGGAGAAGAATGCCTTAAAAAGTAGAAATGGTCAAATGGAAAAGGAGGTACAAAAGCTCACTAAAGAAAATAATTCCTTAAAAATTAGAACGGAGCAAAGGAAGCTAATGACTTTATGAAAAACAAAGAAATTATGAAACAAAACCAAAAATAGCAGACAATGTCAAATATCCCATTGGAAAAAAAAAAACTGACCTGGAAAATAGATAAAAAGAGAGAATTTAAAAGTTACTGAATTACCTGAAAGCCATGATTAAAAAAAAGAACCTAAAGGGGGCAGAGCCAAGATGGTGGAGTAGAAAGATGCACATACTCTAGCTCTTCCCCCACAGCCCATAAAATACCTGTAAAAAATAACTCTCAACAAATTCTAGAGCAACAGAAGCCATAGAATGACAGAGTGAAATATTTCCAGCCAAAGGTAACCTGAAAGGCCGACAGGAAAGGACAATCACAGGGGACACAGAACCCAGCCCTGGTCACACAGCACTGGGAGGAATAGCACCAGAACAGGCCTCCAGGGCAAAATTCTCAGCAGGGAGGGTCTCAGATCCCTCAACCCACAAGTACCAAAGAAAGCTTCAAAGGTCAGTGAGCGGGATTTCCCAACTGGGTGAGAGGGGAGCAGGGTTCCCCCTAGCACTGCCCCCAGTCAGCAGCAGCAGCAGTGATGGCAGCAGCTGCAGCATCCATCTTTGAAGCACTCCACTTAAAGCTGCTAGGGAAATTGAGCAGCTGACCTGATCTCAGCCCTGAGTACGGCCCTGTGGGAGGAGGAGCACTAAGACCCACCTCTTGACAAAGGATTCAGAAGTCAAGTAACTGGCTGGTAAAATGCCCAAAAAAAGGGAAAAAAAAAATAAGACCATAGAATGTTACTTTCTTGGTGAACAGGTATTTCCTTCCATCCTTTTGGATGAGGAAGAGTAATGCATACAGTCAGAGGAAGTCAAGGCTTCTGCATCCAGTACCTCCAAAATAAATATGCAATGGTCTCAGGCCAGGGAAGAGCTTGAAAGTGAGTCAACAGCTTGCTAAAGGAGACCCATAAAAAATGCTGAAGAAAATAACACCTTTAAAAATAGGCTAACTCAATTGGAAAAAGAGGAGAAAAATGCTTTAAAAAGCAGAATTAGACAAATGGAAAAGGAGGTTTAAAAGCTCACTGAAGAAAACAGTTCTTTAAAAATGGGAGTGGAACAGATGGAAGCTAATGACTTTATGAGAAACCAAGAAGTTACAAAACAAAACCAAAAGAATGAAAAAATAGAAGAGTGTGAAATCTCATTGGAAAAACAACTGACCTGAAAAACAGATCCAAGAGAGATAATATAAAAATTATGAGACTACCTGAAAGCCATGATCAAAAAAAGAGCCTAGACATCATCTTTCAGGAAGGAATCCATCAATCACTTCCTGAAACAGACCCGAAAAGAGAAACTCCTAGGAATACTATAGCCAAATTTCAGAGTTCCCAGGTCAAGGAGAAAATATTGCAAGCAGCTAGAAAGAAACAATTCAAGTATTGTGGAAATACAATCAGGATAACATAGGATCTGGCAGTTTCTACATTAAGGGACTGAAGGTTTGGAACAGGATATTCCAGAAGTCAAAGGAACTGGGATTAAAACCAAGAAATCACCTACCCAGCAAAACTGAGTATAACACTTCAGGGGAAACAATGGTCATTCAATGATACAGAGGACTTTCAAGCATTCTTGTTAAAAGGTCAGAACTGAAGAGAAAATATGACTTTCAAACACAAGAATCAAGAGAAGCATGAAAAGGTAAATAGGAAAGCTAAATCATAAAGGACTTTCTAAAATTGAACTCTTTACATTCCTACGTGGAAAGATAATATTTACTTGGAATACTTGAGACTTTTCTCAGTATTAGGGTACTTGGAGGGATTATATAGATATAGACAAAGGGATATAATCCCACATAGACAGAGTTGAATATGAAGGAATGATATCTAAAGAGTAAAATTAAGGGGTGAGAGAGGAATATATTGGGAGAAGTAGAGAGAAATAGAATGGGGTAAATTATCTCTCACATAACAGAGGCAAGAAAAATCTTTTTCAGTGGAGGGGAAGAGAGGGTAGGTGAGAGAGAAAGAGTGAACCTTACTCTTATCGCATTTGGCTTAAGAAGGGAATAACATCCTCATTCAATGTGATATGAAAATCAATCTTATACTACAGAGAAGTAGGGGGGAAGGCAATAAGTAGAGAGTGGGGAGAATGATAGAATGGAGGGCAAATGGGAGGAGGGGAGGGGGGATAATTAGAAATAAACACTTTGGAGGAGGGACAAGGTCAAAAGAGAGAACAGAATAAATGGGAGGCAGGACAGGATGGAGGGAAATACAGTCTTTCACAACATGACTGTTATGGAAGTGTTTTGAATGACTACACATGCATAACCTATATCGAACTGTTGTGTTTTTGTTCTTCGTTTTTAAAGAGGATCATGACATCAAGATGATGACATGACTTGCAATTGACTTTTACTTGCCTTCTCAATGAGGGAGGGAGGAAGGGAGAGAAGTTGGAACTCAAAGTTTCAAAAGCGAATGTTAAAAACTATTTTTACATACAACATAAGACATACAGGCAATGGGTATAGAAATCTATCTTGCCCTACAAGAAAATGGACAGGAGGGGATAAGAGAAGGGATGTGAGAGAAGGGAGGGCAGACTGGGGGAAGGGGTAATCAGAATGCACTCTCTCTCTGGGAGCTGGCAGAGGGGAGAGATGGGGAGAAAATTTGGAACTCAAAGTCTTGTGAAAGTGAATGTTGAAAACTAAAAATAAATAAATTAAATTTAAAATAAAAATAAACAAATTAAATGTAACCTGAAAAAAACAAAAACAAAAAAGAACTCTTGAGTTGACTGTGTGACATGGAAGACACTGGCACAGGGCCACTAAGCATGACATGTCCATATCAGAGAAGGTGTTGTGCTCTATGAGCAAACCAGAATTGAAGCAGCTCAAAGGAAATGCAGGATACACAAATTTAGAGAATCCACCCCAAATGTTCACATGGACTATTTGTGCCCAACCTGTGATACACCATTCCAAGCTCGTATTGGTCTGATCAGCCACAGTCAGGCACACTGACATTTGACTCTAGTAATGTCATTTTGATCCTCTTCGATAACAAAGAAAACAAAGGACAACCACACAGTTCTCTAGCTATGAAAAGGACCTATTTACTTCCTAGGGATCCTCCAAAAAAATGATTAAAATGTAGATGACATAATTGATTCCAAAGGCAACAGGAAAATATTACATAGAACTTACATACATACAATTACATACATTAACTCACCCCAGAAATGGACAACTTTGGTCTGTTTACGAATTAAGGACTCATCCAGGACAGAGGATCTTAACGATGCATCACTAGCATGGCTATCAAAGGTACTCTGGCTGAGATGGGAGGAAGAGTTGGAAGCAGCTTTTCTTGCTGTATGATTTACAGCCAAAGACTGTTTGTTTGTGTTTCTATGATGTTTTGATGTCCTAGTCAAAAAAGGGAAACAAATCTGCAAACTTCCTCTAACAAACACAAAACATTAGACTTTAATGATAAACTTAATCATAATGCAAAGGAACATAAATTCAAGATTAATGAACTAATATTTTAAATCATTTAAGTGATTTACTTTTTATTAATTTATACAATATATTTTTTTTTGTACTTCATCAATACCAACCGAGAAACTTCACATTATTTCTCAAGGACAAGTAAAATTGGTGTTAAGGCTAGTGAATCAAGGACTGGTTGAACATCTGGAATATGGATTTTTGCATTTATGTTCTCCATCTACTACAAAAATGATTTCAAAGACAAGTGTTTATAAAATTCAACCTTATATAAGAAAAATGCCAGAGTTGCTGATTTCTATCAATGAAGAGAGTTTCCATACCAGAAACTTCCTATGCAAATAAAATCACAGGCCCTGCTCCCCTCCCTCCTGCTCCCCATAATCCTCCCACCCTTCCAGAAAAGATGGAGCTGTCAGCTTTTTCTACTAAGCTATTTTTATTAAAGCATTTAGTATACATGTTTAATTAACTTAAAGGTTTAATATTTAGAAAGCATATGATCTTTCTACAAATCAACTAGGGGAAGCATATATGGTAAGGTTTATATTTATATACATATGTATGTAATATTATATTATATATTATTATATATAAATGCATATTATATATGTGTAAGTTATATATATATTTACATTCCAGATCAACTAGGGAAAGCATATATAATAAGATAATAAAATAATTTATAATTTGATCAGAATTTGAAGAAATTTTGTATGGTTTTCTCTCATAATGCATATAAGAATAATTCAATACAAAACATTAATGCTGGCCCTTTTGAGTCTGCTCTCCTACAAATGCCACTCATTTTTTTCTCTTCCCTTTTTCTCACCTTTGTTACTGAATATCTGTGATGATAGATCATAATTCAGATTTGAATAGGTTAAAGCTGTTACCTTAATTCTTCTCCAAAGCATAAAAATCATCCCATACTTTTCAGTACAGTGGTGATATGAAACATGGAAAGGCCATAAATTGAAAATATATGAAAATTACTAAGCATTCATAGAACTTAATCTATCATGTAAGTCTTGTAATGAATGTATATATATACTTAATAAAATCTATTTTAATCACTAATATTATTATTACAGAGCTGAGCTGTAACATGTTTGTTTTGGCATGATCCCTTTTCGCCTTCCATGACATTTGGTCAGACAGCTGAAGTTCAATTCCCAATTACACTGAATGAATAAAACTTTCTAAACCATGACTATTAGTACTATATCTGGAACTGTAGCTACTTTATTGGGCGGCAGCTGTCTCTTAAACACTCTGAAACATAACTGAATAAGACTTCAACTGAACAAAATGTCAATGCTTAATTCTGGGGAAGGGCAAAAATGTTATAAATTCTAGAAGTGGTTACCTGAACATTTCTACCATATCAAAAATTTGCAATATAATATTAATACTTACCATGTGAAATTTGTTAAGATAAAGTTTTACACAAGATCTAAATACATGTGATTTTTGAATAGTGAATAATTTCTAAAAATCAAAAACTGCTTACCTTGAAATCTTGTCTTTGTGAGAAGTATTTCTAGCGTAAGAATGAGTGTCTTCCATCTGACCGTCATCACTGGCGTATGCTGTAGAGACTGAATGCAAGCGTCGACGTGACAGTCTTGGAAAATCAAACACAGGATCCAGTTTATGTTCAGCCTCAAAATCCAGGGCATCCGAAGAATAGCTTGAACTACAATGGAAACAAACTCATCACAAAGTTATCAAGTCTGAATGTAATTTGGTTTAAAGCTTAAAAAGACTTACTGGAACAGATTATCCAGTATGTTTGGCCAAACCTTTTTTTTTGAACTACTAATAAATCATTAAAGACAACTATAATTATAAAAATTATAATTATAAAAAGCTTACTTTAATTAAGATCAAGATGACTTGGAACATAGAAAAGGACAGCACAATTCTTGACATCTTCTAACTACTTTTACATTTCAAAAACAAACAATATATTTCTTCATGGGATAACAAGAGGTATCTTAAACACCTAAGTATTTAAATCTAAGGCATTAGGAAAAGTACTGACGCAAACCAACAAGGTAACAAAATATTTTCAAATTTTCATGCTGAAATATATATTTAGTACATTCATACATAGGTTTAATTTAAAAGAGCTTATACCACAAAACAGAATACTTTGCATGATGTGGTGAAAAAAATGTTCGATTTAGAGTCAGAGGAACCAGGTTCAAATCCTGCCTTTGCCCCCTGAGTGAGATTTAACTTCTTTGGGTTTCAGTTACCTCACTGATAAAATAAGGGTGTTGAAATAGATTTTTCTAAATCTATGATCCTAAACACAATCCAAAATAACACCAGATTTCTTTGAGCAGGATAGGACAAACAATACTAACATTAATATTAACTAACAATAAGCAAAGCAGTCTAATAAAGACATTTTATCCCAAAGAGGAATTTAACACCCAAATGTTTGACAGAGTGGCACATGTATGTTTTAAACAAAATTATTTCATAGCTATGTCCTATAGGCGTATATACACATCATCTTCAGCACTCGTCTTCTTAGCCTCAGTGCAAGACTTAGCATCATAGATTCTCAGTGTCAAAATATTTGAGAGGTTACTGAAATGAAACAGCACTTGGGCAGTGCAGCAATGCTCATCCACATATAACACAACACTTTCCACCGGAAAATAGATTCAGAGTTCTAAGACACGCACAAGCCTTCAGAACACAACACACTCTAGAAAGGGAACTACCTGGAGTCTCTATTAAAAAGCAAAACAGAGCAATCAAGCTGTCCTAATTCTGAATGAGGAGGGAAGAATGACACGAAAGTACGTTCATATTTATTTAGCAAACAATATAAAAGGTAAGGAACATTGGCTAGAATAAGACTCAAGTAGTAAAGGCCTAATCTAGTTCTAAAATAGAGCAAAACATTTTAATTTTGGTCTATTATCTTCATGAAGAGTATTTAATTTTTTAACTAAATTTCTACTTACTGGTTTTTAGATTATAAATTAAGTAAAAAATGCTAAAATATTTCCCCCAGAATCTAAAACCAGAACCACACAAAACTATTCAAATAACTGTTCCATCCAATAAATGCAAGTTTATGAGCTGATGGGAACTGCAGGGAGTATTCAATAACTATGGTCGACTATTTGCCAAATGACAAACTAAGTGACCAATCTATAAATGAAACTCTCTTTAGCTAGATTTAATCTCAAATCCATGAGAAAGCAACTAAAAAAATGCATGCAGGTAAAGTAAACTGTGAAGTTCAAATAACAGCATAGGTCAAATGCTGGCACAGCTCTCAAGATCTAGCCAAAATATTTTGTTTTATTGGCTACTACTTGATATAAGTAGGCAATAGATATAGCTTGCAAAAATTATTTTTTTACACAGAGATTTTGCTATAACAACATGACCTATAGATATATCTATTTTAACACCAAATCAGATCTGTAACTCATATTACCCTACAAAAAACCTCAGAGGAATGCTTCTTCATCTGCTTTACAAAAGGATTTATTACTCTACAATATTTAAAATGATTTGATTGACTTTTACAAAAATTAAATTAATAAGACTTTTTAGGAATACATCCAATTTTTAAAGGGAGCACAGGCAAGGACTGAGGAGGCACACAAACTTTAAACATACAATAGGAATTCTTTGATAATAGCAGTAGCCCAACATTCTTAGGCTCTCTCAAGTTCTCAGGGTATCACCTTTTACCTTTCAATTTCATATGCAACTGGACAAGTCCCAAATCTACTTACAACTATACCAGAAGGAAAGAGGGGTGTTAAATTTACAGAAACATCTATGTTCAACTTTGAGACAACCATGAAACACCAAAGATGCTTTCCTAACATAGACCTGATCAAAGTTTTAAAAATACTTAATTCTGAAAAGAATTTCTTCAGAACTAATAAATACATATAATACATGAAGACTAACCTTTACTTACGGTTCATAGCATGGGAAAGAAAAACCGAAGTTTAGTAGAGTTAATCTGTTCATTCCACCATGGAAAACTATAATTCTGTTTATATAAACAAAATTTGTTGCCATGGAAAATGTGATGTCAATCAGAATTATGAATCAGATAAAAAATAATAAAGAGAATTGAACTTAAGATAGTATACTTTTCTAAATTCTCCAACAAAATCCTTCTAAAATGCCTTCCAAAGTTTTTTGTAAAGATTAAATCTCTTCATATTTTAGTCATGTTTTATAAGAACCTGTAATGAAAACACTCTTTGTGAACACATATAAATATAAACATACTGTCCTTGAATTCAACCAAAACATTTTCTAAAAAATCAAGTTCTAATCAGTCCAGAAAGGTATCTTCCCATATTTCCTCCTGAAACCAAGCACATTCTGAGTTTACAAAAAATTCAACATTTCTCTTGGAAAGAGATATAGTAGGGCAAATACTTGACTAGTTTGAAAGTTAGGCAGTATGAGCTCTAATTCCAGATCCATCATTAGCTTGGCAATTATCACTTAACCTAGACAGATATGCATCAATTTTCTTATTCATAAAATGAAAGTTAAAAAAAATCTAATTTTTAAGGTCCTTCTTGGCCTTTCTAAAATTCTATGATCCACAATCTCAGATTAAAAAAATCTTTTTTTTAACTTACCAATTTTAGCACTTGGGAAGGACCAGATTTATGATTTCATTGATATATAGTAACTGCAAGTGCCAGTGCTTCTCCAACTCAGGGATCAATGAACTTTTTTTTTAAGAATTTTTTATAAATATTTGAAAATAACTGGTTTCCTTTGTAATCCTATATATTTTATGCACCTAAAAACATTATTTTGAGAAGGGGTCCACATCTGCCAAGCTGCTAAAGGAGTTCATGACACAAAAAAGGGTTGACTCCCTTTTCTAACTGATGAAGATGGGCAACTCCTAAGCAACTCAGAGTAATGGAAAGTTGCTAGGGGAAACAAAGAGTCAAGTACATCAAAGGTGGAACCTGTATTCAGGGTCTTCCTGACTCAGAGGCCAGACCTCTATGCACTGAATTTTTAGTATAGAATGATTTAAATGATAATACACTAAAACACAGAACATGGATAGTTTATTTTAAAAAGCTGGGTTCCTGTAACCTATCCTTCTGCTAAAATGACTAGTCTCTTCAATTGATATAGCCTTTATGTGGTTATTTTTTTATCTCATGTGACTACAACAAAGGGAGGAAAAACAATTTTTCTAAGATTTTGAATACAGTAATAAAATTAATTATTAGAGAATTATAGATATAAAACTGGAAGGGCCCAAGGAGGCTATCTAATCAAATACCCAGATTTTACAGATGAGGGGAAACTGACAATCCTCTCATACAAAGACTTTTCTTTATGTTAAGACAAGTCATTTTGGGTGGAGTCTTGGAATAGCATTTCATTTGTAATGAGTAATCACTGAGTCACTGGAAATCTGTTGGCTCAAAAACTTAAGGAGTTTTCAAAATAAATGCAAAAAAATTTCCAAATCAGTTTAGTAAATTAAATTTCCATGGTACAGTGTCTATATAGATAAAAAAAAAGAAAACTTTAATATACATTATACAATTAGAGTAATATGGATAACTAAGTATTCCTAATCAAAAACCCAAACCATTTACACACACACACACACTCTCTCACCTGAGTCCATACGTGTAACCAGTGTTCTCTGGCACACTCTGAGGAGGAGTGTACGTGTGGAGACGTGAAAAATCCATGTTCAAGATTTCAAATCATACTGTAATAGGTAAAGAAAAAAATAAGACTTTCAAAAAGTGTTAGAAAATGAAAATGTATCCTAAAGAAACCTGCCCAAAATATGCTTCACAGTGATGAGCTAAAATGTCACTATCTATGTTCTCTTGGAACACATGACTCATCTAGCTTTAACAGTAGTAACTCTACTAAAACACAGATTTCTCAAAGCTGCAAACCCTAGAATACTTCCTTTTTGTGGTTTGCTTTACGTATATTTCCTTCTCAAAAACTATATTCACAAAAAGATGCTGAATCCTGTATGTAAGCTCCTAGAGAGTAGTACAGGACTTTTCAGAAATTAACCTCATAAGAATGCTCAAAACACTTTGCACTTTCACTTTTCAAACTGTACAATTTAAGAGACCTTCAAACCATTATTTGACTGCAACTTTTTTGAGAATCAAAGACTGAAATCAGTTTCTATTTTTAATTAGCACTACAGTAACTGACTAGATAGCAAGAGCTTTCACGAAAGCACAAACCATGTAATAAGCTTAAATTGCAAGGAAGTTATTTCTTCTCTCTAGTAAAAATCAAAAATTTTTTTTAAAATTTAAAATCACTTACAAAGAGTATTTTACTTCACAAGTCATCACCTTATTTAAGTCTCTGAGACGGTTAAGCCAGTTAGACTGTTAAGTCAAATTCCCTTCTGGGTAAAAACACCACTACAATGATAAACAGCAAAGTGGTGAGTCACCACATAGGTGAAAAATCTAATGAAGGTAGAACTGGAACAAAGAGCCACCTTGTGTATACAAAACAGCAAGTTGTGAAGACCACTTCAAGTTACTTTAATTGAAACTGCTTGCTCCTTTAGGAAAGGCTGAGGGATAAATCCACTCATCTTTTTTTATTTTTAATTCTTGTGAAAATTTAAGGGGGCTGGTCAATTTTAAAAATATATCAGCTTGGTTAACAAAATAATTATAAGCTACTTTCCCCCTCCTGTCTATCACATTTTTCAGCTCCCTTCTAGGAAGGCCCTGGCTATTTTACTTACATAACTGAATACTACAGTACTTCTGTGATATAGTATACTTTGTTTAGTCTATTCATTTATCTATATTTACTTTTGTGACTGTCTCTGTCCATAATGTTAACTGATCTTGACAGTCAAAAAAGATAAAAAAGATTTTATACGAGAACAATGAAAACTTATATTTGAATCAACAAATCTAAGGAATCAAAAAGGAAAGAGGAAAAAACTTTTCCCCAATTTTATGTACTTTCTAGCTTCAACATCAATAAGTAGCTTCAATAACACACACACTGACGCAAGCACAAAGTTCATTCTTCCCTAGCAGAGAACTAGAACCACAGCAAACTGCTTCTAACCTTCTTATTTAGCAACTATCTGATACATGTTTGCAGACTGACTGCTGAGTGACATCCTAAGCATCCAATAGATCAGGCCTGCACAACTGATGTCACTCAGGGACCCCCAAAGGATTTGAGGCAGTCCAAGAAAAATGAAAAAGAAAGAAACGATGTAATGAATGCTTTTGGTTTGTCACTGTGCATTCTCCTGTTTGTTATGGGGCTCAAGGCAACCAACCACAGTCAGTCTGTCTCTGGCGACTAGACTATCTGTGGCTCAAAGAAGTTTGGTCTATTTTCATTTTGGCTCCTACCTACTGCCAAGGTGTGCAGGTCTGCAATAGATGCTGGACTGCATAACTTATTATCAGTCATTCTTTGGATTATGTAACTATTTAATGATCACCACCTCATATATTCAAATAATGGAAAAATAAAACATTTCTAACTTTCCTATTCCCAAATGATTGCTTAAAGTACATTCATTCAAAGGAAATAAATCTACCACCCATCACCACCATTCTATCTATACTTATTGACACTTTTTCATTAATAAAAACTTCCGGCAAGGGTACTTTATATCCTTACTTACAAAACTAGTGATATTTCTAGAAATGTTTCATATATAGCCACAACTACGCAATACGGGAAATTAAAAGAATAGTCATGGAGGACTCTACATGCTTAAAAGACTTCCCTACAGATTCACTAGAGCACTTAATAAACTAACCTTCTGCTTCATAAATACTTATTACTGAATATTTCTAGACTGGATTAATTGTTAGTTTTGAAATCTGTTATAGGTGCCACAACATAAAGACTATTTCCTAGATACAATCAGTCAACTTTTCTTTGGTAGAGGATTGGCCCTAATAATAAGAATTTTAAATGCTGGAGAATAAAACTTCAGGATGTAAAAAGTCATGCCCTATTTCTAATTTTCTCTTTAAAAGGAAATATGAATATATTGCTTTGATTATTTTTATATTTTTTAATACTGAAGTCCTCAAAGGGAAAACACTGGAAATTTCTGTCAGTATAAGAAAAGAAGTACTTAAGCTACCTTATCAACCTATTACCTTTAGTAGGAGGGGAGAAGGGGAGTTCCCCCCACTGTAACAACTCAATACAACTTAAATATTTGTCAAAGGCCTACTATGTGCAAGGAACTGAACAAAAAGGGAAAAAATTCCCCCGCCCTGAAGGACCTTGCTGGGAGTGGGGGGTAGACAGAGAGAAACAGATATGATGGATAAACAGGTAAGTATGATACAAGGCAAGCTTGTCTGGAGGCAGAGAGAACACAGATAAACCAGAGGAATCAGAAAGAATTTTGCAGACACATGAACTGAGCTTAAAGAAGGATAGGAATTCTGAAAGAGCGAACCCATTACAGACACCTTGTGAAAACACACGTAGGAGGGAGACTACCAATGAGTTGGGAAAACAAACTGTACAGTTTGGTTAAAATGTACAGTATATGAAAGTCAGTAATGTAACAGAAAACCCAAAAGGTAGACTGGAACTACAGTGTAGAGGACTTGAAATGCTAAACTGAGGTGTTTGTATTTAAACTAGAGGAAACAGAAAACCACTGAAGGTTTTTGTGTAGGGGAGTGATAAGAAATGACCTGTGTCTTAGGAAGATTAATTTTGGCAGCTTTATAAAAGATGGAAGGATAGATTAGAGAAGGAAGTAACGTAGAGGCAAGAACAGTCAGAAGGTTATTACAATAGCACAGGCAAAAGCAGGGCAGGAAATAAGATGGTAACTGTGTGGGCTTTGAAAAATTCCAGAATGCCTAAGCTTAAAATAAATTCCAAACGGTAGGACTCATAGTTAATATTGGGCTGTAAATTGGGTCTTAAGTTATAGGTAAATTGTATCTGGCCCAGTTTTAAGACAAGGTAAAAATGGGTATCAGTTGTGTATCTAACGTGCTGGTGTAACTTGGATCCATAGCAAATCTTTATCGACAGAACCAGTGGTAGACTTCACTGAATGTTGTAAAAAATGTACAAACAAAAGACAAGCTGTTGCTTATGTCTCCTCTAAGCATGCACTAAATTCTAACAGATGCCAGGGTCAGGAATCATAACGGCAATGACAAAAAAAAATGGAGAAAGCAAACTGTGTGTTTATTTGGGGGTGGAGGAGAAAAAGAAGAACATAATGAAATTAAACAAATTTCCAAGATCCTTAAAGTGTGTCTGCAGCAGTTACAGTGATCAAGTGACTCTTTAAACTATATGAAAGATTAGCTGCTATATTCTTCCTGTTCTTTATTTACTTTCAAAATTGTCTGTATTTGTTATAAACAACCCTTTCTTACTGCATGAGTTACAAGATATTTGGTTTGCTATGTTAAGTTCTAAGGTCACAATTTCACTGAAGAGTAAATTAAAAAATAAAATGTGGCCTATCAAAATGCAAGGAAGATAAAAGAATGCTAGTTTTAAAGCAGCAGAAAATCCATCTTAAAAATAAACATTACCTATGTTTAATTGTAAAGTTCAATGCATATTTAGGAACCTTCCACCTTCTCTGAGATAAAGAGTTTACCAATTCTATAAGGCTCACTTCACAACTAAATAAAAATCAGTGCATTATTTGCAGCGCAAAGTTCATTAGTACAAAATTAAATAACTGTGATTATTTAAATATAATATTCAGAATCCAAGCCAGGAATAGGAGAACAAGCTATTTTCTACAGATCCTAAATTAGAATTTAGGGACCTTCAGACCACAGGACAGACAGCTGGTTTAATTGAGAAGGGAGTGAGGGTGCAGGGTGGGAGAGAAGACAATGCTGCTTTAGCTATCCCCTCTTGTTGCTCACTTGTTTCAGTAATGCCCAACTAACTCTTCATAACCCATATGGAGTTTGCTTGGCAAAGATACTAGAGTGGTTTGCTATTGGCTCTTCCAGCTCATTTTACAGAGGAGAAAACTGAGGCAAAATGTACTGACTGCACAGGTCACTCAGGAAGTGTCTGAGGCCACATTTGACTCCAAGCCAGGCACTCCATCCACTGCACCACCTAGGTGCGCCTACTTAGCACCTCTAGAGACAAGAATGTCATCATGGCTACTCCATCCAGAATGGAGCAGAGCTTCCCACGCTTGAGCAACTATTAATCACAATTAGCTCTTCAAAGGACAAGGGATGATATTACTCAGAAACTCTATTTATTGAACTTTTGAGTTCCATGTCAATAATTATTTTAAAATGAAGTTAACTATTTATCTGCCCCATCCCTCCTCCCAAAATTAAGCCTCTTCTTACTTTATTGGGACCCTTGATTTTTTTTTTCCTGTCTGAACTACTGAAATGAACAAAAAACATAGGTGTAACAGGCCCAGATTTTTTTTAAGCATTGGTAGCCAACATGTTAAAGTGGCAAATTTGAACTTTTTTTTTTTTTACAATCCACTAGAACATTTAAAAATAAAAATATAGTTTGAATCACCTATTGATATTCCATTCTTTCTGGAATACATAACCACTGTTAATATCATTTTAAAAGAATACTGATGCCAGTTGCCATTTATATCACTGCTAATTAAAGGAGATAACGTAATAGTATATCTTTGCCATTTGCATCCCACACTGAAGGAAACCCATACTACCCATGACCTATACCCTAAAAAAGACTGTTAAAGATCACTGAATATGAATATTTACATCTAGTTTTCAGAGTTAAAATACCACACACCTTGAATATGACTGATGACTTAGAAGAAAAAGAGCCTGGAAAACCATGTTTTAATTTTTAAAGTATGCTGACCATCCTAAGTTAGCAGTCTGGGCGGTGCTACATCCAAAAGCAAGATATACAAACACAAGCTCCACTTTCAGGTTTTGATTGTTTGAGACATAACCCTATTGCTCATTTCATTCAACTTTATTTTTTTGTAATAGTTTTTAAAAAGTTATAAACTGTATTGTTACAAAGAACTCTGCATTCTTTCTTAGAAAAAGAGTTTTGTACTAATATATAGTAATATTGTTTTTAAGTCTGAGAATGAATTATGTGACCTACAATGAAAATTAGTAGCACAAATCTGTCCAAAGCCTGATGCAGGAACCTCCAAGTTCCACATGCAGTATTCCCCAAGCAGTTCTAGCCTTAGCATTTAAAGTCCTTTGCTAGCAGTCCTTGATTTTTAAATAAAGAGTTTCAGATTACTATTGCTGTCTGTAGCTGCCTAGCTCAGCTGATTAAAGACCAATGATAATGACACAGTCTGATGGATTTTTAGTTATATACGGACAAGTTAGCCTCCCTCTGTTTCATTCTTAAATCTAGCCAGGCTCCCCAAAGCATGATCTACATTTCACAACACAATCACATCTGGTGAGCAAATGGGTGAAAGACGGGAACTTTATATTATTTTGATTTCACAATAAAATTAAAATTTGACATTTGCATCTTCTGCCACAACTGGAAAATCATTTTGAAAGCGTGCAGTCTTGCTAACTGTGCGTCAGTGGTATCATTTTCATACAGGAAAAAACATTACCATTACAATGAACATAAAAGTCACAAGGAAAAAAATTATTTGGTCTCATTTAAGTTATCTTATTGATATCTAATACAGTTAATGTCAACAGTTCAAAGATTAATTAACACAACACCAATAAATCAATATGCTATTCTATTATGGAAATAAATGCCAGTTTCAAACTTTCAAATTTATTTTGAAAGACTATTCAAGAATTTTATAGCATAGATTTAAAACTTTCTCCTTGACTTTTAAGGTATCTCAAACATATTAGGAGTTTTTCTCCTTCAAAGGGAATGATAAAACAGTTTGATAATTCACAGCTGAAGACGCAAATATAAACATTTCAAAGTTTGTTATGAAATGAAAAGAGTATGTAAGGTATATGATCGAAAGCCTGGTTTTTAACACCTATCATATATAATCTGAATATTTTCTATTCAGAAGGTATACATCCCTACTGGTCTAAGAACTGTTGAAAGTAACTGTTTAGAAAATGATATGCATCAAAGTACCCTCAAGATGACAAGGTGCACAGCCACATGCTTCAAGCCAATATTATAAAGCAAGATAACCAGATGGGACCACAATAAACAAAATTTGGTTACAGGATCATCAAATCAGTTTTGAAGATATACTAGAAAAAGGCAATAAACTTCTTACTTCAAAGATGACAAAGACAACAAATTTTCAACACTGTAAACAAACAGTATCCAAAAATTGATGGAAAACTTCACCAGGTGTTACTTCCAAAAGTAAAACAGGTTAAAAGTTGCAATCTATTTAGAAGGCCCAAGAACATTTATAATTATGAAAAGGCTAGTTATAGTAAGTCACTGATAACAAACTGAGTCACTTATTAAGTGAGGGAAAGATAAAAGCAGGTCCACAATTTCACCCACTGAAGGAGAGTTAAACTGAAACCGAACTTGCCACAAATACATCTCCAGCAGCCACTATGGGTAACAGAGTAGTGCTCTAAGAGCTTATTGTTGAAGTACACGTAAAAGCAAATAAAACAACCAAAAAGAAGACCAATCTTCTTTCAAACGTGCCTAGAAAGCACCAAGATTAATCTTTATTACAATTCAATATAACAGTAAGTCTGTCCAACCTCCTGATCCAGAGTTCCAGGTCCACCTTCAGATCACCTGCTCAGGGCACTCCTGCAGATTTTCATGCTCATATTCCAAAAGTTTTGCAAGCACACAAACCAATTCTCCGAGAGGGAAGTTTGCAAGCTGACAGCACTGTGTTTTTGCTTCCACACCAAGAATCCTAAAATGGCTTCCCAGCCTCAACAAAGCCTGAAGCCAGGACTGATCTGATCCAGCCTCTCTAAGCACCAACTGTCACTCAGAGGGAGCCTTTACATTTATTGGGCACTGAAGTTGTAGCCAGCCCACAGATATTTAACCCATTAATTTCCTCTCAAACTGCCCAAAGTTTCACATGGATAAACTAGAATCTAATCTTAACAGCAGCCAGGTAATTTACAAAACAAAAATAGCAGTTTCCATAACATGTGCTTCATTTATATTTCCATTTCAACTATTATTGTATATAAAATGCAAAATCTAATTATAATATAGGTTACACATGTGATTATAACTTTTTAATATTTTAAAATTAAGATTTTATTCTTCCCCCTTTTAAGTCAGTATTTAATTAACTATTTAAAAATAATTTCCCTGTTAAATATAGACCATTTTATGGCTTGGTGCATGATTTTTTTATATAACAGATGCAAAGTTATCAATGAGAAAGAAAAAGTTTTCTTTAAAGCAGAGAGACCTGCAAAACAACTTCCTACAACCTATCAAATTGGATTTTATTTACATATAGAAAACATATTAAAGAAGTAAAGCAATGTTGGTTTAAAGAAAATGTTAATTTATTCTTCATTCTAGCAGAAAGAAATAACTGATATTTACATAGTACTTCAAGCTTTCCTTGAATCATTAAAGACAAACTGATAATCTTCCACAATTAAATACAGCAAGTCAGAACCATATTCATACACTTTTTCTATTAAAAAAATTTCCCTTTTGAAGCATATGATGTGTAAATTATTAGGTTCGGAGCACAGAGTGCACAAACCCAAACTTCTTTCAGGTACAAGGAAAAAGGAAAGGTAGGGGCATATTTACAATGTATAAAAAGCTCCAAGCTGAAATAGTTCTAAGGAAAAATAAGATTTTTTCCTAAGGTATATTATCACATCCTTACATGTCCATGTGACAAATTCTCCAAGGTCTTTTCTGTAAAATCCCACTTCCTCTTACTGCACTATCATTTAACTTGAGTAAAGTAAGAGTGGTCAAATGATATCCTATATACACAGTACTGTATAATGTTACGGAAAATCTAAAAATCTATTAAAAGCTTTATTGTACATGCTTCAGAACTAAACTTAATAGAGAGGTAAAAATCTTACCATAGCAAAAACTTTTCAAAAGAATACTCTGTATTTTAAAAAAAAAGTATTTATTAGCACTTCCTGCTGGACAGCTCAATCCCATGGCAATACTGCTTTATGTGCTTACAATAAATAAAACTGTACAATTTTCTATGGTCCCTAGACATTTGACAGTCATTCTCTTTTGGAAAAATACCCAACTACATCTTTCCTAGCACAATGTTTTATACATACTGACATTCCAATGAAGTCAGAGCCCATACTAGATCAGGTTCTCCCTCCAAGGAGACATATCTCAACTCTTCCATGACTCAGTTCTGAAGGGAAAAAAAAAATTAGTGACCTGAAATGAATGTTACTGAAGTTTTAGGAACTCAGCTAGGCTTGTCTCCCTTCAACTAGCCAGTACTTAAAAGCTTTTACAAGCTGGCCTGCCAAAGGTTACTTAGGTCCTTGTATACAAAGGATGAACTAATGGCATGTGGTTTGCATTGTAAAAAGTGATGAAAAGAACTGTAACTAACTCTACAAAGTACATTTTTTTTTTAAGATGACCTTTTACATCAAACATTCCCCAGCATGTTCAGCAACACTCAGACTTGGGATCTCTTCAACTCAAAAGTTCTGTCCAAAGATGCAGATCCCAACCTATCCACACCTGCCCGTCCGATTTGACTCTTGGAGATATCTTACCACAAATTCAACACAGGAGATCCATCCAAAGTGCGGGAAGCTTTTCTCACTTTCTACTGATATATTGAAGTTACAACAAAAAGGTCCAATCAAATCCTTCAGTAAGCAAACAACTGAATTTGCCCAACAGTGATGGCTGCCAAGGGCATCACCAAGATAAACTGGAAATCTGATCGTAAAATTTTGTGAAGATAATGGACAATTATGAACAATATTAAATATTAGTTCATAAGGCAGAGAAGACAGAATAGAGTTTGAAGACAACCAAAAAGAACCAGTCCAAGGGCATTTAGGGTGAAGTGGAAGGAGGACAACAAACCATCAGTATAACAAACAGCTTTCTCCACCAAGGAGCCCCTAACGTCACTGTCCTACAAGGACTTATAAAAAAGGGAGAAATGGCACTAAAGAGAGTAACAGGAGAAGCACACATGCTGGACCAAGTGTAGCTATAAGGTCTGTGTCAGAAGCAACACAACTGTGAGATCATGGGGGATCAATGTGCCAGGTATCTGGAAAGGTGAGATACCAAACAAGTGGAAAAAATCCGGGACCTTATTAATAAAAAGGTAAACTCTGAAGGAATATCAGTAACTAACAATGCACATGCCTATTCCCTATCTCTACAAACTTTTAGTGAGAATCACATACTACAGAAAAAGATTGTGTGTATTGTATTTGCTTCAGAAGTGTTAACAGGTGAAGTCCCATTCTAGCAAAACAAATCAAGAGCAATCTCAAGGATAGTAAATGAGGTATTTGTAAAAATACTTAATGAACTTTTACTACATAATTGCTATTATCACTGACAGAAAATAAGCAGGCTTTTCCAAATGAGATTCAAAATAATATGCTGCATTTTTGCCACTTTACAATTACTTGAAAGAAGCAGTGAATATAATATTCCCAATGTTTGCTGCTCGTTGATTACGAAAAAAGCATTTGATTCAATAAACCAAAATCCAGCCAGATGGGCTCTTTCATAAGGTGTCTCAAGATTCCTTGAAAGATATAACAACAGAAATATTACTTGTAAAAAAAGGAAGAAAAGAAATATCATGCCTAGCAATTCTCTGAATTACAAATATCAGGCGAGGTATAAACCAATGGAGCTGTATTGATTGCCACTGTGAGAGACACTGCAGAGCCCAAACTGAAGTGAGATTCCATACGGATAGAGAGGTTCTACAGGTGCCCTGGTTTGCAGAAGATATTGTGTTGATTCTGTAAACTCCAGTAGCTCCCCATTGTCGCCAGAATCAAATATGAAATTCTCTGTTTGACATCTGAAGCTCTTCATAATCTTGTCCTGTTCTAACTTATTAAACATCACTCTCATGAAATGTATAGTCCAGCCATTCCAGTCTACAAAGGTTCCTCACACACAATGTGTCATCTTCCACACCTCCCTGTCTTTGCACTGGATCCCATGCCTGGCATGCACTTTCTCAAAACTCTGTTTGCTTTGCTGTTCCTCCCCTTCTCTGTGCACACTGTTGCTTCATCTGCAGGGGTTCAGGATCCATGCCAAACCCCCTTCACCATGGAGGATTACCATAAGCAGGACCAACAGAAACTGCAGGCACTGAAAGATAGCACCACATCACCTCCATCCAAGCCACCACTGCAACCAGCTCTGGGCCACCCTACATCATGCTGCAGTGTGGCAGAGATCTTAGTGGTCCTTTTCTTCCACACCATAAAGTACAAACCTCAGGACTACAGGGATCCCAGCAATGACCATTTCTGCTGTCCAAGGATCACGCAGCTCCCATCCTCTATATGGTCTGGGCCAAGGCTGGCTTCCTGACAGAGACTCAGCTGGTGAACTTGAGGAACATCATCTCCATTCTAGATGGCCACTCAGCTCCTAAATAAGCCTTTACAAATTCGGCTACTGGCTCCCTAAGTCAAGGGCTTGGATTAGCGTGTGGAATGGCCTACAGAGGCAATTACTTTGACTAAGTCAGCTACTGTTTGCTGGCTGACAGGGAGGTGTCTGAAGACTCCCTATGGGAGGCCATGGCCTTCACAGGATTTTGCAGGTTGGACAATCTGATTGCCACCTTTGACGTTACCTACGTGGGCCAGAGCAAACCTGTCCCACTGCAGCACCACATGGAAATGTACCAGAAGCGATGTGAATCCTTTGGGTGGAACATCATGGTTGTGGATGGACACAGTATGGAAGAACTCTGCAAGGACTTTGACCAGGCCAACAATAAGCCACTGGCTATCATTGCAAAGACATAAAAGGGAAGAAGAACCTCAAGTGAGGAAGATAAGGAAGCTTGGCATGGGAAGCCTCTTTCCAAAAACATGGCAAAACAGGTCATTAAGGAACTATACAGCCAAATCCAAAGCAAACAGAAGATTCTAACTACTCTCCCCAAAGAAGATGCCCCTACAGTGAACATCACCAACTCCCAGAAGCCATCTCACCCAAATTACAAGTTTGGAAACAAGCTAGCCACCCACAAAGCCTATAGCATAGCCCTGGTCAAACTGGAAAACGCCAGTGATCGTGGGATTGCCCTGGATGAGGACACCAAGAAGTCCACCTTTTCTGAACTCTTTAAGAAGGAACATCTCAATTGCGTCATTAAGTGCTTCATTGCAGAATAGAACATGGTAAAGCATCACCATGGGATATGGCCACACAAGACAGAATCGTGCTTTTCTGAAGCACTTTTGCCACCTTCTTCACCAGGGCCTTTGACCAGATCTGTATGGAAGTCATTTCTGAGAGCAATGTCAACCTGTGTGGCTCACACTGAGGAATGTCCATCAGTGAAGATGGCCCTTGAAGATCTTGCCATGTTCCGGAGCATTCCCAGTGGAACAGTATTTTACCTGAATGATGCTGTGGCTACTGAGAAGGTGGCTGAATTAGTTGCCAAAATGAAGGACATCTGTTTCATAAGAACCAGTCGCCCAGACAATGCAGTCATTTACAACAATGAACACTTCCAGATTGACCAGTCTAAGGTGGTCCTGAAGAGCAAGGATGACCAGATGACTGGGACTGGAGGTGGAGTGACACTCCATGAAGCCTTGGCAGCTGCAGAGCAGCTGAAGAAAAAAAAAGATCAACATCCAGGTGCTTGATTCCCTTAAATTAAGCCCATGGTCAGTGCCCAAGCAACCCATGATCGCATCCTGACTGTGGAAGACCTTATAGGAGGGTGACATAGGAGAGGCTGTGACTGCTGCCATAGTGGGTGAACCTGGTATCACTTTCTGTGGCTCGGGGTCTCTAATGTCCGGAGAAGTGGGAAACCAGCAAAGCTGCTGAAGATGTTTGTTCAGGCTATTAATGTATCCTTGTCTTAGGTCTTGTCTGAGATACCTGCTGGTGATTCTAGACCAAAACCAGGAGAAGGGAAGAGAAAGAAACATGCCTGTACCTTAAGATACATTAAGTAACTTTAGTTTCTACTGAGGATCAATTAAAAATAAAAATAATTACCAAAACAATACTCCGCTTCAAGATTGAACTCAAATGTTACCTTCTGATAATTAAGCCCAGAAAAATTGAAGAGGTCACCAAAGAGAAGAGAAAAGAAAGAGAGAGAGAAGAGAGAAACGAAAGAGAAGGAGCCATGGGGAACACTCACAGGTGCTTATCACCTGGATAATGAAACTGCAAAGGAAGCTAAAGAGGAATGGTCAGAAAAGTAAGATAAAAACGAGAGTAAAATCATATATAACTAATGAAGAAAGTTCAGGTGGGAGGAGAGGGTGGTCAATAGCATCAAATGTAGCAGGTCAAGAAGAATGAAGACTGATAAGAAACCAATTCTGCCATTAAAAGGTCACAGTAACTTTGGAGAGAGTTGTTTCAGGCAAGTGATAAGGTTGAAACCTAGACTACAAAGGATTGAGGAGAGACAGGAGAAAGGAAGGTAGACTGTAGGTAACTTTTAGGCACTTGGTTGAGAAAAAGAGGGTAAATATAGAATGATAGCTTGAGGAAATGGTAGAGCCTCATGAAGATTTTTTCCAAGGATCAGGGAGATTTGCACATATTTTAAAGTACTAAGAAAGGTAAAGAGAGGCTGAAGATTGTAGAAAAGAAATGATTGAAGTATAATCTATTAGAGGGAAAGGCTCAAGAACATATGGTGATGAGGCTGGCCTTGGAAAGAAAAAAGGAGGAAAGATAGAGATGACTTCAAGGGGAGTGAAAATAACACAGGATAAAAGAGATATTTCAAATGGCCTTAATTTTCTCATTAAAGAGGTAAGGTCCTTGCAGAGAAAAAAAGTTGAGGAAATAAAGTTTGGAAAAAGATTCTGTGGGGAGTGAGATAGGGAATCAATTAAGTTAGTATAAAAGGAGACAGAACTACTAATCTTCCCAAATGACAAAGGTATAATCATGTCATTCTAATGCTCAAAAATCTTGTTTATCTGTTTTGAGGAAGATCACCACCATGTTGAGTGGATCGAGGATGAACTTCAAGGAGGACATAGACAGGAATTATATAAGATGAATACATAGAGAAGAGTTGTAGGAGACGGGCAAAGACAGAAGTGCTGACACACGTAAATGGGCGCCAGGTGGGTTCTATGGAATCACAGACACATCTGAGGATTTTTAGAAAAAGCAGAAGCTCTTGCCTTAAGAACAGTAGAAGCTGATTCTGCTTCTTTAAGACCCTGGGTTTTAAGGCTTCCCAACTCTGAAGTCAGGGATTCTCATCCCCATGCACCAAGCCCTTTAGAATGAAGAACAAGTTCATCCTTGCCATCTAACGTCCACGGGCTTTGTAATGTTGGGCTGGTTGTTCAGTCTTTTTCAGTCATGTCCAACTCTTCAAGAGCCCATCTGGGGTTTTATTGGTAAAGACACTGGAGTGGTATGTTATTTTACAGAGGAGGAAACTGAGGCAAACAGGGTGAAGTGACTCACCCAAGGTCACAAGCTAGTCAGTGGCCAAGGTCATATTTGAGCTAGGGTCTTCCTCTCTCCAGGCCTAGCACTCTACTCTTTCAACCTATTTTTCCAGTCTTACTATACATTACTCCTCTTCATACACACTAGGGTCCAGGAAAACTCACTTTCTTACTGTTTCTCATCTGCTTTTGCAAGACCCACCCCATTCCTGGAAGGAACTCCCATTGTTCCATCCTTAGTTTCCTTCAAGGTTCCAGTGCCACCTTCTATATGAAGCCTTTTCTGAACGTCCTAGTCAATGTTTCCTTACTGTCTTTTTTCCACTCTCCCTGAGGTATCTCATGCTTTTTATTGCACAGCATCTATCAACTTCAATTCAAACCCCTCAGCCTGATACTCAAGGCCCTTTTGATGGGGTGCTTGGGTGCATGGACTCGGGCCCCAATTCTAAAATCACATTTCTCTTTAAAAATTACATTTCTACCTAGCCTCAAAATACTATCTCAGGCAGTCTCCCCAGCCCAAGGACACAGCTTGCCATAGCAACAACCATTATCTACCTTCTTACTATGGTAGCCAGATGCACCTATAGAACTCATTAGGCTTAACCAGCTGTGTACTGGGTCATAAATATTTATTACTCACTGACCAATCATATGTATCCTAGACTTGGACATACCTTACATTTATCTTGTCTAACAAGACATTAATGAGAACAATCTGGTATTTCTGAGCCAGCCCTGACTGCTGGTTGACTTAGTGACATTTCAAGCCTAAAACCACACCTCCACATAACCCCCACTTGGGCTATTTCCCCGATAAATTTTGGGTAAAATACCTGCACAGTAGATACCAAAAGTGCATGTTTCTTTAAGAACTGACCACTCCTTAACCACTCCCTAATCCCATCCCAAAACATCTAGTTAGCATATTTGGTGCAAGTGATACCATAGAATAGCCTTTATAAACTTTCCCATACTCCTCTAAGGTTGTAGGTTCCATAGGAACTCTTGCCCGCTGAAAATCGTAATAAATCTTTACCTTGAGTTCGTGAATTCTTCTCCAGATGACCTGCCCCTGGTACCCCAGTCTTTGTGGGGGGTGTCACATCCCTCTTCCAGCCCTCACTTTCAGAGTCTGGTTCCAAGTTACAGTTCCAGTCTTCTCTTACACTACATTCTCTTACATTCTAATTCAGGAGACCAGGATTCTAGCCCAAGGTCTAACACTAACAGCTAGCTGTATGACTTTTGAGCACACATACACATAAGGAAGTTAGAAATAAGATATAAGCACTGGATACACAGGAATTACCTTTGTGAAGTGTCATCTGGAAATTCTAAAACCAGGGCATCTGGTAAGCTATCTGAAGACAAGCTTCCATGCTAGTTAAACCATTAGCGTTACTAAATTGGCCAAAGTCATCTCAAATTAGCATAGTAAAGTGCTGGGCAAATACAAGATAGATGAAAGATAACAGTGCATCAGTTTTAACATACTTCCTCACAACAATCCTGTGAGAAAAGAACATTATACACATTTTACGGATAAGGACACTTGACATGAGTGAAGTGACTTACCCATGGTCCCCACAGCTACTAAGGGGCAGAGTGAGAACTCAAAGCAGATCTTCCAGAACATTGCTCCTCTCAGCACACAAACACCGCCTCTCTTCTCAGAAACAGAGAGCATAAGAGCTGGAAATCAGGAAGACCTGAGTTCACATCTGTCCTCTAACATTTCCTGTGTAAATCACTTACCCTCTGAGTTAAAGGGGGATAATAATACCTGGAGCACTTCCTTCACTAGTTGTTACCAGACTCAAATGAGGTGATATTTTATAAGGCCCTTTGCAAACTTTAAAATATAAATTATATCATATAATATATAAATATATTATTATATAAATAACTATTATCATCTCTGACAAGTGAGCAGGCACGTGACTTGACCTTGGGGATATGATGTCTGTCCCCATTTTTGTGTATAAATTATCTATGGTTCCTCAAAGACTCTTTAGCTGGAAAGTATTCCCAGAACCATGACCTATGTATGTAGGATCAGATTTAGAGATGGAAGGCACCTCCAGCCATCTAGTCCAACCCTCTCATTTTAAAGATGAGAAAACTAAGGACTGGAAACGTAAAAGAGAGTTGCCAGGGTCACCGTAGGTAGGGTTAGAGGCAAGATTTTTAACCCATGTCCTCTAAATTCAGAGCCAGTGATCTTTCCACTGTACCATGTGTTATGTGTTCCCAGTAAAAAGGTCACAAAATCGCCACACTTAGGGCTGTAGAAGCAAAGACTGTTATTTCAGTGCAAGTAGCTCAGCACCAAGGGAACTGTTCAGTGATCAGGAGAGCCCCTGCAGACTCAGACACTTGTCCTGTGACTGAAACTATTACACTTCCTCTAAAGAAGCAAATACACTTCAACAGCTTATTGTCTTGGTCTCTAACAGAGCTCTTTGTCCTCTGAACTCTCAGAGCACTTTATTTCTAGCTCTCCAATACCTGTACTTTACCTTACAGTTATTTCTTTCTGTGTTAGAATTGTTTGTCTTTTTGTATCCACATTAGACATCATGGACAGCTTCTTGTCTAGGCCTTTAATAAATATTTGTTGCAATATTTTGAATTTTTAAAAAAGTTGTTTTGAATTTATCTAAGAACTACTTGTCTAGTTAGGATGAGCAGAAGACTAAAAAAAGAAAAACCAACCTGGACTTACACAAACTGATGTGGAGTGAGGTGAACAGAACCAGGAGAACATTATACACAGTAACAGCAACATGCTTTGCAAACCAACTTCGACAGCCTTAACTCTTCTCGGCAATACAATAATCCAAGACAATTCCAAAAGACTTGTGATGGAAAACGCTAACCACATGCAGAGTCTATGGAGTCTGAAAGCAGATCAAAATGCACTACTTTCAGGGTTTTTTTGGTGCTTTGGTTTTTTCTCTCATGTTTTTTTCCCTTTTGTTTTGATTCTTCTTTCACAACTTGACAAATGCGAAAATATATGTCTAATATGATTGTACATGTATAACCAATATAAGATTGCTTGCTGTCTTAGGGAAGGAAGAGGGAAAGGAGGAGGGAGAAAAATTTGGAACTCAAAACTGTACAAAAATGAATGCTGAAAACTATCTTTTACATGTAATCGGAAAAAAATAAAATACTACTAGGGAAAAAAATGACTGTTTTTCTGAGTTGATACTAAATAATGTGCATGCATTTTATTTAGCACAAAATTCAAAAGCATTTCCCAGGTCAAAGGATATGAACAGGCAACTTTCAGAGGAAGAAATTAAAGATATCTATAATCATATGAAAAAGTGCTCTAAATCACTACTGATTAGAGAGATGCAAATCAAAACAACTCTGAGGTACTACATCACACCTATAAGATTGGCAAACATGACAGAACAAGAAAATGATAAATGCTGGAGAGGATGTGGGAGAGTTGGAACACTAATTCATTTTTGGTGGAGCTGTGAGCTCATCCAACCATTCTGGAGAATGGTTTGGAACTATGCCCAAAGGGCTACAAAAATGTGCATATCCTTTGACCCAGAAATATCGCTACTAGGACTGTATCCCCAAGAGATCATAAAAATGGGAAAGGATCCTACATGTACAAAAATATTTATAGCAGCACTCATTGTAGTTGCCAAAAACTGGAAATCAAGGGGATGCCCATCAATTGGGGAATGGCTGAATAAATTATGGTATATGAATGTAATGGAGTACTATTGTGCCATAAGAAATGATGAACAAGAAGACTTCAGGGAGGCCTGGAAGGACTTATATGATCTGATGCTGAGAGAAAAGAGCAGAACCAGGAGAACTTTGTGCACAGCAATGACCACAGTGTGCAAGAGTTTTTTCTGGTAGACTTGGAACTTCGTAATAACGCAAGAACTTACTTAAAAAAAAAAATTCCAATGGTGGTTTTCTAAGGCAAAATGCCTTCCACACTCAGAGAAAGAAATATGGAAATCACTCGCAGAACATAGCAGATCATGTTTGGGGGGGGGGGGGGTTAGTGTATTATGTTTTGATTTGTTATATGATTTCTTCCATTTATTTTAGTGCAACATGACTATAGTGAAAACGTACTCAATAGGAAAGTATATGTATAACCTCTGCAGAATTGTATGCTGTTGTGGGAAGGGGGAGGTAGTGGGGGGAAGGTGTGTGGGGAGGATAAAAATCTTAATTTTAAGGAAGTGATTGTAGAATATTTAAAAAAAAGAATAATAAAATAAAATTTTTAAAAAAAAGCATTTCCCATATATAACCTATCTACTTAACTCTTCCCTTCCCTTTCAATAATTTATCCAAGACTGTGAATACCAGGGAAAAAAATCCAACTTAACAAGTATGATACAATCAGAGGTACTAAAAACACGGCAAAGTCAATTGATAAATTACTACTTAAATGCTGTGAGGCAATTATGATATGCAAATAATCCACAACTAAACCACAGCCAAAACACTCTGCTTTCATCAACCAGCTACTAGCTTATACTAATAACTCAGACTTATCTAGTACTTTAATTTTCCCCATGGTTACCCTGTGACTCAATTTTACTGTCAACCCCACTTAACAGACGAGGATCATTTTGGAGATGTTAAGTGACTTGATCATTATCACAGAATAAACTGAGGCTCCCATTTCCAAGTCCAGTTCTTTCTATACTATTTTCTGTACGCAAGTCTTTGACAAGAGTAGGAGCAAATAAATATTAACATCAATTTGTCACCACTGTTATGGATGAAGTACAGACTCTGGGAACCTCCTTCAATCTTCCCACTTAATCTGGCTTTTCATACCCAAATTTGTTACCTTTAATCTAGCCAGGACCTCCATTGTCTGTTACCCACAGGATGGCCCCCACCAGCTTCCCCTCCTAGCCCTTCGCTGTCAGTTATCTCTTGATTGCCTCCAGCAGTTTCCTACCCTGGTTGGTTGGTTGTTTTCCTTCCTCTTCCAAGAGGACCAAAATGACATCACCATGATAAAGTGAAATCTCAGTGT
Organism: Bettongia penicillata ogilbyi; assembly: GCA_023548195.1. NCBI lineage: Eukaryota > Metazoa > Chordata > Mammalia > Diprotodontia > Potoroidae > Bettongia > Bettongia penicillata. The sequence goes on from JAJHZJ010000100.1 coordinate 6,256,656, forward strand.
ATCCCATTGCGGCTGATCAGACCAATATGAGCTCGGGATGCTCTACCACATGTTGGGCACAGAAAGTCCATGTGAATAATTAGAGTGGATATCCCAAATTTGCACATCCTGCATTTACTTTGTGCTGTCTCAATTCTGCTTTGCTCAAAGAGCACAGCACCCTTTCTGATGTGGGTACACCATGCTGAGTGGTCTCGTGTCAGTGTCTCCCATGCTGCACAGTCCAATCCAAACTTCTTGAGGGACCTTGGAAGTGTCCTTGTACCGTTTCTTCTGGCCACTGTGAGATAGCCTGCCCCATGCGAGTTCTCCATAAAATAGTATTTTTGGCAAGTATACATTTTGCATTCGAACAACATGACTAGCCCATTGGAGCTGCGCTCTCGGAAGCATAGTTTGAATACTTGGCAGTTCAACTTGAGCAAGACTTCAGTGTCTGGTACATTACCCTTCCAGGTAATGCTCAGAATCTTCCAAAGACAGTTCAAATGAAGTGATTCAGTTTCCTGGCATGGCACTGGTAGACTGTCCATGTTTCACAAGCATATAACAATGAGGTCAGCACAATGGCTCTGTAGACCTTCAGTTTGGTAGCTAGTTTAATACTTCTCTCCCAAACTTTCTTCAGAGCCTTCCAAACACTGAGTTAGCTCTGGCAAAGCGTGCATCAACCTCACTGTCAATGTGTACATCCCTGAAAAGTACACTACCAAGGTAAGTGAACTTATTCACAGCATTCAAAACTTCTCCATTTGTTGTAACCATGGTTCCATGTATGGATGGTGTGGTGGTGGCTGATGGAGCACCTGTGTTTTCTTGGTGTTAATTAGCCAATTAAGCCATAATTAGCACAGGTAGCAGAGAACTGATCCATACTTTGTTGCATCTCAGCTTCAGAGGCTGGATTGAGTGCACAATCATCTGCAAACAGAAAATCATGCACCAACAGTCCCTACACTTTGGTTTTGGCTTGTAGCCTTTTCAAATTGAAGTTACCATCAGTATGGTAGTTGACCTTGATGACATGTTCATTCTCATTGAAAGCATTTGTCAACATGGTTGAAAACATCATGCTAAAAAAAGCATGGGAGCAAGCACACAGTCCTGTTTCACTTACTGGTGACTGGGAAGGCATGAGAGCATTGTCCATCATCCAGAACCCAGGCAAACATGCCATCATGAAATTGATGTACAATATTGATGAACTTCTCTGGGCAACCAAATTTTGACATAATTTTCCATAAGCCCTCACAGCTAACAGTGTCAAAAGCCTTAGTCAGATCTACAAACGTTGTGTACAGACCTCTGTTCTGCTCCTGGTATTTCTCCTGGAGTTGTCTGGCAGCAAACATCATATTGACTGTTCCTTGGCCCTTTCTGAAGCCACACTGGCTCTCAGGTATATGTTCATCTTTCAGGTGAAGGATCAGTCTGTTAAGGAGGATTCTAGCAAGAATTTTGTCAGTAATGACTAAGAGAGAAATCCCCCTGTGATTGTTGCAGAACAATCTATTCCCTTTACCCTTAAAGAGATGGACAATGGAGGCATTCTTGAACTTCTGGGAGATAACCTCCTCTTGCCATATAACCTGGAATATTTCAGTCAACTTTTATATGAGCAATGGTCCCTCTACCTTGTAAATCTCAGCTGGAATAGAAATCAGCACCAGGTGCTTTGCCACATGAAAGGAGCCTAGTGGCCCTCAAAACCTCTTCTTCAGTTAAAGTTCAGCTAAGGAGGGATTGACTTCAACCTGAGGTAAACCAATGGCCTCAGTGTTGATTGATGATGATCTGCTGAGAACACTCTGGAAGTGTTCAGCCCATCTCTCTAGGATCACGTCCTTATCACTAATCAATGTGGTTCCATCAGCACTGAGTAGTTGGGATGCACCATAACGTTTTGGTCCATAAATAGCTTTCAGGTAATCATAAAAGCACTTTGGATTGTAACTAATAGTTTACAACTGAATTTCATCTGCCCTCTTACTGAACCAGGAATCCTGCATCTCCTTAAGCTTTGCTTGTACTTTGCTTTTGAAGGAATTAAATGCTGCCTTCTTAAAGGTGGATGAACTATCCTGCTGGTAAACCCAGTGGAGTTCTCATTTTTCATTTATCAGCTTCTGAATTTCCCCACCATTTTCATCAAACCAGTCTTGGTGTTTGCAAGTGTTTTGACCCAGATGAGCAAATGCAGTGCTGTACACCAAATCTCTGAAAGCTGCTCACTCCTTTTCTGCTCCATTGTTGCCAGCTGTGTGTAGGCTCAACGTTCCCTCCAAATCAGCAACAAACTGTTCCGGCTCAGAGAAAAGCTCTAATTTGTTGACATTAATTCTTCTGGCAGTCATTTTGCCTTGGGGGCGGCGCTTTTGATGAATGCGAATATTTAGCTTGGAAAGGATACGTCTATGATCAGTCCAGCAGTCTGCACTACACATTGCCTTTGTCACTCTCACATCTTGTCTGTCTCTTCTCCTTACAGTAGATGCCAATCCTTAGATGCCAATATTTGCTACGAGGGTGCATCCATGAAGTTTTATTGCATTTAGGTAAACAGAAGACAGTGTTGGTGATGAGAAGGTCATGTGATGCACAAGTCTTCAGCAGTAAATGACCACTGCTGTTGCTGTTTCCAACTCCATTCCTCCCTAGGACTCTCTGCCAAGTCTGATAGTTTGAGCTCACTCTAGCATTAAAGTTGCCCAGAATTATAAGCTTGTCCTGTTTTGGCACATTGATGAAAGGGTCTCTAGGTTTTCATAAAAATTTTCTTTGACTTCATCAGGGTTTGTCATGGTGCAAGCACAGGTACTCACGATGGTGGTATGGCATTTTCTCATAAGTGGCAATTGCATTGTCATGAGCCTGTCATTCATTCCTTTTGGCAGGCATATCAGCTTGCTGATTAGATTAGTTCTGATTGCAAAACCCATGCTAGCTTCACAGTGCTCCCCTGCACTGCGCCTGCTCCAGAAAAAGGTGTGTCCAGCTCCAACTTCAGTAAGCTGGTCTTCATTTGCCAACCTTGTTTCACTCAGGGCTGCTATCTAGATGCATACCTTGAGTTCTCTTGCAACAACAGCAGTTCTTCTTTCAGGTCTACTGGATTTTGTGTTGTTTATTAGTGTGCACATGTTCCATGTGCCAATGGTGAGTGGAATCATCTTTGCAGATGTTATTGTACATTTTTTCGTTTTTTGACCCACAGTGGGATTCCCCACCTGCTGCGGTAATCAGGCCAACACTGGGTAAGCAGACAATGCTTAGGTCACCCAATGTTTAGTTTCCCACCATAGATCACATCAGAATCCCATTCTCTCGATTCGGACCTGTAGTCACCCCAGTCCCATTAAGATCCTCCTTGGACTCCTCCCTCAGGAACCACCCTAAACCCTTCCCTCCCATCTCCCCAGATACTAGATCACTCTCAGATCCCTCCCAGTCTTATGTAAGACTTCTTGTCTCCAGGAAGGTGCTCAGATTCAATCTAGCTCAGAGTCTATCTGGCCTGCTTGTCAATACAAGCATCACAAATGGTGAGGTTTCTTACAAGTCAATCCAATATGGTGGCTCTTTAACAAACTTTATTTTATTTTGGCTGAAAGAAAGCCTGGGTCGAATTCATTCAGACAGAACCAGGGGTATCAGTATTTTTGGGTTCCAAGCACCCCAAATCTCAACATTATGGTTCCCTGACCTCAACATTACTTCCATAACCTGGTGCCTTCATGGCAATTTTAAAAAAATATTTTATTTTTTTCCCCAATTAAACGTAAAGACAATTTTAACATTCATTTTTAAAACATTTAAAACATTTTTAAAAATTTTCTTTCTCCCTCACTCACTTTTCCACTCCCTGAGATAGTAAGCAATTTGATAGAGGTTATACATGATCAATCATGCAAAACATATTACCACATTGGTCATGTTGTGAAAAAATACCCAAAGGGAAAAAAAAAACACATAAAAAAATACAGAAAGTGAAAAATAGTATACTTTTATCTGCATTCAGACTCTTTCTCTGGAGGTGGATAGCATTTTTCATCATGAGTCTTTTGGAACTGTCTTAGATCATTGTACCGTTGAGAAGAGCTATTGGTCACTCACAGTTGATCATCATATAGTATTGTTGTTACTGTGTACTTCTTCTGGTTCTGCTCACTTCACTTTGCATCAGTTCATGTAAGTCTTTCTAGTTTTTTCTGAAATTAGCCTGCTCACCATTTCCTATAGCATAGTAATAGTTCATTATTCTCATATACCACAACTTGTTCACAGCCATTATCCAACTGATGGGCATCCCTTCAATTTCCAATTTTTTTTTGGTCACTACAAAAAAACTGCTATAAATATTTTTGTACAAATGACCCTTCCCACCACCTTTAAAAAAAAAAAAATCTCTTTGGGATACAGACCTAGTAACGATATGGCAGGATCAAAGTGCATTTGTAGTTTTATAGCCTTCTGAGCATAGTTCTTCATGGCAATTTTTGAAGTTGATAACTGCCTTAGTATCAGGATAACAATAAAAATAATGCCAACTCACATTTATATAGCACTTTAAGTTCTGCAAAGTTCTTTATGATGATTTATCCAGGGTCACAAGAAGCAAAATCCCAAATTCAAAAGTAACTTTACTGAAGTTTTGATTCCCATTGCTTCAGCAGACAAATAAATGGCAAAAAGGTACACTGTATTACGTGAACCTCTTTAACAACAATATTGTTGTTGAAGTTAATAAAAATGATAATCAACTTTGAAAGACTTAGGACCCCTCTCAACACAATGACCAACCACAATTCCAGAGGACTCTTGATGAAACATGCCATCCATCTCCAGATTTTCTTTCTTTCTTTTTCCCTCCCCCCCACCTCCCATTCCCACACTGCCCCAAACATGGCTAATGTGAGAATTTGTTTTTTATGACCACATATTTGTAATGGTTTTCCTGACTTCTCAATTAGGGGCAGGAGGGAGAAAATTCAGGACTGAAAATAAACAAAAAAAGAAGACAGAAAAACAAGATGAATCCTTTTAGCACACCATCCTACAATCAATTTTATTCAGGTACCTGGTAAAAATTCAATGACTTTACCAAGTCACAGACTAACTACATGCTCAGAATAGGGCCCACAAGTGAATTCAAGATCTCAGAAGAACAGCCACAGTTCTGGTCCAAAATCCCACCTCCAAATGGTCTATCACAGAAATCTACAAAAATCCTGATGTTGTACACACAGACTTTGCAACAATTCCTGTTTCACCCCACATTTAGCCCCCATTCACTGCTATCAAATCCTGAATAAGGATATGTAATGCTCGTATGCTAGGAATCCAGTAAATTTTCTGAACAGTGAGATCCACAGAAGCTTCATCTCTGTTATCCACTCTACAACTTAAGCCAAATCAAACTTCTGGAAATTTCTCTAACACAACCTGTTTTCATTTATGCTATACCATCTTCCTTGAAGGCCCTTTGACCCATCTGACAAAATTAATCTTATCAGTTCTTCAAGGGCTACTCCAAATGCCTCTATTTCCATGCTTGTTTTTTTGGATCCACCCAGAAGTAATCTCTGCTACTTCTGAACTTCCAGCACACTTTGTACTTTGAGGTGATGTAAAAAGAAAGGGTATTGGGAGGTAGGGGGTAGGAGGCCAGGACAGAGATCAGGGATGGCTTGCAGAATGAGAAAGATGAGGACTCTGAGAGGGGAACACATTCTAGGAAGGAGGGGTGGCTTATGCAAATGCATATGAAGATGGTCAAGTTCAGGGAACAACAGTAGTGCAATTTAGATGAAAGGTAGAGTGTAGGAAGAATACAAAACTAGATCAGATTGTAGAGGTATAGAATTCCAGGTTCAGAGGTATGCTAGATTGCCTTGAAGGTCCTTAAATATAATAGTACTAATTAAATGACTGACTGAAACACACATAGTAGGCTGAATTGTCAAGGACAGAAACCAAATTTCCTGGAGGTCCCAGAAGCTTGGAAAATTAGGGCTGATAGTCTTCGTCAGCCTCACTGAACTGAGACATCCTATTAAAGTATCTCTTCATCCTATTAAATTACCTCCAGTCTATCGGACTAGCAAATTGGTTTCACAGAAATTATTTTTCCTTGATGCTAACGTAATTTAAAGTGCTAAAGTGGCTAGCTTTGAAGGGTGTCCAAAATCTCTGAACCAAAAGGATGGGGCAGAAGCCCTCCTGGACAAGCTAGTCAAGTTGATAGATGGGCACTTGATCTGTGATTTAATGGTATAGAGAATCGAAAAATTAAACTCCTTGCAATACCAGGTGGTGTTGAAGTTTGGGGTGCTGGAGCCCCCAAAATACCAACACACTGGGTCCTGCTCAAATGAATTCAACCCAAGCCTTCTTTCAGCCAAAGTAAAACAAATTTTATTAAAGATTCACCACATTGGGTTGACTCTTAAGAAACCTCACCATTTGTGATGCTTGTCACAAGTGGGCCAGATACAATCTGAGCTGGACTTGAGTCAGCTAGAGTGAATCTGAGCAGCTTCATGGAGACAAGGAACTTATATACAGAAAGACTGCGGGAGGGATCTGAGGGTGGTCTAGTTAGTAGTCTGGGGGTTCCAGGTATGGTCAATGGGAATGATCAGTACCCTGGGGTGGATAAAGATGAAACCTAGGGAAGATCTTGGTGGAAGTGACCAGCAGCCTGGAAAATGAGATTGGAAGGATCAAGGGTGGGAAGATTTGCATAATAACCATATAAATAAGAGATCTGGGCATAGTGACAGTGAAAAGCTTATGGATCCTCCAGAGACCGCCAGATCACAAGTGGCAAGCTTCAAGGAGAGTTTGGGGAGGTTCCCAGAGTGCGTACCCCAACATTGGCATCCTCTCTGCTTGGGACTGAATTTCCTGACTCTCTCTAAAACAATTTAATAACATTTTAAAAGGTTCGTGCCCCTCAAAAACACCTGGAAGGGCAGCGCTTTCAGTACGGCGATCCAGGAGGCAACGTTTGACCTGGTAATGTTTAATGCGGACGCTGCAGACTTCCGTCAGGTTACAAACAGGACACAACTTTGGAATACTACAACCAGACGTCAACGTTCGGGACCTATCTTCTGAAATACGAGTTATCTTTTAAAGACGGCATTCACGTGGGTCAGGAAGACGCTCAACTTCCCGAAAGCCCGTTTACAAACTCAGTACTGGGGGCGTCTACACAGCCCTCGGCAAGTACGGACCGGTCTCACGGACCAGAGCGAAGGGCGCGAGAAGCCGGAGGCGCAGGGGGGCGCCCATGCCCGGGAGGCCTTCGGGCGGGGCGCACCGGGGCCAGCCGGCCTTCCAACTAACACGCCCTGCCCACGGCGCCCGGAGGCGTCCCGGCCGAGGACCGTGAAGTCTTTACTGGGCTGGGGGAGGGGCAGGGACTCCGAGGTCGGAGCCAAGCTTCGGCACCCTCCCTCCCCCGCGTGACGTAGCAGAGTACAGGCGACGGAAGGGAGGCTCCGAGCGTGCAGAAAAAAAAAAAGGTAACCGGAGACAAGCCGCGGGGAGGCTGCTCCGGCCCCGCCTCCGGGCCGCACGCGGCCGCCACACACCCCGCGATGCTAATGAGGCGGGGAGGGGGCAGGCTCCTCCCCCTTGTCCTCCTCTCCCCTCCCCCTCCTCCCGCCGGGCTCGGGCTCGCAGGAGGGATGGAGCCCAGGCCCGGCGGGACGCTCCTCCGCCCGGCCGGGGCTCGCTCCCTCGCCTCCTCCGGGACGCGTCGGCCGCGCCAAGCCGGCGGCTCTTAGTGGCGGGGGCGGCGCCCGGGCCCAGCTCCGCCCAGAGTCGGGCCGGCTCGCGTCCCTCCCCACCCGGAGTAAGGGGGAGGGGAAAAACCTGCTCGTCTCCTCGCCGTGGGAGGGACCGCCGGGCCGGCCGCCGGGCCTCGCCCTTCCCGGGAGGATCCGAGGAGAACCGCGGGCCCCGGGGAAGCCCCAGCCTCTGCCCTGCCCGAGGGGCCCAGGGCGGGAGGGCGAGGGGGGGTCCGGGGAGGGGGCACCCGCGCTGGCGCGCTCCCGCCTCAGCGCTCACCTGCTCCGGCGCGGCCGCCGCCCCGGTCTGCGCCTCCCCCCGGGCTCGAGCAGATGCCGTCACGCCCTGCACGCGGCCCTGGCAACGTCACCCACACTCCCCGCCCCCTCCTCTGCCTCGGGCCCCTTCTCCTCCCGGCCTCCCCCACCCCCAGCCCCGGGGGGGGGTTCCTCCAAACAGACCGAGAAGCCGAGCCGCGGGCGCAGGCCCCTCTCGAGACTGGGGCGGGGGGCGCGAGGGGAGCAGAAGCGGCTCTCGGGCCATTCCCAGGACGGCCTACCTGGCGCTCTCTGGGCCCACTTAAAGGCGCCCTACCTGAGGGGGCGGGGCCTGGGCGGGCCGGCGGGAGACACGCGGCCGCTGGTCCTGGGAGATCCCAGGCCGCCGGGCTGCCAGGTGCTGCGTGTTTGGGGTTAGAGACCTGGCCTCCCGCTTGGGATCCATCGGCCAACTTCTCAGCCAGCCTCCTTTTCCTTGTCTTTCTAAACCCTAACTGAAACCACCTCTAACAGAAAACCTTTCCCCAGCCTCCCTTAATGTCAGCGTCTTCCTGTTAATTATTTCCCATTAAGACCAACCTCTCATATATGCCAAGATAAAGTCAAAATGGGTATGATTCTATGCAACATGACTAAGGTGAAAATGTATTTAATAAGAATGTACCTGTAGACCTATGAAAGATAGCACAGTCTCAGGGAGGGAGGGGGAAGGGAAGGGAGAGGAAAAAACCTAAGATGTATGGAAGTGATTGTAGAAAACTGAAAACAAAATAATTTTTTTAAATGGGTACTATTTACACATAAAGGGTGATACCGTAAGTAAATTGAGAGATCGTGAAGTGATTTATCTGTCAGATATATGGATAAGGGAAGAATTTTAGAGCAAGGAATATATAGAGCGCATTACAAAATGTAAAATAGATAATTTTGATTATATAAAATTAAAGTTTTTGCACAAACAAAACCAATGCAACTAAAATTGAAAAGAAAACTGAAAACTGGGGGCAGAGAGTTTTGCAACAAGTATCTCTGCTATAGACCTCATTTCTCAAATATATAGAGAACTGATTTATATAATATATAATAACTGCATTATTAAAAATGCAAATAATTCCCCAATTGATCAATGGGAAAAGGATATGAACCAGCAGTTTTCAGACAAAGAAATCAAAGTTATCTATAGTCAGGAAAAAATGCTCTATTGGTCAGAGAAGTGCAAATTAAAACAACTCTGAGGTACCATCTCATGCCTATCAGGGTGGCCAATAAGACAAAAAAGGAAAATGATGAATGTTGGAGAGAATGTGGGAAAACTTAGATACTAATGCACTCTTGGTGGAATTGTGAATTGGTCCAATTGGAGAGCAGTTTGGAACTATACTCAAAGGGCTATAAAACTTTTTAAAAAGGCATCCCCTTTGAAACAGCAATACTACTGCTAGATCTATATCCCAAGACATCCAGAAAAAGGGGGGAAAGGATCTATTTGTACAAAAATGTTTATAGCAGTAGTGGTGAATAAGAACTGGAAATCAAAGAGATTCCCCATCAATTGGGGAATGGCTAAGCAAGCTGTGGTATGTGATTGTAATGGAATATTATTGTGCTGTAAAAAATGAAGAGCAGGATGAGTTCAGAAAAACCTGAAAACACATTAACTGATGCATGGTGAAGTGAACAGAACCAGGAGAATGTTGCACATAGTAACAGCAATATTGTTAGATAAAGAGCTAGGAATGATTAAATATATGTGTGTGATAGCTGTTCTCAGTAACACAATTAAAGCAATCCCAAAGAACTAATGAGGAAAAGAACTGATATTGATTGAATACAGACTGAAGCATATTTCCTATTTCAATTTCTTTGTCTTCTTGTACAAGATGACTAATATGGAAATGCTTTACATAATTGCACATTTATAGCCCATATCTAATTGCTTACCACTTCAGGGAGGGGGGAGGAGAAACAGGAAGGGAGGGATAGAATTGGAACTCAAAACTTCAAATAAAAATATTTAAAAATTGGGGAGAAAAATTCCTATTTATCCTATATATAGTTTGCTTTGCATATATTTGCTTGCATGTTGTCTTCCCATTTGATTGTAAGTGCCTTGAGGGCAGGAGCTGTCTTTTACCTCTTTTTAATGCTTAGCACAGTGCCTGGCAAATAGTAGGTACTTAATAAATGTTTATTGAATGACTAAAATGGAAACAACAATAATATTACCTACTTCAGAGGATTTCTGTAAGAATCAAATGTGCTTATATATAAAGAGCTTGGGGAGCTATTTACAAAGTGGAGAAGGCTTGGCAGGGAGGTACCTTCTAAGAATCACTGAGTACAATTTTCCCTTCTTCATTGAGACTTTCTCCATCTCAGTTTCAGTATATCCCAGGTCAATATAAGAGATTACATGGGAATTTTGGGGGAGCCACAGAAAACCCTTGAAGGCCAGTGGATGATACAGAAAAAGTTTAGGAACTCAGAAATGCATAAAATATATGTATAGCATTGCATAATATCAACCAAATTTTACAATAAGATACTGTAAACATCCTATAAGAGAAAAAGAAAAAAATCAGCCTTCTTCTCTGGTATGATAGGAGGGCCAAAAAATTTTGAGTAGATTTTCCAGATGGGAGAGTGTGCTGGGGATTGTGCTCCTAACCTCCAGATGTGGAAGGGATAAGGTAGTGTTTTGATGTAATTCCTCCCTCAGGATTGTGTGAGCTGAGAGGTGTAATTAATTATAATTAACCTACAGTTCACTATGCTTTTAAGCCTTGTGACTTTATATTATGTTCCACTATTGTGCTGTGTACTGCTCCAAGAACAGGATGTGACCTCAGGCAAGTGACTTCCTTTGTCTTGTAAGCCAAGACAGACATCCTCTGGGAATTTGGATCTCCCTTCCCCCCAACCCCAGGGAAGTTATCCAGAGGGCAAAAAAGCTTGTATTCGAGATTGAAATCCCCCTTTTCCTCAAAGGGAAGAAAAGCAGAGGAAGATAATACCTGTGAAAAAGAAGATTTTTATTAAGCAGGGAAGTAAAATTCTTGGGATAAGTAATCCTGAGAGTTCAAAGTTTGAGCATAAACAATAAGAATAAGGGGTCCTCCAAAACCATAAAACAAGATGTGTCTGAGAGCCACATAAACAACAGCTAGGGGAGTCTCTGAAAGTGAGGATGTTTCTGGAAGCTTCATAAACCATCAAATGGCTCAGGGTCTGCTTCAAGGCCAGTGAACTTAATTGGCTGTAGAGTTGATGATTATCTGCATCTCCAGCTGATTCTTGTTCACAGAAAAGGACTGTTGGTATGTCAAGCCACTCTATATCTTAGTTACTATAGCCAGTCCTCATAGAGCTCTTGGTTACCTGGGTAATTGGGAAGCTCAAACAAGTTGAGGTGGTTAGTATACTCATTTGCAAATTCACTTGTACAGTCTGGGCTTCAATTTCTTCCCTTGTAAAGTATTTTTGTATATAATCTGTATTTGACAGTAGTGACTGCCTCTCGTTACCTCATACCTGAACTATTGCAATAGACTACTGATAAGTGTACTTGCCTCAAGTCTCTCCCCACTCCAGTCCATCCTCCATTCAGCCACTAAGATGATTTTCCTGAAGCACAAACCTTCTCCCTACTCAAACTCCAGTTGCTCCTCATTGACTCCAGCATCAAATATAGAAAGTTCCGATTGGCATTCAAAGCCCTTCCTTACATACCCCCATCCTACCTTTCCAATCTTACACCTTATTTCCTGCCACATACTCTTCAGCTGTACAAGATACTCCACCTCTCCATTCTGACTATTTTCTCTGGCTATCTCAGATACCTAAAACACTCTGTCTCCTCTGCTCTGACTACCAATCTCCAGGACTTTTTTAAAACCCCAGCTAAAATCCCATCTTTTACTGGAAGCGTTCCTTAACCTCTCTTAATTCCAGTGTCTTTCTTCAGCTAATTATTTCCTATTTAGCTTGTATATACTTTATGTATATTTCTTTATATATTATCTCTCCCATTTGATTGTGAGCTTCTTGAGGACAGGAATTGTCTTTTGCCTTTTTTTGTATCCCTAGCACAGTGGCACATAGTAAGCCCTTAATAAACTTTCATTGATTGATAGGGGAAAAAAGTCCTTAAATGTCTCTCTGTCTCTTTTTTATTTTGGTGCCAACTTCTAGAATTTGGTTTTAAGTATCAACAGCTTTTAAAATGATTACATTTTTCATTGTAATAATGATAAAAGGTTTTTTTACATTCTTATTAAATACATTTTCACCTTAGTCATGTTGCATAGAAGAATAGAAATGAATGGGAAAAACCATAAAACAAAATATAACACAAGAGAAAATAGTTCGCTTCATTCTGCGATCCCATTCCATAGTTCTTTCTCTGGATGTGGAAGGCATTTTACCTCGAAAGTCCATTGGGAATATTTTAGGTCCTTGCATTGCTGTGAAGGACTAAGTCTACCAGAAAAATTCCTCACACACTGTGGTTGTTGCTGTGTTCAAAGTTCTCCTCATTCTGCTCCTTTCAGCATCAGTTTATATGTCTTTCCAGGCCTCTCTGAAGTCTTCCTGTTCATCATTTCTTATAGCACAATAATATTCTGTTATATGCATATACCACAACTTGTTTAGCCATTCCCCAATTGATGGGCATCCCCTTGATTTCCAGTTTTTGGCCACCACAAAGAGTGCTGCTATAAATATTTTTGTACCTGTGGGACCCTCTTCCATTTTTGTGATCTCTTTGGGATAAAGTCCTAGAAGTGATATTGCTGGGTCAAAGGGCATGCACATTTTTGTAGCCCTTTGAGCAGAGTTCCAAATTGCTCTCCAGAATGGTTGGATCAGCTCACAGCTCCCCCACCAATGAATTAGTGTTCTAACTCTCTCACATCTTCTCCAACATTTATTATCTTCCTGTTTTGTCATGTTAGCCAATTTGATAGGTGTGATGTGGTACCTCAGAGTTGTTTTGATTTGCATCTCTCTAATCAATAGTGATTTAGAGCATTTTTTCATATGACTATAAGATAGCTTTAGAGCATTTTTTCATATGACTATAGATAGACTATAGTCTCTTTTTTTAAAATTTGTATCCTTAGTTCCTGGAGGATATATAGTAACCTTAATAAGTATTTAAGTAAGTGCTTTATAAGTACTTGATGATTGATTAAAATATGAAGACAGTGGAATGTATCTTCATAATCCATCCAAGCTGTCTTATTAAGTGCTTATTAGGTACCAGACACTGTGCTAAATCTGAGGATACTTACAAAGAAAGGCAAAAATATAGTCCTTGAGGAGCTCACATTGTATTGCAGACAGTATGCAAATTTAACTATGTACCTTAGGCAACATATACTAAGTATTGTACTACAGTGTGTTTGATTCCATGATCCCATTTGGGGTTTTCTTGACAAGGACACTGGAGTGGTTTGTCATTTTCTTCTCCAGCTCATTTTTACAGATGAGGAAACTGTGGCAAACAGGATTAAGTGACTTGCCCAGGATCACACAAGTAGTAAATGTCTGAGGACAAGTTTGAACTCAGTAAGTTGAGTCCTCCTGATTCCAGACCCAGTGCTCTATTCCCTGGGACATTTACCTGCTATATATTGCTTGAAAGAAGGTAATCTCTGAGGGAAGTCTGGTAGAAAGGAGATAGAAAAGACTGTTGGAATGAAAAAGGCGAATCCTGCAGAAGGTGAGATTTGAACTGAATCTTAAAAGAAACCAGGAGGATGAGATGAGGAGGAAAAACATTTCAGGTATGGGGAACAACCAGGGAAAATGCCCAGTCAGTAGTGTCTTGTTCAAGTTACAAGGAGGTAAGTCTAGATAGATTGTATTGGTGGGCGGAGGGGGGAATTTTAAGAACACTGGAAGAGAAGGATTGGGCCAGGTTGTGAAGAGCTTTATGTGCCCTTGATCTTGAAGGTAATAGGAACTATTGAAGATCATTAAGTGGGGGTATGGGGGCACATCAGACCTCTTCTGTAGTAGGAAAATCACTCTGGCAGCTGAGTGGAGGGGGAATTGAATGGAGAGACCAATCAGAAGGTTATTGCCACAGTCTAGGTGAGAGGTAATGAGGATGGTGGAGAGGAGATGCTGTGAAGAGAGCAACAAGACTTGACAACAGGTTGGATGTGTAGGGTTAGCACTAATGAAGAGTCATGCATGACACTGACATTGCACGCCTGGGTGACTAGGAGTATGGTGATGCCGTCAACAATTATAGGGGACTTTGGAAGGCAGGAGGATTTGGGGGGCAAGTTAACGAGTTCTGCTTTAGACTTCTAAAGTTTGAGATCCCTAAGCAGTATTCAATGCAAGGTGTTCAGAAGGCAGTTGATACATGACCAGAGCTCTGGAGACAGCTGGATGTGGAGATCTATTGAGATCACCAAGTGAGATGGAACAGAAGAGAAAGAAGAGAGGATCCAGGATAGAGCCTTCAAGGACAACCATGGCTAGTAGACGTGACCTAATCTTAGACTCTCAGAAGGAGAACCAAAAGCAATCAATGTTAGGGGAAAGAGTATTCAGAAGGAAAGGATGACTGACAGTGTCAAAATGTGCAGAGAGGTCAGGAAGAATGAGAGTAGAAAAAAGGCATCAGATTTACCAATTAAGACATCATTGCCTAGACAAGTATTTGAGGGGGAAGGGGGTTGTTTCAGACCGAACTAGATATTTGAAAGTATTTTAATGGTTGTCACTTGGAAAAGGGATTAGACTTGTTCTGCTTGGACCCAGAGGGCAGAACTAGATGCTGTGGGAGTTTTAACTAGATTAGACTCACTTCCACCCCTAATCTGTTAAAATATAATAGTCTCTTCTTTGCTTAAACTATTCTGCCTCTTTTAACAGAAGCAGATTGTTCCTGTTGTTGCTCAATCCCCATAGTTATATGTAACTCTTTGTGGCCACATTTTGGGGGTTTCTTAGCAAATACTAGAGTGGTTTGCTATTTTCTTCTCCAACTCATTTTACAGAGAAGGAAACTGAGGCAAACAGGGTTAGGTGACTTGCTCAAGGTCACACAACTAGTGTTTGAGGCTGGATTTGAACTCATCTGCCTGACTCCAGGCCCAGCTCTATCTACTGAGCCTTCTAGCTGCCTTAGTTACATTACCAGAGGATTATATTTGCTTTGGTTGGTTATCTACATGTATTGTATTTATGTCTCCGAGAGGGACTGAACAAGCATTTATTAAGCACCTACTATGTACCAGGCACAATATACATTACAAATAAAATCTCTTTTGATTTGATCCTCAACAACAACCCAAGTGCTGTTATGATCCCCATTTTACAGATGGAAAAACTGAATTTTCATGAAACAAGGCAGTTTCATGACTTGCCCAGGTTCACACAAGTAATAAGTGTAAGAGTCTGGTTTGAACTCAAGTCTTCCTAACTCCAGGCCCAATACTCTATCTCTGAACCACCTAAATGGTGGGTATGTGCTTTGCACAGGTTTTCACAGGAAGATATGTTAATAGGTGTGTTTTTGTGAGAATGTTGGGAGTGTAATATCACTGACTTCACAAAAGTCTCCAGGGAGAAGAGGTAAAGGTCACTGATCAGGAGATAACAGTTTATCATCATTCTCATAGACATCTCTCCTCTCCTTACCTTCCTCTGCTTTATCCTGCCCACTGTCTCACTGTAAAGCAATCCAGAATGGCTTGTACCAAGAAAATATCGTACAGCCAGATTAAAGGTGGACATGAGTCTAATTATCTTACTACCTCTTTTAGAAACTACAGTTGCTTTTAATTCTGCCAGGTTTTCAAAGGCCTCCATAATTTGTGTCCACTCTCCTACGATCAATAAAAAATATTTTATTGGGCACCTTTTATGTGGCATCTAGATGGTACAGTGGTTGGAGTGCTGGACTTGGAATCAGGAAGATCTGTGTTCAAATCCTGGTTCACACACTTACTAGTTGTGTGATCCTGAGCAAGTTTCTTTATCTTTGCCTCAGTTTCCTCAACTATAGAATGGGGATCATCATAGCATCTACCCCACGGAGTTCTTGTGAGGAGCAAATGAGACAACAATTGTATAGTGCTTTGGCACAACACCTGGCACACAGTAAGCATTATATAAATGTTAGCTGTTATTAGATTGTTATCTTGTGGATTTTTATTTTTTTTATTTTTTATCTTTTCCTCAGTTAAGCTCTTTAGAGGAAGGATCATGTCTTGTACTTTTGATGATTTAGGAATATCAATTACCAACGCTGTGCAAGATTGGAGAGGGAAGAGACTGGAGACAGTGAGAGATCAACTAGGAAGCTGGTACAGTAGTCCAGTAAGAAATGATGAAGGCCTGATCTATGACTACAGCTAATCGTGTGAGTGGAGGAAAGGGGATTGAGTGTATATATAGACAGTGAAGATGGAATCCGCAAGACTTACAATACCCAACCTCTTACCCTGTTCCTAAGAGAGAGAGCTTAGTCTGGACACTCAAGCTATCTCACATTTCTATAGTTTTGTAGTTCGCAAAGCACTTTACATAGATTGTCTCATTCAGCCCTCACAACAGCAACACTGAATAGTAGCTGTTGTTATGATGATGAATCTAAAAGTCTAAGGATCTGACCAAAGGTACACTGGTGTGGCAGGATTTGAACTTAGGTTTTTCTGAGTCCAGCACACTATCCAAAATGCTATAATACTTACTCAGAATTTACTGAATTGGGATTGAGAGCTGGATTAACAGTCTGTAAACATTAAATACATGCCTAGTATGTGCCAGGTGCAACATGCAAACAAATCTGTACAAACAAGCTGTGTACCAGATAAATAAGAAATAATCAACAGAGGGAAGGCACTAGAATTAAGGGGGATAGAAAAGGCTTCTTGTAAGAATTTAGTTAGACTTTTGGGTAGGCTACAGGTCGGTGGATCACTTCAGGGCAGGGCAAGGTTGAGCAGGACAGTACAAAGGAGATCACTAGAACTTTGGGCTTATTTAATTCCTCTTGTTATTAATTAATCAACGAAAATATACTGTTATACGTTCATTTCAACCCCTGGAGATCCTGAGTGCAAGAAATTAAATAGAATGGTTGACAACCTACCTACTCTCTTCAACTTTTAGTAGATTACTCCAGTAGTAGTTTGACACCAGTGATATCAAACTCAAGTAGAAAAAGCACACTAAACTATACATAAAGATCCCTGCTGGCCACATAATGACTTAGACAGCCACATATTAATATTGTATATGCTTTATTGTATTTTATTAATGTTATTAAATATTTCCCAACTGGATTTTAATCTTGTTCTGCTCACTGGGGACTGGCCCCATATTTGACATCTCTGGAGTACAACATTTAAAACAGATTGTCCTATAGAATATATTTCATCTAGACCACCTATACATCAACTGTCAGATTTTGCACCAATGCTTGTATGTGTCATTACCTGCAATAGAAAGGCTATAATTACATACTTTGCCTCACTGTGATATCCAGTTAACTCCTTGCTAGGCATGTTATTTGCTGTCATGACTATTGCTTTCTGATGTGGTAAACAACTGATATAAAACCATGTGCTATTGGGCTTCAGTAATCATACAGGTTCACTAGCCCAAATTTTACAGAAGAGGAAACTGAAACACAGGGGTGACTAAAGCACTTTTCTAAGGTCAGATCGGTATGGTGCATCAAAGGGGTAGTTAGAACTCATGATTCCAGAGCTAGCACACTTCCTGCTGCTTTATCTCCTATAACAGTTAAAGAGTTGGCTAAATACTTTGTATCCTACTAAATTACTGTTTCCTAAAGTACAATACATAGTGGAATGGTGACAATAAAAGTAAATCATTTTGCAATTTTGAAAAACTCAAGAAACTAATCAATGCAAGGAGCAGCCAAGATTCCAGGGGACGTTGCTCCCCCCACACATACACACACACCACCCTCCCTTCTGTTAGAGAGGTGATAGAATCAAGATGTAAAATTTGTCATATATTTCTAAACATCATCAGGTTGGGAATTTGTGTTACTTAACCATGTGTAGTTGTGGCAAAGGTTTGATTTTTTTGTTTATAAAAAAATTTTATTGGCAGAGGGGATTGGAATAGAAGTAGGATATAGAGTTTGAAAGAAGGAAAGAAAAGAGAAAGAAAAGAGGAAGAGAAAAAGAAAGAAGAAAGGGAGGAAGAAGGAATGAAGGAATGAAGGGAAGGAAAAAAATGGTCATTGAATCATTTTTTAAAATGTGTGGAAAAGAGGAAAGGCAAGAAAAGGATATAAATAGGCAAGGCAGCTTTGAAAGTTACATGTTGAAATGTTACCCGAAAAAACTCCAACCCACATCATTTTAGTTCCTTTATGCTTTCATAACATCCTAAATTTTAGAGCTGAGAGAGATGTTGGTAATCTAGTCCCATTGTCCTCATTTTATATATAGGGAAACTGAAGTCCAGAAAATGTAAGTGACTCTTCCAAAATAAGATTATTAATATGTAGAAGAATCTACATCTGAGGCTAGGTCCTCGGACTCCAAATCCAGTGTTCTTCCTACTATACCACCGTTTCTAGTTTCTAGTAGGCCATCAACCCCTTGACGGCAGGAATTGGCTTGTTTGGGGATTTTTTTGTATCTTCAATAACTGGTATATGCTATAGTTTTTCAGTCATTTCAGGCATGTCCAACTCTTTGTGACCCCATTTGAGATTTTCTTGGTAAAGATACTGGAGTGGTTTGCCATTTTCTCCTCCAGATTATTTTACAGAAGAGGACACTGAGGCAATCAGGGTTAAGTGACTTACCAAGGATTAGCTAGTAAGTGTCAAATTTGAATTCAACAAGATGAATACTCCAGACCCAGGCCTCTAACCACTGCACCACTTAGCTGCCTAATGGGTATATTATAATAGGCATTTAATAAATGGAAAAAAAGTTACATGATGAATTTGTCATGTACTTTGGAAGGAAGAGTGAGCTGCACATGGTGATAATCCGCAGTTTCATGTACAATCCTCTTTTTCTGTTCTGCTTTGCATATGGAAATGCTCATATCATATGCTGTTTGTTAACTTCAGAATTTAAAAAATGTAAAAATATATAAATAAAGGACATTGTTTTGGTGCTGTCTGAGATTTTGGAAAACTTGAGAAAAAATCTTGTCAAGTTTTGGCCAAAAGTGTTTCTGACTCTTCCCACTGGCTGCCTTGAATTAATTCTATCCAATCCCTTTGATGTCTAAGCATTTCCCAGGAAACATTCACTCCTCACAGAACCACAGACATCCTTTTAAAACATCCTCAACTGACCACAATTTACTACAGTTGGCAGCAAAACACCACGATTTCATAAGGTGTAAAGCAGGGTCATAATAGGACACTAAATGAGCTTTCATCATTTAGAACTGCAAAATTGTTTCATTGAGAAAAGGTGGTTTCTGGGTCGAGCAGAGTCCAGTTCTTTTTTGTTAACCTGAAACTATAGAGTCTTCAGCCTTCTGGTCCTGGTCCAGCTTTCCTAATCTTGAAGCACAAAGAATGAAGTATTCTATTTCTTAGCTAGTCCTTGCTCAGGAGTCAGGTAGCTGTTTACAATTGAGAAAGGGAATCTGCTAGCCAATCTTAAGAGTGAACTCGGCAAGAAAACAGTAGTACCTCCTGGAAAGAGGTAAATATTCTTTCTTCTTTATTCTGCCCAGCTTGACCTAAAAGGCAGAGCTCCCCACAGTAAAGAGGAGAGGGATGTAAGCATCTACTAACTAGAATTCCATTCTCAGCTTCCTTGAAAAAAAGTCTTATTTTTATTGATATCTTTCATTTTCCTGTCATCTTGATTTCCAAATATATTCCTTCCTCCTCCTCTACCCAGTCAGTCATCCTTTTTGACAAAGATTTTTTCAATAGTTTATTTTAATTTTTCAAATAAGCATTTATTTTTAAAATTGAATGTGTCCCTTCTACTTCCCTCCATGGAGCAAATTCTCATATTAGCCACATCCCTAAAATTTCTCTTTCTACATTTTAAGTTCATCACCTGTCTGAGGGCAGCTAGGTGGCACCAGTAGATAGAGTACCTGGCCCGGAAGACCTGAGTTCAAATTCAGCCTCAGACACTTCCTGGCTGTGTGACCCTGGGCAAGTCACTTAACTTGTTTGCCTCAGTTTCCTCATCTTAAAATCAGCTGGAGAAGGAAATAAACCACTTCAGTATCTTTGCCAAGAAAACTCTAAGTGGGGTCACAAAGAGTCACGGAAAAACAACTGAACCACAACAAATCTCTCTATCAGGAGGTGAGTATGATATAATAGAGATTTTAAAAGAGGAAAAAATTAGCTCATTAAAACCAACCACCACTTTCACGTTTTTGTTCTTTCTGCCTACGTTGTTGCTATCCTGTTGTTTTCCTGAGCAATGCTTACTCTGTCTCAGTTCATGTCTCCCTATGTTTTCCTGTGTTTCTTACAGCACAATAGTGTTCCATTACATTTGTGAAACCACAGTTTCTTTATCCATTCTCCAATCAGTGGGCATCCGCGTTGTTTCCAGCTCTTTCCTATAATAAAAAAGTGCAACTACGAACACTTTGGTGTCCATTGGCACTTTTTCTCTTTAACCTCCTTAGGATATACGCCAGGCAGCGTGACCCAAAAGTCAAAGGGCATTTTGAGTTGAATAATTCCAAATTACTTTCCAGAATGGATGGAACAATTCACATACAATTCTACTGAGAATTTATTAGTGTGTCTGCCTTTTCACAGCCCTTCCAACATTGACTTTTTCCATCTTTTATCATTATTAACAAGATTTTTACTGTGCCAGTCTCTAACCTGAAAATGATAAAATAGCAGGCCAGAGACAAAGTGCCAGAAATTGGGTAGTGACTTAATTAATTAGTTTCATTATGAGGAACAGATTTGCAAATCAGGAACTGTCCTGATCAGAATTCCACCTTGCTGAAGTGAAAACAGAGATCATATAAATAAATCGCAATAGAAAGGTGGATTGTATACAAACAGTTGTTTCCCGGGACCCACAACAAGTCCACAATTCCCACAGTCTCTAAGGTACAGGTGTCCTGAAGGCCTGTGGGAACAGCATTGTTTCAGGTCCTTGGGAATCGTGGGTCACAGAACCAAAGTTCTGTGATGGAAGAAGGGTCTACAATATTTGATTTGCTTCACTTAAAGTACACAGGCACAAAAATGCAGTGATTGTGAGATCGTTGTCAAGGGTTTGGTAGATCATTTCAAGTTGCATTCTAAGTCTGACTCCCAAGCTAGAGAGGCAGCTTTTAAGAAATCTAAATTATTAGTACATTCATTACACATATCATATTGATTAATATGAAAATCATAGTTCCTTTCACACCATCTTTGCCCATTTGCTAGAAATGAGGTGAAAACTTAGAATTGTTTTAATTTGCATTTTTCTTCTTATAACAATAAGAACTGTTACTCACCCAGGAGCTGCTCTTTCCCTTCTTCAGAGATCTCTCTCAGCTCTGGCCCCAGACTGGGCAAACTTAAGTTCTAGAGGATCCTGGCTTCAGGCTTCTAAATGAAGAGGGCCAGACTCTCATTTCTCCTACTCTGATTCTTTACATTCCCACCCTAGAATCTTGAGGAAATGTGCTTAAAGTTTAGATTTTAGTTCATGTCTAGGGTCTCCCCAAAAGCAAAGAACAGAAAAGCATTCAATGTCTAGATCAGATATAGGGCAGTGATTTATTTCATCAACATAAAAGAAGTGCTAAAAACACAGAACACTCACAGATCCATGTCAGAAAAAAAAACAAAACCTTAAAGAAGCAGCAGTACTACCTTATAACAAACACAGTTATACTCTTTCAGGAGGCTGGGACAAACTTCAGTCCTAGGACTGATGTATAGGTAATTTGACATTTCTCCTTGGCTCTGTACTGTCCAAACAGTTCCCTATAGCACCATGTCTTCTGTTAAGCTAGGCCAAGGGTTGAGCTCTTTCTCCTGTCTTCTTCTGCTATAAAGAAACTTCCCCTGCCACCAATTAGCTTCCATTAAAGGGCATGAGACCTCCAGTCCTTTTATTTTTGTTAAATTAACTTCGTTTATTTTCAGTGTTCTACAATCACTACCATATAACTTAGATTATTATTTTTCCCTCCCTCCCCCCTTCCTCTCCAAGACAGCATACAATTTTGTATAGGTTCTACACATACGTTCCTGTTAAATCCATTTTCACTATAGTCATGCTGTGTTAAAGAATTAAAATAAGTGGGAAAAATCATCTAACAAACCAAAATGCAATACACACACACACACACACACACACACACACACACACACACACACACACACACACACAAAATGATTTGCTATGTTCTGTGATTGAATTCCATAGTTCTTTCTCTGGATGTGGAAGGCATTTTGCCATAAGAGACTATTGGGAATTTTTTTTAAGTCCTTGCATTGCAATGAAGTTCCAAGTCTACCAGAAAAAACTCTCACACACCGTGGTCATTGCTGTGTACCAAGTTCTCCTGGTTTTGCTCCTTTTGCTCAGTATCAGATCATATAAGTCTCTCAGGTCTCTCTGAAGTCTTCCTGTTCATCATTTCTTGTTGCAAAATAGTGTTCCATTACATTCATATACCATAATTTATTTAGCTACTCCCCAATTGATGGGCATCCTTTTGATTTCCAGTTTTTGGCCACCACAAAGAGAGCTGCTATAAATATTTTTGTACATGTTCTCCAGTCCTTTTAGTCTCTCATACTTGTCCCAAGGCTTGTCGTATCCCTCCTGTTAGTGCTGTTTTGTCATCTATTCTCAGGGAAGGAAACACAAAGCAGAAAAGTTAACCAGAACCCCCAATTCCCAAGCTTATCATACCTAGCTGAGGAACTGTTCCCACCGTCTTTAGGGAGCAGTATGTACTCCCCTTTTAGCCCTCACAGGGAATTCCAGAGTCATACAATGCTACCTGGAAAGTCAAAGGAAGAGAGAGACAGGACTAGTCACTCTCTTTTTAAGGTTCCCTGTGTCAGTGGCTTTTCCCATCCTTCATATAAGAGGGTTACTTAATCATTTCAAAACTCAATGCTTTCAACACTAACCTCCACATGTCCTTGAAGTTGTCAGAGAATCTGTGGTGGATACTTCCTAGGGTCACCCTTCCAGGTTCACCAGTATGCTACATGGGGTACACTCCTAACTACATTATTATTAATAATTTCAAGCAGTCTTTTATATGGTTATTACTAGTTGGCAATTTTTTGGAAGAACTATTTCAGAAAAGAGGGAAGGGAATGAGAGTTTATTAAATGCCTACTATGTGTCAGGCATTGTGCTAAATACTTTACAAATATTGTCTCACTTGATCCTTAGGATAACCCTGTCAAGTAGGTAGTATTATTCTCCAAATTTCACCATTGAGGAAAATGAGGCAGTGGCAGTTAAATGACCAGCCCAGGTTTACATAGCCAGTAGGTGTCTGAGGTTGGATTTGAACTTGGTCTTCCTGATTCCAGACCCAATACTCTATCCATTGTCTCACCTCACTACCTCTCGTTTTCCGTTCCCCAGCTTCTGTCAAGTTGCTATGTGTTCTGGGCAGAGTCATTTAAATGATCTCTTCCTCCATTGCATTCTAGGTTAAATGGCAGTGATGTCAGTGAATGCTCCACAGATCACAGAAATGTTGGAGGGATGAATTAAATAAGTGTATCAAAGAGGAGAGTGCTTTATAAGAATAATAATGCTGTAATAATGACTAATAAAATAATAGAAATAAATATAATATTTTCTATTCTTCTCTGAACCTGCATATGATACTTCCTGGTATATAATTACCTATGATAGTTCTAGAAATTAATAGAATTCCGACTTTGGGCTTCCAAAGTGACTTTGCTGTCCCTTTTGGTATTCTAGGCAATAAGAAGAACTAAACCTTTCTTATCTTATCCTGCCTGCTCGATAAGTAAATAAACTTAATAAGCATTTATTATGGTAGGTACAGGTCATTGTACTAGATGCTAGGGATACAAAGACAAAATAATAAGCAGCCTCTCCCTCAAAAGAGCTTATATTATATTTAGGGCTTAGAGTGGGGTTGTTGGAAATACAAGTTTTACACAGATAAGTAAATCCAAGATAATTTGAGGTTAGAGAGCTCACAACAAAGCCACTGCACTTAATCTGAAGAGTTGCTTTAGTAATCTTTAAAAAGCCATCTTTCTCTAAAACTGATAGGACTTGCTTTAACAACAGCTATGATTCAAGATTTTAAAAGTAATTTAAATCCCATTAAAGTTAATAGGTCGAGTCTAACCACTTCCTCTCCCCCCCAAACAACAAAAAATCAAACTTAATAATGTGCCGGAATCATCTTAAAGAGAACATTGGGTAAAATTGTTTGTCCTTTGTTTTAGAAGAGGACCAGTGATATCATGGGTGATGTCTTGAGTTCTGTGTGAACTGGATTTAAACGAGGCAGAGTTGCACAGTCATCAGCCTCTCTTTCTGAGTCATTGAAGTCCAATGACAAGATGAAAATCTGGACAACTGGTGATAGTCCTTGATATAGGAGTTAACCTTGGCATCTACCCAAGTTCTGAGCATTCCATAGCGCCTGCATCAGATGGATGGTCACTGGTACAATCTGTTCTCATCCACCCATTTCACAAAGGGAAATCTTCACTTGCTTAGGATAGACATCCCCCTAATTCATCGGCAGGTTTGAGGCCTGTTTAGTTACTGTCAACCTGGTTTAACCTGTCTACCAAGATGGTTTATCAAGGTGTGGCCACTGCACATGCTACACAGGTTCTTGGAGCTACAGGTGAGAGTTGGGTGAATCAAGCGGACACCAAAGGTGGATGAGCAGCTCTGAAAAAGGCTCAGCAAGCCACACAAGAGGTGCTAGTCCTCCTGAATATACATCCCACTGAGTAATGAATAAATATTTCCTGGGACAGTGATATATTGGAACAAATGAAAAGAATGAGTTGGTTGAGATGACCTTGGAGACCTTAGAAGTGTTGTACAGTTATCCCTTCCACATCTCAGCTTTCCTCATCACAGTTTCAGTATTTCATAGGTTGGCATAAGAAATTAAATAGGAATTTTTTGGGAGTTTTTTGGAAGCTGCAGACATGCAAAGACCAGCAGACAGCACAGAAAGTTTAGAAACTCATAAATGGATAAAATATATGTGTAGTATTGTATGATATCAACATATTTTATCTTTTAGTATCATCTTAATTCAAACTTTTCCTTTGGTATGAAGGGAAGACCAAAAGTTTTTACTTTTACTATTATGGGGGCACTACACCCCTACCCCCCAAAAGATGTGGAAGGATATTTGTACTTGGATTCAGGATGTTTGAACTTAAATCCTAACTCTGATAGAGATCATGGAATAAATAAGGGTGGAGGCAGGAGACAGATGCTTTAACAAGAGTCCAAACTCTTGAGTCTCAGTCATCAGGGGTCAAACCCAATCTCTTAAATTCCATCAGGGCAGTCTCCTTCAGAAGCCTAGGGCAAAACTGGCACCTTGTAATTTCATCAAGTTGACTGGGAGGAGGGGAAAACTTATGAACATGATCAGGGAACTCCCTTAATCATAGGTGAGATATAGGTAGACTAGGCAGATAGGTCAAATTTCCTCATTTTACCCTTGAGGACATGGAGAGTTCAGAGTGGTTAAGGGGCTTGTGTGTAGTGCTACAGGTAACAAATATCTAGTAGTAATAAAATGAGTTATGATCTAGAGTCCTATAGGATCAAAAATTTCAAGTTGGAAGGGATCTTAGAGGATATTGAGTCCAATACCTTTCATATGGATGAGGAAACTGAGGCTGAGAGATTAACTTGTCAGAGTCACACAGCTATTAAATCGGTAAGATTTGAACTCAGATGTTCCTTAGTCCAAGTCCTGGACTATATTATTCCGTTTGCCACCTCTGAGACTCAATCTTTTTTTTTTGTCCCTTATGCTATCTCTCTCTTGGACTTCCAGACCAGAAAACAACAAGGGAGGAAAGATGAGGGAAAAAGAAAATGGTGATCTGTAAGAGAAGCCCATGGTGAGTGTGTCCTTGTTAAGCAAGTCTGAGAAAAGAGCTCCTGGATCTGGTTACCACCCTCTGCCAATGTTTCCTTTTCTGAGCTTGGATCAGAGACTAGTGGTCCTTAAAATGGATGTTTCTAGCCTTGGTAGTTAACACATGAGTAATCTGGAGATGAAGAGTCAGGCACTAGATTCCCACAGGTAGATTTCTGTAATAACACATCTCTCAAATGAGATAATATATATAAAGCATTTTGCAGTCCTTAAATGCAAGCTGTTGTCCTTGGAGAAGGAAGGATCTTTAGCAGAGATCTTGCAGCATGAGGGACTGACCCTCTCGAGTTACTTGGACATTCTTGTTGTGTTTGTCCTTTGCTGCTGAAGAAGACCATGCCAAAAGAGAAATGATGACATGACTTACACTTGACTTTGTTTTGAGTGAGGGAGGGCTGTGCAGGTCACCAGCCTCACTTCTCCTCCTGAGCTGTCTGAATCCAGTGACCAGATATTCCTCAGGATGACTGGAGATGGCCCAGGATGCACTGGGAGACCTTGGCTCCTTTAGGTCAAGATCTATGCAGGTACTCACTTAGGGTCAGGTAACGCCCATTCATTGAATAGGACTGTTTAAGAAGTAGCCAGGGCATGGCCCCTTTAATGAGGTCAAGAAGAAGAAAGACTTCAGGGCTGGGTGGGAAACAGCAATAGTTACTATTGATAATCATTCTCAAGTTCCTTTGCTCTGCTCCTCTCCGGTCTTTTCCCCTCCCCTCCCCTCCCCTCTCCTCCCCTCCCCTCCCCTCCCTTCTCCTCCCCTCCCCTCCCCTCCCCTCCCCTCTCCTCCCCTCCCCTCCCCTCTCCTTCCCTCCCCTCCCCTCTCCTCCCCTCCCCTCCCCTCCCCTCCTCTCCCTTCTCTTCTCCTCTCTCCTGTCCTGTCCTTTCCCAAAACCTTAAACCTACTGCACTCTGAAACCGAAACTACACTGGGTCCCTGCCTGAGGGCTCCTCTGGACCCTCCTAGCTTGAGATTTGGACCTTGCAAGTAGAAGGTGAATGGGGAAATGATGTTTCAGCAACCCAGAGAGGCATCTAACTTGCTGGAGGAGTCCACTGATTCTCCTAGTGAATTATTTGCAGCTTATGCATTTTCTGCAGCAGATGAAATAAATGCTCTCCCACACCTGATAGCTAGACTGTACATTGAATGTCTATCCCCATCTCCGTTTGCCCACATTTAGGGAAATCTAACTTTTTTTTTTAAGGAGATTTCCCTGAAGTGTCGAGTTTAACCAGGCATCAGCCAAAGAGAAAAAGTGATCACTTTTGAGTAAGGAACTCAGGATATTTGAAAAAGGGGCCCAAACTATAGGTTACTTTGCGTTATAGGGGAAAAAAATACTTTCTAAACTTTAAAGTCATAAAGTAATAATCGCTAATATTTACATATAGCACTTACTTTGTGCTAGGCACAGTGCTAAGACTTTTAAAATTATTATCTCATTTGATCCCCTCAAGAGTGCTGTGAAGTGGCTCTATTATTATCTCTATTTTATAGAAAAGGAAACTGAGGCAAACGGTGGTTGAGTGATTTGTCCAGGGTCACACAGCTAATAAGTGTCTGGAGTTAGATTTGAACTTGGGATCATCTTGACTCCAGACCCAGCAGTCTATTATATCACCTAAAAATAATCTGTTACAAATAGAACCTATATCAGATTTCTTATTATCTCAGGGAGGGAGGGATAGAATTTAGAACTCAAAACTTGAAAAAAAATGTTAAAAATTATAATTGTCAAAACATGTAATGGGGGAAAAGTTAAAATTTTTTTTTTAAAAGGTAAGTTTTTATATTGGTAGAAAGAGAGTCAAAAGACTCCTGAATCTTGGCTCTGGCATTCACTAATGTGGCCTTGAGCAAGTCACTTAACCTAGAGCCTCAGTTTCCTCATCAATAAAGTGGGAATAACACATGTACTACCTACCTTACAGGGTTTTGTAAACTTTGAAGTATTAAACCAAAGGTCTTCTTTTTTTTTTTTAATTTGAGGCAACCAGGATTGCGTGACTTGCCCAGGGTCACACTACTAGGTAAGTATCTGAGGCCACACTTGAACTCAGGTCTTCCTATGGCCGGTGCTCTATCTAAGTGGTGCACCATTTAGCTGCCCCTAAATCAAAGATTATTAATCTTGTGTCATAGACCCTTTTTGGCAGTCTGAAAACCTGCAGACCTATTCTCAGGATAATGTCTTAAATGTATTGAAAACAGAAAATAATTAGATTACAAAGGAAACCAGTTATACTGAAATAGCTATCAAAATATTTTTAAAGTCTTATAGACTCCAGGTTAAGAATCCCTGTTCTGAAGGATTATGAATAACTATTAATAATGATCCCCCCTTATACATTAAAGCTGTGGCATATTGGAAAGGAAAACTAAAAGAGGGGGATTTTTGATGCTACTTTTGTAAGTAATATGATCTGCTGCTGAAAAAGTACTTTCTGAAAGGACTATGAAACTAATGCAAATAAGGATTCTGAGGCTTCACTTTATTATAGGGAAAATGTTGACAAGTCATCAAGTAAATTATGTAGGGTAATGGTTTAATTTCTGGAAAATTGAGGTTTCCACCTGCATTGTTCTTTGCCATCAAGTATTTCAAAGGAAAATTAACCTTTCCCAGACTGAGCTTGTATTTTGAAGCAGAACAAGCCAGGCTGTGTTCTGTGATGTGTTTGGTACATGATTTTAAGTGTTATTTTTGCATGTAAAGGAGTCTCAACACAAAAAGGAAGAATTCCATTTTTTAAGTAATTAATACATTTAGATGTCAATTGGTTCCAATATGTTTGGCCCCAGATTCAAGAGAGAAGGGGGAAGGAGTATTGGTGATTGAATGAGGATCTCATTATTCCCTTTTAGCTGACCTGTTCTCTGGACGACACGTTTTCCCAGTTCCTCCTTCAGGCAGAATTTTCTCTTTAAATAATAGCTGAGGCTCTTCGCCTAACCTCCCCCACTGCACCAACAATGAGGGTAGTTGGATGGTGCAGTGAATAGAGTGCTGGGCCTAAAGTCAGGAAGACTCATCTTCCTAAGTTCAAATCTGGCCTCAGACACTGGCTGTGTGACTCTGCACATGTCACTGAACCTTATTGCTTCCGTTTCCTCATCTGTAAAATAAATGTAATGTAAAATCATTTCAATATCTCTCTGCCAAGAATACCCCAAAAGGTGTCACAAAGAGTGGGGCATGACTGAAAAATGACCGAATTAAGAAAAAACAACACTGCAAGGATAGGACTAGGAAGTGCCTGAGGTACACTGCCTCTGGAAACGCTTAACTCCATGTCACTTACAAACTTTCCCCCACCAGGACTACTGACTCCTTTGCCTAGGAGATTTCAGGTCTCCTTGTTCCCTACTTTGGGGAGGCTATAAAAATGTGAATGAAGAATGGTTTTGTTCAGCTCAAACTTCCTGCTGGGAAGACCCTAGCAGTTATGAAAATCTCTCCTCTAAATTCTTTACCACCTAAGTGGTTCACTTTATACTGAATGTACTCATAAGGATATATACAAGTCAATATCTATTATCTAGTGCAAATTATTTTTTTTCTTTTTCTTTTTTTTGGAAAATGATTTCTTTTAAGCAAACAGCAAAGCAAAAAACAAAATCAACTCCTAGGAAGCAAGGATTGGGGATCCAGGTTCTATACTCTCCCAGAAGAGTATGGGAATCAGGGTGATTCAAGGGACTAGAAAGGAGGGCATTGCCAGTTCTATTCTCAGAAACAGGAATAGTGCCATCTACTCTGCATCTGTTCTCCATGCCTTCCGAATAGCTCTGCTGAAGCCTTTGTCTTAGCATCTTGGCATTCTCTCTGCTGCTAGCACACTTGTGACAGTGACAGCCAAGCTGATGCGGTAGTATGGGGCTGCCCCATCCTCTGCCCCCTTATGGCCTCTCAGCTATGCTCACTAAGGAGGAGAGACTAGCTTTCCGATATTATAGCATCTGTGTAATGCATTTGTCTTCATTGTAAAGGGAAGCTGCGGATTTCTGCTCTTACCTGCAAGCTTGATCTTCAGAATCTATACCCACTCCTGGGGATCCACAGTGAGGATCCATCATTAAATAAGAGCTTTAAGCTTTGCCTTTTGTTGTCCTTGTTTGGTTGTTTCAGTCACTTCTGACTCTCTATGACCCCTTTTGGGATTTTCTTGGCAAAGATATGGGAGTCATCTTCCCCTGGTTCATTTTACAGATGAGGAAACTGAGGCAAACAGGGTTACAGAGCCAGTAAATGTCTAAGGCCAGATTTGAACTCAGGAAAATGAGTCTTCCTGACTTCAGGCCCTATACTCTATCCACTGTATCAGTCAGCCTCACCCTTAAGCTTTGTCAAGTGCTTTGCAGATAGTATCTCATTTTATTCTCATCATAGTAGGTAAGCGCTGTTATTATTCCCATTTTATAGATGAGGAAACTGAGGCAGGCAGTGGTTCAGTAACTTTGAGCCATCTCCACTCATCTTAAGTGATATAAGTCACTTATGTGATTTATGTCTTCTCACTGGACTCTGATGACTCTGGAGGAAAGAGTGAGGCTGGTGTCATAGCCCAGCCCTGCCTCACTTAAATCCAATTTGCTTGCAAGTCAAGACATTCCCCTCCTGGTGCCCTTGGTCTTCTTCAAGAATGAAACATGAGCAAAAACAACAAAGAATCACTCAGCTAGTTCGTGTCTGAGGCTGGTTTGGAACTCATCATCTCCATTCCAGGTCCAGCAATCTATCCTCTTTGACATGTAATGGCCTCAAATTATGTTGACTGAGTATCCACATGATAAGGCATTATTTTACAGGTTTTATTTTATTTCTGTCAAATTATTTAAAATCTTTTACTTTATAATAACTTTTTCAGTTCTCAATAAAAAAGATTGAAAAATGATAGCTAAATTCTAAGTTTCTCAGACTTTATTTTGTGTTCCTCATCACATAATTAGCTATTAGCTCATCTTGTGTATCAGTTTTATGGATGAATCATTTCATACCAGAAAAATATCAAAAGCCTTTTTTTATCTTCCTGGAATAAATGTCATTTTTCTTTCAGCTCTTTTAACTTCATACCTAGTCAAGTCATGTAGAATGACTCTCTTTAGTGGGACTAACATTGTCACATTGAATAGAATGACATAAGTTTTACTCTCTAGGGTGGTTTAAACTAGAATATAATTTTCAAGACCACTAAATATTTTTCTGAAGTGTCCCCTCCCAGAGCTTCCCTTTTCCTTATCCTACTCCAATTAGAATTTAAAATTGGTTATTTCTTGTTTTTAATATGATCTGGACCAATCACTAGACTGTAAACTCCTTGAGCTCTAACTCTTCCTGGAGTTGGCAAAGATAAGTGACCCTGGGCAAGTCACTTCACCCTGTTTGCCTCAGTTTCCTCATCTGTAAAATGAGATGGAGAAGGAAGTGGCAAACCATTCCAGTATCCTTGCCAAGAAAACCCAAAATGGGCTTGTCTGGTCTTGTCCAGTTTGCCTAACATGGAGGGACCTTGAGAGGTCATTAAAGCATGTCCAAATTGCCTGACATTGGAGGCTCCTATAACCCCTACCACACAGGGAAGCTTCCTTTGATTGGCTGCCTGTGTCCAGATCGTATAACACAAAGGCCTCTTCATCCCCTCCTATGAGGGCAAAGGTAGCCTCTTTTGACTGGTTCCATGCCACTGGCCACACTGAGCTGGTCACTTTCTTCTAGCCGCTTTTTTCTATCACTTTTCTGCTTTCTTTTCAGTCACTTCTTTTCCGCTATTCTTTTCTTGCTTGATTCAGAGGATGAAGGTCCCAGTTCCAGGTTCATCTTCTTGAGATCAAGTCCCAGGCACCTTGGCTTCTCAAGGTTTCAGGTCAGGCAGGCTAGCTATACCACCCTGCCTATAATCCTGGCTCCAAGGTTGCTGTGGCTTGAACGCCCACTTCCATGGGGATGACCCCTGGCTCCTGATACTGAGGTGGATGAACAATACAGAACAGAAACAAGCTTCCCAAAGGTAATTTCTTGAAGTCAAAATAAAAGGGAGAATGGGAAAGGAAGCCCTAGCCTTCTCACTGATTCAGTTCCTGGTGCCTGCACTGTGGGTGAACTGGGAACTATGGGTTACAAATATTTTAAATTGCATTAAATAAAATATATAGAATCACAAAGAAAACCAATTATATTGAAATACAGTTATCAAAATATTTTTTAAAATATTTTATTTTTTCCATTTACATGTGAGAACAATTTTTAAACATTTGTTTCTTAAAAATTTTTAATTCCAAATTCTTTCCTTCCCTCCTTTCCCTTCCCCCTCCCTGAGAAGGCAAGCAATTTATCAAACTATTTCTTAAAAATTAGTTAAAACTCTGAAATCTATCCATGAACCTAAGGGATCTCAGGACAATTAGGTTAAGAACCTTTGCACTGGAAGGAGTACCCACTGGAAACCTTACTCAGGGCAGTGACAGTGACCAAGACAACAGAGGCCTCTCAGAAAGACTTACTCATAAGCAGGTATCATTATTTCCTTTGATTCCTTACATGAATTTCATTGACCTGTAAATAATCCTATTCATTTTTTGAGCCTGTGAACATGTGCTTGCTTGTAAGGACAATTGATGACAACATTCTGGGTCTTGAGAGAATGACTTTCCTAGTTTATCCTGGAAGTGGGGGCAATGGGCTGAGAAATGATTAATCTAAGGCCCCTTACCTCATGTCTCTAGCAGAGGGCCACAGAGACAATCAACCTTGGTTCTTCAGAAGGGTAGCTCGCTATAGGGGAGGGAAGGAAAGAAGCCTTAGTGAAGCACCTACTTTGAGCGGCACACTGGGCTAAGTGTTTAGCAAATATTACCTCATCTGATTTGACCCTTACCACTCTGGGAGGTAGGTGCTATTATTATTCTAATTTTACAGGTCAGAAACCTGAGGTAGACAGACGTCAAGTGACTTGCCCAGGGTCACACAACTAGTAAGTGTTTGAGGCCAGATTTGAACTCAGGTTTTCCTGACTCCCAGCCCAGGGCTCTATCCACTGTGTTTTTGAAACCTCTGTGCATGTGAGAAGGCTACAACATATAATGAAGTCCAAAGAATTCCAGGAGAGGGTAAGTGTCATCAAGGAATTGTATGAAAAGGAAAGAAGATGGACAGGTTGCATGGCAAAAGTGGGAGATGACAGAGGGACAATCAGAGTGCTGGAAACTTTGTGATATTGAGAGAAAGCATAGAAAGCAAGGAAAACCTCCAGGACACTCCCCACCCATCATCTTCATCGTCACACCCCACCCCTTTCCACCATGTTCTTTGGGGACAACATGGATTAGGGTCACATTGGATAGGCAAGCACTTAGCCCAGTGCCTGGTACATAGTAAGTAAATCTATTATGGGGAAGGGTAGAAGGATTGTGATGAGCAAAGAGCAGCCAGTTGAGATTAGTGCCAGTTGTGTGCACCCGGAGCACTGGTGAGTGATTTCTTCATTCAGCACACGAGCAGGAGTAGAAGGAGTCAGGGTTATCTAGGGCCGCAGTTTGGTAAGCGCAGATCTCCGAAAGGGCAAGGGGCCAGGGCAGAGTGTAAAGCCGAAGCTGTGTGAGTTAACTGGGATTTTGAAATGAGGAAAGAAGCCAGAACAAAGTACTGCCCTGGGGAAAGGGGAAAAGTACACGGAGGTTGCCCTCAGAGGACTAAGGCCCAGAAGGGATTCCATCAATATTTAGCAATTTTACATATTTTCTGGCACATTTGAAAGAAACCAGTCTCCCTTTGCCTTTCCGAGTAAAAACAATGCTGTTCCTAAGTATTCCCTTCAGCTCTGGACAGGGCTACTGTTTCAGGACCTAACTAGAATGTGCTCTATTTTGCCTCACAGGGCCAGCTGACTGTCCTGACTCTCAGGACAGCTGAGCAGATTGGCACATGTGTGTATCCTTGTACAATGTACCTTTTCCTCCGTTTATCACTGGTGGCTTGTCTATTATATCAATGAACTCTGCAGTGTTAGTTTTTAGGAATTTGCAGCTCTGTTTTCTCTTCATCAAAATCCAGAATCAGTCTAATCTACCAACTGATTTATAAATCAATTTCATAAAGAGTATCATTAGCCTAATTTATTGGTTTTTTGATGAACTCTGGACTTTCTAAATCTGAGAAACAAACCTTGATGCACAATAAATTTTGACCCACCAGCATTATTAGTTGGGTCCATTGTGATCAGAACCTGGTATTGATGAGTCCAAGATCAGCAGTGTAGGTTCAACTTGAGGCAATGGAAAACATCTTATTCCTATCCTTTTCCTTTTCCCTACCCTAATCCCCTTTCCTTTCCTTATCCTTATCCCTATCTCTTTCCCATAGGGCAGTTCGCTTTACACAAGGGAAACATCCCATTATGTGGTTCCAGGATGTTAATCTGAACTTGGACAGCTTTTCTCTATGGTTCTAACTGTAATGGGGTCATGGAAGATGCTTAGATTTGCTCTTTCTGGTAGGTTACACAAAACATGTATATTCTCTGCCAGCTTCCAGTTCACTCTGGAATCTTGCGGGGTTTCTGGGGGAAAGGGAGGAAGGGTTCTTTTAACTATAAGCAAGGTCTTGCAGTGTGTGAGTAAGATTGGCTGCTGAGCTGGATGGGTTGATGACCCAGGGGATCTTTCTTTTTCCATTGTTCAGGTAAACAATTACTTTACTAAGTAGAACAGCTGAGCACAGCTATCTTGGTTGTTCACGTGTCCCAGTCTTTGTGACCCCATCTGGAATTTTCTTGGCAAAGATCCTGGAGTGATTTGTCATTTCCTTTTCCAAGCTCATTTTACATTTGAGGAACTGAGGCAAACAGGATTAAGTGACTTGCCCAGAGTCACACAGCTAGTAAGTATCTGAGGCTGGATTTGAATTCTGGAAGATTAGTCTTACTGAATCCAGGTCTGCCATACACCACCAAGCTGCCCCAGTTATCTTTAGTCCATGAATAAATACGTTCAGTGACTACCCCTCCCTCCCCCAGAGCAGTACAGATACAAATTCCACATTGTCTGAGAAACCCAAATCCCGTAGTAGAGTGGACCTGAGAACTCTCTTTTGAGAGAAGTTAATTTGAGCTTCTCAGGATCTGCTTCATAGTATCCTTGCCTACAACATGGAGTTTTCCTGACTTTGAGGCTATCTGTCTATCCACTATGCCAGTAATTTGTTTGGACATATTGACAATTTTCTTACGAGCATGCAACTGAAAACTAACTGTGGTCACTTAAACGTCTGCTCACTTTTCCAAACCCAAACACCTTCTCCCTCCCCCAACTACTAACACTAGAGCAAGAGCTTCCTCCATCCTTTCTATGTGATGGACTGTTGGGCAATCTTGTCAACCCTTCTCAGAATAATGTTTTTAATGTATAAAATAAAGTACATAGGATCCCAACCAGGGGGAACCTTTAAAAATAAAGCAGACACATAGCCAGGAGTGTGCTGAAGCCAGATCCAACTGGCTCTTGAGAGCAAATTGTTAAATGCTGCAAATCAGGGCTTGATTTATTGTTTTGTTGATTGTCAACAAGAAAATGATAGTGAAAATGGTAATAAAGCCCATTAAACTTAAAGGTGTTCAGTGCACATTTCTTTTCCTGGAGGGCTGATTGTTAAAGACTTATCAGCATACCCCAGTGATCACAGAGGCTGAGGCTGGCAGATCTCTTGAGCATGGGAGTTCTGGGATACAGTGGGCTATGCTGACAGGTGTCTGCACAAAATTCAGCACCAGTATGATAAGCCCCCAGAACTAGGGGCCACCAAGTTGCCTAAGAAAGGGCTAACTGGTCTTGGTCTTAATAGTGGGATACGTAAGGATAAGTAGCCCCTGTTCTTCCAGCCTGAGTGAGAAAGGGAGACCCCAATCTAAAAGATTCAAAACAAACCAAAAAAGAAACACCTTCTGACTGAGGCCCTGTGACTGTGACTCTCCAGGTAACAAAATGTGACTACAGTGAGGGATGGGGAAGGACAAAGTCCCACGGTAGTATAATGGCAATCCAGTCCATACTGTAGTTAGTTCCGGAGGAATTAACTAGGAAAGACGGTACTGTGGAAGCTGAATTGTTGGGTCTGTCTTTTCAGTATCCTAGTGAAACGTAAACACAGAAATCTGACACAATTAAAAATAAATTAATTAGCAAAGAAGACTAAGGGGACTCCAAATGGTAACCTTGAATACAAATATTCTTAAAACAGGTAAAGAAAATAGAAAGTAATATAAATACTTAGAAAAATAAAGCATTCATTCTAAAAAAAAACTGACTCAGCAGGGCAGCTGATCTAGAAGGGGACTGTCATCTAGAAAATGAGCAATTCATTTCCAGTTATAAAATCTATCATTCTTCTGTAACCTTTCCCAAAGCATTTTCTATTTACTTAGTGAATTTTAATATTCAAAAGAGAAAGGCGTTCCATTCTGGACAGCAATTTGGAATTTTGCAAGTTCAGTGACTAAAATACCTACAGCTTTTGACCTAGAGATTCCACTGCTAGGTATATATCCTAGGAGGGTAAAGGCAAAAAAAAAAAAGGCTCTATAATCAGCAAAATATTTATAGCAACACTTTCTGTACTAGCATGGAATTGGAAGCAACATCAATACTTGTTGACTGAAGAATGAATAAGTATGTTGTAGCCTAAATGTAGTGGAATAAGAAACAACAAATATGATGAATACAGAGAAGCATGGAAAGAAATCTACATGATACAAAGTGAAGTAAGCAGAACCAGGTAAATAATATGTACAATATCTCCAAAAATTTAAATAGAAAGAAAAACAGAAAAATCAAAGTTGGATGCAAACTTAAAAAAACCAAGCAGGTCTTGAATAGGAAATATGATAAGTCACTTTACTCCCTCTTCTTTTCAGATATGGGAGAACACGGGTGGAAAAAATGCATATAATATCAGAATATTATATATGTATATATGTATATTCTGTATATTTCTAAATGTTGGTTAATGTTGCTGATCTATTGTTTCTTCTTTGTTACAAGGACTTACTAGGTGATGTAGTGGATAAGGTGCTGGGCCTGGAGTCATGAAGACTCCTCTTCTGAGTTCAAATTTGGCATCAGACATTTATTAGCTATATAACTCTGGGCAATTCACTGAACCTTGTTTGCCTCAGTTTCCTCATCTGTAATATGACTGGAGAAAGAAATGGCAAACCATTTCAGTATCTCTGCCAAGAAAACCCAAATGAATTCACAAACAGTCAGACACAATTGAAAAAATACTTAATAACAACAACATACAGGTTTCCTTTCTCTGGGGTTAGTGGGGAAATGATTCATTGGGAAATACTGGTGATATTTAAAAAAATTTATTGAACATTAAAAATATTTTTAAAAAGGATATCTATCTCCATTAAGAAGTCAGGCTAGAAATTTGGAACTGTGTCCAAAGGGCTACAAAAATGTGCATAGCCTTTGACTCAGCAATATCACTTCTAGGATGGTATCCCAAAGAGATCATAAAAATGGAAAGGTCCAACAAGTACAAAAATATTTATAGCAGCTCTCTTTGTGGTGGCCAAAAACTGGAAATTAAGAGGATGTCCATCAATTGGGGAAGGGCTGAACAAGTTGTGGTATATGCATGTAATGGAATACCATTGTGCTATAAGAAATGATAAACAGGAAGACTTCAGAGAGGCCTGGAAAGACTTATATGAACAGATGATGAGTGAAAGGGGCAGAACCAGGAGAACTTTGTACATAGCAACAACCACAGTGTGTGAGGAATTTTTCTGTAGACTTAGTCCTTGACAGAAATGCAAGGACCTGAAAAATTCCCAATGGACTCGAGGCAAAATGCCTTCCACAAACAGAGAAAGAACTATGGAAATGGATCGCAGAATGAAGCAGACCATTTTCTCTTGTGTTGTTTTGTTTTGTCTTATGGTTTCTCCCATTCGTTTTAATTCTTCTATGCAACATGACTAAGGTGAAAATGTATTTAATCAGAATGTGTGTAGAACCTATATAAGATTGTATGCCATCTCGGCGAGGAAGTAGGGAGGGAGGGGGGAAGAAAAGGGTAGAGGGAAAAGAGTGGAAAAAAATCTAAGATATGGGGAAGCGATTGTAGAAAACTGAAAACAAATAAAATAAAAAATAATAATATTTGGAGAAAAAATAAAGAAGTCAGACTAGAAAATGAAGAAACCATGCACCAAGAGGAAGGGGCTGCTGAATGAGCTAAAATAGCTAGAGAGAATTGGAGAGAAATTAAAAAGTTACTATTCGCAGAGGAAAAAAGAGAAGTGTTAAAAGGAGGTAATTAACACCTTTCCTTTGAAGAGAAGCCAAGGGCTAAGAATAAACAAGACCAAGAACAGAGGAAGGGTAATCCTGGAGATAGAAAAAAAAATTGACTTCCTTTGGTTAAAAAAAGAAAGTAAATAGCTAGATAAGAGAAGCTTTATAGCAGTTAAGTGATAACAAGGATACTTAATTTGTGCTTAGAGGTTTATTTTTTGTTTAAACTTTCTAAATGGAGTTTTATGCTGGTTTTAAAAATTAAGAAGAATTACATATTTGCAGAAAATGTAGCTAAAGAATTGTTTTCTATTATTGCTTCTCTCAGTCAGCTACATGTGAAATGTCTACTTATAAACATTTTACCTTAAATAAGCTCCACCTTTCATCTGAGGGCAACTACCCAAATGAGGTGTTAGTTGCAATGAGGTGTTGGTTGGCCTTCATCAGTTTAACTTTATATCCTCTCATCTTATTTTAGTGATAAAGATATAATACTCCTCTTTGCAATTCCACTCTTTTTCTCTTTCAGCCAGATAGGGAACTGTGGTATCTGTTTAGATAATAGAGGGAGAAAAGTGCTGCGGTAATTCCAACAGTCTCCCATTTTGTACTGGAATGATTTTTATTAGCCAGTAGCTACTTAGTTTATCAACTTTCCTTTGCTGGCCTTATTTTTTTCTTCTCTTCTACTGTCCATCTTTTTCTGTGTGGGTAGGAGGATTGTGAAATTTGGCACATATACTCTTTGAGACCGCGGCTATCTGGGGCATATTCAATGCTTATTTTATTCCACTAATATTAAGTAGAGTATATTTTACAGTATTTACCATTTTTGGAAACACTAGTTAATATACTGCCTTGATAAATGAGTGTCAGCTCCAGGAACAAATGGCAAAATTGAACGAAGAGTCAATGACTTGTCCAAGATCAGGGAAGTCAATTGCCTTCGCTGATAACTCAAGCTTTCATAGCTCAAGTTCTTTTACTCACTCATGCTTTCACTGACTTGTTATTTTTAATATGACAGCATGAAGGCAACTGTTGTCAACAAACAGGCAAGGCACAGGAAAACAGTTGGAATGGAAAGATGAGTAGCTAGCTGCTTCTGTGTGTATTTGGCAAGGGGCCTTGACCTGATCCTTGCCAAGGGGGAGGCTGCCAGAATGTTAATGAGACACATAAAAGACTCTGTAAAGACAGAAAGCCGCTAATAACAGAAAACCTATACCTACCTTAATCAAGAACTTTATTTTCCAACAGCACACTGCTAACCCATTTATGAAAATTAGTATTCATCCAGCATGGAGCAAATAGTTTTTTTTCTTTGGTGTGTTAAATTAGAATCTGTCTGTGGGTTTAGGGGAAATAGTGCTTAAAGCAAACAAAAAAATCACATCTGTAGGTACACATAACAAAAAGATGTTGTGACCATTTTAAAAACTCCTTCTGGTAGGAAACATGCAGGTTTAATCGAACTATTTAATGAGCTTTTAAGTAGTTTAATGATGTCAAAATATTTGTAGCTCAGATAATTCCCTTTTTTTCTAACAAAGTTTAATTTATAAAAAAAAAAGTTTTAATGACATGACTGTCATTTTTCTTCCCTTCCCCCTCTGCCAAGTCTTCATTATATGACAAGAGTATAGTCAATAAAACGAGACAATGAAAATATCTGATAACATATGCCACATGCCACAGCCTCTCCCTCTAGGATGTAGGTATGTGTATGTATCATCAGTTCTCTGGACTCAGGATTGGTCAGTCCATTGATCTGAGTCCTAATAATCTTTAATGGTATCTTCCTTTACATTAATTTTAATTCACTGTGTACATTTTTCCCTGGTTCTGCTTATTCACTCTGTATCAGTTGACAGAAGTCTTCCTATTTCTCCGAATTCTTTATATTTGTTTTCTATTATATCACAATGATATTAAACCATATTTATATAGCCATTCCCCAATTCATGTGTAGCCACTTTGTTTCTATGGCTTTTTGTCTGTTTTTACAAGAAATGCTA
The DNA here is from genome assembly GCA_023548195.1 of Bettongia penicillata ogilbyi. NCBI lineage: Eukaryota > Metazoa > Chordata > Mammalia > Diprotodontia > Potoroidae > Bettongia > Bettongia penicillata. The sequence continues at coordinate 6,297,170 of JAJHZJ010000100.1, forward strand.
TGAATATTTTGATGTGAGACTCTCCTCTGCAGCTAGGTGGCACAACGGATAGAGTACTCGCCATAGAGTCAGGAGGACCCTGCGTTCAAATCCTACCTCAGACACTTACTGGATGTACCTCTCAATTCACTCAACGGGCCTTCCCCTTGTAACAAAGAGTTGTCTCCCTCTTTGATACATTACTTCCACGAGGACGAGGATGTTTTTGTATTTATTTTTGTATCCGCAGCACCAACCACAGGATAAATGCTTGTTGAATGGTTAGCTGACACAGTGTCTATGTCTGGCAGTGGATATAATAATGTGCACTCCTAGTCTCCCATCTTTCTATCGTAAGGAGGGAGGTACATTTCCTCATCTTGTCTTTGGGGCTCAAAATTAGTCACTGTAATTATTCAACTTTCAACTTTGTTGCTGTGTTGCTTTCATTTCAGTTTTTGTAGCTGTATACATTGTTTCCATTCTGCTTACTTCAATCTGCTTTACTTTATATGCATTCTCATGTTGTGTTATATTTTCAGTAATTATAGTGCAATGATATTCTATTCTATTCATATGCCATAGCTCGACCAGCCACTCATCTCCGATAACAAACTTTAGTCAAAGGAACTTTTCCCTCCAAGAACATCCAGTACTGAGGTTAAGGACTCCCTATGAGATAAGAATTTGTGGGGACAACTGGAAAATTGTTTGCAAAAAATTAGATTTAGATAAAAATATTTATATCATATGTCACAATAAACTTTATATGGATACTCAACCTACATATAAAAAAAAAAAGTAACCATCCTTTAAAAAAGTAGAGGAGAATGGAAGGAATTGCTCTTGTACAACCATGGCTAGAAGTCAGGATGAAATTCTTAACAAAAATAAGGGACAGAAGTGATCATAAGAAATAAAATGGACAACTTCAATTTCATAAAAATGAAAAATACCAACAAAATTAATGAATTTATAGCAAGAAAAGATAATTGGGAAAAAACTCTTCAGAGCAAATATATTTGATAGTGGTCAGACATGAAAGATGTAGAGAGAATCAATACAGATATATAAAAACAAGAGCCGTTCTTGCCCTCATGGATAAGTGGCCAAAGGATAGAAACAGGGAGTTTTAAAAAAAAGGCAAGCTATGAATAATCATTTGAAAGAATATTCAAATAACTAGTAATAAGATAAATACAAATTGAAACAACTCTGAAATTTCACCTCGCTCACATACACCAGAAGACAAAAGACGGAAGAGCTAAATATTGGAGGGGCTGTGGGAAGGCAGGCATACAGTATGAAAGGTCAGCAGCTAGACCTTTCAAAGAACTAGACTTATTCAACCTGTGAACAGACTAACATGATATTGCAGACGAAAATGGAGAGATGGTTACATACTTGGCTGAATAACAATATTAAAATTTGCCCAACTGATGTATTATCAGAGGTGTAAGAAGCAGCAAAACTATCTCTGAAGCTAGATTAAAATGTAATTAAGGAAAATATTGAACAAAATAAAAAATACAACATGGATGTTAATTTGTGGTTTTCTAAGTCAATATTCAGCTAGCAGAGATCTGTTTACCACTGACTTACATGGAATTGCATGTTTACTGACATAACATTGATTATTGTATATTTGATTCATGCTTGTTTTATTATTTTGCTATTTTGTTTATTCATCTATGCTAGTGTTATTAATGTAGGTTATCAACATCTGTTTATTAGCTATACACTATTTTGCTGTTCAATGTTTATGCACATGCTAAAAGTATGCATGTTTTTTGCTCTTTCATATGCTATCAATACTGTTAGCTTTGCTTTATTTTGCTGTCTATAATTATTTGATTTTGTATTATGTAAATGTATGTATTTTTAGGATATGCATATGCTTTGTCTTTCATGTAATTTAGGCATCCAGTCATTAAAGCAGTTGGTAAGGTGATGCTTTGTTATCATATTATGTGAATTCCACGTACTGTTGATGTGTATTTGCTGTGTACTGTGACACAGGATGATTATTTGGGATCCTGGGATTATCACCCTTGCTACTTTACAGTACTGATGTTCCTTTTGGTGTTTGGGATCTATGTTTGCAGATCTCAAGTATACCTCAGCTAATTTTTACAAGAGATTGCAATATTTATGGCCTCAGGGAGGAATGTTTCCCCTCCCAGATCTCTAGTCTAGGGATTGTTGTCAGGGAGAATCAAGATGCTGGAAGTTACTATGGTTACTGAATACCCTTTTACTCAGTGGTCCAAAGGATCCATAGCATTTGAACTAGGCATTGGAAGAAGATGGGAAAGGAGGACATGAAATAATTCTTTTAGCCTAGCCAAATAGAGTGCTCAGGGTAGATGACTTGCCTCTGTCTCTGGGACTCTTCAGGATTGTTGTTGATGACATTATTGACTAGGAATTGTGGAATGGATCCAGTCAGAGAGACTGTGGAGTCATGAGGAAGTGGAGTAGTGAGAAAAGAGAGAAATGAGTGAGGTGGTGAGTCATTCAGACCATGTCCCTGAAACCTTTGTTTTCCCTCTTTATCCCTGGCTGGACCATCACTTTTGTTAGCTGTCCAAATTTTTCACATTCTCTGTTCCACCATCCCTCTCTCACCCTTTCTAGAGAAGAGGAGGAGCAAAGGGAAAGACTGCCATTCTGTTCTTTATCTGCTACAATCTCAAGCAGCTGGCATCCCAATTCTTCAACTGATTTTTGTTACTTCCTGTTTATTGCTACCATTTATATAAAACTCCTTCTGGGAATTTTATTTTTGGCAATAAATGTAATTGAGAAGAAGTTTTGCCCTTAAAAATGCAGGAGACATTTTTTTTCTTCATCAGCAAAAGCTAAAGTAGAAAGAATGGAGGTCTCATGGAATCAATGAGATCTACAAATCACTACAATCCCCTAAATCTAGTAAAAGAAATCATTATATGCATTGTTCTATTGAGATCATCCTTATTATACATGGGCATTTCCCTTTACCAGTGTAGGTGGAGCTCCTTGACCTCCTCCTTTGGTATCAAAAGAACACCCCATAGTTATGGGGGAGGTACAGGGTTCTCCAAGTGGGAAAATTCTACACCTTACCATTCTCCTCCAGATAATGCCCTTTGAGCCTCAAATTCTCTTCCAGCTCTCAGTCTACAATCTGACACTCATCTAGGTTCAGTCTGGTTTTCTTCTTTAATTTGTCCCATATTAAAAATGAGATCCCATCCAAGCTGTGCTCTACAAATCAGGAGCTTTCCTTATAGATGGGAATTTCTATTTCTTCTACATGTGAAAATCAATCTACAAATTTCAGAGATCTACCTGTATCTGTCTATATACCTATACCTCACATTGGAGCTCATGTTCCTAGCTCTTATATATTCTATATATTAAATGTGGGGAACTCTATATGCTACTTTACATGTATATAGCTTTGTCTGCCCATTTAGATATCTATCCATTTATCTACCTAGATATCTATCCATCTATCCATCCATCCATCCATTCATCTATCTAGATATCTCTGTCCATCCATCTACAATAGACTAGAAAAGTCATCAAATAAAACGTCATTTGAATCAGGGACACCACCACTATGTTATTACCCCAAGGACAAAGACAAAGAGGAATGTGCTATATTTTTGATAATAGCAAACATTTACATAGTGTGCAAAACACTATTTGTGCTCTCTCATTTAATTCTCACAACAACCCTGTTAGGTACATACTATTATTATCTCCATTTTACACATAAAGAAATCCAGGGTTTACAAAGCTAGTGTCTGAAGCAAGATTCAAACTAAAGACTTCTTGATTCCAAGTCCAACAACTCAATTCACTGTACCACCTAGCTACTTAATACTTTTTAAAAAATAGAGCCAAAGCATTGGAAGAAAAGTTGATGTTCTTTGTTTAGGGAATGGCTGAATAAATTGTAATATGAATGTAATGGAATATTATGCAATAAGAAAAGATGAATATGAAGAATTCAGAGAAGCTTGGCAAGACATATGAACTGATGCAGAAATAGAACAATTTACATGATGGCTACAATTTTTTTTTGACCCATGATTTCACTGGCTCAAAGTTTCTTGATTAGGACACTACTTCTGCCATTGCAGATCAGCTACTGGTAGTATGAGTTAGTTTCTTGAGGGTACTGAGAATTTAAGTAATTTTCTCAATTTCAACAGCCACTAAGTATCAAAAGCAGAACTCTGGATTATGAGGCCATCTATTCATTATTCTATCCTGCCTCTCACAGTGATGACAACATATGGAAAAACAATCTAGCACTTCCAAACTCCGATTAACGTGGTGACCAGTTTTGAGTTGAGCATGCCAGATACTGTATTCGAGAAGTAATAAAGTATACATTTATGGCTTGTTCAATTTTTTTTTTAAGACAGGGTTATTTAAGCATTCTATTTCCTCTTCTGTTAATCTGGGCAATTTGTTTTTTGTAAATATTCATCTATTTCACTTATATTGTTGGATTTACTGGCATGTAATTGGACAAAATATCTAATAATTGCTTTAATTTCCTTTTCCCTGGCAGGGAATTCACCCTTTTCATTTTTTGATACTGTCAATTTGGTTTTTCTTTTTAAAAATGAAATTAACTACTGGTTTATCTATTTTGTTGGTTCCCCCCCACAGAACTAGCTCCTAGTTTTATTTATTTCAACAGTTTTCTTACATTGTGTTTGATTAATCTCTTCTTTGGTTTTTAGGATTTCCAATTTGGTGTTTAATTGGGGAATTTTAAATTTGTTCTTTTTCTAGTTTTTGTTTTTAATTGTATGCCCATATCATTGGTCTGCTCTTTCTTTATTTTACTGATGTAAGCATTTAGAGATAGAAATTTTTCCCCTAAGTTCTATTTTGGCTGCATTTCATAAATTTTGGTATGTTGTCTCATTGATGCAATTTTCTTTATAATGACATTATTGTTTTCATGCTGTTTTTTTTACTCATTCATTCTTTAGGATTACTTAGTTTCTGAATAATTTTTAATCTATGTTTCCACAGCAAAGGAATTATTTCACTGTTTGATCATAGAAGTTAAGACATAATCAAAGGAGAACCGGTAATGCTTCAAGTCTATTTTCAATTGGATCTTGCCATTGTCCCTACTTAAAGGATTTTAGGTATTGGCAAGAAATAAAAAAGCTCATTACAGAGAGAGAAGGACAAAGAATTTGCTTTTTTTGCATATTTCATTTGTTGCCTGGTGTTGGCTGCTAGAGAAATCCTTATGTCAGTAAGAGTGGTGAGTCTCCTACTTTTCATTATGTAAGCTGATTGAGCTACATGGTCTAGTAGTTCTCTGCACATGACATTCTCATCTCCTTGTGTGCCATTTAACAGGCTGTCTTCACTTCCACCTCATCCTGAGTTTTCTGGCCTCCTTTAAGACTTAGTTCAAATTTTACCATCTGCAAAAGGTCTTTTACACCCTCTTCCTGCCATCCCCACCCAGTGACTTCCCTATAAGATTAACTTCGATTTACACTGTATAGATATTATTTGCATGCTGAGTCCTTTATCAGGAGGCAAACTTCTTGAAGGCAGGGACTGTGATTTTGTCTTCCTATTTTTTTACACTGCCTGGCACATAGTAAGTGCTTAATAAACAACTGCTGACTGACATTGTGAAAACCTTGTATTTTAAAAAAGTGACTTCCAATGCTATTTCCAGGTCTGCTTCCAAACACCTGATAGAAGGCCAATAGCATCTTAAAGGTATGAAGCACTTTGTGTATCTGTCTATCCATTCATCCATCTACCTACCTACTTATCTATCTTTCCCCCAAAGAGGCTAAGTGATATCAATTCATCAATGACATCAAGGTTTATGTGACATTTTCAAAATATCTACAAAATAATTTATTTAAATTTACTTTAATACATTTTCCCAAAAGCACTTTAAAGAAGTCTATTCTACAGTGTCATAAAAGAACAAAGTAGAACATTGTAACATTTTTTTTTTTAAGTCAACAAAAGAGAACAGAGGGAAATTTAGAAGAAAGCAAAAGGACAGTTTTTCAAAGTAATGTGCAGGATTTTTTTTTTAAAGCAAGCTATATGAAATGGATACTTACTGTTTACCACAGAATTTTCTATTCTGCTGTTTTAAATTTTTTTAAGTTTCAAATTTTCTCCCTTCCTCTGCCCCTTCCTGCCCGCCCTGTCAGAGAAGGCAAGAAATAAGACACCCTCTAAGCCAAAACTTATACTAACTCAAGGAAATGGTAGTATAGTTGTTTCTGTTTGTTTTGAAGTAATTATACATATGAAGTCATTCTGCTGTTTGGAAATGGTTTGTTTCTTTTTAATAAGTGTTTAAGTTCAGAACAAAAAAGTTAATTAAAAAGAACTTAGAAAAGCTGAACATGGTAAGCACCAAATAACATTACAGAAAAATGAAATGATTCTATTCTAACACATCTGAAATGACTTGTTAAGAGTTGTCAGCCATCTACATATGTTGTATATGTATAGTCAGACTGCTTACTTATTAGAATGAAGATGTGCTGGCCAACAAAGTCTACTCCAGACTAACTCAATTAAATAAGCTATTGATGCGTGGAAGCACTAAATTTTTTCACATTTTTTGCCATCTTTGTGAATTTGACCAGCTTAAATTAATAGAACTGTTTCAATTTTCATGTTTCTGATTGTTAAAAAATATTCTTACTTTTTTACAGGTGGTTACATATCATTTGGTTTTTCTTTTGAAAACTGTTTATTTTCAAAAATTGGATATTGTTCATTAATGATATAGAACTGTGTCAATGCCTTATAGATTTTAGATGTCAGCTTTTTATCAGAAATATTAAGTGCAAAGAATTTTCCTTTCCATGTCCTTTCCTTGTGCCACAACTGTTTATTTGTGCACAATCAAAATTTACTATTTTGTCTTTTATAATATTTTCCATACCACACAGCAGGGAACAAATTTGTTCCCTATCCATATCTATCAAAGATACTACCTTTTGTCTTCCCTTTTTGTTGTTGCGGTGTGACCATTTTATTTTTAGATCACTTATTTATTGTGGATTATGGTGTAAGATGAGAGTACAATCTATTTTTAAAATTAACTTTCATACAATAGAAAGTAAGTTCTCAGAAAGGTTAGGAGGTTATTAGCAATAAGCATTAGACTATTACATCATAAAGGAACAAAATTTTAAGACTTGAAGAGTACTTCAGATGTCACTGAGTCCAAAGTAGACTGTAGAAGGAAATTTACAAGGAAATCAAGAAGGTTACTGCAATAACATGGTATTGGCTGTATGAGCAGAGAGAACGGGGACCAGATGAGAAATGTGAGGATGAACATGACAAGGTACACTGATAACGTCATTCGTGGAGCAGGTGGAGCAGATTCAGTAGCGTAGACACACGTCTGGATGACAGTATCACTGAGCTCTTAACTGCCAAATCTAACGGTCTTTTCTCAATCTTCACCCTCTTTGCACTCTCTGGAGCCTTGAGCACTGGTAATAACTCTCTCCCTAGAAGTCTTTCACCTCTTGGTTTCCATGACACTACTTTTCTGCTGGGGTTTTCTCCCCCCACCTGACTACTTCTCAGCTTCATTTTGCTAAAGCTTCATCTAGATCATGCTCACTAACCAGTGAGTTACCTAACCTAAGGCTCCTCCCTCTATTCTATTTTCCACCAGCTCTTATGAACTCAAATATCCCTGAGCTCCAGGTCCCCATCATCCCAAACTGATGTCCCGATGACGTCCAAACGGTACGTCCAAAACGAAGCTTCCCATCTTTCTTAAACTCTCCCTTCACTCCAGTGTTCCTATTACTGTTAGGTTGTCACCATCCCCCCAGTCACTTGGGGCCAAAATTTTAGTGTTACCCTCAACTGTTTACTCATATTCACCCTGAATGTTATCTAACTTGCTGTCAAATCTCATGTTTATCTTCAATTGCTCATCTATGTCCCCTTTCTCTCTACTCATACAGCCAGTACCATATTACTGCAATAACCTTCTTGATCTCAAGTCTACACCAAACCACTCAGTTGGCAAAATCATGTTCCCGAAGTGCAACCCTGAGTATGTCTTTTTCCCCAACTCCTTACCTACCCAATAAACTCCAGAGGCTCCCTATTACCTCCAGGATCAAATAGGTAGCCCCTTATTTGCTATTTAAAGCTTTTCAACCTGGTCCATTTCATTCTTTCTTGTCTTCCTGTTACCCTCTTTCATGAACTCTATGATGGGCTACTTCCTGTTCCTTGAACACTATAGCCCAAACTTCATGCCTTTCCACTGGCTATCTTCTAGGTCTAGGAATGCTCTTCCCTCTTACCTCACTGTCAGGTTCTCTGGCTTCCTTCTGTCACAACTGAAATTAAGGGAAACTAAGCCACAAAGTTTTGAGAATGCTGGATTTATTTGTAAGGCTACCAATCCCCAATAAAATGGTTCTTTCAGCTCTGCAGCCCGCCAAACAACCTTGAGGTGAAGCTTATTTGCCTTCACATAGTTTTGGAAAGTACAAGAGAATAAAAAACAGGATGCATCACAGATGGAAAGCAATATGCTTGGTTACAAAGTCCGAAGTGTCATAGATGATGGAAAACAATAGGACTGGACAGAAGTCTGAAATGCAGGGCTAAACCCCTCCTTCAAACTTGTCACCATGGAAAGTTCATTGTTGGTGTCCACCTGCATAGTTAGTGTCGCAATGAAACAGACCAGACTTTCTTGAAGGATAGCCAGTGTTTCAGAGATAACAGACCAGACTTCTTGGCACCCACCCTAACCCTTCAAGAACAACAAATTTCTTCTAATTGTACAACAGCAGCTAGTAGGACAGAGATAACAGTGTTCCAATTAAAGTGATTTATAGGAAAACTGAACTTCTGGACCCATGAACTTCTGAACTTAACTTAGAGACAAAGAAACATGGTTCTGGCAGTTACAGAATACGGTCAACTAGGGAATGTAATAAAATATGAACTGCTGAATCAATATTTGATTTTCTCAGTTCAAGACTGCTCAAATTCCATAGTCTGTGAGAAGCTTTCCCATCCCTCCAGGTTACTGGTACCTTCCTTTGCAGATGACTTTTCATTTATTCCACATAAATCTTGTATGAACATAATTTATATATTGTCTCTCCGATTAGAATGTCATCTCCTTGAGGGCAGGGACAATGTTTTTGCCTTTCTTTGTATCCCCAGCACTTAGTTCAACACCTGGTAGGCAGTAAACCTTTAATAAATGCTTGTGGACTAAAATTATTCAATTATACAATAAAATTATACAATTTTGAGTATTTTCCCAGAACATAAAATGCCAAATTATCCTAATGTAAATCTGACCATACTATATGGTCAGATCTTGGAGCAATGCCAGCTATAATAAACATGATAATTCCTTTATAAGTGACAGGGTAAAATGGGAGAGATGCTTCAATGTTTACATATTTTAAAATGTACAATTTAATGGTAAACCAAATAGGAACAAGTCCCTCCCAGGCTTTTTTTCTGTGTTCAATAAAAATAATTATGGTGTGATAATTACTTGGGGGTAAGTTACCAGGTCACTCTCAGCCTTAGGAGGCTCATCTATAAGTCTGGAATACCATTCTTTACCTCACAGGATTGCCGTAAAGATAACATGAGAAAACACAGGTGAAACACTTTGTAAACCTTAAAGCACTATGTAATGGTAAGTTATTATCATTAAAGTTATGCCTAGATAAGGGATACAGGGACTGAGTCCTTTGGCTTCAAGTATTTAAAAAGAAAAACTGGAAAAAACACTACATTCTAAAAATTTTTTGCCAAGTATTAAAAAGAAAAAATACACATTCATCCAACAGTATAAAACGGAAAACTTTAATTACATTTTCAAACATAAGATGCCAAATTTTAAATGATATGTAATCAATTATTGCAAAACAGAAATAAATGTGCTACCTTTTCCTTGGATGAATATAAATTTAACTTATAGGGACAATATATACTGAAAATTTAAGTCTATAAGGCACTTTGGAAAAGAAGGTGCTAAGAAATAATCACTGGGAAACATATGACAGCTTTAAAAATAAAATATATGTTTTATTATTTATTTTGTAAGAAAACAGCTTAAAATTATATCTGATCCTTTCTCTGGATTTCAGCACTGTCAATCTAACTACTAATTATTTCTTCAAAGACGATTTTTTATATTCTATTATAATCTGTTGACAACGGTGAACATTTTTTGTGACAATTCTCCAATACAAAAGTTATTTTCAGGTTTGTTACCTTATATTAGTTATAACACACAGAACTCAAGCAATAGGTAAAAAAAATCTTCTTGCTTTTGCTTTTTAAAAAATTATTGGAACAGAAATTAATTATAATTAGAATCCTGGTCACTTTGTATCTAATTAGTCTGATCCTTGTAACTCACAAATCCATCTAATGTACGCTGACATAAAAACAGTGTTGGTTTTACTCTCAGTGTGGGTAACTGCATTTAATTTTAATTTCAAATTACCAGAGACTAAAAGACCTGTGAATGAACTATATAAATTAGACATGAGTACAGAATCCATTTAATGGACATTAATACTGCCTTTAAAAATTATTAGATATAAAAGAAATTCACAAGAGAATGTGTTTTCCTAGATCACTGTATATGCAATAAAAAGACATTTTTTGTTACTATAATATTATTTCTTGCTTTCTCTGGGTTGTTAATCAAAAAAAGCTCTGCTTAAAGAACCATCAATTACTGTCTGAAAAAAGACAAACATCTGATAGTATCCTACAATTCCAAAAATTGTAATAAACTGACTAATTCCAGAATCCTGCATTTAGAGGATACCTCTAGTTGACTGGATGTGCTGCAAAAGCTGCTCACAATAAACTAAAGATCGATGTTTGTATTTAACAGCCTCAATTTCTTCCACCAGTAAGTCAGGAAACAGAACACTTCCTTCTTTTAAAACCCCTATAAAAAAAGAAAAATGCTATTTAAAAGAAGGGCCAGAAATCCTAAATGAACATTTAAAATATACCATCTCCTCATTCTGAGATCATCAGCTTCCTATGCAAACATAAGCTGTATATGTTTATGCTGAAAAGGAAAAAAAGTTTCCAGAACTTATTAATTAATCATTTATTATATCTGTCCAACCTAACAGTGACAGAAAACTTTTATTAAGAAGTCATGACAGGCGGAGCCAAGATGGCGGAGTAGAAGGACGCACATTCACGAGCTCCGAGCACACAACCCATGGAATTGAGGTAAAAGGAGAGCCCCATAAATTCTGAATCTCTGCAGGGGGTGCACAAACATAGGGGAAGAGATTTCCGTTCCACTGAACCCTGGAGAGCCGTCCCCGGGGTCCATCGCAGCCAGGAAAGCGGACCCCACCCCCACCCCTGGCCGCGACCCAGAGAAGCTGACCTGAGCAGACTTCAGAGAGGAAAGCTCCGGGAGAATCTCCGGCAGCCGGGAAAGTCCCTCTGCCCACAGAAGCTAAAGGTCAGTTAAAAAGAAGCCTGCGCTAGGGGAGGGGAGCGGGCCCCCTCGGGAGGAAGCGGCGGCGGCAGAGACAGGGGCAGGAAGCAGCGGAGGCAGAGGCGTGGGCGGGCGGCTGAGGCGGCAACGGCCAGGGACTCAGGAATCCCCCAGCAGCAGGTAGGATCTTCAATACTGAAGGTCTTTCCAACCTGAGGGAGCCGAGCAGGGGAGACGGCCCTGCCCCCACCCTGCTCTACTGCTGAACGCCTCTGAATAAAACCCTCAAGGGAGCTGAGCACAGCAGGCGGGGTCCCCCATCCCGCCCCCATTGGCTCTGTTCCTGAAAGTCTCTTCAGAAAGCCCCTGAGGGCCCAAGCTAGGAAGCGGCCCTGCCCCCACCCTGCGCCAGAACTAAAGCTTGCCGCGGGAAAGCGCATTTGAATCTCAGAGGTCAAGTACTAGCTGGGCGGATCCAGGCGGAGGTGGAAAGGAATCTCAGAAGTCAAGTAACTGGCTGGGAAAATGCCTAGAAAGGGAAAGAAAAATAAGACTTTAGAGAGTTTTTTCCAACAAATGCAAATGATCCCGACATTCGGATCTGATGGGGAGGACAAGGACGTATTTTTCCCATCAGGGAAAGATGTGGAGGGCGGGGCCTCAGTACCCCAGACACCCCAGGGGGGTGTTGGGTGGGCTCAGGCCTTGGAAGAGCTTAAAAAGGATTTTGAAAAGCAAGTTAGACAGGTGGAGGAAAGACTGGGAAGAGAAATGACAAAGATGCAAGAAGAGTATGAAAAAAAGGTCAATATCTTGGTAAAGGAGTCCCAAAAAAATGCTGAGGAAATTAACACCTTGAAAAATAGGCTCACTCAATTGGCAAAAGAGGTTCAAAAAGCCAATGAGGAGAAGAATGCATTCAAAAGCAGAATGAGCCAAATGGAAAAAGAGGCTCAAAAGCTCACTGAATTTAATAGTTCTCTCAAAATTAGAATGGAACAGATGGAGTCTAATGACTTTATGAGAAACCAAGAAATCACCAAACAAAACCAAAAGAACGATAAAATGGAAGAGAATGTGAAATATCTCATGGGAAAAACAACTGACCTGGAAAATAGATCAAGGAGAGACAACTTAAAAATTATGGGACTACCTGAAAGCCATGATCAAAAAAAGAGCCTAGACATCGTCTTGCATGAAATTATCAAGGAAAACTGCCCTGACATTCTAGGACCAGAGGGCAAAATAAGTATTGAAAGAATCCATCGATCACCACCTGAAAGAGATCCAAAAAGAGAAACTCCTAGGAACACTGTGGCCAAATTCCAGAACTCCCAGCTCAAGGAAAAAATCTTGCAAGCAGCCAGAAACAAACAATTCCAGTACTGTGGAAATACAATCAGGATAACCCAAGATCTAGCAGCTTCTACATTAAGGGATCGAAGGGCGTGGAATAGGATATTCCAGAAGGCAAAGGAACTAGGACTCAAACCAAGAATCACCTACCCAGCTAAACTGAGTATAATACTGCAAGGGAAAATATGGTCTTTCAATGAAACAGAGGACTTTCAATCATTCTTAATGAAAAGACCAGAGCTGAAAAGAAAATTTGACTTTCAAACACAAGAATGAGAGGAAGCATGCAAAAGTAAACAGCAAGGAGAAGTATTAAGGGACTTACCAGAAATGAACTGTTTGCATTCATACAGGGAAGGACAATATTTCTAACTCTTAAAACTTTTCAGTATCTGGGTGGTTGGTGGGATCACACATACACATGTACACGCATGCACACACATACACACATGCATTCACATGCAGAGACAGAGAGCACAGATTGAACTGAATAGGATGGGACCATACCTTAAAAGAAATTAAGGTAAATGGTGAGAGAGAAATGTAGTGAGAGGAAAGAGGGGGAAATGGAAGGGGGTAACTATATGTCATTTAAGAGGCAAGTAGGAGATGTTTTTAGTGGAGGGAAAAAGAGGAGAGCTGAGGGAAAAAAAACAAACAAACAAACAAACAAACAAAAGTTTACCCTCATCACATTTGACTAAACGAAGGAGTGAAATGCACACTCATTTTGGTATGAAAACCTATCTTACAGTATAAGAAAGCGGGGGAGAAGGAGATATTGGGGGGGGGATGATGGAAGGGAGGGCAAAGGGAGGAGGGAGTAATTGAAAGTCAACACTTGGGGAGGGACAGGATCAAAGGACAGAAGAGAAACAATGAGGGGCAGGTTAAGAGGGATGGCAATTCAGTTAGTCTTACACAACACGACTATCAGGGAAGTCATTTGCAAAATTACACAGATATGGCCTATATTGAATTGCCTGCCTTCCCAAAGGGAATGGGTGGGGAGGGAGGGATGGGGAGAATTTGGAACTCAAAGTTTTAGAAACAACTGTTTAGTATTATTGTTGCTACTAGGAAAGAAGACATATAGTTAATGAGGAATAGAAAGTCATCTGGCCCTACAGGAGAAAAGAGAAAAATGGAGACAAGAGAAGGGAGGGATGACAGAAGAGAGGGCAGATTGAAGATAGGGAAAATTAGATTGCTTGGGGTATTGGGGTGGGGGGAGGGGAGAAAAGGGGAGAAAATTTGGAACCCAAAAATTTGTGAAAATGAAAGTAAAAAGCTAAATAAATAAATTAATAATAATAAAAAAAAAAAAAAAAAAAAAAAAAAAAGAAGTCATGACAACCAAACTTCAGGTTGCTGCTAGTCTTGAAATAAATAAAACAAGTTGTTACTAGACATTTTTTGGCAATAAAGAGATTGGGCTCTCTGGCTGGGGAAATGTGGGGTAGGAATGAGGAGAGTGTGAGTGGAAGAGGAAGGAAGAGATTTTACCTACTGATTAATCTGCCTGAACAACTGGGTCACCTTCATTATTGCTGACTGCCCTGACCCAAGAGTTCCATCAGAAAGGAAAAGACTGAGCATGTGCAGATGAAATTATTGCAGTTTTGTGCTCTAATAAAGAAACTGTGACCTAGTGTGTCAGAAGATATTAATGAAAGACTTTAATCTTTTTTAAAATCCAAAAGTGGGTACGTTACTAAGCCACAGGCACATATGATTTAAAAAATTATTGTAAAAAAAGTCAATGCGAATATCTAACAATGTTGCTAATGTTGAATTCTTTGACATATATTATTTAAAAGAAGAAACAAGCAATAAAACTAGAAACAGGATAAAAAAGCAGTCACTGAAAATTTTTAGAATGTGAACATTATTTTATTTAAACACTAATTTTATTTTAAATCCAGTCCTTCAGTTGAAAAACTATCTAGACCAATAATTATATATTCAAAATAAATTCAACTTTTCACATGGTCTGGGACCACACAAATGCAGAAGACCTTGATATGAATAAGGCTTTGTCATTCTGACTTTATGGGCCTACCTGATTCTCCCAGGAGTGGTGTGTCAAGTACCTCCTCACCTGCTTACTTAATTTCATTTTAGCAATTGTAGCTGGTCAGGATTATAGTTAACTGAAAAAAAATCTTACCTAATACTGCATCCTGAATTGTACTGTCTGGATCATCAAGGTGAACCAACAGCTCTTTGTAAAGATACTGTACATTGCCTTTAAGAAGGACTTTTCCATCATCATCACTTCTGATACACTTAAGCCAGCTAATTAAGGAATTTGTAGCTGCTATTCGTACTTTATTTGAAGCATCATCCAGACGTTTCAAGAGTTCTAAAAGAAGCAATGAAAAATTTAAAGCAATTATTTATTTGAAATCCCTATAAGTAATGACCTGAAATGAATTAATCCACCTATTTATTTAACTTATATATTATGTTAAAGTTAGGTTTCATGGAAGACAGAAAAAATATGACCTAATCTTTGTCATCAAGCAGTTCACAATCACATTGAGAAGTCACAGATTATCATGAAGAAACAGAACACAACAGGAAGTGGTAAATGCTAAACAAGTGCTGTAGGTGTGTGTAATATGTATACTAATACACATATTTGTATGCATATATTACACACATGCAGGTACTCACAAATACACACATATACATACACAATAGGGGATCTAGTTTAGCTGGAGCTCTGGGTGTGAAATCAAATGTAACTAGGATGATCCCAGACAGGGGAGACAGAATTTGATACGGTCCATCAAAAGAGGAGTAGGAGTTAGATAGATGTGAGAGATGTGAAAGCAAAAAACATGTTCACACAGAGTTTGGCTAAGGAGAAGGTTCATGTAGGGACTCTTAAGAAACAGTAAAGGCAAATAGGCAGAATCCTAGACAGTTTGTCAGGGAACTTGAAATTCACTGACAGCTCTGTCACTAATAACCTCTGCCACCTTTAGCAAGTCTTCCAAGGGATAGCTTCATTGAGTAAATCAAGTACCTGACAGAAATAACTGTACAAAAAATATTAAAAGTGGTAGAACCCACTTAAATAATTTCTAAAAATGAAAATACATTATAATTTCAGCAATGACTGAAGACAGTGGGAAAAGAGAATTAAATTTATTTTCAACTTTTAGGGAAATATAACTCTTAGCTTTAGTTTCTTTAACTGTAAAATGAAAAGACACCAAAAGCTCTAAAATCTATTGCAACTTAAAAATGTCTCAGGGGTCTCATACGCTATTGATTTAGCAAGACTAAAATATTCCCTGTGGCATTTAAAAAAATTCTTTTATTGATACTTTTTGTTTTTATATTATAGCCCTCTCCAAATAGTGCATTCTACCTACTTAGCACTAAGCATAGGGAAAACATTTAGGTAAAAAGAAAAAAGCAAGAGTGTCAAAGTCTGATAGGATGTGCTAGATTTTGCCCTGTAGTATCTACTGGGAAAAGGGGGATATATTTCTGGACATGATTATTTGTGACTATACAAGACTGACTTCCTCTTAGTGTTTTTTTTTTAATTTACATGAATGTAATTCACTTCTAGGCTTCAAATTATACATAAGCATAATCAAATACTTCGTAATAGTTAAAAAACAGAAAAGTAGATTACTGGAACTGAAAAATTAAAAACAATGTAACTCAATATCCAATATTTGATATATCCAAGAACATAAATTACTTAAGCAAGATCTGCCCATCTGACAAGAATTACGGGGAATACTAGAAAGTAATTTGGTAAAAATCAGGGTTATAGTATAGGCCACAAAAAAAATGAACACTGATATGTAACCCGAATTTTTTTTGTCAACAATATTTTTTTGAATTACATATAAAGATCATTTTTATAATAATGAGTTACAAATTTTTCTCCCTCCTTCCCTTCCTCCCCCCTCCTCAAGACAGCAAGCAATCTGATATAGGTTATATGTGTACAATCATGGAAACAATTCCATGTTAGTCACATGACCTGAATATTAAAGGCTGAAAAATAGAAAAGTGCCAGATCAGACTCCTTTCACAACTATAACTAGGTGAGAATTTTTAAACAAACAAATGGATTTAGAGGTGATTCCAAAGAATAAAATGGGTTAGAATTATCTTTGACTGTGAGATTATACACGTGATTGTGGTTTTGAAAGTTTTTTTCCCTCTGTATGAAGTCAAACGTATCAAACCTATGACCTTGGTGTCCTCAGCATCATTGTCTAATAACTGACCTAAATTGCCAAGACCAATGCGATGAAGTCTCAGGAAAAGAAAATGCTAAGGCTTACTTGCCCTCTGGTGGCCAGGCACATGAAATCAGTTGTATGTACCTTAGAGGAAAGGTATTTACGTAACAGATAATGAACGCACCATTTCTTGAAAGCTGAAAGCAAAAAGCTTTCTGGTGTTTTGAATGAGAATGACTGTTGGTTCTTCTACAAAACTAAAAAATCTTTTCTACATCTATTGATATAATCATGGTTTTGGTTTTTGTTACTGATACCCTCCTGTTACATTTATAGTTTTCCTTATGTTGAATCAACCTTGCATTTCTGGTAAAAATTCAATCTAGTAATAACATAATTTCAAAAATGTTATAATCTCTTTGCTAAAATTTTAGTAAATATTCTTATGTCAGTGTTCATTGGATACACTGTTCTACAGTTTTCTTTCTCTGCTTTGTTTCTCCCTGGTTTAGGTATTAAGAACTTGTTTTGCAGATAATATGATAGTTTAGCTAGAGAACTCAAAAAAGTCAACTAAAAATTTAACTGAAACCATATATTTAGCAATGTTGCAGTATACAAAATAAATCCACACAAATCATAAGCATTCTAGTTAATATATCATGTTATATGTTGGTATTATACCAACATTAAATTAGAACATATAAAATTACATATTGTATTATAGTACGTAATATATGTATCATTACACCAACATTATATATCAGCATTTTTGTAAAATTACCAACAAAATCCAGTAGAAAGAGACAGAAAAAGAAATTCCATTCAAAATGTTTATGGAATGCAAGAAATATTTGGGGCCCTGTCTACCAAGATATACACAAGAACTACCTTACTAAAGCCATAAAACAATCTTTACAGAAATAAAAGCAGACCCCCAAAATTTGAGAAATATTAACTGCTCATGATTAGACTGTGGTAAAATAAACGATCATTTCTATGTCATCTAATTTATTTTCCTTATTTATTTCTACAGCAATCAAACCAGCAAAGGATTACTTTATATAACTAAAAAAATAATGAAATTCATCTAGAGGAACAAAATATTAAGGGAAATAATGAAAAAAAAATGCGAAGGGTGCCTAGCAGTACCATGGTAAACTATACCACAAAGCAGTAATCATCAAAACTATTTAGTATAGGTTAAAAAATAGAGAGGTAAATTGACAGACTTTAAATTTAATTTAAATTAAATTTATAATTGCTAAGCACTTTATAATTATTACCTCATCTGATCCTCCAAACAACCCTGACAGGTAGGTGCTATTAGTATATCCATTTAGAGAGGAGGAAATTGAGGTGGACAGAGGTTAAATGACTTGCCCAGGGTGACACAGCTAGTGACTGTCTGAGGTGAGATGGGGTCCAGGTCCAGTACTCTATCCACTGTGTCACCTAGTTGCCTATGCATTAAGTTTAGGCCAACACATCACATCCTATATACCAAGATAAGCTTCAGACGGATACTGGACTTAAACAAAAAAGGTGACATCATAAACAAATTAAGAGGGCAAGGAGCAAATTATCTTTCAGATTGATTGATTAGAAGTGAAGTGACCAAAGGAGCATTAGAAAGGATCACAAAAAATAAGATGAGTGATTTTGATTAAAAGTCTCATGTTCAAGTTATATAAGACACCAATTAAATTTATAATAAGAACCATTCCCCAATAGATAAATAGGTGAAGGACAAATAGTTTTCAAAAGAGAAAAAACAAGCTATGAACAGCTATGTAAAAAGTCACCTAATCATGACTAATTAAGGGAAATGATAACTAACGTTTTATCTCACATCCATCAGACCGACAAAGATGACAAACAAGGATAACTGCTGGAGAGGTTCTAGGAAAATAGTAGAGCTGGGAATGAATCTGAGGCCTTGAGAGCGCATGTGGCCCTCTAGGACCTTAAGTGCAGCCCTTTGACTGAATTCAAGCTTCACAGAATGAATCCTCTTAATAATCTGTTCTGTAAAACCCAGACTCAGCCAAAATGCTAAGGGCCTAGAAGGCCACATGTGGCCTTGAGGCCACAGGTTCCTCACACCTGGCTAGCCATTCTGGAAAGCAATTTGGAACTATGCTCCAAAAGTTAATAAAGCTTCTGACTCAGTAACACCACTACTGTGTTTATTCCCCAAAGAGATAAAAAAATAAGATACGTACAAAAATATTTATAACAGCTTTTTTTGATAAAGCAAAGAATTGGAAACTGGGGAAGGGAGTGCCCATGTACTGGAAAATGTTAAACAAATTATAGTACATGAATGTAAAGGAATTATTACTGCAGTGTAAGAAATAATAAAAGACAATATGAGAGAAACGTGGGAAGGCTCATATGAACTGATGTAGAATGAAGCAAGCAGAACTAGGAGAATAATCTATACAACATCTAAAGAAAATAACTTCAAAGTTTTGAAAACCTTAACCAGTACAATGACCAGTCATGATTCTAGGGAACTGATGATATTACCTCTCTCCTGAAAGAAAAGAGATGGACTGAGGATTCAGAATAAGGCACACCCTTGCAGTTACAAACTGGGAATCGATTTTGCTGGACTTGCCTATTTTAATACTTTTGTCTTTAGTTTTGTCCTAAGAAGGGTGGAACGCAAGGGAGAGAGGGAGATAGGGAGAGGCCAGGTAAAATAAAAAAACAAAATAACAACAAATAATAGTAACAACAAAAAAAGACAGGTACACCAAAGCATCTTAAGTGATGCAACAAAATCATGAAAAATGAGTCAACGGCCTGCTAATGATGAAGAAAATAACACTTTAAAAAACAGACTAACCCAAATGACAAAAGCAATCCAAAAGGCCAATGAAGAGAAGAATGCTCAAAAAAGCAGAATTGGCCAGATGGAAAAGGAGTTCCAAAAGTTCACTGAAGAAAATAATTCCTTAAGGATTAGGATGGAGCAGATAGAAGCTAATGACTTTAGGAAAAATCAAGAAATTATAAAACAAAACCAAAAGAAATGAAAAAACAGCACACAATGTGAAATATCTCATTGGAAAAACAACTGACCTGGAAAATAGATCCAGGACAGACAATTTAAAAAATATGGGACTACCTGAAAGCCGTGATCAAGAAAAGAGTGTAAACATCCTCTTTCCAAAATTATCAAGGAAAATTGCCCTGATATTCTAGAACCAGAGGGTAAAATAAATACTACAAGAATAAACCAATCGCCTCCTGAAAGAGATCCCAAAAGGAAAACTCCTAGGAATATTGTAGCCAAATTCCAGAGCTCCCAGGATTGTAGAAGTACAATCAGGATAACACAAGATCTAGCAGGTTCCACGTTAAGGCATCGAAGGGCTTGTAATATGATATTCCAGAAGTCAAAGGAACTGGGATTAAAACCAAGAATCACCTACCCAGCAAAACTGAGTATAATACTTCAGGGGAAAAATGGTCATTCAATGAAATAGAGGACTTTCAAGAATTCTTGATGAAAAGACCAGGTCTGAATAGAGAATCTGACTTTCAAACATACAAATTAGGAGAAGTATGAAAAGATAAACAGGAAAGAGAAATCATAAGAGACTTGCTAAAGTTGGATTGTTTACATTTCTACATGGAAAGATAATATTTATAACTCTTGTCACAGTGTTAGAGTAGTCAGAGGGATTATATACATATAGACAGAGGGCACAGGGTGAGTTGAATAGGTAAGGATGAAATCTAAAAAAATAAAATTGAGTGGTAAGAGAGGAATATATTGGGAGGAGAAAGGGAGAGATGGAAAGGGGCAAATTATCTCTCACATAAAAGAAGCAAGAAACAGCTTTTTCAATGGAAGGAAAGAAAAGGGAGGAGAGAGGGAAGAACTGAAGCTTACTCTCATCACATTTGGCTTAAGGAGCGAATAACATGTTCACTCAATTTGCTATGAAAATCTATCTTACACTACAGGAAAGTAGGGGGGAAGGAGCTAAGTGGGGTGTGGGGGGGATGATAGAAGGGAGGGCAAATAGAAAGGGGGGTAAATTAGAAGTACACACTTTTGAGGAGGGATAGGGTCAAAAGAGAGAACAGAATAAATGGGGGCAGTATAGAATGGAGGAAAATATAGTTAGTCTTTCACAACATGACTTTTATGGAAGTGTTTTGCATTAACTACGCATGTACAGCCTATACTGAATTGCTTGCCTTCTCAGTGGGGATAGGTGGGGAGGGAAGAAGGGAGAGAAGTTGGAACTCCAAGTTTTAAAAATGAATGTTAAAAATTGTTTTTACATGCAACTGGGAAATAAGGCATACAGGCAATGGGGCATGGAAATCTATCTTGTTCTACAAGAAAATAGAGGGGATAGGGATAAGGGAAGGGAAGGGTGTGAAAGAATGGAGGGCAAATTGGTGGAAGGGGTAATCAGAATGCATGCTGTCTTGGGGCTGATGAAGGGGTGAGATGGGGAGAAAATTTGGAACTCAAAATCTTATGGAAATGAATGCTGAAAACTAAAAATAAATAAATAAATAAACAATGGAAAAAATAAAAACATTATTCTGAGGAGTCCACAGATATCCTCAGGATGGAAAAGGGCACCAAGATATAAAAAAATGTTAAATATTTCTGCTCTATCCAAAGCTTTCCTAGATTCTTCAAATAATGACGATGATAATAATAATGAAAATTTGGGCTGCTCCTTCTGCCACTACTACTGCTCTCTTTTGATCTGTCTCTCTCATACACGCACACAGACACACACACACAAACATCCCATGTCTCCCCTGATAGGATGTACGATCCTTAAAAGCAGAGATGATTTCATTTTTTGTTTTCATCTCCCTCTCCAATGTCTGGCATTGTAGGTACTCAAAAATGTCTTCTGACAATTGATTCTCTGGGCCTCAATAAGTAGAGTTGGACTAGAGAGTATTTAAAATTTTAACTCTAGGTATGTTTTAAATGTTAAGTTGTGTTAAGATTAAGGAAAACATATAACTGATACAGTGAAATAAGAAGATCTAAGGATATAGTGACCATAATGTAAATAAAAACACTATTCTGAGTTATTAGAACTCAAATTATTAAACGCAATGACTAAATCTGGTTCCAGAGGACTGATGATGAAACACACTCACCCCTTCTTGAAAGAGAGATGATACGCAATCGCACAGAATAACACACTAACTGCAGAGGTGGTCTCTGTGACCACATCTATAACATGCTTAACTAGATTATTTTATTTATACAAGAGAGTATTCTACGTGTGCATGTGGGTGGAGAGAGGCTACTGAGAATTAACAGCAATATTAGAAATAAAAAGCAGCAGCATAACAAAAAATTGGTAATATTTTCATTACAATTCAATAAAAATATGATCAGCTGCAAAATGAGTGTATTTGATGGTGAAGTAAGTCCTACCAGGATAAATCTTGATGAGTTTATCTGGATCAATTGTATCAGTACAGGCCTTTAAAAATATGTTAATAATACGGCATGACATTAATCGAGTCATTTTAGAATCTTCTTCCAACGTGTTAATAATTTGAGGCATCAATATTTCTTGTATTTCTATTATCTGCAATTAACAAGAAAACACAAGAATTATATAAACTGGCTTCTAATTCAAAATTGGAACTGTTGATAACACTGTTGATAAGAATTTTATATCAAAGACCTGGCATACAGTATGTGCACTTATGAATATAATGAGACATATGGTTTTTATGTAAAATTTTAATGAATTTTCTGAATTCTCTCCCATGAAGCAAATGTTTACTTAATTTAAAGTTATTTTTGTTGAATCTAGAGAGTGACTGCCCACAGTGCATTACACCCCCTTTTTATAATTAATCATGTAGCATGAAAAAGATTCATGACAAGATTATTCAAGAATGTATTTTTTCTTCCAATTGGGATTTTAGTAATAGTTTCATTTAGAAATAATCACTTCTTTAGTATACCACAAGATGGTGCTCATGCACTGGATAGATATTTTAAAATAACTTTTTTTGCCCCTTTAGTATTCGGTTATTGTTCTGCAGAAGAAGATAAAAACTCAAAACAAGAGAAACTATTTTTAATAATTATCTGATTTATTTTCTCAACTAAGGACTGACTAGAGACACTGGGCAAGATAGCAATTACACTTTGGTTAAATTTTTATCATAAAAGTAACCTGTCAAAGAGAAAAAACCTTAGAAAGCCAGAGTTACTCTTCTTAAATATCTGTGATTGCCAAAATCATGAGAATATATGTTTACAAGATAAAATATAATAACCTTGTGAACTTCATTGATGAGGCCTTTCTCATTTCTATATTTTGTTATATCTCTAAAAGTTTTCTTCTTGCTATCAATATAGTTAGAGGCTAAAAATTTCCCCCCCTCATTTTTTCCACATTAAAACATTTTTACAATAAGGAAGATCTCTGAACTTAACTAGAGATAATTTAGCTGATTAAAATGTAACAGCTGAGTTTCATGAACTTAATACTTTGTTATAAATACTGATGTTTTTGTAACCAGAAAATTTTTATTAACTATCTGTACAAAGTTTCTTCTCAGAATTCCTTTACATTTATTATGTAGCTTGGAAATTTTTTTTTGACACTATATATGTTTTCTTAACATATGCTTTAAGAATGAATTTGAGAACTGTACCTGTTTTGATGAAAGTATCTCGTTGTGAATAAGAGCCCAAAGGCATGATATGGCTGTAGTGCGAATGGCAGCCGCTGTTCTTCCAGCATGCCACTGCAGATTAGGAACCAGAATGTCTTTTATCACTGTTTCAAGGTGGTTGTGGAACTGCCTGAAACCAAACAGTGAGAAAACAAATAAAGGAGGTTAACAGTTGCTATTTTATAAAGGAAAAAACAACCTAATTTCAAAAAAACGTATTATACTCAGCAAAAGAAAAACAGAATAAATCAAAAGAATTCTTAAATATTACAATGACCAGATGTAAAGAAAGGAAACTGATCCTACTCCTTTGGGGTCTGCCTACTCTGAGTGAAGGAAGATATGAAGGTTTGCCCTTCCATTCATATGCCTATGACTACTCTTAAATCCACTCAAAAGAAGTGGCCAGTGTGAGGAAGGAGCTATCAAGCAAAACTGTTCTCATTTTAAACCAAAGAAAACTCATAGAAACAGACAATATAAACCCCTCCGTAGATTGTAACTCTCAAAAAAAGGAAAACATTTACAGGTTCCATCTTAAACATTAGTACAAAAGGAGGGAGAGGGACTACATAATTACCCAGACTACCAATAAGCAAAATGGATTCTGAGGGACCCAAAGTACAAAGATGAGTGCAGATTACAGGAGGGTCAATTTTGCTGAAACAAGAACTCCTTGATGACATAGGCTTTCTAAACAATGCTGTTCAATTTTCAACTGGTTGATCAAATCATTGTACTACACATACAATCCAAGCCCCCAAGTTCAAAACCACATATGCCCAAGTTCAAAACCACATATGCCAACTTTCAAATGTTCATTAATGAAAGACTATATCCCCTAACATCAACAGATTTCTCCATATAAAATACTTTCAGTGCCTATAGTAATTTGTCTTAACGGTTAATTCTAGTACACAGATTCCTTAAGCCCCTCCCTAGTAGTGAACTATCACTAGATACTCTCTTAAGATTTAAAATATGGAAGAAAATCGTTCATAAATCACTGATTTACATATATGCAAAGCTCTAGGTATTGATCAGATTCTCCATTAAGAGATCAGTCTATATTTCATACTTCATTTGCCACTTTTAGAAACATTTACATAAATAGTAAATTGCTTTCTTTTCTTGGTTTTAATAATCTCTTCCCCAGCAGATGGCATTTCAGAGTCAATAATGAAAACATAAAACTTTTGAAAAGGATTTCTAATTTAATATGATTTACAGATTTTTCAATTAAATTTTTTTAATATATTTTAATTTTTAAGCTAAGTTCTTTTCTACAGAAAAATTTTAAGGATTTCTTTTATTATTGCTTAAAATTTACTTCTGCAAGATGGTTTATGTAAAGTGATTCTGAAGAAATGTGTAAAAATTTGATGGCAACATAGGAAGGTTTCTGGCTGTGCCACAATGGCATACTCTCTTGGAAGTATTTTTTCCTAAATGTCTTATATTAATGTCAGTAAGGCAAACTAGTAAGCCAATTAACAAGATAATGGACCACAAAGAAGCTGCTGTAACAAGGTAAATCAGAACTTGTCAACCTGAACTGCTAAAATGTAGAAAGGAAAAAAGCAAATTACTTGCAAATAATGAATTCTATTGTGTACAGAAAAACGTACACCTCTTCACAGGAAGAATTAATAACTTTAGAATATCTTTGACCTGACCTAAAATGAAAAAGTATGCTAAATAAAATGTTTTTACCCATCTTTTCTAAAATTAAGTCATTATATTTGTGTCAGATTTGCTGTGTCAAAAGAAAAAAGTTCATCAAGATGGCATATCATTCCTTAAATCATTCAAACCATGTTGACAAGCAATCTTTTTTTTATAAGCATTTGTTTAGGTTGAGAGTGAAAATGAATTCTCAATTTTTAATCAAAGATTAAGGAGTTAAGTCTCTAATGGTGACTCTAATGATTTGTCTTTGTTCCTGGCCCCTTTCCTACTGTTTCTCCTGCTCTGTTATGGGTTTCTAATGAAAGCTGTAGCACAAGTAGAGAGGCAGTAAATGAAATATAAAAAATAAATATGTATTTATAATACAAAGCAGCCCACAGCATTTCAGGAATCTCAATTCACCCAGACCAATTCTACACAAAGGATACAAAGAAATTCAATTCCACAAGTATTTATTAAGAACCTATTACTATACTACTTACTGTAGTAGGAGGTAAAAGATTTACTAAGTTTAGATAAGACATAGGTCCCTGTCCTGATAAAACATACCTCAATAAACATACTTCTAATCTCATCCATTAAATCAATCAATATTAGTGCTAGCAATTCAATTTATTAAATTATTAATTCCTCATTTATTAAATATCTATTAGGTTCAAAGCATGGAGGATGTAAATATAAAAATTCCTACTCTGAACATTAGCTAGAGTTAAGAATGGTTTTACATTTTAAAACATAATAAAACCAATAGAATAACCATTCCTAGTTGCTGGCAGTATAAACACATGGCTGAATTTGACCCTCAGGCTCACAGTTTGCCAATCCTGGATGGCAGAGCCCTGAAGGCCCAAACTTATTTGGCCTACAGTTCCCCTTAAAAAAAAATTACTCAGTGCCCCCCTGGCAATCTTAAACCGTTTAATGTTTTTTTAAAAACTTTGCATCATTTCAAAAAATATAAAATTTTTAAACAAAAGAGATGACATCTTAAATTTAATAATTTATTGTAAATTTCTGGGTTTTTTCTGCATTCAAATTTTGATGACACAATACTGCATTATGGTAATCATACAGTATCCTACTGTAAACAAATCATTACATGTACACATTCCTTATGCATGCTGAACTTCTGGGCAATGTGTAACATGTCTGGCCTGCCAACATTTGCTTTTTAAGACCTGTAGGCGGACTTGACCACTGATTGGTTACAACTTGCATTTTGTGTGTTTATCTATGACTTTAACTGTTACAAAACAGATGAAACACGTGTGAATGGTTTTGCAAAATTTCCTTATGCTTCCAAAGCTCCCTTATTTTTATTCAACGCCACCCAACTGCATCTGAAAGCCACCACCAGCCCCCTGGATTGTTCCATCGCCCCCCCAGGGAAGGGGATCACCCATTTGGGAACTTCTGCTTCTGGTCCAATCCCCTCATTTACACATGAAAAATCTAGAGCCCAAAGAGAATGTGAGAGCCAGAATCTGAATGCACATCCTCTGACTCCGGATCCAGAGTTCTTACATTCTACTATTGAAGGAAGGAAGGACCATTGACAACGAGGGGATGGAGGGAAGACCTCATGAAAGATACAGCACTAGAGCTGAATCTTGACGAAAGCTTCTAATGAGTAAAAGCAGACTCCGCTCCAGGCATAAGAGGGCTTGTAGAAATGCAGGAAGTGACTTCCAAGTACTGCAAGCAGTTTGGTTACAATGCAGAGTGTATAGAGGGAAATAAATGTATATATAGTAAGGCTAGAAGAGATATTGAAGTCAGCAAATAATATAGAAAAAACAACCCCAAAGAACTAAAAAAATTCCATAAAGGAAAAGCAAAATTAACATTTACCAGCATGATCATAATTCTTTTTTGGTATGTGGTTATGCTTGTCTGCTTATTTACAAGATTAAATCTTAGACTTGTATAAAGGATTTATTTACTTGTACGTAGAAAGTCCTCTTGGATACTATCTACATGGACAAATGGCCAAATCTCTACTAATTAAACCATTTCAAGATGGATATAAATTATTAGATACCTTCAGAACTTCATAAGGCAGTTGGTTCCTTCTAAAATGCCAGAAAATTTTTATAATCACATATATGCACTATGTTAAAATGGTCAATATTCAGCATGTTGAACATCTTGGGCATTTTATTTTTTGTATTGTCTACCTGTGAAAGATCATTACCGGGGAGCAAGTGAACCTGTTGTGCTATTGTTTTAAGACCAAAGAACAGGAGAATATGATAAAAACAAAAAATGGGCTTCCTTCAGGGACCGCTAGGTATTCTGGGAGATACTTGTTATCACTTGGTTAAACCTAAACAAAATCAATGAAACTTATTTTTTTTTTACATAATGATAAAAATTTCAACATAGCATTGGTAACAAATTGTCAATCATTTCCTTTGAATCTCCTCGAATTGTTGTGTTTGTTTTATCCCATTTCTGTGCACTATTTTTCCTTTTATATACTAGTTAAGTAAGTGCTCTGATCTTGGTTCTGCTTTCTTTGCTTTGCATTACATCGTTAAGGTCTTTCCAAATTTCTATTTCCATACCTAGTCACACTGCGGTATTCTACAATAGAGCACAATACATCTGTTGATTGTCCAGCTGTTGAACATGCAGGCTGTTTCTAGTGTTTCTGAAATTATAAATACCATCAGTATTTTGATAATCTAAGGTTCAAGTCTGACCATGACACTCCTCTGCTCCCTAATTTATTCCTCCTTGATGTATATTTTGAGAAGAAAATCAGTGAAGCTATTCCTTGCATCATTTTCCTTAATCTGTTTCTTCCATCTTTATTTTTTTGTTTCTGTGTTTTGAAAGTGAAGTGTCTCCTTTGAAGTAAAGAAAAAGCAACTGACTGGAGTTCTAAGACCAGGGGTTAGATCCCAGTGCTGCTACTCCCTGAGTGTGAGGACCTTAAGGCAAGTCCCTTCCCTTTTCTGGACTCTATCATCTGTAAAATTACAGGTTTGAACCAGATAATCTCTAAGCTCCCTTACCTTCTCTAGCATCCAATGGCTATAGAATGGGATGTTATCTCTAAAGCAAAGAATTACATGACTAAAGTCTAAACATAAAAGATTTAGATTCCAAAATCTTCAGCGCTTCCTCAACTCTCACGTGGACAAAGTGCATCTCAATCCCGTTATAACTTGCTGCCTACAATCACCAACATTACATTACAATTCCAGATATTTCACATGATTCCTTTTCATGTCCTAGATGACTCAGTTAGTTTGGTCTACCGCGCTCCTTGAATCGGCCACTCTACTTTCCATCTCTTTACCAGAGGCTGTCTGGCCCCTGCACCTGAATGTACTTCCTCCTCACTTCTGCCTAGTATAATAACTCATTTCCTTCAAGGGAATATCTTCATATTCTCCAGTAGAATGAGGGGCCAAGACCATTTTCATGAGTCCTTGGGTCCTTCACAACACTAACTAGCACGTAATAGGCACTTAATAAAGGCTTGCTTGCTTCCTGAGTAACACTCTGAGGAGATACTTCCAATAACTGGGTCAAAGGGTACCACTTTCAAAATTTAGTAGCTTACTTAGACTGCTTTCCAAAAAAAATTCACTAATTTATAATTAATTGCTGGGTATCTATTTTGTGTTTATATTTCTGTTATCCTAGAAGATAAAAAATAAAATTCACTCTACACTTTATGCTTTTCTTTCCTCCATTCAAATACAACCAACCATCTCTCTAAAACAATGTTAATTCAAATTATTAAAATCTTGTGGAAAGCTAGCTCAATTTTAAAACTGATTACTCTGCAGAAGTTAAGTCTGTTTTCAAGTGAAATTCAAATGGCACAATTTAAAAGACAAACGTTTCTTTGATGAAGTTCAGCAAAGCACAATAACTAGAAGATAAATGTTACATTTGAATATATTAATGATATGATTATAATTATTGGGTCCCAAAGAGCATCAACTCAACTTTCCCATTAGAGGACATATTATCTATATGATTACCTACTCACTAATGGGCTGCCTGCCAAAGTTAAATGCTTATATCATTTTATGGTGACGATAACAAAATCTCTCTCATAAGGTTGTTAGGATCAAATTATATACTCTATCTAAAGACCTGTGCAGGCCTTAATATATATGTATTGGCTGTTATTTTTTCCCCTTAATTTACCTAGTTTTTACTTTGTGCATGGTTTGGTTAACACTTTTAAGCAATTATGGATCTTACTTAGGAGATTCTTCAACTTGTATCAAACCAACCCACAGAACAAAGTTACAGATTTTATCGAGTTATAATTTTCTATTTAGATTGCTCCTGACTGAGCCATAGCAATACCCTAAACCCATTTTTTTCTCATTTCCCTTTTTGCTATCATAATATTTGTCTTATTTTTCTCCACATGTTTTATTACTTACTATCAATGGAAACATTTTAAGGAATTTCTTCAAATCAATGGGATTTTTAAGGTAACTACATAAAGACACCTTTAGGTTCATATTAAAAGATGCCAATACCATAATAATACTAAAGGACAGTAAAAATAAAAATTAATTATTTGCTTTGTGGTACCCATTACAAAATAAGAACATTAATAGATATATCTTTAAAATGATTGTATTCTAAAAATTTTTCCCTTAATGGAATTTTAATGACCATACTGAAACAATTTTAACATTTCTCTGACTCATTGTTTAAAGTAACAGTTAATTCACCTCTAACAATTTCTTTGTTCACTTTCATCTAATAATAAGTAACTTAGAAGATCATACAGCCTTTCTGAAATTATCATGTCAGTTTCTATAAATCACAAGGGTGCATAATATAGATGAGAATTATGTGCTGTTTCCAAGCCATGCTGCCTGCTCTCTGGCCAACCACCTTATTCTTCTCATCTTCCCTCCCAAAAGAATCCTGGCCTCTCTCATGCAATGCTAGGCTTTGCGACCTCTGATTTATCTTGTTTGCGAATGGACCTCAACAACGCTTGATGCTCCCCTCTAACATGAGCCTGCTCTCCCATCTCCTTTATGTGCTGTCTTCCTCTGTTAGAAAGCGAGCTCCTTGAAGGAAGGGATGTGTATCTTTTTTGTGCTCTAACATTTGTATCTGCAGCATCTGGCCTCACCCATATGACAGGGGCACAGTAACCACTTCATAGCTGACCTGTCACTCTCAGTCATTTACGCTGTGACCTGCACCAAGTATGGACATACTCACTTCTGAGAATCCACGGTATTACTGGCCTCTAAAAACACCTGCGATAAGACCGTGAAGAGAGTCAGGCGCATCTGCGGATCTCTGCTTGGCTGAAGACAAGTTTTAATGATGGGAATGAAGTAATTAAGAGCTTTACCTAATACAGGGCCTGGGAAACAAATTGAAAAATTGTTTTAGTAGCTTGGAAACTTATTTATGTACTCTATATTACCCAGATTTAAATCCAGAAGATGTCATTACAAATTATATTTATTTATGACAGAACTTGCAAAGAAATCTAGAAGACGAATGAATGTTTTCTATGACTTATGTATATAACAGGCTTAAATGGAAAAGGTGATTAAACTTGGAAAAGTTAGAGTACAAGAGTGTTTTTGTCTCCAGATGCTTGAGTATTTTTCCAATAAAAGTAATTGAAAACAATTTAAAACACAATACCGTACTCGTACATTTAATTAAAAGATTTTTTGCTTTCAAACTTTTCTCACTTCCTTCCCCCTTTCTTGTAATAGTATTTTATTTTTTTCCAATTATATATAAAGGCAGGTTTAAACATTAACTTTTATAAGATTTTAAGGTTCTGTTTTTTTCTCCCTCCTTCCTGTACCCACTCAAATATTTTTCTGAAGAACAAATTAATAAGAAATTTTCAAATAATAGCTAAATGATCAACCTAAGTTAACTAGGTTTCTTAATTTACCTACAAGCATCTAAACATTTCTCAAACTTTGATGTAGTGACACTAACACTGATTTAAAATGTTCTAGGCTATTGAGATGCTAAATAATAGTAATGATATTCGCTATCTGGAAATTCATTGTCACAAAATAATTTCTGGTGTCTAAACTTGTACTGCAACAATGCAAAGTAACAAACCATAAAACATTTTGCTTGCTACATGCTGTGCCAATAGTTTTAAGAACAAAAGATTTACTACAATTACAGTGAGTTCAGCTAAACATACTTTTGCTAGTAATGTAATCTATAACCAAGCAAAGCAGTCTTCACTTTCGTCATTTAAAGATTGAAGGTCTCAAAATACTTGAGTCAAAATCCTTGAAAAAGAAAAAACTGAGGCACTAGAAGGGAGTAGCATAATTAAAACAAGATGCTATGTGTAGGAATGAAAAGAAAACGAGAATTATTTTAAAAAGAGTTGTACCAGACGAGCCAAAAATCACAGAGTCAGCACGGATGAATGAAATGTTTGCTCAGAATTTTGATGATTTGTTTTCCTTCAGCAACATACAACAGGCAACATCTAGAAATTCTTCCCTCAGAGGAAGAGAATGGTATCAGATGGTATCACTCTCCAAAAGTTTACTGAAGAATTCATTTATTTATTTATTTATAACCCAAAGTAAAAAAGTGTAATGCATGGAACTAGAGACAAACATGAGTTGCTGTGAATGAGACCTTTCTTTCCCCCTGACATAAAAGAGTCTTTCATTGCCTACCTTATCAGGTTGTTGTAAAAGCAAAGTGCTTTGTAAACCTTAAAGGATTATATAAATATAAGTTATTATTAGGTTTTATTCAAGAATCTTAGTTATTTATGCAAAAAGTTCATTTTTATTTAAAGGTTGCTTTGAACAAATTTTGTGTAATGGAAATAAAATTAAAATTGGACTTTTACTTTTATCCTATGGAATTAAGAAAAAATATTTCAAAAACTGGTTACTAACTGCAAATGTTAAATTATAACTTTAAGTATATTAACTTTAATTTTAAATTGTTTAAAATGACATCATCAAAACTGAAATAAAAATATACTTCATCATATACATGTATAAATGTGCTCTACTTAATTCTGTCCACTGGGGAACAGAGAGATCAAAAAGAATGGGGTCAAAATTCAGACAGGCTGTTGTGGCTCCTTGTATTCAATTACGTAATTGGGTAGTTTACCTAAGCTTTTCATAATCTGTAAAATTGGCAATTAATTCATTAATAGCATCTCCTGTAGATTGCTTACGAAACATTTCAAAACCCTTTGACTAATCACACAAACATTTATTGAGCACCTACTATGTGCCAGACACTGATGAACTCATGATGTTAAATAGAATTAATATAAGCAGGGAAATTATATAAGAAATAAAAAAAATAGAAATAGCTTTTAAAATAAAATTCTATTCCAACATTTAAATAATGTTCTTTTCTACTTACATTTTACTAATAACTCGAAGTGAGAATTCCAGGCTGTAGCTATAAACACAAACCAGTTTTCAACAAAAAAGGCAAAATATCTAGGTAATTACATTTTGTAGATGGGTTGTTTAGAGAGAGCTAGTTGAATTCTGCCATATTTCAACATAACCAGTTATTTGACTGAAATGAACTTTTTTTTTCATATTGGTTTTCTGACACAGAAATGTCCTCTAAGAAGCAAATTCAGAGCCAGCCTTTAGTTAATACTTCCTAAAGAGTAATACTCTAGAAAAGACATTCTGGATCCAGAAATGCATCCTGTGTGGAAACTGGAATCAACTTTTAGAGATAAGAGTATGAAACATGAAATAATGTAAACAGAGAGAAAAATTTAAAAGCAAAGGAATACCAATAGAAAGACAATCATTGGAAGTTTGTTCCTAAGAAACTCTTAAAGTTACTCTTTAAAAGTCTCTGATATATAATCAAGGACCAAACTCCTTCCTAATAAAATAAATTTTACTGTGTTCCTATAATTTCAAACACAGAAATTTAACTTGCTATCCAATAATGATGAAATTTCCATCTTTACCACGTCTAGATTTTAATCATGGCTATTCATCTAGATTTTTCGCTCCAACAGAAAAAGGTATTTAACTCTGTTACATCCTGGGCATAGTTTTTTCTATCTTTATAAGCCTAGGCTCACCTGTTCCCTACATCAGGAATGTCTCCCCTACTTTTTTTTTAATCTCATTTTTGTCTTTTTATACCTCAAACTAGCACATAGAAGGAATTTAATAACTCCCTGCTGACTGTCTGATTGATTCATTTACTCAAGCCTTATAAAGCCTTCAAGGACTGCACCAGATACTAACTACCTCTTCATTTCTACACTACACTTC
This sequence comes from Bettongia penicillata ogilbyi, assembly GCA_023548195.1. NCBI lineage: Eukaryota > Metazoa > Chordata > Mammalia > Diprotodontia > Potoroidae > Bettongia > Bettongia penicillata. Next base: position 6,330,880 of record JAJHZJ010000100.1, read on the forward strand.
GTCTTTATTGAGGCATTGGACATTTAAATGAAAGCTTAATAGATATCATCTTCTATCATATTTTAAAAGTTCCACATTAAGAATTTTCTTTGTCCTGTTCTTTAATTTTAAATTTGGCAGAGACCAGAAGTGGATTTTTACTCTCTCTCCCCCATAATTTCCCCTAAGACTAGAAATGCCTGGAGGGAGGAGGGCTTTGCTGTGGGCTTCCCTTTCTGAATGGCAAAGGCCTTTTCCTCCACCCTTAAGACACACATATGTAACTAATGTTTAATAATGTATAAATTACAAAAACTGCATATCTAATCAATGCTGGAAATATAAGTGAATTCTAATTCTAGCTCTTTCAATAACATATAACTGAACTTCACTGTACTTTATTACGTGCCAATTTTCCTCTCTAAAAAAGAGATTTTCCCAGGCTTCTTTAAATTCTAAATTATTAATTCATATATTGTCCAAAATAACTGATTTTGTTATTATATATACAAATATTTGAATTTTATGTATTCTTTATAGCTAGTATCAATGTTCTCACAAATTCAAAAAGCTGATTGGGAAAATTACTTGTATGAAATAGGGAAGTGAGGAAAGCTTTATGGAGGTTCACAGTTTAAAAGAAGATAAAATTTTAATTAAATCTGACACATTTAAAAAAATTCAAGTACATATATGCATTATATATATGACATGCAAAAAAGCTATGTCATGCCATTTGATGACATCAGAGAGTTCTAAACTTTGGAGTGTTTACTTTAAATATGCAAAGAAAATACCATAAAAATAGCATGTATTTCCGGGAAAAGTTTCAAAAATTTCAGCCCTGAATTATAACAGAACAGTTAATTAGGGTGACAGAGAAAAACATTCCTACAACTACCTACTTACATATAAAATTTAGTGGACTGATAAACTCAGTTTTGTTGGGGATGCTAAGTTAGGCAGATGTTGAAGATAATACTTAAAGAAATAAGGTAAAAGACTGTCATATTCTCAAGGTATAACATTAGAAACATATACCTAAGGCATATATAACGATAGAAAAATACATTAAATTTATTGCATTCTTCATCCTTTTCAGATTACAGAAACAAAACTTCAGCATGAAACAGCTGACATTTTTAAAGGACCAAATCACACACTTCCATCAGACAAAATGCTTAGATAATCATCACAAGCAAAAAGGACAAGTTTGCTTTTTTCTTGAGAAATTAAAAAATGATAAACAGAATTAATATAAATCATGCCTATGAAGTTAATAAAATGTAAGAGAAAAACTTTCCTTAATAGTGATAATAATTTAAAGTGTTTCTTGACATCTTACATCTTACCTACGTACAATAAACTATTTCAAGGGGGAGGAAGACTTACCTGACTGAGTGACAACTACTTCAAACTGTAGTAGTTCGACTGAATGACAGTTCCAATCCTGATGTGATAAAGTGAGCCATTCCATAAGATGGTCCATATGCTGCTGATAGAGACCTAGGGTGCCATCACACTTCTGCATCAGAGCTAACAAGTTCATTGTCTCCTGAACCTATTAAATATAAAAGCTTGGAGTAGTCCCAGTTTTTAAAACCAGGGAATATTCTAGTGGAGTCACATCTTTATTAAACATGTGACAGTGTTTTACATTTATACCAATTACATTATATTACATTTACACAAAAAACTAGTAAGAGCAAAGGATTGTGCTGGAAGGGCCATCAAGACTAACTCCTTCATTTAACAAATGTGGAAACAGAAGCCCAGAGAAGTTAACTGATTTGATCATAGTCACACAGCTATTAAGTGTCTGAGGAAGGATTTAAACCTAGGTCTTTCCAACATTAAGTCCTGTGCCCTATTCACTACACCATGCAACTTCTTAGGAATAATCATATTCTGCCACTACTAGACAAACACCCCCAATAGTGTCATTGACAGAAACGCCTCATATACACCAAAATATTTACAGCAACACTTTTTTGTGGTAATAAAGAACTGGAAACAAAGCAGGTGTCCACTGACTGGTGAATGGCTAACCACATTTTTGAACATATATGTAGCAGAATATTACTGCATTGTAAGAAATAACAGCAACAAAAGAAACTACTATGATGGCTAAAGAAGCATGGAAAGACTTACATGAACAGATGCAACGAGGCAAGCAGAGCCAAGAAAACAATGTATACAATGACTATAACAATGCAAATGGAAAGACCCACCACCACAAAAAGCTAAAAATGTAAGCTGCAAAATTACAAAGAACAAGTTTGACTTCAAAGAAGACATAGGTGAAGACACCTTCTCCCCATTCCTCTGCAGAGATGGGAGGTCCATAGGTGCGTAACATGGCACAATTTTTCTGAAGTACTGATTGAATTTGCTGATTTTTTTTTCTTCCCCCCATCTTTTTTTTTTTTTAAAGACAGTGCTTTGTTATATGGAATGGAATTCTGGGATGTAGGGTAGAGGAATGAATACACAGGGAAATTTAAGTGATGAAAAACAAGTAATATCAATAAAAATTTATTTTAAAAGGGAACAGTCACCCTCAATATTTTTTTAAAATGGTTATATGTTCATCTTAGATTGTTACAGTTCTAAAGTGATCAGGATTTTGGCCAAAAGGGCTATCTGAAGAGGAGGCAGACCACTCAATTCTCACACATATATGAGAGCAAAACCATGAAGTCCTCACCAGATCAAAAAATAGTCAAGAAATTTATTAAGAAACTATAGTAAGTGACTTCTTCCACCTGAGAACTATACCAGAAGTCAGTTAGCAGTCCAGTGATGGACACAAATCAAGTGCCAACATGAACAGAGATGGGAAATAAGTAGACTGCAAAGGCAGTGTCCAGATGGTGCGAGAGTGGAATGATCCTCTGAGAAAGCCCAGGTTGGGGACATGAGAAGTTCAAGGGGCACAACAGCACAGGGATCAACCACCAATGTGGTGCCAGGGTGCTCAGACTCAGGTGCCCTAAGGTCCCCAGAGGAAGCAATGACTTGATCCTTCTGAACCTCCAAGAATGGGCAGATGGAGGTCAGCAGAGGAACCTAGGGAATTCAGAGTAAAACCAAGCAGAGTCAATCACCTCACTTGGTAACAGGGGAAAGAGCCTAGCTCTGGAAAAAAAAAAACAAACCCAAGTCAGGAACTAATGCTGGAGAAATGAGTAAATCAAAGACCAGTGTAAAACATTATCACAAATACCATCACCAAGAGAAAAAACAAGTAAATCCACAACTGCAAGCACAGAATCAAAAGAAAAAATGGATTTTTCACAAGGACTACACGAATATCTAAAAGAAATTAAGAGACAAAAAATGAAATGATCTCTGGAGGAAAGAACACAAAAGAGAATAAACAGCTTAAAAAAGAAAGTGGCAAACCTTACCTATGAAATAAACTCCCTGAAAAGCAGGATAGACCAAATAAAAATCAATGACTTCATGAGATAGCAAGAAGTATTAGAAGAAAATTAAAAGATAGGAAAAAAATGTTAAAAACAATTGACCTACAGAGCAAGTCAAAGAGAGATCATTTAAAAACCACTGAACTCCCTGAAAAATTATGAAAAGAAAAAAAATTTAAGAATAAACAAAAATCGCTTAGATCTATTCAACCAGAGGGTGAAATAAAGATAAGAAGAATCCACCAATTACTCCCTAGAAGGAACCCCAAAAGGAAAGGTTCCAGGAATACCAGAGCCAAAATTCAAATATCAAAGAAAAACTACTGCAAACATCCAGAAAGAAGCAGTTCAAGTGCCAAGTCACTACATGTAGGTTCACATAAACCCTGGCAGCTTCTACTATAAATAAGAAATCTTGGAATTAATATTCCAAAAGGAAAACGATACCAGCTTACAATGAAGAATAACTCACTAGGTAAGGTTGAATAAAATCCAACAGGAGAAAAAAATGTGGATTTTTAATGGACTAGAGGACTTTCAAGCATTTCTCATGAGAAGACCAAACTTGAGCAGGAATTTTAGAATATAAACACAAGAGAATGCTAAATTTATTTGAGTAACTGGAAAAAACTGTATAATGATTTAATGCTAATATTCTTAAAGTGAAAGTAGAAATGTATTCCCCTTCAGAATCTTGATGTCTTTGAAGGGTACTGAGGCATTAAATAAGAAAACTTATTTTCCAGGTCCTGGGTGGCGGATTGGTTCTCTTTTGAGGGAAAAAAGAAGGGATGGTAGTAGAAATAAAGATAAAAGGGATGGAACTTGGTATTTCTCATAACTGGGATGTGTGAAAAGAGGATATAAATATGGAAGAAAGAGTGTGGAAAGCAGGCATCAGATGGATTTCACCTTTATTTGAAAGGGACAAAAGGGAGTTGAACACACACAAACTCACACAAATAGTCTGGGCTAGAAATACACCAAACTAAACAGAGAAACAAGCAGGGATAGGTGAGAATGTAGATTAAGAGGAAGCATAATAGTGGGGAGGGAATGGTCACAAGGAAAACAAACTTCTTGATCCTGAAGGAGAGATTACAAGGGGGTGGGGGAGGCCGATTAAAATTTAAGCATGTGCTTTAGATTGCCACTTAGACCACCGGGGAATGGCCAAACAAACTGTGGTAAGAATATTATTCACCAGAAGAAATGATGAAAGAGACAATTTCAGAGAATCCTGGGTAGTGCATAAACTGACACAGACTGAAAAGAGCAGAGCCAGAACAATATACACAAGGACAGTGACAGACATCACCTTTGAGAAACTCAAGAACTCTGATGAAGGCAACAAGCAACCATATGTTCAGAGGACCCACAGTGAAGCATGACACTTACCTCTTGACAGAGGCGATGACATAAGGAGTGGAAAGACGTAGCTATTTGGGGACATGGCCAGTGTGGGGATTCGGTTTCCTTGACTATGCTTATTGGTTGCAAGAGATTTTTTTTCTTTCCCTGAGTTAACTGGAGAGTAGGGAAAGAGATAAACCAACAATAGTGATGCCAAAAAAGGAGGCCACTGATACATTTTTGATATGCATAGAAAAGAAAGAGAGAAGTTCAAGAGGAAGCGCAGACAGCGGGAGAGTTTCAGTTCAGTAGTTTCAGTTGTGCTGGGACTTCTCATGACCCCCTTTTCAGTGTGATTTGTTTTCCTTTTCCAGCTTATTTTACAGATGAGCAAAGTGAGGCAGACAGGTGAAGTGCCTTGCCCATGATCACACAGCTAGGAAGCATCTGAGGACAGATTTGAATTGAGGTCTTCCCGATTCCATCCATTGTACCAGCTGCCTGAACGCATGCAATGTGTCATATACTTTTAAAAAAGCACGTGGTAGGAATGTAGGTTCAGTGTCATAAGAAAAAATGCTTTTGCTGTTGTTTATATGAGAATAAAAAAATGCAAAAATAGCAATTCTACACAAATCCAAAGTATTTTAGGGGAAGGTATTGTATCATGCAGCATTTTTACTAGGAATTTGTAACACAGAACTACCAGAAGAAAACTCATTTTTGAAGGATGTGGGCACAAACCTCTCTTCCTCCCACCGCCAAAAAACTTTCAAACCAAACAACCCATCACAGATTCAGACATTCAAAGAGAGGGAAAACCATATTTTAAAAATTCTTCATGAGTAACATTAAACAACAGATTCACCAAAGTGATTTTCTCCCCCTTTGTTTAGCTCTTTCACCTCTTCCTGGACTCTACAGTGAAAAGGATTTCAGAGAGCTTCTACAGCTGGGGGCAATGCATTAACAATGTCCAACTGATAAAGTAGGCCTCCTTTTAACTTGTACCTTTTCCTCAGGGTTTAAAAATATTAGGAAGTATTCAAGTCACCCTCGTGGTAACTCCTTGGTGGCCTCACCTGGTCTGTTTTTCAAAACCTGCTTGGTAATTTGATGGCTGTTCAACTTCCTTCTCTGTTGCTTCTAGGCATCATATATTTCCAGGGCCTATCTTTTGCCAGTATTTATGGCCCTATCAGTGACAACCTGTCTCCTAAGACATATACCCTTTAAGAAGGTTGTTTGTAAAAACAGAAATGAAACTAAGTTTAAACAGGTAAGAGAATGCAATGAGATTCCTAAAATACAAAGTTCCAAGCCGGGCACGGTAGGTCATATAAATTCTATGGGAAGGTCTCACTTTGTCATGTTAATAGCACAACAACTCGGTTTTAAGAGAAAAGTTGCCTAAGGTCAGTCAGGAAATAGAGAAAAACATCAGGGAAAAACATGCTTTTCAGTTTGAAATCAGCATAAGATTAAAACAGGGAAGATGACAACTCGTTCCAGTAAATCCTTCTGATTCTGACACAACTGAAAGTCTGGAGGAAGTTCAGAGGTCAGTGTGTATGCTTGTGTATGTGTATGTATGTGTGTACGTGTGTATGTGTGTGTGTGTGGTGTGTGTGTGTGCGTGTGTCTATACGTATCTATGCACAAACATAAACAATGGAGAAAAAAACATTTTGTAAAACTGGCTCACAATTGAGGGAAGAAAAAAATATAAATGTACAGAATAAAGTTCATAGCAGCTTTTTTGCATGCTTCTTTTGCAAAAGACTCCAAAATTAAGACTCCAATTTAATTTTGTCTTCACTCTTAGCTACTAAAATAAATTGGCAGTTGGAGGCTATATAAAAATCTACATATACCCTAAGGCCACATCGTGAGTGACTCATTCCAAATGTTCTAAATTCTTCAATCTTTGCTAGTCAGTTTGAGTCATGTGTGCCTGAGGCTTGAAACTCAAGATTAGGAAAGATTTACAGAAGATAGTTCCATTTCATTTGGAGAAATAATCATCTTTCTAGTAGTAAGCTTCATCTTGTCAAGAGGCAACGAAGGGAGTTCTCAATTAAACTTACCTTTTCACGAAGGCCTGCGGCACCTGAGACGGCCATGACTGTCACCAAAACTTCCATGAGCTGCAAACTTGATTCTCTGCAATCTTCCTGACCCACCTGGAGTAACGCTTGTACACAACAAAGCAACTGCTCCATGTAATGGCTCTATAAAAAGTGGGCAAGCAATAAAATTAGGCATTTAAAAATCACGTATGACAGCATAGGTTAGGCAATATGATCTTGAATAAGTCATAATCAGTCTGAATGATTCCTTATCAGTTAAAATAAGGAAATTATATAATATCAGTTGAGAATGTCACTTTCCAGCTTAAAATTCTGTGACTTTATTATTATTATAGTGGTTCAATAAATGCTTCTGATTGAAGGAGGACAGCACAGAGGAGTGGGGAAAAATTGGATTCTAAGTTTCAATTTTTTCACTAACTAGCTTTTTAGCTTTGGGTGAATTATTGAAGTTTATTAAGGACTAGTTTTTTCCTTCATAAAATGAAACTAGATAATATGAACCTGCTCTAGAATTCTATCCTAAAAATCTTAGTAACTGCTAAATACATAATACTTTAAGGTACAAAAACTGCTTTAATTATATATGATCTCATTTGACTTGGTCCTCCCAAAAATGCTATGAAGTAGGTGCTATAATACACCCAGATAAGGAAACTGAGGCTGACTGAAGGTATCTTTGCCATAAGTCACATGGCTAGCAGATATCTGAAGCAGGAATTAGGCTTAGGTGTTCTTGACTCTGTATCTGACATTCTATCTACTGTTATTTATCTGCCTTCAAAATAACTATAATAATCATGGGGACTACATTAAAAAATCCCGGACAGCACAAAATTATTTGCTTTGCCCATTTCCCTCCATGAAAGCATGCTGCATTATGCAGGAATAAATCAATACTGACAGCCCACATTAAATCAGTGCTGTACAAAGTAACAAGGCCAGGACCTGGATGGAACATCAATCTTAAACAACCTACAAAGCAGACCTGTGATGGAATAAGGAACGTTGAGGCTAGCTGCAGGTTTGGATCTGGAATTACTAGACCTAGACCTGGAAACGCTGAAGACCTGAGCTAAAATGTGCCCATGTTTTTGTTCTCTACTTTAAGTTTTATTTTCCCCTTTTTCTTTGAATTATTATTTGCCCACAAGCACCTTGCCTAATTTTCTTTCATCTGACAATAATGCTTTCAGGTTCTGACATATATAAAACTGTTGGGCTTACTTGAATGGCTATCAAATTACAAATTGAGAGGAATTAAATCTAGTTTTTAAAAAAGTAGATGCTATTGTTGGCTTTAGTTACAACACCTATGAGGACTTATGAACTATACATACTTTATGCCTATTATAATATATATGTATAGGCATAAAAACACAAAGACAAGTGAGCTTTTCATAGGGTGAACATCATCATTTGAAAATGAAAAAAGATCCAAAAATATCTCTTGGGTGAAAGCAATTATATATTCTTAAATATCAGTTTTTATTAGTTGTAATAATAAAGTTTTAATCAGTGAATTTTCAATGTCTTTTGAAAAAATCATAGCAGCAATACCATTCTATTTGTGTATCAATTAAGCGAGACATTTGGAATTGTCTCTACGTACAAAGGAGATTTGTGTAGTAATGGTAAATGTTAAAAAAAAAACCCACCATTGTTTTCCTTTAGTTAAACTGGAATAAATGTTTATGTTATCATACAATTTCCTTATTTCACTTACCTGTCCACAAACAAACAAAGAAAAGGAGATCCAGTTCCTTTCTTTTAGTTAAGTCCCAGGTGCAGAACTTGGCTCCAGACCCCTGGGAAAGTGCCTTCTACTACACTTATACTTACAGCCAACAATAAAGGAGGTCTCAGACTGGGTCCTCCATTTAAAATGTATCTCTATGAATTACTAAGGGTTTGTTTTTATATATGAACTTCTTTTTTCAATTTTCTACAAAAAGCTCTTGTTCACTTACATGAAATAAATTAACTTTCTGGTAGCAATATTTTCCTTTAAAAAAAAATTCTCATTACAGAATGTCTTTGGTCTAGTTTTGAAACAGAACTGATTGGGGCGAAACTATTACAGGGCATGTGAACAGTCTTGTTTTTCCATGCAAAATGTTAAATCTCATTTTAAATGGATTAGACACTTATGTCCATATTTAGAAATGTCTTGTCTCCTTAATACTCCTTGTGAGTATCTGAGTTTCAAAAACTTACGTGCATAATTAAGAGATGAAATTAAAGCTCTGAAGAGCCAACTTTTAAAAAATAGAAAGAATGAGAAAGGGGACTTCATGTTAAAAAAAAATGCTCTGTTTTTTAGTGGACAAACTATTAGATTTGAAGACAGAACATATGTTCTGACCTTGAAGATTATAATTTCTGATTAAATTTTGGAGACACCAACATGATACAGAAAGTATATTTTTCCTGATAAAAAGTTTTTAATGCAAGGTATTTTTTTTTGACACTTCTGAGATTTCTAAATCGCATATTTTCCAGAACATTTTAGAAAGGGCAAGAATTTGCTGTTCTTAAATGCAGACAAGAGAATCAAAGGATTAAAAATAAACAAAAAGACAACCCACAAATAATAGCAAAGCAAGATCATATGATCTACCTGAGCACTACTTAGACTATGTTCAGGACAAGCTATCTTAGAAAAGATGAAAAATTAATGATTCATGCTATTGCATTACATGGCTGAAATAGATTCTTTTCATGTTTAACAAAAATCATTAAATGTACTCCAGATTTGATGACCATTACATAACGAAAAAGTCAGTAAGCATTTCTTAGTTATGGTTACCTTGCATTATTTAATGACTCCTTTTTATCCAAGAGTCTGTCAACAAAGTCTCAAAACGACACTGGATTTCTAATCAGGCACAAATGCTAAATTCTTATGGCATATGGCACACAGTCTTACCACATAGTGGAAAAACTGGCAAGTCATTCGCTCAATTGACAAGATCGAGTCATATTACAAAACTGATCCTAAGCACAGATTTTCAGGTATTGGATTCACAATAACTAAATACAAACTTTATAATAACTCGTTAATTTGTCAGGCTTGCTCATTTTAAACACTTCATTAGGGTGGCATACTAATTTGGATAATGAAATAATGTAAAAGTGGTACTTGGTTAATTTACATTAAATACAGTTTGGAGTGACTAGGTAACAGGCAAAGATTTGTTATTTAATCTTACAGTAGTGGTTCAAATAAGAATTTAGTTATGGCTATGTGCTGTATATGTAATTTTGAGTATGCTCAGATTTTGGAGGTATAAGTTTCTTTACCTGTACAATGTGAATAAGAAAGTAAGTTCTTAACTTTTTCACATAGATGTCGTAGAGATAAAGGAGTTGCTCCCTGAGGGCAGAGACTGTTTCATTTTTATCTCTGGATCCCAGTGACTGCTACAGTGACTTAACCATGAAAAGTTACTTAATACATGTTAATGCATGTTAATAATAAATCATGAATCACCCTCACCCAGTGTCTCACAGGAGAAAGGCAGGTGGATCCTCTGGTTTTGCAGGATATGTCAGCAGAACACAATGTCTGGAAGGTTATGGACTCTCATTTGAATGCTAGATGAAGACGCTTCCCACCAAAAAGCTGGCTACCATTTGAAGAGCTTTTGGGACACAGCAATTCATACTATGCGGACAGTCTTCAATTTGAATCACAAAGATTTCTAATCAGAAGGAACCTTAGAGGTCATTTAGTTCAAACCCCTTTATTTCACGGACAGGGAAACTAAAGTGTAGGGATGTGAAAGATAATGCCCATAATAACAGAGAGTAATGGAGTGAGGATTCAAACCCATATTTTCTGATTTCAAATTCAGGCTTCTTTCCACTTGCATCATACCAAAAGTTACAGGAAGATAGGATTAGATTTTATGCTGAAGTAATCAGTATAAAATTAGGATAGATTTTATATTGATAAAGTCACAGAACTTATAAGGATAGCTGATATTTTAATAATACTTTATATTTTTTTAAAAAGCTTTCTCCATAACAATTTGGTAAGATGAGTGGTACAAGGATTATTATTGCCTTTATGCATGCTGTCTTGGGATGGGCAGAGGAGAGAGATGGGGAGAAAATTTGGAACTCAAAATCTTGTGGAAGGGAATGTTGAAAACCAAAAATAAATAAATAAAGAATTATTATTCCCTTTAACAGGTGCATAGAATGAGTTGTAGAGAAGTAAAGTGATTTGTCTATGATCACTGGCTGATACTTGTCCAACTCACAAATTCAAAACCAAACCTGACTCCAAATCCGTTATTCTTTCTAGGACGCCACATTGTCTCTGGTGAAAAAGCAGGCTGATGTCAATGAAAAGCTCACTAATACCAGAGAACTGATGGCCCGATGTAGATCCAGTGTCAGTGCCAAAGTATTCCAATAATCATATTTAGATATTGATAAAATGTACAGCAATGCCACCAAACACTTCTTGCCACATGCTTAACTCTGACATTTTCCCATTTCCCACCATTTTGTACATATTCTTACATTTTCAGATCCTTGACAAATTTGTGTCTGTGCCAAGTAGCTAGCAATGTTGTTCAGATGAGGTTTAAGGGATTGCCTTGAACAGCCTCTGGTAACTGCAGCCAGGACCATAAGACAAGAAGGACGAAGTGATTTTTTCAGCGCTGGCAAGATTAACTTCAGAAACACCTCAGGGTCGACAAATGCTCCAACCAACTCTGCTGATTTTATACACTGTCAGAGAAACCAAATATGTGAAAATGAACAGGATTATTCTGAAAACACAAAGAGCAAACAATTTATCCGAGGGTTTTCCTTCCCTACTCTTGACTGAATCCTGTCCGCTGTAACCCTGCATATCTGGACGCGCCAGCATTACCTTGGAGTTGTTGCACTCATCAGGTATTGACAAGCACATGTGCAAAAATCTACTTGGCCCTTAAATGTAAAGCTCAGAAGATGAACGCCTTCCCTCAAGGTCAGATAATTTTTATGAAAAACGCTTAATTCATAGCAATAAAGGACATATTTTTTAGGGCGGTATAAATCTAAACTGTGTGTCCTAGGTTTAATGTTTGCTTTTCTTCCTCCCTTTAACCTTCAAAGTAACTTGAGAATGACCAGAAACATCTTATTCATGTAATCACCTGATTTTTATTCCATCTTCATACCACTGTCAAGATAGCTTTTGAATTAGAATTCCAAATAAAATGATGAAACACAAGATGAAACATATGGCCTCTGGGTAAGCATAACTGAGATTAAAAATTAAAAACTAAGAATCAGTCTTGTAGTAGTTTTCTGCTATGCCCTTTGGGAGGCCTCTGTTCACTTGCTTCATATGCCCATTCTTTCAACTAGCCCAGAATGATGCAGATCGAACTCCTTTCCAAGTGGAAAAGAAAACTGTGTAACCTAAGAGTTACGATCTATGCCTCACCGAACACCAAAAGCATTCCCAGTCCTTTAGAGAAAAATTACACCAGTGGTTCTGGAAGACTAAAGGAGACCAATATTCTTTAGCAGAAAAGCAGATAACGACACCAGAGAAGAAATAAAAATACCCACATAGAATAAATAATTCAGAAGATGGGGATCATCTATCAGATTTTTACAGGAGAAGAAAAAGAGTGGATGCAAAAAAAATATACTCTCAGAGAAAGTTAACTATCCCGCCAGAAAAAAGAAGGAAGAGCTGCATCTTCTTTGCAGAATCATCCTATCATAGATGCCAAGCACACTAATGGGGAGGGGGGTGTTCCTCGAGCATCTGTCCTGGTACCTCTTCCCTTCTTTTTCTATAACCTCCCTTTCCTCATCAGCACCCATGGGTTCAATTCCTCCTCTCTACGAAGACAATCTCAGATCTATCAATCCCTAGTCTTCATCTTTAGTTCCAGTCTGCACGAATAATTACACGGTAGACATTTCAAACTGGACATCCTTTAAGCATCTGAAACTCTTCATGTCCAAAACAAAGCTTCTTATCTTTTCCTCCTCAAACCCATCTCTCTTCTGAACATCCTAATGACTATCCAGGGCACCATTACAACTTTGGTGTCATCCTTGACTCTTCATTCTTACTTCCCATATCCAATTAGCTACTGAGTCTTAATATCTTTCATCTCCAAATATCTCTCATTTATTATGTCCTTTTTTCACTACTCAGAAAACCATCACCCTAGTTTTAGGCCTTTGTTATCTTTCAAATGGACTATCTCACCGCAGTAAGCCTTAGATGCTCCCCTTCATTCATGCCTCTCCTCCCTCTGCTCCATCCTTCATATGGCTGTCTAACTAGAATTTAAAGTTCTTCACAGCCTGGCACCATCCTTCCTTTCCAGTCTTCTTACACATTACTCCATGTACCTATGACCAGCCACACTGGCCTACTTGTTACTCACTTGTGACAATCTATCTTCCATCTACATGCCTTTGCACTAGATGTCCCCCAAGTCTGGAATGTTTTCATGGCTTGCTTAAATCCCTAATTTCCTTCAAGACTCAGCTCCGGGGCTTCCTTCTGCATGAGACTTTTCCTGTTCCTCTTCTGTTGGCATCTTCTCCTCCTCCAAGATTACCTGCATTTGCTCTATGTGTTTTACTTCCCTACAGATGTGTCACGTACATGCCTACATATGTACACGTTGTTTCTGCTGCTAGACTACAAGGTACTTGAGGCTGCAAACTGGTCTGCTTTTGTTTTTAATCATTACCTCCTAGCCCAACAATGGGCATATATTAAGCTCTTAATAAATACACGAGGATAATCAAACCCATGGGATCTGATGAGGTTACCAAGAGAAAAAGAGTAGGGACAGAAAAGAGCCTAAGAAGAAAAAGAAGGGCCTAAGATAAAGCTTTACAGAATACCCATAGTTAAGAGGCATGATAGGGATGATAACAAAGAGAAGGCAGAGCCCAGATGGTAGAGTAGTAGGCCACAGTACAGCTGCACTCACTTCCACAAAATTCCTCCAAAGAGACCTAGAAAATGCACCAGATCAAATTCTGATGTGAAAATTCTCAAAAAGTTACATTTTTCCAGACCAGGATGTAGTCAGACAAGGAACAAAGTGGCACGGGGAGTTCTCCATTGCCCAGGAAGAGGCTGTGCAATGTGGTGTTATATCAGGCACCACTAGGCCCACAATGGGGGACCACAGTGGGGACAGGTACCACCTAGCAGTTTTGTTGCCCACTAACCTAGTTTCCAGTCAAAGATGGAGGGAAGCCTGAGAAGGGGACTCAGTAACAAAGAAATAGAAACTGAAGGGCCATCCATCAATTGAGGAATGGCTGAACAAGTTGTGGTATATGCTGTGATGGAACACTATTGTGCTGAAGTGAAGAGCTGGATGGTTTCAGAAAAATCTGGGAAGACATACAAAGTGATACAAAGTGGAGTGAGCATTATCAAGGAAACATTGTACATGGTAACTGCAATATTGGAATGACAACCAGATATGAAAAACGTAGCCACTCCGACCAAGACGATCATCTACAATAATTCCAAAAGATCTGTGATGAAAAATGCTATCCACCTCGGGACTTGATGATCTCTGGATGCAGACTCTGAATGCAGACTCCAAATGCAGGTGGAAGCATGCTCTTTTTTTTTTTTTGCAACATGACTGATCTGTAGATGTTTTGCATTACTTCACACATATAACTTATCATGTTACCTGCTTTCTCAGTGGGTGGGGGAAAGGCAGGAAGGAGAGAATTTGGAACCAAAAAGATCATTTTAAATGACATGAATGAATGACTAGATAGACAGATAAAAGGAGACTTAGGCACAGGATAATGTTACTGGGTAGAGAGATCATGGGCTCTGTACTGAGCAAGAAGGAAGTTTTGGGTATGGTTCAGACCCTAGGAGCACAGCAGAATCTCTGTTCCAAGATCTAGTCCAGCTGAGGAATAACCAGGACAGAAATCTCAGACGCAAGGGAAGCCTATGACTCTGTCCCTCTCTAAATCAGTAGAGTTTTCCAGCTGACTGGAAGAGGTGGAGTCCAGCAGCAATAATATACTATTGCTCAGACCAAACTCCAAATTAGGAACCTGCAGAACTAAAACCAGAGGGGCAGCAGACTTGATTCTGGATGTGACTCCTTTGGGAGCACTGAAATCTTGCAGGCTCCCAATTTGTTCCTGAGACCCTGGAATAACATAGCACTCAATACACATCTCAAAAAAGCACCAACAGGACCAGTCCAAACTCTCCCTCCCATATAGCAGAGCTCAGTTCTAACATCAAGTCTAAAGTCAGGAAGTAGGTTGGAAGAAGACATAAAGAGAACTGTTATGGTGGCAAGGAAGCTCAAGACACAAATCCACAGGAGAATGACTCCAAAACGTCTACGGGTAAAGAAAGTCTCAGGAAAAACATAGCTTGAGAGCAAACTCCACTACAATTTTCAGAGAAGATGAAACAAGAAATGGAGAATTAATAAAATGGTTTTATAGATGGAATGAGAACCCTCAAGTAACAAAACTGGAAAAGAAATGAGAACTATGGAAGAAAGACTTGAATAGGGGAACTATCAGCTTGGTTCAAACAAGGAGTATAAAAACTTGCTCAAGCAACAAACTCCCTGAAAACTGAAATGAACCAAATGACTACACAAGATGTCAAGAAATATTAAAAATAAAGACAATATAAGACATTGTAGCAAAAACAACTGATCTGAAAAGAAAAGATCAAGGAGAAAAAAATTAAGAATCACTGACAAAAAAAAGTTTAGATATTATAGTTCTAGAAATCTTGAAAGAAAACTGTCCAGATCTCTTAGAACTAGAAGGCAAAATGGAAATAAAAAGAATATAACAATCTTCTCCTGAAAAAGAAACTCCAAAATGAAAACTTCCAGGAATAACATCATAACCAAAATCCAGAGCTAAAAGGTCAAATAAAAAATTAAGTACTGCAAGTAGCTAGAAAGTTAGTCCTAAGGAAAACAAATCAATTACAAACATACAAAAATATTTATAGCTCTTTTTGAGGTGGCAACGAAAGGAAATCTGAGGAGGTGTCCATTGCAAATGGATGAACAAGTTGTGGCACGTAAATGTGATGGAACAATACCCTTCGGTAAGAAATGATGAAGGAGGTTTCTGAGAACTTGGGAAGCCTTTTATGGACTGATGCATACTGAAGTGAACCAAAGCAGAAGAAAAATTTTTTATAATGACAATAGAGAAAAAGAAAAAAACCTTTAAAAGAATTAGGAACTCTTATCAGTATAATGACCAACCACTATTCCAGGGGACTAATGATAAAACGTGCAATCTGCTTCTTAACAGAGAAGCGAAGGCCTCAGAATGAAGGAGATGTTTTCTGGACGTGGCCAATGGGGACATTCATTCTGACTACATGTGTTTGTCATGGGTTTTATTTTCTTTTCTTCTCAGCTGGGGGTAGAAGTGTGAGAAGGTGGTTTCTGCTGAAGGAAAAATAAGAGCGTCAAATGAATCAGAGAGGTCAAAATGAATGAAGACTGAGAAGAGATGACTTGATCTGGAGATTAAAAGGTAACTTTGGAAAGTGCAGTTTCACTTGAATGATGAGCTCAGAAGCTAAACTATAAAGGTCTGACTGAAGAATGAGAGTTTGGAAGCATGGTAGGGCCTAGGGAAGGTGATTTTATTTTTCAAGGATTAGGAGACCTAGAAAAAGAACAAATAGGGAGAGGCTAAATATTAGAATGGGGAGAAAGGATAACTGAGAAGGTAATCTGTTGGAATATGAGGTCAAAAATACACATCAAGAGGCTGGCCTTATTAAATGATCTACTGTATTGTCAGAGACTGGAAGAAAGGAGAGAGGCAGGGATCGTGTCAAGGGATTAGGAGACAGAGAAGGGGAGTAGAGGAAGCCCCTGACAAATAGCTTCAATTTTCTCAGCAGAGTACAAGGCAAGGCTCTCAGCTGGCAGCGTGCAAAGGCGGAAGCCTTGACGACCTCCTTTAACAGGCTTATTTTCCATTATTCCCCTTCTTGTATTTTTCATGCCAGTTAAACTATACTGCTGTTCTCTAAAGTTGGTAGACCATTTGCTGCCTTCATGCCCTTGCATAAGTCATCAAGGGTATGTAGACTATGCTCTATCATTTCCACCTTTCTTAATCCTTTTTCTCTGTCATGGTTTGACCCTGTCTCTATTACAGAGACCTGAGCTCTATTACAGAACTCAGCTGAAAATATTCTCTCTCTCCTCAAATTTTCCTCAAGCAGCTTGTCTGGTTCTCTACCTTGACCCCATCATACATATATACACACACAAGTTATATCCCTTACTCCAAATGGGTAAATGACTGAGACATAGAGATAATCCTTTGTCATTTATTTTATTCATTTATAAATATTATTCTGAGATGAGGTCCACAGAGTCTTTACCAGACTACCAACAGAGTCCATGATACAAAAAAGAGGTTAAGAATCCTTGTTCTAGGTTGTTTAACCTTCCATGGTTAGCAAGACAGCATTTGAGCTGTCTACTGACCATCCTTCATTCTTGCTTCGTAACTAGTCCAAATTTTTTCTGATACATTTTCTTAATGACACAACTGCAGTCTATTTATACCTACCATTGTGGAGATTATGGTGTCATATAATGAAAATTTAATGTATAATTTATTTTTAATATAATACAGATGGAATGAATATCATTCTTTCCTACGTTATTAAGTGTAATCTTTCTTAAGGATGAGGAAAGAAAAGCATTTAGAAACTCTGGAGTTCTCCTTAGTGGAAAATTTTTAGAAAGACAAAATAGCTGTATTCCAAATTACTCTGAATTACATAAAAATTTGAAATCAATTGAAAAATGCTACTTTGAAGATAGGTACTCACATGAGTATGAAATATGCATTCATTGATATATATTACAGATGAAGTAAAATCAAATATTTTCAATTTAATTACAATTATTCTTTATACATGAAGATGATGTTGTTAATTCCTTATTTGAGGATAGGAACTACTTTTTTGGCCTCTTTTTGCCCTCTGCACATGGCATAATACTTGGCACATTTAACTTGGCATTTAACAAACGTTTACTGACTGACGAAAAGTCAGCACTGCATAATTTTATGCTATCAGTATATCCAATGTTTTAAGATTTCTTTTTCTCCCTGTAGCCAATAGATTTGTACTGATTCGTTTACAGTGTACTGCTGCTGTTTTTCAAATATCAGTCGCACAAATCTGTAAGCATTTCGCCAGAGTCAGACACTAACTCTCTATGAGCAGAGGAAAACCAACTGGTCCACACATGGCTGAATCCCCACCAGCACAGTCTTCTAAGGAACGGAGCTCACTGGTTCTAGACATTCACTACAAGGTCAGAAACCCCACTAGAGATCATGCAGTATCAGCATGTATGACAGATAAACTGCAGTCAATAATATAAGCTCCAGTTTTTATAAGCTTTACTATATGCCCAAATTTTCAACACTATTATAGCCAGGACTCCATCAATACTGCAAATTTGGAGACACTGAGGACTCAACTGTGAATACTAGAGTGGAGGACAGAAATACAATACATAATTGAAATCCATATATAGTACCCCAATTTTCAATTTACCAAGCCCATTATCAAGAAGGAAAAGTGACTCATTTGGGGTTCATTCCGTCTTACACATGCACAAAATCACCAATGAAACTGTCAAAAGGCCAGAAAAAGGGAGGGAAAATAATCACTGTGATATACTTTAATTTTCACTGTGAGACGGTGATACACTTTCAGTTAATCTCCATTGTCTTCTTAAATTCTATGTACAACAATGGATATAGATTGATCTTATCAGATAATTGGTCTGTAATCACTAAGTAAATATCTTAAAAAAGAGTAATTTCACGCATGTGTGTATGAATTATTTTTATATTAGTAGAGAGCTGAAATAAAAGCTTAAATAACAGCATTCTAAAAATTAATTGTTTAGAGGGACTAAACTTATTTTTGTGCTGAAGGAAAAGTATGACAAAAAATTTAACTTACATTGTTAACCACAGATTTTTCGTCATCTGAGCAAGCCTGGTAAAGGGTTCTGAGCACTATTTCTAAGTGCTGTGTAATGTGATCTTCTGCATGGAGCAACAAGACAGCCAGAAGCTGAGCTGATTTTACTCTATTTCCTACGACCCAGTCAGTTATATCATTACAGATGGCTGGAAGAATTTTGGAGAGGTTTCTGAAAACAAGTTCCCGGCAACCCAATACTGGACGTATCACTAGAGAAAAAAACAACAATGTAAAAAAACCTCATCCATACACTAAACTCGGGGAAAACAATGCAATATTTTATAATATTTAGAATATATGAGATTAGATATCTAGGCAAGACCACTTCTTCCTTAAGCATCTTTTTCTAAAACTTAGTACAAGGCCTGGCACGTAGCAAATGCTTAATAAATACTTGTGGACGACAATAAAGAAAAGTTCCAACTTTAAGAAACATGGATAGGTATGCACGCAAGCAGGATAACTAAAAACCAATGGAGATGATGCAAAAAAAATTTATTTTAACTTGTGTGTCCACTTCCATGGATTTCCTTATAATTAATTATACTATTACTAAGTCAAAAGGACAAATTTTGCTTCAAAATGAATATGTGCAAAATTTTTCCTGATGATTTTAAGGAAGATTATAAAGACATATTAATGAGTATGGTACTGAACATACAGGCTTTCTTTGAAGGTTGTAAAAAAACGAACATTTCCAAAAACGGTAATTAAAACAATAAAGCATTAAGATTTAAAGAGTACGTTCTCTTAAAAAATAGTACTAATGATTTTCCCCATTTCTTACTTTTCTCCTTTCAGTACTCATCCTTACAGGAAGCGAGGATGTCTCTGGGATGATCCCATCTTATTTACTGCTGTTTGTTCATCTATTATTTGCCTTTGCAGATCAGGTAATCTCAGGCCGTGCTTACGTAATAGAAGGCAGTTTGAAAAGCAGCAGACTGAGTTTCTTACAAAGTACACAAAAGCGGTTGTTCTGGTAACCAGTTTGACTGAATGTAACCTGTTTCATGCCTCCTTCCATCTTCCCCAAACTGTCTGCCTACATAAATGTATGTTGGCATACATATGCACATCCTCATACTTACATCTTAAGTACAGTGCTGGGGACAATTATAAAATATCTAAGGTAGTAAATCACTTCCAATTTCAATTTGTGGGAGAAAACCATTTAGAATTACAAGAAGTAACAACAAATGGTAAAAGGTCATTTAAAAGAACAACTGTTCTACGAAGATAAATACGCAGTGGAATCCTATTGGAACAGAGGCATAAATTAAAGGGAAAAAAAAAAGGATTCTTTTTGACCATTCCCTTTCAACAGTTCCTTCATTTCAGATGTCAGAATTCAGACATTTTATCCCTCTAGCTACCTACTGTCAAAGATTTTTTCTTTCTCTCTACAATAAACTGTCTGCACCTGTAGCCTAAAGCAATGATTGTGGTTGCTCAATGGAAAGTCATTCAATTGTTCCGTTGGCAGAGAACACTCATCAGTCTTCACTTTCCTAGTGACCTGCAAAGGTTGTCACTGAGAGATCAAAGCACAAGGTGGTTGTGGTGTTGAATTCATTAGTTTTTAAGTAGGAAAAGATAATGAATCAAAATGTTTTGGGGTCCATGATATAAAAGAGAGAAGTAGAATTTATTTCAGTTTCAAAGAGAATCAAACCAGGCTTTATTGTATGCATTTAAAATTATGGGGGGAAAAAAGAACCTTAAGTTCAGGTTTTTTCATTATTACATAGTAGCTTAAAAAAAAAAAGTCGGATGCAATTTGGCAGGAAAGGTAAACAACATGAATTTACCCGCAGGTCTAAAGCAATTATTAACTTCTTAGGACTAGAGTCCAAAACTACCAGGTCAGGTGCCCAGAAAGCTCAGCAATCACCTATTAATCTTTTCTTTGAAAACATAATTGCAGTACTTTAGAAAGCAAAATGCATGGAAAAAAGACAATTTAAGCAGGTGAAAGTCTGCCAAACTGTGCAGAGGGAACAATGGCACTAGTTAAGCTTTTAGGTAATACAACTGACAATGACGTTAAAAGCTGTATTCAACCGTAAGTAACAGGAGATAAGAGTGATGCAAATATTTATAAAACTAACTCCTATGGTTCAATTTCACTACAGAACCAAAATAAAATGGTTAACAGTTTGACTTCTGAAAGTGCACGATAAGGAGGAGAAAGAACAGATGGTACAAATTCAATGCTAGAGATAAAGCACAACTGAGGCCCAAAGGTGAAAAGACATTCCAAAGGGAATCAAAAGGTAAGAGTCATGTCAAAGTTCTTATGTTAACTGTAAACTAAGACCTAATAGGCTGGGGAAGGAAAAAGCCTTAATCAGCAATAAAATGGGATCACTTCTCACTCTTGAAGGTCAAAGTTCAAACTTTGGCTGGTGCAAAAATAATAATGAATCTAGTTGCCTATTCCCCGCTTTTTCTCTTCACAAAACGTGGCTAAATTAAAAAGTCATAAAGAACTATGAGACAACCTTCTGTCCTCCCCCACTTAATGATAGTGGAATCACAATCAACAAACTAAGACTTCTAACTAATCCTCCCAACTAAGTAGAAACTCATAGGCAGAAGCTGAGCCAACACCAGCAACTTAAAATCAGACTCACTCCCCTACCATGGCTCACCGGGTGCCTTTGGAACAGTAACTTCTCCATGCCTCAATAAGTTCTTACATACATAGCTAAGATTGTCAAGTCAGAAATCCAAGAGATTACCAAAATACTTCAGAAAATTCTTCCAAAATGTGTTGTATGCAAATACCTAAATGAGGTCAACTAATCCAGTATGCATTCTTCAATACATCAATTACACAGTGTAACAAAAAAAAAACCTGTACCAGTGGTACAATGAACAGTGTGCTAGGCCTGGGATCAGAACTGTGACCCTGGGCAGGTCACCTAACTCTATTTGCCTCAGTTTCTTCATCTGTAACATGAGCTGAAGAATGAAATGGCAAACCATTCCAGTATCTTTCCAAGAAAAACTCAAATGAGGTCACAGAGTCAGACAGGCCTGAAACAAAACGAACAATAACCACAAAACCATCCTGAAGTCATGAAATTTTGCTACAATGTTATCTGGTCAAATGACCATTTACTACGTCATTATTATGCAACTAACTCCCTAACTCCACATCTTTTACCTTAATATTTTAAGAAAATGTAGAACAATACATTCCTATGCTTTAAAAGGCTTCCTTACGTCAAACAGTTTAGTGGAACAATTGTACTGTTATTAAATTTTCATGGCCAACAAAGTAATTTTCTTCTAATAGACAACTAGTATTTTTTCAGATAAGTTGCAGCTTTATTACAGTTATCCAAATAACCAGTATTTATTCAGCACCTATTATGTCATAACATTGTCTAAGCTGTATTGAATATTAATGCATTCTGATCATTTACAGTAAAGTGTAAAGTTTTATGGAGGCAAGTCTTCAAATAATTTGTTACTTTCCATCTACTTTGTTACAGTATTAGTATCATTCTGAAGAACAGCAACATTAATTTAATTTAGTAATGTTTAAAGTTGAAGGGCTTGTAAGACTCAGTTTTCTAAATAAAGATGAGACACTTTAATACCTCCACGATTCTTTTATAGTCTTCTTCCTCCTTGATACGCCTATTGGAAAAGTCATTAAAAATCAGTGATATTGTGAGACCTGAGAAAAAGGGCCCTGAGCTGAAATCAATTATTTTTTTAAACATAGCCCACCATGTTATGGCCAGAAGCACTATGTGAGTAATTTTTTAAAAAATATTGTTCCCCACAGGATGAAGCAGACTATTTTTCTCTTGTGTTATGTTTTATTTTTTTCTCATGGTTTCTCCCATTTGTTTTAATTCTTCTATGCGACATGACTAATGTGAAAATATGTAGAACTGATATAAGATTGCATGCCATCTCAGGGAGGGAGGGGAAGAAAATTTAAAACTTATGGAAGTGATTGTTAAAAACTGAAAATAAACTAATAAAATTAAAAAAAATATATATATATATATATTGTTCCCACATATGAGGTCTCTTCACCTGTGTGAACACTAGCAAGTGTGAGGGAAATTTTTGAAAGTTTCCAAAGCAAGGGCATATGAATAAATATCTTGAGGGTGACACAGCAACAGATAATCATTCAAGAGCTCAAGTTAGGGGTGGGAGACAGTCTCTATCCTCATTAATAGCTCCAATCTAATTCAGTGGCCAAGACTCAACATCAGTCAATAGCACTTGAAAGTCTACATAAAGCTTCCCCTCAATCCAACACTCCTTTTGCTGTCTGCAATTTTTAAAATATATCACACCTTATGTTCAAACTTTTCTCCTTTCCAAAACTGGAATTAATACACCTCAAAAAAGTAATGGTAGTCTAGGTTGTCAGTCACTGAGTGAAACTACACAAAATCTCATTATAAAGAAATGAATGACATGCATTAAAAGGGAATCCATTTGTATCCCAAAGAGAGTAAAAGTAACAACTCAATCTATTCTCTTGCATGAAACAGACCTGGCAGGTCACTCATCATTATGAAGAAGTGCTTCCCCTTTCATTCAAGCATTGGAAAGGAAAACAATTTTAACAGAAAAATAATTTCAAAGGAGGACTCCGGAAACCCACAGTCACAAAGTAATCTTGCTGCTGGGGATTCCTGAATGTGCTTGGCAGATACATGTCAAGCATGAACTTGCTCTTTTGCAGTCTAAGAGCATTATGTTCTGGTAAATAACTGTCTTGAAGACCATAAATGACCCTCTTCTAATCTACTCAAGAGCTCGCCATGGCTTTAATGCTTCAAAGACATCGACACATCATATAATAGGAAACTTGCAGTAATGAGGAGCTACCTCAAAACAACGTAGTCAACAGATTTGACTGTTGTGCTTTTCACCTCTTATTTTCTTTAAAATAACCAAAAGCATAACTGTAACATTGTCTAAGCTTCTACTATGGACATACCTTTCACACCTTCATTTGAAAGGCTATTAATTATATGTGAATATTAATATTAATAGTGACTTCCAGTTCATTTCTATAAGCTTGTCAATATAGATTTGGGATAGTGTAAAGAACAGGTAATCATGAAAAATTAGATTTTAAAATGCACATATACAGCCTAAGAACAGAAAATTAATTCCAGGAGAAAATGTTAAAATTCTAATAAAGTTTAGATTTTTGTGAGAACTGAAGCAAAGGTTCTCAAGCATTAAAATCTCTTTAAAAAAAACATAACCTAACTGTTACGATTAGAAACACTTTACAGTGGGTGATTTTATTTTTAATTGCTCATACAAAGAAGCAAAGGCATAAGGTCAGTGTGATACCTGAAGATGCTAACAAAGAGATAGAGAGAGGTGTCTTGCAAAAGAATTAAATTGTCTCAATTCAATGATGATGTCACAGCTGGAACACTGCTCCAAGAAAATGTTAGTCCCAGTCATATTTGTCCACAGGATGGATAACTAAATTTTTCAAATTATTGATTATAAACATTTCTTCTGTTTCCAACAGTTTTTACCTAATACTCTAATTGGAAGAATTTATATTCCTGTCAGACTCTGAAAGAGGATCTAATGAAATGAATATGTTAGTCTATTCTAGAGGGGTTTGTTTCATTGGGGAAATATATTTTATTCTTTCAAAAACAATTAGCTGCATTCCTGTTGAGAAAAAGTATTACTAAGTATTTAACAGATTTCCTTAGTTATAATGTGGTAGCCTGGGAGCAGCTAAGTACAACAGAGTACAGAGCGCTGGGCCTGGAGTCAAGAAAACTCATCTTCCTGAGTTCAAATCCAGCCTCAGACACTTACTAGGTGTGTGACTCTGAGCAAGTCACTTAAACACTGTTTGCCTCAGTTTCCTCAACTGTAAAATGAGCTGGACAAGGAAATGGCAAACCACTCCAGTATCTCTGCTGAGAAAACCCCAACATGGGGTCACCAAGGGTCAGAGGTAACTGGAAGGCCTGTACAACAACAAACCTCCCAGACCACTAGAGTTGGGAGGGCTCATAAAGATCTTCAAATCAACAATGTCACTTTCCTACTGCCGATAATGTAACGACTTGGCAGCTCACAAAACCTTTATTATCAGAAGGTCCTTGCTTCTTTAAGACTAGAAACTTAAAAAAAATCCAAAAAACAAAACCTAGACTCCTTCACACCTTACGCTCTCCAAGCCTGGGTAGGAGCCCTTGAGCACATTTCCAGCCATGTTGTCACGACTGAGTTCCACAACCTGGTATCTCAGATAGGCAGCTCTAGGACAAACCTTTGAACTGCTGAAAGCCACTGTATTTTAAATGATTCATGGCAGAAAATCTAGACACTGTACAGCAGTCTGCAGTATAAGCTATGCTACAAAACACTGATCCAATCCAAACATATCAATTTTTACAGATCTGAGTTATCTCAATTCCCATATTTATTTGTGGCCTGCCTAGCATAGTGTCTTTCACTTGGAAGGCACTCAAACATTTGTGGATTGATTCAGTAGGCAATTCAAGAGTACAGGGATAATGAAACTATAGCATTAAGAATCTGAAGAAAGGTGCTACAGAAACAGAATATTCTGCAAAGAATTAGTCTTATCTGACCCATTTATAAAGTTTTAAATCACCTAACAATATTCAAAACAAAGATGCAATTCTGTCACACTATATACAACCAAATGGCTACTACACCACTGCTAATTAATACAAATGTTAATTCTAATAACAATCAGAGAAAAAAGATTACCAGGGTTTGAAGAGTCACAAGTCCCTTTATGGGGAAGAGGAAATAACTTAAAGTGTTCTTTGCATTTTTGTACAAATTTTGATTCTTTTTTTTTTGAAGGGAAGAATTTCTTTTCAAATCCATTCTGTAAATCAGTACAAAAAATTAATAATTCTAATTTCCTTAAGTCTCTTCCTTTACCAAAGTACCATTCTAATATCTTACTGTAATACATTAGTAGCCTGGGGTTCAAAAGAGATTATGCCACAGGAGCTCAAACTATAGCAGGTTTGGAATAGAGATATGGTGATGGACTTCATATGTTTGTAATCCATGGAGCAGTCTATCCAAATCTGGAGAGGATAACCACCAGGTTGGATGATGAAGTTTAAGGCAAGCATTACTCTGAAAAACTCTAAGTTAAATCAGAGAGGGGTTGCTATCTGCATTGATGGAAGGAGTATCCATATGGATGGACTCACTAATCCTTGAAATACTAAAGTTACAATTCTGATTCATGCCTTCTAAAACATGCACATTTATTTTACACTAAATTTACTGCTCCTTATAATATTTTTAGGCTGAGCTACAAGTACAAGATTTAATGACAGAAAGAAAAAACATCATTTGATACAATGATTCTGGTAAGGAGGAAAATTCCAGTTTGATAGTAAATCTATCATCAAACATTATGTAAATGACAATAATTTATTTTAATACTCAATTTCAGTTTGGCAACACTGTCCCTGAGGGCAAAGATTTGGTCTTCAAGATCACTTTAGCATCAGATACTCAAGCAAGAGAAGTGCTATATTAAATTATTTGCTTGTAAATATCTCACACATTCACTATATACTTGCTTGACTCAAACTGTAGTGTGTGTTTACTTTTTGTCTTTGCCAATGAATATATTAATATTTTAAGGAACAAAGTATTCAATTAAAATGAAAAAATAAATAATGTATTTTCATACTCTATTAACCAGCCAAAAAATTAAGGAGGGAAATAGGAGTTTAATCTTTGCATCTATCCAAAGACACAGGAACATCATGAAGTATAAGATCATTTTTCGACATGTAGTTTAAAGAGTTATCTTCATGTAGATACCTACTATCAATGTTTTTCTAACACTTAAGAAATATCAGAAAAGATATGGAGTCAGGAATTCCCAAGAAATCTGCTGTACAGAATCATTTGTGATTCCAACACGCAAAGCATATTACCTGAACCAGAACTGCTATGTCTAAAATAAAAGAGGTGAAAAAAAGACATTAAGAATAAGAATAATTGAAAAGCATTGTTCTAGAACCTCTTTGGGACAAATAAATCACTTTTCTCCTTAACTCTTAATTTGGTGGTTCTATTGCCTTTTTTTACCAAATAGTATGAAAATCTACTTGACTGATATGGTATATAATCATTTCTACGAGTAAGATTTTCAATGTGAAAAAGAAAGAACAATTCTTTTAAGACACTGATACGTAATACTGCCTTCCAAATTAAACTCAGGCTGTGATACAATTTTAGTCATTGAGGGACTTTCCTTCAATTTCAGAATTCCTTTCCTGTACAAATAATGATTTGCCATACTGTCTGCCCCATACTACGACAGGTAGGGGCAGTAGGTAAATGCTGGGCCTGGAGTCAGGAAGACCTGAGGTACTAGTTGTGTGGCAAGTTGTCTGGGCAAGTCATTTAAACTGTCTGCCTCAGTTTCTTCATCTGTAAGATAAAGATAACAAAAGCATTTACCATTAAACTGTCTGCCTCAGTTTCTTCATCTGTAAGATAAAGATAACAAAAGCATTTACCATGTTGTGAAGCTCAAGAGAGATAATATTTGTAAAGCACTTAGAATAAATATTTATTCTCTAGCCCACTTGCCACCCAAAGATAGTACTAATTTTGGATCGCCTTCTGGCAATGTGGCTAATTACTATTTCATCACACTTACCTCCTTCAGGGTAATGGGATGGGGGAGGAGAAGCAAAGTCAAGCTTGTCCTTCAGATCGGCTTCATTTTCTTTTTGCCACTGTAGACCTATCTTCTCCCAGAGACTGACAGCCAATTTCCTATAACACAAAAAGAAAGAAAAATAAAAAAATCCCAAGTATATAGTCATGATAGGAAAGGGTAATGCTGGGAGATATGAAAATCAATTCCTACTGATTTAAATTAAATCTGTCTGAATAAATGTTACTTGGATAGCCTGTGCTTACCTAACTTAGTAAGAAAACTATAAGCTTTCCTGTAACACTGAAAGATACCTGAATTTTTTACCACAGATGAGTGGAAACCCAAGAACCGATTCCTTGTTTAATATCCTTGCACCAAAAGCACAATCAAGAATTAAAGTTCATATTTACTTGAAATGTTTAGAATAAATGTTGAAAGGATGAAGTAACAGAAATTTTATATTCAACCTAATTTTATAACAGTTCAAATACAATGGACCAGATGGAATCTCCTACAGGTGAATCTGGAGCAAAGGCATATTTATGAATTATTTTTTAAGTTTCAGTTTCTGTGTGTGTGTCAATGTGTGTGTATCTGTA
This sequence comes from Bettongia penicillata ogilbyi, assembly GCA_023548195.1. Taxonomy (NCBI): domain Eukaryota; kingdom Metazoa; phylum Chordata; class Mammalia; order Diprotodontia; family Potoroidae; genus Bettongia; species Bettongia penicillata. Next base: position 6,359,070 of record JAJHZJ010000100.1, read on the forward strand.
TAAATATACATATATATATATACACACAAAAATACATATGCACACAGAAACTGAAATCTTAAAAAAATTATATGCATATAAATTGTATATAATTTGCTTTAAATTACATATAATTTTATAGAAACTGAAACTTAAAAAAATATATGTTATATATAAAACATAACTCTCTTTCTATACACATCAATGTGTATGTACATACGTACATAGACACGTACACAGACACACACATATTCAATACCACTGAGTTCTCAAAGGCTAAGCCAGTGCAGCCCATTTTTTATCTACCGAGCTGCAAGGATTCCAAGTATGGACCCACGCTTTATGTTCTGTCATCTGAGGACCAGAAAAGACAAAAAGAATTGTAGCCAGAATTCAGAAAAATTAAAGTTTTAGAATTTTTAGGAAAAAAATTGTCAAACTCCAGAAAAATCTACTACTCTCAATAGCAAAAATTACTTATATTAAGAGTTTTATAGGTTGGTTTAAATTCACTTCCAGAAAGTACACTGACCATAAAAGCATTCTGTACTTCTTCCTTCCTTCTTGAAGAAGTGGGGTACTATAAGCATGGAATACTGAATATCCTGGTTGATGTGCTGGCTAATTTTCTCTCTTTTATTCCAGGGGACTGCTCTGGAAGGTGGGAGAGGGAAGGGAAGAGTAGAGGAGGCAGTATCATATCCTACTTACTTGACTTCAGGTATTTCATCATCAAAGCTGCTTAATAACAAAGGAATTAGCTTATGAAAGAATGAATATCTATCTCTCAAATCCAACAGCCAGTTTCCAACAACAGAAGTCACAGCATGTCGAACCTATTTATAAAAGAAAATAAGAGTTTTATTACTTTGTAAAAAGAATATGCAAAATAAATTTTATGTATTTATTTTAAAAAATCTTTAGTCACTCCACTATGAACAATCCCTCCCAATAGTTGTGACCATGAATTTTAGCGTCAACTAGTACATAAGAATGCTAATCTGAACACCCTGAAGTGAAGTACAGGTAAATGGAGACCTTCCCCTCCCTATGTAAGAATTTCTGGTTATTTAATCATATTAATAATTCTTCTACTTTTCATGTGGTCAGTTCTAAACAGAAAAAACATTCAGTTAAGTAGAACAATTGTTTCTTGATCATCTGGGAAGGTGTCCACTGCTAACAATAACTAGTTCTTGTTTGATTTATTAATTCCAAAAAATTACTAACTAAATATTTGTTTATATTGTGTTTAAGCCTCAAAATCCCCCAGAACCATTTAAATCTGTTACTATAAAGAGAGTAGGCAGTTAGATCGTGCTAACCTTCTCATCTCCCAGAAGTACCATTATACTTAATAACACCTCAGAATGGCCTGTTACTTACAACCAAGGTCTTACTTGGGCTTTAAGAAGTGAGGCCTATGAAATGCTGTGTCTCTCTCAGGGTTTTGAAAATGTAACAAACTACTCTTTTAAAATGTAGCACCTGAAAACGGTTGGCAAGGAGGGTTCCTACCATGTAACAAGAACTGGACTAAACGCTGTAGAGACAAAGACAAAAATGAATAGCCCTTAACCTCAAAGAGCTTGCTTCCTAGTGGTAAAACAAATAGTGATCAAGTTCTTTGGTTCAGCAGTTACATGAAGTCAGACAACGAAAAAATAGAAACGCCACAGGAATTAAAAATCAAAAGCAGAAGGAAAGCTCTAGGAAAAATGTTTCATAATGACCAAAATAACACAAAGGAAAATACAAAACGCATCAAAATTATTATTATTTATTTAGTGACTAATCCTTAATTGCACAGAAATGATGGTGAAACATACTTTCCTCCTCTCAGTAAGCCAACTCTGAGAATAGAATGGAGCACATAATGTTGTACATAATTGTATACAGTGATTTCTTTTGCTTTTGTACTGCCATGTTATAGAAGGCTCCTAAGTGGGGAGGGATTGTTGGGAAGAAATAGTAATGGGCTTTTTTCCTAAAATATCAATAAAACCTTCAAAAAGCATTTCTCTTGGTGGAAAGTGCATTTATCTTGATGAAAACAAAAAGGTATCCAAAGTGGCTCTGAGTAAATTCAAAATCTATAATTACAAAATTGTTACAAGTTAATACTTTTAATTTCACCTTTACATACAACAGTAGGTAAGTCATAGAAACATAGCAATACAAACAATTGTTGGAAATGAATAAAGTTAAAAGGCAATTACTTGTATTCTTATTTCTTAAAATGTTATTCAAGACAATATGCAAAGTTCAGTCAGTGCTATCTGTTGATAATACTAGAAAGTCTGTCTGTCAATTACTGTATGCCGCGCCCCCACAATCCCAAATCCAACACAGGTAGTGCCAAAACATATGTAAGAATGTACAGTACCTTCATGAATGACAGTAAACGCATTCAGAAGAATAATTAGAGACTTATGTTGTGCCAATCTGGCAGGGTTTAAATATACTCTTTAGAGTTTTATGATAAAAAAACAAAATCCTGCCAGAGGCCAATATTCAAGAATACTGTATAAACTTGCTAGAACGAGTTTTAATGCTCTGTTTCTGCCTCTACTTTAATTGTGACATCTGGCACAGCTGTCCAGGTACAAGGCTATCAGAACCTATACAATGGGCATTCGTGTCTAGAAACAAGAAAGAATGGAACTATCTGTAAAGAGAAAATTTTAAATTTCTCACTTTATGAACTGAAACAGCTAGGGAGGAAGAAAATAAGTTGCAAGGAGGAGTATTTTAGGTATTTGGCTTCCCCTCTCTCCCTTAGTGAAAGCCTAGCCAATCTTTTCTATCTTGTTCTTGCCAGGGTGCTAAAGAATCTTATAAATTTAACTTAGTGAAAAGGTATTTATTTGATTTCTTTTTGTTCACATAGGATAAACACTATGTTGCCAGGTAACAGTTTTATTAAGTAGAAAACAATATTTCAGTTAAAAAAAACCCCCACTTTAAAATGAAACTATTTAGAGAGTGGCTCAAAACAGAAATACTATCTATTTAATCTTTCATGTTACTGACAATGTCTACACATATACTCCAACCCCTAAAATGGTGGGGGGTAGAGGAGAGATGAAGCTAGAGATACAAAAGTTAAAAAGCCTAAATAAAAAGCAGACTGACATGTACATGAAAACGAATTACTATATCAGGTCTCCTTTTTATAAAAATCATTTTGAAAGAAAGAAGTCCAAAATAACTAGAATTCTATTGTAACAACATAGTTATTCAGTTTTAGATAATAAAGCTGGTCTCACAGTCTGGTGAACAGTCCATGCTAACGTTCTCCTTTGCTGATATGGATGGACACAGTAAATTCATAACCAATATATTCACCAAGTACAGGGTTCTAAAATCACAAATCATTAGGGTTAGAAGAGACTCTACATTATCTAATCCAAAGCTCTCATTTCAGGGATGAGGGCCTGAGGCTCAGAGAGGCCATGTCACTTGCCCAAAATCCATCACATAGTAAGCAACAAGAATCAATCTGTTTTTTTTTAAAATGCCATCCTATTTTGGTAAGGTACTTACATATAACACCTGTAAGTGAATAACTTTAAAGAAATCTTGAGGAGCAGTGCATACAGAACTGGATCTGGAGTCGGAAAGACTCAAGTTCAAATCCAGCTTCAGACACATAGTAGCTGAGGACAAGTTACTGAATCTGTTTGCCCCAGTTTCCTCAACTGCAAAATGAGGATTATAACATCACCTGCCTTACAGTGTCCTTGTGAGGATCAAATGACATATTTGTTAAAAAGCGTTTACATGGTGCCTGGCACATTGGAGGTGCTCTACAAATGCTTATTCTCTTCCCTTTCTAATGATCAATCATTTTGGTGGCTTTTCAGTTTGTGAACTCTGTAGCACCTAATATTTTACAGCACCTAAATATTTTACAACAGCCCCAAACAGCCTGACCCAAACCTCTCAAAAAAATTCATAAAATGCCAAAATACTATCAACATAACATCTTGAAAATTGTCAGATGTAATTTTAAATTTCTTACAATGAATTCAAACAGATATAGAAAATTGGCAAAGTAGCTTCCATCTTGTCAGGTGTTATTGCTTTGGAACTAACAATATCTTTCTTTTTTGTGTAATACTTTCCTCTTCTTCCAAATATAATGTAATAGACATCTCTAGTATCTGCTTTATGTAAGCAGTAATAAAAAATATAAATCACTCACACTGTATCCTTTCTTTGTAGCAGTAAGTTTCTATTTCAAGACTATTACAACATAGCCATTTTGATGACCCTTCTAGCTTAGAAAAGCAGCCTTCTACCTAAAAGGGGTGTCCTATTTACACAAGATTCCAAAAATCTCAAAGCAGTTGCAGTCTTTTAGGGGCACATCAAATTCTTTTTTGTCCTTTATTCTGTTTTTCCAGTTTCATATGATAAGTAAACTCCATTTACCAGCAGTGGATTCAAGGTGGGGTTTGGGGCCTGCAAGCTGTCTTCCTGGTTTCAATCATTTTCAGAGGATACAGATTTAACGTGCTATTCTGGCCACTAAATGCCATCACTTTTTCCTTCATTACTAACACACACTCTAAAACTCTTCATGTGGTGGTACTGGAGAACAAATTCTGGCCCGATTAGAAACTCAGATCTGAACTCTTCATGACCCCATTTGGGGTTTTCTTGGCAAAGATACTGCAGTGGTTTGCCATTTCCTTCTTCATCTCATTTTACAAATGGGGAAATCGAGGCAAAAAGGAGTAAGTGACTTGCCTAGGGTCACACAGCTAGCAAGAGTTGGGAGACCACATCTGAACTCAGGTTTTCCTGAGATCCAGGTCTGGCACTCTATCCCCTGTACCACCCAGATGCCCAAAAGGGGCCCTGGAGATTACCAAGTCCAACCCCTTCGTTTTACAGATAGAGAAACAAAGGTCTAGTCCTCCCAGTGACTTGCCCAGGGTCATACAGTTGTCAGTGGCAGAGGTGAATTCTGAACCCAGTTCTTCCAGGCCATACATTAAGCAACTCCAGTCACTGAAACATGCTGCTTCTAAGAAAGAGGTCCAGCACAGCTTTCTGCCATGCTATCTAAAAGTCAAAGCCTGTACAATATTCTGCATCCCCAAGGGTTCACTCATTCCAGGACCAATAAAGCCCAATTGTGCTTAATTTTCAAGCTTAGACAATATCATGTCAAATAACTCAAAATGAAACACAACTTATATAAAACAACCTAACTGAAACATATTCACTACAGATTTTAAAATCAAGGAACTACAGAAAAGTGAAATGTGCCCTATTAAAAACAAAGAAGCTCAAGAATCCCCTAAGTGGTAACTGTTCCAGGTCAGGGAAAAACAAAACAAAATACTCTTACTTAAAAAGTAACTGTAATTGAATTTTGGGAAGAACACATGTGGAGAACAACAGAAGCAGTACAATGAAGAAGATAAGATGAGTAAAATCTAATGGTGCTATGAATTCCTAAAGTCAGATGTATGAGTTGTTGCTACTTTTGTGGGCAGTTTTCATATTTATACAGCAGCACCTGTTGTCTGATTCTGTTGAAATAAAGAACCAAACAATTTTGTTTTGTATGTACGTTTTACATTCAATTATTTCATCTTTCTTTAATAAAAACACATTTTACAAAATCTCAACTGATAAAAAAGGTGGAATGTGCCAAGGTTTTACTCTCTAATTAGTTTGTTCCAGTGTTAGTGAGTTTGTCCTAGTAAGCAAAATGCTCCCAAGAAGAATGCTTAACTTTAGGAAATGTAATAATGCCTTTGGCCACTAGGGTATCTAACTACCTACTGATCCCAGATGCATTCCTACAGCCAAAATTCTCATCTCTTTCCCTCCCAATCCTTATGATTTATATTATTTAATCTCAATTGGACCCTCAGAAGCAATGCAGTTTTTTTATTCCTCTCTAATAGATTCTTTTTCCCAATCCTTACTGAGGTTAATCCAAATCTTTCCTATTATTTTCAAGCCTCTCATACCATCTTCTCATCAAGGACAACCATTCTACAAATACCCGTGGTCCCATTCTTTCTTATCTTTTCCAGATGACTGCTTCCTAATCAGTGGAGATTGTGGAGGAGGTTGAGCTGAGAACGCCTCATACTTTACTGAGAAAACAGAGATCATTTGCTGTGAGCTCCCTTTCCCCGCTTCATCTTAAAACCTCTTGATATCATTTCCAATTCTTCTTCTCTTTAACTCTGATGAACTTCCCCCTTGTGAATGAGTCAGTCAATAAGCACTTATTAAGAGACTACTATGTGCCAGGCACTGTGTTAAAAACTGGAAATACAAAGAAAAGTCAAAGACAATCCTTGTTCTCAAGAAGGTTACAATTTAATGGGGAAGGCAACATACAATTATGTACAAATAAGATATGGACAGAATAAATTGGAAATAATCAACAAAGGTAAGGCACTACAGTATAATTAAAGGGATAGGGAAAGACTTCCTATAGAAAACTGGGATTTTAGTTGGGACTTTAAGGAAGCCAAGAAAGTCAAAACATGAAGATGATGAGAGAGCATTTCTGACAAGGGGACAGCCCATTAAAATGCACAAAGTGGGTGGATAGAGTCTTGTTTAAGGAATATCCAGGAAGCTAGCACCACTGAAGCACAGAATACATGGGAAAGTGGGGGTGTAGAGTACCAGAAGGTGGGGAGGGAGGAAGGGACATGTTATGAAGAGCTTTGAATAGTAGAGGATTTTACATTTGATCCTGTTGATGATAGGGAGCCAGTGGAGTTTGCTGCGTTTGTGTCACGGTCAGACCTGTATTTTAGGAACACCATTTTGACAGCCAAGTAGAGAATGGAATAGAGTGGAGAAGGGACTTGTGGCAGGAAGACCAAGTAGCAGGTTACTGCAAATGGGATGTGATGGGATGAGGGCCTGCACTATGGTTTAGTTATCCCACAGATTTAATTTATCACCTATATAATCTATCTATCTGTATCTATATATCCAGCCACAGTCTTGATCATTAGTGGCACATCTTCAATTGCCTATTAGACATTCATGGGCATGCCAAGCTCAACATATCAAAAAGTGAAGTTATCTTTCCCACAAACACAACTCTTTTCCAAACTTCCCCATTTTTTTTTCAAGGGCATCTACATCCTTAAAATCACCCAATTTTGCAGCCTTGATGTCATCCTCAGCTTCGCACCACATAACCAACTAGTTGCCAAATTTTGTTATTTCTAACTAAACTACATCTCTTATAAAAGCAGCCCTTTATCTCTACTCACGCTGCCAACATCCCAAGCCAGGCCTGCCTCGCCTCTTACTCGGACTTCTGACCTGGACTCTTGCTTCCTACTTGTTCGCCCTGCCCCAAGACTTCTAGCACTCTACTACATTCTTCACATGGCTGCTAAGGTGACTTTTCCTACAGTGCAGTTCTGACCATGCTATTTCTCCTACTCAATAAACTCTGATGGCTCTGTACTCCCTTTAGGCTCAAACATAAACTTCTATATTTGGCTTTAAAAGCCCTTCACAACTTGGCTCAAGCCTACCTTTTTAATCATTCATTAATTACAGTACACTCTATCATCCAGCCAGAATGGGCTCACCTGTCACACACAGAGCACTCAAACAAAACAAATGCTTCATCTCAGCATGTCTTTGCAATGGCTGTCCCCAGATCTAGAGAATATACTCTCTCTTCACCTCCACCTTACTATACTCCTTATTTCCTTCAAACTCAGGGAAAATGTCACCTTCCACTTGAAGCATTTTTTGATTTCCCTATAGGCTAGTACTTTCTCTTAAAACTACCTTGCTTTTCTTTTGTATATAGTTACACACATGTACACGCTTGTGTTCACAGAGATCACTTAAGCTGCTTGCAGGAAGAAAATGCCAAATTTTTGCCTGTCTTCTTAGTACTGAGCTAAGTGCCCGGGCAGAGTAGATACTTAATAAATGCCTGTTGATTAATTGGTTGAGTCTCATGGTAACACAGTGAGATGCACACATCATTATGGGTCAGGATAACACATTCAGCTCGTGTCTGAGAAAGGATTCAAACCCAGGTCTTCCTCTCATTCCATGGCTTTATCTAGTGTATGCTGCCACTATAAAGGAAGAAATTGTGTACACCATTATGACAGTAAAAGGTCAATGAGACCTAACTCATCTATCACCACTCTTAAGTATGTTTCTAAGAGCATAAAAAATGTTAAAAATTGGTTAACAGAAGAAGGCAGGGGAGGAGAGGTGAAAATAAAACCAGCTATAATTTCTGTGAATGGCATGTGTGTGTGCGTGCATGTGTGTGTCTTCAATCTATGTCATCTTTGAAGACTTACTAAAAAAGAAGAAATACTACACTGGTACTACTAAGTGAGAAAGGAATGGGAAAAGCAATTTACTAAATGAACCTTGTTGGTCTGAGAGTACACTTTCCAAAAGCATGTCCTTTACTTAGATTCCTTCAGTCTTTCCATGTCTTAAATGAAAATTAGGGGATGGGGAGAAGAAGGAAAGACCAAGTCTCATTCCTTTTTCTGACACTTTTATCCTTCTTGCAAATTCACACTTGGTATTTTCTATCAAGACAATCTGGGAAAGTTCTAAGGCAGTAAAACTAAAAAAGGAACCTCCCACCACCAACTTGTTTCAATATGTATGTTAAGAAGCAAGTACCAAATCTTTCTCACTTTTTTCTGCACATTACAGCATTCCAATTAAAGGAATGACTTGAGTTTATCTCTCCCTGTTCTCCCTGCTCTGATTTCATTTTCCTCGCTTCCCAATCTTGACCCAACAGCTAACCAGTTCAGTCTAATATACATCATCCTCTACCCTTGAATTCTTTGACCTCCTGGTCTTGTCATCATTCAGGCCCTGCTGAATTCCTGCCTTGGATCACCCTTACCATCTACCTCTTCTGCTTTTACTCACAGGCTGTCAAACAATGTGCTGAAGGATGTCACACAGCTATGCTGATTGGGTTTACTACATTGGCCCTCATTGTAGCAAGGCAATTCTACTCTTCCCTACTGGCTCAAAGCAGCTGTTCCTAACCTTTTATTCTCTTCAAGCTTCCCTCACCTCTTTACCCCCTTTTTTCTCTCAGTTATGGACCTTACCTCTTACTTTACTAAGAAAATATATGCCATTCACCACAGGCTCCTTCACCTATTCTGTATCTCAAAACATGTTGACATCATGCCCAATTCTCCACCCCTCAGAGCTAGTCTCTAAAAAACTGCTCTTCTCCAAGAGCACTCTGGATGCCATCACATGTCCTTTAACAGCTTGCCCCCACAATCATTCTAATTTCCAATCTCTCCTTACCTACTGGCTCCTTTCCTACTGCCTATAAGTACGCCTAAGTCTTCCTCATCCTCAAAAATCTTTCCTTTGATCCTCCAATCTTCTCAAGGCTTAACTCTTTCATAGCTAAAAGCCTAGAAAAGTCTGTTTATATATTTCATATGCACTTTCTCCTCTCACTAACTTCTCAATTCCTTTTAATAAGGTTTCTGGCCCCATTACTCAACTAAAACTACTTTCTCCAAAATTATTAGTGTTCTCTTAAATACCGGCGGATAGATTACCAGACCTGGAATCAGGAAGACACATCTTCCCAAGTTCAAATCTGGCCTTAGAAACATACTAGGTGTGTAACCCTGGACAAGTAACTTATGCTATTTGCCCCAGTTTATTCCATCTGTAAAATGGGCTGGAGAAGGAAATGGCAAACCATTCCATCAGGAAAACACCAAATGAGGTCAACTGAACAACAACAAATACCAAATTCAAGGGCCTCTTCTCAGTCTTTATCTTTCCTGGCCTCTGACATCACTGGGCCATCTCCAGTCGTCCTGATGACCACCAGGCCACTGGACCCAGATGGCTCAGGAGAAGAAAGTGAGGTTGGTGACCTTGCACAGCCCTCCCTCACTCAAATCAAAGTCAACTGAAAGTCACGTCATCGTCTTGATGTCATGGTCCTCTTCGAGAGTGAAGGACACACACAACCTCTGACATCACAGATAGACACCCCCAATTCCTAGATACTTCACTCTTCCCTGGGTTCTAACCTTTTCCGGTCTTGTCCTCACTGCACTGAAGCTTCTCCAGTCTCTTTTTTGGGGTTATCACCTACATGGGGCAGGGGGCATACTCTAAAGCTCTCTTCTGGGTCCTTTTTTCCTCTAAATTGTCTCTTGATGATCTCATCCCTTTCCAGGTGTTCAACTACTGTTTCCATGTAGATGACCCCCCCCCCCCAATTCATAAATCCACCCCGGGTCTCTGTCCTGAGCTTCAGTTCCACATTTACCAATTGTCGACTGGACACTTCAAACTGGCATCTGCAGGCATCTCAAACTAATTATTCTTCTCCTCTCCCTCCAAAAAAGAACTTACTATCTTCCACTGTCAAAGGGATCCATGACATAAAAAAGATTAACAATGGCTGCTCTATACAGTCCTAAAGATTCTGAAAAACATTAACCTTCCCTCTTTTTCCATTATTGCAGATTCTTTATCTTGTGAATGAGAGAGCCACTTGACCGTCTGGTTCAATACGAGTGTAATAGAATTCTCTTTTCCATTATAGTGAATTGTTAGCACTACCTATGCAAGTATCCTGATGGGAAGAGAAATTAAGTGTTGAATAAGGAAAAGAAAAATAAAAATTTACCTGGGAGACATCATCAAATAGCCTTTGCGCAAAATGGGAAATAACATCGTCCACCGACTTTGCGTTACCGAACTGTATCACCAAGCCCGTGGCCTGAATCACGGCCACCCGGACCTTGGAGTGCTGGTGGGAAATCGTCTGCATGAGAGGGGTAATTAAGGATTCCGACTGCATATGGAAATGGTCTGCGGAGAAAAGCACAGAGAGATGTATTGAGCGAAGGCCTTTCCACCCGCTCCCGGCGGGGCCGCCGGGCTCGCCGTTACCTGGGATGCTCCGCGCGTAGGCGCCGGCCAGCCTGCAGCTCTCCCTCTTGACGTCGGGGAAGGGGTCCACGATGGTCCTCTGCAGGATGCGCACCATCTCGTCCAGGTAGGGCGCCAGGCCGCGGCCGCACAGCTGCACCACGAGGCTCAGCAGCTCCACCAGCGCCAGGCGCAGCTCCTCGCACGGCTCCACGGGCGGCCCGCAGCCGGCCAGGCGCTGCGCCAGGGCGGGCAGGAGCTGCGGCAGCGCGTCCTGGGGCCGGGCTCCGCGGCTCAGGCCCAGGCGGAGGAGCTGCACGGCCAGGCTGCGGCACTTCTCGGCCGGGTCGCCCAGGCAGCGCAGCAGCCGCGGCAGGAGCAGGCGGCCGAAGAGCTCCTGGAAGTCGGCGCTCGGAGGAAGCGGGGCCCCCTCTTCGAGCTCCCGCTGGAGGCCCTCCAGGGCCCGGCGCCGGCTCAGCTTGGTCTCGGCTTCCAGCCCGGGAAGCAGGCGGCTCACCGCCTGGCTCAGCTCCTGGGCCGAGCGCCGGTCCCCGGCCGCGCCGGGACCCTCGAGCGCACGGGCCTCCGTCACCAACGCCGCCATGACTTCTGCGTCGCTCGTTACTAAGGGGAAACCAAACTCTTACGACAGCCGCAGGACGGATTACGGCGCTACGGGTAGTGGCGAGGGGAAGAAAACCTCTGTATATACACACACGCAAACCAAAAAAAAACTTTATTGAGCTCACTTTGCAAAGAGACAGGACAGAGAGCTGAGATACTGCTGCTTGGCAACTGGAACCTAACTGTGCAGCGGAGGGATAGACCGCAGGCTGCAGTAGCAGATGAGATCACGCACGGGCAATGCTTTACAAAACTTAAAACGCCATAAAAATGCCACCAGCTCGTCCCCACCCTCCTGCAAAGCAAGGATTCTTAACGGGGGAGGGCGGGAAGGGGTTTATGGGTGATAGACGTAGTGGGCTAGGGGACCAAAAAACCATTTATTTCAGCGTGATTGGTTTCCTTTGTAATCCCATGCATTTTATTTTATGCATTTGAAACCTTCTTTCGAGATGGGGTTCATAGGCTTCACCGGAGTGTCCACACGTGCTTCAATCCAGGGACACAGCCCTCCCCATGCCTGTAGTACTCTACATCATCAGCCCTGACTGCCGACCTCCCTGGCTTCTTTTATATTCCAACTAACATTCCACTTTCTACAGGAAGCTTCCCGCACCCCTCTTAATTCCAGCGCCATTCTCTCTGGTCAGCTAGTTTCAATTTAACTTGTATAGAGCTTACTTTGTATGTATTTCTTGCAATCTGTCTTCTCCTTAGGACTACAAATGAGAATAGTTCCGGAAATTGTGCCCTTTAATTTGATAAGGCATATAGTGGGCACGTAACAAAAGCTTATTGCTTGATTAGTAAAGAAGGTGGGTCCTTCATCTAGTGTGAATGACTAGGCCACAGTGGGAAGCATTGTCTTTTGTTCTCTAAGGTTCATTTCTTTGTCTCCTAATTTTGGAGTGTAGAATATGTAAGTATAATTTGCAAATTATCACACACACACGAGTTAGACGGTGAGCTCCCAGACTGCTGGGAGCTGGGAGTGTCTTTTTTTTTTTTTGTATCCCGGGGCCTGGGAGTATACAAATGGAAGGATACTTTGTAGCACCAGTCCTGGCACATAGTAGGCACTAAATAAATGTTTAATGTATTGCACTGTACCACATTGTTAAAATGGACTGTGACATAAGAAAAAAAAGTTAAGAACTGTGCTCCAAGGCTTCCTATAAAATACTGTAGCCAAGTTTTGTTTGTCCAAAACACCTTAAGGAGCAGGTCTTACTCTTTTTAAAAAAATATTTTTAGTTTTCAACATTCACTTCCATAAAATTTTTAGTTCCAAATTTTCTCCCTATCTCTCCCCTCTTCCCACCCCAAGACAGTGTGTAATTTGATACAGGATCTACATATACATTCACATCGAACCTATTTTCACATTACTCATGTTGTAAAGAAGAATTAGAACCAAGAGGAGAAACCACAAGAAAGAAGAAAGGAAAAAAATGGAGACAGCAAATAGCATGTTTCAATGTGCTTTCGGACTCCACAGTTCTTTTTCCGAATGTGGACAGCATTTTCCATCATGAGTCCAAAAAAGTCTTACTCTTCACAACCAATGCTAGTTAGGATGTAAGTTCCTGGAGGGTGGAAATTTTCATTTTTGTCTTCTGTGGGAAACAAGGAAGTTCTGTTTTCCACAACTCTAGATGATAAGGGTTGCGACCTCCTATGGACAGGATAGAAGTCAGAAACTAAGGTGCAGGCTCAATGAGTTGTGTGAGGAAAAGCCTATCAGAGAGGAGAACATAAAGTCACATGGCCAGGGGACCATATCTTGGGAGATCCAAAGTTTGGAAAACAGTATAAGAAGCCCCATCTTTCTGAACATGTTGTAGTCGTCCTGTAACCTTACTAGAGAGGCTACCTGTCCATCCAGGGGGAATGGACATAAAGATTAATAAAAGCTTTCCTGATTTCACAACAGGTATTGCTCTCTGTTTAAGGTGGGCGTGTTTTTCACCATTGGGGGCTTATTGGGCTCATTTCTAACATCTTTGTATCCTTAGCACCTAGCACAGCATACTTAATAGATGCTTAATAAATGCTTTTCGATTGATTAACATTAAGTGGGAAATAAGATTTGAGCTTGACATGTCAGGCACAGAAAGGAAGAAGTATCTGAGAACAGACAATTAAACCACTAGCTGACATGTTATTCCAGTTAGCTCCTTGAGAGTAGGGACTATTTCTTCTCACTTAGTATGTGCTTTAAATAAATGCTAGTTGATCGAATGACTCAGGAATCTGATTATCAATGGAACTGAAAGGAATATTAGAGATTATATTTACAATTCAATTCCCTAATTTTATAGAGGAAACTGAAACCCAAACAGGTAAAGGAATTCGCATAAGGTCAGTGCTTATTAAACACTCACTTTCCACTGTTTTGTATACCTGAAGTTGAGTTGTTTCTCTAGCTAAAGTTTTCATATTTCATCTTACCTACCTGTCAGATCACACAATGAAAGGATAAACTAGTTATTGAATATTTATGCAGTGCTAGGTACATAAATTCTACATACCAAAAGGTCTTGTCTTCCCTATTCCTTCCTCTCTCTATTTGGATCAATTCTCTATAAACAGGTGGATGTTCAATGAAATGCCAAATGATCAGTGCACTTATGATCAGTAAATAAAAATGTCGTCAATAATTTGAGGTTTAAACTTTTAACTCTGTAAAGGAATGGACTGGGGTGAGCTGCTCTTCCATTTGCCTAAGGTCTTGCTGTTACAATACTGGGATTGCTCATCCTTAAAGGAATTTTCTGTCAAGAATGCTCAGTACTAAATATATGCCACTTTGTTGGTTTGCTGAGACATTCATTGTTGTTTAGCTATTTCAGTAGAGTCTGACTCTTTGTGAACCCGTTTGGGGTTTTCTTGGCAAGGATACTGAAGTGGTTTGGCATTTCCTTCTCCAGCTCACTTCACAGATGAGGAAACTGAGGCAAAGAGGGTTAAGTGATTTGCTTAGACTTACACAACTTGTGTCTGAGGCCATATTTGAATTCAGGAAGAGGAGTCTTCCCGACTCCAGGCCCAACACTCTATCCATCTTACCAGCAGCAATCCCATATTTATTTGATATTAAAAGTATTCAAGTCCAACTGATCATGTCATTCTAAAGTTTTCTATACTTAAGTAAACTTTTCAAGTTGATGAAAACTCAGATTTCTTCTTAACGTAAGGAGGTGATTGGAGGAGTATCCCCAATCACTTGACTCTTACAAGGTAATGAGTTTTGTGAATGATACACTCATTGGATCATTAATTAAGAGGACAAAAGACCATTACTCTATCAGTCACTCAGTTAACAAGCATTTATTAAGTGCTTACTCTGCACATGGAAATGTTCCAAGAACTAGAAATACAAAGGAAGGAAAAAAGGAAGGAAGGAAGAAAGAAAGAAAAAAGAGAAAAAAACTTCAAGATGACTTCAAGGAGTTTACATCCTAAATGCAAATAACTACATATGGTAAAATATACACAGTGTTAAAGAGGAAAAGCCCTGGGTGGGGATGGAGGAGTAGGGGACACCATAGGGGTCATACTAGAAAAGAGCTCTTTCAGAAAGTAGACTTTGAGTGAAATTCTGAAGGAGGTAAATTGACAGAAATGAGGAGTTAGAACATTTTAGGCATGGTAGATGAGCCTGGCAGAAAAGTCTGGGAGTTCAGAGCTGTGAGGAATAGTAAGGAAACTGGCTTAACTAGATTGTGGAGTACCTGGAGGGAAGTAAAATGGTAGACTGGAAAGGTAGGAAGGAGCCAGGCTATAATGTTTTAAGTGCCAGGTAGAGCATTTTACATTTTACACCAAAAAGAACAGGCAACCATTGGAGTTTATTGAGTAGGGAGAGGTGACTAGTCAAAATTGAGTTTTAGGAAAATCATTTTGGCAGCAGAGTGGAAAATGACTGAGTAAGGACAGTCTTGAAGAAGGGAGACCAACCAAAAGGCTGTAACAGAGATCTGCATGAGGATGGTGCTTGTGTCAGTGGAGAGAAGAGAACATGTATTAATGTTGTCAAAGTTTTATTGAAAGAAGACTTTTTGAGAGCTAAAGGTGATATGTTGAGAGTTGAAATAACTGTATTTTTGTCCTGTGTTTGCCATTTTTTACTACAAAGCAAACTGCCTCAATTGTGAAGTTGTTTTTCAGTCATGTCCAACTCCTCATGACCCCATTTGGGATTTTCTTGGCAGAGATACTGGAACAGTTTGCCATTTCCTTCTCCAGCTTTGTTTTATAGATAAGGAAACTGGGGCAAACAGGGTGAAGTGATTTGCCTAGTAGGGTCACACAACTAATAAGTGTCTGAGGCTAGATTTGAACTCATGAAATTGAATCTTCCCAACTCCAGGCCCAGCATTCTGTCCACTGTGCTTTATGACTACAAAAGAGAACTCTTAGGACTTTGATAGTTCTCCCCTTTATTTGATAAGGCAGGCTCTTAATAGATGCTTATTGACTGACTGATTTATAAAAAAGTGGTTACTTCCAGAAGTGTCCAAACATATTTGACCAACCACCCACTTAAAAAAAAATTACTCATCACCCTCTTGGAAATCTACTTCCTTTAACCATTTAACTTTGTAAAAATTTATGTCATTTCAAAAACCATAAAATATATTTTTAAATGACATTTTAATTTTAACAATTTATTATAAATTTGTGGTTTTATCTTGTATTGAAATTTTGATGATGTGATATTGCATCATAGCATATTATCATATTGTAAACCAGTCATTACACACACATATTCTTGCTGATGCATGCTGGACTTCCTGACAGTGTGAGACATTCTCCTTGCCAACAATTTTTAAAAATTTATTTATTTCTAGTTTTCAACTTTCATTTCCAAAAGATTTTGAGTTCCAAATTTTCTTTCCATCCTCTCCCCTCCCCTCCATCCCATCTCTTCCCATCTCACCCCAAGACACTATGCACTCTGATCATGCCTTCCCCTGATCTGCCCATTGCCTGTAGGTCTTATTTCCCAGTTGCATGTAAAAACATTTTAACATTCATTTTTGAAACTTTAAGTTACATCTTCTCTCCTCTCCTCCCTCCCCACTTATCACCACTGAGAAGGCAAGCAATTTGATATATGTTATACATGTGTAGTCATGCAAAACACTTCCATAACAGTCATGTTGTAAAAGACCAACTGTATTTCCCTCCATCATATCCTGCCCCCCATTTATTCTCTCTTTTGACCTTGTCCCTCTCCAGAAGTGTGTACTTCAAATTACCCCCCACCCTCTCATTTGCCCTCCCTTCTATCATCTCCCCACACCCCACTTATTTTCTTCTCCCCTACTTTCCTGTAGTATGATAGATTTTCATACCAAATTGAGTGCCCATGTTAATCCCTCCTTAAGCCAAATGTGATGAGAGTAAGCTTCACTTTTTCCCTCTCATCTCCCCTCTTTACCCCACCACTGAAAAAGTTTTTTCTTGCCTCTTTTATGAGAGATAAATTGCCCTATTCCATTTCTCCCTTCCTCCTTCCAATATATTCCTCTCTCACCCCTTAATTTTATTTTTAGATATCATCCCTTCCTATTCAACTCACCCTGTGCCCTCTGTGTATATGTATATAATCCCTCCATCTACCCAAATGCTGAAAAAAGCCTCAAGAGTTACAAATGTTATCTTTCCATGTAGGAATGTAAACAGTTCAACTTTAGCAAGTCTCTTATGATTTCTGTTTCCTGTTTATCTTTTCATGCTTCTCTTGATTTCTCATGTTGAAAAGTCAAATTTTCTATTCAGTTCTGGTCTTTTCATCAAGAATACTTGAAAGTCCTCTATTTCATTGAATGACTATTTTTCCCTCTGAAGTATTTTACTCAGTTTTGCTGATTAGGTGATTCTTGGTTTTAATCCTAGCTCCTTTGACTTCTGAAATGTCATATTCCAAGCCCTCTGATCCTTTAAAGTAAAAGCTGCTGGATGTTGTGTTATCCTGATTGTATTTCCACGATACTCAAATTGTTTCTTTCTAGCTGCTTGCAATATTTTCTCCTTGACCTGGCGACTTTGGAATTTGACTAAAATTCTTAGGAATTTTCTTTTTGGGATCTCTTTCAGGAGGAGATCAGTGGATTCTTTCAATATTTATTTTACCCTCTGGTTCTAGAATATCAGGACTGTTTTCCTTGATAATTTCATGAAATATCATGTCTAGATTCTTTTTTTGATCATGGCTTTAAATTGTCTCTCCTGGATCTATTTTCCAGGTCAGTTATTTTTCCAACGAGATATTTCACATTGACTTCTATTTTTTCATTTCTTTGGTTTTGTTTTATAATTTCTTGATTTTTTCATAAAGTCATTAGCTTCCATCTGCTCCACTCTAATCTTTAAAGAATTATTTTCTTCAGTGGGCTTTTGAATCTTCTTTTCCATCTGGCCAATTCTGCTTTTTAGGGCATTCTTCTCCTCATTGGCTTTTTGGATCTCTTTTGCCATTTGGGTTAGTCTATTTTTTAAAGTGTTATGTACTTTAGCATTTTTGGGGTCTCCTTTGGCAAGCAGTTGATTCATTTTTCATGATTTTCTTGCATCACTCTCATTTCTCTTCCCAATTTTTGCTCCACTTCTCTTACTTGATTTTCAAAATCCTTTTTGAACTCTTCTATGTCCTGAGACCAATTCATATTTTTCTAGGAGCCTTTGAATGGAGGTATTTTGAATTTATTTTCTTCTGTTTGCATGTTTTAGTCTTTCTTGTCACCAAAGTAACATTCTGTAGTCTGATTCTTTCTCCAGTCTTTGTTTATTTCCCCAGCCATTTACTTGACTTCTGAGCTCTTTGTCATGGTAGTTCTCTGCTTCCAGTGGGGGTAGGGAGGTGTACTTTTAGCTGCTCATTCCCTCCATAGTCTGTGGGGCTGCCATGGTTTCCCCTGCCCCCTCTCCCATTAGCTGCCCTGGGGCTGGGGCTGGACCACTCCACTCTCCTGCACTAGTCCCACAGGTTTTTTCCCACTGATCTTCCAATTTCTCCTTGTTGTTTTGGGATCCTGAAGTGTAGAAACTGCCATAGATATGAAAGATTCAGTCTCCTCAAGTCTTGCTCAGATCCTGTCTGTGCAGGCGTGGCCCACACTGGACTGTGTCCTGCCCCCGTTGTGGCATGATAGACACTTCCTGGTGACCTTCCAGGCTGTCTTGGGCTAGAGATTTGCTTTACTCCATCATTCTGTGAGTTCTGAAGCTCCAGAATTTGTTTAGAGTCATTTTTCACAGATATTTGGCTGGGCTTGGGGGCAGCACTCTAGAAAGTCTATGCTGTTACCCAACACTTTCTTATTAAGACCTGTTGGTGGCCTTGACCACTGCTCAGTTATCATTTACGTTTCATGTGTTTGCTTGGAAAATAATGAAATCACTACAACTGTAACTCTGTTGCTGAACAGATGAAATGTGTGAATGGTTTTTCAAAATTTCCTTCTCTTCTCTTCTTTCCTTATGTTTCCACCACCCTTTATTTTTATTCCATGCCCCCCACATTGTACCAGAGGCTACTACGGCTCTCCCACCTCTCTCATTCCAGCACCCTGTAGGGGGCAGCATTGCCCACTTTGGGAATCTCTGGCTCTAGTGTGCATGGCTATGCAATGAAGGGTAAGGATCATCTTTTATTGTAATAAGCACAACTTCTCTTAGGTTATTCTCCCTAGCATAGTAGCTTTGGAGAAGAGAATATGGAAATGTCACCTGCAAATTGTCACAGACACACATGTCTATCCTCTACTGATGGAGTATGTCACACTCAGTGAACGAACTGCAGTTTTCCTATGTCTGTATCCTGTGTTGGCTTAGTGGCTAGTCATGACCCTAAAAGAATTCTTGCAAAAGAAGAAATGACAAAGATTTGACCATAGATTGGTCATGTGCAAGTGAAGAGCCAAGGATAATATTTGGGTTATGAACCTGGATAACTGGAAGAATGATAATGCCATTGACAGTAATGGGAAAGTAGGGAGAATTTGGGGGGGGAAATAATTCTGTTTTGGGTACATTGAATTTGAGATATCTATAGGATACTTAGTTTGAGATATCCAAAAGGCAGATGTAGGTCTAGAACTCAGGAAAGAGATTAGGGCTGGACATATAAATCTAAGAATCATCTTCATAGAGATGATGATTGAACCTATGGGAACTGATTAGCTAAAATCATCAACTAAGCTAAAATAAGAGAAGAGGAAAAGGCCTTGGGGACCCTCATGGTTAGTACGTGTGACCCAGAGGAAGATCCAGCAAAGGAGACTGAAAAAAAAAACCCATTCAGACAGGAAGAGAATCAGAAGAAAGTAGTATCACAAAACTTAGAGAGGAAAGTTTATCCAGAAGAGGATGGTTGTGTCAAAGGCTGCAGGTAGGTCAAGAGGGATGAGGCTATTTGGATTGGCAACTACAAAATCATTGATACCTTTGGAGAAGGCAATTTTGGCTTAATGATGAGACTGAAATCCAGATTTCAGAAAATTTAGAAGTACTTGAGAACAGTGGAAATGAAGACAATTAGTATTGTCAACTTTCTCAAGGAGCTTAGTTGAGAAGAGAAAGAGAAATATAGAACAGAATTTATTAGGGAAGATAGGATGAAGTAGGGTTTTTTTTAAGGATGAGAGAGATATGAGTTGAGTAGAGGCATAAGGGAAAAAGCCAGAAGATAGAGATTGAATGGGGATGATGTGATGGTAGTTGAAAGGCAGAAGTAGGATCAAGGCTGCATGTTGAGGGGTTTACAGTTTGGTGGGGCAATGAAGAGAACACTGTACCCAGAGTCAGGGAGACCTGAATTCAAATGTAGCTTCATATACTCATTAACCGTGTAACCTGAGGCAAATCATTTGCCTTCTGTCTGCCTCAGTTTTCTTAACTTTAAAATGGGAATTTGTATGGCCCAGGCAATATTCACAGCACCAAGGGCAACTATGAATCACAAAGTATAACAGACTCTCCATATAGAACCCAGAAGAAAAACATTTAGTCAGATACCAGAAAGCCAAATCCCAACACCAGAAAGCTGAATCCATCATAGTAACCAAGAAGTCTATACACATGATCAGGTCTTCCTGATACAAACAAACAAACATTCAGGAGCCTAGCTGTCTGCCTCTCTCTCTCCCTCAGTTCTGACTGCTTTGACTAATTTCCTCTCAGCTCTGCTCTACCTCCAGCTCTTCCTTTTCCCCCCTTTCTGTTCCATGTGACTTGACTTTTGTGACTCAGGCTTCCTTGTGACTTAAGTGGGTCACACTGGCCCATTAATGGATGGGAAAGATCTTCCCATTAAGATGCAAAAATACATTTACACTACTGGATTGTAACAGCACTTACTTCACAGGTTGACTGTGAAGATCAAATGAGAGAATATTTGTAAAAAATATAGCTTTTTTTATGTGTCTGGACCATACTAGGCGCTTAATGAATGTTTATTCTTTTCCCTTTCCTTCCTTTCCCCTTGAAAAGAAGAAGAGTTACCTCTTCATGTGAGACAGGGATGTAGGAGTAGTTAGTGGGGGAAGATGTCTGAATGATGTAAGTGAGAGAAATGATTACTAATAACCAATGATTTGGAGAGATCCATAGTTCCTCCTTCTAAAGTTCTGATTTTTAAAAAGTTCAGTCTCTTGAAGGACGTTGCTGATAATGATATTGGATTAACTTTCTCGTTCAGACCCCACCCAAGTGGAGTAACCATTGTGTACTGCTCATGCTTGAGTAGGGCATACATTCTTTGAATAGATGGCCCAAGGCTGGAGGTGGTTTGGGTAAAGAGATAAGTCTCTGGTCCAAGGGTTACATGATGTCACTTAGTCCCTCATTGGACACCTACTCTTTGAAGGGTATATAAATTTCCCTTCCCTCCCCTTCCCCCCCTCCCTCTCTTCCTTCCTTCCTTCCTTCCTTCCTTCCTTCCTTCCTTCCTTCCTTCCTTCCTTCCTTCCTTCCTTCCTTCCTTCCTTCCTTCCTTCCTTCCTTTCTTCCTTCCTTCCCTTACCTTATCCCCCCCTTCCTTTCCTCTGGTCCTTAAACCTACTACACTGTGAAACTGGGACTCCAATGGGCCCCTGCCTAATGGCTCCTCCCGACCCTCCTAGCTTTACAGTGATTACCAATTGTAACTGTTGCTGTTTCTCATCCAGCCTGATGTCTTCCTTTTTCTTGACCTCATTAAAGGGATCATGCCTGGTTACTTCTTAAACAGGCCTATTCAATGAATGGGCATTGCCTCATCCTAAGTGAGTACCTGCAAAGACCTTGGCCTGAAGGGCCCAAGGCCTCCCGCTGCATCCTGGGTCATCTCCAGTCATTCTGAGTAATATTAGGTCACTGGATTCAGATGGCTCAGGAGGAGAAGTGAGGCTGGTGACCTTGCCCAGCCCTCCCTCAAAACAAAATCAAGTGCAAGTCATGTCATCATTTCTCTGATGACATGGTCTTCTTTTGCAAGGAAGGATGAACACAATATAAACTGTGAGCCCACTTTCATAATTGTCTTCGGTCTAAGAGAGATAGCCAAATGACCATCTTTTTATTAATAACTTGCTGGCCTTACTAATAAAATGATTAAATTACCCAGAAATTTTATCTCTTAGACCCTTTTAATCACCACAGTGGAGAAGAAGTTCTTGGTAAAGTATGAGCCAAGATCCTCAGCTGAGCCTTAGTGACCCATATGAATTTATTGAGTGACTCTTGGGAAGACAGACTGTGGTCAGAGGAGTCACCCTTAAGTGCTGGTCTCTAAAAGCACTTTTCATGGTGGATGTTGTGTTGCCTTTCCCTCTTTCCTTCCATCTTTCTTCTTGGAGATGAGGAAACAGGAAGAAGCAGAGAAGAAATCTGCTCCCCCAGATGCCTCCAATCCCTAGGAACCTTGGGGTGAAAGCTAAATGTGTTTGCTGAAGCCCCCATAACCTGAAAGAATTCCTGAATACCTTTTGATCCCCCCATCTCTTACCCCCTCTTCCTGTTGTAGGCAGGCTGCATTCCAAAGGCCTGAGAGTAGGTTTTCCCAGACTGAGAGCTGGCAGCAGCCAGGGCAGAGATAGAGTATCCTAGAGAAGCACAGACCTATGCTCGTTCATTGCTCATTCCTGCCCCCTTGCTTCCTAGATAGAAGGGGGAGATTTGCTAGATGGCATTCCAGCCTTCTAAGCCAGAGAAGGGGAATTTCTTGGGCTGTTCTAGTCTTGAGCATTGTTTCATGAATTACCTTATGAATAACCTCAAGTTTGAAAGTTCAGAAAGCCATATTTCTATAGAGAGAAGTGTAATTTCCTGAGCCAATTACATCTTAGAGAGGGAAAGTTCTGCTTTGTAGAACCACATCCTACTCTGCTCCACAGATTGCTGGAAAATCACTGACGCTATATCATAAGTGAAGAAAATGCCTTGGCTTTGGTCTCTGCTTGTTCTGTCAGTTATTTGAACAGTACAGTTTGATGGGGAACATGCCCAGAGTGTGTTTTCCTTTAGGGGAAAGCCTCAACTGTGGACTTTGTACTGAATATAGAGGACTCTGGGATTCTGTGGAAAAGTGAGACCTACCAGAGAAAGAAATGTACTGCATTGATTGTGTGTACTATCCTGAGTGCTTTCTGTGTTTTCTGCATTTGTATATGGGTTTCTAGGAGTACTTAGACTCTTGCATTTTCTGTGGGGTTGAAATAAAGACTAACACCTTATATGCATTTACTACTTTGTGTTGGGCAGCTAGGTGGCAAAGTGCATATTGTGGACCTGGATTCCGGAAGACTTATCTTCATGAGTTTAAATCTGACCTTAGACATTTATTAGCTGTGTGACTCTGAGCAAGTCACTTCACCCTATTTGCCTCAGTTTCCTCATTTGTAAAATGAGTTGGAGAAAGAAATGGCAAACCACTCCAGTACCTCTGCCAAGAAAACCCCAAATGGGGTCACAAAGAGTTGGAAAAAAGTGAACAGCCACAAATTGGATTTCTGCTCTCTGCTTTATAGATACCATATATGAGCTGTATTTGAAAGTTTCTCAAAGTAAACCTCTCAAAACTTCCATTTCCTTATCTGTAAAGTGAGGAAATTTGGAGTGAATGATAACAGATTCTCTCTTTCTATAGCCCTCCTTTAGTCTACCCCACTCACTCACGCTTGTGTCCTTGGAAATGATTACATAGCTTCATAGTAGCCTCTCTCAATGACCAAAGACCACAAGGTAGGGTTTACTAGCGGGAGAACAACGAACAGAGTTGAGTAGGTGGGGAAAACAATGCCATTGGTTACAGTATAGAGGGCACTGTGTGTTTGGGATGAGGGGAGGGGAACAGGCAACGTGAATGCAACAACCCTTTCCTTCCCTCCTGTGACTAAAAAATGTTTTGTTTTGGTTTTTTTTTTTTTAACTCACCTTCAAGGTTAAAGGTAGTGGACCAGACTTCTTTGGATGGCAAACCAGACATCCTAGAGGGATAGCTTGGTGGTGTAAAGACAATGCTAAACCAGACTGCTTGATGTCCATCTGCATCGCTCAAGTATAACAGATTTTCTTGAGGTAAGACTAGAACAGTGATTAACAGAAGAAAATGAACTTCTAAACTTAGCTCATAGGCAGAGACACAAAGAAACGTTGCTTGAGCAATCATACGAAATAGAGCAATAATACAGAACAAGATCCATTGTGACATAGAATCAGCTATAAAGTGACACAGAATCAATTTAATTTCTTCATTGTTGGTACTCCTAAAAGTATAGCTTACCGATAAGTGCTAACATTTCTATCTTTAAGATAGTCAGATGAAGCAGAGATGTCAAACTGAAAATGTAATTGAGAAATGTTTAACAAAATAAGTAGAAATACAATATAACAGATAATTTATGGTTTTCTGAGTCAAGCAGCTGAAGGGATACATTTCTATTTAGGCTGGAGAATATAATTAGCCTAAAGCAAAGGTATTTATTGAAATGATATAGTCAGAATAATAGAAACAAAACTTCTCCCCAGTGAATCTGGGGTTTCTTGGTACAAGTACACAGTGTGAAGATTGACATGACCCCGCCCCATTACAAGGTCTTCTCTTAATGTCACTGAATTGCTTTTTGTGGGTTTCTGTTGAGTTAGTAGTTCAATGGGGCTTGTAATTGGATAAGGAACATAGTTCTGATGCTTGGTCATAATTTCTATCTTGCAAAAGCAAAAAATCTGTACCTCAGGCCAAGCAGGAGTTGGGGTTCTTCATCCTGCTCTAGGCACGGGCTTCTCATTTCCTTTCTCCAGTTTTGTACCTCGGCTGAATTCCATGCTGAATGGAGCCATGTGCTTCTGCTTCAAGACCCCATCACTACCAAGGGGAGAGCAGGAAAAAAAATCTTTTCTCTAAGTTTGTATCCCCCTGTCTATCTGTATCTTTCTAAGAGGTACAAGGGGAAAGATGAAGAGCCAACTCATAAGCTGAAGGTTTTCTGTAGCTTTGAGAGGAGCTAACTTGAATGTTGTGTTGGTCATAAGTGAGGTGGCTAATCTTTTTAACCTACTATTGAAAGGTTCCTGTGTTCATTAGTTGCCTTCATCCAATAGCTAATGCCTTATAATTCCATTGAATTACTTGAGATTCTCCTTACACAATTTGTTGTAAAGTAATCCTTTTATGCATTATTATTGAGTTATTTAGTAAAATTCTCAAGTACTTCTTTTAGTTAGCCTTCATGTATAATTCCTTTGACTGACTTTCTTTTATGATGAAACAAATTCTTTGAATTTCTATTGTCCTATTATCAGTTAAAATCCCTTTCTTCAAGATTTTCCTCAGTTAGACATTTATTAAGCACATGCTATGTGTAAGCGATCAAAAATTCACTGAAACCTCATAAGATATCTTGAGGTTTAAGAGCCAGATTTCTTTTTTTCTCTTCCCTACTTATTTATGCTATCATTTTGAAAAACCATGCCTTAAATCCAAATCACTCTAGCTCTCATTGATGGGCCAGCAGTAAGTCCCAGCCTGGGCCTCGCTTGGTCATTGTTAGGGCTCATTGTTCAGAGTGAGTGTAAATAGCATTTGTTTCTGTTTTTGCCAGAAACCCTGAGGGTCTTCCCCTCCCAGAATGATTTTTTTTAAATTGGTAAAAGAGGCCACTTTCTGCCTCATTTCTTACCTAGACTTAATCCCTGAATGGGTGTTGCCTCAGTCAAACTGAGATCTGGGAAAGACCTTAGCTTAAAAAGGCCCAGGTCTCCCACTTCATCCAGAGCCATCTCCAGTTGTCCTGATTTATATCTTGCTAGTAGATCCAGATGGCTCCAGAGGAGAGAGTAAGGCACTTGCAACTCAAGATATCACTTTCCTGATGTCAAGAACAAAGGACAAACAACTGCTATGACAGAGAACAATACTATTTGATGACGTTTTTTTTTAGAGGGAGGAGAAGTGGGCAGTCTGGACCTATGATTTAATTTATGTGGGGAACTCTCATGGAAACTCCCTTCACCAATACACATTAGCTAAAAAGTCTGTAACTTACAGTCTTAGATATATACTGAGCAGTATTTAATGACTAACTTTCTGAAAAACACATGGCACATTTAAAAATTTAATTTGCATCATTAACGTTTTTCTCCATAATTTTCTTAAGTCTAGACAATCATCAAAACAATAAATTAAGCCCCACTTTGTAGCCATTTTCCCAGGTATAAATGCTCACAGTGAAAATTTGATAACTGGCTCTCTTGAACGGGCAGGAACTAACTTCAGCCCAGACCTGGTTAGAGCATGTTTTTTTTTTTTTTTAACTTATTTTGTGTCATTGACTCCTTTGAGTCTGGAGAAGTCTCTAAATGCTTTTTCAAAATAACAGCTTTTTAATTAATTAAGGGAATACTAAATTTCAGTTAGAGGCTCCTGAAAATAAAGATGTAACTTTTTTCCACCCAAGTTCATGAACACTTTGAAATCTATCGCTCAATATCAGAGGACCCTAGGTTAAGACCTCTTGTTTTAAAGTCATAAAGAACATTAAGAAGTTATGAATAGACTGTTATGAATTCAAGGCATGCCTTGAACACAAGTTTTTCTGGCTCCAAGGCCAATCTTTGATTTACTACTTCAGGTTTCTACATGGTAGGGAAGCAAATCCTTAAGAAAAAGATAGCTCCTTTATGCAATCGTTCTTGATCCTCCCAATTTGAAGTGATTTCTCTCTCCTAAAAGTTTTCAATGAACACTTCTTGAACCTTGTATTACAGATATGTATTTAGTTCAATTAAGAGTATGGCTTATATTCAATATTTAGCACTGAACTAGACTTCATGAGAGACAATGGGGAGGAGAGGAGGGAGGAGCAGGGACAGCAATGGGATACAAAAGCAAAAACCAAAACATCCCTCACTTTTAAAGTAGAATTCATTCTACTGGAGGGATACAACACCATGTATGCAGAAAAGAAAATCTGAGGTTATTTCAGATCCTAAGTGAACAGTGTTATACAGAGATAGGAGATGGACGGCATGCCTAAAGAACACTCTACATGAGAAATAGAAAGTAGACCAGTTTGGCTGGAATATGGAGTGTAGAAATTCAATTCAGTTAAATTCCACAAGAGGAAAAATATGAAATAAATCTGGCAGGGTAGCGGGGAGCCAGATCATGAAGGGCCTTAAATATTAGGTTGAGACTTTTGTGTTTGATCTTTGATGAAGTTTATTTAAACAAAACAATGGTATGGTCAGACCTCTGTCTCTGGAATGTTAATTTGGCAGTTAATATGGATTGGAGAAGAGAGAGACTGTTAGTGTAATCAGGAGGTTATTTTAGTAGCCCAGGTGAGAGGTAATAAAGGTTTGAACGAGGGTAATGATGCATTGTTTGAAAGAAGGAGATGGATTTGAGAGATGTTTACTGCTGTCCATTGGGCCATATCTCCCTGTATAAACACATTTCATGTTTTACTGTGTTAGATTTGTCCTTGTTCTTTTTTAAAAAAATAATATTTTCCCCCAATTACATGCAAAAATAACTTTCAACATTTGGTGGTTTTTTTTTTAAAGTTTTGAGTTCCAAATTCTATCCTTTCCCTCCTCTCCCCTCACCTTGAGAAGGTAAGCAAATTGATTTATGTTCTTATTCTTTCAGGCTTTTTGCATCAGGCAGTAGCATCTGCCTTCTAGCATTTCACGCAATATGAATGTACATGTCTAATCCCCTTTATTAGATTGTAAACGAGGACTATGTCTTATTTCATCATTGCATCCAAGCCCCAGCGCAGGGTCTTAGTACATCCTTAATAAATATTTGTTAAATTGAATCTGAGTCACTTTTCCCGGAGTGGATTTGCACTGACGCAAGCATGATTTTTTATCCAGCCTTTTCAAAGGTTGATGGGGATTAGGTGTATAGATGGGGGTATTGAACAGAGTGAAGCTGATTGGCTCATGTGAGAACAGAACACACATCAGTGCCCTAATCATCTGCCAAGCTGCTGCTAAAAATCACATTCTCCGTCTACTAGGACTTAGAGTTTCTTTAATGAATTAGCAGATGAATAGTGCTCTGAATCTATTAAACCAAGGGAAAAATGTCAGCTATGTGTTAGCCATACTCATTTACTCCTCCAAGCTCTTTTGGATGAATCCTGTTGAAACAAACCTGCATGTGGAATTTGGATATAGGATTGTCAAAATTCATTACAAAAATTAATTTAATTAATTTTAAAATATGACATTTAAAAGTAACATTCCCTATTTCAAAAGCTTAAGATTTTTCCATCCATCTTTTTGTTTTTTGGGGTTTTTTTGGAAACTAGGTCTCCTTAGTTTATCCTGACTAGAAGTACAGCAGTCACTCATCCCAGTGGGAATAGGAACCCAATTCTAATACTGGATAGTGTGGAAAATTGGATAGAATTCCCTATTCCTCCATATGGATAACACCAAAGGTTTTATCCTCCCTTGAGGCAAGC
Organism: Bettongia penicillata ogilbyi; assembly: GCA_023548195.1. Classification (NCBI taxonomy): domain Eukaryota; kingdom Metazoa; phylum Chordata; class Mammalia; order Diprotodontia; family Potoroidae; genus Bettongia; species Bettongia penicillata. Next base: position 6,387,560 of record JAJHZJ010000100.1, read on the forward strand.
AGTAGTTAAGTGATTTGTCCAAGGTTAGTAATGATTAGTAAATTAATAAGTAGTTAGTAAAGTTAGTGTCCAGTTAATAATGACTGAGGCATTTCTACCAAGCTACTATCAGTCTAGAAATTTTACTCTCCATTTTTTAAAAAATCTGGGCTGGTTCAATTGTCCTTAGTTGGTCTGGTGGTCTTCCGAAGGCTCCCAAGGTTTACCATAGTTGTACTGGATTTAGTATCAACACCTTGTGGGGCTTTTGCCCTATGGCAGCTAAGAACTCCTAAACTCAAGGAATTCACCAGCATCAACTTTTCCAAGTAGGTAGACACTACTAGATATTTTCTGAGCTCAAGCTACTGTATGTTTTCAATTTATTGCATATTTTCTTTGTATCATTTCTATTTTTGCAGAGGTTATTCTTTTTTAATCTTATTTAATATTTTACTTTTCCTAATTACATGTAAAAACAATTTTAACATTCTTTCTTTTCTTCAAATTTTGAGTTCCAAATTCCTTCCCCCTCTCCCTTCACTGAGAAGGCAAGCAATTTGACATAGGTTTTTCATGTGTATACAAGGAAAACACTTTTCCATGTAAGTCATTCTGTGAAAGAAAACACAGACAAAAAACCCCAGGAAAAATAAAGTAAAGAAAAAGTATTTTTGATTTGCATTTAGGCTCTACCAGTTCTTTCTCTGGACATGGATAGCACCTTTCATCATAAGTCCTACAGAATTGTCTTGGATCATTGTATTGCTGAGAATAGCTAAGTTATTCATAGTAGATCATCATACAATATCACTGTTACTGTGTACAATATTCTCCTGGTTCTGCTCATTTCACTTTGCATCAGTTCATGTGAGTCTATGCTCTTCTGAGAGCATCCTGCTCATAATTTCTTAAAGCACAATAGCATTCCATCACAATTATATAAAACAACTTGTTTGACCATTCCCCAATTGATGGCCATCCCCTCAATTTCCAATTCTTTGCCAGCTCTAAAAGAGCTGCTATCAATATTTTTCTATACATAGTTCTTTTCCTTTTTTTTCCATCTCTTTAGGATACAGACCTAGTAGTGGTATTGCTTGGTCAATGGGTATGCCCTTTGGACATAGTTCCAAATTGCTCTTCAGAACGGTTGAATCAGTATACAACTTCACCAAATAGTACATGAGTGTTTTAATTTTTCCCACATCCTTTTCAGCATTTGTCATTTTCCTTTTTGGTAATATTAGCCAATCTGGCAGGTGAGGTAGTAGTTCAAAGTTGTTTTAATTTGTATTTCTCTCATTAATAGTATTTTAGAGCATTTTTTCCATATGACTATAGATAGCATTGATTACTTTATTTGGAAACTGACTGTTCATATCCTTTGACCATTTATCAATTGAGGAATGTCTCATTTCTCTAAATTTGACTCCATTTTCTGTTTTAGAAATCTCTTTAGAAATTTATCAGAGAAACTCACTACAAAAATTTTTTTTCACAATAATGATCACCATCTATGTATTTCCCTCCATCCTACTTTCTTCCTTTTTATTCTACTCTCTCTTTTTATCCTGTCCATTCTCAAAAGTGTTTTGCTTCTGACCTTTACCTCCCTGAAACTGTCCTCCCTTCTATCAGTTCCCCATCCCCACCCTGCTTCTCTTATCCCTTTCCCTTCCTCCTTTCCTGTATGGGTAAGATATATTTCTATGCCCAACTAGGTACGTATATTATTCCCTCTTTGAGTCAGTTCCGATGAGAGTAAGGTTCATGTTCTCCTCTCCCTGCTTCCCTTATTTTCCCTTCCATTGTAAAATCTCTTTCAGACTTCTTTTATGTCAGATAATTTATCTCATTCTACCTCTCCCTTTCCCTTTCCCCCAGAGCATCCTTCATTCTCATCCCTTAATTTTTTTTTTGCATAGTTATATCATTGTATTCAAATGATACCTCTGCTTTCTGTCTATGTATACTCCTTCTAACTGCCCTACTAATAAAAGTTTTTAGGAGTTATAAGTATCACTTTTCCATGTGGGAACATAAGTAGTTTAACCTTATCAAATCCCTTGATTTCTCTTTCCTGTTTACCTTTTTATGCTTTTTTTTTTTCATCTTGCATTTGAAAGTCAAATTTTCTATTCAGCTCTAGTTTTTTCATCAGGTATGCTTGAAGATCCTTTATGTCATTGACTGACCATTCTTCTCCCTAAGGATTATACTGAGTTTTTCTAGGTAGGAGATTCTTGGTTGTAATCCGAGTTTTTTTGCCCTCTGGAATATCATATTCTAAGCCCTCCAACCCTTTAATGTAGAAGCTGCTAAATCTTGTGTTATTCTGACTGTGACTTCATGATATGTGAATTGTTTCTTTTTGGTTGCTTACAACATTTTTTCCTTGATCTGAGAGGTCTAGAATTAGGTTATAATTTTCCTGGGAATTTTCATTTTTGCATCTCTTTCAGGAGGTGATTAGTGGATACTTTCAGTTTCTATTTTGCCCTCTGGTTCTAGAATATCAGGTTAATTTTCCTTGATAATTTCTTGAAAGATGATGTCTAGGCTCCTTTTTTTTGATGATGACTTTCAGGCAGTCCAATAATTCTTAAATGATCTCTCGTGGATCTATTTTTCAGGGTTTTTGTTTTTCCAATGACTTATTTCACATTTTCTTCTATTTTTTTCTTCTTTTGATTTTGTTTGATTGTTTCTTGATGCCTTATATGTCATTAGCTTCCACTTGCCCAATTCTAACTTTTGTTATTATTTTCTTCAGTGAACTTTCATATCTCCTTTTCCATTTAACCATTTCTGCTTTTCAAGGCATTTTCATTGGATTTTTGTGCCTCTTTTAACATTTGATTTAGTCTGTTTTTTAAGGTGTTATCTTCCTCAATAATTTTTTGTGCCTCCTTTACCTAGCTGCTGGCTCTTTTTTCATGATTTTCTTGTATCACTCTTATTTCTCTTCCCAATTTTTCCTCTATGTCTCTTACTTGATTTTAAAAATCCTATATTTGCTCTTCCATAGCTTGAGATCAATTCATATTTTTCTTTGAGGCTTTGTAGTCAGGGATTTCGACTTTGTTATCTTCTTCTGAGGGTGTGTTTTGATCTTCCTTGACACCACAGTAACTTTCTCTGGTCAGAATTTTTTCCTGTTGTTTGCTCATTTTCCAGCCTATTTTTTGTGAAACTGTTTTCAGAGGTAATTTTGAGGATCTGTAAGTTTTCGGTTCTTCCAAGCTGGTAAGATGTAGGGAGAGATGGGTTTACTACTTTCCTGTAGTGTGCATTGGTTTGTGAGTGACCACAAGCACTCTTTTTTTATTACCTTTTCTTTCTTTTTTTTTATTAAACTTTTTACATTCACTTTCACAAAATTTTGGGTTCCAAATTTTCTCCCCATTTGTCCCCTCCCCCCACCCCAATACACCAAGCAATCTAATTTCCCCTAGTGCCAATCTGCCCTCTCTTCTATCATCCCTCCCTCCCCTTGACCCCATCTTCTCTTTTGTCCTATAGGGCCAGATAACTTTCTATTCTCCATTACCTGTATTTCTTATTTCGTAGTAGCAAGAACAATACTCGACAGTTCTTAAAACTTCAAGTTCCTACTTCTCCCCATCCCTCCCTCCCCACCCATTCCCTTTGGGAAGGCAGGCAATTCAATATAGGCCCTATCTGTGTAGTTTTGCAAATGACTTCGATAACAGTCCTGTTGTGTAAGACTAACTGTATTTCCCTCCATCCTATCCTGCCCCCCATTGTTTCTATTCTGTCTTTTGATCCTGTCCCTCCCTGAGTGTTGACTTCAAATTGTTCCCTCCTCCAATTGCCCTCCCTTCCATCATCCCCCCCACCCTGCTTATCCCCTTCTCCCCCACTTTCCTATATTGTAAGATAGGTTTTCATACCAAAATGAGTGTGCATTTTATTCCTTCCTTTAGTTGAATGTGATGAGAGTAAACTTCATATTTTTCTCTCAGCGCTCTTCTTTTTCCCTCCACTAAAAAGTCTCCTGCTTGCATCTTCTATGGGAGATAATTTGCCCCATTCCATTTCATCCTCTCTCCTCCCAATATATCTCTCTCATCGTTTACCTTAATTTCTTTTAAGATATGATCCCATCCTGTTCAATTCACTCTGTGCTCTCTGTCTCTGTGTGTGCATGCATGTGTGTATGTGTGTGTGTGCGTGCATGTGCATGTGTGTGTGTGCATGTGTGTGTATGTGTGTGTGTAATCCCACCAACTACCCAGATACTGAAAAGTTTCAAGAGTTACAAATACTGTCTTTCCATGCAGGAATGTAAGCAGTTCAACTTTGGTAAGTCCCTTATGACTTCTTTTTGCTGTTTACTTTTTCATGCTTTTTCTCATTCTTGTGTTTGAAAGTCAAATTTTCTTTTCAGCTCTGGTCTTTTCATCAAGAATGCTTGAAAGTCCTCTACTTCATTGAAAGACAATTTTTTGCCCTGAAGTATTATACTCAGTTTTGCTGGGTAGGTGTTTCTTGGTTTTAGTCCTAGTTCCGACCACAAGCACTCTTTTCAACCCTAGACCTTTCACCAGAGTCCCTGCTCCCCTGCAATGGAAAGCCCTGGTGTGCAAGTGCTCCTTCTTATAGTGTGACTAAGACCTAGGACTGTCACGCAGATCCAAATGATGGCAATGCAACAGAGTTTTGCCCCAACGGGACCCCTGTAACAGACTTGTTGTCTATTCCCCTTTCTTCTGTGATCTGAGAGGTCTGAAAACCGCCACTGCTGCCACTGATTTAGTCACTCTGAAGCCTGCTCCTGGTTTGATGGCCCTGGTCTGTCCTGATGTGGCCTTCACTAGACTGCACTCCTCTCACACTTTGGCAGGCCAGACCTTTCCTGCCAATCTTCTAAGTTGTCTTGGGCTGGAAAATTGCTTCATTCCATTTTTTGTGGGTTCTGCCACTCTAGAATTTGTTTAGAGTCATTATTTAAAGGTATTCAGAGGGGTTTGGGGGGAATTCAGGCAAGTCTGTGCCATTACCCTGCTATCTAGATTATCCTTTAGTCAGAAAATCTCAATGAAGAATATGTGCCTACTAGTTTTACTCTTAAATCAAATAATTCCCACACTATTACTATTGATAATCACTAAATTTCATAGTTTAACTTTTTCATGTGTTAAAGTAATATAGCTCTAATTTATACTCTGTTCAATGTCAAGAAAATAGCAGAAATCTTCTCTTAAAGCTATTTAATAACATAGCAGATAATCCATATGAAAAGCTGTCAGTTTAGAATAATAAATATACTAGTAGGTAAATCTTGACCCAGGATTGAATATTCTCTGGGAAAAAAAGTCAACAAGCTAAGATGCTCAGACACTGATTCTTGTATAAAAGAAAATTCATTTTTATAATTTTTAATAACCAAGGTACATGGAATTACCACCTACCTTACTAATGTTGGTTTACTTGACTTGAATAATTTTGTTTGATGGATATTTATGGAGTTGACTTGCCCAGAATTTGTAATTAATGACTAATCTTAACTAAAAAAAAATGTTTCTGTAAGGTGAGGGTGATCCAGTGAGTCAAGTCAAACCTCACCCTTAACTCACTTCTCAATCTGGCGAGAATGTATCCAACCCTCTTTGCAATAGCCCACAATCTTATCTCCAAATAATCATACCACCCCTGTATCCTCCAATACATCTTTGCAGTTGTCTATATTCCCAGGCTTCCCACTGCTATTCCCAGTGTTAGCCCTTCAGTAGTTCTAACTTTGTTTTTACTTGTTCTTAGTTTTCAAAGAGAATCAATGACATCACGGGTGATGACTTGCGTGTGAATTGGATTTAAGTGGGGCAGAGTTGCTCAAAGTCATCAGTTTCACTCTCTCTTTTAAAATCATCCAAGTCCAGTGACAGGACAAAAGTCTGGATGACTGGTGATGGCCCAGATACCATGGATGACCTCCGGGTCTTCATACCTGACCAAGCTCTAAGTGCTCCACGGTGCCTGCTTCAGCTCACCATTGGACCCAGTTATTCTCATCTGCCTTTGGGAGTGGAGGAGGAGTCTTCATATGCTTGGGGTAGACATCACCCTAACTCATTCACAGATTTAGCCATCTGTTGAGAGGATTGCTGAGGGTTGACCACTATGTATTTTATAGTTTCTTGGAGCTACAGGTGAGAGTTGGGTGAAGGTAGACACCAAAGGTGGATAAATAGACCTGAAAGGTTCAGCAAGCCCTCACACCAAAGGTGCTAGTCCTCCTGAACACCCTATCCACCTCCATATGACCTAATCGTGACCTTGGTGCCAATACAGGCATCTACAGAGGTATCCTAGGGAGCTCCTACCCCCCCACCTTATTGTCTCCCAGATTGTTTCTAATTGGTCTCCCTGCCTCACTTCTCTCACCACTCCAATCTAACCTCTAAAAACCTGTCAATTTTCCCCTTGAAGTGTAAATGTGACTGTGCCACACTCTCCCTAATCAAAATCTCCCTACTACTGAAGAATCAAGTATAAAGATTTCTATTTGACATTTAAAGCTCTTTACAACCTGGACCTAATCTGCCTTTTTAGCCTTGTTATATCAGGGAAGGTGCTGTGCTTAATGAGCAAAGCAGAACTGAAGTAGAGCAAAAGAAAGGAGAGATTCACAAATGTAGAGAATCCACCCCAAATTTTGACATGGACTGTTCGTGCCTGATCTTTGTGTGGCAGAATATTCTGAGCTTGCACTGGTCTGATCAGCATTGACACACTGTAACTTGACTCTAGCATAGTGATGTCATACAATAACCAATCAACCATATTTTACTCTACTGGACCAGACAAACTGGCCTGCCTGCTGCTCCTCACCTTTCACCATGCTAAAGGATCCAAACATGAATAGGAAATTAAGTTACAATACTACTAATTAAGTACATGATGAAAGAAGAAGAAATCTATATTGAAAACCTCTGCTGAATTGAGATCTGATGATTTCTTGCTTGTCGTTTAAATGCTTGGTGAATATTTATACTCAAAGAAAACCTGACTCGTCCTGAAAAGCTGTTATGTTCACTGACTGCTATGACTGATTCTTTGGCTGTTGTATTGTCTATCTTTTGTTTTCAAAAGTAGCTTAAAGAAGGAAATTAACATGCTTGACTAAAGACATTTATCAACTTAACTGAAAAATTAGCTAACAAATGACCAGGATTTTTTAAAAAGAATATTCATTCACATTTCTTTTCATTAAGAATATTGTCAATAATGTTTTAATGAGACCAAAAAGTATTTATATCATTAGTAAATACAATTATTAAAAGTATTGTTTATTTCATCTGTTTCAACGTGTAATTCTTCCATTTTATTATCTTAAACAATATATTAGTATAGTAGTAAATGTATGTAGTTTATAAATAAATGTACATATATTGAGTGTGCATTTAGTAAAGAAAAAAAGAAAAAAACCCTTGCTACAAAATACATATAGTCATGTGAAAAAAATTCCTATATTGGCCATGTTCAAAAATAAGACATACATTTTTGGTCACAATAAATGTAAGAATTTGTTTTGCCTGATTATGAATATTTGGAACGATGGATTCTTTTTCTTTTCTTTCTTTTTTTCAATGAGCAGGGTGGGAAAGCGAAGGGAATAGAGAGAAGGTAACAAAAATAAAAGAAAGAAAAGAGGATCATTGAGATATCTTTTTTTCTAACTGTAGAGAAAAGAACAGAAGGAAGACCAAATGAGCAGGAGAGTCTAAAAATTATAGATTGATTTTATTGTCTGCTTTAAAGGAAAAGCAGTCTGTATATACTAGAAACTTGCAGTTTCATGTACAATCATCTTTTTTGGTTCTCCTATATACATGTAAATCCATACCGCAAATGCATTCTAGTCATTGTTAATTCATTAGATTGACAATAATAGTAACGATAGATAATAGTAACAATAACATATTGATATTTAATAAAATAATAGATGTTGATGGCAACATTAATATTTAATAAGATAATGGTAATAGAAGACTAGGTTGTGACAGATTATTCTAATTTCTTTTAACAGTGTTACTAACTGACTTTATGATACCATGACATGGTAGGTCAGAGGATTTACATAGTTTAATAGTTTACATAGATATTTTTAATCAGGCATTTGTCACAGTCTCTCATGTTATTCTTATGGTTAAAAGGAATAGATATGGATAGGATAATAGTACAATTAGATGAATGCAGAGCTTGTTGATTGGCTAAATCCAAAGAGTTCTAAGTGAAAGAGGTCTCAGACAGAGAACTCCAGGGGAGTCTGTGCTGTTTAATATTTTCAGCCATGACTTGGATAAAACTATAGATGGAAGGTTTATCAAATTTGTAGATGATCCAAAGCTAGTAGATGTAGATAACATATCGCATAATAGAATTAATAGCCAAAAATGCCATAACAACATAGGATATTGAGTCAAATTTAGCAAGACTAAATTAGTTAAGAATTAATGTACATTCTTATACTTAGTTCAGAAAAATCTTTGATTTATTAAGCCTAATTTTTTCGTGCAACCAGCTTTTCAGACCTGATTCCAGTTCCTTTTTCTTTCCTGGTATCTGCTTCTTTTTGCCCTGATTCTTTTCTGGAACCCCCTGTATTTGGAATAGTCTGCTCCTGGCTAGAAACTTCTCCTTTCCTAGCTATTTGTCTCCTTGAATTGTAACCTCGTGGGATGAGAACTCTATCAGAACCAGAGGTTCCCCCCCCTCAATAAAATACATGGACTACACTGATATGGAAGTTTTCCTGAGCCAGGAGCTGTCCCAGATGCCATGAAAAATGGTGGTAAGAGTCATCCCAGGCTACAAGATCATTGTGGCCTCCCTCTTCCTGCAGTGGTTTAATTTTCATCCTGCTAAAGATGCTTTTCTCTTCCTCAGTCCCTCTTTGGATATCACTCCAGGCCTGAGCAAGGATCAGGCAGTAATGTGGAGAGTGGATAGAGCATTGGGTTTGGAGTCAGGAAGACCTAAGTTCAAATCGAGCCAGAGACAGCTATGACTTGTGACACTGGGCAATTCACTTGACTTGAAGCTCTTTTGGTTTTTGTTTCTTTAAAATGGGAATGATAATAGCCCTACATATCTTGTAGGGCTGTTGTGAGGACTGAACGAAATAATGATTATAAAGCACTATTCCAATCTTATAGCACTATATAAAATACTAGCTATTTAATCTTCCATCGCAGTTTGAATATATCAGTTCTAATTTCTGTTAATAGAGAATTGGTGGGCTGCTCTGTTATGCCTTCTTTCTCTTCCCTCCTTTCCTTGAATATTTTCAGTTTGTGGTCTCAGATTGAACACACTAAATTAAAAAAACCTATTCCTTCAGCTTTGATAACTCATTGAATTCTTCAGTAAAACTTCTTTTAGTTCCAGAAACAGACCTTGATATTTGGTTTCCAAAAAATTGCACACTGTAGATAGATAGTAATATGTCAGAAAAAGATCTAGAAGTCTGAGTGGACTTCAGATTCGATATGAATCAACCATATAACAAGTATCCAAAAAAAGGTGGGTATAGTCTTAGGCTACATAGTATCCAGAAGGAAGTAGGTAATAGTTCGACTGCACTCTTCCCTGATCAGACTACATCTAGAATAGGAGTTCTACAGAATTTCCCATTTTCAACAGGAAACTTTCCCCAACCTCTCCTCATTTGAGTGTCTTTCATTTCTTAATTTTCTCTATATAATAGCTTGTTTGCACAAAGTTATTTTCTTGTAGTCTCCCCAATTGGATTGTGAGCTTCCTGAGGGCAGTGACTGCCTTTTGCCTTTTTTTTATGTTTTCAGTGCTTAGCACAGTAGCTGGTGCATAGTAGGAGCTTAGTAAATGTATATTGACTGACATCTTCATCTTTTTTGTGTGTTGTGGACCCCTTGAGCAGTCTTGTGAAATCTATGGAGACCTTCTCAGAAGAGTTTTTTTAAATTCATTAAATAAGATACATAGGATTACATATATTGAAACAGTTATCAAAATATAGAAAGGAAGTTTAGAAACCCCAGGTTAAGAACCCCTGTTGTTACAGTATTGTGTTCAGTTCTAAATATCACCTGTCAGGAAGATTGATTCTTTAAAAAATTTATTTTATTCAGTTAACAAGCATTAATTTTTTTCTTCTTCCCATTTCCCCTTCCATAGCTAAACAAAAAAAGGAAAGAAAGAAAGAAAGAAAGAAGGGAGGAAGGAAGAAAAAAGGAAAGAAAAGAAGAAAGGAAAAGAAAGAAAAAAGAAAGGAAAGGAAACGAAAATGTTTTAACAAATAGATATAGTTGAGCAAAAAAAAAAAACTCTCATTGGAGAGAAATTGTCCAAAAATGTAGCTTTCTTTCTTCACTTTGCATCCATTGCTTCTCTGTCAGGTGATAGGTAGAGTGTTTCATTTTTGGTCCTACCGGATTGTAGTTTGCCCTTGAGCAGAATTCTAAAATTTTTCAGTTGTTTTTCTTTATAATGATGTTGTCCTTGTATAAATTTTTCTAATTCTGCTTATTTCACGCAGGTCTGCATCAATTCACACAGGTCTTTCTGGTTTCCTTTGAAACTTTTTTATAGCACAGTAATATTCCTTTTACAATTATATGTCATAATTTGTTTAGTCATCCTCAGTAGTTAGGTATCACCCTAATTTCTAGTTCTTTGTCCCTATAAAAAGAGTCACCATAAATATTTTTGTAGACATAGGTCTGTTTCTTTGTTCTCTTTGGTATTTAGGTCTAATGTAGCTTATGCATAGTTTAGTAATGTTTGGGGGCACAGAGAAAGGACATTGATAGGCTGGAGAGTGTCCAGAGAAGGGCAACTAGGCTAGTGAAATGTCTCAAGATCATACCATGTGATGAGAAGATTCTCAGTTATTTAACCTGAAAAAGAAAAGTCTTGGGAGGTGGGATAGGGAGAACATGATTATTGTTTTGAAAGATCCCATATGGAAAAAGGATCTAAATTGCTCTGTTTGACACTAAAGGGTAGAACTAAGAGGAATAGATGGAAGTCACAGATTTCATCTTCATGCAAGGAAAAGATTTCTAACAATTAGAGCCAATCAAAAGAAGAATGGGATGCCTTGGCAGGCCATCAACAAGTCAGTCAACAAGAATTTATTAGAAGTGTTTTAATGTGTGTCAGGGCACATATCAGGGCAGCTAAGTGGCACCGTATGCTACATACAGAGTCCCTGGCCTGGAGTCAAGAAGACTCATCTTCTTGAGTTCAGATATGATCTCAGACCCTTAATGGCTGGGTGACTCTGGTCAAGTCACTTAACCTTATTTGCCTCACTTTCCTCATCTGTAAAATGAGCTGGAGAAGGAAATGGCAAATCACTCCAGCATCTTTGCCAAGAGAACCCCAAATGGGGTCACAAAGAGTCAAATCAACTGAATGGCAAGAAAAACATAATTATGCACTCTTATTATATTGTATAATATCATACAATGTCAACTAACCTATCTATAATATTTATATTATGATTTTAAAATGAAATTTGTAGATATTATTTCTCTATTATAATTTATAATATCCTATTTTAGTAGGGTATGCAGATATGGAGAATTATTTACCAAGTATTCTGTAGGCTTTTAATTTGAAAAGTACAGCAAAATTAAGTTTTTTTCAAAAGTAAGCAATTGAGAGATCTGCCAGTAATATTCAGGAAAGGCAGAATTATTTTTACTCCTGACCACAGTGACTGTTAAAAATATATCAATGAAAGGAAGCAGGAATTAAGTAGCAGCCATTTGAGAAGAAAGCAGAGAGTAATATATTTCACCTCCAAACAGCAACACAGCTGCTATGATAAAGAAATATATATTGTGTTTACAACATAATGTTTGTATTCCTTAAAAAACAAACAAGTTTTGTTGGCATCTTTTCAGAATTGAGATTATTTCCTCATGACTCTCTCCATTTCACCCCAAATAGAACTCTCACTTGTCAGAAAAAAGCACAGCTAAGCAGAGCAAACCAGCTCATTGAGCATCTTTAACCATCTTTTAGAGACCAAATACTATGAAACTTTTGGGTATAAAAAAATTTATTAATGTGTTTTGTTTTTATATTATAAATTTTTACAGATTACTCTTACTTCGTGAGTGATCTTTTTTTAACAATGTAAAACAATTAAGTAAAACTAATAGTACAGTGACTTTATCTGAAAGTTCATGTAACATTTCAAATTTATAATACTTCTCTCACTTCTCTCTTAAAAAGATCTATTTTTTCTCCCTCTCACTCCCAGTTCCTTTGGAAAAAAAAAGAAAAACAAATTTCTTGAAGCCAGTATGCATAGTCAAGTAAAACAAATTCATCCAATGACTAGATACAGAAGCATATTATGTCTTATTCTATACTCTAAATCCTTCACCTCTTGTAATGGATAACTTGTTTCATCACTGGTCCACTGAAATCATGAATGGTCATTGTATTGATCATAAATTTTATTTGTGGTTGTTCAGGCTTGCTCCTCGTGACCCTGTGGACATTTGAGAACATATTTCCATAGGGTTTTCTTGGCAAACATACTGGAGTGGTTTGTCATTTCCGCTCCAGTGGACTGAGACAAACAAAGGTTAAGTCTCTGAAGCTGGATTTGAACTTAGGCCTCATTGACTCCAGGCCCAGTGCTTTATCCACCGAGCCATCTAGCTACCTTCTATTGATCATACTTTTTAAAGCTTTGGAATTTTTCTTTTTGCATTTTTGTTATTATTATATAAATTGTTCTCCTTGTTTTGCTCATCAGTTATAAAAGTCCTCTAAAGGCTTTATTTCTATAATATTGATGTTGCATCATCATATCATGTATATATGTATCATATACTTCATATATCATATATGTACAGTGTTTGAATATTCAAGGAGGACTAGTACCTGCGGTGAAAGGGCTTGCTGGGCTCTTTTCAGGGCTGCTCATCCACTTTTGGTATCCATCTGCCACTCAGCTCCAAGAAGTTGTAGCATGCACAACAGTAACACCTTGATAAACCATTTTGGTAGATGGCTGAACAAGGTTGAAAGTAGCTGGGGGACCTTAAATCTGTGAGTGAGTTAGGGAGATGTCTACCCCAAACATGTGAAGACTTCCTCTTAGTAGGATGGGTAGATGAGAGCAGTTTATTCCAAGGACCATGAAGGTGGCTGAATCAGGTATTGTGGGGCTTTTAGAACTTGGTTAGACACCAAAGATGCCAAGGTCATCCATTGCATCATGGGCCATCACCAGGCATCTTGACTTTTGTCTCACCACTGGACTCCAATGACTCTGGAAGAGAGAGTTACATTGTTAAATGCCAAATATACATTTGCCTAAAAGACTATATTACAGAGAACTCACACAAGGCAATTGCTCACATAGTGGTCAGAAGTGATACAAGGACACTTTGGAAACCATTGTGAGACATGGGAGACACTGGTACAGGATTGCCCAGCATGGTGAGCCCACATCAAAGAAGGCACTGTGTTCTATGAGCAAAGTAGAATTGTAACAGCTCAAAAGAAATGTGAGATGAGCAAATCTAGAGACATCTCCACTGCAGATATTCATATGAACTATTTGTGTGTGACCTATGATAGAGTCTTCCAAACTCTTATCGGTCTGATCAGTCAGAGTTGCACACATTGTACCTTGACCCCAATATAGTGATGTCATTTTGGTCCTTTTCAAGCACCAAAGATAATAGCTGATGTCATATATGATAGATCATTTTTTAATATATTTTCGTCTTGCTCAATTCACACTTCATCAATTCTGCATCATATCTTTTTGAAATCACTTATTTCCTCATTTCTTACAGTACAATGATACTTCATCACTTTCACAACTTATTCACCCATTCCTCAACTCTTTCCAGTTTTTTGTCACTACAAGAAAGAGATGCTATGAATATTTTTGTACCTATAAGACTCTTCCTCTTTCTTTCATCTCTTTTGAGTATAGACTTAGGAGTGGTGTAGTTGGGTCAAAGGGGATGCACAGTTTAGTAACTTTTTTGTGTATAATTCCAAATTTCTTTCCAGAATGATTGTACTTATTCGTTGATTCATCAACAATACAGCATATTTTCCCACAGTCACTCTAATATTTATCATTGTAGTTCTTTGTTTTCTTTGCCCCTCTGATAGGTGTGGGATGGAATCTCAGAATTGTTTTAATTTGCATTTTTCTAATTAGCAATGAAACTTTTTTTCATATGGCTAGAGATAACCAGGGTTTCTTCCTTTGAGAAATGCTTGTTTATATTATTAGATCATTTATAATTGAGGAATAGTTCTTTTTCTGAAATATTTGAATTAATTTTTTATGTATCTTAGAAATGAGACCTTTAATAGAGAAACTTGCTGTGAAGATTTTTCCCTACTTGTTTCTCTTTTAATCTTAGATTAATTATTAGATTTGTTTATATAAAAACTTTTTCATTTAGTGTAATCAAAGTTATCCATTTAATTTTCTGTAATTTTCTCTATTTTTTGGTTAGTTCCAAACTTCCCTCCAATCCATAGGTCTGCTATATAAATTTTTCCTATATTTCTCTAATTTGTTTATAATGTGACCTTTTATATCTAGGTCAAATATCCATTTGGAGAATAAGGTATGATGTTGGTCTAAATATTATCATTATCAGTTTTCATTTTGGGGTTTCTGTGATTATTATGATATAATACCAATTCAACTCAGCAGGAAAAGATGGAAGTAAGAATTCCACTTAAAATTACTACAAGATGTGTAAAATGTTTGCAAATCTTTTCCCAAGATACACACAAGAGCCATATAAATACAAGTAAAAACAACTAATTTGGAAGCATCTAAATAATTGGAAAAATATGAATTGCTCATGGGTAGGTTGAGCTATTATAATAAAATGACAGTAATACCTAACTTACTTATTTAATATCATACCAATCAAATTACCAAAGGATTACTTTACAGAAAATGGAAAAAATAATAGAGAAATTCATATCGTAGAAAAAAGGGTCAAGAATTTCCAGAGATAATGAACAGAAATGGAATGAAGGGGTTCTAGTAGGGTCAGATCTTATACTATAGCATGAAGCAATAATTATTAGAACAATGGTACAGCTTAAATATAGACTGATCAGATTGCAGAACACATGAAAAAATATATCTAAATATCCTACTATTTAATAAACGATTTGACTCCTTCTACTGAGATAAGGACTCACTATTGGATAAAAACTGCTGGAAAAATTGGACCATATACCTTTTGGAGATACACCTGGGTCATTCATTCACCCATTATTTCCTAAGGGTCTATGGTGTACCACATAATATATCAGATGCTATGGGGGATATAAGGATGAATATATCGAATTCTTCTTGAGTTTACAATCTAGTATATGCATAAATGTTACACAATTATAAATATCCTTTCTATAATCTAAATATTTTGAAAATGCTTGTACAAGAGATCTCTCTGGAGAAACCTAGATATAGGTTCAGAAGTGCACAGCGGTTTTAAAACCTTAAAAAAATCCTTTAAAAATCCTTAGCTTCACATTTAAAGTAGTTCAAACCCTGTCATAATTTATCTTTTTGGTCATTTTATATTGTTCTCCTTCACAAACTGCAACATTCTAGTCATAATGGCCTCCTAAGTGTTGCCTCTACATGACATTCCATCTTCTCTAGCCTTATTCACAACGGATCCACCACAGAGCAAGGGGTATTCATTTTACAGACACTGAAATCCCACTTTCCACAAATCCTATCCACTGTACAAGTCATGTCAAACGCAAATAAAAGGGAAGTTCTACAAAAGGATCCCTGAGAATGTATTATTGACTTAGAAAACCATGTATGAACATTACCTATGTTCTATTGTATTTTTATTTATTTTTATTATTATTATTATATTTATATTATATTATATATTATAATATATAAATATTATATTTATTATTATTATTATTATAATTATTAAATATTTTGCAATTACATTTTAACCTACACTGGGAAATATGCAGCCAGCCAGTGGGCTACATGCTTGATACTTCTCCATCCCACCATAGCTGCCTCTCAAAATCTAGGTTTGATGAAGGAATTCTTGAGCTTTGTTGCTAATTTCAATTTTGAAGTATTTCCCTATGGCTCCATCGTTGGCCCTCTTCTTGCCTGTTTCCCCTTGGTGATCTTAATCCATTCCCATGGCTTCAATTAGTGCTTCTATATGTTGTATCTGCTAGTCTATCACAACTGCTCCCTGGAGTGGTGGCCTTGTTTTCTCTACTGCCTACTGGATTATTTCCACCTGGAAGTCTTGCCAGCACCATAAACAGCATATCCAAGCCAAACTGTTCATCTTTCTCCCCACACTTCTTCCTCCCTTTAAAATATTTTTCCTTTCTTATTCAAATTGTCATCTTCCCAGTCACTAGGAGTCATTTTTAACTTTTTCCTTTTTCTCCCTGTAACTGATCAACGGACTAGGTGTACTGATTCTATCTTAACAATACCTCTTGCTTCTTCTCTCTTTTTTTCCCCAACTTAATGAATACCAAATAAAATGTGCATTTCCATATAGGAAAAAGTAATAAAGACTATTATATATTGTGTATATATATATATATATATATATATATATATATATATATATATATATATATATAGGTGGCACAGTGGGTACTTACATCCACTTTGTTAGGAGGAGATTGTACCCTTACTTAGAATGAACAGCCCGGCATATATCCTAGATTCCCACTTGGATCTTATGTTGCTAAGTAGCTGAACAACAAAGGGAATGAGGCAATTTGTACCCCACATGAAAGTTCATTGTTTCTGCTGGATTTTTTTACATGCAATGAATCTCTTCAAAGCCTTCGACACTTTCTAAGATGTGGTACACCTGAAAGGGCATCACCTTTATACACAGTTGTCTCTGTTTTAGCCCCTTAAAGCCTTCAACTTTCTTCTAGCTGGTGAAATGGATAGAATTCTGGGCCTACAATCAGGAAGATTCATCTTCCTTCACATCTGGTCTCAGGCAATTGCTAGCTGTATGACACTGGTCAAGTCACTTAATCCTGTTGACCTCACTTATTCATCTGTAAAAATGATATGGAGAAGGAAATGACAAACCACTCCAGTATCCTTGCCAAGAAAACCCCAGACTGGGGTCATGAAGAACTGGACACGATTGAAAAGACTGACTAACAGTAAAATGAGGCTATTATCTTTGTTTTATGGATTAGGAGGCAGAAGTGCAGGGACATTCAGTAACTTGCCCCAAATTACACTGCAAAGACTCCAACCTAGGTCTTCAGATTTCAAATCCAGAGATTCTTCCATCACACTACAAAATTCAAGTAAATTTAGTTAACATTTGTTAAGCACCTATTATATGAGAGGTATAATGCCAGGCATTAGGGATACAAAGATGGAAAAAGATGACACTATCCCTGACATTAAGGACTAACAGCTGTTGTATTTGGAAAGATAGGAGATAGATAGATAGATAGATAGATAGATAGATAGATAGATAGATAGATAGATAGATGTAAGGTAGAGGTTAATGAGGCCCAAGAAAAGATCTTATGCAATGTTTTAAGAATAAATGAAGAGGGAAAAGATACTTTCAAGATGGGGGCAAGGAGGTGGGCGAAGCTGCACTGGTGTCAGAGAAGGCTTCTTGGATTTGGTAGTCCCTGGGCTGAGGCCAAAAGAAAGAGTAGAATTCTGAAAGGTGGAACTGAGAAAGGAGGGTATCCCTTGCATGGAAGAATGAATGTATGGATGTATGAAAAGTATAGATGTACAGAGGTGGGTGAGGGCATGTTTATTTTTTATGGATGTTTAAGTTTGACATATTTGTTTAAAAAAACCAAAATTTTATTTTATAGCTCTACATAGCACAGTTATTAAAATATTCTAGAAATATCAACACCTCAGGCTACTGATGTCAAATACAGTATTTTGAGAAGTAGTGGCTAGATCTTAAATGGAATCTTTTCTTTTTTGGAAGCAGTTGAGGTTAAGTGACTTCCTCAAGGTCACACAGCTGGTAGTATCTGAGACTAGGATTTGAACTCAGATCCTCCTAACTCCAGAGCTACTACTCTATCCACTTTGCCATCCAGCTGCCTTACTGTATGTGGCATCTTAGAAGAGGAAAAATTACTATATAGTTTCTTAAAATAAAATATAGTACTATTCACGGTAGACATAGTAAAGCTTTAGCTAAAGTGATTTAGTTTTGATTTCTCCACAAGAATAATTAAATTATAAATAAGTAATTCATAAGAGGAAGTGTGGGGTAGTACAAGGAACTCCAGTCTTGGAATCAGGAAAATTTGGATTTGAGTACTGTCTCTGACACTTAATAGTTTGGTCACTTTGGGTTACCTTTTCTTTCTAAGTCAGTTTCCTCATGTGTGACATGGGAGTAATAATTGCTATAGGTTACCCTCAGGTTTTATGAGAGGATCACATAAAATAATGTGCATAAAGGAACTTCAAAAATCTTAAAATGCAATATATCTACCAGATATTATTGAAATAAAATATTTTGTGTGCTGAGAGAAGGTTGAGTGGTTCACTGAATGGTGGCCATTGATTTGGAATCAGGGGACTTGGATTTGAATCCTATATCCCTTACAATCTTGGAAAAGTCGTTTAATTTTTCTGAGCCTAAGTTTCTTCATCTGTAAAGTAAGGGAAATGGACAAGATGACCTCTAAGGTTTTTTCTAACTCTAAAACTAAGATCTTATCACATCAGGATGATGAAGTATGAAAATAAAACATTTTTCCTTTTAGGAATACATTAAACATATACATATATATAACTATATATGATTTATGTGTGTGTGTGTGTATAGTGTATGTCCCCAAAGTCTTAGTATACTTTTAAGTGTATTTTTGAGCTTTAGTAGATTTTAAAACTAAATTAAAATTTTTGAGACACCTTGTATTAATTTCTATACCTCTCTAAATCTAATAATATGTTAATTTATACGACTCTCTAAATATGCTTTGATTCTTCAAGGATCTGTGATTTCTTCTCTGGGTACTACCTCTTCAGGTACAGAGTACCATCTCTGTATAGTCCTGAGGGTGGTCTTTGAGAGTTGCTCTGACCAAAAGTCATTATCATGTAGCTCACTGGTGGTAAGAGCTGCACTGAGCTTAGCTGGACTGGTCCACAGATAATAGATATATACACGGTCTGTCATTGGGTTCGCTTTTTGAACCTTTTGAGCATTCCAGGATCTGCCAGAGCTCACATTTGGCTGATACAGTCTTCATCAACCTAGGATCACCATGGTTCCATGATGTGGCATTGAGTAAGACTTCAGAGGAGTATATATGTATGTGTATCTGTGTGTGTGTGTGTATACATGGGCATATATACATATGCGTATATTTATATGTGCACATATATACATGATGTTCTATTTCCTGTTTTGTCCCTTTGGACTGATTTTCCTCCATGCCTGGAATGCTTTCTCTCCTCACTTCTCCCACTTACAGTCCCCAGCTTCTCCAAGATTCATCTCAAATGCCATTTTCTGCTGGAAACCTTTCTCAGTCCTTTCGCTCTAAGGTTATCTTCCCTTTACTCTGTGTGAAAGGTTACATACATACGTACACACATATAGTTGCTCATTAATTTATAAACATGGCTAGTGGTTGACATGGATAAACATGATCCAGGATCTAGTCCACTTTTGCAAAAAATAAAAAGAACCGTGTAGTAATTTCCAGCAGAGGAGAGGCAGGCAAGATCCAAGACTTCTGAGACTAATCTCTCCATCTGTCTTTTAGAGTGGTATTCTGCCAGAATTTATCTGTTTGCTATCCTTCCAATGTCTCGATTCTAAGGGGTTCAGAACAAAGCTGCTTCTCTGCTGACTTTCACAGGAGAGGATATTACACACACACACACACACACACACACACACACACACACACACACACACACACACACACACACACACACCTCTCTTTCCTTAGCATACACTTGCTGGTTGAGTCCCTTTCCACCAAATTCTGGTTATACAAAAGACCATCATTAATAGCTGATATACCTTTTTATAAAAGAAAGCATGAAGTAGAAATCAGAGAAGTTATATATATTAGAGTATGTCAAAAAATACACAAGAGTAAACGAACCTTTTAGTTCAGAGCAAAATAAAATCTGAGTTCAAATCATGAGTGAAAAATGATTTCATGGAGGGGAAACCACTCTTAGTAATCTCTGGGACTGCAGGCACTGGAAGTTAAGGGACATGATAGAGGGCTGGGTTCCCTGACCTGTCTGTGTCTCTGTTCAAAAATCTTCTCCTTGCCTCTTTTCATCCATCTCTCTCACTGTCCTTTCTTGATGTATGTCTCTGACAAACTGAAGTGATCTTTTTTTCCCCACCTACTCAGTATCAGGGCTCAGAATTCTCTTAATCAATCAGGAGTTATATCCTCTTATACGTGCAACACTACATCTTTTTTTTTTAATTAAAGAATGTTTTTATTTTTCTCAATTATATGTAAAAACTTTTTAAAAAATACTTTTTGAGTTCCAAAATTCCTTCCCTCTCTCTTTTCTTTCTCCCCACTTTGAGAAGGCAAGGACTGTGATATAGATTATACATGTGCAGTCATGCAAAACTTATTTCTACCTTAGTCATGTTGCAACATTGAATCTGCAGGGTGCTAATCACTACATGGGTAGTATATATGGGTTACATATATGTATCTTTTAAGTGCCTATTTATGTATACATTGTCTCCTACATAAAAATCTAAGCACCTTAATGTCAAGGATTGTTTTCATTTTTTATTTTGAATCCCCAAGGTTTAATGCTTAATAAATGCTTATTGATTCAGTGAAGTAACCTGACTAAGGCCATATATCTAGTTAGTGGAAGAACCAAGGCTAGAGTCAGTTTTTCTGCCACCCCCTCCCCCTTCCTCAACCCCAATCTCAGTACCTATTCATTCTTTTTAACTGTTAAAATTTATTTTCCTCATCTAATGTTAATATTCACACTAGTTACCTCATAGGACCATTGCGAATAAAGCTCTTTGTAATTCTTAAAATGAGAGCATACAGGCATATTGAGAGGGAAGGTGGTATCTGATTTCAAACCATATACATTCATTTTTTATTATTTTGAGTTCCAAATTGTCTCTCTCCCTCCAGTTCTATGCACCCCCCCCCCAATTAAGAAGGAAAACAATATGATAAGGGGTAATTTTACATTAAAAAGAGATTATCAGCCTCAAACACTTACTATCTGTGTGACCCTGGGCAAGTCACTTAGCCTTCTTTGCCTTAAATTTCCTCATCTGAAAAATGAGCTGGAGAAGGAAACAGTAAACCAATGTAGGATCTTTGCCCAGAAAACTCCAAATGGGGTCAGGAAGGGTGGGCACAACGGAAATGACTGAACAAGAGCAACAACAAAAAGGTTAAGGAATTCTTCCCTATCAGAATCTGTTCCTGCTTAAGGGGATGGGAACCAAAGCTACTTCTGTCCCTCCTTGTGAGATGTAAGAGGAATCCAAATGATTTAATATAGTAACATATATCTCTTCTAGATGAAGAGTGGAGAGGTGCATAGTGATTACTAGAAACTGAGCTAATTAGCTTATTTATGTTTCTCTACATAGCAACGGTGGAGTTGTCCAATAGATTGAATTAATATTAATGGATGCTGGTTTTGGAGTCATTGGATCCAAAATTATGTCCAGGCTCTGTCACTACCTGTGTGGCCTTGGACTGACAAATAATGTCTCAGGGCCTCAATTTCCTCATCTATTAAATGAGGGTTTTGACTAAACTCCTTTCCAAGTAACAATAATTTATTAATCAGGTATTAATAAACCAGTACAGAGGATACAAATAAAGACCTGAACAGCCTCAGGGAGCACAATTCTACTGGGGAGACTACATGAAAACAGCTGTGTACTTCCAGCTCTAAATTTAGGGTCCTGTGGCCTACACAAGAAACTGGGATAGCCCCCAAAAGGAGCCAGTTTTCAGAAGATTCTCAAGCACAAGGGTTTACTCATCACCTTATTTCCTTGAGTACCCAACATTGTATTTTGAAGCAGGGAGGAGGACTTATTAAATGTTAAACTGAATTCCTGCTCACTAGGGGTTAACAGTCTAAGAGACATCTCTAATATATGTAACCAGTTCAGGGATTTTTTATGTCCTTGAATAAGAAACATTGAAAGAAACAAGTAAGGAAGGACAAATAGTCACATTCTTTACAATTCAGGGTGTGTTGTATTGGGTTTTGAGGAAATTCATCCCAAGATTTACATCAAGACTGGACAAGCAGTTTTATTGATATCCCATGATGATCTGAGCTTTCAGATATACCTACTGTCTCTGGTAATCACTGATAGTGTGTCAGGCAGTAATGTGGCAGAATGGATAGCGTGCTGGGCCTGGAGTCATCTAGCCCATCTTTCTGAGTTCAAAATCCTGCCTCAGACATTTACTAGCTGTATATTTAGGCAAATCACTTACCACTGTTTACCTCAGTTTCCTCATCTGTAAAATGAACTGGAGAAGGAAATGGCAAACCACTCCAGGATCTCTGCCAAGAAAACCCCAAATGGGGTCACAAAGTGTTGGACACTACTGAAAAAAGTGAGTAAGCAACATTTGCCAGGCATAGTACTCAACACTGGGGATGCAAAAAAGGGTAAAACCCAGCCCCTGCCCTTAAGGGGTATATGTTTTAAGGGAAAAGACTTCACAAAAATAACTAGATATAAAGGTAGTGAGTGTAATCTGAAAGCAGAAGGTCAGGGCAGAGAGGGAGACTGTGATTCTTACATTAATCCTTGTGATAGATGACCACGGATATTATTTTCCTTATTTTGCAGATGATATTAGTGGTGATAGGTTCCCCTTCACCTGAGGTTTTCTGTCATTTTTCAGGTACAGTATGATGGGACTAGATGATCCCTGGCATCCCTCCAACCTTTAAATTCTGAGGCAGCTAAGCAGTGTAATGAATGGAATGCTAGACCAGAAAGTCCTGAGTTCCAATTTGACTTTGGACTCTATATGATCAAGGGCAAATCACTTTAAACCCCTGTTTGTCTCAGTTTCCTTCTTTTCAGTAAAAGGAGACCAATAATAAACCGACATGCCAAAGGTGGTTGTGAGATTAAACGAGGTAAGGTTTGTAAAGCATTCTGCAAACCTTAAAGTGCTATATAAATGCTAGCTATAATTATGTTTCTGTGACTTACTATGGTGGGGTATAGGCTCTGGTAACCCCCTTGAGCTCTCCTTCACCTGAGCCCACAAGCCTTCCATTGTCGCGTTGTCCCATTGCTCTATTTTCCATCCTTGATTCTATCGAAATATCTGTGCCCAAATCTGTTACTCTTAAACTAGCCTAGACCTCCAATGTCTGTTCCCATCAAGATCCTCCCTAAACCCTTTTCCTTACCTCAGACTACTTGGCCACCCCTAGATTCTTCCCACAGGCTTTCTGTATATAAACTCCTTCTTGTCTCTGTGAAGGTACTCAGATTCAATCTAGCTGAGATTCAATCTGGCCACTTGTCAACACAAGCATCACAAATGCTTATAAGGCTCCTTTAGAGTTACTCACTATGGTGAATCTTTAAGGAACTTGGTTTTTCTTTGGTTGAAAGAAAGCTTGAGTTGAATTCATTCAGGCAGAACCCAGGGTATTGGTATTTTGGGGCCCTAGCACCCCTAGCCTCAACAGTCACAGGGTAAGTTTCAGAGATGGACGTTGTCAGATCTCTTTTGTTTTCATAGTTCTTCCCATGACATCATGCGATGAGTAGAGTTTACAGAAAGGACAAACTACCCATTTCGCTGTGTTGCTGTGGCCAACATGTGTGTGGGTATGGGTCAAGGTGAGTTTTGATGACACCTAGGTTTAGTAGTTTACAATTCCATCTCTTCTTGAGGGAGATGCAGTAGGGTGGGGTACCAGGAGCTAAGACCTAGGGTCAACACCTTAAGACTCCTAAGATGCTGGAGTTGGAAAAGGTCTTAGGGATCTTTTAGTCTCACCCCCTTATTTTAGAGTGGAGGAAATTGATGCCCAGAGAGTTTCAATGACTTGGTAATTAATGTTGAAGCCAGTTCTAGATTCTAGGTTTCTAAATTGACAGGAAGATAAGGACATTGTTTGGGAGGAAGAAAATGGCCAAACCTGGCCCAAGCAGGCCACAGGTGTATCTCCCTAGAGATGTGGAACAGGTTCAATGACAGCCCTTGGGTCTTTGTCTATCCCTGGACATCCATCAGTCCCTCTCAGTGTCTAGGGAAATGGCTCCAGCATCGTTCTTTGGTTAAGAGGCAGAGAAAAAGGGGATAATTGGATGCGACATTTTCTGGGTGGGTGGGGGGTATCGCAATGACTGAGAGGAAAGGGGGGGACACACTGAAAGGGGGGGCTTGGTCCCGGTGAATGACAATCCCTAGACTTTGGGGCACATATATTTGGGGGGTGACTGGGGTACGTCGCAGGGCCGTTAACCTCAGCCAGGAGGGGAGGGGCGGAGCGGGGGTGGGGGGGCCGTGGGCGGGGAGGGAGCGAGAGAGGGGGCCTCCCATTGCGGCCAGTCTGCTGGAGCCCGCCCTGCTGTCCGCCGTACAACCTCTGCGGCTGTCGGGAGGAGGGGCTGGGAGCCGGCTGCAGTGCGGAGACCCGAAGCTCCAGCTGCCTGCGCTGCCGCTGCCATCGCCGCCGCCGCTGCCATCGCTGCCGCCGCCGCCGCCGCTCAGCTCGCCTCCCGCTGCCCCGCAGCCAGGTATGTGCTCCCCTTACCCGGCTGACAGCCCCTCGGCCGCCCATCGAAGCCGGGCAATGCGATCCCCCCACCCCCCACTCCCATCTCTTCTGCTTTCCTTCCCACCACCGCCCACTGCCCCCCCTCCCCGCCCCCAATCCCAGCCTCTCCACTGCGGATAGCACGTAGGATTCGGACAGAAACCGCAGTCCTGGCCCGGAGCTGTCCACCCCCCTCCCCCGCCCCCACTGCCCTGCCCGGCCCGGGAGCTGCTGCCCCAGGCGCCTCCCCGGGCTGGACAGAACCTCCTGCCTGCCTCCCTCCCCCAGCGCCTCCAGTTTGAGGGATGCCTTAGGGGGTGGGGAATTCAGTTTGCGCCAGGCCACTAAGAGGGTCCTTTTTCCTCCCCCCTCCCCCATAGAGGAGATTTTAAAAAAGCTGGAGATCTGTGGTTGACATATGAAAACATCCCTCCCACCCCACCCCCACCCCACACACTCAGGGATGAGACATTAAAGAGAATAATTCAATCCTTGTGGGACCTGAAAGCTACACCGAGGGCTTTCCCCATTTTGTCCCTCGGGGAGGAAGTTCTTAATGAGTGTCTTTTGCTCTCTCCCTGTCCCTTCCCCAGCGTATAATATAAGGATTGTAGGGGACTGGTCTTGGTGTTCAAAAGGATGGAAATGGAAATGATTTTTCCCTGGGAATTCTTGTAGCGTTAAGGTTTAATCCTTGTGTATTCCCCGCAGGGAACCAAATTTCTCTCAACCTTCATAACCTGAAGCTATGTTGGTGAGACACTGGAGTTTTCTGAAACCTCATGCAGAGTTGTTAAACATTGGAATGGAAGCTTGTTAAACAGAATTCTGGAACCTATAAAAAAAAGTAAAATAAAATAGGGTCTTCTCTATCATACTTTAAATTTCTTCCTGTTTTTTAGACTGGAGGGTGGATAAGATGACCTCCCACAGATCTCCTCTTTGTCTTCATTATTCATGATGTAGAGGGTAGATTATTACAAATAAAACGTTTCTGTTTATTCCATAGGTTACTATTAAACATTAAAAAATAAAAAAAAATCTTCCTAGACCTTCTCCCTCTTTTTCTCCTCCTTAGAGTTGTCACAGCTTGATACAATAAGCTGTGGGCTGTGACTATATTTAATCATCTCACACCACAGTCCTTTTAAAAATTGAGTGTTGTATATGTGCAGAACAAGTATTTATGTGATCTGCATTTTAGCTGCATCTGCCATAGTCCAGTGGAGGCATCACTGCTTCCTTCTACCTCAACTTCAGCATTTTCTTTTTGGTTCAAGAGAATGTTCCTTCTATTTATTTGATTTAGGAACTAATGAGAATATGAATCATTTGTTTTTTCCATGGATTTATGATTAGAAGTAAGAAAAAGAAGTTTTTTTTTTAGCCCACAGAAATCATCCATATTAACCTCCTGGGAATTACTAAATGCTAAATTATTTGCAAGAAAACACTGTTTGATTTTGATGGTATCCATTTCATATGGCCACGACTTTCAAAAAAATGTTTAAAATATTTTAAATGTAGTGTCAGATCCTCAAGTAGAAAATTCAAAAGCAGGTCTTGTACCATTTCTTCTCTCTCTCCCTCCCTTCCTTTTTCCCTTTTTTCTTTTCCTACTTCCTTCCTATCTTTTCATCCCTTTCTTTCTACCCTCTTCCTTTCTTTCTACCCTCTTCCTTTCTTTCTTCCTTTCATCCAGGTTTGAAGATGGCTTCTTCTTCCTCCTATAACCTAGAAGAAGATGAGAGCCTGAAAGGATGTGAACTCTATGTCCAGAAGCATAACATTCAACAGCTTTTGAAAGAGTGCATTGTAAACCTTTGCATCTCCAAACCTGACCGTCCCATGAAATTTCTTCGGGAGCATTTTGAAAAATTAGAAAAGGTCAGTAGCCTCAACTGACTGTTATTTTCCATTTACAAATGTACTCATATAAAATACTGAGTTAACCTTTCTTTCCATTCTGCAATTCCCTTTGGCATTTAGCCTAAAATGTCCAAAGATTTTTTTTTTGCTTGTGAATTTTCAGTGATTCCTTGAGGAAGCTGTACAATTAAGTGTAGAACTTTGACAAATCATCATATATTTTAAAGCAAATGTTCATAATGGCTGTCAAATTGACCATCATTTGGTTGATTACCTTTGGGTTTTTTCCTTCTGCCATTTTAGGAGACCACTGGTGTTTGATCCAAGTGTGTTATTAAAATGATCAAAATGACCATTTTTCAATCCTTTAAGAATTTCTGGCCATCAGTATGGCAGAGAATATTTTTGTTCAAAGAAAACTGATTTGAATACCCCTCTTTCTGTTCCCCAGTCCCAAATATGATTTTGGTTATGTGGAACCTGAGTCTCCTTTAACCCAGTGTTACATAAACACATAGAAGAAAGTAATTAATATTAAACACTTAAAAATTTTTAAATGAGATCTTTCAGAACACATCTTATCTACTTATCTTTGTATTTATGCCTTATTCTATTATCTATCTTTTTTGCACACAGCAATTGGCTAGCAAATGCATAGCGAATTGAATCCCCTGCATATGAAAGTTGAGTGAATATGAATTTCTCAAGATTCATGCCTTAATTGAACCCTACCAGCATTTCACTCTTTCTCAAGGAAAATGAGTATCCTGCTCCCTCAATTTATAGAGGGTAGAAAGTGATAAAGGAACTACATATCCCTAGACATTCTTTCTGGGAAGGAAGAATGTGCCTTCAGCTTCTCTGTTGAATCATATACTCTTCACTTAGAAGTATGATGATAGATAGTGAGACCTCATCACTGCCTTTTGTGCTCTTTCTTACTTTTGGTACCCCCTTCCCTCACATCCCTGTGTTCTCATGAAGTCTTCTAATTGCCCAGATTTCCTACTGCAGTCCCAAATCTTTCCCCAGGTAGTGCCTGTGTTCCAAATTCCATAAATAAATAAATAGAGGCCTACCTGTTAATAGAGGTCATTTACCCTGTTGGTAGCATTTGTGTTTTATCTCTCTGGACTTAAAAAAAAATTTTTTTTCACCAAAAGAAAGAATTTCAGCTTTTTTCGTGAGTCATTGCAAGAAATATTTTTGAATGGGTGTGGGAGGGCTTTCCAATGACCCTGTAAATTACGCCAGGTAGGTGAGTGCTTATATTTAAAGTCAAATCAGCAAGCAGCTGTATATATGGGGTTGACTGTGGCCCAGAGATTCTCTTCTGAAATCCTGTCAAGAAGGGGGATGGAAGAAGATGTTTTCAACTCTAGGTTTTTGTAGGGTATGTTGTAATACCCTGAAGAACCAGAAAGGAAGAAACAGGTAGGTAATGTTACAGGGCTATCATCATTAACCATTTCCCATCTCAAATCACAGTAGCACAGTTAATTAAACTGATTTATGCATAAACTCAACACTAATTAATTATCTTTGCATAATGTTCCATTACCTATTCACTGCATGGCTTCAACTAGGAGATTATTAAGATCCTTGCAGAATTCCATTATTTACATATTGAAATCTGTATACTATATTCTAAAGTGTATATATGAAACATTTGCTGTATTCGAATCAGGAAAAGGTTACCTGCTTTCAAGTCCATTTTAGAGAAGGTGTCAGATTTCATGGGTAAGGCATGTAACCATAGCAGGGTAGAGTAGTCTTATCAGTAAGACTCTGGCTGCAGTGAAGAAGACTTCTTAAGAAGGATCCTAATGGTAAGAGTTAAGGTTTATGAAAACGATTTAGCTTTGTTCAAAGGCAGATATATTATGGTGGGGCAGTAGCAGACAACTGGGTGAGTTATAATTTTTTTCTTTTTTTTCTGTAAAGACTCGGATAATTGCTTGTGAACCCCAGGTAGATGCAGTAGGGTATAACCTTCTTTCCAGAGACTCAGTCAGAACACCTCAGTTCTGTCAAATCGATGTGTGCTGAAGCTGGATCAAGGTCACTAGCTATTGGCTAGTCTTCTTATTAGGAAATGTTTAAGATTTGGATTACTCATTTGTTGAGCTGTAATAACATCACTGGGAACAAAGGCAATTTTTCCTGTTGAGAGTTGTCTTTCAGAAGATCGTAAATATCATTTCATCAGTTCTTAGTTTAAATGTGATTTTCCAACCTGATCAGTTGCATGACTATTTGCCAGACTTGGTGGCATAAATATGCCTGCTTGCATCCATATCAATGAAGTATAACCCCACATTTCATAAACAGATTTTTATGAAAATAACTGTAACATTCAGAGAACCAAGGTCATTTGTGAAAGGTAATGAATAGTTAAACACGGAGCACTATACTATGTTGATGGCCGGAGTTTTCTAATGAATAGTACTGTTTAATACACCTTTAAAAGTGATAGAAAATGACAAGTTATGTTGCATAAGTTACTGTACCTTAATTCATGGGGAAAGGATTTTGCTTTTTATTTTTTTAAATGAAGATTATTTGGATATCTGTCCTTCACTCAGGTAAGCATATTCTTGGGGACACTCACTTTGATGGCAACCAGTTTCTAATTAGAACCATTTCATTAATTAAAGTGAAAATGTCTATTATAGTTGTGTATGAATTAGTTGATGAATTGATGTAATTTTTTTTATTACTATGCATCTCAAATCACGTTGGTTTATGTGTCCTCCCCATTTGGATAAATGAAAATCCATCTATGCCTTCTCATTTTCTGTGATTGATACTTGTCTATATTTTTCCACAGATTTAAAAAAAAATTTTTTTCCCATTAACAAGCATTTAGAAAGTATTTATTTTCTACATCTCCTACTCCCTTCCCATTGATCAAAAAATAAAATCTTACTAACATATATGCATAGTTAAGCAAAACAAATTCTCTCATCAACCACGCTTTGTTTTGCCTCTTGAATCCTATCACTGCTGTGTTAGATAGTGGTAGCTAGTATGCTTTATCATTGGGTTGTATCTCCCATAGCTTTTTCATGGATCTGCCCAGTATTTTCAAAGCCTTCCACTAGATCTTTTCCTTTAAAATTTATAGGTACCAGTGTAGCATTCTGGCTGTCCATCTATTATCCCTTGTTCTCACATCCTTATTTACCCACCTCATTTTTAGTTATACGTGTTTCTATAGACTGTAACTATATCTCCATAATTATTCATTTCCTTGATGATAATCTCTTGTGCCCCCAATATCAGTTTTCCAAAAAAGACAAAATCCTAGGAGTAGTTTTATGGAAATTTTGAGCAACTTGTTGAGTTAGGTGGCTCAGTAGGTAAGAATACTGACCTTGGAATCTGGGAAACTCCTGTGGGAGGATTTGAAAAAGTCTATGGGAAATACAAATCAATTTTAAAAGGCTTAAGAACTCTGATCAATGCAATAACCAGCTATAATTCCAAGGGACCAACGATGAAGCATACTGCCTATCTACAGTCTGACTGTATGATGATGGATTCAACATCTGTGGAACCTTGGACAAGTTACTTGACCTTTCCTAATCTCAGTTTCCTCCTACTGTCAAATAGGAGTAATAATAGCACCTAATAATACTTCACAGGGTTATTGTGAGGATCAAAAAAAGCGCTATATAAATGCTTATTATTATTATGTGAAACATGGAGATATTAGATTAAGTTAAATGAAAAACTTCCTTTAGGGTCTCTCTAAACTATTCTTATGCCATGCATTGCATAAGTTGGTTAATATTTCACATGGAGTAGAGAAATGATCTTTGCAAAGAAGTGGATCTTGGGAAAAAAATTCATTAGGGTTTGTTCAACTTGGAGAGGAGATCTCTCTCTTATTCAGTTGGTTAGGCAGCCCATTATCATTCTTTCTCCCCCTTTCTCAGCTTCTACACAGCTTAATCATAAAAGGATTTTTAGAAATGACTTTGTTCATGGTGCCATTCAGGAGCTATTTAGTATTAAGTTTTGGGCCAAATGCTACATTTAGAATTCCATCTTCTTCTGGGACCTATATGGAGTTCTATATTAAGGTTTGTTTTAATAGATACATGGTCAGCAAAAGAAATTTTTGGATGAAAAATTGACAATGGTTGAGATTCCTGAAAAGACAAAAGAGAACATTTGGATCTAAATCCTTAATGAAAACTGATATGGGACTGAAAAAGGAAAGAGGGTTGATAAGCCTCCAAAAAGTCCTGATTATTTGAAGATTTATTGACATTGAATGGAGGAAAGTATATATATTTTAAACCTCTCACATTATCAGGGTTTCTTGAAGCAGATGCCAAGCTGAGTTTGGGGCCTTTGTGATGTAAGTGGATAAACCTGGCCCCATTACCAGTTAAAGTTTTCATGAAGACTGGCTCTGTAACCCTAGGCAAAGTTACTTAAATTTTCGGTATTCTAGGCAATCCTCTAAGACTATAAATTGTAAAGAAGGTACTGACCTGTATTTGTGGAGGGAATTTCTTCCTTTAGGAATTCCTTTTATCACTAAAATTATAGGTCTGGATCCTATCCTGACCCTAAAGAACACACCTTCTCCCAGGAATGGTAAAACTAGATTTTGGAGAAAATGTCATAGAAAAGAGGCAGTCTCTTCCATCAAGAAGTAAGAATCATTTGGCCCTTTAAATGATTAAAGCAATAGGCTTTTATTATAGGTCTAACATAATTTTCATATGAGAAAGCTTAAAGGTTGAAGATTAAGATACACATACATTCAGGAGTGGGGAATAGGAGCAGGAGCAGCTAGGGAAGCATATAACTGAAGCAAGTCTCTAATACCTCCATATCAGAATCAGAGCATATGCAGTCAGGGCACTTTGAGGAAAAGGACCATCTAGTTGCAGCTCAAGCACAATTTGATTGGTTTTCCATGATCTCATAGGCACAGAGATTATATAGCTTCCCTGTATAAGTGTAGAAGCTTCCAAAAGGCTACCATAAGGGTTGTCCAGATAGGAGAAAGTCAATTTTAATAGGGGATCAGACCAAAAGAATCAGTTTTTGGATTACCACAGAAGGATATGGAAGATCTTTTGGTGGTAATTTGATTTTCTTTATATTTTAGTTTTTTCCAAGATCTTTTAATTTTTTTGTTTCTGTTTTTAGTGTTTTTATTTTTTAAAAATTCATTTATTCATTTGTTTTCAATTTTCAACAATCACTTCCATAAGTTTTCTCCCCTGCCTTCTGCAAGACAGCATACAATCTCTAAGATCTTTTAAAATGATTTTCACATTTTTTCATTACTTGTTTTGAGCCAGAAAACAGTATCAATAACAGGGGCTCTTAATTTGGTGTCGTGGATAGATTTGAAGGGGTCTTTGAGTTTGAATGGGAAAAAAATTGCATCTTTATTTTTATTAACCTTTAACTGAAATTTAGAATTTCCTTCAATTATGAATTAAACACTCTCTCCCCATTATTATTCCAAAAAGCAGTGAAGCATACTTCCAGAGGGGTTCATAACAAAAAGGTTAGGAACCCTTGATCCATAAGAGCCTACTTATAAAATTAAATTTACCACACAAAACAAAAGCAATCATTATGTCCCATTAATTGACCTTTGTTCACATTGTAAAACCTTGATAGTCTCTTTTCATAAGATTCGAATAGTCCAAAAGCATTTTTGTACTAAACTAGTTTTAGTTATCATGTTATAGCTTTTATAACATATTTTATAACTCTGTTCCTAGTAGCTTATCAATTATCTGCTTTTGCCATTGACAGCATTCTCTAGTCTAGTTCCCTGTTATCCTCCATTTTAAAAGCAAATCAAGTACACCACACTTTTCATCCATTGCCATTTCCTAAAATTTAAAGGGACTCAAAGGAAAAGAAGCAGATTTAATTTTGATCTGAGGATCTAACATTTTTGTGTGAAAGGCAAATTGATGAATTCTTTAATATTTTTATATAATGACTAGGTATAAAGAATCATAGGCTCTATACAGACAGATGCTCTATAAATCATCTGGAAAAATACATGAATCTGTGTGTTTGGTGATCAATAGATAAACATTTATTAAACACCTACTATGTGTGTGGCATTGTGCCTTGCACTGAGGATACAAAAAGGCAAAAGCCAGTTCCTCTCCTCAAGGAAGTAAATATGTTAACCTAGAGCTGCAATTAGTAATTTTGGCAGCTGGAGAATAGCACAGACTGTTCCTGGGAGTTAGCAGTTAGGTTCCTTTAGAACATCTTTGGGAAAGTACTGCAAGGTGATTGTGACAAATTCAATTGAGTAAGAGGAGGGATGAGTTACCTGGATGGTTCACTTATGGGTATTGAGCAAAGCATTTGATCAAATAGTTTCCTTTTAAACTATTCTTGCTCACTTGGTACTGAACTTACATGGTTCGAAAGAAATTTTTGCTACCCTCTAAATGTTAGTGCCTTGTGACACTCCCCTCCCCCACTTCTTTCCAGTTTTCCTTGCCCTTCCAATTTTCTAATCTTTTCCCCAAATCACATGATTTGCTGCAGTTAACTTTTATAGTTATTTACAAAAAAATGTAAGAGTGGGAGAATCACTTTAACTTGGAAGGTTTTTCAGATTCACCTTATCTTCAAGCTGGCATTTAAATAGACCCTCTGAGTGAAAAACAACTGTGTTTGGAGTAATCCACTTTAGAGATTTTAATTTAGCATTACAAAAACCCTTCCGGCACAATTCAGAAACCTGTGACTGTTCCTTCTCAATCTTATGATTATTCCAGTGATGACTAAGAATGCACCTAAAGTGGCTTGTTTTCCACCACCATTTGTTCCAAGCTGGGGTTCATTTTTATGCCAGGAAATTTGTTTTGTACATACGTTTCATTCTCTTCTGACTGGTTGCAAAACCTTTAATCCTCAAATCTTGACAGATCCTGAATGAACTAGGTGATGGTCGGTATTTGGTGGTAAGTGTTAATAGGCTGAAAAAAAGAAATCTTATTTTTGCCCCAGCTTTCAACCTTCTCTTTAAAATCCTTGCAGCAATGCAGGATGTGAATATTTAGTGCTACTGTCTTTCAATTGTCCCAGGAGGCTTAGATTGGATAGATGCCCTTATCTAGAGAAGGAACCACTGGTCCCGTAGCCTAGGCAACAGCTGCTCACATTCACCCGATGTGCGTATCAAATGACGTCAAATGGTAGAGAATGCTGCTTTCGCTTATTTGTCTCACTTTGTCCCTGCTGGGGAGATAATGATCTTGTTTTTTCTGGTTGGTTTTGTGTGTGTGTGTGTGTGTGTGTATGCGCAGGAGGGGAGGAAGAAAAGCTAAGCAGAGAGATGGGCACCCCATTCTAGTCACTAAATTGAAGAATGGTGATTAGGAGGTTTAGACTGTAAAAAGGAATTTCTTTTTTTCCCTTCTGGATTTTAAACCAAGGAGGAAGGGGTGAGAGAGAAGAAAGCTTGAATCAGCCTTGCTGAAAGAACATTGGATTAGGAGTCAGGAAATCCAAATGCTAATTGACTGCCACGTTTAGCAAGCCACTTAATATGTTCTGTGGCTGATTTTCCTCATCTATGTAAATGAGGGAATTGGACAAAATGATCTCTAAGTTGGTCTATGGAAAAACTGACCTCTTATTCTTTTGTTTTAATAAAAGAAAAAATTAGACAGAATGATCATCTCTTTGTCTAGCTGGTTTCAGTCACAGGCAGACTTCTCCTCTGTATCTTTTTCAGTTGTGTCTTGTGCTTGGTTATGGTATGGTTATGGCTAATAAGGCCCACCTGGACTGATCTTTATCATCCTATTTTGGGATCTCACATTCCACTTGTTGCCAATGACCTACCCTTGCAGGTAGGGGGGCACAGATCAAGGTATCTGGAATTCCCCACCTGAAATGAGACAGAGGAGCCTATTTTGAGGGTGCAATGTTATGTCTGAACCCATGTGGTCTAGCAGAAAGATCACTATATTTGGAGACAGAAAACCCAGTATTGAATCCTGACTCAGCATCTTATGTGGTGTGTGTAACCTTGAGCAAAACCCTTCCACTCGATGAGGTCTAATTCAGATATTAATTTGTATCGGAGAGATAGCTCTCCATAGAGGTTAGAGAACTGGTCTGAACATAAAGAAGACCTGGTTTCAAGGGCCCCCCTCTGGCTCATACTTGCCTGTGTGGCTCTGGACAAAATATTTAACTTGAATGCTCCGGACAGTTGTTTAAGACTCTTAAATATGCAGCAGCCCCTCTGCTTGGAACTCTACTAGTAGAAGGCATTTCCTCATTGGAGTGGCCTCTAAGAATGGAATTACAGGTAAAGTCCAAATTTAAAAAAAAAATGTTGAACTACTTACATCACAGGGTTATTGTGAGGATCAAATGAGACTGTATAGATAAATGGCCTTATAAAAACAGCAATAAAAGTGAGTTTTTATTAATAGGGCTACAAAAATGAAGTGTCTCTCGCCCTCAATGTAATAAATCCTCCTGTGGTGTATATAGCACTTTACGTTCTTAGTTCTCCCAACTCTTTCTGGTAATCTGGATGGGCATGAAGAATTAGAGCTAGAGGGAACCATAGAAATCATCTAGTCCCCTTCTTTTTTTTACCTGTAAGGTTTTCATTTTAATATCTAACCATTCAGTGTGCTTGGTAATGTTTAGATAACCATATAAATGTACAAGTCTGCATTACTTTAACACAGAAACTTCAAAATCTTAGAGATTTGATATTTCAAAGTCTATTCTAACATCTCCTTACTGGCATTAGGATTTTATACCTTTTAGTCAAAAAGGAGTTAGTGGAGCCACAAGAATAGGAGATTGTAGAGTAAGTGGGTTTCAGCATAATTCCCAAATCCTACTACCAACCTATAATCAATAAGTCACCAGATATATCATAACTAAAATATAATAAAGAAGAGAAAATATACATATTGTAAAAACATATATGTATATATATTTTACATTTTAGTCACTTTATTTGCAAAATTTCAAATTACTTTCCAAATTGGTGTATCATTTTACAGCTCCACCAACCATGTATTAGTGTGCCTATCTTTCCCCTTTCCTCCTCTCCTCTCCTCTGGCCTCTCCTCTCCTCTCCCCTTATCTGAGGGTGTTCTGAACTCTTTTGTTTTTTATAGATGAGGATACTGAGGCCCATAGAGGCTTGCCCAAGGTCACACAGTTAATCAGTGACAAAGCTAAGACCAGAAAACTGTTGCTCTTGTCTGCTAGTGGGAAAATCAAGTTTCCCTGAGTGGCCAAGTTGTAACAATTAAATTAGTTCCTGAGAATTCAAATCAATCTAGATTTTGAAGTTTTTGCTGAGAGAATCTACTAATTGAACACAATCTTCACTTAATTTTTACTTAGGGGTCTTGGAAGTTTAAAAAAAGCAAAACCCCGACAAATCCCAAAAACATCAAACCAAGCACTTCTTTCACTGGGCCCTACAGCATCTGGTGGCTATTCCAAGGTTATTCAAAATTCATGAAGCAGAATTACATGTCTTAGGGCTCTTTTCTTATTTATTCTGTCTGGTTTCAGACAGTGGCAACATATTGATTTAAAATGGAAGGGCTATTTTTTTTGCGACTGAATGACTTGGGGTATTTAATATACATTTTTTTAAAAAGCAGTAATTCTAAAAAATTAAGCCAAAACCTGTGGGAAGGGCAGATGTTTTAAATTGTATGGTCTTATAAAATGTGAAATTTATCAATTATGAGGTCTGCAGCTTTAAAAAAATTTAGAGTACAGTTTATGACAGCTTGAAGTAGATTATTCCTAAGATTAGATTTGCTTAGGTATAGCATAGGTGGCCAAACAAGACTAAAATATTGAGTGTGTGTTCATCCTTTGTCGCTGAAGAAGACCATACCATTAGAGAAATGATGACATGACTTGCACTGGACTTTGTTTTGAGTGAGGGAGGGCTGTGCAGGTCACCAGCCTCACTTCTGCTCCAGAGCCATCTTAATCCAGTGACCAGATATTTATTCATCAGGATGACTGGAGATGACCCAGGATGAGGCAATTGGGGTTAAGTGACTTGCCCAAGGTCACACAGCTAGTGGGTGTCAAGTATCTGAGGTGAGGTTTGAACTCAAGTCCTCCTGATTCCTTCACTGATGCTCTATCCACTGCACCACCTAGCTGCCCCCAGAATATTGAATATTAAACTGCTAAATAGCATTAGAACCACTGTCCCATGATCAAACATGGGAATCCAGAATTTTTTTCTTTTTTAGAGTGGTAAGCTGGTAAGTAATGTGTTAACCCCCTTCTTGCCCCCCTCACCCCAGATTCCATAATTTGTATCTGTCAGTTTCATAGGATCCAACTCTGGAGTTGGAAGGGACTTAAGTAATTGTTATTGAGTCAGGTCTAGCTCTATGTGATCCCCTGGACAAAAGTTTTCTTTTTATTTATTTTTTAAAAATTATTTTATTTGTTTTCAGTTTTCTACAGTCACTTCCATATATCTTAGATTTTTTTCTCCTTCCTGCCCCTCCTTCCCCCTCCCTCCTTTCCCCTCCCTGAGATGATATGCAATCTGATATAAGTTCTACGCATATATTCTTATTAAATATATTTACCGTCATGTTGCATAGATGGGAGAAACCATAAAATAAAACAAAACAAAACATAATACAAAAGAAAATGGTATGCTTCATTCTGCAATCCAGTTCCATAGTTCTTTCTCTGGATGTGGAAGACATTTTGTCTCAAAAGTCCATTGGGAATATTTTAGGTCCTTGCATTGCTATGAAGGACTAAGTCTACTAGAAAAATTCCTCAAACACTGTGGTTGTTACTGTGTACAAAGTTCTCCTGGTTCTGCTCCTTTCACTCAGCATCAGTTCGTATAAGTCTTTCCAGGCCTCCGTGAAGTCTTCCTGTCCATCATTTCTTATAGCACAATGGTATTTCATGACATTCATATACCACAATTTGGTTAGCCATTCCCCAGTTGATGGGCATCCCTTTGACTTCCAGTTTTTGGCCACCACAAAGAGAGATGCTGTAAATATTTTTGTGCATGTGGAACCCTTTCCCATTTCTGTGATCTCTTTGGGATACAGTCCCAGAAGCAATATTGCTGGGTCAAAGGGTGTGCACATTTTTGTAACCCTTTGGGCATAGTTCCAGATTGCCTTCCAGAATGATTGGATGAGCTCACAGCTTCACCAACAATGAATTAGTGTTCCAACTCTCCCACATCTTCTCCCAACATTTATCCTCTTCCTGTTTTGTCATGTTAGCCAATCTGATAGATGTGATGTGGTACCTCAGAGTTGCTTTGATATACATCTCTAATGAATAGTGATTTAGAGCAT
Source organism: Bettongia penicillata ogilbyi (assembly GCA_023548195.1). NCBI lineage: Eukaryota > Metazoa > Chordata > Mammalia > Diprotodontia > Potoroidae > Bettongia > Bettongia penicillata. Next base: position 6,425,600 of record JAJHZJ010000100.1, read on the forward strand.
TTTTGCATATGACTATAGATAGCTTTAATTTCTTCCTCTGAAAACTGCCTGTTCATATCCTTTGACCATTTATCAATTAGGGAATGACTTGTTTTCTTGTAAATTTGACAAAAATTTTCTTGCAGAAATTCTGGAGCGGTTTTGCCATTTTCTCCAGTGTGTCCCCATTTTACAGATGAGAAACTGAGGCAAATAATGGATAAGTGACTTGTCTAGGGTTACACAGCTAGTAAGTGTCTGGATTTGAACTCAAATCTTCCTGATTCCATCTGCTCCACCAAGCCATGTAGTGGAATCTCCTTATTTTACAGATGAAGATATTGAGACCCAGGGACATGATTGATATCATTTGGCCACAGGTAGCAAACATTGGAGGAAGAATTTGAACCCAGGTCTTCTGACTCCAGAGCCAGTGGTCTTTCCATCATTATGGTTGCTAGTTAGTAATTTTTCAGTCATGTCCAGCTCTTCATGACCCCATTTGTGTATCCTTTATCGAAGATACTAGAGTGGTTTGCTTTTTCCTTCAGCTCATTTTACAGATGAGGAAACTAAGGCCAACAGGGTTCAGGACTTGCCCAAGGTCACATGGCTAGTATCTGAGGCCAGGTTTGAACTCAGGTCTTCCAGACTCCAGACCCAGTGCTCTATCCACTGTGCCACCTAATTACTCCCTTTCCATCATGCCAGGTTACTTAAGTCTGGGATGTGTTGGCAAACATTTAATAACCAGCTCCCCAACATACTTATGAGATTAATTTTCAAAACTGACATTTTCTTCATCGCTTTCTTGTCTAAGCAATCAACAAAACGATAAACCAAGTCCTGATCTGTAATGTTTCCCGATTTCCAAGCTGTTGTAAATGCTTACACTGAAAATTTAATGATTAGCTCGTGGGTTTGAACAGCCCCAACCTATCCCGTACAAGAGTCTCATTTCTTCGACACAAGACGCAGATCCCTATTTGTTCAGGCCCAAAATGCTAGTTGCTCATAGCTTGTGAGATAGGACTTTTTTTGTTCCTTTAACCATTATTCTTTGAAATCAGTCTGGGAAATGTTTGTTGTCAGTTACAGAAGCAGTCTATTTTAGTGAACATATTTAATCAAATAGCTGGGGTATTGTTTGGTTCTCAACACTTCCTAAGAGAGGTTATAAATCAAAAGGCACTCATTGTATAGTAAACATTTCAGGTGATTTCCAAAAGGTGACTGCCTTATTTCCTGGACTGTAGATACAGCTGTGTGGATTAGGAATCAGCCTGTGTCTAATATGTTTTTCTTCTCTCTCACCCTTTGGTGTTCTATTAACCCAGGTGAATGATATTAGCTTAACTGCAAGGTCTATACATCTCTTTTTCTATGCCCCTCCCAATCCCTGAAATTTATAACAGCCTCAGTCTGGCAGTGATTTGCAACAGTAATATTTTCTAATAATTTAATATCTTAATATAAATTATCCAGGAGGGTTTATGAAAAAAAGGGCTATTCCTTTAATGTAATCTCTTCAATCCTAATACCTTTTCCTCATGGCTGGATGTGAAGGCTTAGCTGAAGGGAATCGATGTCTAGTCAGGTCAGGGTATATAAGAGAGACCCCTTCGTAGCCAAGGGAAATTTAAAATGACTAACGAATAGATCTTGTTGACTAGAGTATGTCATTTACAAATGAAATCTGAGCTGAATTTCAAATGTGCTCCATATTCAAACTGATCTTGGTTTTATCTCTCTGAATTGTTTTCTTTATCCAATTTTATTTTTTTGGTTTGTTGACTTTAGTATTTTGAATCCGTTGCTCATCAGTCAACAAGTCATCTGTTAAGTATTTACTATGTGCCAGGCACCATGGTAAGTGCTGGGAATACAAATGGAAGCCTCTGCCCCCAAAACCCTCCACAACATTGTAAGAAGATTTCTTAAAAGAGACAGTCTAAAGGAGGAAGAAAGAATAAAAGCTGAAAACAGAGGTAGTAGAGTGGGAAGGTGGAGGGTGCCTCCTGGAGAGGATGAAGGGTCTGATGGAAAAGTCCCGAGTAGCTTGGTAAGAAATGTGAAGATGGCTAGCCTTAGGTGCTTCCTTAAATAGAGGTGCCATCTAATCAGAGGGGGCTTGAAGGGTGGAGGGTACTTCCAAGGTGTGAATTCTAAGGCTGAAATGATCTTTCAGAAATCCTGAGGGCAACCTGATGAGAGAAGCATAGTGCCAGCCAATGAATCACACCATAAACATTTATTAAATGCATCCTAAAGATCCAGCATTATGCTAGGCATATCAGTGTTTCAACATTTTGATGAACCTGCAATCTCATGGATGTCATATCCAAGTATACTGATTGCAACCCACTTATACCCTCTCTCATTCAACTCATCCATATCTTCTCATAAATTCTCCATAAAGGGACCACTCAGTGCTGAGGAGGGGATGGATGCCAGTGGAGTAAATGGGCTACACCATTTCCCCTTCTTCTGATGAGTCACCTCCTTTTTTGGTCGTAAATCCCTCAGATGACATTTTCTACGTCTTTGATCTAATCTTCATGGGTTATATGCTGCGGACTCTTAGAAGGTGCAATGGATGATGAAATTGTAAAATATATGGTTCCTGCTCTCAGGAAGCTTTTAACTTATTTGCTGGACAAGATAGCTGCATTTAAAAGGAGAACTGGCAGCCTAGGCAGTATAATTTAATTCTAAAATTTTTATGACTGTCGGCTAAGTACCTGGTGAGTGCTACAGACAAGAAGTATTTGTGGGTGAACCAGTGAAAAGATCCCCAGATTCAATGATGCAGGTCCTTGGCTTGAATCCCAGTTCTGTTGCTTACAAGCAAACTGTGTCACCTTGGACAAATCAATTAATCTTCAATAGTGCACTCATTGGTAAAATGATGTGGTTGGACTAGCTTGTTTCTGAGATCTGAAATGGGTCAATTCAGCAGAGTGAGGTGACCTGGCACTGACAGTCAGGGAAGACTTTAGAAGGAAGTGGGTCTTGGGCTAGGCTTTGAAAGATGGATAAGGTTTGAATAGGTGGAGAGTGGATGAAGGGACGTGCCAACCTTGACGGTGGGAGGAGGTGGATAATGTGGGGAAAGTGTAGAAGAAAAATAGGCAAGGTATTTTTGGGATGAGTGCCAGATAAAGACCTATGTAAGTTCACCTCTTGGGGTTCAACAAATTTTTTATTAAATTAGAGTTGGTTTGTGCACTTGCTCCTGGGACATTTCCACCTCCCTCCCTCCCCCCAACCAGCCAGTAAATGAATAGCAGAACACTCAACTTGCTGCTGAAATAGCTGTTCATGAAGCCAGCATTTGACTTTGTTTTTTTGTACATGGCCAACGTGGAAATTTGTTTGGCTTGATTATACAGTTTGTAACAAGGGATTTTGTTTTTCTTGCTTTCTCCAGAGGGGGTTGATAGAGTGGTGGGAAGGAGAGAAGGTGAATCTTCAATGGAAATTAAAAAAAGTTTAAAAAAATGAAAATTGACTTAGGATCAGCAAATTAGAGCCCATAGACGTCATCTTTTCTAATCCCTCATTTTACAGATGAGAGCAAAGAGACTATAGAAGTGAAGTGATTAATTAATAGATGTTTTTTGATTAAATGACTTGCCCAATGTTACAAATATGGGAAACGGCACAGCCAAGTTGCACACCTAGGTCCTTGGACCTCCAGAGTTATTATTCCCTGCTTATAGTACATAGCTTAAACTATAATGGTTAAACAAATGTAACTAGGTTGTTGTATTAACCCAACACATATTTTGCTATACAGTAATAGAAATCAGTCAGTGAAGTTAATAAAAATCAGGCAGTGAGCCTCATGGAAAGCATTATTTGGGTCTATGGCAAGCAATAACAAACATTTATTAAGAGCCTCCTATGTGCCAGGCACGTTGCTAAGTGCTAGGAATAAAGACCATCCCTGTGCTCAGGGATCCCACAGTTTTATATAGCTCAGAATATGATATAGTGGAAAGACAGCCTGGAAGTCAAAAGACCTATTTTCTAGCCTTATGTTTTTCACTAATATCTAAGTCGTTGAATATCTTTAGGCTTCAGTTTCCACATTTCTAAAATGAGAAATTTTACCATTTTTAGATTTTGAGGGCCTCTATGACCATCTAGTTCAACCCATGCTGGAAAGGAATTTTGATGATTGATAAGTTCCTGAATTCCTTTATTGGGAGTGGGGTAGAACTCACCGCTTTGTGAGGCAACCCATTTCACTTCTCAACAGTTGTAATTATTAAGAAGGGTTTTTTTTGTTTTTTGTTTGCCTGACACAAAGCTTAAATTTGCTTTTTCCCCCCGTAGCATCTACCCATTACCCCTGGTTCTGCCTTTAGTGACCAAACAGCACAAATGTACTCTCTCTTCCATATTACAACCTCTCTGATACTTTCAGAAATCTCCCCTTGCCTTCTCTTTTCCAGCTAAACCAATCCTGTGATGTGGACTCAAGGTCCTTTATCATCTTGGTTGCCACTCTCTGGCTTATCAATATTTTTCCTAAACTGTGATATCTATAACTGAATATAATACTCCAGATATGGATCATTGAAGATATCATTTTTTTTTCCTGGAGGTTCTATCTTTCTTAATATATCCCAAGATTACAAGGATATTTTCCCCCCCTTAATGGCTATCTCACCCTGTGGATTCATGTTGACTTTACAGTGGACTGGCTCTAACTCTGTCTGCAAGATGGAAGGCTCTGCAAGTTCAGAGGAACAGAATTGCTGGCTCACTCCTGGCTGGCCTGAGCTTTCCTCTTGGTAATTCAGTTTCACGCCCCGGCTCAGGTCTATGTACTGAATCCAAGCTTCTGGTCTGGGGTCAGAGTAAATACAGATGCCAGCTTTATTCATTCTGTTCCTGCTTCTTACTTAACTCGGACTCAGGCCCATCTATAAAGATCTATCACCCATCTGCAGGGTGAGAGTGACCCAAGTCCTCGTTGGATCTGTGACTGCTTCTTGTCCCGGTGAACTGGTCCTCAGACCAGCTGTCCTCCTGGAAGGTTCCGCTTCAGGCCTTTATATCTGGCTCCCTCCCTATTGCCCACAGTTCTCTAGCTCCCATTCTCTGCTGGAAAATTGACCCACTGTGGATTCTTACATTGCAAGATTGCTAATGGATCTGGGGCTCTTCCTTGACCTTTGTTGAAATAGTTGTGAGAAGAACTGGGCCAGACTTTTTCCTTTTACTCTTTCATCTTTGCTTGTTTTTCATATTGATTCTGTAGCCTATTAAAATCCCCAGACCTTTTCAAATAAACTGTCTCATTGTTCTTTTCTGAGGTTGTACATGTGAAGTTGATTTTTCAAATCCTGGTATAAGACCTTACATTTATCCCTATTGAATTTCATCTTGTTAGATTCAGTCCAATGCTCTATATCTTATAGGCCATCAGTATCTTTTTGGATCCTATTTCTGCCATCCAGTATGTTAGCATCCCTCCTAGTGCTGTTTGTCTGCAAATTTGATAAGTGAACCATTTACACGTTTATCTGAGTCACTGATAAAAATGTTAAATAGCACGGGGTCAGACTTGGGACTTTCCACAATGCCAAGCTGACATTGAACAATTTAACAGCTTCTCTGAGTTCCATCCTTCAGTTCCAAATTGATTTAAATGAATGATCATCTAGTCAAAATCTTATCACCTTTTCTACTGCAATTATATGAGATACTTTACCAAGTGTGTTGTTAAGATCTTGGTATAAACTATGTCTATGCATTCCCTTGCTATACTAGTTGACTAGTAACCTTGTAAAAAAGGAAAATAAGTTTGGCATAATAAAGCTATGCCAGTTCTTTGTAATCATTTTTCCTTTTTCTAGACATTCACTATCTCTTTAATGATTATGTTCTAGATTTTCTCCAGAAATCAAACTCAAGATTTTAGATCTATATTTTATAAATTCTATTTTCTTCTATTTTTGAAAATTAGGACATTTGCCATTCTCCAATTATTTGACACCTTTCCCACTTTCTGCTGTCTTTCAAATATCTCCAACTGTGGTGTAGCATTCATACCTGCCAGTTATTGTAGGAACTGAGTGAGGCAAATTGAATTCATCAAGGGCAAGTAGGTGATCTATTTCCTTATCTTTGGTAGGAACTCTCTGTTGGCCATTTCTGATTTGTCATTTGTAGTGCAAAGGGCATTCCCCTTGGCAAAGAGATTTGACCAGCTATGGTTTCTCTCTGTACTGATTTATCATAATTTCATCCACCTCAAATGGCAGTCCTATTGTCTGTTCTTTGATCTGTCCTCCATTGTAATTGGGGGGAAAATACTCTTTTGTTTGAACTTTATCACTTTGGACGCTATTTTTACAGACCTGTAGCCTTTTGTTTTTTTGGAAGGCAATTGGGGTTAAATGACTTGTCTAGGGTCATACATCTAGTAAGTGTCTGAGGCTAAATTTGAACTCAAATCCTCCTGACTTCAGGGCTGACACTCTATCCAATGTGCTACTTAACTGCTCCATGTGCCCTGCTCTTATAGTCATTGTGCTAACTGTCCTTGGTTCCATCTTCTGTACTGTCTTTTAAAAATCTAAGTCTATTAGTTTCCCATCTATCCCCATCAGTCTTTTTAGACAATTTCTATTTTTTGTCCTTACTGGAATCATTTCCCTTTGCATCTTCAAGATTTCGTTACTGAAAGTTCTTCATCTCTACTGAACTAACTTCCCATATCTCTTCTTCCTCTTCCCCTTCCTTTTCCTCTCCAAAGGATGGTAAATTTGGATGACCAAAAGATGGGCAGTTGACTTGGGTTTTACTGGCTAGAATCCTTCCCTTTCCACTCCTCCCCTTCCCTCCCCTCCCTTTCCCTTCTTTTCTCCTTAAACCTACAGCACTCTGAATCTTGGACACCAGCGGGTCCTTGTCCTGGCTATTTCTTAAACAGACCTAGTCAATGAATGGATGTTACCTCACACTAAATGAGTGCCTGCATAGACCTTGGCCTAAAGGGGCCAAGATCTCCCACTACATCCTGGGTCATCTCCAGTCATCCTGATGAATATCTGGTCACTGGACCCAGATGGCTCTGGAGGAGAAGTGAGGCTGGTGACCTTGCACAGCCCTCCCTCACTCAAAACAAAGGCAAGTGCAAGCCATGTCATCATTTCTCTGATGGCGTGGTCTTCTTTGGCAATGAAGGACGAACACATCAACAACAAACTGCTCTGCTTTTGGCAGAAAGAGGGCTTCAGCAGATGCTTTAGTTAGTTGAAATCTCTCATCATTAATATGTTATGCCTCTGTGTCAGGCTTGTGATGTGTTTTCCAAACTTTTCATCTATTTTCTCTTTCTATTCATGTGGTCTGTAGTATACTCCAAAGATAAAAATCACTTCTATTTCTTCCTTCATTAATACTCTTCTAATACTTTCCACCATGTTTCCTCTCACTCTGGTTCCTGAATTATTTCACTTCAGTATACCTTTTTAATATATAACACTGCAGTAAAATCCTCCATATCTCAAACTTTTTTACTTATCTTGTTTCTTCTGAATAAATTATAATCATCCAGAATAATAGTTATCACAGATTTTGTCCCATCAAGTCTTGTAAATACCTGTAATTTCAGATTTGCTTTGCATGAGGACCTTAATCTCCTATTTCTAATTTTTCAAATTTTAGGCATTCATATATAGACATTTAAGACCACAGATTTTACTACTGGTTCCTTTTTTGATATATTGTCTCCTGTGAATGTCCAGGTGTCATATCTGCTATCATTCATTTATAGTAACTACTCTCTGTGGTATCTAGCTTGTTGAACATACCAGGAAGTTTTCTTCATCCTCTATCCTTTTTTTTTTATTTTAAAGGACTTTTAGTTAAATCTATAAGATAGTAGGCAGAGACATTCTTACCAGCCCTTATTAAGTGGACTTCATCCCTGTTTGAGTCTGTCATCCTTGTATTTTAAGCCATGGTTCAGATATCTAAATGTCAATTTCTTGGTCCAGACTATAGACACTTTGGTAATACTTTCCAGATTCCTTCTGACAGTATCATGTATGACCACATAAATTACCAGAATGTGGTAGAAGTCATCCATTTTGACAGCTCTCAGTAAAGTCTCAGTTATCATATATTGTGTTTTGGACATTGTCTACAAACCAAACTCTTTTCTATTTTTGTCAGGCAAAGAAATAACTGACTTGATACTCCTGAGTCACCAACCACCATCACTCTGCTCTCCTTTCTTTGGTTTCTTTTTTATTCTCATCTGATAACTTCTGTGGCTTGACTATATCATTCTTTTGAAAATAAACAACTACTTCTTGCAAATATCTATTTCTCTTTTCCAGAAAGGTCATCACATTTTCCTTGGTTCCAACTGTAGAGTTGTACTTTTTTTCCTCTTCCTTCTCTCTGTGATATTCTTCCACTTTCCAGCCTCCTGTCAGAAATTGAGTTTTCCCTCCTCCGCCTCAGATCCTTTTCTACCATTGAAGTTCTCTTCCATTTCTTTCTATAAAATGAATATATCTTTGTGAATGATATCTTATAGTGTGGAGAGACATTCCTGAAGTCTCTTCATTTTCTATTTTGTGAAAGAGATGGTCATGCACTTAGCTTTTTCCTTTAAAATTTGTATTTTCAATTCCAGATCCTGTCCCTCCTTCTATCGTATCTCCCACCTCTTCAGAAGGCAAGAAATATGATGCTCATTGTACATATGAAGTCATACAAAACATATACTTAAGCATAGATAGCAATCACTTGACTAGCAGAAATAAAAACATGCATATCCAGTGCAAATCACTGCAGATTTTTCTTTTGCTCTCCATACTGATTGAGATTCTTAGTCTCTTATTGGAAAAGTTTGGAGGTACTGATGCCTCATCACCCCTGCCCCAAGCACCCTGTTAAAACTTTTTACAGAGAAAAAAAACAACTTCTTAATATCATGAAAGTCCCACTTTACATCTTTCCTTTGTTTCCGCAATTTTTCATGCCCTTATTCTTTTTGTTTAGGACTAACTTCTTAATTATTTATCAGTTTGCCTTGCGTACTAATCTACTTGGCCTATTCTTTTACTTAACATGTTTTTACTTCCCTTGCTTTTCTAATTTTTGACCTCTTTTTCCATTTCTTTGAATGCTTCTCTTTATTTAAATACTTATTCTTTAATCCTGCTCCTTTCCCCCCTTCTCTCACAGAGTTGGAAATTACATCTGGGCATAGAAATTATTTTCATTCAAACTGTCCTCAATTTCCCCCAAATATTCCTAATTTTCCTTTCCCACATTCAATCTCTGGCCTCCTTTACAAGTCTTCAACTATCTTCAAAAATTTCCTTTGCCTTCTTCAGCTGAGTTCCTTCTCTTTTCTGTCAGTCAACAAGTTATCTATTAAGTGTCTACTAGGTATCAAACAAAAAGACAGTTCCTATCCTTAGAGAGGTTCCAATCTAATGGGGAAAGGCAACATGTAAAAGAAAACAGAGGTATACGACGTGAGATTGATGATAAGAAGTCTGGATTGCATGCTGGTGAGAAACGAAGAAACTGCTAGGCTACTTCAATGCAGGTTTGGGGAGAAACCATTGAATCAGAGGGAGGTGTTTCAGGGATGAACAGTACTTCTTCGGGTGAAGTCCAGGTCAGGAATAAGCTCCTAGGATGAAGAGATTTCTGGGGCATGTTAGAGAAGTCGCGAGGTGAGAAATGGAGATGCTCTGAATCCTTCTCCTACAACTCTCTCCAAGCAAAAACCAGAAGTAGAAGAACGCAATCTTCCAGCTCTAAGATTTTGCTGTTGATTTAGGGTTCCATTATCTGCCTGCACGTAGGAATCCATCATGTTCTACCAAAACTATTAAAAATACACTGTGCCAGGGACCAAGGTAACTAAGATTCAGAGACTTATTTATAAAATGCATTTTATTTAACCTTAATTAATGAGACTACTTACCATTATCACTAGCCTGGGAAATCAACACTAAGATACCTCATAACTGCCACAGAGGAAGCATTGTGGTACAGTGGAAAGAATACTTGACTTGGAGTCAAAGGGCAATTCATGTGTCAGCTCTGCTAAGTTCTATCTTTGGGCCTAAAATCTTCATCCCTAGAATGAGGGAGTTGGACTAGATTTCCTCTAAGGTCGCTTCTAGCTCAAGATTTATGATCCTATAAACTATAATAGACTTGCTTCCTCTAGTGGTTGGGGAGGAAAAATAATTGTAGGTCTCAGTTCTTTATACTTTTAAGACATCATGGTTTTCTCTCTGTCTCTCTCTGTCTTTTTTTTTTTTTTTTTTTTGATTTGCATATAAAATCAGCCTTGGTGATAGAAATCTTTTTCATTTTGCTGCCTGAGACTTTTGGAGCTTGGAGTAAGGGGTAGAACTCCAGACTTATTGACATCAGACTTGGAATAATCAAATAACTGCAGAAGTATGAATATTTTAACAAATAGTGTCTTTCCTCTTGCTTCCCTTAAGGTCAAGCCTTGAATTGCCTCTGGAATTCCATCCTGGGACCCTGGATCATCCCCAGGCCAGAGAATCCTTAAGAAGTGGATGGGTTATATGAGGTTAACCAGGGGAATTGGGTTAGCTCCAGTATAGGATTTGTGTGGTCTTGCAGGTCTGAGACTGTTCTTAAAGGTATAGAATTAGAATTGATTAAGTCTCCTCTGAGTCCTTCAGAGTGGTGGGTGGCTAGGATAGGGCCACAACCTATTAAATTGTCACTGGTTGGCTAAACTGTCAATCAGCATCATCAAGCTGGCTTGATATTTTTTTTAAAGCTCAGCCAGACAAGTGAAAAAAGGGGAGAGGCAATTAGTATTCTCTGTTTACATATTTATATGCCTTAAACTATGTCTGGGGTTCCAGTACTTAAAAAAAAAATCTGCAGACAGTCCTGCACCTGGGGTTTGTCTGAAATGCTCTGGGATTTTAGGCTTCCCCAGTGGGATGGAATCACACCTCTTAATTTTCTGAAAGCTTGCAAACTTGGAAGTGGAAGAAAATTGTTGGGCAAGAGTGGCATGTCACAGGACATGGGTGATTTAAGAATCTTTGCTGCCCATGCTAGATTCCAAGATCTTGTCCTCCTGTTTAGTATGAGAGACAGAGCCTTGTTTTTGCCAACATCTCAAGCAAACAGCTGTGAATTTTAGCATGATAAGGCCTATAATTCTGGCAGACTGAAAACTCCAATAGCCCAGATGTTGCCATAAAAGCATAACATTGATTTCTTCTGATCTAGTTTTAAAAGTGATAATTATCTCTTTAAGGACAAGTTGTGAAGTTGATGTGGACTTTTCGTGACTTGGTTTTGAAATAATAGTTTATATAAAAAAAACACTCGATGGATTGTTTTAAGTGGAAAAGATGTTAAACTCAATTCTCCCTTTACTTGGGGGAGGATGATAGCTATCTGCCCTGTAGGGGCTTAGCAAGGGAGAAATTTTCCTCAAGGCCTGCCCCTATCTGTTGATAGAACCTCTTATCAGAGAAAGAAGTCATCTAAATGGTGTGATCTGAAGGTATCACAAAGTCCTTCCTGTAAAAAAAAAAACACCCTCCCCCCTAGTGGGCTGTCATGCACCTAAAAATTAGGACAGTGACTCAGGAGATCTGCCTTTCACTCCTGCCTCCATTACTTAATCCCTGTTATAACATAGCTGACACTTACTTTCTTTTGTTTTGTTTGTTTTTTTAAGAAGGCTTCTACAAGGGAGAACCCACCACCTCTTGAAGTGGTCCAATTCAGTTTTGGCTAGCTCTAATTATTAGGAAATGTCTCCAATATCAAGATTAAATTAACCCATAAATTAGCCCCTCCAGGGCCAAAATGGAACAATTCCAATCCCCTCCTCTTGATAGCCCTTCAGTATTTTAAGACCACTATCTATATAGTCTCTGTGAGTCTTCTGCTTTCAACTGATTCTCATATCACATGAATCAAGGCCCTTCACTATATTGGTTGCTCTCCTTTGTACCTTCAGTTCTGCTGCCCAGAAAGGAACACAATAATCCAGAAGTCCGAGGAGGGTAGAATACTGTGGACAGGACTATTGCTTCCTTACTCCTGAAAGCAATGTTCCTCTTAAGAAGTCTGAGCTTTTTTGCCTGTCACAATAACACTACACTCGTTCTGAGCTTGTGGTAGGCTAAAATTGCCAGATCTTTTTCAGAACAATTACTCTCTATTCATGACTCCCTAATCTTATGCTTCTGAGGTTGATTTTTTTGTACTCAAGTGTTGGATTCTACATGTATCCATATTGAATTTCATCTTATTCTATTCAGTTCAGTTCTCAATTATTAAGGGCCTTTTGGATCCAATCTCCATCCTCCAGTGCTGCAGGAGTGCTCACTTTTTGTCATGAGTTAACAATAGCTTTTACATTTCAAAACAGCTTTATTGTATTTTACAATGTAAAATCCAATTTTACCTTGCCAGACTTAAAAAAAACAGGTGGGGGATAGGATTTGGTCCTTGTGGTGTGGTTACGCCATCCCCTGCCTCCCCAAAGTTATGTTAGCTGTTCCTCCCGGGTTTGATGTACATGCCATCTCTGCCTTTAGCCAAGTCATTGATAGAAATATTAAACAGAATATCAAGGCCAGATCACTGTACTCATCTGGAGATCTGCAACACGGACATTGAGTCATTAATTATTCTTTGAATCTGCCATCCCAAATTCTCATCTTATATATATCTCTCCCTGTTTTCCTAATGAATACTATGAGTTACTTTATCAAAAGTTTTGCTAAACTCTAAGTACTATATCCACAGCATTTCACTCATCTGCTAGTTTAGTAATCCTATCAAAAAGGAAATGAGCTTAAGCTGGCACGACCTATTCTTGATTAAGCCATGCAGGCTCTGTGTAATACCAGCTTCATTTTTTTAGATGCCTGCCAGTCAGTCATCTCTTTAATAGTCCATTCCAGAATTTTCTCAAGAGTTGAAGGCAAGTACCCAGGCCCATGGTCTTCAGATTCTGTTTTCCTTCCTTTTATTTCCCTGGGGCGAGGCAATCAGTGTTAATTGACTTGCCCAGGGTCACATAACTAGTAAGTGTCAAGTGTCTGAGGCTGAATTTGAACTCAGGTCCTTCTGACTCCAGGGCAGATGCTCTCTGCCCATCTTCCTTCCTCCCCCAATTCACCCCTAACAACAAAAAAGATCAGGTTATCATTTGGCTTTCTTTAATTTTCCCTGGTCTTTCAGATAGCCTTAACAGGCTCATTAGTCACCATTTCCAGTTTCAGTTGAAATCTACCTGGGTCAGGTGTGATGTGGCAACAAGAATGGCTAATAATATCCCAGACCACATCCTAGGTAGAGTGAACAAAAAAAGGGAGATGACAATTTTGCTTTATTCTGCCCTGACAGACCAGATCTGGAATACATTGTTCATTTTTAGTGTCACTTTTTTTTTTGTGGGTGGGGGGAGGGAAAGCTAGAGGGAAGTTTAGGTAACTCCAGGAGATTGAACAGGAATGATGGGAAGCCTGGAGAACATGTCATTTGAGCATCAGTTTCAGGAACAAGATGTGTAATCCGGACAGGATTTTTTTGTAAAAAAGAAAAAATGTGTAGTGGATGGGGGTGTTCTTCATGTATTTAAAAAAGCTGCCATAAAGGAAGATAGATTGATCTTGTTCTGCTTGCTCCCAGTGGACAATACTTGGAACAGGGTCTGAAAGTTTCCAAAGTTGATTTGGGGTTGATGAAAGTGAAAAGTTCCTGACAGCTAGAACTGTTTGCAGGTACAATGGGGTGCCTCAGTAGGTGGTGGGTTCTGCCTCAGTGGACAATTTTGGACAGGGACGGGTTGATTTCTTTTAGGAGCTGTTGGAGAAGGGAAATTTTTGTTGAAGTACTGATAGCATTAGATGGGCCTCTCTTTCCCCCAAGGTCCTTTCCAACTCTTAGAATGAACAAGGGGAACTTCTTTAAAGCTTATCCTCACTAACAAGGAAGATCTGGATGCTGTGGGGTAGAAATGATGGAAATCAGAGGGAAGTGACTACTCTGTCCTAGAATTTGTGAAAGAGAAAAGATCTAGGTATAGTCAGACAGGAACCTTACAATGAAAAAGCAGATTTCAAAGGGTTCAGAGGAAGTCAAGGTAGAATTCCACTGGTTAAATAAAGTGCTACAGAGGAAGCCAGCCCAAGAGTTAGAATTCTAATCCTGATTACCTTTGCAATAAGGTAATAGTTGCAAATAAGGGGAAAATTGGGATTTATCTGAAGAGAATGATATAGACACATAAGGAAGTCATCCTCCAATTTAGATTTTAAAAAGAAATACAATGAAAATAGAAGCAGTAACAGAAGGTAAATATAAGATAAATATAGTCCTATAAAATGGGACTATTTTATGGGTCCCATAAAACCTATGGGCTGAGCATTTAATTAGAGTGGGTTCTGATCATAAGGGAAACTATAGAAGACAAAAAAAAAAAACACCTGAAGTTTGTTTTTTTGTGGGGAATAGTTGCAAAAATAAATATGTTCAAATTAACCGAACGAGAAATAGAAATCTTAAACAATCTAAATCCAGGATATGACATAAAACTAGCTTTAAAGGAACTACGAAAGGGAAAAAAGTGATCTAGCTATATTTATAGGTAAATTATAACTAGTATTTAGAGAATAATGAATAATTAAATACACATTTTTCTTAAGAACTGTGAAAGGAAGGGACAGGACATTACACTCATTTTTCTCATGGTTTATTCCATCTATGAGATCCAACTATAGCCAAAGAAAGCCAGGCATTGGATGAGACAGTTTTTAGAAGACAGATAAAGCCAGGTTTGGTTGATGGTTGTGATTCCTGAGACTAGGGGCAGCAAGTGGATCTCTCCGAGTTTGGAAGTTCTGAGCTGTAGTAGGGCTAAAGATGACTGAAGGTCTGTATTATCTATGACCAATATGATAGGCTCATGGTCAGAAAAAGTAGTCAGAAAGGTCAGAAGCCAGCTCAAGAGAGCTAGAATTCTAAAAACACAAAAAGGAATAATTCCAGTTGGGAGGAAAATCAGATTTTGTCTGAAGTTAATGATTTGAATGCACAAGAAACTCACCAGTCAACCTAGTTTTAAAAAGAAATACAGTGAAAATGTATGCAATAAAAGAGGGTAAATATAAGAGGAAGGCATAGTCCTATAAAAACTAGTAGGACTAAAGATAATTGAAGGTCTGCATTGTCTGTGACAATGATGGGCCCATGGGAGTAGACTGCTTAAGGAGGGGTGACCCAGCCCAGGTTAGAAACAGAGTGGGTCAAGGCTTCTGTGCCAATAAGTAGTGAGATCAGACTCATGAATGGCCACTGTTTACAGCCTGGGACAAATAGGGAGATCTATTCTCAAAACAAAGAAGCAAGCAGACAAAAACACAACCCAAAAAAGCTCACTTAAGCTATACATATTCTTAAATATATCTTTGCTCTGCAGGTACCCACTCATCTCCTGATGTGGGAGAGGAGGCAGTGAAAAGTAGCAATGGCATGTTCTCACAGTCATTCTAGGATTTAGGTTAATTTAATCTTTGACCCACAGGTCAAAGCTCTTGAAAAACTATGATTCTTTTCTTGGGGTAGCTAGCCTTGAGATTTCATGACATATTAAAAGAACAATGAATGTAATTATAGAAAACATTTTCAGTTATGGAACAAGACAGCCGTGGCATGGGGGTGGGTGAGTGGGTGGTGGTGCGTCTTGTATGGAATAAAAATTGCATATGTCTTCCCAGAATAATCTTGATTATTCCTGCAGAAGTCTAGACAAACCCTTGCTGAAAGTGCCCTGCAGCCTTGGGCACATTATCTTCAAGTCATAGTTGGGAGAAAGGCAGACAAGCTCTATTTCCATTTCAAATATGATTTCTTAGAAAAACAAGTTAATAGACAGGTCATGTCTATAAGAGAAAACTAAAATGAAAAGCAGAATTGAGCAGGAGGTATGAATTAGCTCCAGACTCCCTAAAGGGTTGTAGGTCCACTAGAGAAGGCAAGAGAAGCTTACATTCCTTAGACCTTCAATGGGAGATATTGCCCTCTGGGGACTCAGGATAGTTTGCATTCTCAAGATGGAAGTTCTAGAAGTCTGGAGTTCATTTCCTCATTCTGTAGAGGGGGAAAAACGTTGGTTAAAGGTTTGTCTTGAATTTCATTTTAAAATACAATGAATTAATTGGACCTTCTGAGTTGTACTAGGATAACCTCCCTTGGGATGTAGCGCATGTTGAAATGGTAATTTCTGGCTCTTGTGCTTTTGGGAAAATATGCTTTTTGTAAAGTGTGTTCCCAGACTTGTTTTGAAAATGCCTTGCCCTTTGGAGACCGGTCATGACTTGTTGAACGTTAGTGTCCAGAGTCCTTCAGACACTGAGTAAGCATGAAAGCAGACAGGAAAGGGAGCTTCTGAAAATGGGATTCTTCCTGGAATTACTAGAGGAGAAAGGGAAGAGGTGGTATTTTTTTAAAAGAAGATTTCATGTTATTAAAGGAAACTCTTAGTCAAAGGTTATCCAGCATCATTGCCACCTAAGCTATTATGTCCTCTTTACTGATAACCAGAAAACAATAACTCTCAAGAAGTTGTCTGGTTGCACAGTTCTCTAAGGTTACCAGAGGTCCAAAGATTCATTCTTTCTGTCATTTGTATCCTGAATAATTTTAAATATCTCCTGCCAGAAAAGGAAAAAATAGCTTTTTAAACAAAGCAACATTCTTTTGTCACTGAAAGATTTCTGCTCTAACCATAACTTAGTGGAGGAAAAATATTTTCCATAGTTCTCCAGATGTGGGAATCAGGATATGTGTGGACTCATCCTGGCTTTGTGACTGTGTAACATCTCTGGGCCCTCGATTCCTGTGAATTGAGGTGGCTGGATTAGATGATCTTTAAAATTTTTGCCAGTTCTGACATTCTAATTTTACAAATAGATGAAGCCTTATTAAAGTGAGCTATGGAACAGTCTACTGTCATTTAATTTTTCATACTTTCTTTTGTTGTCAATGTAACAATAGAATATTTAATTTAATATGTTGGCATCACCAAGGCTAGGAAAAGTAGAAGTCAGTCAATAAAGATTTATAGAGCTTATGCATCAAGCACTATAGTAAACCCTCAAAATACAAAGGAGGCTAAAAGAAAGTCTCTGCATTCAAGAAGTTCATAGTCTAAAGGATAGATAACATGTAAATAACTATTTACAGATAACATATGGAATAAATTGAGAAGGTACTACAATTAAGGGGGGAATGGAAAAAGCTTATTGTAAAACATGGGATTTTACCTGAGACTTGAAGGAAGCCAACAGATAGAAATGATGGGGGAGAAGAATCCAGGCATGAGGGATAACCAGAGAAAATCCCTGGAGACTGAAGATGGAGTGTTTTATTCAAGGAGCAGCAAAGAGGATAGTATCATTGGGTTATGGGAGGGGGGAACAAAAAATGTAAAAAAAACTGGAATATAGGGGAAGGGAGGTTATGAAGGCTTTGAATGCTGGCAGATTTTAATATTTCATCCTGGAGGTGATAGGGAGCCACTGGAGTTTATTGAATTGGGGGTGGGGTGTGAAATAACATGGTCAGATCTTTGCTTTAAGGAAGCTCACGTTAGCAGTTGAGTGGAGGATGGATTGGAAAGAGGAGAAACTTAATGGGAGAGAGACCAATCAGCAGACTGTTGCAAAGGTCTAGGCATGAGGTGATGAGGGCCTGTACCAGGCTTGTGGCAGTGTCAGGGGAGAAAAGGGGAATCAGAATTAAATTGTCATTATTGACATGCAGAGATGACTTTAGCAGGTTATTGTGTTCATCCTTTGTTGTCGAAGAAGACCGTGCCATCAGAGAAATATTAACATGACTTGCACTTGACTTTGTTTTGAGTGAGGGAGGGCTGTGCAGGTCACCAGCCTCACTTCTCCTCTGGAGCCATGTGGATCTAGTGACCAGATATTCATCAGGATGACTGGAGATGACCCAGGATGCAGTGAGAGACCTTACTGAAAGAGGAGGAAGGGCTGTTACCAATCACCAATAGCTAATTAGGTTAGCTAACTGTTGCTATTCTATATTATGTAGAGTGAGGGTCAGGTGCTAGCAAATTTCAAGGATTTTGGAAGTGCCTGGCTGCATTGGGTCGTAGGAATTTCCGCTGGCATGAGAGTGTTTCTTTTCTGGTGAGAAACTGCAGAAACAGTGTTTTGTGCTAAGACCATCTCTTTCTGGAGCCTCTTGAGGTCATTTGTTTGGTACCATCCAAGGTGCCAGGAGGTCCATTATTTTTTTGTTTGAGGCCATTCTGAGGTGGCTTAAGCTGCATCTCTGATGAGTGCCTGAGACAACATCCTTCATTTGGATTCCATTTAGTTATAGTTAGATAATTGAGTCATCTAAAAATATGGGGTTAAATGTCTAAAAGTCTGTGTGTGCATATAAATAAAATAAAAACACACAGTTTTGGAAGTATATATTTATACATATGTACATATATTATTGAAATGTATATACACATGCATGTGAATATATTTTTCTTCAAATACTGTTTATATTGTTTAATATAAACACAGTTGGAGTCAGAGTGGAGAGCAGTAGGTCTGGAGTCAGGAAGACCTGAGTTCAAATCTAGCCTCATATGCTTACTAACTGTGTGACCATGGGCAAGTCATTTAACCTCTGTTTGCTTCAATTTCCTCAATTGTAGAATGGGATAATGACAAGGGGGACTGGAAAAAGCTTCCTTTAAAAGGTGGGATTTATTGTTCAACTGAGATTTGGAAGCCAAAAAGCATAAATAAGAAGGGAGAGCACCTAGCTCTAGGATTTTTGTGAAGATTAATTGAGATTGTGAAAAGCACTTACTTAGCACAGTGGCACATAGTACGCACTATTAAAATGTTTTTTCTCTTCCCTTCCCCCTACTTACCTTCAGTAGGGTATGTGGGTTGAGCTTTTTTCCCAGTAGTAGGATGGAACATAGGATTATATATTGAGTCAGAAGGGATCTTAGGGACCATCTAATTTATTCTTTGAATTTTATAAGTGAGGAAACTAAAACTAAAGAGTTTCAGTAAGTTGTTTAAGGTATCGCAAGTGGTAAGTGGTAAATCTAGGTCCTTGCTGGTCAAACCCGGCAGCTTTTTCATTGTGCAGTGGATTTACACTGTGCTTTCTGCACTGTCTACACTGACCATACTTTTGACTGATGGTATGTATTTTATGTTAATGCCATTGCCATTCTTTTGGGAGCTAAACTTTTCTAGGTATGTAGAAATCAGGTGCTTAGCTGCAGTGGGCAAAGAAGAGGAGGAAGTCAGATTTCAAAATATTTCTTGTTGCTAACCCTTCCTTTATAACCACTTTTCAAGCCTCCGTCTAATCCTTTATCACCTCATACTTGAAAGAGAACAACCAACTTCTAACCAATCTACTTTCCTATGTTCTCTTCTGCCCAGCCCATTCTAAACATGGCCAAGAGATAATTCTTAGGGTCTTAAGTTTAGAGCTGAAAGGAATCTTGGGGCCTGTCTGGCCCAGCTACCTCAAGCTAAACCCCAGGAGCCAAGGTCACACAGGTAGTAAGTTCAGAGTTGAGATTTGACCTCCAAGTCCTCTGAGACCACAGATGGGTTTTTGGTATAGGGCTACACTGCCTTGTAAGTGCTTCCTACAATGTCACTTGCATAAGTCTTACTTCCTGGTGAAAAGCCTTTAGTGATTTCCCTTTATTCTCAGTGTTTTGTCATTTCTTGAAATGTAGAACTGGGAAGTCCTTCCATGATCTGGCCCCACCCTTTCTACCAAACTGCCTCAAATACTCCCCCAGATCAACTCTCCATTCCAAATAGGCTGATCTATTCACTGCTCAGAAAACAAGCCATGCGCATTTTGATCCAATGTCTTTATTCATGGTTCACTTCTCATCTGGAATGCTTTCTTTCCTCCTGTTTTTTTTGTTTTTTTTTTCTCAGAAGAAGCTGGTTATTCAAACATTTTCTACTATGCCATCTTTCAAGGTCTGGCGTAATTCTCATCTTCTCCATGAAGCCTTTTTTGTTTCTTTCAGCACTCTTTAAAGATTTTAAAAATGTACTTTATCAATACCTTTTGTCTTTACACTACTTAGCTTTTCCCCTGTATCACTCCTCTTTCTGCCTCCCAGAGAGCCCCTCTTTAGAACAGATTTTTTTGAAAAAAATTCAGTAAAACCAATTAATACTTTGAAAATATCTGACTTCATATACAAAGTTGTACAGGTGTGGATTCTCCACCCCTGCATATGTGTGTGGGTGTCTCTGCGTTGATCTTAGTTTCTGAGCTTTTTAAGGTTGGTTTCCTTTATAGTGTTCTAGTTCCTGTTTTCTCATATCTCTTCTTTGAAGCCAGGCTTGTTCTTTCTAATTTTACAACATTCTTAAAGGACCTAGTTTGGTTCCCATTTCCTTCATGAAGCCTTCTTTCATGATGATAGCCCATAGTATTCTCTCCTTTCCTCTATAAGCAGTTATTGGCTATTTTTTTTTCATTTTGACTTTTTTATTAACAATATATGGTAATCTATGATTATTTGATTCATCTGTAATTCTTCACTTCCCACACTGAAAAATATGAGTCAGTGATACCATTTTACATGTCTAGTTCATTTCCTGCTGTATTAGACAGAAAAAAATTAGATCTCAATAATGCTGTTTAATTGAATCATTCTCTGACAGTGCTTCTTAAACTGTGGGTTGTGATTTCATATGGTTTCATGAAAAATTTGGCAGTAGTAAAAGGTTTTTGAACTTACAATGACCAAAAATTAATTAAAAATTGAATGAGTAATGAATTTGAGGTGTTTCAAGCAGTGCTTGCCTGTGTTACATTGTGCACCTTCACTGTAGCCTTGGTTCTGAACACAAAGCATGTCTACTTTGCACTATGTATGCCATCATGTCAGGCAGTGCCAGTGAAAGCTGCTAAAGGCAAAAAGATGTTGTAAGTGGAAAAAGTTTTAAGAAACCCTGCCGTGCCAACAGATACAATGAGAGAAGAGATGGTATAACATAGATAATTTTTTGTCTTGCCTTGTAGGCAGACTGCTGACCTCGGTCCTGATGATGTCAGTCATACTATAATACTTAGAATACTAAAAATAGCCTTGTGATATGTGTGTATATATACATATATCTGCATATATGTATATTTGTATATACATATGCACCTATAAAAGATAATTTATTATTATGAGCTTGGAAAGCATCAAGAAATGTCATATACAAAGAAAGACAGAAAAAGATGATTATATATAAAACTAAAAATTTTTATTTTGTGTCGTTTAGATTTTGAAAAAGTGTATGATAGTTCCAAATATATATATATATATATACACACACATACATATAAAATAGCAGCTCTTTTTTTTGTGGTGGCAAAGAATTGAAAGTGATGGTGGTTGTGGGATGCCCCTCAATTGAGGAATGGTTGAACAGATCATAGTGTATGAATATGATGGAAGTGATGATGGAGATGGATCAGAAAAATCTGAGAAAATTTTTATGAACTGATGCAAAGTGAAGTGAGCAGAACCAGGAATACACTGCAAATTGCAATATTGTCATGGTGACCAACTGTGAAAGATTTAACTACTCTGATCAATACAATGATCCAAGACAATTCTGAAGGACTCATGATGAAAAATGGTGTCTACTTCCAGAGAAAGACCTGATGAACTCTGAATGCAGATTGAAGCACACTGTTTTTTCACTTTTTCTTACTTTGATTTAATTGTTACTTTTTTGGCAATATAGAAATAGGTCTTATATGACTTCACATGTAATGGGCACCATATTGCTTCCTTTCTCAGTGGATGGGGGGAAGGGCTAAAGGGAGGGAAAGAATGTGGAACTAAAAGTAAAAAAAAAAATGTTAAAAACAAAAAAAGTGCCACATAGGTTAGCCCAGGGACAGGAGTGCAAGCCCTAAAAGAGAGGCAGGGGAAGAAAGGAGAGATATTTATGACTGTCAAGGCACTGAGGGCATTGAGACTCTGCTAGAAAAAAATAGTTGAGGAGTAAGAAACAAGGGTGGGTGAAGGACTATTTACTGTATCGAAGCTTAACGTGTACATGTTAGGAATAGAGCACAAGTGTACTTGAGAACATAAATTAATCAAAGTAGCAAAATAAGTCAGAGCCTTCCAAAGCAGTGGATAATCTGGAGCATAAGGAAAGCATAACTAGCCCTGAACAATCCAGCTTAAAATGTCATGGAGGTATTCAGCTTGCAGTAACAAGTTCTGTTCCCTCTTGCACCCAGACCTGGATCCTCTTGGATACTGGTGGAAGACCTCATAGGGTGTGATGCTATGGGGGTCTGAAATCAGGTAGTGAGACAATGAAATCATCTGTGAGTCCCTGAAAGGAGCATGTGGAAGAGAAGCAGATGGTTTTTGTACTGGCCAAACTAGAGATAGAAATGAACATAAAAAACCAAAGCATATCATTTTGATTTCATAAAGTTAAAATGCTTTTGCATCAATTCAATCAATGGGATAGAAGAAAAATTGAATGGGAAAAATTTATTTGCATAAAATATCCCTGCTAAAAAAGACATATATGTATATATAACATATACATATATAATATGTGTGTGTATATATATATATACATACACATACATACACACATATGAGGACCAATAGTCATCAGCTATAGTTAAGGGATCAAAGGATATAAACAGCTCCCAAAAGAATTGTGAATTATAAATGACTATATGAACATATTCAAAATCACTAATACACATTGTTAGAAAAATGCAAGTGAAAAAATTGCCACAAGGGACCCAAAATAGGAATAGTTAGCTTCAGAGGGGCTATGGGATTCACTCAACTCAAAAAACATTTTTGAATGTCTGTTCTTTGCCATTTTAATGATTGTGCAAGGTGCTGGAGATAAAGACAAACTCAAAAGAGAAGGGTACATTCTTTTGAGTGGAAACAATGTACATATATACAAAGAGAAAATTATTTCAAAGGGAGGGCACTACCAGTTGGTGGACTCAGGAAGTGTCTCATGAGAATTGGCACTTGAGCTGAGTTTTGAAGGTAACTGGGGCAGCTAGGTGGCACAGTGGATAGAATATAGAGCTTGGGGTTAGGAAGACCTGAGTTCAAATCCTGCCTCAGACACTTACTCTCTGTGTGACCCTGGACAACTCCCTTCTCAGTTCTTCATCTGTGAAATGGGGACACATTGGAGAGGAAAAGATGGCAAGCCATTCCAGTATCTTTGCCAAGAAAACTCCTTGGACAAACATCTATGGGGTTACAAAGAGGTCATGGTTGAACAACCACAGCAGGAATTCTATAAGGTGGAGGTGAAGAGGGAGAGCATTCCAGTTGTCAGCACAGGGACAGGAGATGAAGAGATTCCTATGGCAAACCACACGTGGTCTAGTCTGGCTGCCCTAAAGAATTGAGGGAGGAGAAATAATGTGCAATAAGCCCATAAAGGTAGGTTGAAGTCATGTCATGAAGGACTTTAAACATCCAACAGAAGAGTCTGTATTTGATTCTAAAAACCATAGAGAGCTACTGGAAGTTTTTGAGAAGGGGAGTGATGTGGTTGGAGTTGTGCTTTTGGCAGCTTTGTGGAGGAAGTATCAGAGAGAGAATAGACTTGAGAGGGGGAAATCAGTTTTCTAAGAGAGATAATGAGGGTCTGAACAAGAATGGTGGTCATTTACTGAGAGGAGAGGACATCCTTGTTATCCATTTAGAATTATGTAAAAAGAAGTGACCGTAGTATTCCCTCCTCTCCCTCAGTGATCTGACTGATACCTGTATATCCCAAGGAGGTCAAAGGCAGAAACAACAGTCTATGCCAAAATATTCCTAACAGCACCTTTCGAAAAATCAAACAGCTAGAAATATATGAGTGCTTATCATTTGAGAAAAGATTAGAATATGATATTCAAATGATATATGAATATAATATAATATTATTGTGCAGTAAGAAATGGCAAATATGAGGAATTCAGGGACAAGGCAGAAGATTTTATATAACTAATTAAGAGTGAAATAGATGGAAATATAAGAATACTATACAAAGTGATTGTAACAGTGTAAATTTAAGAGATTGATAACGACCATAGAGAGCAGACAATGAAACATGCTCCCTCCTGGTAGAATCAGTCAGTAAACATTCGCTAAGCACCTAGAAGATGCCAGGTACTGTGCTGAGCACTGGGATGCACAGAAAGTCGAGACAACCTCCGCCCTCAAGGATATTAGGGGCGGGGGAGATTCCTTGCACATTACATTTCATCCATTTTCAGAAATGGTCCCTGTAACTGGTATTTTTGCTTAGCTGCTTATCTTATGAGATGAGTCATTTTTCAGGGAAATGCCCAGAATTTACCCAAAATGACTGTGATAGAAAGTAAAAGAGCAATGAAACTCATTTTTAAAAAAAACACAACAAAAAACAGGCAGGAATATAAAAATGTTACATATTGCATAAGCACAATTTTTGTGCCATTCACAGAGAGGATGAGATTGTTCATTGTCATAGTAACAGAAGAATGGTGAGGTGTTTACTTGGAAATGGGTTCTATATGGGCAGTTGTCACAAGTGATGGGCAATCCTGGTGTTTACAGAACTGACCTTCAGAGAAATGGTTTGCTAAGCTAGTGCTGCTTCAAGAAATCCACCTAAGGCTCTGATGATGGGAATACATAATCTCTAGTTTTCTGAGAGGCCTGAGATTGGTAGTAGAAGTCATAAAACTGCAGCATATGGCTGAACTACCTCTTCAATTTTGGTCTATTTATATGAAATTGATCTATAGTGAAGACTTGTCTAAATGAATTGCGGGGTAACTCTCACTTCTATTCTTACTCAAGCCCGAATTTTCTTAAGTCACGTAGACTTAGTGGAAGGCTAACAAACACTGAATTGTAGCAGTTCTCAATCTTGTTTTCCTTTTAAAGGATATTTTATCTTTTATCATTTAATATTGAAGTAGACTCTTGATTCCTCATGAGATAGAATAGTTTGGCACATATTTCCTGATAGCAGGCTAGTAGAAAAAGAATATCTGAAAATGAATCATTTCAGGGGGGAAATTGCTTCTGTTATCAGATAGTTCTTGATATTTCCCCAATTATGTTTTTCTTCAGTCACTGACATTTGGATCTCATTTGTTATGGTGTTGCTGTTAGGCATACTCTATTGATTTGCCCTAGAGATTATCTAGTTCTAGAAGAGAGTATTTCTAAAAGTTTATTTGATTTCTAGAATCACATAAAACTGAAAATCCTAGTGAGCATTATAAAATATGTGAATGGCAAAGTATTATATGTAAATCCATTAGTTTACTGTAACTTATCAACAACTATTTGAATTATTTTGTATTTTAAATTTCTAGATAGCATTGCATTTTGAGGCTTCAGATTTTGATGTGGTTTTTTTGCCCCAAAGAAACTGATTATATGTGTGTGACTTATAGGAAAAGGCATCTTTTTGTTTGTTTGGGCTTCATTATTTTTTAAAAGATAATTTCAGCAGTGTTCATTTCTACATAGTGCCAAACAAATTATTTGGAAGAAATGAACCAATGTATTCGTTAAGAACCAACCTATTCAGTAAGAAATGTGTTTCTTAACAAGGGAATTGGGTTATGAAATGTTTCCCTAAAATCTCTTATTTTAAGTGAGTGTATTCCACTGTCTAGGGGTGCAGGGTGACATGTTTGGTAAATCACCAGTCTTAAGGACTTAAAAGAATTTAATCTCATTAGAGAAGCTTCATGGTATGGGGTTTAGAGTCCCAGATTTAGAATTAGAAGACCTCAGTTCAAATCCTGATTCGACTGTTTACTATTTGTGTGACCTTGAGCAAGTTATAAATAACCTCTCTGGGTATCAGTTTTCTCATCTTACAGTGCAGAGGTTAGACTATTTAGGTGATGTCTAAAATCTCATCCAGTTTTAAATTCAATAATTCTTACTTTGATGGGACTATATTACAAGGTGAAAGATTTTTTTGATCAGGGGCATATTCTTAGGTTTGGTACTAGCTGATTTATATAGCTTATGCAAATAGTGACTCTGTTAATTCTCAGGAATAGGAGTCAATATTGGAGAGGCAGGCATTATTCTATACTTAAGATACCTTGCAGATGAGACTTTATCAGATATTTGAGGTAAACCTCTTTCTGTTCCAAGAGCACCTCCTTCTTTAGGGTGTGGCATGGTACATCACATTCTCTTCTGATAATATGGTGTAGTACAGTGTGGAAGGAGGCAGAAAGGAGCAACTATACAGTTTTGATCTCTGACTTAAAGTTTGGAGAATCTGATCGAATTAGTTTCAACAAGTCATAAAAAATTGAACTTTTTCCAAATGTCTTGTCTAATTCTTCTTTGTCCTTTTTTTGTAATGAGATTGTGTAAGAAAAGTTAGATAAATATTAGTGCATCAAAATTATCAGAACACTAGTAGTAAGGAGTTGGAGTAACTGACCCTAAAGAAATGGCCAGCCCTATTTTTTATTATCAACAAAAGAAAGACAGAAAAATGCTATGTCTTGATGAGACAGGTCCCTTCCTAGTTTTTTTTTGACTCTGTTGATTTTTTATTTTTTTGAATGTCTACAACCTGCCAAATATTTTAAGACAAAGAAAGTCACTGTTCCTTCCTGTGGGGGCTTGCATGTGGAGGAGATGTAGCAGTCAAATGTTTCTCTTTCCCTGTTTTTATGTCCTACAATGGAGCTGCAAAAAGATGATTATGAAATCTGTTGCTTAAAGGTGAATGCCCTTTTCGCCAAACCACAGAATTTAGGAAGGCTTCCTGGAAATGAAGAAATTTAGAGAGAATTTTCAGTAAAGGGAAAAGAGGTGCTTTGATGGGCAGGAGTCAGGAAGACATTCCAGGCATTATTGACAACAGAAAAGAGGCCAGAGCAATTCTATTCCAGTGAACTTCAAAGAGTGGGTGAGAAAAGATGAGAGAAAATAGTTTTAAGGATAAGCGATTTGGCCAAATTTGCCAGACATTCACAGAGATCAGTGGCAAGCCATTGCTTAATCATTTATTTATTTATTTATTTTTTATTCTAAGCCTTTAAAAAGTGGACACATGCCAATAATGCAAGATATTCATTTGTGGTTTCATCCCTGATGAATTAATTCATTTCCTCTTTCAGTAAAACAGATTGGTTAAAATAACTGAGAAATGAATGTTGCACCAGGGATTCAATCTATCAACATGTGGGAAATAGTAATTAATTTGAAAGACCAAAGATGAAAAAAGCAACTGTAGTCTCTGGGGGGAGCTGGAGTATACCCACTGGTGCTCTTATGCATTTCCACTATAGACTGTGATTTCACTGCCTCTCTCTTTATCGACTTACACTTGTCTCCTCTTCCTCCTGCGTTGGAAAGATCTACTTTTTAGATCTGACTGACCTTGTTAGTTGTCATGGGGTAGACAAATGACAATTCCTGGAGAAACCAGTTCCTGCAGTCATTAGTGACTCCTCCCTCTACTCCCCACTCCTCCCTCTCAAACACAGGGTCAGCCCTATTGGTATATAGAGGGTGTCACAAAAGTCATGGTGCAGTTTTAAGCTTTTAAAAGATTTAGCAAGATTTAGTTTTAAGCTATTAAATCTTCCTACTGATGCATCAAGGGGTCAGAAATCCAACAGTCCTTGTGAGAAATGAGGATACTGAGACCAAGAAGTGAAGTGATCTGACCAAGTTCACTGAATTGAACTTGGAACTTCACTAATTTTTGAATTTATTTCTTTCCTCCAAAATGGCTTCTCTATGCTCCCTGAAACACTACCAAATTAAAACAGTGGTGGAGATGCCCAGCTTGACTTGCTTTTATCTGATCTTTGCAACAATATTGCTATGGTAACCATTGTTACCCTCCTACAGAATCATTTCTACCCCAGTCAACGATGCAGTTATCACACTCAGAGTAGTCTCTAAAGGTTTGAAGGTTGGAACAAGTGAGCAATGGATAAACTGTTCATTAGAATTTATAAGGGCATCAGTTATCCGTAGATTACAAGTGAGAATATTCTAGACCTTCCCTGGGCAAAAAATTTGGTTTGTCCTTTGAGTAATACCTCAAAACCTGCTTGTATCCCTCTTTCTAGCTCCTTTTTCTTTCTCTTTTCCTCTTCATTTTTCTCTTTCCTTCTGATTTAAATATTCTGATCTTAACTTTTCTTGCCAATCTCTGTCTTTCCTCTCCACTTAATTACATTAGATACAACATAGAAATGAAGTATCTGTTTTATTATTGCCTGATGCTATTGAATAATATTTTATATCTTTGCTCTTAATTTTTTGAAAAAAGGGAAGTCAAAGCTTTTGTATTTTTCAATCCAATCTATATCAAATTACTTTTTGAAGGAAGTCCTATGTTGATTTTTTTTCCCCTGAAGATTCGTTCTTGTAGTTTTACCGTGTCTTCTTCTAAAATACAAATATTCCCAAGAGGGCTAGTATACTAAACAAGCAATCAGTCAGTCATAGATTAATGAAACAAATCAATCTGTTATTTTCTTTCTAATACCTAGGAAAGATCACACCCCATGAAATGGGAGTTTTCCCATAAGAGTATTAGGGATAAGAGAGAAATAATTTATTAAAATAAATTAATTTGGAGCATGAGACACTGATTAGAGAGGAACGAATGAATTAGAGTCCAAGGGTTCTGGGCATTGTGAGTGTCCTTGGTCCCTGGGAGGCAAGTAGTAGAGGTGCCAAGAGGTAGCAGAGGGACGTTGAAGACAACCAGTTTCACAATTTTGTCTCCTTATTGGCCCTGGTCAGGGAACGATAATTGCTACTTGTTTGCCTGGCTAGGTCAACAGTATGTTTTTATATTCCTCTTTTGGCCAGAATAGCCTAATAAAAGACCTCATCTCTATTTCTAGAGTAAAATAAAATAAGCTTAAGGTTATTTATTTTATCATTAGGTTAAATGCACAGTTAAGCATTTCATTTGTACCACTGTGTGAATGTCAGCAAAGCAAGTTCCATTAAATATCTTCTCTGTTTTTCTCTCTTCCAGGAGGAATGCAAGCAAATCTTGGCTCGTCAGAAGCTGAGCTCCCAGTCAGACTCCCATGATGATGAGATTTCTCCTCCTCCTCCAAATCCTGTTGTGAAGGCACGTTGCAGACGAGGTGGTGTGAGTGCTGAGGTCTACACTGAAGAAGATGCTGTCTCCTACGTGAGAAAGGTGATTTACTGGGAGTTGTTTGTTCTAGAGTGGAAAGTTTAGCAAGTCATATTTTGAGTGGAAAACATGAGGAGGACATTGGAAGCACCAAACCTTTTTATCTAATATATTAGGCTATCTTTGGGAATTGATGAAATGCCATTAACTCTTGTTTCCCTTTTCTTCATGCTAGGCTTCTATCTCCTGAAAGATTTTGAATGAAAGGAGAGTGAATAATTATATAATAATACCATAACAATATTCCATATCTATAATTTCATCGGATCCTCTTCACAGTCTTCTGAGACTGCCATTATTATCTTTCCTTGACAGAGGGTGAAACTGCAGCCCAGAGAGAGTTGCTCTAGGTCCATGTCTGGGTATATAAAATGTGGCCTATTGGATAGATATCCAGGCTTAAAATTGGAAGACTGTGGCTCAAATTCCATCTCTAACACATGTGATACTGTTACTCTGGACTAGCTTCTCAGAGCTCTAGTCAATTCTCCAAGATTATAATAATAGCTAGCATTTGTATAATGGTTATTTTTTTTTTTTGAATTTTGAGATGTAGCAATCAAGCCATCATGGCACATTTATTAAGTGCCTATTATGTGCCAGGCACTGTGCTAAGCTCTGGAGATACAGAAAGAGCCCAAAGATAG
The DNA here is from genome assembly GCA_023548195.1 of Bettongia penicillata ogilbyi. NCBI lineage: Eukaryota > Metazoa > Chordata > Mammalia > Diprotodontia > Potoroidae > Bettongia > Bettongia penicillata. Next base: position 6,455,517 of record JAJHZJ010000100.1, read on the forward strand.
TCCTTGCTCCACAAACAGCCCCCAATCTTGGTTCACAGTCTAATGGAGTAAATTGTTGTGGTTGTGATTTAAGGATGCCCATTTCTGTAGTCTTCATTCTTCATCTTTGTATCTTCCTTCTGAGGTTCCCTTGTTTTATCCTCCACCTTGCTTGTTTGAACATAGTTGTTTGAATGTTGTCTCCTGCATTAAGACTATGAGCATTTTCAGAGCAGGGTCTGGTTTGGACTGTCTCAATTTTTTTAAAAATTATTTTATTTGTTTTCAGTTTTCTACAATCACTTCTGTAAGTCTTAGAATTTCCTCCCTTCCCTCCGACTCCCTTGACCCTTCCTCTCCACTTCCTCCCCAAGACGGAGTGCAATCTTATATAGGTTCTGTACATACATTCTTATTAAATACATTTTCACTTTAGTCATGTTGCATGGAAGAATTAAAATGAATAGGAGAAATCAAAAACAAAACAAAACATAACACAAGAGAAAATGGTCTGCTTCATTCATTCGTATAATGCTTAAAAGCACTTTACAAATATTATCTTATTTGATCATGAAAACAGCCCTGAGAGATAGGTGTTCTTATTTCCATGTGATATTTGAGGAAATGGAGGCAGATAGAGATGAAATAATTTGCCCAGCATCACACAGCTAGTAAGTAACTGAAGTGGTATTTGAACTCAAGTCTTCTTGACTTCAGGTCCAGTGCTCTATCCACTATGTCACCCGAGATGCCTGTATGTGTCAGAGAAGGTGCCAGTCTGCATTGCTAGAAGGAGTTTCCTCATTCAGGAACATTCTATTTCAGTGAAATTATAGGTCCTATCCCTGTCCGTACAGATGGGACTTGTGTTTATCCTTCGTTCTTGAAGAGGATCATGACATCTAGATGATGACATGACTTGCAGTAGACTTTGATTTGAGTGAGGGAGGGTTGTGCAGGGTCATCAACCTCAGTTTCTTCTCCTGAGCCATCTGGGTCCAGTGGCCAGAAATTCATCAAGACATCTGGAGATGGCCCAGGATGCAGTGGGAGACCCTAGTCCTTTCAGGCTAAGGTCCTGTAGCACTCTCACTTTGAGTGAACTACATCCATTCTATGAATAGGCTTCTTTAAGTAGTTACTCAAAGAATGGCCCCTTTAATTGAAAAAAAAAAAATCAAACTGGGAGGGGAAAACTCTCAGGGTTCCTGGGTAAAACAGAAACAGTGACTATTTAGTTGTTACATCCACTCTGTGTTAGATGAGTGGGAACATGTTGTCTGGTCTACGAGCTCCAGAGTGAATTGGGTTTAAAGCTTGGTCTTTGAGCAAGAAATGTAGCCAGTAAACCCAAAAGAAAAAAGGCAGAACACGAGAGGAAAGGAGAAGAGAGGAGGGGAGGGATTCCTGGATTGCCTAACTTCTTAAAGCAACTTTAAAATGATTTAAACTAGTTTTTCACCATAGCCCTCCAATTTGAGCTATTGGAATAGGGATACACAAGATAGGGTAGAAGAAGGAAAGATGGCCAACAGTTTCTACCTAACAGAGTTGTCAGGGACCTCTTAAGGTTCACTGCACAAAGTCTCCCATGTGTGCCAAAGATCTGGCAAAGTGGAGAAAGAGATGGAACTGGAATCAGGAAGACATGGTTTCCATTTCTGCCTCTGAAGTATGATCAGGGTCAGTCCCTTCATCTCTCTGATTCTATTTTCACGTTTACAAAATGGAGATAATGAATCTGGGGTCAAGAAGATTTGAATTCAAATCCAGCATCAGACACCAGTTTGTGACCTTGGGTAAATCAGTTAAGCTCTTTATTCCTCAGTTTCCTCATCTGTTAAAAAACAGGGATAATAGTAGCACCTACTTCACAGAGTTGTATCCAATTGATTTTGTATGTATATGTTTATCACATATAATTATGTCAATATAATTAAAATTTTAAGTATAATTATTTATATTTAAAAACAATAATAATAGCTAACATACAGCACTTCAAGATTTATAAAGCACTATATATAATATACATAGGATTACCAAGGAAATATATAAATATACATAAATGGTAGGTTTTTTTTATTATTACTGTAATACTTCTCTTCAGGGTAGTCATAGGTGCCCAGGGAAGTAATAGATTTAAGACCACCTGCAACAAGGGTGACTATTAACCTTCTGGGAGGAAGGGGTGCTGTTTTGGCTAGGAAAACAATAGCTATGAAAACACTTCTTGTAACTCTTCTTATGCTGTCTGGTTTCCTGATGGGAAAATAGTCATATTTGTGCATCTGTCATTGTCTCTCTTTGGAAGACTAGCTTGAGAGCTTTTACTTGACTGGGATGGGAGTGGTGTTAGTAGACCTAAGGCAATTAATATCTCCCTGAAAAGAGTGCCTCATTCTCAATGAGCTTTAGAGAGGAAGAATGGGTTAGTATTGCATTTTTTGGTTCAGTCCATAGAGCACAGTGAGCACATTACTGGGAGTCAGTTGCTCCAGGATTCAGAGAAGGTCATAGATAACTGAGGAAAAAACACTAGACATATCACTTACCTTGTGTTTACTACATACAATCTAGAACAGAATAAAATTCAATATTGAAGGAATGATATCTGTTTTACTGAAGTGTGGGGAAAGGCAGCTATCCAGGATAAAATGCACTATATATACAGGGATATACAGTTGCATTGGGGACACTTTAAATACACACATACATATACATATACACAATATACATTATGTGTATGTGTATTTTAATAAATGCATATATTTTATGAAATCCTACTCATTTTCACTCGCTGGTGTTTTTTCTTTGAATATTTTTTTCAAAATATATTTATTTATTTCTAACTTTTTTTAGAAAAAAAGTTTTGCATTCCAAATTCTTTCCCTCCCTTCCTCCCTCAATGCCCATTGCCAATTTATTTGTGATAAAAATGTTTCATTTATTACAATGAAAACCCAAAGCCATCTGTGGATAGTAACACACTGATGGAAAGAATGGAGGTAATTTTCTAACCATGCCTGGGGTATAAAAAATCCTTTATTCTGCACATTCTTCATAAAAATAATGTGTCAGTTAATGGTGAAATCTCAAACGAGGTTTGGCCAAATGAAAATGGCCATAAAGTACAAAGAGGATTGCTACCTAGTGGTATGTACTGATGGAAGTAATGATGCAAGACCAGTGGGAATTATCCATCAGAGAGAAATGAAAATTTAATGATTTTTTTTTTGGAAGGGAGAAAAATTCTTGCTCAATGCTCCTTGCTCTAAAACTACAGAAATCACTTCTTTGTAGTATGAACTGTTGCTCCCCTTCCTCCTGGGTTAATTTTAGTGTTCACCAAGTGTATCGACCCATCATGAGTCATTCTTTTAAGGAAGAGTGATTATCTTTGCTTTTCTTCTTCCAGGTGATTCCAAAAGACTACAAAACCATGACCGCCTTGGCAAGGGCCATCTCTAAGAATGTGCTCTTCTCTCACCTTGATGACAATGAGAGGAGGTATGACTTAATTCCTTGGTTACCCCAATGGTTGGGCTAGGGCTACAAGTACTTTTCCTCAAATCGAAATCCTTAAAACAGAACAAAACCAAAAAGCAACCAACCTGGTGACATAGAATTTTAATCTAACAGTGAATATTTAAGTACCTACTCTGTGCCAGGCACTGGGGCTACCTAAAGAGGCAAGTCCCTGCCCTCAAGGAACTTACAATCTGATGGGGAAGATAACATGCAAACAAATATATGCACAGGAAACTTTCCACAGGATAAATAGGAATAATTAGCCGAGGGAAGGCATTGAAATTAAACTGAAATGGGGAAGGTTTTATGTTTTTCCAATTTAGAAATCATGGGTACCTGCCCACACCCAAAGAATGCCCTTAATGTCTTATGTCTGTCCTCTTCACTCACTCATGATGCAGGCTTTCCTTTTTAAGCACAATAAAGTCATTGTTCCCTGAGAAGGCTAGACTCACAGGCTTGCCAAGAAAAAAAATGTATGGCAGACATGCCTCACTGTTTAAATGCAGTTGTACCTTGCTTTAGAAAGTTATAGTTTCTGAAAAATTGCGCCTATATCAAATGTATACAGGCCTAATCATATTTTTAAATGTACCAGAGGAACTTTCCCTTAAGATGAACTATGACAGACCTTTCTTTATAAGGCACACAGTTACTTTCTCATTTTCTATTACAAAAAAATCGATCCTGGGCAAATTCACTCCTACCTCTTTGGTCCTGAGCTCTGTCATCCGTTAGAACAAAGGGGTTGGACTCTGAAGAGCTGTCTTAAAAAAACAAACCACCAAATTTTGTTGATGTTTTGGCTTTTACGTCACAGCCATTTCTGGAAATACAGTTGCCTGATGTGGTGGCCCACACCTGTAGCCTCTGCTGCTGGGGAAAATGAGGCTGATAAAATGGATGAGTTCAGGAGTTCCCAGCTGCAGTAGAACTAGAGGGTGTCCAAATTAATTCTGACCTAATATGGTGATTTTCCTGGGAGCCAAACCAGCTTAATTTGGAAAAAAAAAATAGATAATATTTATATAGCACTTATTGTGTGTCCATCACTTTACAAAGTACATTACAATTATTATCTCATTTGATTCTTACAGCTACTCTGAGAGATAGGTGCTATTATTATCCCCCTTTTACAGATGAGGAAACTGAGGCAAAAAGTGGTTAAGTGACTTGCCTAGGTTCAAATAACTACCACGTGTCAAATCTAAACTTAGGTCTTTAAATTCCATACCCAGTGCTCTATCCAACATGCCACCTACCTGTAATGAAGTTAAAGTTTCTTTGCCAATTCAGAGGATGTCTATAGTTCAATCCTCTTTATAAATAAAGAAACTGAGGCCTGAGAAAGTTAAGTCACTACCACTAGTCCATATAGGAATGATAAAAATCAGAGATGGAATTTGAATTCAGGTCCTTATCCTAGCACAGAGGTGTCCAATGTTGGGTCTGCCAGAAAATACTTTTTCAGTAGGACCAACCAAGTTGAATGTAATTGGGAAATGTTTAACAAAATAAAAATACTATACAGTACTAAATAAAAAGCTTCTGTGCTTACCAGGGCTGGGGAACCTTGGGATTTGTTCTATGAAATTTGGATTCAGTCAAAGGTCCTCACTTGAGGACATAGAGGGCCACATATAGCCTTGAGGCCCCAGGTTCTCCACTCTTGCTAATCAGTATTGAGATCCATTGAAATTTCAATCTGGGAAAGATAGGGAGGTCCAATTTCAGGTAAAAAAATTCCATGATCCTTCTATCTTCAGATTGAATGCTCCTGTCTGAGAAAGTTATGTAAAATCATCCTATTCAGTGACTGTCTCTGACATCAATATATAACATCCCTTCTTAATAGTCTCAGTCCTCTGTGCTGTGAAAAATGAGACATGTTTCCTTATATCTGCTTCTTTTTATCCAGATCTTCATATATTGGGTTGGTTTGAAGGTAGGTATACTAGTAGTGACTTGTGATGTGAAACCTTTGCTAACAAAAGGTTTATTGATGCCTTTTCAATTGTCACAATACATTTCACAATATATACTTCCTCTTCTCTGTACACTCCCACTCACCCTCACTCCTACCCCACCAACACACACATTGAACCCTCCCTGGTAACAAAGAAAAACCGTTCATCAAAACCAACTGACATTAGAGGCAGCCTGGCCTATTGATCTGTCTCTGAACTACATGGATTCAGTTCCTGTCTCTGAAGTCTACCCACTATGTGGGTAGACTTTTTAAGATTTTTAAGATAATATTATGTAGAACAGTTACTGATGTGCAACTGTTTGGGGAAGCATTTGCTCAGTTGGAGCTTCCTAACCCTGTGTTTCTCAAAATTTGGTCTGGGGACCCTGGGGGATCCCTAAGACCCTTTCAAGGGGTCTTTGAGGTCAAAATTATCTTTTCTATTTGACTTTTTTATATTCAAAACTTTTAATTAACAACATTAATATCTTTTAATTTATAATACAGTAAACATGGATAGATATAACCCACATAAACAAAAACTCTTTGGGTAGCCCTCAGTTTTTAGAGTTGTAAAATGGGTCCTGAGACCAAAAACTTTTGAGTACTGTCCTAGACTGAGAAATCTCAGGTCTAGGGAAAAAATTCAAAAAAAAATAACAAAAAGTAAATGTCTATATAAATAACATCCTGTACCACTCTTCTCTATTAAGAGAATTGTCAAGATAATTAATCAGAGTTGCTGTTGACTGTTGTTTTTGTTTATATTCTTGTGGTCATTGTATATTTAATTCTGTCCTATTAACTTCACTCTGCATCAGTTCATAGAAATCTTCCCATGTTATTCTGATTTCCTCATATTCATTGCTTTTAAAAATGCATAATTGTCTACTATATACATATGCTTCCTTATTTAGCCATTTCTTCCATTGATGCACATACGTTTTATCAGATGTAGTCTTTACACATAAGATACAGATTTCCCCTGCTCCCTAGCCTCATGAAGCAAAATGTTCTCTAAATACAGAACCAAACAAAAAGTTGTAATACCCATATTGGCATCACAAAGAGTTGCACTTTAGTAGACAATACACACTCTGACAAAAAGCCAAACTTTCTACATTTTTGGTATTTTTTTTGTATAAAAAAGGCACTATAAAAAGTGGAGACATCTGCAGCTCATTACAAAAAGGTAGAAAATGTGTATTTTCTCAAAGATTATTTAGAGAGGGAAAAACTGAATTTCCATTTCCATTCACTTATAAGTACTGGAATTATAATTAGAGCCAAAGAACAGCAGAGGCTTTGTTTACAAATGCTATAGGGCTAACTGATTTGGCTGCTTCCATCAAATAACCAGTTAAGTTATCTTGATTCTTCCATCCTGTCCCTTATCCAAATTGAACAGCTGTTTGATATGGAATTGATCAGTTATTTAAGAACCAGGCAGACATACATCCCCATTGTCAAGTCAGACTATCTCGTGCCAACACTTCTTTTAATATTTAATACCTAATGTTGAGTCCTAATGATTTTGGATGATATTTATTTTAATGTGTAGCATATCACTATCAACAGTACTTATGGATGGTTATAATGGGAAAGACACTCTGTACTCAACTTCTAGCACAAAGAAATATGACTTATCCTTAGGCATCTTATAATCTAATTTTGGAGTTAGGACTGGCACATGAAAGAATTAATAGGAAATTAAAGTAACATGCCTGATGAAAGGGTGAAGACAATTAGTGCTACACAAGTTCAAAGGGAGGAGAGAAATCCTTGTATACTACTAAGGTGTTCAAGAAAAGCTTCTTATAGGAGACAGGATTCCATTTGGACCTTGAAGGATGAGTAGGGTTTCTTGGTAAGTGGATGGCAAATCATCTTGATCTGTGGGTGGGAGATAAAGGTAAACACATAATATGGAAATCCTGGACTCAGAGATCTTATTACCCTATCTCCCTCCCCCAAACCAAACCAAATCAAACCCTGGAACAGAGTGGTGGACTTGGAGGTAGGAAAATCTGGCTCTGCAACTTGCTGACTCAAGTCATTTCATCTTTGAGTCTCAGTTTCCTTCTCTGTAAAATGAGGAAGTTGGACTCAGTGCCCTCTAAGGTCCTTTCCACCTCTCAGTCTATGATTCTATGTATCTGATTGTATTTTTAAAAATGTTTTTATTGATGCCTTTTGTTTTTTTAGTTTTTCCCTGTGTTCTTCTTCTTCTTCCTCCTGGAAAAACATCCCATATAAAAAAATTTTTTAGACAAAAAATGGGAGGGAAAATATCAACATACCTGATCAATAAATTGAAAAAGTCTGAAAATATGTGTAACATGCAACACCTCTTCTTTATAATTTTTCCAACATTCACTTTTGATTTTGTGTATGTGTGTGTGTGCTACTTGATTGTATTTTTTTTTTGATGTAGAAGGACCTTGCTTAAGAGGACTTAAGAGGAATTAGACAAAAACAAATAGCAAACAAAAAACCCTCTGAGGATCATATTTAATTGAACACACTCCACACATCTATTAGCACATCTTGTTTCTACCTTCAGAATATCTCTTATATGACTCATATAACCTTAACCAAAATTTTAAAAAAATCATATTATGGGGATTGTGAGTAAGAAAAGCAGGGAGAAGATTGTTCCTCCAATTTACTTGTCATCTTTACATATACTGAACCAGACAGTTTCCCATTTATTCCTCTCTAATACTGGCACTTGTTTCTTGAAGTCAATCATAAATTGGACTGCTGAGAAACATAGTCAATTACTTAGTGAAATTTCAACTGTTTCGATGTCATAGAAAAGTATGGTTAGTAGTTGTCTAAGTGCTCCCTGTTTAAAAGATTTTCATTCCTTTCACTAGGCTAAATAGATCAACTGAAAGGTTTTTGTAATTGTTTGTGTAATTTGACATTTATTTCATATTTCTGGTATTTCAGAGATAGTAAGCAATCCAGTGCTAGGAATTAGGAACCTGCATTATGGTCCCAGCTGGGCATCTCAATTGCTATGTGACCTTGGACAAGTTCATTTCACCTTTCCTGGGCCTCAGTTTCCTCTTCTGTAAAATGAAGAGGTCCCTTCTAACTCTAAAATTCTATGATTCTATTACTCCAACTTGGAAAGAAAGCTTATTTTTCTTATACATACAACTAATTAATCAGAAAGTGTCATCTTCTCTGGGATGATCATTTTCAAACCCAGATGGGTTGACCTCTCCCACATCTGCAGCCAGGATTGTTCTGCACTGGACATGTTTAAGTGTTGTGTCTTAGTGCCTCATACTGTGAATCCTGACTCTGAGGGAGAGGGGGCTCATTTGTAGCAGAGCCCTAACCCTACGTGCTGCTCTCCCATGCTTTAATTGTTAGCCCGGATTTGTCTCAGAGAGTCAGGTTGATGATAAGGAAAGGAAGCAGATGGTCGTGTTGAGAATTCCTATTTTCATGGTTGATTTGGAAAGAAAAAAAGTCTTCACAGAGAGACTGTGTGTGTGAATCAGGTTCTTTTGTTTTGCTAGCAGGAAAACTCATTTTCTACATTTATTTCAACACTAAAGGGCCCACATTCCTGGCCCAGGGCCTCTAAAGAAGCAACTTGATGATGTGGGAGAAGCTGCTTGAGCAGCAAGAGACAGGGAAGGCATCTTCTCTTAACCTTTCACATTCGGGCTCTTCAATGCATTACACAAATATTTTGCTTTTTTTTCCTGATTTACTAGAAGCTGGGTTTAACAGCTTTGTGTCTGTTCATCTGTGGTTTGGCTAGTTTAGAGGAACCCTTTCCAAGTTTGCTGAGTGTCTGGCGCATTCACCATTTGCTTTGCTGGAATATGTCCTTTAAATTCTCTCTATTCCTCCTCAAAAAAAAAAAAAGATAAATTGAAAGGAGCTGATTTGTGGAAAAAAGTACGCACCCTTTGGCCTAATGACCTCTTTTAAATATGTTTAAAATAAATCAGCTTGCCATTGATGGCTGAGTGGTTTTGCTTTTATCAATAATAATGGTGCCTCTTTTTAAAAAGATATTTAAGGCTATTTTAAAAGCATTTTTCAGGGGCATTTTTAAGGGTGCCCAGAGATGCAAAATAGAAAAGCTGGAAATAGATAGTATTTCATAAAATGGCAATAACTATACTTAACCTTCTTTAGTTAAAGTAAGATGATATTAAATAGTTCTAGTAGAAGGACCTCTAGCTTCTGTATATTGACCATTGGTTGCTACACACTTAAGCGGTGTTAGCTACCCTTTAACAATTGCTGTTACATGTGATTTAGTGGCAGTGATATTGGTGACAGAGACTTGGACTTCTTTTCTCAAATAATAATAGCCAAAACATTATCTCTCTCTCTTTATGTCATCTATTGGTTCATTTCCAGGCACCAAGAACAATGCATTAATTCTCCTTTTCTTTGCGATGTTTTTTGATTTAAGCTCCATTTGGTGAAATTGTTTTGATGTTAACTCACAGGTGGACACTGAGTCCTGTGATTTTTGGTGATTGTATATTTAACATATGTTTCACACCCTGAGAGCATTCCATGGTTAATTTATAATTAATGGACACAGGGTCTCTAGTAAGTGGCTAGCAATGTTCCTTAATTGGTTGGTGAAGGACAGATTTCGAGTATAATCTGATGCCTTTAAATTCTTGGTTATCCATTATTTTTATTTTCTGGAGGTGTGCTATGCCTCAGTAGTTCTGAGCAGAAGGTAGGGAGCAAAAGTCCCTAGGTAAGATTAATTAGGGGTGTGATCTCAGAACACTGAAGGGACCTGGGAAAGAATGAATTTCTCTGGATTAAGAGCCGGAAAGAAAATGAGACTGTTTATAGTTCTAGGCGCTGAATTAGAAAATAGCTCAAGGGGACTGCAGTTCATTGTTCCAGCTTCTCTTTTCTGTGTTCTAACAATGTATCCTTTGTGTGTAAAACCAGTGACACCTGGGCAAACCTGGAATAAACCTAGAATTTTTTTTCTGGATTAGGGAGATCGTAAGCATGGCAGAGAGAAATGAGTATTTGATTTAGAGCCAGAGGGCCAAATCTCAGCCCTACTAATGAATTATCTGTGGGACTCTGGGCAAAATACCTCACTTGTCTAGGCCTGAGTTTCCTCCTCTATATATTAAATAAATTGGACCAGATGATCCCTAAAATATTCCTTTCCAGCTCTAGAACTGATGACCCTTGATGACTGTGTCAGATTTGTTGGCAGGGTGACCCTTGAGAATTCCAAACAATTAAAGCGATACAAAGGTGCAATGGTATGCCCCCAATGGAAAGGGGGAAAGAAAATTAAATATTTTTATAGTACTCACTGTGTGCCAGGAACTTTACAAATATTATCTCATTTGCGAACAGAGGTTGTGACTTGCCTGAAGTCACACAGCTAGTGTTAGAGATCAGATTTGAACTCACTTCTTTTTCTTTTTTAAACTTGGATCTTCTTGACCGTAGGCCCACCATTCTGTCCACTGCACCACCTAGCTCCCTCATTGGAGATCTTCAAGAGGAAGCTGATGGCAGGTTTTTTTTTAGCGTGTCATGGTGAAGATTCCTTTTTCGGTTTGGATTGGACTAGATGGACTCTAAGAATTCCTTCTAAATCTAAAATTCTACAGTTTTATGAATTTTCTTGTGATCTTAGGAAACTGAAAGACAACAGTAGTGGTTTGTTTTTGGTGTAGATATGAAAAAAGAGAGAATATGATTGTGTAAGAATGGGATGGAAGGTCTTTGACTCTTGGGTCTTTTTGATGGGGACTTGCTTTTTATGTCTACAAGGGATTCAATTCGACTCAATAAATGTTGGCATCATTGTAGTCTGTGCTTGTGACTCCCTATTGAATGTTCTGAGTAGTGCCTGGCTGTCAGAATGGCCTTCCTCAGCTGGCACCTTTTAAAAATGGAACAGATAAGACTTGAAAAGCAACCTAAAGTGGTAAGGCATCTCTATAAAGAGTCTTTTATTAGAAGACCCAATCTTGCCATCCTAGTGGCACCGTAGCTCAGGGACAGATATTTATGAAATGAACCCTGTTCTTCCTTTTCAAAATTGAAGAGTGTGTATGGGAATAATATCTTCACTTTCCCTCCTGCTACTCTTTATTGGATGGACTGATTATTTCATGTGAAAATAATTTTTGAGGAGTTTAGGGAATGCTCATAGAACTGAAAGGACCTTTAGGGATCATCTAATTTGATAGCTTCATTTTTTATATGAGGAAATGAGAACTGGAGTGGTGGTGGTGGTGGTGGTAAGAATGGCTTCCACAAGGTAACACAAATCATAGATACAACTGATTAGAACCCAGGTCTCTTGACTTGCTGATCCAATGTTCATTCCACTATACAAGGGATTCTTAACCTTTTAAAAATATATAATGGTATTCTGTAAATTTGGTAGTCTGTAAAACCCATGGACTCTCTGAATGATGCTTGTGGACTCCCTTCCTAATTGAAGGACATGCAAAATTTCAATTAGAGGTTGGTAAAAATAAAAAGGTAATTTTTTCCCATCCAATTTTACCACCTCCCTTTCCCCATCCCCATCCCTGCTATCTATGGCTCCAAGTTCAGAATCCCTGTACAATATATCATGTTACTTCTTGCATTCACCAGATCATCACTTTTAAAGTCCCTCATTATTTTTTTTATATGACCTATGCCTAAACCCAAAATCTAGAAAAAAAAAACAAACCGTGTTTGCCCACCAGCACTGACATCCAGCTACTTAAATTAGGTAATGAGATTTAGAGACAGAACTGAACCTTATATTTGGAATGGTTTTCCAAAATAGTCCCTGCTTTGTTCCCCGGACACTGTGGTAGAATGGCAGCGATTCTGCTGATCCATGATGAGTCCAGTCCCAAGGATGATAATTATACTATTTGTATGTGAGCGACGGCCGCTTTATTCCCCAGACAGTGTTAAGGAGATGATAGTAATGCCAAGCACAGCTATCTGGGGACCTGTGAGCATTATCTCTTGATTTTTAGGAACTTGAGAGATGGGATAATTAATATTCAACCATATGCATATGTTTATATATGGAAGCAAATATTCCTTGTGGCCTTTCATCTAGGATTTTATTAATGAACATGATAAGCAGACAAACATTATGTCCCAGGCATTTTTGTCCCAAGTTTTCTCTCTGCAGATATTGTCATGTATCTGCAATGCTAGTTAAAACAGAGAAGATTTTGGTTCTGAAAGAGACAGAAGTCTAGTCTTCTGCAGCTGTCCTTTGTTATCTGTGTTTCTTCTTTTCCTCTCACTCCTCTATCTTTATAGTCTGTTTTTCCAGGAGTTGGCTTGTATTCTCAGGTGATTGAAAAAACATACTGCAGCTGCTGAATGCGAAATACAGCCCAAGAGGGATGTATCTTTTCAGCTTCTTGTTCTTTCGACCTTGCTTGTGTTTCTCTTGATCTATAACTCTTCTAAGATTTGCTCTCCTTTTGTGCTCTGATAGGCCAGATTACGAAGTATTTGTAAAAGAAATTTTGTAAAAGGAATTGTTCTGTAACCTAGCTGTCTTGAGAATCAATTTTCAAGTCAGATTTTGTACAACTCTATTCAGGGAAGGTGATGGGCTTAAGTCACCTTTTAAATGTCTAAATTTTATAGGCTCATAGGAGTAGAGTTGGATGGTATTTTAGATGCAATCTGTTTTAATCCTTTACTTTGCAGGTGAGGAAACTAAGGCCCAGAGAAGTTAAGTGAGTTGTCCAAGGTTATACACTTGGTGTCAAAGCTGGTCGTCTGACTCTTTCTACTGAACCACACTGCGTCTCCGCTAATAAGCTCTTTCAGAAATAAAAAACAAATATTACTCAGAATTTTGAGGTTTCTGTAATATGTTAGTGCTCCAGGAAGGATGAAAACCTATTGAAAAATTAGTCCTTATGTGCATGTGTTCTGGCATTTTTATAGACAACAAAATTCTAAAATAATTTTAGAATTAGTATTCTAGTTTGTAATCTAGGTGTCAATTGCTTATCTTCTTAGTGCCTAGCACAGTTCATTCCATATAATTATCATTGTAATTCATTTAATGAATAAATGAGTGAACAGTCATTTGAACAATCCTAGAAAATTTTACCTAATGTCATATTAGAAGGATTCCATATAGAAAAAGAAAGAACTATAAAAGATATAGCTTTAAGGTGGTGTTATTTCCTATTGTAACTTTTATTCAAAGTGCTTGCACTTCTGTTACCTGGATGCTTCTGATATTCTTATGAGGGAGGTGTTTACTACTACTGCTACTTCTACTACTCCTTCTCTTCCTCCTTCTCCTCCTCCTCCTCCTCCTACTACCTAGTATTTTTATAGCACTTCAAGGTTTGCAAAATACATATATACACATATGATCTATGTTGATAAAATTTTTATCCTTACATTTTAGTATTTTGGTATTATTATTATCATATTTTACAGATCAGGAAACTGAAATAAGCTTAGTGACTTGCCTAGGGTCACACAGCTAAGTAACTTTCTTCTTTCCTTGTTTTTTAAAAAAATATATATTTTTATGATTGTTTAAGTAACTTTCTGAGTCCTCGTCTTTCTGACTCCAAGCTCAGCTCTCCATGCATTGTACCAGCTAGCTGCTATTTATTATTTTTTATTTTAAAGGGAACTGAAGCCTAGATTGCACAAGTAATAACAAGAGCTGACGTTTGTGTAAGTCTTTCAAGCGCCTCATCTCTTTTGTTTCTTACAATATTCCAGCAGGTACTATAGTTATTTTTATACTCATTTTACAAATGATGAAACTGAAGTGTGCATGCGATTTATCTGTGATTTAGACATTGTTAGAGATCAACCAATCAGTGAATCAAAAAGTATTCATTAAGCACCTCTTATATGCTAGACACTGGTTGATACAAATGCAAAGAATGAAATAACCCTTACTAGGAAGTAGCTTGTATTTTCTTGGGGGGAGAGAACACACACATATAATATATGGTGAGTAAATACAAATAAATATGGAGTAGTTAAATAGAAAATAGTTTTGAGAGGGAAGACCTAGCACTTGGAAAGATCAGAAAAAGTTTCCCTTGAATGTAATGCTTGAGTTTCACTTAAAAACAGTGGCTCGGTGAGGTGAAGGTGAGGAGATAGTATGTCCTATGCATGTGGAACAACCGGTGCCCAGGCATGGAGAGAGAAGATGGTGTGAGGAACAGGGAGAAGGCAGGTGTTATGGTCACAGAGAATAGGAAAGGACAGACTGTCCAGTGAAGCTGGGAAGATGGGATGGGGTCAGATTTTGTAGTTTAAAAGCTAAACAGTGTTGTTAAGATTTTGTCCTTGAGGCAGTAAGAGGTTACTGAAATTGACTGAGGAATGTCACATAGTCACGTCTATGCTAAGGAAGATTACTCTGGCACTCAGAGGTGTAGAGAGTGAACTGAAGTGGGTAGATGTTTGAGACCAGGAGACGAGTTAGAAGGCTAATGCAGCAATCTAGATAAGAGGAAATAAGGAGGATATAATACAATAAATATAATAAAAAATAACATTATTGTTATTATTACTTATTCATTCCAAAATTCAATTATTTGTTTATTAATTTAACATTTACTATTAAAATAATAATAAAATAATAAATAATATAATAAAAAAGAAATAATAAGGAATCTTTTGATTCCAAGCCTAGCACCCTTTCCACTAAGCCACACCATTTAAGTGACTTCCCCCACCAAAAAATGACAAAAGGAGTCCCAGTTCCTACAAGGAAGCTCACTCCATGCTGCCCCCTGGTGGAATTTGATATGTTGCATCTTTCCTCTGGTGAACTTTGGGTGGAAACAGAGGTGAGCATGGATATCAGATCTACTGTGCTTCCTCTAGCCCTCGCTTGGTCCTGTTGACAAAGTCTCTGTTACTAAAATAGCCTGGCTGTTTTTCAGTTGATGAGTATGAATGCTTTCCTGTCTGGCAGACCATTGATGAAGAGGAAGCCAAGTGGAGGTATGATCCGGAGATATGATTGACATTTGGGGGACAGAAAGAAGACAAAGGAAGGGGATGGTTCTTGGTGGAAAGTTGAGCAAAAGAGTGGAGAGCATAAGGAGGAAGATACAGGAAATTAAAGCAAGTATTATTGGGAGAAATTAATAGGAAGGACTTTTACAGGGAAGTATCAAAGTATTCCTACTCTTAAAACCAATATGGCAGATGTCATCCCTCTACTATTACTGCAGTAAACCAAAGATCGAATACATGCTTTTGAGTTTGACATTTTAAACCCTCTACAACCTGGCTCCAGTCTACCCTCTCAGGCTTATTACACATGATTTTCCCTCATGTACTCTTCAGTTCAGCTGAACTAATCTAGGTATTCCTCCCATGCAGTATATCTTCTTCCACTCCCCATGCCTGGACTGTGTTCCCTCCTCTCCCTTTTAGATCTCTGGTTTCCTTCAGAGCTCATCTCAAGCACCACCTCCTACTTGAAGCCCTGCACTACAAGTATCTCCCTTCCCTTCCTTACCCTATCTTTAGAATATACCCTCACTTAGAATATAAGCTCTTGGATAGGAATTGTTCCACTTTTCCCTTTTATCTTTAGCACCTAGGAGAGTACCTGGCACATAGTAGGTGCTTATTAAAGTAAATACTCATTGATTGATTGATGTGACTCTTGAATATGACAAAGTTGTTATTTAGGCAAGGTAGAATGACTATTACAAACCGGGCTAGGCAAATTGCCATTTTATCAAATCATCATGCAATGTTTCCTGCTCTGGTCCAGCCTATAAAAGTGCAAAAAAATGCCTCTTATCTAGTAGACCACCAGACAA
The DNA here is from genome assembly GCA_023548195.1 of Bettongia penicillata ogilbyi. Taxonomy (NCBI): domain Eukaryota; kingdom Metazoa; phylum Chordata; class Mammalia; order Diprotodontia; family Potoroidae; genus Bettongia; species Bettongia penicillata. The sequence goes on from JAJHZJ010000100.1 coordinate 6,471,825, forward strand.
AGGACTGATTGATAGTAGAGGAAAATGAAATATTAAGTTAGCCCAAGAAGACATTTTAATACGTTCAAAAGAGATACTTATTTTCCTTCCATTTAAAAATGAAAAAGGCTATATTCTCTATGATCTCAGATCCTTCTACCTTGTTATGATGAATGAATAAGGTCCACTTTACAGTATCTGGTCATCAGATGATGAATGTTTTTCTCGCCACAGCAAAAGTGACAAGAAAACACAAAATGACCCTTTGACTTCAGAAGTGGCCCCTTCTTCTGTAGTGATGAAGGCAATATGGCAGAAAAGGGACCAGAGGGTGTTAAGAATCAAAGAGTCCTCAGACCATCTACAAACGCTAATTTAATTTCTGGTATTTTTCAAGGATGGTCTTTGTCTAATAATTAATGTATCAGTGCTCTGTTGGAGGAAGTGAATTACACCAGTGTTAACATTCTTATTGTAAATGGAGCCAGAAAAAAAAAATAATGTCATAGCTTGCAGATTCTCCTCAGGTAAATAAATGAGTACTGTGCTGGAAATAGAGTTTAAGCTCTTTGAGGGCAAAGACTGTTTTTGTCTTTTATCTCCAGGAACTGTCACACAGTATATGTCTGACAAGTATTTAATGAATGAATAAATGAATGAAAATATCACTTGGGATCAAGAAGTGAAGAAAATGAATAGTCCAAATAGCTTTTGGACCATAGATCCTTTGCCTCTTTCAAGAAGTCATAAAGTATTGTTCATGGGGAGCCCTGAACATTACAAAAAATACCATAGACTCCATCTTTAATTTCCTTTCACTTGATAAGCATTTATTTACTTTCCCTCCCACATCACCCTACCAATAAAAAAAAAATAACAGCTAAATATGTACATTCAAGTAGCAAAAAATAGTCCCACATTGGTCCTGTCCAAAATATGTCTCATTATACATCTTACATCCATCACCTCTGCATCAAGTGGTGGGTAAAATTCTTTACCATTGGTTCTTTAGAATCATAGTTGGTCATTGTATCACTTAGAGTTTTTTATATTTTTGAAATATCTTAGATCTTTCAATATCCTTCCAATATTGTTGATAGTGTATAAATTTTCTTCCTAATTTGGCTCCTTTCAATTTGCATCGGTGCACATAAGTATTCCCAGGTTTCTCTAAAATGCTCTCTTTGACTATTTCTTACAACATATTACTATTCCTAATATATTTATTTACTCTAATTTGTTCCATCAGTCCCTAGTGGATGGGTATTCCCTTAAGTTTTCTGTTCTTTGCTACTACAAAAAGAACTACTATGAATATTTTTGTACATCTGGGTCCTTTTTTTTCCCTTTGATTCCTTTGGGGGCATAGACATAGTAGTAGTATCACTGGGTCAAAAGGTGTGAACAGTTTCACAATTTTGAGGCATAGTTCCAAATTATTTTCTAGAATGGCCGTAATCAATTCATAGCTCCCCCAGGAGTGCCTTAATGTGATTCCTCCCAAGCTCCTCCAGCATTCTCCTTTTTTATTTTTTGTTATTGTCTATAACTTAACAGGGAGACATTTAACAGATAGAAAATGGCCTCATTCCGTAGACTCCAAATCCCAAAGGGATTGCTATACCTGTAACCAATTTAGAAGAAAAGTTAAAGATAAGAAGACCCCGTTTTTCTATTATATTTACTTCATCTCAATGTCTTGAAATGAGTTGTCATCTCTGAATAATGGGAAATGGAAGATAAGTAAAGAATCACTGGACTTGATTGTCTTCATCTGTTAGGGAAGCTTAACATGCAAAATTGTCTTCACAATGAGGAGTCTATGAATTTCCTCAACCAATAAGCAAGGGACATGATCACCAGGGGATAATATCAATGTAGGTACAAACTTATTTGCAAAACATTATGTGTCAGGATTGTCTCACAAAATGGCGTAGGACAACCTGAAGAGAGCCTGGCATCAGATTCAGTTAAGCCAAATTACTTGATAAATTGTAGATTATTTAGTCACTTTTCAGCATGTCCGACTCTTCATGATCTCATTTGGGGTTTTCTTGGCTAAGATACGAGAGTGGTTTGCCATTTCCTTCTCCAGCTCATTTTACAGATAAGGAAACTTAGGCAAACAGGGTCACATAGGTAGTAAATGTCTGAGGTCAGACTCAGATCTTTCTGACTCCATGTTCAGTGCTCTATCTGTTGTGCCAGCTAACTGTCCAAGTTACTCAAGGGAAGACAAAAAAAACACGTGAAATGGAACATATCTACTAGCATGTATTCGGTAATTTATTCTCATCAGCAATAATAGTATAACTTCCATATTTGTACTCTGTCACTTAAGCATTAGATATATTATATGTGGAAATATACAGTAATAGCATTTGGGAAATGAAATAAAAAAGAACAGCTGAATTTGACAAAGTACCTGCCAGAGATATCTGTACAGTACATGATAATTTCAAAGGCATCCAGGAAATGAAATTCAAAATATCTCAACGGGGAGATGACTTCAAAAGAAGGAAAAAAAATCATGAATAGTGACCTTATTGTGATGAATAGTATTTTTTACTGAAAGAAGGTATCTGAGAAGATAACTACTGACTGATAATAGTAATCATGAGAGCATAGAATATGTATACACACACATATGTATCTTTATATACAGGTGTGTGTATAATGTGACCTCAGACACTAGCTGTGACTTAACCCTGTTTGCCTCAGTTTTGTCATCTGTAAAATGAACTGGAGAAGCAAATGGCACACCACTCCAGTATCTTTGCCATGAAAACTGAAACTTTTTGACTGGGCTTGGTGCTCTACTGCACCCCCTAGCTGCCCCAGAAGAAAATTCGTAACTCCAAAGTGCCATCTTGGCCCTATCAAATTCATTCATTTAATCAATCAGTTGAGCAAGCAAGACTTTGCATTTTTCAAAATGCTGCAGATACAAAGACAAAATTGAAACAATCTTAGTCCTCAAATAACTTTTTAATCTTTTGGAGGAGGCACTATGTGTACACATAACTATATGCATGATATATGCAAAATAAATACAAGACCAGGGGTAAGGGGAGGCCCAGCTGTTGGTCTGATAAGGAAAGGCTGAATGAAGGAAAAGATGTTTGAGATAACCTTTGAAGGAAACTAGTGATTCTAAGAGATAGAGGTGAGAAAAGACTGCATTCCCGTATGGAGGAAAACCTGTGTAAAGACTTGGGAAAAAGAGATGGAATGCTGTGGATGTGAGGAATATAATGAATGCTACTTTGGCTGAGTCAAGGCCTGCTAACCAATAATAGCACTAACCATAGAAGCATAGTGAAGGGACCTTAGGGGTCTCCTGGGCGAGTATAAATTAGATCTACAAAGGTGGGTGGGAGCTGGGTTGTGAGAAACTTTAAATCACAAAGGAATTTATTTTATTCCCATAGTTAGAGAGGGACTTCTTTGAATTCATCCATCAGAATGTATATTAAGAATAAGCATTGCAGATAGAGCCATACCCAGTGTTGAAGAGAAAGAAGGACCTTGGACTGGATTTGCATTTGGGAAACTGTGCAGCACTTTCCCCCCAAACTGTCAACTGCTGCAAAAGCAGCTTTCTTTTTTTAACACTCAGCCTTCTTCTAGTGATACTTATGATTGTGAATTGCAAAACACTATAACAAAGAAGAATTACATTTTAAAACAACCTAGAGGGTAATGGAAGTCTCAATGGTGGGTGTTAGCAGGCTCCAACATGTTACAAATAAGACATAAACTTAAATCTTTGTGTCTCCAGGACCAGCAGTCTATCCACTGCACTTGTGTGCTATGCTAGGGTTTGTGGTTAACAGAACCCTGAGCTGGATGGGCCATGGATCTAAGCCCATGTCGCATTCCCATATCCTTGTGAACCAGATATATTTTACAGTTCCACTCCAGAGATCAGTTTATATATGCATAAAACATTTCTACTGCTACTAATGTTGGGCAAAAGCAATTAAATCTTGAATTTGAAATTTTTCAATCCGAAGTACAGTTTCAGGGATACAGGGAATCCCAGTGAGGAAACTCCCTCTACCAGTGATGATTGTCACTTGCTCTGCAGTTTTCTCTCTTAGAAAATTGAAGTGATTTGCTCAAGATCCCAGAGTACAAACTTGAACCTACTTCTGACTCCCAACCCACTCCTACTGTGTATTCACTCTGCTATAACTGCCTCTCTTAAGATGGTATATTAAAGATAAAAGAACCCAGTTTTCTGGGTTTGAAGACTCTGGTCCAGGCAGATCAAGAAAGCATCATCATGATAAATAGGGAGGCATAACTAGTTATGGAGAACTAGGTTCAGTTCCAACTATGACATATACCGGCTCTCACAGGAGAGGCAAACAATAAAATCTCTAGATACTGTAGACCACTCTCTAAGATTATAAATTACAGATGAGTTGCCAGTCTTAATTAGTAGAGACAGTTTCTATTTCTATACTGAAAATTCTTTACATTGGTGAAATTATAGATCCACACCAAAAAGAAAAAAAAAGGAGGGCTATTTTCTATTACATGGTAGCTCATATCAGCCTCTTTAATAACCTTTGACTACTTTCTTTTTAAAAAAAAATCTTGAGGAAGAGGTAATCTCTTACAGTGGGGAGGGTGGAGTTATTAAAACATCAGGAAACTCTCTGCTTTGGGGATTATTTCTAAGTATTTCTTTGAATGCTGCTTTGCCTTTGGGGATTTCTGATCATTAGCTGGCAATAGGAATCTTGGTGATAAGTCCCAGACTGAACACAGATTGATTCATTAGTTAGAAAAGGATTTATTGGCTTTGCTGTGGAGGTGCACTGGTTCTTTCTAGTCATAAGGGCACAAGTTAGCATTCTAGGAAAGGTCATTTATTCATAGGACTCTTGAACTTTAAAAAAGGGCATGTGTTTATTATTCCTTTCTCATTAGTGAGACTGGGCCAAATTTTTTTTAATTAAATCTAATCTTTAAGTCAGTAACTATATATGTAGAGCTGTGTGTTCCTGGACAGGTCACTACCCTCCCTGCCTCAGTTCCTCATCTTTAAAATGAACTGGAGAAGGAAATGGCAAACCTCTCCAGGATCTTTGCCAAGAAAACCTCACATGGGGTCATGAAGAGTCAGACACTACTGAATGGATTGAACTCCAAGAACATACGTAGAGATCTTGGCAAACCTTAAGATTCTATGTAAATACCAGCTCTCACCATGGTTGTTGGGATTGTCTCATTTTAGATGCCTGTTGATTGATTTATTGGTTTAACGAATGATTCATTTCTACAAACATGAAGTAAGTCCTGTCTATGTACAAGGCCCTATCCTTGCCTTCAAAGGGCTTATATTTTTGTAAAAGATAGATAAGCAATTACAAAATATGTTGCAAGTAATTTCAATGCCTGAAACATGTACTAAGCACTAGATCTCATTGGTGCTAGGGAGAACTCAAAGATGAATAAAACAGAGTCCAAGATCCGAAAGCATTTGTACCCTAGTAAGGGAAAATAAGGCATGTGCACAAATATTCCCATACTGTCTGATATTATGGTTAAAGGCTGTTAGAAATTCATCAACAAAGTGCTCTGGGAGTTCAGAAAGGGGATTGATTTAAGCGGCTATTGTTTTTCTCTGCCGGAGAGGGCTGTTTAATTCACATGCCATTATTAAAAGCTTTTCTATGATTTTTTTTTTAGGTTTAAAATGTCTGTAACTTATTAACTTTCAAGCCCAACTGCTTGGTTTACTGACTCATTTGATATTTAGGCTCTGTGAGGAAGTTACACTAGTTTCCTTTCATGTCTCATTCATGTCCATAAACGTATGCCATATTTTTAATGTTTCTCAAACATGGCTTTGAATATCAGGTTTAACATCTGCTCACATGTAGATGTCGTTAATAAGCTAAAGATCCGCTTTAAGGTCCATATGGACCCTTTCTGTCACTTCAGGGTACTGCTGGGAACCAGTAAAGGCAATTTCATTGGAGTGTTAGGATGCAGAGACTGGGGAAAGAAAAATACTCTCCCCAAACCCAAACAATGACTTCCTTCTTATTTTACAAGTTGGTTACTAAAGATTCTGACCCAAACTACATTACATCTTGTGAGGTAACAGCTGGTCTATCATTGTCCTTCAAAAAAAAGTAACAGTTGCTAAGAAATGGAGAAACAAAGATGGTCTTTGAATGAACTGGAACAGCTGTAAGAGACTGACACACCATGTACTGTCAGCTGCTAAATGCAGATATTCAGACGGCCTGAAACAAAATACTTTAACCCTTTGGCGCCACTGGGTTACTTTCTCCCCCTCCTCACCTTTTTTTTAAAAATTGAGAGAAATGCTCTTTTTTTAGCTTCTTTCCAGTAGAAGTGAAGTCCAAGAGAAGCATGAATGCACAGGTGTATTTGCTGAATCTCCCCTCTTCCCTCATCTCGTCCCCAACAGACCCATACGTAAAGTGATGTGCCTTCACTGGAATCGGTTCTACCACCTTTATTCAGTGAAGAGGAAAAGAATTATTCCCCATTGCCCCAGAAGGAGTGAGGAGGGCACCTCAGCATCTGCTTTCCTCAAAGGAGGGCGTGGTTAAGGGCCTTGGATTTACTGATTGCCTTGTGTGTGTGTGTGGGGGCACATAACTCCCCTTTCTTTTCCCTTTCTCCCATCACTGGCTGTTATTTTTTTGTTTCCTGAGTAGCCATCAGGGTGAGAAGAATCTCAAAAGCGCCATAGTGGGAGAAATGCTAATGCTCTCCCTTCCGTAAAGAGGAGAATCAGGCGGATTGATTCCTTGACTTGATCAGTGCTAGTCTGTTCTCAGGGTGCATGGGTGGTACGGTGGACAGAGTCCCAAGTCTAGAGTCAGGACCTGAGTTCAAATTTGGCTTCAGATACTTACTAGCTTTGTGACGCCTGTCAAGTCACTTAACTCCTATTTGCTTAGGTTCCTCGTCTGTCAAATGGGGACATGCTGGAGAAGAAAATGGCACGACTCAAAAAATCAGTTCTTTCTAAGTAACTCAAGACCATTTTTAAACTTATATTTATGACGGACACAGGGGTCTGTTTATTTGCTCTCTGAATCATAAACATAAACTGGGATCTACCCAGTTACCAAATTAAATTACCAAATTAAATAAATAAATGAAAAAAATAAACAAACCTATAGTACAAAAAGTGGCATACTTGAGGAGTGAAGGCTGTAGGTTTGATCTTGGGCCATAGAGCCTAAGTACAGCAGTTAAATCGTCAATAAAACTTTAAATTTCTTTAGCACTTGGGAACTTTTCAATGCTTTCACATATATTATCTCAATACCATCCCTCCCCTTTATGATCCTGTGAAATAGGCAGGACAGATATTATTATATCCATTTTATAGATGAGAAACCAAGGCTCAGATAAGCCTGAGATTCAAAGTCACACAGCTATTTAATGTTAGAGCTGGGACTGAAATTCAGTCCCAACTCCCAGCCCTATGCTATTTTCTTTGATGTGGAAAAATTATAGTTTGCAAAATGAACTCTCATTCTCGTCATACCACATTAAATAGCAAAATAATTTATGGGTGCTATGTTTTATCAGACATATAAAAGCATTTCTTGTGTAGCCCTTGCCTACATTTTAATTTCTTTATTGGCCCTGTGACTTTAAGTGCTTTTTTTAAATGTCTTCTGATTTTCGATTTTTACTTTTAAGTCATTTCTACTTATTTCCACTTCTCCCCATCAAACCACTCCCCCTTGAGAAAATAGGAAAATGATTAGCTGAAAACAGTAAAGGGACTGTCTCAGACAATGCATGCAACATTCTACCCCTGCAGTTCCCCTCCTCCTTTGATAGAGGAGGCAGGTAGGTTTCATCATCTCTTTCTGGAGCAAGGATCGGTCATTAGTTTGACTTCTTTTAGCATTCTTTTTTATTACTAAATTATTTTATTTGCTTTCAGTGTCCTACAATCACTTCCATACATCTTAGATTTTTTCCTCCTATCCCTTTCCTTCCCCCTCCCTCCCCATTCCCTCTCTGAGACAGTGTACAATCTTGCGTAGTTTCTACACATGCATTCCTATTAAATATATTTTTACCTTAGTCATGTTAGCATTCTTTTCATTTGCATTATTGTAGTTACTGTACATATTTTCTAGTTCTGATTTTTTCATTCAACATCAGGTCATACAAATATCATATTTTTCAGAACTACTCATATTTGTCATTTCTTACCTGTCTTTTTTTACATTCATACACCACACATCAGTCGTTGTCCAGTTGTTGGAAATTCATTTTGCTTCTCACACTTTTTCTTTTAAAAAGTGATACTGTGAATATCTTGTTATGGTAGAGTCTCAGGACTTTTTGATAATGACTCCATGTAATAAAATTTAAATATAGAGATGGGCGTTTATCTAGATAATATCATCAAAGTAGATAATCAAACTAGATAATTTTGACATGTTTCTTTTCAACAGAATTTTTTTCCCAACTTTTTCAGACATGGCCAAAGTTTTCTAAAGAAAGGTAGTAGGAGGCACCCAAGATGTTGTGCATCTCTGGATACTTTTTATCATATAACACATTTCTCATTTGTACTCACTTGTATGTGCTTTGAAATTTTGAATATTTAAGGTTAGCATTTTGGATGAGATTTTTAGTTCATTTCTACAAGTAGATAGTTAAGTAATACACTGACCACTATCCCAAACTTCCCTGCTTCTGCTTTTGCTATGAGCCTTCCCTATTCTTGGAATACACTTCTCACTCATGTCAGTCTATTGGGATCCTACCCATCCTTCAAGGTCCAGCTGAAATGCCATCTCCTCCATGAAGCCTTCCCTGATCCTCTCCCAGGTAAAGCTGTTCTTGCCTTCCTTTCCTGTGTACCTGTTGTATGCTCTAATTATTTTCTCTTTCTTTAATGAACTTGTTAGGTATATAGCATATTTATGTAAGCATCGTAACTCTCCTACTAGACTATAAATTCGAAGAGAGCTTTGTATATAGTAGGTGCTCAATAATTGGATGGTGAGTTCGATTATGTACTTAGTAAATGTTATACAACCAGCTCTCTGGGGTGGGGAAATGTACCCTAAACGACCTGAATCATGAATATTTTCTCTGTCACTTTCTTAAGTTGAGACAATCAGTATACCAAGCCCTGGTTTGTTGCATTTGCTGATTTCCAGATGTAAATGCTCATACTGAAAATTTAACAGCTGACTCGCCAGATCCAGCATGCTTTGGATTCAGCACTACCCTGGTTGCATACTGGCACAATGGAGTTAAATGTAGTAGGTAGAGTGATAAAATATAAAGATAATTAAAATACAAAAGAAGTAGAAATCATAACTCTTGCCATCAGGACATTACAATCTTGAACTGGAGACAAATATATCTTACTCTATTATTGAACATTTCCTATGTTCCATCAGATTGTATGCTCTTTGGGGGCAGGGACTGTCTTTGGCCCCCCCCCATCCCTCTTTTTTAAAAAATCCTCAGCACTTAGCACAGTGTCTGGTACATCTTGTCTGGATGTTTTTCAGTCATGTCTGACTCTTCTTGACCCTATTTGGGGTTTTCTTGGCAAAGATACTAGAGTAGTTTTCCATTTCTTTCTCCAGCTGAGGCAAACAGGGTTAAGTGAATTGCCTAGGGTCACACAGTTAGTGAGTATTTGAGGCTGGATTTGAACTCAGGAAGATGGGTTTTCCTGACTCCAGGCCTGGCACAGAGTAGGATCTTAATAAATGTAAATGATAGTGTTTTAAATATTATTTTACATTGTAAACTGAAGTATATGATGCCTCATCTCAGCAATGATAATACTAAATTTACTCCAATCCAGGAAAATATTGAATATAAAGAAATCCTTTGTCTACTCTCTCTCATTCATAGCCATTGGGAAGAGGTTGCCATCTTTATATAAATTCATGGATTTCTCTAACTGGATATCACCTTATTTTGAGTGAAGTTTTCATCTTTACTTTCTATCATCCCCTAGTTATTATTTTGTAGTTATCGGTTTTTTTCAAAATTTTATTTGCTATCCTAACAACATTTTATGACTGCAGCCAGCTAGATGGCTCAGTGGATAGAGTCAGGAAGACCTTGGCTCAAATTTATCCTCAGACACTTACTAGCTGTAGACACTAGGCAAATCACTTGACCTCTGTTTGCCTCAGTTCCCTCCCTTTGAGCCCCATTCTCCTCAAATGTTAAGTGAAGGGTTTGAACCAGAGATGTTAAGAGAAAGCCTGTCCAGCTCAAACGTTCTTTGATCCACTTCTTGTAGCTTCCAGGAATAAAGTGCTTGCCTTGCTGAGGCTAACATTTTCAGTGCTGCCAATGGCAGCACCTGAAATTTGAAGTCATTCAATTCTATCCCCTGCCTAGAGCATACCTTCCTGTCCTTTTCATGCTCCCAAGCCATGACTGTGCTGGGAGATTTTCGTTAATGTACTTCTTGGATTTGGAACTTGCTTCCTGTTATAGCTTGGGATGGTAGCCAATTTAAGCATTTAAATCTTGATTTTTAATTCAGTTTGTTTAACATGGCTTATTCTTAATTACCTGTGCCATAATGGCACCATGTTATGAAGCTTAAACTCTTGAAACAGCGTCCTAGTGAAGCAGTTTTGTTAGGTACTGTGGATTCAGGAAACTTAGAGGAAGAAGAACACTTTTGAAATAATGATTTCAGGGAAAACAAGACTTAATTATGTGAAAATGAATAGATCCAGTAGGTTCTCTTTCTCTCTCCTTCTCTCTCTCTCTCTCTTTCTTTTTCTCCCTTTCCCTGTCTCTCTCTCCCTCTCCCTCTTGCCCTTTTTTCCTTCCCATATTTTTATCTCAGTCTCTTTTTCTGCTCTGTCTTTCTGTCTCTCTGTCTCTGTCTCTTTATGTGGATCTCTATGTCTCTCTCTTTATCTCTCTCTGTGTCTCCCTTTCTCTATCCCTTTAGAATTTATAGGAGATATTAGCCAGAATTCAAGAAAATGGGGGAAAAAAAGCAATGTTAATTTTTATTGTTCTCATGTCAAGCTATCATTCAGTCTAGCGTGATACGATCTTTACATTATTGATGAAATCAAACCTCCCTCACTGAGAATTCAGCAGTTTTGAATTTGTGAGAAACTTGGATAGGGCATGATAACTCATACTGAAGTCTGCCTTTGCCTCTCTGAACGGAAAAGGCTTGCTGAGTGAAGTAAACAGTATTGCAGAATGTTTAAACTGCTTGAGAAAGCAGCTTTTAAGCACCCTTGGGCACTTCAGAAAACACATGGGCATGAAAACATTTGTTACTGAATTGTCAGTTATTCTTGTCCATTTATTTATCAGACTTAGTCCCTTAAGAGCTTCTATTTAGGGTGACACTTCCTTATACCAATTTTAATTGCTATAAATGTCATAAAACGGCATTTGGGTGGAGGATCAGAAGGATAATATAATTTACATTTTAGACTATCTCTAAGATCTTAATGAAGTTTTATTAATTTAAACTGAAATTAAATTAAGATCTCTAAGATCTTAGTGAACTTTTTCTAATGTAAACTGAAAACTAAAGGAACATTTAGATAGGTTTTACTATATTAGTGAGTTTTTTTCTGATCTGAGAAGAGCTATATAGGCCATCTTTTTAAAAAAATTCAATATTATTTTATTTTCCAGTCTACATCTTCTCCCTTTAACGTCTTCCTTACCTCCCTTCCCCTCAATCATTGAGAAAGAAAGGAGAAATACATTACAAACATGTATAATCAAGTAAAGTAAATTTCTGCATTTTCTGTGTCCCTCCCTTACCTTCCCTCCATGCTCCAGTTTGCTCTCTGAGTTCATCTGCTGTCTGCTGGAATTGTGCTTGGTCATCATATTGGTTGGAATTCCTATGTCTTTCAGAATTGTTTGTCTTTACAATTTTGTTGTTATTGTATTAATTATTTTCATGTTTCCGCTACCTCATTCTGCATCGGTTCATTTGAAGTCTTCTCAGGTTTCTCTGAAACTGTCTCCATCATTTCCTACAGGACAGTAGTATTCCATCACTTTTATATACTGTAATTTATTCATCCATTCCCCATTTGATAGTTACCTCATTAGTTTCCAGTTCTTTGCCACCACAAAAAGAACTGTTACAAAAATTTTTGTACATATAAGAGCTTTTCCTCTTTATTTGACCTCTTTGGGGCTTAGAACTAGTAGTGGTATCATAGGGTCAAAGAGTATGCCCATGGGCCTTTTTACCTTTCTCTCTTTTCATATATATATATAATGTAATATATATATATAAAATATATATAATTACATATATAATATTCTGTATATATATAGAATATACACATATGTGACATTGTCTAAACTGAACAACTTATTTATATCATTCTTTTTTCTATTTTTTTAAACATCTTTTTGGTCTAGGCCTCTACTTTCATTTTTGGAAGGAATTCCCAGCAGAATGCCTGTTCCCCATTTCATTAGAATAAAAGAAGGATACTCTTTCAATAATAGTTTTCTGTGTCCCCTTGGCTCCCCCCCCCCAATACTCCCACATATTCTTAGGGAAATCTAAGAGTTAGTCTGCTGATTCATTTCTTTTATTTCCCAAATAACGGGCCTTTAAACTAAGAATTGGTTGAAGGGACATGAAAGGTCTAACCTGGAGACAGGAAGATTTAAGGAAGAGTCTGTAAGTATGTAAAGGATTTCACATGGAAAAAAATTAAAATGATTCTGTTTCTCCTCAGAGGAGAGAACTAGGATAAATGATCAGAAGTTGGAAGGAGACAAATTTTGGTTCAATCAAAAAACCAAAATACCCCCAAAACTTCCTAATGATTCCAGATTAGGTCTGGAACAAGAACCCTGGTCTCTCAACTCTCATTTTAATATTACTCATGATTACACACACACACACACACACACACACACACACACACACACACACACACGCACACACACGCTGTCTCTCAGTTTGGAGTCAGGTAATGAGTTCAAACCCTACCCTTCCAGTCACCCAGGTTTGCAACCTCAGAGTTCTTGACTCTTCCCTCTCTGTCACCACTTCTATCTGTTGCCAAGTCTTGTAGATTCAATCTCCATAGCATCTCTCACATCTGACTTCTCACTATGCTTACAGTTCACTGCTCAGGACCTCCTCACCTTTCCTGGACTGGTAGAATAGTTTTCTAATTGATTTTCTTGAAATCTATTCTCCACATAGCTGCCAAATCGATATTTTCAGGGCACAAATCTGATCATGACACTCTCTTACTCATGAAGCCCTAGTGACTTCCTCTCGACTCTATTAAAATACAAATTTGTCTGTCTGGCTTTTAAAAACCCTTCACAGTCTATCTCCAGCCTATCATTCTCCAGGTTTGTTGTGCATTTATCTATTCTTTATTTCCACAAAACTAGACTACTTGCTGTACCTCAGGCAGAGTGTTACATTTCCCATCCCTTTGCCTTTGCATAGACTGTCTATGATCCTGGAGTGCATTCTAGGATTCCATTTTCATATTTGCCTTGTAGAACTCCCATTTCCCTTCAAAAATCATTTCAAGTGTCATCTCCAGGAAGGTTCTCCAGAGCCACTCAGTTGTAGTGCCTTATCCTTGATATTACTTGCATCCAATTTGTACAAGCGATTTACTTCTGTCTACATGCTATTCACCCCTCAAAGAACAGAAGCTTCCTGAGAGCAGGGACTATTTTGTTGTATTGTGTTCCCATCATGTAGCACATAGCTAATGGTTAACAAATGCTCATTTGAATAAATGCAACAGCCACTTAACTTCCCCAAACCTTGGTTTCCTTATTTTCAAAGTAGGGCTCAAACTACTTGCACCAAGTATGTTAAGGTAACTTCTAAGTGTGAGTTATTATTTTTATAATACTATGCTTCACCTTCCCTTAAATGAATGAAATAAATGCAACCCTTCTTTAAAAAATCCACTCAATTTAGCATTTCTGTTCAATTCCAGTTAATTAGGAATTTATTGTCCTATAAAACCAGTTAATGTAGTCTTAAGGTACAAGTAGGTAGAATTTTTCCTTTTGGTGAATTACTAGTGTTTTTGAAAATGAGGAGTTAGATTGGATTTGAGTCAGGTATGGTCCAAGAGGTCTGTAGTTATATCTTTGGTAGATTTGATTATGCTGTCTCTGTGGAACTTTGCCCATTGTGGTGAGAACTCACTTAATGTTAAATGATGAGGTGTTTAATAGCCTCAGCTTGGAAATAATCACTTACCCCTTTGCCAGGATTGCAACCATGTAATTTATGTTGGATGGGTAGAAAAGAATGCCTTCCTTGATGATGGAAAGCTGGTAAAAAGTTTACAAAGGTAGACAGATTTTTAATACTTCTATATAAAGTGGATAAAAACTTTCAGTCTTGCTCAAGGAGTACTTTTCTTGTTACCTACTCAAGTTTTCCAAAACCACCTATGCACAGAATCTGAGAACCAGACCTCACTGCATTTTCTTCAATTGAGGAAATAGATTCAGATCTCTAAATGAATTTTTAATTATGAAAGATGTGTGTGTTAACCTACTTGGGGAAGAAAATACCTTTGGGACTACTTAGGGCGTAAAGATATTTCACCACTGAGCATTAGGAGTTCTATTTATTTGGGCACTGGATTCAAATTTAAATTAAACTATGCTAAGTCTAGGAAGTTGCTACTCATTCATAGGAATGTTCTGAGGCAATTTTGTTTCTTTACTCATGTGTTGACTTAAAAAGTATTTATTGACTGCCTACTGTATGCACAGAGGCCACTGTGCTATGCACTGGATATCCAAAAGAAGCATCCTGTGAGATACAGAGTCCTCTAGAATTTTCATCATTTATTTGCACAAATGAGAGGAATGTTTATAAAACAGGGAACATATCAAATGCTATGTTCTTTAGCTCCAAATACGCTAACAATAAATAAATAAATGAAAAATATACTACCATAAATGTGATAAGAATTCAGAGAAGGGAGAGGTTAGTAGAGGATGGAGGATCAGGGAAGGTCTCAGGAAGGACAAGAGACTGATTCTCCTGTCAAAGCCTAGTTTTAACGTTTAAAAAGAAAGTGGGAAGACATTTCAGGCAGGGAAATCTCCATGAGCCAAAATTTAGAAGTGAGAAGAAGCTTTTTCAAAAAACACAAAGCAGATCAGCTTTATTTGAGGGGCAGGTTTATATTGAAGGACAATGCAAGAACATTGGATGGTTAGGATGGGGCAGGAATGGTGAGATGGTCTTGATTTTCTGGGCTATGCAGTTTGGACTTTATGCTGGCAATGTGAATCTTGATATGCTCACAGGGTTTTAGATTTAAAACTGGATGGAATTGTAGAGGTCGTCTAGACCAAACCTTCCCCCCCCCACATTTTACAGCTGAGGAAACTGAGGATCCAAGAATTTAAGTATCTTGATACTGTATAGGATAAATTGAAGGGATAAAGACTGGAAACAAATAGCAAAAACCAGTTTGGATTCTATTGAATAATCTGGCTTGTGAAGTAACAAGGACTGACACTAGGTGGTAACAGTAGGAATGGGAAGGAAAAGATATGCCAAGGACATGTCAAAGGAAAAAAAATTATAGAAACTGGTAATTGGATATGGAGGAGTTGAAGAAAATGTAAGAAACAATGATTACTCTCAAGTCTGAGTCAAAGTGACAGACAGAATGGTAGCTCATTTGATGAGAATAGGAAAGTTATGCGTGGATCTCATTTGGAGGGTGATAGGGATGGTGAATATCATTACTAGACATACTGAGTTTGACAAGATTGTGAGCAATGCAAGTAAAGATATCTCATAGGCATCTAGAGTTATGGAACTCTAAGAGAGGTGGGTGCTAAGTCTTCAATATGGAGGCAATGGTTGAATCAATAAGATTAGTTTTCCAAAGGAAAAGGTGTTGAGAGAGCACAATAGAGACAGCCTTGAGCCTTGGGAAAGAGACATTGTTCAAAACTGGAAAGGAGGAAACAGATATAGGAAAAAGAGACAGAGAAGATTTTTCAGATAGATAAAATGAAAATCAAGAAAGTGTCATGTCATGGAAGCTAGAAGAGGGGACAATAGTATGAAGGAATGTGTGACAACAGTGTCAAATGTAGCACTGAAGTCAAGGAAGAAAGGATGAAGAAAATGGTCATTGGATTTGACAATTAGGAAGTCATTGGCTACTTTCAGGGTAGAGATTTCACTCAACAGCAGAAGTAGAATCAGATTGCAAGAAGACAGAGGAAACAGCTTGTTAGGAATAAAAGCAGCAGATGCTTTCTGCTCATTAATGACATTGCCAGTGAAAAGAAGAAAAATATAATGATATGTAGGTAGAGAGGGTAGCAGAGTTGAATTTTTTTTCAACGTAAGGGAGACATGCTTATTTGAAGATTGAGGGGAAGATACCCATGAAGGAGAAGAGACTGAAGATGTCAGAGAGGATAAGGATAAGTATTATATCAGTCAGTGAATCAGTAAACATTTATTAAACACATATTATTATTATGTGCCAGAGAAAGCACTGGCATGCTATGGTCCATGAGGCCATGAATAGTCAGATATGACTGAATAAACAACAGTAAGAAATGTGCCAACCATTGTGCTAAGTGCTGGGAATTCAAAGGTATAGTACAATCTACGAGGAGAAAATATGCAAATACATATCTACAAACAAGCTATGTACATGACCAATAGAAATAATTAAGAGAGAAAAGTCACTAGAGTGAAGAGGTATTGGAAAAGGTGAGATTGTAGAAGGTGGGATTTTAGCTGGGACCTGAAGGAAGCCAGGCAGGTAGAGATGAGGAGGGAGAGCAGTCTAGGCATGGGGGACCACCAGAGAAACTACATAGAGCCAAGAGATGAATTATCAAGATCAGTATCACTGGATCTAAGAGTACATGGAAGAGTAAAGTAGAAGACTGAAAAAGTAGCAGGGAATGGCTGGGTCCTGAAGGTCTTTGAACATCAGAGGATTTTGTATTTGAACCTAAGGTGATAGGGAGGGGGCCACTGTAGTTTTCTGAATGTGGGAGTGGGAGTGGGGGTGACGTGGTTGGACCTGCACTTTAGGAAAATCACTTTAGTGTTGAATCGAGGATGGACTGGAGTGGAGAGGCTTGTGACAGGAATATCAGCCAGCAGACTATTACAATAGACTAGGTGTGAGGTGATAAGGGTCTGTATCAGAATGGTAGCAGTATCGGAGAAAAGAAAGGACTGTTGCAAAGGTGACATTGACTGGTCCTGGCCACAGATTGGATATGAGGGGTGAGAGACAGGAACAAGTCAAGTCAGATTATTAACCTGGGGAACTGGTAGGATATTGGTGTCCTTTTAAAACAAAGTTCAGTTTTATTTTCTGTTCCAAATTCTCTTCCTTCTCCCTATTCTCACTTACCCCCCAACTGAGAAGTCAAAAATATAAAACCTGTTACAAATATATACATATATATATAGTCATGCAAAACAAATTTCCTTATTATCCATATTCTAACAAAAACTAGCAAGAAAAGAAAAGAAATAGAAGAAAATATGCTTTGATCTGCACTCTGAATCCATCAGTTCTCTTTCTGAAGGCAGATAGAATGTTTCATCCTGAGTCCTTTGGAATTGTGGTTGAGCGTTATATTGATTAGAGTTACTAAATCTTTCACAAGTTATCTTTACAGTGTTGCTATTACTGCATAGATTGTTTTCCTTGCAGTTCAAAAAAGCCTTCCTGAGTTTTCCTAAAACCACCCTGTTCATTAGTTCTTACAGCACAATAGTATTCCATAAAATTTATATACTTTAACTTGTTTGGCCATGTCCCAGCTGATAGGCACCCCCTCAGTTTCCAATTCTTTCCTACCACAAAAAGAGCTGCTATAAATATTTTTGTATACATGAGTCATTTTCCTCTTTCTTTGAGGATAGGGTATAGACCTAGTAGTGCTGGGGCTGAAGGCTATGTGTAATTTAGTAGCTTTTTGGGCATAGTTACAAACTGCTTTCCAGAAAGGTTGGATTAGTTCATAGTTCCACCAACACTGTTAGTATAATATTTATTTTCCTATATCCTCTCCAGAATATGTAATTTTCCTTTTTCATCATCTTAGTCAATCTGATGGGTGTGAGATGGTACCTGGAGTTGTTTTATTTGCATTTTTCCAATAATTTTTTATTCAGAACATTTTTTCAAGGCTATTGATAGCATTCTCCAAAAACTGACTTCCTATTCTCTGATCATTTATCAATTAGGGAATGGTTCTTATTCTTAGAAGTTTGACTTGTTTTACTTTATATTTTCAAAATGATACCTTTATCAGAGAAACTTGCTGGAAAGTTTTTTTTTCTCCCCAGTTTCCTGCTTTTCTTTGGATTTTAGCTACATTGATTTTATTTGTGCAAAAAATTTTGTGTAGTCAGTATTATCCATTTTACTTCTCATGAACCTTTCCATCTTTTGTTTGAACTCTTCCCTTATCCATATGTCTGACAGGTAACTCCTGCTATGCTCAGTTAATTTGTTTATGATATCATCTTTTGTGTGTAAACAACGAATTCATTTTGAGCTTGTCTTTGATATGCAGTCTGAGATGTTGGTCAGTGACTAATTTCTGCCCACAGTTTCTGTCAGATAGTGAGGTCTTGGCCCAGGAGCAGTTTATCAAACACTAGGTTGCGTGCTCGTTTTCTTCTGCATATTGTAAACCTAATCTGTTCATTGATAAATCTTTTTATTTCTTATCCAGTGTCCAACTGTTTTGATGTTTACAGTTTTGCGATATAGTTTGATGTCTGGTCCTGCTAGTTACCCTTCCATTGTCTTTTTCATTGATTCTCTAGATATTCTTGACCTTTTGCTCCTCCGCATGAATTTTGTTAGGATTTTTTTCTAGCTCTATAAAGTCATTTCTATATCACTGAATAAGCAAATTGATTTAGGTAATGTACTAATGAACATTTCGTATCACTTCACTTATTTTGATCTGTCTTTATTTGTGTGGAGATTTTGTAATTGCATTTATATAGTTCCTGTGTGTGTTTTGACGGATAAGATGCCCCAATTTTTTATGATACTGATAGTTGCATTAAATGGTATTTCTCTTTTTCTCTCTTCTTGCTGGGTTTTGCTGTAATATACAGGAGAGCTGATAATTTGTGAATTTTGTTTTATGTCCTGCAACTTTGTTAAAGTTGTTAATATTTTCAATTAGTATTTTAGTTGTGTTTAGGGTTCTCTAAATAAAATGTCAAATCACCTGCTAAAGTCATAATTTTGTTTCCTCGTTGTCTTCACTTATTCCGTCAATGTCTTTTTCTTGTTTTATTGCTATAGCTAGCATTTCTAGTGCAATATGGAATAGTAATGGCAACAATGGACCTCCTTGCTTCACATTTGATCTAACGAGAAAGGCTTCTAGCTTATCCTCATTACAGATAATGCTGGATCTTGGTTTGCGATAGATGGTTTATCTTATTTTTTGTGCTTAATAATTACATGTAATGATGGTTTTCACATTCATTTTTTTTAATATTTTGAGTTCTAAATTTTTCTCCCTCCCTCCCCTCCCTTTCCAAGACAATAAGCAATTTAATTTAGGTTATGCATTATATAACCTAATGTGTTATATAATCTGATGTAGGTTAGATAGGTATAATCATGGTAAGTATATTTCCACATTATTTTTGCTGTGAAAGAAGAATTAGAACAAAAGGGAAAACATGAGAAAGAAATAAAAAGCAACAGCAAAAGTGAAAATAGTATGCTTCAATTTGCATTCAGAGTCCATAGTTCTTTCTCTGAATGTGGAAAGCATTTTCCATCATGAGTTTTTTGGAATTGTCTTGGATTATTGTATTGCTGAGAGGAGTTAAGCCTATCATATCATCACACAGTGTTGCTGTTATTACGTACAATGTTCTCCTGGTTCTCCCCAGCTCACTCAGCACTGGTTCATGGAAGTCTTCCCAGGTTTTTCTGAAATCTGCCTGCTCATCACTTCTTATGGAGCAATAGTATTCCATTTCATATACCACAACTTGCTCAGCCATTCCCCAATGGATGGGCATCCCCATGATTTTCAATTCTTTGCCACCACAGAAAGAGCTGCTGTAAATATTTTTATACATGTGGGTTTGACTTACCATCTTAAGAAGAACTCCATTTATTCCTGTGCTTTCTAGTATTTTTAGCAAGAGCAAGTGTTGCATTTTTTCAAAAGCTATTGAATAATGATGGGATTTTTGTTGTTTTTTTTTAAAAGGTTGGTTATTCTAATAGTTTTCCTAATTCTGAACTATCCTTGCAGTTTTGCCTGGACATAGTGTATATGATCCTGTGATAGATTGCTGTATTCTTTGTTAGTATTTTCCTTGATTTTTTTGCATCACCATTTGTCAGAAAAATTGTTCTATAATTTTCTTTTTGTTGTTGTTTTTTGGATCTCTCTGGTTTAGATATCAAGTAGTCATCAAGAACATAATTTTGTCACAAAAGACATTTGGTAGGATTTCTTCTTTATTTTTTCAAGTGATTCTACATAGTACTGGGATTAATTGTTCTTTAAATGTTTGACAGAATTTATTGGCAAATGCATGTGGTCCTAGGGTTTTTTTCTTAGGGAATTTAACTTACTTAATTTGGGACTTGTTTAATTTCTTTTTTCTAAGATAGGGTTATTTAAATATTCTGTTTCCTCTTCTGTTAATCTGTGCAATTTATATTTTTGTAAATATTCATCTAAAAATAGTTTTTTGGATATAGTTGGGCAAAATACTTCCTAATAATTTTTTTGATTCAATCTTCACTGGTTGTGAATTCATTTTTTTAATTTTTGATACTGGTAATTTAAGTTTTCTTTCGTCTTAAAAATAAAGTAGCCAATTGTAAAATCAATTTTATCAATCTTTTAAAAAAACAGTTCCTAATATTAGTTATTAGTTCAATGGTATTTTTTACTTTCAATTTTGTTAATCTCTCTCTTGAATTTTAGCTTTTCTATTTTGGTGTTTTAATTGTCAGTTTTTATTTTGTTGGTTTTCTGGTTTTATTTATTTAGTTGCATACTCAATTTATTGATCTGGTTTTTTTCTCCTTTATTAATATAAGCATTTAGAGCTATGAATTTTTGCCTAAGTACTGCTTTTTCTGTATTCCACAAATTTTGATATGTCGTTTCATTGTTGTCATCTTTGTTGAAGTTGTTTGTCTTTATGATTTGTTCTTTGACCAACACATTCTTTAAGATTGTTAGTTTCCAATTAATTTTTAATTTATGCTTCAAAGACCTTTTATTGAATGTAATTTTTATTGAATTATGGTCAGAAAAAAGATGCATTTAATATTTCTGCTTTTCTTTATTTGTGAGGTTTTTATGCCCTTATCCATGGCCAATTTTTGTGAAGGTGGCATGCAAATTTGAGAAATATGTGTGCTTTTTACTATTCCCTTTCGATGTTCTCCAGAATTCTATCATATCTAACTTTTCTAAGATTCTATTCATCTCTTTAACTTCTCTTTTTGTTTGTGGTTAGATTTATCAAGGTCCAAGAAGGGTAAATTGAGGTCCTCCATTAGTATACTTTTAACGTCTATTTTCTCCTGTAAGTCCTGTTAACTTTTTCCTTTAATTTAATTGCTATTCTATTTAGTGCATCTATGTTCAGTGTTAATATTAATTCATTACCTATTTGTTACCATAGTTAATCCTAATTTCTCTGTTTTTATTTTAATTAGATCTATTCTTTTGCCCTTGCTTTGTCTGAAATCACAATTGCCACCACCCCCCCTTTTTTTTTACTCCAGCTGAAGGATAATAGATTCTGTTACATATCCTTATTTGGATGGTAATATCTTTAATAATAATAGAGAAGTTTGAGTTCAGTTTTGAACATGTTGAGGTTAAGAGGTCTACAAGACATCCAGTTCGAGATATCTGCTAGGCAGTTTTAGATGTGAGACTAGAGTTCAAGCAGAGAGGTTTAGTGCTAAATAAGTAGATTTGAGAATAATTAGTAGAGAGTTGAAAATTAAATCCATGGGAACTGATGAGATCACCAAGTGAAGCAGTATAGAGAGAGAAGCGAAGTCCCAGGACAGAGCCCTGTGGGATACCGATGGTTATTGCACATGACTTGGATGAAGATCCAGTGGAGGAGACTGAGAAGGAGCAGTGAGATAAGTAGGACAACCAAGAGAGATAGTGTCCTGAAAACCCACAGAGAAGAGAGTATCAAGGACAAGAGGATGATCAACGGTGTTAAAGATTTCAGAGAAGTCAAGAAAGATGAGGACTAGGGAAAGGGTCATTCATTTTGGCAATTAGGTCATTGGTAATTTTGGTGAAAGCAGTTTTGGCTGAATCATGAGGTTTGAAGCCAGATTGTAGAGAGTGAAGAAGAGTGAGAGGAAAAGAAGTAGAGGCACTAACAGCCCATTGTGGTAGAATTACATTTATGAGAAAGGTCACCTCTTCTCTGGGATTTAGAGAAAGATGGAATGATATCCATTGAAAAGAAGGGCATAGGTGAAGGGCATATTACAGATTGCCTTAGTGTCTTTAGTCTGACAAAGAAAGGAGGTCAGTTAGTCATTTAGAGAGTGAGGGATGGCAAGCGGACAGCCTGTGACACCTTAAAGGTATCAAAAAAAATCCTCCATAGAGAATTTGTGCTGAAAATGAGAAGCCCAAAGGATATAAAAAAGAATGGAAGGGAGTGTATAATTTGCATTAGCAGAGAGTACTCACAGTAATGGGATCATAGATCCTTTAGGAGGTATGTTCATCTCCCTGGAGTGTGGGTGGTGAGGAAGAGTATTGTTAGGGTTCAAGTGGGTAAAATGTCATTAAGAAGGATGTACTGGAGAGTGGGTGAGAGATGAATGAAAAGGTTGCTAAGCAACAG
Organism: Bettongia penicillata ogilbyi; assembly: GCA_023548195.1. Lineage (NCBI taxonomy): Eukaryota > Metazoa > Chordata > Mammalia > Diprotodontia > Potoroidae > Bettongia > Bettongia penicillata. The sequence continues at coordinate 6,494,716 of JAJHZJ010000100.1, forward strand.
TGAGGACCCAGGTAAAATTAAATAACATGAACCTGTAGCGCTCTGATGTATAGGTTATTTTTCATTTGACAGTGCTATGACTATAGGAACACAAAGAATGGATCTTGGGGGTGAGAAAATATCAGAGCGGGCAAGACGATCAGAAAGTTAAAAGATTCTAGGTTAATGGTAAGGACACCATTTTTGCAATTTACCATGTGTTGTTGAATCTAAGGAAAGTCATTTCCTTGGATTCCTTCAAGTCTCTGCTCCATTTCTATCTTCTGAAGGGGTCCTGTCCCTTTTACCCTCAGCTAGTAATGCCTTCTGCTCTCAGATTGCCATCCGTCTACTCTATACATACTGTGTAGGTATTTAGTTATTAACATTTATCTTTCCCATTAGAATGTAAATTTGAGGACAAGGACTGTTTTTGCCCTTCTTTATATTTCTAGTTCTTAGCACGATTCCTGGCACAAGGAAAGAGTTTAATAAAATGCTCATTGACTGAGGGGACTAATTACATGAAGTAGAGGGATTGAATTGACTAGATCCCTCAGTGAAGGCAAGGAGCAAACTTACTGGAGGTGGAAGAAGACAGTGGAAGGATTGGAGATGTTATAGCTGCTAGGTATCTCAGTGGGCAGAGCTCTCAACCTAGAGTCAGGAAGATCCGAGTTCAAATCAGACTTCAGACATTTATTTGTGTGACCTTGCCAAGTTGTTTAATCTCTTTCTGTCTCAGTTTCTGTACCTTGCAAAATTATTGTGAAGATCAAGAGATAATACATGTAAAGTATTTTGTCAACCTTAAAGTGCTATACAAATTCTAGCTTTTCTAATTAGCTATTAATAGATCATTGGGTTGTGTTTGGAGATTGGGAATAGGAAGTTTTAAATCTTGGCAGCAGTGCATTGCTGAGTGAGAAGGAGGTGTGCCTGTACTGGTGGGTTGAGTGAGTGGATACGAAGGTTAATTTCTCCTACTTTGGGTGTTGGAAGAATAGAAGCAAGCGGGCTTGTCCTACTTCTGGGGGGCTCCCTCTTCTGTTCCCTCTATTGGAAGTCCTAGCTTTCTTTAGGATTCAGTTCAGGAGAGGCTTGCCTATATGAAACCTCTCCAGAATCCTCCCAGCTGCTGCTGCCTTCCTGTCTCAGATTGCCTTCCATGTACTCTGTATATATCAGGTGTGTACTTAATTATTTATACAACTGGCTCTTCCATTAACGTATGGGCTCCTTGATGGTATGAATTGTTTGACTTGCCTTTTTAGCCCCACAACACACACCTAGCACAATGCCCAGCACCTGGTAATTAATTGATTAACGTCTGTTGGTTCATTGCCCCAGGGACAATTATTATTTTCTTTCATATATGTGTCTAAAATGGCTCTGGCCCCCTTCTGTACAAAGAATCATGGGATCCCGGATACCAGGACAGGATCCTAGAGGTCATTTAGTCCAGCTCCTTTTTGTTAATGACAAAACTTTACTTGAGGCCCAACAGACATTTAAGTCCAATTGCTTAACCCACCAGAAGAGACCCTTGGGTGATCCAAGGATCATAATTCTGGAGTCAGAATGATATGTAGAGGTTGTCTATGCAATTGCTACCCCTCATTTTAGAAAGGAGAAAATTGAGAAGCCAGAGAGGTTGTTAATTAACTTACCCAAGGTCATAAAGGTCAGGATTTGAGTCAAAGTACTCTGTCTCACTTCTATATATGTTATGGGAAAATTAGTCAGTATGAAAGATTTAGTGGAATTTATTTTCTTCTGTTTTTGTTAAAAGCAGAGAAACCATGAAATACTGGTCTCTGATTTGATGGCTATGATCTCCATGGGCTGTCTTTGTATGGGACTTGATCTTTTTGCCTCATTTGAATGGATTAATTCCTCATGTGTAGCCTCTATGTGTTTAATGATCCCTTAAATATTTGTCTACTAGTATTGTCTCTGAGACATTTAATTTCTTTAGATGTAAGCTCCTTAAGGGCAGGGATGTTTCATCTTTGTCCTTGTATATCCAGCACCTAGCTCAGTGCCTGGCCCATAGCAGGCATTTAATAAATGCTTTGTTGAATGATTGGTTTTCTGTTAAGTAGGGTAAATTTCTGGTGAAGATATCTGCTTATCCTCCACAGCTTATTGTCAGAAGGAAGGGTTCTATTCTAATTCCACTTTTTTTGTAAGAGATAGTGATTTTTGTTTGTCAGCAGTAGAGGGACATCTCATTATTTACTGTGAGGACATTGGGCTATATACTTTTGAATGCGATGAGACTCCTTTGGGTGTTAAAAACTAGAAAGGAGTTTGGGAAAGCACATGTTAAGTCATGAGTGTGATGACCATCAGACTACCCGCCACCTGGGGTCACTGTGCCCAAGATTATCAAAATGAGAGAGATGAGTGCACACAGAAGAACCAGGGGAAAAACCCAGGAAGACAGTTACTAAGCAGGAAAAATTTTAAGGTGTTCAGTTTGACTTGTCCATTTGTAAGTGTCCGTTTTAGACTTCACGTCTAGGTCCAAATTCACATCCTGCTTCTGTTCCTATGAATTTGGTGAATAAAGTCCCATAAGGAAAACACTTCTTTCCAAGCTGTTTGGGCACATACTTGTAATCCATTATGTAAACATGCAATAGATAGTGTGTATGGTGTATAATTCTAAGACTATTGTGCTCATAGTTTATTATAAACTTAGGCAGGAAGATAGGATTACCCTCTGTCTCCCTTTCCAAAGCATACACTCCTATTTTCAAATACCAGAATTATCTACAGTTATGGGAGCAGCTATGAGTGGGTCCTGCACTAGCTGTCCCATAAAGCCTCGAAATTCATTGAGAAGGGGGACAGAATTTCAGAGCTGCAAAGAGTCCTAGAGATTTGCCAATCCAACTTAACTGATTTATAGATAAGGAAACAGATCAAGAGAGGGAGGTGACATATTTAGTGGCAGGAGGCAGCTAGGTGGTACAGAGCACTGGATCTGGAGATAGGAAGACCTGAGTTCAAATCCACCTTCAGACACTTACTGTTTAACCTTGGGCAAGCCACTTAAGCTTTGTCTACCTCAGTTTCCTCAACTGTAAAATGGGAAAAATAATAGCACCTACCTCCCAAGGTGATTGTAGAAATAAATTGAGAGAATTGTAAAGTGCCTGGCATGTAGTAGGCACTATATAAATGCTAGCATTGTTATTATTGCTTAGTATCCCCAATGGGAATCACTGAAAAGCTGAACCTAGTTTAGTACTTGGAAGTAAAATGAATTGCTTTCCAACTGTGAAGTTCTACACATTTGCCTCTTTCCCCTAGAGAACTGAGGTCTTCTGCCTTTAGGACTCAGGGTTCATTCCTTGGGAAAACTGCACAGGTAATTCACAGAAACTCAGAATAGGAAAGTGAGAAGGGATCAGAATCCATCACTGTAACACGTAGGAGGAAGGGTCATCCAACCCCAACATCACCACCTCCAAAATGAGGGAAAACCCACCACTTTTAGGCAGCTAGAAGGTTTTTCTTGACATCACACTTAAATGTTTCCCCTTTGTAGTTTCCACCCGGTTTTCCTAGGTTTGTCCACTGGGGCCAAGATCGTAATTGTGATCATTTTTTTAGAGGTCAGGACTTCAAACAGTTAACTGGCGATCATTTAAATCAAATCAACACATTTTGGTTTTGTAGGTCTCTTTTATCTGCTCCTCATTTCTGCAGAGGATACAAAAAAGTGTAAAACATGATTCTTATTCTCAAAGAATTCACAATTTATTTGGCATTTACTGATGCAGTAGTTATTTGTTCTGTATAGTTCCAAATGTAGTGCTTATTTGTGGATGAAGAACAAGGGCAGTATGGCAAAGAGAGAACTGAATTAAATTAGATGATCTAGGTTCTAATTTTGCCTTTCCATTTACAACAGGCTTTATGCAAATCACTTAATCTCCTTAATTACCTCCTCTTGAGGGCACCAGATTAGAAAACCTGATTGGTGAAGCGGCAAAAGTGCTAAATCTAAAGTCAAATGAACTAGATTCAAATGTGGTCTCCATGATGACTCCCTGTGTGACACGGAGGAAGTCACTGAACCCCTCTATGACTCAGTTTCTCATTTTGTATTCATGTAAATTGAATCATTCAACAAGCATCTATTAAACCTACTGTGTTTGTGGCACTCTTTTAAGCTTTGGAGGAACTAAGACAAAGACCACAATGCTTCCTGCCCTCGAGGAGTTTACATTCTGTTGGTGGGAGCAGTTTTTACATTTTTAAATGGTAAAATTTGCGGGCTGGATTATATGACTGCTAGTGTCCTTTCTAGCTCTAAATCTTTGATTCCAAGTGTGCAGGAGTTTAGAATAGGGGAAATGAATGAGAAATAAAAGTTGGTGGAGTGGACAAGATTTGAACCTAGCCTGGAAATCAATTTAATTGATAAGATCTTTTCAGCTCCCCTTTAATTTTAGTCTATCCTGTACGTAGCTTATTTGTACATGGTTGTTTGCTTGTTGTCTTTTCCCATTACATTGTAAACAACCTTGAGAGCAGGGACTGTCTGTTTTTTGACTTGTATCCCCAGAGCTTAGCACAGTACCTGGCACATATTAGGTGTTTAATCTTTATGGCTAACCAAATGTTTATTAAGCACCTACTATGTTCAAGGTACTAGAGAGATAAATAAAAAAATTTATTAGGGAGAGAAGAGGGGGAAGGCATTTTAGGCTGCAGAATGAACTTGACTTTTTCTCATTTGTTGCTCTACCCACCCACCCCGTCTCTGAATGAGGCATCCTGTCCCTTTGTGTCTTTGCTACAAAGGAAGGCTAGTTCTTAGGGTAGAGCTTCCCCTTTTTATATTTTCCACAGTTTTAGGAAGAACCAGATGTGGCACAGACCTGGCCAGATGTACCTGTGAGAAAGACTCTTCAGCCATTCTCTTGAAGAAGATGGGTAGATAGGCTGTTGCAATACAGTTTGCCGGTATAGCCCTAGTTGGAGGGTTGAAAACCTCTGGAAGTGAGGCTGGCCCAGGCTGGCTTCTGTTCTGTGCTAGGGTTGGACTCTCTCGGAAGATAAAAAGATAAGAAGTGATTTTGTCAGGGGTGCATTAATATTCATCTGAGGAGGGTGTGAAAGTGGAGGCAAGGAGGAAAAATTGGTTCTGTGGCTGACCAATCTGGCAACTGGGTTCCAGAAAGATTTAGTAAACATCTAAGACACTGTGCTGTACAGTCCTTGTGGAATGTAGCATTCTACTGAACTTCTGAAGAGACTTCCTAGGCAACTTAGGGTCATGGGAATTTGTACAACTCACTCATCCTCTTTTTCTCCTGCATGCAAAAGGAGAAATAGTGATTTAAAAAAAAGGGCTTACAGTCTAATGTGGGAGGCAACATGCAAATAGCTACATATAAATGGGGACAGCAAAGCTGAGAATTGGATACAATGCTGGACCAGGAGTCAGGAAGACTCATCTTCCTTAATTCAAATTCAGCCTCAGACACTTACTAGTTGTGTGACCCTGGGCAACTCACTTCACTCTGCCCAGTTTTCTCATCTGTAAGATGAGCTGGAGAAGGAAATGGCAAATCACTCCACTATCTTCTCTAAGGAAATCCCAAATGGGGTCACAGAGAGTCATACACGACTGAAATGTCTGAACAACGAAGGTACGAACAACATACAGGATAAATTGGACATAATTTCTAAGGGAAGGCACTACCATTAAAAGGGGTCTAAGAAGACTTCTTGTAGACAGTGGGATTTTGGTTGGGACCTGAGGAAACCAGCTAAGAGAGTTTCCCCTTTGTAGTTTCCACCCGGTTTTCCTAGGTTTGTCCACTGGGGCCAAGATCGTAATTGTGATCATTTTTTTAGAGGTCAGGACTTCAAACAGTTAACTACTGATCATTTAAATCAAATCAACACATTTTGGTTTTGTAGGTCTCTTTTATCTGCTCCTCATTTCTGCAGAGGATACAAAAAAGTGTAAAACATGATTCTTATTCTCAAAGAATTCACAATTTATTTGGCATTTACTGATGCAGTAGTTATTTGTTCTGTATAGTTCCAAATGTAGTGCTTACTTGTGGATGAAGAACAAGGGCAGTATGGCAAAGAGAGAACTGAATTAAATTAGATGATCTAGGTTCTAATTTTGCCTTTTCACTTGTGACAGGAATATCATTTATTTATTGATATCATCATATAATGATATTAAAAATACCATTATATTTTTCTTCTTTTTACTGGCAATGTCATTAATGAGCAGAAAGCATCTGCTGCTTTTATTCCTAACGAGCAGTTTCCTCTGTTTTCTTGCAATCTGATTCTATTTCTGCTGTTGAGTGAAATCTCTACCCTGAAAAGAAGTCCTGACCTTCTAAAAAAAATGATCACAATTACGATCTTGGCCCCAGTGGACAAACCTAGGAAAACCGGGTGGAAACTACAAAGGGGAAACTCTCTTAGCTGGTTTCCTCAGGTCCCAACCAAAATCCCACTGTCTACAAAGTCTTCTTAGACCCCTTTTAATGGTAGTGCCTTCCCTTAGAAATTATGTCCAATTTATCCCGTACGTTGTTCGTACCTTCGTTGTTGTTTAGACATTTCAGTCATGTATGACTCTCTGTGACCCCATTTGGGGTTTTCTTAGAAAAGATAGTGATTTGCCTGTTTGGTAGCGTGTAGGACTAGGGATAAACTTCCACTCAGGAACTGGTAGACCTCTTGTGTGTAACATACATGTGTATGTCATCTGTTATTTTGTTGAGATGTAGGAGAATGAAGTGAATGCAATAGTTTGTTCTTTGAGCATGTCACAAGACCTGGGTTTGATACTAAGCTCAGACACTCAAATAAACGATATCACCCTGAGCTTTGGCTGAGCCTTAGATATCATCTGTAAAACAGGGATAATGCTTAGACCACCTATTTCAAAAGATTGTTCTGAGGCAAGTGCTTTATAAGCGTAAAGTGCTCTATATATGAGTTTCAAAGCTTGACAGCCGAATTTTCTAATTAATAAAAAACCAACAAAATGTCAACCAGAAAAAACATTCTAAAACCTAAGACTTTGCCAAATTCAGCTGTTCTGCTCTGAGCATACTCAAATTACTTTCTGAAAGTTGGATTGATTTTTTAAAAAATAATAAAACATCCTTTCATCTGTGTCCACATATGTATATGGCATTATGTTAGCTCAGCATTATACAAAATACATGAGGTTTTAAAGCAGGTGACGTTGGCACAGACAGCCCTCAGCAATCCCCAGCTATCTCCCACCAAGAAAGGCACATATGCCTCTTCCAAAAAGAGAGAGAGAAAGTTAAGCCACAAAAACAAGGTGATTAATAATAAAAATGGACATTTTTATAGACTTTGGAATTTCTGTTATGTAACATGAGTTCATTCCCCTTGCACCGCCAGTTCCCAAAATGGCCACCTCCATTTGTTTGTGGGAGGCTGGAGAGAAGGTAGACTATCTTTATTTCATGGTGGGCAAGGAAGGCATTTATTTGGAGGAATGGACAAGGAAGAGTGAGTGGTTCATGCAAAAGGAAGTGGAGTAAGGAGTTCTGGAAACTAGGAGAGATGGGTCTATAAGGACAAAATAGGCAGGGACAAGACATATTAAGGTCTGTAATCTGAGACCTGGAAATGAAAGGGCCGCCTCCCCGCCCCCCCCCCCCCCCCCCAAGACCTTAATTCAACCTAGTTAATTTCCACCAACTCTTCATTTGTAATCCAGTAGGTTAAAATGATGTTAGAGGGATGAACTCCTCAGAGAAAGGACCATACACCACTTTGTAGGGAACCCAACTGCCTTAAACTGTTTATGCTCAGGAAAAGTGGAACGTTCAGGCAACTCTCCAGAACATTTTGGTGAAATTCCTTATTAGTTATGGAGGAAAAAGTGCATTTTTGAGGTAACTCTGGTACTAATTAAGGGAAATGAATAATTACTGTATTTTGCCAGGACAATACAATCTTATAAAAGGAGGAGAGAAAGAATAGTGGTTTGAAGGCTCTACTTGGAGTAAAAAAACAACTTGAATTCAAAACTTGTTTCTTATTCATCTTAACTTTGTCCTGGGCAAGAACCTTAGACCCTCTCCGTCTTAGTTTCCTCATGTATAAAATGTGGCTAATACAGCTAGATCTGGATTGTATGAATAAAGAATCCCCAGAAGTGGTCTCATTATTTGAATTTCCACCATATGTTTCTGTTGAGCTGGAACAATGACAATACTTTGCATAATCACAACTTCAAATAGTGCAAATTCTAATACAGGCAACCACTTCAGGAGATAATTATTTGTACTAATTAGCATCGTACTTTTATTTCTGTTCTAGGATCATAGATTCAGAACTGGAAAAGACCTTAGAGGTCCTTATGTCCAACATCTTCATTTTGCAAATGAGAAAACTGAGGCCCACAGAGATTAACTAAATATTCTTTGGGTCCTTGGGTAGAAAGCAACAGAACTGAGATTTAGAATCAGGTCTTTTGACTCCAGCTACCTTTCACTAGGCTGTTTTGGAATCTCAGATGAAATAATGGATATAAAGTGCTTTGCAAATGTAAAGGCTCTATATAAATGTCAGTTGTTATTACTAAATGAAGTCAACAAAAAAAAAGCCCTCCACTTGCTTTCCATTGACGTCATTCACAGCACAACATGCAGAATTTTTAACTAGGAATTCATATGGAGATTTCAGTAGGCTGAAAAAATTAAGATCCTCTCAACTATGAAATACTTATATTAATTTGTGAAAGTCATGGGAAGAGGGGACAACAAAATGGATTCAACATGTCATTTGAACCCTGCATCCTTCATAGAGTTACTATTGCCACCTTAATAGATCTTGCAGAGAGAATTTGCTGTTGGCCCATGAGTCTAGGGCTTATGTAATATTTTTGCCTGAGTGGCCACAGGGTGGCCCTACATATTGTAGGATATGAGCCCTTTTCATTTCTCCTTTTACACTTTAAACAGTTTAGGACTCCAGAGCTTAGCATTCAAGGCATTCAGATTGTGAGTGTTGAAAGCTGACACCTGAGTGTTTGAAAGCTCCTTAGCCCTAATAGGTGTGGGCTTCTCAGAATTGCATTTAGCTCCTCTGCAAGAGCAGCTGCTTTCCAGCTTAACGTCATATTTATTTACGCCAAGCCACACTCAGAAAAGATTGTAGTTATTGGAGTAAACAGATGCTTGAAGATGCAGTGGAATCTTCCTAGACATCATGGACATCATGGTATAGATATCAGAGGATTTAGTGTTAAAAGAGACCTTAGAAATGAAAGGTCCCAGCTCTCTCCTTTTGTAGATGAGAAAACTCAGGCCCCAAGAAATGAGGTAAGAGGGAGGTAGTGGGGATTAAATGGTCAGACCTATGTTTAGGAAATCACTTTGATAGCCCAAGGTCACACAGTTAAGTGGAAGAGCAAGCTAGGGTTTGAAGCCAAGCTGGTTTTCCAACTCGTTAGGCCTTACTAAGCATTCTCTTAGCAGCCTTTGATTGCTGTATGACACTACTTTCTTTTATGATATTAAAATAATTTTATTGATGTACTTTGTTTTTATATCACCTACATTTCTCGCCATGTCTCTTCCTTAGCTTGTGCATTCCTTTTAACAGAGAATTTAGTTGTTTTTTTAGGGAGTACATTTTTTTTTAATAATACTTGATTTTTTTCCCTCAATTGCATGTAGAATCAATTTTTAACATTTTTTTTAAAGTTTTGAGTTCCAAATCCTATCCTTCTCTCCCTTTCCCCCCTCCTGCCCCTCCACCCCAGATCGAAGCAATCATAACAGAGAATTTAAAGAGAAAAGAATACTTCACCTAACACAGAAACAAAGTTTAACACTGTTCTGGTTTCTGTGCCCATTGTCCTCTACATCTGCAAAGAAGGGTGGGAGGTGCATCCTTATAGCTCTGCTTTGGGTCCAAGACTGGGGTAGGGTGAGTTGTGGCTTATTATAGGCAAGGCAAGGAGTTGATACAGTGGATAGAGCCCTGAACCTGGAGTCAGGAAGATCTGAGTTCAAATGTAGTCTAAAAGATTCTCTAGCTGTGTGACCCTGGGTAAGTCACTATGCTTCTGTTTACTCAGTTTCCTCATCTATGGGACAGCTAGGTGGTTCAGTGGATACAGCATCAATGCAGGAGTCAGGAGGACCAGAGTTCAAATCTCACCTCAGACACTTGACACTCACTAGCTATGTGACCTTGGGCAAGTCACTTAACCCCAATTAACCTCATTCTGGGTCATCTCCAACCATTCTGTTGAATTCTGGTCACTGGATTCAGATGGTTCTGGAGGAGAAGTGAGGCTGGTGACCTGCACAGCCCTCCCTCACTTGAAAAATACAGTCAAGTGCAAGTCATGTTACTATTTCTCTGATGGCATGGTCTTCTTTGGCAAGAAGGATGAGCACACCTCATCTGTAAAATGAGCTGAAGAAGGAAATAGCAAACTTTTCCAGTATCGTTGTGAAGAAAACCCCCCAAATAGGGTCTTCAGAGCATTAGATACAACTGAGATAACTGAACAACCAAGAGATAGAATAGATGTGGTGTATATAAAAATATGGAGATATAGAAAGAATATTGTATAGCTATAACACAGATGTGGTTGTAGATCTAGATACATACTGATGGACCAGATCCATGAGTTGTCTCTCAAACTACTCATCAAACTCTATACAATAGGTCTTCTTCATCCGCTTGTTCATTGGCCTTGTGCATTGTTAGGTAGAATTCTTGGAAGTGCTTGTGAATTTCATTTAGGAGGCTTAGCAGTGTTTTGTACCTTGATAGAATTGGTACCACACTGCTGGTAAACAGGAGCATCTGAGAGACCTCTCCATCTCTGGGAATTCTTCTTCCATTTGGACTAGCATTTATCTCCTTGTTTTACACCTCATTTTATGATCATCAACTTTATCATTATTGCATATATTGAAAAATCCCATAGGATCTTAACATATTTATGGAGATACCTATTTAGAGCAGTCTCTTGTATCTTCATGGTGCTTACTGAATCAGATTCCTTTTCTCAGACCCACAAATAATCACATTGAAAACATATTCCCTGCTCACCTTTTAGACAGTTTTGTGAATATAAAGATGAGATCTGCCATACATATCATTTGTTGAAGCTTCATATTTCCTTTTCATATTTTGACTAAAGATAGCCTTTATATGTATGTGAATGTATGTATGTATGAATGTGTGTATGTATACGCACATACATATGTATCTTTATATATATAATATTTTTTTTAATGAAGATTTTTGTAGCTATGGGAAAGTTACTCTGATATCTTCTAGCTTAATCTTTTTTGGTTCTAGTAATAATATTCCTGAATTTCCTAATTCTTTTGCTTTCTTAGCCTCTTTTACTTAGCTTGAAAACTGATCTCTCCGTGTCCTCCGAACTGCGTTATCTTCAGTAGTTAGCCTTTTTGTTTGTTTGTTTTTGGTGCTATTTCTACTTCCTCATGTAGCATTTTAGGGATTATGATGTTGTGGTCCAAATATAGTGATTCCACCGTCCTGATTTCATTTCGTCTGTCTTGTGGTTCCCATAAAGTTAATATGTGAGCATTTAGTAACTGAAAGAATTAAAATTAGTTTATATTCCAATATATAATATAATAATACAGTATTCAAGATTGAAGTCATCAAAGGTTAAGAGTTATGGGCCCTTCTTGACTTTGGTGTTTCACATCAATCTTACTCACAAAGTTGGGGGACCTATGTTCAGTTGCATTTTAGTTATGTTCAACTTGGGTGACCCCATTTGAGGTTTTCTTTGTGAAGAGAGGAATAGTTTGTCATTTCTTTCTCCAACTCATTTTATAGATGAGGAAACTGAGGTAAACAGCGTTAAGTGACTTGCCCAGGATCACACAGCTAGTAAGTGTCTGAGGTTGTAGACCTGGTACTCTATCTACTGGGCCATCTAGCTTCCCTGAATTATTTATACCTGTTTATAAACCAGCCAAGCAAATGAATTGTTGTTCAGCTATAACTATTGGAAAATAGGTTCTAATAAAATTTAAAAATATATGTGTATGATAATTGTTGCATAATCATGTCCCAGTTTTGTGTTCAGAAATATTTGGTCACCATTCACATATATCCTTCTTCGCCTGTCTCTTGAAATCCCTACCTCCTTTCAAAATTCAGCGTTAAGGATCATTTTCTGTGTGACTACAGGAGAACTTTCCTAATTCCCCTATCTATGGACCCCACATTTACTTTGCATTTTTTCAGTATGTCCTCTTTGTTCAGGTTGTTTAGGATGTTTTCCCCCTGTAGAATACAAGATTTTTGAGAGCAGTTTCCATTTTCATTATTGTATTTTTATCCCTCATGTTTAATCAAGTGCCTTGCATATTATCAGAAAATGAAAAAATGCTTCTTGAATTCAGTTGGATTGATAAAAGAGTTGTTTTGGTGCTTTAGGGTATTAGATTTTCTCATCGCAGGGCAGGTGGCAGGCAGCCTGATTTCCATTCTCACATCATTCCAGTCTGACACCTGCCTGTGCAATGCTACTGTACCTAGCCAAGTTGTGCCAAGGTTAGGTAGATAATATGCATTTTGACAAAGATCACTCAACTGCGTTAGATTGATGGCATCATTCACTCTTTGAGGGTCCTGAGGGAATAACAACTTTAGAACACATTATTCTGCACTTGCACATTCTTCAGATTAGGAAAAACCAGTAAATAGTAGATATGCTGCAGCTGAGTAAGTATCATATTAAATGTCTCTGATAAAATGACTGATGATAGCTAGATCCTGTTTAGAGCAGTGCAAAGAGTTTTTCCAATATCTTTCATTCCTCCCTCCCTTTTTTCCTTCCCTCCCTCCCGCCCAAGGGCTGAAATGAACTCAGTTCTGGCTTGGGGAGCATAATGTGTTTTGAACTGGTATATATCATAGCTAGGTCACTGGTCCAAAAATCAACGTCAGAATCTTGACCTCTGATTTCTGTGGCTTGTTTGTTTCTCTGCATCCAGTTTTTCCTTCTAGTCTGCTTCCATTCCATACTTCTCAAGGGAGGAGATAGGATCCCTGAAAATGTGATGGGGCCATTGAGTTTTGGGGCTATGTCAATAAACAGGAGGGATTAATGTAGTAGAGTTGAAGAGAAGACCAGTTTATGGAATCAGGCAGAATTGAGCCAGGGGCTCTGCCTCTAGTCCAGCGACAGAAGCACTGGGAAGCGACTTCATCTCCCAGGGTTTCAAGCAATGCTACCTCTTTTCTTCTACCTCTGTACTCTCTGGCAGGGTTTCTTAGCCTGGGGAGGGCATGAAGTCTGTGGACTTTATTTTTTTAAACGTGTTGATAATTATATTTCAATTTAATTGAATCTTTGTAATGTTAAGTATTTTATTTTTATTTTATTTAAGTATATTTATATATACTCATATATAATATATATTTATATATAAGTATATATTATATGTAAGTATATTTAAGTATATTATTAAGTAATTTAAGTATTTTATTCATTTGTAATTTTAAGCATTTTATTCATTTAAAACATTCTCAGGAAGGGTCCATAAATTTCACTGGACTGCTAAAGTGGTCCAGGACACCCACAAAAAAGGTAAGAACCCATGTTCTCTAGGTTATTTCATTGTTTCCTATTTATTCCATTACCATCTCTAGGCAGATGACTCTTGAATTGATATATCCAGTTTTCACTTCTAAATTCTATCCCCTATGCCACCAACTGCCAGCTGCGTATTCCCACCTGAATATCCCAGAGACATTGAACAAAACCAGCTAGAAGTAGCTCGGTACTATCTATGGAAGGAACACCAACTCTTAAGTCAGAGGCCCTGGGTTCAAATTCTGTATGCGCTATCTGCTACCTCTCAGAGCCTCAGTTTCCTCATCAGTAAAATAAGACATTTGACTTGGAGTTCCCAGGTCTGGATGTGTACTTAGGATGTCTGAAATGGAACCCACCTAAACCTACCTCTCTTCACTTCTCTGTTTCCTTCTCATGTGTCTTTGTCATCTTGTACATCTAATGAGTTGCCACAGCTGTTTCCACAAAACATCACCTGCATCCATCCTCTTTCCTCTAATCCAGTTTGCACCCTACGGAGGCCCTCAGCATTTCTGCCTAGTCTATTGCAAGAGCCTCTGCCTCCAGTCTCTCCCCTAGACAGTCTGTCTTCCTAATAGTCATCAAGTTGTTATTCCTAAAGCACAGGCCTGCCCAAGTTCCTCTCCTACTTAAGGAGCATCAGTGTTTTCCTTTGCCTCTAGGATAAAATACAAACTTCTGTTTGGCATTTAAAGTCCTCCACAATCTGGTTCCAACCTATCTTTCCAGACTGATTTCATATTACTCCCCATCTCTCTTTCTGTGTTCCAGCCAAATTGGCTTAGCTGCTATTTCTCATGCACAATATTCCACCCGCCTTCTTGTCCCTAGCTATCACTGTGCCTAGCAAACAATAGGCACTTAATGGATGCTTCCACAAGTCAGCAAACATTTATCAAGCACCTACTGTATGTCAGGATACAAAGAAAGAAAAAACAGGCTCTCCCTCAAGGAAATCATAATTTAATAGGGGAGAGAGCATGCAACAACTATATATAGACAAGATAGAAGCAGGATAAATTGGAGTTAACACAGGGAGAAGGCACGAGCATTAAGGGGGACCAGGAAAGGCTGAGACTTGAAAGAAAGTGGAGAAGCCAGGAGGGAGAGAGTTATAGGTCTGGGGGAACAGCCATTGAACAAATTGTTGATGAATTATCAATATACATTTCCTAGAGGAATTTCCACACCAGGAGTTCCCCACATCAGTACATAATTCTGTTGCTCCGTCTCCCAGATATAAACACTAAATAATTTTTTTAGTGTTTGTCCCACACAGCCCAGTCTCTACTTCCAAATATATTTTTTCTAACTACAAGTATATATTTATATATTCATAAATATATATATTTATTTATAAATATTATATATTTATAGCTATATTTATTTTAGTTTGGAAAATTAGGTGACACAATGGATAGAGTGCTGGGGGCGCAGAGTCAGGAAGACCTGAATTCAGATTTGGTTTTAGACATTTATTAGCTGGGCATGTCACTTAACCTTTATTTGTCTCAGTTTCCTTGACTGTAAAAGTAATGATAACAGCACCTATTTCCCAGAGTTGTTGTGAGGACAAAATGAGATAATAATTAAAAGCCCTTAGCATAGTGTCTGGCACATAATACGTAATATGTCAATGTTAGCTGGGCAGCTAGGTGGTATGGTGGATAGAGCCTGGAGTTCAGAAGACTCATTCCTGATGTCAAATCCGGCCTCAGACACTTAGTAGCTGCGTGACCCTGGGCAAAACACTGAACACTGAGCATGCTGGAGAAGGAAATGGCAAACCGATCCAGTATCTTTGCCCAAAAAAGCCCAAAAGATTCAGACATGATTGAATAGCCACAAAATGTCAGCTATGATAATAATTATTTAAAAAATTTCACCCTTTATTATCAGCACATATATGTAATCATAATTAGATTATAGATTAATTGTTTTCTTTGTCGTCATGTCTCCCCAGCTGAACTCCTTGAGAAATATGTCAGGTATATCTTTTGTATCCTCTTTAGTGGTTAGCAAAGTTCTAGGCACATAAAATAGTCCTCAATAAATATATTTTGAATCAAACTGGTGAAATGCATAGTCCAGAAAATATTTGCCACACTGCCTTGATACCAAACAACTCTTGTACTG
Organism: Bettongia penicillata ogilbyi; assembly: GCA_023548195.1. Taxonomy (NCBI): domain Eukaryota; kingdom Metazoa; phylum Chordata; class Mammalia; order Diprotodontia; family Potoroidae; genus Bettongia; species Bettongia penicillata. The sequence continues at coordinate 6,510,479 of JAJHZJ010000100.1, forward strand.
ACAGATGTGAAAATCAAGTGAAGGTCAAGAAGTATGAGCAAATGGTATCAGTTCCAAGTCCTAAGATGAAGTCTCAGCTTTGAAGACACTTCAGGAGGCCAGCTAGATCCTGAATTTGAGAAAGAAGGGACAAGAAAGAGTTAAAAAAAAAAAAGGTCAAAAAGGAGAAAAAAGCAACCTAGTTGAATTACCCCTAACTGGTTAAAATAGGGGTTCCCAATGGGTTTCTAGTTGATAGTTGGACTCCACCAATGATTTTCTCATTCTGCCGTCTTTCTCCACTCTGTGGATAACTTTGTTCCTATGTGGACACAGGCTTTTTTGCATGACCATCCTTTCTTTATTTCTACTAGTTGCTTAGGCATGAGAGATGTTTGAAGAACAGGTTCGTTCGTGAGTGAATAATCATGGAAACTAGCGGTAGTGGAGGGGCAGCTGGTTGGCTCAGTGTAGAGAGTGCTGAGCATGGTGTCAGGAAGACTCATCTTCCTGAGTTCAAATCTGGCCTCAGACATTTATTAATTGCGTGACCCTGGGCAAGTCACTTCACCCTGTTTGCCTCAGTTTCCTTATCTGTAAAATGAGCTGAAGAAGGAAATGGCAAATTTCCCAGTATCTTTGCCAAGAAAACTCCAAGTGGGATCACAGAACCAAAAGGACATGAGTGAAAATGACTGAACAGCAGACTAGTACTGCAGCCGTTTATCGCTGGAGGAGTGACAGCGAAAGAGCTCCATGGACCTCTGAGTTTGGGAATTCTTGTGGTTGGGGAGAGGGCATAGGTTCATTTTGATCCAGTGCCTCATAGATGACAAAGCACAAACACATAAATACCAAAGTGGTTCCTCAAACAGAGACTACAACTGCTGGCCAGAGGACCAATCACTGACTGACTCCCAGTTTTCCTTGGGTCCACAGATTCTCCAGTGAGCCCAGACAATGTTGCTTTGTATGTCAGGGTACTGGGACAAAGGGAAATAGATAAGAGACCCATGCGTTATAAAATGAAGGAATGACGAGTCAGGGGTTTAGGGGCTTGTCTTAGGCCAAAGGTGGGAAGATGGTAAAATTTGTCTCAAGTTTTTTTCCTTCCGTGAGCACCCAAGGCCTGCATGCTGACTCTTTCCTGACTGTCTTCTTGAAATGTCCCCACCTAAGGCCTTTTCCTTCTGTTCTTGACTTTTTCCTTTCTCCTTTCCAAGTCTAAATTTATTCCTGCTGAGTCATATTCCCTCAAGGCCTTCTTTTCCTCTGGCTAACCTGGTAAATTAATTTGAACTAAGATGTTAATGGCTGATAATGGCTTAATACATTACCTTGCACACCTTGAGGCTTGATAAATAGCTGTTGAATGACTGAGGAAAGGCTGGAAATTAGGAAGGAATAAAAGCCAAGGAGTGTTAAAAGCTGAAAGGAACCTTAAACATGTTCAAGTTCAACCTTAATGTTAATGTTAGCCCTTTTACTAGCCTAAGGCCCTGTAGTATCCTGTTAAAATACAGAATGAATCTGGAATTAGAAATTTCTGCTTGTTGGAAGGCTGGAGGCAACCTTCCTGGTGCTCCTCAGGACTTTCTTCACAGATAGCCTCTCTTCCTCCTATCATAAGACTAGTTCTTCTAATGTGTAAAGAAAAATTCAGGATACGAAATCCTTGGGTGACAGCTTATCAAGCCCTTATTCTTTCCTCTGGTTTCTCATCTTTTAGTCATTTCATTGCTAGCTGCCATGTTCTCTGAATCAAACACTGGGATATATGCTCTGAAAAATAAATTTTTCCCCCTGATTAGTGAACTTACTTATGTGAAAAGTCTTACAAAATTATATTTTCATAAAATTAGTCTAATAAAATTAAAATATTATAAACCTTAAATCATTTTGGGAAAGGGAATAAGCATAAACATAGTCCCTATTATCTGCTCAGCACTGTACTAAGTGATTTACAAATATCTCATTTGGTCCTCACAATAACCCTGAGAAGTAGATACTGGTATTATTCCCACTTAAAGATGAGGAAAATGAGGCAAACAGGGTGAGTAGTAAGTATTTGAATCTACCCGACTCAAAAACCTGGAAAGTAAGATCTTGTGCTGTTTCTGTTTTAGTATAATCAAGTGTCTTTAATGTGATTAAAGGTTTTCCCCACCCTTTAATGGGCCTGGAAAGATTTGTAGGAAGGCCCACACCTTTTGTTAATGAGGCACTGGTTCTCAAGGGTGGTGATGCCCTCTGTCTCTAAAAAGTATATGAACACTCTGAGGAACAGTTTTACTTTGGGGCTTAGTTTTTGGAAGAAGCTTTGTGTGCCAGATGAGACTCTGGGAAGCCACTAAGCAGCACCCCTGCCTTTGAAAACTCAGATGTTGGTGCTTCTCTCTCTTGTAACTATGTATGTATGTATGTAATGGTCACATAGTTGGATCTGTCTGTTGATCTATGATGTATGTATTGCTTCTGTCAGACAGTTGGAAGCATATCTGTTGATTTTTCTGTATTTCTTTGAAGTTCAAGGTGCTGACTTTTCCCCTTGAACTAAGTGAATGATACATGTGCTTGATTAAAATGATTGTTGACCCCTCAAAAGTTGCCTTTCCTTTTAGAAATGCAGAGTGAAAATCCTGCAGGCCCTCCTGTGTATGTGGGATGCTTGCTTTTGCAATTACTAAAATAATTTAGTTATGTTTTTTAACCTATAACCTTTATTGAAAGCAATAAAATTTCAGGAAGTGATTTTGAATATACACCAAAGGATTTCTGTCACCATAGTGCAAGTAGTCAGTTTTGCCTTGCTGGGTCTCATGCCCCAAGTTTTTGTATTAGGATGCATTCTGATGAAACTCCAATAAGACTCCAATAGCAGACCCCACAGGCAAACCACAAAGCTACCATCACCTGAATATATAGTTATAGATGTACATAATATGAGCCAGTTTTGCACCTACTGTTGTGATTTTCCATCTTTTGTGGATACCAATCCTTTGTGACGTGAATAGTTTTATTGTAACATTAAGTGATTTGATTCATTCAGTTTCTCTTTGCCAAAATATACCCAGGACATTTTATGGGAACAGTACAACAGAATACTTGGAATCATGGTACTCCCTGTTCAACAGTTTCTTTTTCTTCTTCCAGAAAACATCTCAAATTGTTAGATATTTGGATTTAGTTGTTTTCTCAAATCTTGATTTCTAAAAGAAATTTCAAAGATTTAACATTGCAATTGGGGCTGGGGAAGATTACCTGTGGATTTCATTTATCCACATTCCATCAGTCTCTTAGGTGCACAGTTATGGTCAGCCACCCAAGGTTTTAGATTCTTTCGTCATACTTGAGTGAAGAAAAAGAATGGTTATAGTGTATGTTATAAGGCATAACTATAATGTAATTAGACCAGTGTAAATTCTATGTAGAATGAATTTCATCGATTTATGCACATTATATTTTTACAAAACATGTCATCTTCAAGTATAGTACTGGGGTACACACCTTTTCAGAACCGATATCTTTGACTTATTTTGGTTCATCATATATGCGCATCTACACCTCTGTGTGTACACAAACATATGTTATATATGAAGAGCAGGAGGAGGAGACTAGAAAGAACCCTTAAAATTAGAAGCAGGAAAATGTTACCTAAAGAATCATCCTTTGAGACTGATTGCTGTGGAAAACCTCAGCTTATATACATTTGAATCTTTATAATAAACTCCCTTCCTTCCTTCCTTCCTTCCTTCCTTCCTTCCTTCCTTCCTTCCTTCCTTCCTTCCTTCCTTCCTTCCTTCCTTCCTTCCTTCCTTCCTTCCTTCCTTCCTTCCTTCCTTCCTTCCTTCCTTCCTTCCTTTCCTTTCTCCTGTGATTTCATTGGTGTAGGAAATACTTTCTAGCAATCTATATTTTCATCTTAGACAGATGGTTGGAGGCCCTCATAGGTTGACTTGCCCAAGTTCATATAGCCCACTATGGACTGGAGACAGATCTTGAACATAGGTGGTCTTGATTCTAAAGCTAGCTCTCTGACCCATTACTTCATGATACCTCTCTGCTAAACATTTTAATTTCACCAAGTTATCCCAACTGTAATCTTAGTATTTAGTGGTTATGTGAATATTGATTGGTTTTTACAACTTCATGGAATGTTACTTCAAATTCTTATAAAGGTAAGATATAAGCATTTTTTTCTCCCATTGCAGTACTATTTCAAATGTTAGATATTAAATAGTGAAAGGCATAGAACCCAATGGTTCCACAGGGGTTTGTTTGTTCAGACCTAGAATTGAATTATCTTGAAGTCTTAGGAAAATGGTTTATTTTAATTATTTGTCTGATTTGCTATTAGTGTGATGCAATGGACAGATTACTGGATCTGAATCAGCACCTGACATGGAGGATCTTGGGAAAGTCATTTAATTCTCTTGTTCTTGTGTCCCAACTGTAAAATGAAGGCGGTGGATCGGGGTGAAGGGAAGAGGACAAGCATTTAATGAGAAGCTACAACTTGTCAGGCACTAAGCTAAGCACTTTACTAACATTACCTAATTTGATCCTCACAAAAACCCTGTGAGGTAATTCAATTCAGTAAACATTTATTAGGCACTAACTATGTACTATGTGCTAAGCACTAGATATACCAAAGTCCCTGCCCTCAAGGACCTTACAATCTAGTGGGAGTGATAATAAGAAAACAAACATACAGAGCAGCCATATACAAGATAAGTAGGAAATAATTAACAGAGGGAAGACATTGCAATTACAAGAGGTTGGGAAAGTAGAAGATTTAGCTGGGACTTAAAGGAAGCCAAGTAAGTCAGTAGTCAAAGAAGAGGAGGGACGAGCCATGAATGGCAGAGCCAGAGAGAATACCTCTAGCCAAGAGATGAAGTGTCTTGTTTGTGAAACAGCTTGGAGTCAAGTGTCACCTGATTGAAGAGTATATGTTGGGGGGGTATAAGGTTTAAGAAGATTGGAAAGTAGGAAGGGGCTTGGTAATGAACAGCTTTGAATGCCAGAGAGAGCATTTTGAATTTGCTCCTGGAAGCAATAGGAAACCATTAGAACTTATTTAGTAGGAGGGTGACATGATCAGGTAGGTATTATTATCTCCATTTTACAGATGAAGAAACTGAGGCAGACAGAGCAGATTTGAACTCATGTTTTTTACCCTATAGGCTTGAGCAACCTAGGTATGGTTGATAGAGCACCTACGTCAGAGGTGGAGAACCTGCAGCCTCAAGGTCACATGTGGCCCTCTAGGTCCTCAAGTTCAGCCCTCTGACTGAATCCACTTCACCGAACAAATCAGTTCCCCACTCCTCACCTAGATAATCACTATAATCCTATAAATTTATGGTGCAGTGATTCTGTTATTTTATTCTATTATGTACTCATTATATTAATGTCATAAATTATGTTAATGGTCCTTCAGGAGCTTAGATTTCTTTGTGTAATTCTATTACTTTAGGGTAGGGTAGGGTAAGTAGGGTAGGGCCAAGATCCCTTTTTGACATCTGGCCAAGTACTGCCATGTGTCCTTCAACCATTTTTCTATAATTCTCTTAGTATTATTTCTGGCTCCCTGGCTAGTTCCATTGTTTACACAGTCTTCTCCTTCCCTAAGACAACTTTACTTGACCTTGGTTTTTTTATTTAAGAAGATTCTTTTACTTGTCTTTTTTCCTTTTTTTCTTTCTACTTGTTATGAACTCCAATTTCCTTCCAACCTCTCCTACATTCCCTACAATTTCTTTATCACTCCCTAAATCCCTCCCCTCCCAAATATGGATCCTTCCATCATTCTTTGGGGATATTACTTTAAAAACTCTTTAAAGTAGATCATGAGATGAGTGTCTGTATTTGTGACTAAGGCATCTCTGCTAACACAATGTCAGAGCCTTGCCCTTTGAAGAATGACTTAAAACTATTGATTCGTTTAACAGCAATGGAAAAAAACCAGAACCACACACAGAACACAAAAATAACCCAAATACCAAACTCTTGGAGATGGGTATTTTTGTAGAATTGCTGTTTATGTATTTTAACAGCCTACACATTAGGAGACTGGTATCTGATTATTATAAAAGGAGAAAAGCCTTTTAAGTAGTCACATTGAGATCACAAGATCCTAGTGGAGAATAAGTAAAGTGACTTCCTACCATCTAAACCATCTCATAGGATCATGGGATTTGGAACTGGGAGGGAATCTTCTATCCCTGAAAAGTAGAAGTGATTAAGGAAAAAGACTAACTGACTCCAGAAGCCACTTATGGATTGGATTAAGCAGTGGTTTTCTCTAGGAATTAAAGCCTAATGTGGAAGGGAGAGTCCTTGGTCATTCTTATTATCATGGATTCACATCTCTAGGTTTATTCATAATTGTAGGTTCCTATCATTTTCAGTTCAGGCCACAAAAGGATCGGAGTTCTTCACTCGAAAGCAAAATGAAACAAAACCAAGCAACCTGGTGGATATTTTGGTCAGATGAACAAGCACATCCATGAAAGAGAATCTGACCTGTGTGTATTCTTCCCAAGATCTTGCCTTGCCATACAGAAGGGAGAAAAGTATTGTCACCAAGTAGGCAAGTTTTGCAACAAGCAATCAGGCCTCTCTCTTCTTTTTCCAGGAATAAAAATAACTCTGCAAAATAGCCAAAATGCAGTGCTTCTGGGAGATAGAGTTGGAGGTGAAACCTGTTTGACCTCTGATGAACCAGTTCAAAGGCATTTGTTTTTATAGTCAATCCAATGAGTTAACCCTGGTCCAGACCGCAGCATGGGCCTCATTTCATGGGCTTTTTGGCTCCACCAAATCTTTCTTTAAAAATTCTAAAGCTCAGTGAATCTGATGAGGTTTCCAGTGCTAGTCTCAATTACATTGTGTGGGAAGTTAGGATTTAATTGGGTAGGCTTTCATACATATCTTACGCTTTGTCTTACTTCTGGCTATTAAGTTAAGAAATATTTTGTTTACAGTTAGAAAAAAAGGTTAAGAAATTTTGTCTTTAGCATGCATGTACTCTTTATTTTTCTTCCAGTACAAATGTGTTGGATAAACAAAGAAAATTCACTCTAGTGATTTTTGAAAAATACTATTCAACTTTATTTAGGCAGGGTTTATTCAGAGATTAAAATGTAGAGGAAGAAAAGGACTGGAATATGCATGTATTTACATATATATACACTTACCCTGGTCATATATACACTTACCCTGGTCATATATACACTTACCCTGGTCATATAAACACTTACCCTGGTCATAACTTCCAATCCTTCTTCTCTCTTCCCATTTCTTATTCTTTAGTAGGAAGGAGTGGGCAAAGTGGAGAGGGACAGAGAAAGGAGGGAAAAAAGATGAGTGATATAAGGAAAGGGTTACCTGGAAAAAGGTTTGCAAATGAAAAGCTAAAATGCCTTCTCCGTTACTGTCTACTCACCCAGAACTGGTTTTATCTGAAGAGAAATTTAAGCACTGGCCTGAGAACAAGGAGTTCTATGTTCTAGTCCTCGTTATGCCCCTTGATTAATTGTGAGACCCTGGTCAAAATTCATGTAACCTTTCTACTATACCTCAGCTTTGTTATCTGCAAAATGAGGGGATTGGACTAGATTATCCCCCATCTCCTAGCTCTAGCATTCAGTATGGTTGATTCTAAGTAGTAAAACTATCTGTGATCATTTTCATATTCTGTGTCGATTACTTCTTTCCATAGGACCATAGATTTGGAGATAAGAAGGGTCCTTAAAAGTCATCTAGTTCAACTCTCATTTTTCTGATGAGGAAACCATAACCAAGATAAGTTCTTTGACTTGTCCAAGTCATACAGGCCATGGAGATATCAAACCCAGGTCCTCTGACTTTAAATGTAGTATTGTATCCAAGCTCATCATGAAAACTGTGGTCTGCTGTAACTCCCAACTGATTGAAGGCTGTTCACTTGACTTCTCTTCTTAGGGTCATAGAATCTTTTCTACAAGAAGATCTTAGTGGTCATCTGGTCCAGCCTCCCACTAGCCACAAGCATTTTCTCTTCAATGGGATGATAATCTTACCTCTTCTTGAATAAACATGAGTAGAAACTTTCCATAATTCTTACTTATTGGGTCATGCTATCATCTATAAGATTCAAAAGTTATTTTTCCTCCTTGCCATCCTTTTTCCACCTTGCACTGTTATTTTTTTTCCTCTTTTTTCTACTGGTGAGTCACTGCAACAAATTCTATGTTCTCTCTTTTTCGCCACTTCTTGGGAAGGGTGCTATAGTTCTTAAAAAATATGCCTGTTTTATATCAAATGATTTCTGTCTAGGTTTTAACAAAGCTTAAAGAACAAATGATTTTCTAACTGGCTTAAATTATGTTGAGACTTTAGCATGTAACATTCTTAGTTGTTTATGGAAAAGTTCAGTTTTCAGAGCTGTCCTGATTAACAAAGAAGGTGATAGCAACAGTGAAACCTAGGCTTCCTTATCCCCTTAACCTTTTACTGCTGCTCCTAAGAATTCAGAACCATAGTTTTGCCTCTCAACCCCAGGAGACTTTAATGGTAGTGAGAGCCGGAGTTGAAACTTCTCAACCACGTACTCAGAAAATATAGAACCACCTGCATACTCTCCTATAAAAAGGAAAGGTCTTTTCCTGGACAATGTCAAGTTCTGGGACAGTTCGGGGATCTTATATCTGAGAGTTTCAGGACCAGCTTTCTAAAGCATGAGTTCTTGAAAGGATCATTTTCCTGGAAAAGAGATCACAACTATGGCCTGAGATCGGAAGCAACAGCAAAGGATCGAATCACAGTGTAGGGAAGCAGAAAATTGGCCTTTGACCTTAATGAGTATCATAAGTTGTTTTAATAGTGTAAGTTTGAGGGGACAGGGGATTGGTTGCTTGTTTATAGGCCTTAAGCTCATTCTTTCCTGGAGGACCCTGAGATTTCTCGAAACCTTTAGGGTTGCACCAGAAAGCTGGAGGTCTATACGGATCCCTTGGGTAAATGTCAGATTGAGTGGAATGTTGGGGGTTGGACTGTGGTAACCCCAAATTTGTTTCCTTTTAGAGGGGAATTCAAACCACAGGGTGGTGCTGTGAGTCTAGAGGACTTTATTAGTCCTTAGGGGGAAGGAGGGACTCCTTGGAGTGAGAGGAGCCCTGTGAATGAATGAATGAAAAAGCATTATAAAGCACTTATAGTATGCAAAGTGCTGGGGATAGTAAAGTAAAACACTCTCTGCTCTCAAGGAACTCATGTTAAGTGAGGTGGACAACACACCGAGGAGATTTCAGAGGCAAGTCAGAAGGAAGGAGTCCCATCGTCCTTCTGGGTGCTGCAACAAAGCAGATGGTAATGCATCTGATTTAATGTTATTTTTACAGATAAAATTGTATCCCTTTCTCACGTTAAAGCATTAAAGGTGTTGAGGACTTTGGGAAAAAGAACTTTTTTTCCCTAGTCCTTTAGTAATTGTGTTACTAAGAAGGCAGGGACTGTGGGTTTCACATACAACAAAGGTTGATTTTCTGGAAGATTGTTGTAGGGGGTTGGAATGGAAGCAAAGCTTGTGGTCTATGGAGGAGGTGGCCACCATTGCTCTCTGGGCTTTTAGACTCAGGGTCCTGGGATTTCTCCATCAGGGTCTGAGGGGAGTTCTTTTTTGTTTGCTGAATTGTGTCTGTGGGTCAAAAGAAAAGATGTCTTTTACTGTGGTTAGTATTGTTACGTTGAGTGTTTGCACAAGGGTTGAAAAACCTTTCCTCCACTTCTGTAAAATTCTAGTTATGAACTATACCAAATGAGCCAGAACTGTGATTTGAGGAGCAGCCCTTCAAGATTGAATATAGTCTGTGTAAACCCCAAATTTAAGGTGTTGCACCTAGGATGCAAACATATACACATATTTTCTACTTTTAATTTGATTCAATATTAGTTTCAAAAATTGAAATCTATCCAAGTCACTAGAAAACTTTCAAAAGCTTTTCATTAGAGTTGTAGAATAGGTCCCTCTTCTCTCAGTGGTATAGGTCAAGAGTTCTTCAATTTTTTTGTCATGGACCCCTTTTGGTGGACGTGGCCTGTGGACTCATGCTCAGAATAATGTTTTGAGTGTGTAGCTAGATGGCACAGTGGGTAAGAGCATTGGATGATCTGAGTAAAAATCCTGCTTCATATACTTACTTGCTGCATGAACCTTCACAAGTCACTCAGTTGACTCATCTGTAAAATATTAATAATAATAGGACCTACCTCACAGGATTGTTGGGAGAATCCAAAGAGATAGCATATTTATAGTGTTTTGCAAACTTTAAGACTATTATCAATGCTGGTTATTATAATTTTTAAAATTTATTTTTCCCTTTAAAATAAAACAATTTATTATTTATTTATTTTGTTATTCTTTTTAAATGCATAAAACAAAGCACAGGGCTATAAAGGAAACTAGATTTGTTGAGATATAGTTATCAAAATATTTTCTTAGGGTTCATAAACCCCAGGTTAGGAAAACCTGCACTTCATGGATATTTCTAAAATTCTCATTGGCATAGTAATATTTTGGGAGATATAATGAGCTAAATAGAAGGTCAAGAATATTAGGTAGTCATGGAACCTCAGTGACAAGGAGCCTTACACATATTCACATGCACATGTGTGTGTACGCGCACACACAAATATTCAAACACTGAAACATGCGTCTCCCAGAGAGTCTCCAAGTGCTATCTTTTCCCCTTAGAAGACTATTGGGGTTTGTTAGAACTGTCAGTCAACTAAAGCCTTTGCTAGAACTTGTCATCAATGTCCCCAGATACTAGACTCTTTAGAGGTTTGTGACCACCAGACTAACTGAACTCATTTAGCTAACTGAGAACTTTCTGGGAGTACCTGATTCCTTGAACTGCCTTAATTCTCATGCTTCCCTTACTCCAAAGTGGGGGTTTGGCTCAAGATCACCCTGAACTCCCAACAGGGGCTCTCAAAATTGTTTTGGGATACATACCTGAATACCCATTTTCTACTCACATGCTGACTTGGTTTACTTAATCATTCTCCCTCCAACTCAGACCACTACTCATTCTTAGGTGGAGACTAATGTTCCATTGTCCCCCACACACTTTGTACTCCATCCTTGACATGTCACAAAGATCCTAGGGTTGATTTCCAACCAAATTCACTCTCTGGATTATCAGTCAGGAAAGTGTTCTGATGCTCCTAGTTGGGGACTACTAATTCACAACTCCAGGTGGCTTTGAACTCCCCCCATTTCTAACCCTAAATTCGTGCCAACCTTAAGTTCTAACCTTAAATTAATATCTAACCTCAAATTAGTTTCTAATCCTAACTCTAAATTTGTTTCTAACCCTAGAAGTCTTATCACTAAAGTTGGAAGGTATCTTAGAGGTCATTACACCAACCTGAGTAGGAACCATTACACCTGAGTAGGAATTTCTTGGACAACCTCACATCTGCAACTGGAGATGCTGAAAGAAAAGATTGAGGGAGGATCTGGTCACACTGTATTCAAGAATTTGAGGATGACTTTTGTGAAGAATTAGCCTTGCTCTAGTTGATCCCCAAAGGAGTATGGTTGAATGTAGGGGAGAAGCCAACTTCTCAGAAAGATTGACAGTAATCAAAAATAGAATGCACTGACTCAGAAGGCCAGGGGTTCATCATTGGAGATCATCAAGCAAAAGCTAGGTGACCATTTATTATTTGTCTTGTAGAGGAGAATTTTGTTCAGGTATCTTTGAATTAGATGGCCTCTGAGTTCCCTTCTAACTCTGGCATTCCTGATTCTTAACAAAAGGGAATTTTGTCTGGTGTGATTTGTTCATGATGAAGCCAGCTGGAGCTTAATGGTCACTGTTTCCCTTTCTAAGTGCTTACAAACCAGCCCTTTAATGATGTGTTTGTAGAGAGAACTACTCCTTTGATCAGTTTATAATGCAAACCATTAGCTCATCTTCCATTTAGCAAAGGCATAGATTCATTTGCTAAATACTGCATACAGTCAGTAATAGGAAGATGATTCTTTTTCATCAAGAAAGAATACATGTAGCTATGCTGATTTCATTTGTGAGTATAGATTATTGTCACTGTATATTGACTTCTTGTCAGTGAGCATAAAGATTTCTTCTTCTTTTTAGTGAATAGCAACCTCTGCACTGTTGGGGCTATTATTTCTCTCTTGAGTCATAAACCCTTGCTTCAGCAGAAGTCAATATCTGCTTACAGATCAGATTTATTTTCTACATTTTAATAGACTCAAAATATTTAGTTCTAGGGAAAAAAACTTTGTCCTTAATTTTTTTTTCCATTGAAGCTAATGGTGTTATTCAGTTGTTTTCAATCATGTTCAACGCTTCTTGACCTTCCTTTTTTGATGGAGAATTCTTGGCAAAGATACTGGAGTGGTTTGCCATTTCCATTTCCAGCTCATTTTACAGATGAGGAAACTGAGGCAATTGGGCTTACGTGACTTGCCCAAGGTCACACAGCTAGTAAATGTCTGAGGGTAGATTTAAACTCAGGTTTTTCTAATTCCAAGCCTGGTGCTCTATCTACTGCCACCTAACTGCCCCATTGCAGCTTGAGTCTCCTTATTTTAAAGAAGCTTAAGAAGCTTGAAATTGAAGTCTCTGTTGTCTTGCCAGATTATAAATTGCCTGACTGTTGAGGACTATTGCATTTTGATGGAGTTTCCTCCCTAAAGTCTCTGTACCACTTACTTGTGGTTAACAATTAGATTGGAAATGGCATCTGGTTCATTACCTTCATAATACCTCTGACATTCAAGAAAATCCGTGAATAATAGCTTACATTTATATAATGCTTAATGGTTACAAAATGCTTTTCACAAGTTATCTTACTTGATTTTTCACAGCAACCCCATGATGTAGGTAGTTCAATCACTCTTCCTCATTTAACATGTAACTCATGATACAAGAAACTATTTCTGTCACCCCAGAAAGAAAACCATTTTGGGCTTACATGGATCAGTTCTGATCCAGCGGGCCTGACCCCAAGATGGTTAGTTTCTATCCTTGGCTATGTGAAGTTCTCCAGGAAATTCTTCAGATATTCCCATGTCTAGTTTTCAAAAAATGTGGTCAGCAAAGTCCCCAGCTTCCCCATAGACCTTCTTTGTACTCATGTATATCAAGTAAGGGACAACATTTATTTCACCTGGATAAAAAAACACAGATTGCTGCAGCTTCCCGGGAGCCTGAGAAAGGATATAGAAACACAAAACACTCATAGTATCTGTTAAGACTGATCCCAAGGAAAACTCACTTTGGTTGCTGCTGAGTAAGTTTTCTGTTTCCCTTACCTGAGCAACTAATCACCATAGTGGGGAGAGTTGACAAGGTCTATGTCTTGCGGCCCCATGCCATGATATAATTCCAGTCATCCAACTGTCAGGGCCTTGTCCTTTCCTTCCCTTCCCACCTCACCCTAGCCCACTATGGCTGACACTTTGTCATCTTGTTTAATTGTTCAGGGACTTCCTGCCCCTCCTCCATCCTTAAAAAATGATGAAGATACCTACGAAACCAGAGGTGTCATATGATTTGCCCAAACTCATGGAGCTAAAATATAATGGAACCAGGACTCAGAATATCCTAGATTTACAATTGGGAGGAAACCTTGTCTCAGAGAAGTTAAGTGGCTTGCCTTGGATTGCTTAGCCATAAGTATTTCAACAGGATTAGCACACAGGTCTTCTTAACTTCTAGGCTAGTGCTCTGTCCCCTGTTTCAGGGAGCTGTCTCTCAAGGATAACTCTGTCCTTTGATCTCTACGCTATATCACATTCCTTTTAACCCAACAGGAACTAGAAAAGAATTCCTTTTAAGCCCAGTCACCCTCTCTCAGGGGGTGGTCTAAGTCACCAAGTACATTAGGATCTCTTTCTTAAGCTATTTCTACCTCCTTCTAAAAATCCATCATATTTTCTCATTGTGTGCAAGCTTTTTTATTTGTTTTTTTTTAGTATTAAAAAAAATTAGTTTTTCTTCCTTTTGTTGTTTTTGGTTGCTAGATGGGGCAGTGGACAGAGCACTGGGTCTGGAATCAGAAAGGCCTGAATTCAGATCTGACCCCAAATACTAGTTATGTGACCCTGAGCAAGTCATTGAGCTGCTGCCTGCCTCAGTTTCTTCAACTTTAAAATGGGGATAATAACGACATCTACCTCTCATGGTCATCATGATGATAAAATGAGCTGTTATTGACAAAATGCTTATTAGCACAGTGCCTGGCATATGGTAGGCACTTAATAAATGTGGTCCAGTGGGGATTACTATCTGAAACTGAGAAAGACAAATGAAAAATAACAGAAACAGGAATCCTGTGTCTCTCCCTCCTCCCCTCCCTCAGTTTCTTAGAGCCAAAAGGTGAAAACAGGAGGAGGAAGGAAGCCCTCCTTTGCCCTCCCCTGTTTAGTTTTTGGTGCTTGTACTGTGGGGAAGCTGTATTCTTTGCTCCCTGGACACAGCAGGAAAGAAGACATAGGAAAGAGTGAGACTGTCTCAGCCTAGCCAGTTTTAAAGATGCAGCCTTTTTTGACTATGAAACCATTTAAAGGAGGCTATTCCCTCTTACGTGGTAGAAGGATGCCAGGAAGCAAGGTGCCTCTGTGTTATAGACATTTGCAAGGCAAGTTCCTCCTTCCCTTCCTTTTCCTCCTTCCTTCCTTCTCTCTTTCCTTTTCTTTCTTCCCTCTTTGCTTCCTTCCTTTTTTCCTTTCTTCCTTCCTCCCATAGAGAAGATAGACTTCTTCGTAACCTCTCCTTCTGCCATCTTCCTGCAGATAAATCAGGTCTTTGCTCTATGAATCATAGAGTTTTAAAGGAGAGGTTAGCTATGCTATAAACTGATATTTTGTACCAGCCTGAAAGATGACCTTCACCAGTCCATGTTGGGAATGGATAGAAATTAGCAGAGTTAAGCTAGGGGCAACATGAGGAAGCAGGATTGTTCGTCTGCACACCTTTGAAATGTGACCTCATTATTCCTAGAACATATGAGAGTCACTCACATCTAAACAGAACAGCAGAAGTATCAAGTCACCCAACCAAGTTAAAAAAAAGATTTTTGATTACCTGTACTACTAGTATCATACATGTAAATAATACACATATGATTTTTAAGGAATAATAATTGGTACTTATACAGTGCTTTATGGTTTGCAAAATGTTTACCGATATTTCAAAACAACCCTGGAAGAGAGGTACTATGAGTATAATACCCATTTTACAGTTGAGGAAACTGAGGTAGGCCCAGATCATATACCTAGTAAGTTTCTGAGGCCAGATTTGAATTCAGTTTCACCTGTATATGTGTGAGTTTAAGTTTTATAAGTCTCTTTTTTAAAGAAACATCATTAATAACCTCATAATAAAAATCAGTTCATTTGTTCAATATAAGTAGAAAAGTTGTTTAGTAGTATCTTCATTGTTTTTAAAGGATTTAGGCATTTCTATTTGCACAAATAACATAAAGCCAGGACAAGCTATTCAATATCCAGGGAGTAAAATGTAGGGTCATTGTTTCCTGCAGCATCCCAAGTGTTCTGTCTTCTCTCTTGGACTTTTGCCCGTCATTTTGATATACTTTGTCAGCTGTAACCTTTTCTCCATAAACTCGAGCAATTTGGTGACGAAGTTCTCCAACAGAAACATATTTCACTTGGAAAAATTAAATCACAGTCCAGATCTCTCTGAGAACCTCATGTCTAGGAGAACTGCCATTTCTAAGGGAGGACAAACCAAATCTCAAGGACAAACCAAGTCTCAAATAGTTACAGCTGTTTTCCTTTACTGTCTTGTCACTCAGACCTAACAAAATATTCTAGTACCAAGAACATTGTTGTGTAATGCTTAGTGTCCTGACAATTATGCTCAGAAAACTATCCTTAAAAAAGATCCTCATTCTTAGACTTTAAAGAGACAACTAGGTTTACTAGAGTCGGGCACTGGCCCTGGACTCAGGAAGACCCAAGGTCAAATATGACGTCGGACACTAGCTATGTGGACCAGGGTAAGTCACTTAAACTTTTGTCTGCCTCAATTTCTTCATTGGTAAAATGGGGATAACAGTAGAACCTACCTCCCCAGGGTGGTTGTGAGGACTGAATGAGATCATAATAACTGCAGAGAAATTAGCACCAGTACCTGGCACATGTAGTAAGCACTATATAAATGTTAACAACTTTTATTATTAAAGAGGTGCCCATGGCATCATGGGTTCACAGAATCAAGTGGACCTGCGTTCAGATCCAACCTCTGACACAAAGTAGGTGTAACCTCTCAGTGCCCCATCTAAATTATTTAAGATTACAGGTGCCATCTGCATCTAGGATGGGTTTTCCCATTGGAAGTTCCTACTGAAAAAAAACACAGATTTGCACCCCTTTCCCCCAAAGAAGGCAGTGATTCTTTCCCAAGTTCTATGCTTAGTCTTTTGGAACGCATTGGGCAGGAAAAGACTAGAAATCTGATTTCATAATAAAGAAAAGTATCTCAGAAGATGACAAGTGGAAGGCTATAGGCAAGTGGGAGTCATGGGCAGAAGCTGAGTGTTCAGGAAAGAATAAATCTGAGCAGAAGGTGTGGGCAGCAGGGTCAGATGTGAATGCTCCTAACTGTCGTTAGCTAATTTTTCATTGACATGAATGGTCCCCTTCCTTTAAATATTCTAACATTTCCCATTTGCTGATATACGTCCAGTTCATCACAATGTTTGTCACTACTTTGGCAACTAGGCACGCAGGTGGCATTATGGATAGAATGCTGATCTTGCAATTATGAAGACCCAAGTTCGAATCTTCTTTCAGAGACGTACTACTTAGGTGACTCATGGCAAGACATTTATCCTCTCAGCCTCAGTTTCCTCATCTGTAAAATGGAGCTCAAATAATATCATTGATCTCACAGGGCTGTTAGTTGTATGACTCTGGGCAAAGAATCTCAGTTTTTGCTTTAGTTTCCTCATCTATTAAATGAGGAAAATAGCATCACCCACCTCCCAGGGTTTGCTGTGAGGTTCAAATGAGATAACACATGTCAAACACTTTGCAAACCTTAAAATAATTATATAAAAGTTGGCTATATTTAATGTACTTGGCAGTGAAAAGAATTCACTGCCGAATAGAGGCTGGTTCTGCTTTATTGATCTGGATTCAAAGTGAACCAGATTCACCTTTCTTCTCTCCCTGGGTTATTTTCTCAAAAGTATGAAAGTGTGAGAACTTCACAATAGCTCTTTCCCTCTACTTGCTAAAAACAGAAGGTGATTTAATACAAATAATAATTGTTAATAGTTAGCTTTTATATCATGTTTTAACATTTCTAAAGCATGGTTAATACGGAAATATATTTTGTATGATTTCCCATGTATAATTCATATCACATTTCATGGTTCCGAGTGGGAGGATTCGAAGGGAGAGTGAGAATTCAGAACTCCAAAAACAAGAAAAAATGCTAAAGAAAAAAAAAAAAGATAAGTTTCCTTAAAAAAATCTGCAAAGCACTTTACAAAGGTTACATCATTTGTTCCTCACAACAACCTGTGAGGTCGATGCTATTATGAGCCCTATTTTACAGAGGCTGAGAGAGGTTAAGTGACTTCTCTTAGTATCCCAGAGGTAGAATTTAACTTGGGTTTCCTTGACTTTGGTTCTGTGTGCTCGTTTCACTAAAGTGTGCTGGTGGACTGAGTTTGAGGGAAGCATCTCAATCAGTCAACCAGCACTTATCAGGTGACTACCTTGTGCCAAGGAGTGTGCTAGGTTCTAGAGATCTAAATACAAAGAATGAAATAACCCCGTCCTGCAGGAAGCTTACATTCTGTGAATGATTTGGATTTTTTATAACACTTGCCCACCCTCATTCAGGATTTGGCCTTTTCACCAAATAACATCCAAAATGGTCTAGGTTGCAATATGTCCTAGTTTGTTACCGCCTGAGGAAGGCAGTTCCCCACAACAGAACTGATCTTACACCCTTTGGTCTTGATCCAAGGCATGCATTTAGGAGTCATTCATGAGAGTTTGGAGATTGTGAATCTTTAAAAATATGTGTCAGACTTCTGGAAATGGGGCAAGGGATTTGGCTTAAAATAAAGTTCTTTAGGTAAGGAACTGTGAAGCTGCTATCTCTGGGCACCCCCCCCCCCCCCGCCCTGCTCTTACCAGTGTTGAAGTTTGAAAAGATTTGTTCTCCTGTAGTCCATGTTATAGCCAGTTTATATATGAGTCTTGATAGGATAAGCAGTGTTCTTGCTCATTTTGTGTGTGACACCTACCCCGAAGGCAGAGAGCAGCTTATGATTGTCAAGTTTTGATTCATAGAGTTGTGTAAAATGGGGAAAGCATTCCTTTCTGTCATGCCAGAGGCCAAGTTAAACAGAATTCTGTGAACCAATTTTTTTTTTTGTGGTAAGTTGGGGGTTGGGAAGGATATTGAGTCAGGTGAGGAGCTACAGCACCATATGTCCCTCCATAGTACAGTCTTTCCCTAGTTTTCCCAATGGACGTGACCATATTTGAGTTTTTTTATTTTTCTTCGGCTCTTCCTGGATTAAAGCAAAATTTGATCTGCTTGGCAAATTGTTACTAATCTGCTAACCACATAAAAGCCAATACAACATTCTACAATAAATGAATCAAGTAGCTTTGTTAAAACCCTACATGGGTGGGTAGTCAAGTTAAAAGGCCTGACTTGGAGGCCTTGGCCTAATCAGCTTCCCTCTTCTCACGAGCTGTGACCCTATCGTGGAAGCCTAGCATTAAAGTTGAAAAGGGTCTTAGAACTGATTTAATCCACCCCTCAGTTTTACAGATGAGAAACCCAAATTTTGAAGAGGGACAGTGACTTGCCCATAGTCATTGTGCCAGATAAGAGTGATATAAAGGGAACTATTTATTATCTTTCATCTAAATGAGACATAAATATAAAGTACTTTTAGAGAAAGGGGCTACATACTTCCTTTTTAAACCTAGAAGGCCATTAAAAAAAATTAAAGCTTTCATTTTTGTTGTAGTTCAGATAGTTGTATTGATTATCAATATTTTGTTTTCAAAAAAAACATTAAATTAAAACATTTCTAAACGAAAAAATTTTGTTATATTTCTATAGTTTAAAAAAAATCAAGCAGTCAACAGGCATTTATTAAATACATACTGTATACCAGCTAAGTACTAGGGTACAAAGGCAAAAATAGAAGGGTCTTTTCTTTCAAGTAGTTTATATTCTTCTTTTTTTTTTTTTTTTTTTTTTTTTTTGCTTTTGTCACTTAATAATTTTATTTTATTTTTTTTTTTTATTTTTATTTTTTTAATTTATTTATTTATTTAGCTTTTTACATTCATTTTCACAAATTTTTGGGTTCCAAATTTTCTCCCCTTTTCTCCCCTCCCCCCACCCCAATACCCCAAGCAATCTAATTTTCCCTATCTTCAATCTGTCCTCTCTTCTGTCATCCCTCCCTTCCCTTGTCTCTATCTTCTCTTTTCTCCTGTAGGGCCAGATGACTTTCTATTCCTCATTAACTGTATGTCTTCTTTCCTAGTTGCAACAACAATACTAAACAATTGTTCCTGAAACTTTGAGTTCCAAATTCTCCCCATCCCTCCCTCCCCATCCATTCCCTTTGGTACGGCAGGCAATTTATTATAGGCCATATCTGTGTAGCTTTGCAAGTGACCTTCCTGATAGTCGTGTTGTGTAAGACTAACTGAATTGCCATCCCTCTTAACCTGCCCCTCATTGTTTCTCTTCTGTCCTTTGATCCTGTCCCTCCCCAAGTGTTGACTTTCAATTTCTCCCTCCTCCCTTTGCCCTCCCTTCCATCATCCCCCCCCCCCATATCTCCTTCTCCCCCGCTTTCTTATACTGTAAGATAGGTTTTCATACCAAAATGAGTGTGCATTTCACTCCTTCGTTTAGTCAAATGTGATGAGGGTAAACTTTTGTTTGTTTGTTTTTTTCTCTCAGCTCTCCTCTTTTTCCCTCCACTAAAATCTCCTACTTGCCTCTTAAATGACATATAGTTACCCCCTTCCATTTCCCCCTCTTTCCTCTCACTACATTTCTCTCTCACCATTTACCTTAATTTCTTTTAAGGTATGGTCCCATCCTATTCAGTTCAATCTGTGCTCTCTGTCTCTGCATGTGAATGCATGTGTGTATGTGTGTGCATGCGTGTACATGTGTATGTGTGATCCCACCAACCACCCAGATACTGAAAAGTTTTAAGAGTTAGAAATATTGTCCTTCCCTGTATGAATGCAAACAGTTCATTTCTGGTAAGTCCCTTAATACTTCTCCTTGCTGTTTACTTTTGCATGCTTCCTCTCATTCTTGTGTTTGAAAGTCAAATTTTCTTTTCAGCTCTGGTCTTTTCATTAAGAATGATTGAAAGTCCTCTATTTCATTGAAAGACCATATTTTCCCTTGAAGTATTATACTCAGTTTAGCTGGGTAGGTGATTCTTGGTTTCAGTCCTAGTTCCTTTGCCTTCTGGAATATCCTATTCCACGCCCTTCGATCCCTTAATGTAGAAGCTGCTAGATCTTGGGTTATCCTGATTATATTTCCACAGTACTGGAATTGTTTGTTTCTGGCTGCTTGCAAGATTTTTTCCTTGAGCTGGGAGTTCTGGAATTTGGCCACAATGTTCCTAGGAGTTTCTCTTTTTGGATCTCTTTCAGGTGGTGATCGATGGATTCTTTCAATACTTATTTTGCCCTCTGGTCCTAGAATGTCAGGGCAGTTTTCCTTGATAATTTCATGCAAGACGATGTCTAGGCTCTTTTTTTGATCATGGCTTTCAGGTAGTCCCATAATTTTTAAGTTGTCTCTCCTTGATCTATTTTCCAGGTCAGTTGTTTTTCCCATGAGATATTTCACATTCTCTTCCATTTTATCGTTCTTTTGGTTTTGTTTGGTGATTTCTTGGTTTCTCATAAAGTCATTAGACTCCATCTGTTCCATTCTAATTTTGAGAGAACTATTAAATTCAGTGAGCTTTTGAGCCTCTTTTTCCATTTGGCTCATTCTGCTTTTGAATGCATTCTTCTCCTCATTGGCTTTTTGAACCTCCTTTGCCAATTGAGTGAGCCTATTTTTCAAGGTGTTAATTTCCTCAGCATTTTTTTGGGACTCCTTTACCAAGATATTGACCTTTTTTTCATACTCTTCTTGCATCTTTGTCATTTCTCTTCCCAGTCTTTCCTCCACCTGTCTAACTTGCTTTTCAAAATCCTTTTTAAGCTCTTCCAAGGCCTGAGCCCACCCAACACCCCCCTGGGGTGTCTGGGGTACTGAGGCCCCGCCCTCCACATCTTTCCCTGATGGGAAAAATACGTCCTCGTCCTCCCCATCAGATCCAAAGGTCGGGATCATTTGCATTTGTTGGAAAAAACTCTCTAAAGTCTTATTTTTCTTTCCCTTTCTAGGCATTTTCCCAGCCAGTTACTTGACTTCTGAGATTCCTTTCCACCTCCGCCTGGATCCGCCCAGCTAGTCCTTGGCCTCTGAGATTCAAATGCGCTTTCCCGCGGCAAGCTTTAGTTCTGGCGCAGGGTGGGGGCAGGGCCGCTTCCTAGCTTGGGCCCTCAGGGGCTTTCTGAAGCGACTTTCAGGAACGGAGCGTGTGGGGGCGGGGTGGGGGGCCCCGCCTGCTGTGCTCAGCTCCCTTGGGGGTTTTATTCAGAGGCGTTCAGCAGTAGAGCGGGGTGGGGGCAGGGCCCTCTCCCCTGCTCGGCTCCCTCAGGTTGGAAAGACCTTCAGTATTGAAGATCCTACCTGCTGCTGGGGGATTCCTGAGTCCCGGGCCGCTGCTGCCTCAGCCGCCCGCCCACGCCTCTGCCTCCGCCGCTTCCTGCCCCCGTCTCTGCCTCCGCCGCTTCCTGCCCCCGTCTCTGCCGCTGCCGCTTCCTCCCGAGGGGGCCCGCTCCCCTCCCCTAGCGCAGGCTTCTTTTTAACTGACCTTTAGCTTCTGTGGGCAGAGGGACTTTCCCGGCTACCGGAGATTCTCCCGGAGCTTTCCTCTCAGAAGTCTGCTCAGGTCAGCTTCTCTGGGTCGCGGCCAGGGGTGGGGGTGGGGTCCGCTTTCTGGAGTGCGATGGACCCCGGGGACGGCTCTCCAGGGTTCAGTGGAACGGAAATCTCTTCCCCTATGTTTGTGCACCCCCTGCAGAGATTCAGAATTTATGGGGCTCTCCTTTTACCTCAATTCCATGGGTTGTGGGTTCGGAGCTCGTGAATGTGCGTCCTTCTACTCCGCCATCTTGGCTCCGCCCCCAGTTTATATTCTTCTAAGGGAGGCAACATATACACATATAACTAGAAATGAAATACATGCAAAATATTCCAATATACACCTGTGGTTTGTTCCACTTAATAGCAATTCTTTCCTCGGAATATTTTAACCAAGAACTACTGCTCACCTAGGACTAAGGTGAAAGGCAGACAGATTTGAGTCCTGACTCAGACACATACTAACTGTGTGATCTTGTATAAGTCACTTAATCTTTCAGTGTCCCCAGTAACTCTCTAAGAGTGGAAGTCACAAATGAGTGGTAGATCTCCATCAGTTTCCACAATAGAGTTCCTCTCTACTGATGAAATCACAGATACAGACTCCATCTTCTTCTTCCTATCTCCTTCCATGACCAAGACATAGTGCAAAGGCTGGCCTATTGGGGATCCATGTGTACATTCTGGTTTGGGAGTAGGAGCAATTTATTTTTCTTCTGTCCCATTCTTCCCCATCCTCTTCTCAGAAGTATTTGAGTTATTCCTTTCCATTGGTGGAAAAAAAAAGTCAATGAAAGACAGTTTGGGGAAACTTTTGTCTACTTGGAATATAATGTTGCTGAAATTGATAGGAAGTCAATATCATACCTACAGCCAGGGTGATTCATGTCAAGGCAGAGCAGACAAATATCCTTTATTGCAAGCCACTTAAAGAACGAACCTAACCCAGACCACCATCCTTTATCTTGAAGAGCTCAGAAAGTGCTGGTAACCTCTGGGCCTTGTCACCATTTTGGAGAATTCCATGTATTTTTAGACTGTTTAATGGTGTGTCTCCTATAATCTTCTCTAAGGTTGTTCTACACAATTCAGTTAACAAGGATTATTGCTCTTTTCTCTCTAGTTCTATATGGTTAAATAGTGAAACTGTTACTTCTGGAAGAGTTTCTAAAGTGAATCTTCAAGGGGAAACATCTTCAAAGCAGTGCAAGCCAACTTGTGTGGGATAACAGAGCTCTGTCACTTTGAGTGAGTTTAATAGTGTAATAGAAAGAGTAGTGTATTTAGAGTCATAATGCCTGGAGTCAAACCCCACCTCTATACTTACTAGCTTACTCCTCTGTAAAATGAATAGTGTCTTGTATTTGTAAAATGAAGAAAGGTCTACGAAGCATTTTCCTAACAAGTCTATGAATTGTTGCAAGTATCATATCCATTTTTCATATTTAGAGACTGAAGTTCAGTCAACTGGCTCAGGGTTACACATTGGAAGTCAGTAAGGTTCTTGAATTCAAATCTGACCTCAGACAGTTAGTAGCTGTGTGACTTTGGGCAAGTAACTCAACTTTGTTTGCCTCAGTTTCCTTATCTATAAAAAATGAACTGAAGAAGGAAATGGCAAACTATATCAGTATCTTTGCCAAGACCCCAAAGAAGGTCACCAAGAGTCAAACACAGCTGAACAACACATAATAAATGCTGGTCTGCAATTCAAATATATGTAGGTCTTTTCTGATTCCAAGTTTGCTGCTTTTTCCATTATATTGCAGTATCTTTCAAATGATAGAAGTTAAAATGGATAATCTCTAAGGACCATTTCAGTTCCAAGATTTTATGATCAATCAGATCCTGCCTTCAATGAGCTTATATTCTATTGAGGGAAAACATAAAAAATATATACAAATCAAATATAAGGCAATTGGAAGTGGGAAGGAGACACAGGTACCTGAGGGTGCTAATACATGAAAAATTCATGTTGGAAATGGTATTTGAGCTGATCTTTGAAGGAAAACAGGAACTGTAAGAGGCAGAGGTGGAGGAGGAGTACATTCCAGGAATGTGGGACAGCATGAATGAAGTCATGGAGACAAGGAGATGAAATGCCATGTGTGTGAAGGAAAGGAAGAATGCTAATTTTGCTGGAACATGAAGGAGAGTAACACATAATAAGACTGGAAAGGTTGATTGGAGCCAGGTATTGAAGGACTTTTAATGCCAAACAGAGGAGTTTGTATTTGATTCTACAAAGCTTTTGAAAATAGCAAGAGTTTGGACTAGTTGAATAAAATAAGATAGCTGTTGGCTGGTTCTTTCCTCTTGTAGCTAGGGGACTTGAACTCTTTCCAAGTATCTGCCATATTGATGCGTCTGATCAGTGAGACTTCTTCTTGGGCGCTCAAAAAGTCCACTGCTTTGGTCAGGATGTTTTATTTTTGCTGGATGACCTCTTTTTGCCCTTTTGGCTGAAGAACTTCATGGTTAGAAGTGGATTTAAGGGAAAATATGGAGAATATGGATTTTCCTTCTGAGAACTAGTTGAACCTGTTTTATTCAGCAGGTCCTTTAGGGTGATCACATTTTATATTCTCTCTTGGGCTTCAGTTTTGCAATATCTTTTATGATGAATTGAAGTGCAAACCAGTAAAATGTTAAATAAGCAATAAAATGAAATGATAAAATAGTGACCTACAGTTATGGGCTTCAGGCAGTCCTTTCAGGTTTATTTTTGGATGGCTCAGAGATATTTTGGATTTATGTTTTAGAAGGGATAGAGATAGCAAGGAAGGGACTGAAAATGTCCTAAAATAAGCCTCTGATCTTGCCTTATATGTGTGCATTCTATAAGCAGGGTGGCAATTGATCCTTCACAATGACCATTTTGGTAAAAAGGGGGAAAATGCATATGTATTTTTGAGAATCATCTTACTTAAGAATCGTGTTTCTTCTCTATTCTTCCATCGTATCTCTTCCTCCTCTTCCCCCGCCAAAAAAAAAGCCTATTATTGGCTCAGATTAGTCTCAGAGACTTAGTGTAAAAATCTCATTTAGAGAGGCTGTTGGAAATGTGTCTTTGCATGTTACCATGTAGAAGGGTTTGGTGAGTATCAGCTATTCCAGGCCGGAGGCAAATTGCATGCACAGGAAAGATCTTTTCCCCTCTCACCCACTGTTTTCAATGTCTGAGCACGCCTCCAATTCTTGTGTATTGGAGAAATATGTAGATAAAAGGAAAGGCCAAAGAAGACTGTAGACTTGACATGGGTATATCTATCAGCTCTGTGTCATTGCCAAAAACTGGATACAGGAGGACAGAGAGGCTTAACCTAGGATTTGGGGTGGGGGGGAAGAGGGGGAGGAAAGGGGATTTGGAGTCTTTAAATGAGCAAATGCATGGCATTCCACATCCAGAGTTTCTAAAAAACACTTGCCTCCTAAGTAAGGTCAGGATCACTGTCGGCATTATCTTTCCTAAGCTCACTGCTGCTCTGTGGCTGAGAATGAGTATCTCTTGATGAAAGAGGCCACTTGGGTTTTTGGCTTTGCTGTCTATGACTGTATATGGGAGGAAGGGGAGGGGGGTAGAGAGACAGAGATGCAGGGAGACAGACAGACAGACAAGGAGAGAAGTAGACAGACAAGGACAGAGACAATAGAGACCAACAGAGAGACTGAGGCAGGGTAGAAACTCCTCGCGCAAAATGTGAAACCTGGCATGAGCATTTTTGGCCTCTGCCTGGTGGTGGAGTAAAAGGCACACGCTGGTTATAGCTGTGGCATGTCTGTGGCAGCTGAGGCATGCACTCCACTGACATGTACACTGCCTGCCTCAGAATTTCTCATTCAGCTAGCACAGTGTTTTTTAATGGCAAGCACCCCCCAGGGGAATAGGGATGGGTGTCTGGGTGGGGTAAACTTGAAGGAAGGGGCTATAGAATTTCAGGGTGACAACAGAGAACTCAGTATTTACTTGATACAAGCTGTATGGGCTCTCTGCACTGGATCTGGTGTTTTGCCAACAGTGAAAATTCTTATATTTTCCATTCTATCCTTATTTATCTCAGTGCAGATGGAGCTGTAGATAATGTCTTTTATGTGGCTGTTGCTATCTCATGTTAGGTGTGTGTTCTCTGTCCGTGATTGGAATGTTCCCAAGTAAATAAGGACAGATTGTAGGATAAATGGATGTTAAAACTGGAAGAGGTTTTGCTGATCTGTATATCCCTGAGGCCCAGAAAAAGGAAGTGGAATGAAAGGGATGGTTTCCATGAATCTGGGGAGATTTATATGAACAGAGGGAAGTGAGCAAAGCAGCTTATACAGTAACAACATAGTAAATGACAACAAAAGACTTAAGAACTCTGATCAAATGTGATGACCCACCATGGTTCCAGAGGGCCAATAGTGAAGCTCATTAGATACCTCCAGACAGAAAGTTGATGGATTATGAACTCAGTGCACAAAATGAAATATTATTTTTGGACATGGCCAGTGCAAGAGTTTCTTTTGCTTGATTATGCTTATTAACAAATAACATAGGATTTGTTTTTCTTTTCTTATGGTTGGGTTATGGGGGGAGAGAAAATAAGTATTTGGTTATTAAAAAAAGACACATGAATGACCAATCAACTTTGTTCAGAGATGGCTACAAAGAGGTGCAAAGTTTAAAAAATACTCTTTTTCTTCTGAATTTTCCATTCTTTGTTTCTGTTGACTTCATGGTGGATAATGTGTCACCACATTCTCTCCTTGTCATGTCATGTAGCCACCATATTCTGTAAAAGCAGAGAACTGTTAGTGCTATTTCAGTTTTATTATGAGTTTTGTGGGCTGGTTTGGGACCCAAACATCACTTATAACAGTGCAAATCAAAAAACATTTTCCCCAAAATAGATTTATGAATACACTTTAAAAGCTCTGCCCGATTCGAATGTAAGCTCCTTTAGGGCAGGAAGTGGGTTTACTTCTGTTTACGTATCCAGTTTTGCACTATGTTTGACACATATTAAGTCCTTAATAAATGATCTTTTCATTGATTAATTGGTCTTCTTGTGAGCTACAATGCCGCTTGCATTTAAAAAATACAAAAGATAGTAATCTTTTTGTCTAATTTCAACACAGAAATTTTGAGGTGTGGCATTTGTTTTCAAGGATTCAAATGTGAGTTTACATTTTATATTTACACATTATATATAAAATATATATTATGTGTAAATATATTTATATTTTTAATGGAATTGATTTTTCAAATATATATATTTTTTATATGTACACATACATAGACATATTCCTTTTTGGATAGTTGAGCATAAAATAAGAGAAATTCTAGGCCAAATAATTGTAATTTTTTTACAATTGCTTTTGTAATTGACCAGCATATGGGTGGAAAGGACAGAAAAGATGATGCTGACATTGAAGCACCAAGGAAATTCTTAGCCCAGGAACAGTCAGTGTCCCTTGAATGGTACTCAAAGTATCGATCAATTTGGGGGCTGGAACAATTTTGAAATCTTGCTTATGGGCTTAAAAAGTATGGGAAAATATTTCATCAGAGAATGAACTTTACAACAGGAGCTTCATTCTATGCTAAAGAGGAGAACCTTTGGCAAGCAGTGTGCATTTCTCTCATAGTTAAAAGACACACAAATTATACAGAAAATTTCCATCCAAACAATCACCTTGGATTGTAATAACAAAACAATCAAGGGTAGGCAGAGTCTAAATTTTGCTTTGCCACGTGAGCAGAGATATAAATGTAATGTCTATAGGAAAGGCAAGTTATTTTAAAGCACCTGGACATAGAAGGAATTTTTTTATTTGTTAAAAATTCTTTCAGTGAAGATAGAAAGTACCTTTTGTATTTTAAATCCTTTGAAACTCCCTAAGATACTCAACTCGTGGACACTCATTAGTCAATCTGGAATTCTCTTGCTTTTACACAGTTGACATTTTTATATTATTTAAGATCAACAAAGCAGTTTACATACATTGCCTCATTTCATCCTCACAAATGACATTATTATCCCCATTTTGCAGATAAGGAAACTGAGATTTGTACAGCCTCCTATAACGGTTATATGCAGCATTTGTTCACTGAGTCTTGATTGAAGGAGTAAATGGCTTCTTCTGAAACTAAAATAAAGGAGCTCAGAAGTTGAGGATTATAGAAAGAATCACCTTGGATACAGTGAGAAAAGAGATTGTTTCGACTATGATAACTATTTTGATGTTATCTACTGTGAGCTGAGTAGTGTTGGGAGAAGGCATGTTTTAAAGTATCGGAGTGCGATTATTATTATTTTGTGATTTCCTTTTCACTTAATAGATTGAAGAGATTTTATTCTTCTTTTGATTTCATTTCATTCTGTCTGCATAATGTCGAAGTCAAATTGAAGGGTGTCAACAACGCAGCCAAACATCAGACTGTGCCCAAACATCTGGATGTTTGGCATTATGTGGGCAAAATATTTCATTGATTGATGGCCTGGAATTTTCACTTTTCATGGGGATGAATGATTCAGTATTGTGTGGATATGGCCAAATAGTATCCTTCAGAGGTGAGGAGCTCCTGATATTCAAATGTATTATTCATAATAAAACATTTAATTTGAGAAATGTTTGGGGGGAAATTGCAGACTCTTGAAGGAACGGGATAAGTAAAAATCCAGATTTTTTTATTTTACTTCTAAAGATCCAGAAATGCACAGAAAAAGAAAAGACCTTGTAAAATCTTTCACAGCAATTTATACTGTGCTTATGCACAGTATGTATTCTAATTTATATTTTAATACTCTAAGTCCCCATCTTTTTTAGATTCTGAGTTCCTTAATTATAAGATCTGTATCTTACACCAATGAGTAACACACTCAGAAAGGATCTGCTGACTGTGTGCCTGAGGCACATAGGGGTTACTTGATTCCTCCAGGGTCATGGCAGCTAATACTTGTGAAAGATTAGATTTGAATTCAGGGCTTCCTAACTTTAAGCCCAATATTCTATTCATGATGCTAAGCTACTTCTAACCATATATGTTTTGTGGGATCCTGTGGTGATCCTGGGGAAGTCATTTAGCTTCTCAGTGACCCAGTTGCTGGTCTAAGATTATCTGTTCTTGAACATTTAAAGATGTTCATTATTAGAGGAAATCTCCTCACCTGGTAGTTCCTTAAAACAACGAGATCACTATGTGAATAATAGGGGCCAAATAAATTAGTCTTCAATAAATGGTAGTACAGATAATCAAAGTAGCACCATTAATTATTCATTCATTCATTCATTTAACAAGCTGTGCATGATACCATAGATGGAAACAGAATTTGGTTTTCTTATAATACCTTCATGTGTCTGTAATACCCATTCATTTTGCCATTTTGCCCAATAGAAGCTATGGAATGGCTACAGATTGAACATAAGCCTAAAATATCCTTATATCATCCCCTAAAGTGTTCCTAATTTGATTTCCTGATGAGTAAAAAAAAAAAGCAAGCAAACAAGAAAATATATTGATCCCATTCCCTTTGCGTTCTTCATTTATTCAGATGCCTGAATTCAGTAACTGTTTTCAACTCAGCAAAGCTCCCTTCTCTCTCCTCTCCATGTCACTCTTTTTTTTTTCACCCTGCACACTCTGTTGTTGGTTGACCATCTAGGGTTTTAAAAGCTGAGGACTTCAAGCATGTGCTGACAGGGACATTCATGCTAATGGTCATAGTTAAAACCAGTTTGGCAATAAGATCCTTTCCACAAAGCATGTCTCCAGTATTAGGTACATTTCACTTTATTACCAAGCATATCATCCTGTATTATCTGACTCAGAAATGATCTTATCTTTAGACTCCATTGAAAAACAGCTTCAGAACAACTTGAAAACATTGTAGGGTCAGATAATGTATTTTAAAAGATCATATTTCTTCTTTTGTATATATGTATATATACGTATGTATGTATATATTTATGTATGTATCTATGTATGCTTTAATTTATATAAATTTGATGTTGTTCAGTCATGTGTAACTCTTTGTGACCCGTTTTTGGTTGTTTTGGGCAAAGATATTGGAGTGGCTTTCCATTTCCTTCTCTGGCGCACTTTACATTTGAGGAAACTGAAGCAAAAATGGGTTAAGTGATTTATATAGGATCACATAGCTAGTAAGTATCTTAGGAACTCAGGAGTATTTGTCTTCCTGAATTCAGGCTCAATACTCTATCTACTACACCATCTAGCTGCTTTATAAATTGTCTATCAAATGTTAATCATGGAAAGGGCAAACATGTTCCTTTAGCAGCAAAACATTATAGTTCTATCAATTTGTTCTCTATGGAGAGCAGTGATTTTTCTTTAAACTCATGGCTTTCATAAAATGCTAGAGATCAAAGATAGAGTTAGAATTAACTAATCACCAAGCCTTGAGCATCTTACTATGTGCTAGGCAATGGAGAAAATATGGAGACACAAATGAAATCCCCTTCCCTCAAGAATCATATATTCCATTGGGAGAAACTTAGAAACACTAAGATCATATGAATGTTCAGAGGAGGGCAGTGAGGCTGGTGACTGTGTCTTGCAAGGATTAATTGAAGGAACTAGAAATCCAGAAAAAGGACTTTAAAGAACATGCAAGTTGCCTTCAAATATTTGACGTTAGACTTGTTCATTCTGGGAGAATTGAATTTGAGATCTGGCTCTAACCACTTGATCTAGCTTGAGGAAGTCATGTAATATTTTGATGATGCAGTTTTCTGCAAAATTCAGATTATAACTGCACTCACTGTTCTCTCACAGGGTTGCTGTCAAGATCAAGTAAGAAATCAATTAATGATTATTTATTAATCATCTAGTATCGATTACAAGTCTACTATGAGCCAGACACTGTGCCAAGAGTCGGGGATACAAAGGAAAGAAAAAATCAATTCATTCTCTCAAGGATCTCACAGTCTAATGAGGGAGACAACATGTAAACAGCTAGGTAGAAACAAGATACCATATAAATTAGGGGAAGTCTCACAGGAAAGGCATAAAGATTAAGGTAGACTGAGAAAAACTGTTTTTAGAAAGTGACACTTCAGTTGATATTTGAAAGAAGGGAGATAAAGTGACAGAGATAAAGGAGGAAGACAGTTTCCTGCTTCAAAAAAATTTTGTTGAGTTAATATTTAATACAGGTAATGAGGAATAAAAAGTTATATGGCCCTACAGGACAAATAAGAAGATGGGGACAAGGGAAGGGAGGGATGATAGAAGAGAGGGCAGATTGGTGATAGGGAAATTAGAATGCTTGGTGTATTGGGGTGGGGGGAGGGGACAAATGGGGAGAAAATTTGGAACCCAAAATTTTATGAAAATGAATGTAAAAAGTTAAATAAATAAATTATAAAAAAAGAAAAAACAAAACAAAAAAAGAGTTAATATTTAGCATCAATGAAACATTGAAAAATAAAGTCAGATACTTGTAATCATAATTTAAGGTTAGTGGTGGGGAGGGGAAAGAGTTAAAGATCTTCCCTGCTCATTAATAAGCCTTAATACCTTTGGTTAATTTCTATTGAGTCACTGAGTCAGAGGGTGCTGCCCTCTGGCTCTGAAAAGTGTATAAATACTCTGAGGATGAGGTTTTACCTTAGGGCTTGCTCATTGGAAGCGTTTGTTTGTCAGACTAGACTCTGCGTATCCTCAAAGGAGGCCTCGGATTTGAAAACCCAGATATTGGTGCTTCTCTCTCTGCCAACTATGTATGTATGGTCAGACAGTTGAATCTGTCTGTTGATCTATGATGTATGTATTGCTTATGGTCAGACAGTTGGAAGCCCTGTCTGTTGGTATATGTGCTTGATTAAAGTGATAGTTGACCTCTCAAAAGTTGCTTTCCTTTTAGAAAAGAGTATCTAAGAACCTGTACAGCAGGCCTTCCTGTGTATGCCGGGGTCCTTATTGTTACAACACGACTGAACAAGTTTACATAAATTAAAGCATACATATATGTGTATGTGTGTGTATGTATATATGTATATACATATATGTATATGTACATATATATATAAAGAGAAGAAATAAAGAAATAAGAACAAATGAAAAAGAAAAGCAGGAAAGGCCAGAAACAAACGGCAATTTTGTAACCACCTTTTACGTTTGAAAAGAACACACAATGCATGATAGTAGTTCATTATTTCATATACAACTCTTTTTTCTTTGTCTACGAAATAATTGTGTTTGATGATTAAGTTAATAATTTAAAACATTAAAAAAATCAAATGTGACTATACGGAGTACTTTCTAGGTTATAGTCATAGTGTCTAGAACATAGGAGATAGTGGTCTTATTATATTTTGTCCTGCTTAGACCATGACTGGAGACCATGTTGAGTTCTACAAAGCACATTTTAGGAAGGACCTTGATAAGAAGGAGAGCATCCAAAAATGTCAAGCAGGCTTGTGAGAACATTAGTAAATATGAAAAACAAGAATAGACCAAAAGAACTAGAGATATTTATCCTGGAGAAGAGGATGCTAAGGGAAACACAACATAAATGTCTTCAGGTAATGCACATGTCTTGATAGGCTCCAGAAGGCAACAGAGGGTAGAAGCTGAAGAGAGAGATTTAGACTGCATGTAAAGAAAACTTTCCTAACAATTATTTTTGTCCAGAATTGCCTCAGAAAGCATGGGATTCCCTTTCCTTTGAGGTCTTTGAATGAAGATTTGATGTCCTCTTTCGAAGTGTGTTGTAGAGAACATTTTTCATTTCTATATCTGAAATCCCCCTTAAGTCTGGGATTCTTTGATTGGTAAAATGCTATAGAAATGTGAATTATCATTATATTGCTATTATTTTCAGAAGAAAGTCTTTGATTTTAGGCAGCTAGGTAGCAGAGTGGATAGAATATTGGACCTGGAATCAGGAAAACCTGAGTTCAAATCCAGTTGAGACATTTAACTGCCTTCTGCCTCAGTTTCTTCATCTGTAAAATGGGAATAATGATAGTTACCTATTTCTCAAAGTGTTTATAAGGATAAAATAAGATAAAAATTGTAAAGTGCTTTGCTATCCTCAAAGCACTATATAAATGCTAGCTATTACTATTATCATGTCTCATTTGGTCTAAAGGTGACCTTGGATTCTGGAAGGCTCTTCCAGCAAAAAACAAGGTTCCAGCCAAAAAAGGCTTTGAGTTTGTCTATTGCCTCAGCTAAATTTGGAAAAAGCTTCATCACATTCAGAGATATGTGATGGTTTTCTTTTTGACCACAGTAACTCATTAAGCTGCCACCTGGCTCTCTATGGGGAGAAGGAGTGCACAAATAGATAAAATCATGGATCTTTGGAATTCAGAAATAATATTTTTAGTCCAAATCTCTCACTTTATAGATGAGATTTCTAGAAGCACCAAAGGAAGCTAAATTCAGTTCAATGAACATTTAACACCTACTGCTGTTTGTGCAAGATGAAAGGTGCTGTGGTGTAGTTGATAGAAAACTGTGACTTCAGAGTTAGGAAGACCTCAGTTCAAGTCTCTGGGTCACCTCTGACATGTACTAGCTGTGTGACCCTGGGCAAGCAACTTTAACATTTTAGTCAACTCTCTATGACTAGGTGTCAATCTGTATTGGTATAGGGACTTTCCTCATCAGAAATTCCATACACAGTTATCATTGATCTGGCTAAAAAAAAATGTGCAAGAAACTTTGGTAGGCATTGGGTCTGCAAAGATAGAAGGTAAATGATGGAACTTTCATTCTACAGGTTGGGAAGTGGGTAGGGAAACTTTCAATTTACAGATAAGGAGTTGGGGGTTGGGAAGGTATGAAATACATTTAGATAGTGAATTAAGCAATGTAATTTGAAAAAGGGCAGAGTAACATGTGCAGTGGGAAAAGTGCTGGGTGAGAAGTTCAAGGACCTCAGTTCCAGTCCCAGCCCTGCCACTCAACTCCCTTATTGACCTTGGGAAGTCAAGGTCTTAGCTGTAGTGTCCCCAATTGCAAAATGAATGGGTTACACTAAGGTCCATGATGGCCCCTTCTCACTCAAGGACTATGAGCTGTATGATAGCATTAAAAACTGGGAGGAGTGGGCAGGTTTCATGGAGAAGGTATTCCCAGAGCAAAGCCTTGAAAATGCATTTAGAGAGGTAGAGAGGAGTAGGTACTGCATTCCAGGGATGGGGAAACATCTTCCGATGGAATGTTGAGGTCAGGGAGCAGTTAGTATTTCAGATCAGCAAATGTCAAATTCATTGTGAGGAATAATGGGAAATAAAACTGGTATGGGAGGTTGAAGCCTGATTGCATTGGGCCTTACATAGCAGGCTGAAGAGTACATAATTTTTCCAAGAGGGATAAGAAACCACTAAAGTTTTAGATGAGTGAATTTTGCTGTTTCATTCATAAGATATGGCATTTGACATCGGTGAGAATTCATGTATAAAATGGGAGAAGTTGGACACACCTGCTACATAGTAAGAATACTGGATCTAGAATGAGAGGGACCTTGGTTTTTAAATTCCAAGTCTGTGGCTTATTTTCTGGATGACCCTGGGTAAGTCATTTACTTGCCTTAGACATCAGTTTGCCTATTTGTAGAATGATAAGGTTGCAGTCCATTATCTCTAAGGTCCTTTTGAACTCTAAATCTATAATTCTCTGTATCTCCATATGTTTTTCTAATTGCTTCTGATTCCCAGGATTCTGTTCTAGAAGTGAGATTTGACTTCATGATTCAGTCAGTTGCCTGTGAAAGATTCTGATATGTTAGAACCATTTCAGGCAATAGAGGTGGGGGTAAGGGGAAGAAAGAGAAATGAACTATTGGTGCAGAATATTCTTGTAACCTAAAAATGTGTAGCAACTTGTGCCAGAGAATCCTGGAATGGAGCCTTTTCCTCAACCTTTGTTAACCAAACCAATTGACATGAAAAAGATCAACATTGTACTTTCAAAAATTACTCTATTGAATTCCCCCCTTCCAAATCCCACATTTATATTAGTTTCATATATATATATATATCATATTATTCTTTATCTTGTATAATATATTCCTTAATATATTTATATTATATTCTGTCATTGTAGTTTAACTATTTTGTTTCATAGGTAGCTAAGTAAAGCAGTGTATGTAGCACTAGAAAATGGAAGACCTGAATTCAAATTTGGTCTCTGATACATAATATCTGCATGACCCTGGGAAAATCATTTATCCTCTATTTGCCTTAGTTTCCTTAATGGTAAAATGGAGATAATAATAGAACCTGTTTCTCAAGGTTATAAGGAGCATGTGAGATTTATTCCTTTCCCTTCCCTACTCATATCCTGACAAGAGGTGATATATTATTACACAGAATGAGATACACATGTTTGGACTTGGCTGATATAGGACTGCTAGGTGATGCAGTAGAAAGAGTACTGGCATTGGAATTAGGAAGACCTTTGTTCAAATTTGACCTCAGATAATTTACTAGCTGTGTGACTGTAGGCAAGTCACTTAACCTTGTGTGCCCCAGTTCCTCATTTGTGATATGAGCAGAAGGAAATGGCTAATTACTTCATGAAAACCCCAAATAGGGACACGAAGAATGATAGAACAACTGTAGCAACGTGAGAATTTGTTACAAGGGTTCTCTATAATAGATACTGTATAAAATAATAATCATTGGAGGGATTTTTTTTCAGTCAATACTTGGGAAGCCATATAGGGAGGAAAGCATCTGTCTCACACATGAATGGAATGCTTTTTCTGTTCCGGTGATAAAATAATCCTGACGGAAGTTTGACAAATTGTAACCTGAAGGGGAAAGGGGGATTTTCTGTTTGTATCAAAAAAGTATCTAACAGTGCGTTTGTTTTTGTCTCTTCCCTTTGCTCATGCTCTACTCTCATATAACACCAAAACATGAAAAGACATCATTTCCCCTGAAACTAATAAATTGTAGGTGTTCTGTACTTGTTAAAACAAAACTAGAGAACAAGGATTTCAAATAGTTTCCATGTCAGGTGATGAAGGAAATGAACAAATCTTTTGCTGTTTGTTCTGTATCATCCACTATGAAGAAGATACCATATTTCTAGCTTCTGTCCTACCTAGCCTTGCTTTCTGTCCATTTTCAGCATCTTGTGATTAGGCTGAACTGGTTCTGTCCAGATCACAAGGGAAAATTAATAAGAAATAAATCCAAGGTTTGTTTGTTTTTTTTAATCTGACCTTGTTTGGTTTCCCTCTCAGGCCTTCATTCATACATGAAGAATCTTGCTACATGTTGTGGCCTGTGTGTAAGCTCATGAGCTCCTCAGCCATTTAGAGAAAAAAACGAAAAGGAAATTTGGATATTTCCTCAGAAGACAGATGACATTTTTCAGATGGAATAGATAGAGGTTGTTAAACCTTTCACGTCTGAACAGATACGTTGGGTTTACCAGGCTGTGCTCATTATTACCCACTTTGCTGCTGGTGCACTACTCAGTCTGGCTTGTCAATTAACTTATGAAATGTGATTTCATAAAGTTTCTGTCACATTACTTTATTTTAATTCATTCGTTGGAGTAGGGGTCAATAGTTGATTATTTTTTCCCTCCTAGGTTTATTTGGGCACGTAGATTTGAATTGCAGAAATATTCATGGTGTCTTATATTTAGCACTGGATGGGGAGCGGGGAGATCCTGAATTCTAATCCTGCCCTAGTTATGTGACCAGAGGCAAATCTTTTAACCTCTCAGAACCTCCAGTTCTTGTCTAAAATGACTAAGCTTTGTTGGGGGTTTCATATGTTTCAGTCATTCAGTTGTTTCCAACTCTATGATCCTATGGACCAGAGCACACCAGTACTCCATGGAGTTTTCTTGGCAGAGATATTGAAATGGCTTGCCATGTTCTTTCCAGCTCATTTTATAGATGAGGCAACTGAGGCAAACAGGGTTAAGTAACTTGCCTGGAATTACACAACTAGTAAGAGTCTCGGGTCAAATCTGAACTCAGGTCTTCCTGACTCCAGGCCCAACACTCTATCCACTGAGCCACTCAGCTGCCTCTGTATATACTTACATTTCAGTAGAATACATTAACTAAAAGAAAGTTTATAGACAAAATTCTGAAATAGTACTCCGAAATATGAAAAAATGACTGATTCTTCTTTTCCTAGAATGCTTGCAGTTCTTTATCCACTTCTAAAGAATTTTGTTTTAGTTTGTTCAACAGTTGACAACTCATTGAGGAACATTACAAAGGTATTACATTGCAGCCACTTAGATAAGGAGAGATTGGCTTGAATCTCCACCACTGACACTTCTTATATGAACATGGATAGGTATGTCTTTGGGTGCCAGTTTCTTAAACTATAAGATGGGTATTGTCCATCAGACTCGGTGGTTTGCACAGGGAGGCATCAAATGAGATAATGTGTGTAAAATACCTTGTAAACTTTGGAGTGCTCTACAAATACCAGCTCTTCTGTGATGTGTCTGCCCTTTAAAAGGCATTTCTGAGACACTGGGCAAAAAGTTGAACTCTGAGGCTTAGGAATCTGAATGGCAGGGGAAGTGGCTCAGGTTGGGGAAAAAATTAATTGTGGCTTGAGGGAATTTTGTGTTCGGTGTGAATAGGGATGGGACTTGTAGAAAGTGTAAAAGAGGTAATTAGTTCTTGTGTTCTAAAAAGGCAGTGAATTTAAACTGGAACCAACGGACCAGAAGTTATGGAAATTGCCTGAGGCAGCCTATAGGTAGGAGAAAAAAACCACTACTTATTCTGAGAAGTTGAAGACCGTGAGAAGGTAATTATATTGAAAGATTTAAAAACAAAAACGACTTGCTCTAATTAGGAAATATGAGTAAAAAGTGAGTTATCTGCTATTGACTAATTTTAAAAAATAAGAATTTATTAAGTGGTTTCCCCCGTGGCGAAAAATTAGTCACACCAGTGTTTTATTCCGTAAGTACCAAAACAATTACTTTTACCTCAAATAGCTGCTGCCATATGGTGCCTCAGTGGAACTTTAAAGCTTTGTGTACAACTTGTCTTGCCATCTTAACTCCTTTTTATTTATATTTATTTATTTTTTCAGGGGATGACAATACATTTTATTTTTTAAGCTTATCTGTTTTTATTATACTTTTATTTATCTTGAGTTTTTTGAATAACATTTTATTTTACATCTTAAATGTTTAAATATTTTTAAAGTTATTTTGTAAAAATTTATTTTTGAAAACTTAAATTTTATTTTATTACCCATAAAAGCAATTTTTAACATTTTTAATCTATTTTTTTAGTGATGAAATCCAGTGTGAAACATATTATTGTCTAATATTTTCCCACACTGGCCTTCTCAGTTTGATTGTAAACTCTTTGAAGGAAGAACCATGCCACACAGTTTTTGTATTCACCATAGAATTTTGAGTTGATAGTACATGGTCAATATTTGTTGATTCCATCATTGAAACCAAGGAACCAACATAATGTTTTAGAATAAAATTAAATAGGTGATCTAATTCTTTAATGGAGAATCATGTGCTTTGGATGACAAAATTATATTTTGTATGAAAATGTGAGCTATTTTATGGTAGGTGTCTATAAACACAAAGTAGAATTGAATTTCCATAAAATTGGGAGTAGCCTTGGATTTTCTCAGAGGCTAATTGCATATTTCCCCAGCGGCCTATGGGGAAACGTTAAAAAAAATAAACCCTTAAATAAAACAAAACTTTTTCTTTTCCAAATGGGAAGCAAGAGTGACCTGAGTCCTGGGAAATTTTACCCGGTGGCTCTAGTGTTATGGGAATTTTCTTGGCCAGATTTAACCATCCCCAGTCTGTGCCAGTTGTTTGCAGATTTAAATGCTTTCAGAAAAGTCAGATGGGCCAGAAATTTTCTCAGTAATAGACCTTTATTAACAGATATGTTTAGCTCATACTAAAGAAGGCTCAGTACCTGAAATGGTACATGGGATCAACCATTTAGAGCTCATTCAGAGAATTTTAAAAATTCTCCAATATAATTACCTTTTACTATTTTATCCTCTTCTCAGAATAGGTGATGTCTTAGAAGCCATCTCCCCTACCTCCCTCTTTTGGTGCTGAGGAAATGAAGACCCGAAGTGATTAAGCCAAGAGTTTGTAAGCAGTTAACAGTAACCAAAGCAGAATTGGAACTGAGGGCCTCTGACTCAAAGTGTATTCTGTTTCACTTTACACTTCAGGGGTAGAAAGAAAAATGGATAAGGGTCAAGATTATCACCAAAGCTCAGATAGGGCAGGGGGTCATTGTTTTTGCTGTTGAGTCCTGTAGACACTTTATAACACCATTTGGGGTTTTCTTGGCAAAGACCGAAAGACTGGAATGTTTTGTCATTTTCCTCTCCAGCTCATTTTACAGATCAGTAAACTGAGGCAACCAGGGTGTAGCAGCAAGCACTCTGACACATCCAGGATAGCCAGCTAGCACAGGTTCTTAGATCTGCTTTTCTAAAAGGAAAGCAACTTTTTAGGGATCAACAATCTTCTTTAACCACATATACCAACAGAGAAAATACAAGCAGAGATATAAAAACCAACACACAATGCTTCTAATTGTGTGATTAGAATACATACATCACAGATCCAACTGTCTAACCATTAGTTACATACATATATAGCTACCAGAGAAAGAAGCACCAACATCCGGGTTTTCAAAACCAGGGAGGGAGGGCTACCTAGAGTCTCATCTGGTGCAGGAACCTTCTTCCAAAGAAGCCCCCAAAGCAAAACCTCACCTCAGGGTATATAGTTGATTTTCAGAGCTGGAAGGCATGACCCTTGTACCTGAGGCCTATTAATGGGCAGGGAAGATCTTCAACTCTTACCTAACAAGTCTCCCCTAATCAAGCAACTCTCATTAACATTACATTAACATTATACAGGGCTAAGTGGCTTGTCCAGGGTCACACAGTTAGTAGGTGTCTGAGGCCACATTTGAACTCAGGATGATGAGTCTTTCTGACTGCAGGTCCAGCACTCTATCTACTTTAGATAGAGTGCTGTCCAAGGATCATTGGACTTTGGTGCAAAGATCATCAGGACGCAGAAGGAAGAGGAAGGGATGGGGGTACATCCACAATAGTCATGTAAGAGGCTCCCCTCACGCTTGAGATAGTATGTTATGCCAACCTTCCATCGTTCTCTCTAGTCAATGGATGGATCCTTGGTCAACCACCTCCACCCTAGGGAAGTGGCCCCTAAATTGTAATCATGGCTTTTTATAGAGATTGGAAACCAATGCCATTGCCCTCCTCTCAGGCATCATAAATAAACATCTAGTTCCTGTTTCTAATTTTATAAGTGGGGAAGTCTCTAATAGGTCAGTACAAATAATTGAGAGAGGAGTGATTTGAAGGCATTTACACTAAGGCATAGCAATTGAAAAAATGGGTCAATCAAAGAGAGTTTACATACTGAACTCTTTTGCAAAATTCTGTCACTATATAATTTAAAGCTGCCTTAAATGGTCATCGTACCCTCAGTTCAGTTACTAAGTCTGCCTGTGCAAACTATTCTTCTGTGGAATCAGTCAGTCAGTAAGTTTTCATTAAGCACAAGCATCCTCTTTATCCCAGCTACATCCCAGCTACAGGCTGTATTCCTGTTTTTCTCCAGATATACCTTCTTATAAATTTTTTTAAATGAACATCTTTCTAAACTCAAGCATTTTTTACTTCCTTTGAAGAGCCAATGTGTTGTTGTGGCTAAAGCACTGGAGCTGGATCTGGGAGTTGCTATCTGAGTGACCCTAGGAAAGTCACTACCTCTGAGCTTCACAAAGCTAAAGGGTGGAATTTGATGATTTCTAAGGTCCTTTCTAGCTCCAAGTCTGATTCTGTGCCCTGGCTTGTTGTATTTTGATGTGAGGGGGGAAAAAACCCAACCATGAACTTTGTAGAATGTTTCATCATGGAAGTTTTAATATAAGCATGAACTAGTATCTTATTTCTCTGCCCCCTTGCCCCCCAGTTACCCTTTCACAAAGTAGATTATGTGCTGCCCATGATGTGACTTCCTATTCTGTGTGTTGTTGCTGTCCAGTGGTGACCCTATTTGGGGTTTTCTTGATAAAGATAATGGAGTGGTTCACCATTTCCTTTCATATATATATATATATATATATATATATATATATGCATATATGTCTATATATACATATGTATATATGTATATGAGGAAACCAAGACAAACAAGGTTAAGTGACTTGCCCAGGGTCACAGAGCTAGTAAGTGTCTGAGGCTGGATTTGAACTCAGGAAGATGAGTCTTCCTGACTCCAGGAAGCACTCTAGCCACTTCTACACCTAGCTGCCTGTGACCACCCTCTGTCCCACAGACCTGCCTTTTGAGTAATTAATTCTGTTTCTGGCTGCTATTGGGCTCATGGGCAAACCCACCAAAGACTGGTCTTGACTCAGTTTACTGAGGCTGCAGGAGCTAGTGCTTTCAGATGGATATTTACTTTTTAGTTGATGGGTGGGTGATAGCAGCTGTCGGCTTTTGTGTTATTATGTTGCCCAAAGGTGGGCGGCTCTCAGGTTTCCTTGCATGTTGAGGTGTTTTAGGAGCAACTGTGTTGGCAAAGGGATGGATGGTTATGTCATCTGGGGGCCATGTCCTGCTCTCGCCTGCCTGTTGAAATTCTTCCTTCTAGCCCCAAATCAGTCATCACTCTTCTAGGTTTTTCTGTGATCTTTCTATCTGCAAGTTATCTTTACCTCTTCAGATTTCTCTTTTCTTTGTACTTATCACATTATACCTGTATTATAGTCATTTGTGTACTTATTAGTCCTTGAAGGCAAGGACTGTATCTTATTTTAACTTTTTTATCCCCAGAATCTAGCACGGTGTTGTACATACGTAGGGACTTAATCATTGTTTGTTGAATTGAATTGGATGGCTCTGTGTCT
Source organism: Bettongia penicillata ogilbyi (assembly GCA_023548195.1). Lineage (NCBI taxonomy): Eukaryota > Metazoa > Chordata > Mammalia > Diprotodontia > Potoroidae > Bettongia > Bettongia penicillata. The sequence goes on from JAJHZJ010000100.1 coordinate 6,552,408, forward strand.
AGGACAGCTGTATTGGCTTTCATATGACTGCTTATACCCCTGAATGTACCAGAGATTTCCTCCTGGAACCCTCTGCCTGTTCGTATCTGTCCCATTCACCAAAGCCCAGATTAAATGCTACTTATTCCATGGAGTCTTCCCTGCTCAGTCAAGCATTCATTGTTCTCACCATAAAACTTGTAAGGATTATCATTATATATTATATAATACAATATTATATATTAATACATAATTATATATTTACTATTTTAGGGATATATAATCCTGTCTGTCCAACTACATTATACATTCTTTGAGGGTTAGGATCATATTTTGCCTTCTTTTTTCATTTAAGAGTGCTTAGAATGGCTCTTGGAAAATAATAGACATTTCATATTTTGTTTTGTTTTTGTTTTAAATGAATAATTTAAGTAATATATAATGAATAAAACAAAAAATATTAATTTATTAATATAATAAATACCCTGTTTATATTGAATAATTAAAAATATTGATCATAAATATATTTAAGGATTATAAATACTAATTATTAATAACATGAAAATGAAAAACTTCTATAAATAAATTTTTCTAATTACACATAAAGATAGGTTTTAACATTCCTTTTTGAAAATTTTGAGTTAACAATTCTCTACTTTCTTCCCCCTCTCCCTAAGACAGTAAACAATTTGATATGGGTTATGTATGTGAGATTATGCAAAACATATTTCCACATTAATCATGCTGTTAAAGAAGAAGACACAGACCAAAAAATAAAAAATACAAAAAATAAAGTGAAAAAATACTATACTTTGGTCTGTATTCAGACTTCATCAGTTCTTTCCCTGGACACTGATAGCATTTTTCATCATGAGTCCTCTGGAATTGTCTTTGATCATTATATGGATGACAAGTGCTAAGTTATTCCTCATTGTTTGTTGTACAATATTACTGTACTATGTACAGTGTTCTGGTTCTGTTCACTTCACTTTGCATCAGTTCATGTCAGTCTTTCCAGGTTTTTCTGAAATCATCCTGCTTGTCATTTTTTATTTTTATTTTTTTTTAATAAAAATTTATTTATTTAACTTTTTACATTCACTTTCACAAAATTTTGGGCTCCAAATTTTCTCCCCTTTTATCCCCTCCACCCACCCCAGTACACCGAGCAATCTAATTTTCCCTATCACCAATCTGCCCTCTCTTCTATCATCCCTCCCTTCTCTTATCCCCATCTTCTCTTTTGTCCTGTAGGGCCAGATGACTTTCTATTCCCCATTAACTGTATTTCTTATTTCCTAGTAACAACAACAATACTAACCAGTTGTTCCTAAAACTTTGAGTTCCAAATTCTTCCCATCACTCCCTCCCCACCCATTTCCTTTGGGAAGGCAGGCAATTCAATATAGGCCCTATCTGTGTAGTTTTGCAAATGACTTCCATAATAATCGTGTTGGGTAAGACTAACTGTATTTCCCTCCATTCTATCCTGCCCCCCATTGTTTCTATTCTGTCTTTTGATCCTGTCCCTCCCTGAGTGTTGACTTCAAATTGCTCCCTCCTCCCATTGCCCTCCCTACCATCATCCCACCCCCCCCCTTGCTTATCTCCTTCTACCCAATTTCCTGTATTGTAAGATAGGTTTTCATACCAAAATGAATGTGCATTTTATTCCTTCCTTTAGTCAAATGTGATGAGGGTAAATGTCTTGGTTTTTTTTTCTCAGCTCCCCTCGTTTTCCCTCCACTAAAAAGTCTCCTGCTTGCCTCTTGAATGAGATATAATTTATCCCATTCCATTTCACCCTCTTTCCTCCCACTACATTTCTCTCTCACCATTTACCTTAATTTCTTTTAAGATATGGTCCCATCCTATTCAATTCACTCTGTGCTCTCTGTCTCTGTATGTGCGTGCATGTGTTTATGTGTGTGTGCATGCATGCATGTACATGTGTGTGTGTATGTGTGTGTGTGGTCCCACCAACTACCCAGATACTGAAAAATTTTAAGAGTTACAAATATTGTCTTTCCATGTAGAAATGTAAACAGTTCACTTTTGTAAGTCCCTTATGACTTCTCTTTGCTGTTTACTTTTTCATGCTTCTTCTCATTCTTGTGTTTGAAAGTCAATTTTCTTTTCAGCTCTGGTCTTTTTATCAAAAATGCTTGAAAGTCTTCTGTTTCATTGAAAGACCATATTTTCCCCTGAAGTATTATACTCAGTTTTTCTGGGTAGGTGATTCTTGGTTTGAGTCCTAGTTCCTTTGACTTCTGGAATATCCTATTCCACACCCTTCGATCCCTTAATGTAGAAGCTGCTAGATCTTGGGTTATCCTGATTGTATTTCCACAATACTGGAATTGTTTCTTTCTAGCTGCTTGCAAGATTTTCTCCTTGACCTGGGAATTCTGGAATTTGGCCACCATGTTCCTAGGAGTTTCTCTTTTTGGATCTCTTTCAGGTGGTGATCGCTGGATTCTTTCAATACTTATTTTGCCCTCTGGTTCTAGAATGTCAGGGCAGTTTTCCTTGATAATTTCATGGAGGATGATGTCTAGGCTCTTTTTTTGATCATGACTTTCAGGTAGTCCCATAATTTTTAAATTGTCTCTCCTGGGATCTATTTTCCAGGTCAGTTGTTTTTCCAATGAGATATTTCGCATTCTCTTCCATTTTTTCATTCTTTTGGTTTTGTTTTGTGATTTCTCAGTTTCTCAGAAAGTCATTAGACTCCATCTGTTCCATTCTAATTTTGAGAGAACTGTTCTCTTCAGTGAGCTTTTGAGCCTCTTTTTCCATTTGGCTAATTTTGCTTTTGGAAGCATTCTTCTCCTCATTGACTTTTTGAACCTCTTTTGCCAATTGAGTGAGCCTATTTTTCAAGGTGTTATTTTCTTCAGCATTTTTTTGGGTCTCCTTTACCAAGGTATTGACCCGTTTTTCATGCTTTTCTTGCATCTCTCTCATTTGTCTTCCCAGTTTTTCCTCCACCTGTCTAACTTGCTTTTCAAAATCCTTTTTGAGCTCTTCCATGGCCTGAGACCACCGGACATCCACCTGGGATGTCTGGGATACAGAGGCCCCAACCTCCACGTCTTTCCCTGATGGTAAGAATAGTTCCTTGTCATCAGTATTGAAAGGTGGGAACATCTGTACCCCCTCAAAGTAGCTCTCTCTAGTCTTATTTTTCTTCCCTTTTCTGGACATTTTCCCAGCCAGTTACTTGACTTCTGAGATTCCTGTCCACCCCCGCCTAGATCTGCCCAGCTAGTGCTTAGGGTCTGAGATTCAAATGGGCTTTCCGGGGCAGGCGCGACTGCTATTCAATGTGAGCTTAAGTTCTGGTGCTGGGGTGGGGGCAGGGCTGCCTCCCAGGCTTAGTTCCCTCAGGGGCTTTATGTAGAGACCTTCAGTAATGGGGCGGGTGGGGGCAGGGCCGCCTCCCAGGCTCAGTGCCCTCAGGGGGTTTATGCAGAGATTTTCTGTAATGGCCCTGAACGTCTGCCTGCTGGTCTGGGAGTCCCGGGGGCCACCGCCGCTGCCTCTGCCGCTGCCTCCGCCACTGCCTCCCGAGGGGGCCCGAGCCACGGAGACACCCCTCTCCCCTCTCCACCAGCCCAGATATCTCTGTCACTGACCTGTAGCGTCTGTGGGCGGAAGGAGCTTTGCGGCCTCCGGAGGTTCTGTCCCTGAAGCCTGCTCAGATCTGCTCCTCTTGGCAGCCAGCCAGGGCAGCGCAGGGGTGGGCTCCACTTTCCGGGGAGCAACGGACCCTGGGGATGGCTCTCCAGGGCTCTCTGGAATGGAAATCTTTTCCACTGTGTTTCTGCGCGCCTTGCAGTGATCCAGAATTCGTGGGGAGTTCTTCTTGCAGGAAAGATATGGGCTGTGGGTTCAGAGCTAGCATACGTGACTCTTTTACTCCGCCATCTTGGCTCCACCCCCCTGCTTGTCATTTTTTAGAACACAATCATATTCCATTACAATCATATAATCACAACTTGATTAGCTATTCTCTAATTAATGAGCATCTCTTCAATTTCCTATTTCCAATTTCCTAGTGCAAAAAGAGCTGCTATAAATATTTTTGTACAAATAGATTCTTCCTTCCCCCACTTTAAAAAAATCTCTTTGGAATACAGACCTATACTGGATCAAAGAGTATGCACAGTTTTATAGCCCTTTGGGCATGGTTCCAAATTGTTCTCAAGAATGGTTGGATCGGTTCACAACTCCATCAACAATGCAATTAGTAGACATTTAATAAGACACACTTATTGATTGACGCCACTTTTAACTATTGCAGATGGCAGTTTTCTCTGATGTCTTTGCTAATTGGATGACACCATAATAGTTCAGAATCAGCTAGAAATATAGTCATTCCTTTATTCAGCAATTATTTTTAAGTGCTTGTTGCATATGATACATTGTACTTGGTTCTGGAAGACATTTAGAAGAAAAATAAGATAAGAGTTTCTACCTATAAGAAATTTAAAATCTAGTGACTACTGGGGATGTATGAAGGCTTACTAGTTTTCAACAAGAGAAGTCTTATATGGAGGGTATTGACTAGCTAACTGTTCTTCAGCTGAGAAGAAAACAAGAAAGCTTTCTTAAACTCCTACTAAGCACCTACTATGTGCCAGAAACAGTACTAAACTCTGGGAATACAAAGAAAGACAAAACAACAAAAACTGGTTCCTTTTAGTGAGGACCTCACAACTGAATGGGGCTCAGAGGGAAGGCACTAAGATAATTTCGATTAGGTTGATGATTTTCCCTGGTAGAAATACCAGGAGTAGATGATAGAGGATGGACTTTTCAATGGAATTAATAAAATAGGATACCTTCTAATTAATTGAGGAAACTTCACTATCTAAGGTGGAAGGGTTGTGCGGAGTGGGTCTTCTACAAATGCTAGTGAGCTTGTGGGAGCACTGGACCCACATGGTGAACTCTAACTAGAATCCTGATTCCGATTAGCTGTGTGATGCCAGGATAATCTTGCACCTCTCTGGGCTTTGGTTTCCTCATCTATTAAACTGGGACAAAGATCCTTAACCTACTTTCCTCATGGAGTTGTGAAAATCAGATGAGATTGCCTTTGGACTTACTTGAAAGTTCCTTCAGAAGTGTGTAATGTGATTTGTGACAGAACTTTTTATAGTGGCAAAAAACTAGAAACAAAGTAAGTACCCCTACATTGGGAAATGGGTAACCGAATTAGCTGAATGTAAGGGGATGATACTATGTAGAAAGAAATTATGAATATGAGTTCAGAAAAACATGGGAAGTTTTGTGTGTACTGTTTCAGAGAGAAACAAACAAAACCTTCCCCTACCCTCCCCCCCGCAAAAAAGATCACTAAAAGGAATTTAAGTGAGTAATTAAAACAGAAGCAACAACAAACCCATAATGGTGCCAAAGGATAGAAAATAAAACTTTTTTTTGGCAGAGAGAGGACAAATAGGTCAGAACGTTGTATACATTGTTAGATCACATGATCAGCTTATCAAACATTTGTGCTTAGTTATTTTTCTATGTCAGTAGGAGAGGGTTTAATTCTAGTGAAGAAAGGGAAGAAAAGGAAACGATAATATTTCTAGAAATGAGTATGATGTAAGGCAGGGATAGCTCAGCTGTCTACTGCTTAGGGGGCATACAGAGCCTTCTCACAGATAACACTGCAGACTATCATAAACATTCACGTTAGTCTAGTGGCTAGCATTTGGCAAAGTACTTTTCTTTCAACAACCTCATAAGGTAGGTTGCATTGCTACTATTGGCCCCATTTCACAGATGAGCAAACAGTAGCTCAGGTGACTTGGTCAGGGCCACAAAAGTAATTAATGTAGCAATGACAGGATTGAAAAACATGCTAATGCCCAAGCCAGTGTTGTTACCTCTATATCATAGGGCTTCTTCCTAGGTCTACCTGGTCATAGTCTTGGAGATGGGAAGGAGCTTCCAGGCCATCTGGTTTAATTTCTTCATTTTACAATTGAGATGTTCTATCCACTGAGCCAGCGAGCTGCCTTATTGTAGAGCTAGTAGGTGCATCCAGCTAGTAGCTGGATTTAAACTCTGGTCCAGACCCAGCTCTGGGCACTATGATGAAAACTGTAGGGCCAAAAAAATTATCACTCTGAGTCTTAACTGATGAAGAACATACAAAAAGTTGGCTAGGGCTGGTCGTTCCTTCCTTCCTCCTTCCCTCTCTCCTTTCCTCTTTCCCTCCCTTCTTTTCTCCCACCAACCCACCCTCCCTCCCTTCCTTTTTTTCTCCTCTCCCTCCTTCCTTTCTTTTCTCCCTCTTTCTCATTTTCTCTCCTCTTCTTCCTCCCTTCATCCCTCCCTTTTTCCTCCCCTTCCTCCCTCCTTTCTTTTCTTCCTCCCTCCCTTCTTTCTTCCTTCCCTTCCTCCCTTCTTTCCTTCCTCTGTCCTTCCCTTCCTTCCTTTTCTTCTTCCTTCCTTCCTTCCTCTCTCCTTCTTCCTTCCTTCCTATTTGTTAGAAGGGTTTTGTTTCTCTTTTTTCAATGTGTATGTCGGAGTGGGATTGAGAAAAAATAAATGCTTGATGATAGACAATTTGTAAAATTAAAATTAAAAAATCAAATCTGAGGGGAAAACCCCATATGATATAATTTGTAGCAGTGGGATTAATACCAGTGTAGAATTATTTAGTTTGTTGAGTCCAGTTTATGAACTAGTTGTATTTGAAGGAGAAAAACATGTGATTTGTTGCCTGCCTTCAAGGAGTTTATGCTCTGGTTAGGGAGACCAGATGCATGCACACAGATCAATTGAGAAGATGTAAGATAATATTTAATAAAGTGCTAAATTGGATGGAGTCGAGTGCCAAAATATATGGTACAGATAATAAGGGGGTGGGAAGACAAGTTATATGAGTTTTTAAAGACATGTGCCACTGATTACATTAAAATCCCCAAGCGATTATTGCTAGATTCAACTTGAAAATCGTTTTTATTCTTGCAGGTCAATTTATTTTATATACCAGCATTAAAAAAGACAGAAAAGGCCAGTGCCTTTTAATGCCATTAAATTCCTGAGAAATAGGAAGGGATTGGGTTTTGTTTGAAAGGATGTGGAAAGTGGAAAAATAGTTATTCAGCCGAGGGAAAAGTAAGGAGAGTTGGCTGATAGGACATGTTTTAATTTACTTTTGATGGGCTAGAATGCTAAATTCTTTCTGGCTTATTTCTTTCGCAGTTATTAGTTGTGGGGGCATCTGGTGCATTATGGTTTCATCTTCGGGAAAAAATGGGTCTAACAGGCGTTTCCTTTAAATGAGGCTGTCAAAGGGCATTACCTGTGTTAAAAGAAAAGGCTTTTGTCATTTATGGTACAGGCTGGAATTTCTCTGCTGTTCATTCACCCTCTTCTGTCTTAGGATGTGTCTATGTAGGCAGAATGAATTAGGGAGGAGAGAAATCCTTGAGATAATTCAGTCAGGAAAGAAAGCCAATTTGAGTCATTCAGAGACTTCTAAAGGATGAGTGCTGTGCCTTCTTAACTTTCTTAGAAGAGTGTTTGGCATAGTGTCGAGCCAGATCAAGATTTTTACATTTTTTTTCTCTATGTCAGGGTGAGGGATGTGGAAGGAGATCAGTCTTCCAAAATAAGGGCTCCAACTACCTATTTAATTTTACCTTTGAAGAGAGAATGAAAGTGCAACTGGGCAATGCTTCCATCAGGGGGTTCCTAACATTGGTCCATGGATACCTAGGAGGCCTGTGATTGTATTTCAGAGGATCTGTGAACTTGGATGAGAAAAAAAATATGACTTCTTTATTCTTCATATTGTCTCTTCCATTACTCCTTGAGAGCAGGGCTGTCTCTTGCCTTTCTTTGTATCTCTAGACTTAGCTCAGTGCCTGGCACACAGCAGTCATTTATTAAGTGCTTACTTACTGACTAACTCTAGCTGAAATTTAGCATTTCTTTCCATTATGAATTTAAAAAAAACTATTCTGAGGTCATAGGTCTCATTAGACTGCCAGATGGGTTCATGACACACAAAAAGGTTAAGAACCCTATCTAAGATGATTTACAAATTCAAACTGTCCAAGCCAAACTCAGGAGAGAGTAAGAACTATATTCCTAGGGAGGGAAGAGTTAAAAGATAATTTATTTCTTGGGGCAGGAGGAGAATGACATTAAATTTTTAATATTTGTATAATTATATTGTATATTTTGTTTTGGATATATCTTCCTCTCCCCTTGAACTCCACTTTATAATCATGAAAAAACCAGGCAAAAACAACTGATGCAATGATTACATATGCAACATTTTGTCCCCATTATCTCTTGCCTCTCTGACAAGAGGAGGAAGGTGTGTTTCATCACCTATATTCTGGGACCAAGAATGGTCTCCATCATTATTCAGAGATACACTTCCTATTAATAGTAGGGTGGTTGTTTGTATTGTTCTCCTGGTTCTACTTAATTCCACCTATATCAGTTCTAGTTTTCCAATGTTTCTCTGAATTTCTCATATTTGGCAGTTCTTACTATACAATAATAGTAATAATATTATTATTTAATGGTAATTTTTATTGATATGCAATATGCATGTTGTATATTATATATATTACATGTTATATATATATATATATACATAAGATAAGAATGTGTTGTGTGCTGGAGCCAACTCAGGAGAGCTGATTGTTATATTTTCAGTGTGAGCATTTGCACTTTGAAAGTTGGCAAGTACTATAAATTAGGGCCCCCTTTCTTATTTTGTTAAGCCTAGACTTAGGAAAATGATGGAGAAAATGTAGATCAATGAAAATTAAGCTTAAAAGTGTGTCATGCCTACATTTTCTCCCCTAGAAAGTTAATCATTTACCATCACACTTCAGTTATAGTCATTAGAACTTTCCTTGAAATAAGATTCATTCTTTTTATAAACAGTTTCATTTATAAAATGCAAGATTATAAGTAACTTATTAAAAGGTCCACAATACAACAATTTTCTCATCCACTTTTTAGCCAATATACTTTTTATTAGGTTATTATTCTATTATGTTACAACAGTAATAAATATTATATTTCTTTATAAGAATTGTAATTATATTGCATATTTATATAGAAATAAATATATAAAGTCATAAGAATTATTATGAGAAAAAATAGGATCATAGAATATTAGAGATGGAGGTGATAACAGAAGTTACCGAGTTCAAAAGAAGAAACCGAGACCTAGAGAAGCTGAATAATTTGCTCGAAGTCATACAATTTCACAGTAGCTAGGTAATGACCAGAACCCAAAGAAAAAAAGAGAGAGAAAAAATATCCCAGATTGTGAACAGGGCAGTGAGAAGGAAACTTTTGATCCTCAAAAGCAAAATCAAAAAGATTTCACTGTGTGAGAAAGTGTCCTGTGAAGCTTGTTGGCTCTAACTTCTTTGTATCAGTTAGCACCTCAGGACTACTCATGTAACTTGTTCTCTTGAAGGGGAAAATAGTCTCAACTTTTAACTGGCAAGCACACATTTCCAAGAAGTATTTTTTAAACCAGTTAGGACAGGAAATAAGCTAACCTTAGAATTTTATAGCATGTATTTCCTACCTAAGGATTTTAACAGCCATCAAAAGCCTCAGTGATCTTTGGAATGGTTTAGTGGCGCCTCTTGTGTATGACTCAAATAGTCACACAAAAACAACAGTGGGTAGTCCTTATCCTTTTAAAGGCTTTGGTTATTTCCATATATTTGTAAAGGAAAGGAATTTGCAAGCCCTTCTGTTTCTATAAACCTAGCAAGATGTAACAAGCAGTCATGTGACCTTTTCTCCGTTCCCATTCCCCCTCTTCCAGCCTTTGCATTGGCTGTCCCTTGCTCATGGAATGCATGCTTCCCTCTACCCAGCCTTCTAGGATCCCTTTCTTTCTTCAAGATGCTTCTCAAGCATCGCCTTCTATATGAAGTCTTTCCTTTCCTCTCAACTACTACTGTCTTCTGTATCCAACTCCCTTATATTAATTATATATATTCATTCTGTGTCCATGTACATATGACCTTGTTATTTCCTCCCTCCTCTAGAATGTAGCCTCTTTGAAAATAGTGATTTATTTCATTTATTATATTTGTATCATCGTCTAGCACAGTGGCACACAGTAGGTGCTTAATAAATGCTTGTTGATTTGATGTGACCTTGGATGAGATGCTTTCCCTCTATGAACCTCAGTTCTGTAAAATTAGATTTTTTTAAAAAACATTTTTAGATATTTTAGATATTTTCCAAGATTCCTCAATTCTCATATTTTACAGTTGTGTGACTTATATAATAGTGGAATAGAAACCACCCAACCTCCTTCCCCCCAAAAAGATTCATTGATAGTTTTTCTTTTTTAGCAGCATGGTTATTTTCGTAGAACTCTACCTGAGAACGGAGAAATAATAATTAAGCAAAACCAACCAAATAAAACCACTTTGTCTAATAGTATATTCAACATTCCTTGTTTTATTGTGTCTCTGTTGAATTGGGGTGGGGTAGTAGTGGTGTTTTTCATCAACAGTGTGGTCAGTGCATTTAATTTGAATTTTGATGTCTTTCAATACTATTTTCCTTTGCATTATGGTAGTAGTTGTGTAAATTGTTCGGGCTCTGCTTTCTACTCTCTGCATCGTCTCCTTATTTCTCTGGATTTTTTTACTTATGGAACAGTATTATTTCATTACATTCATATGCTGTGATTTGGTCAGTCATTCCCTAATCAGTGGACGTCTGTGACTTCTTAGGAGACGTGTAATTACTCGTTCAGTTTCATAGTTCAACAAACGTCGCCCTACCAACTTTGATTTTACCTTTGCCAGCTCATTGTTGGGCAAATTTGGAGCCTGTGCATTCCAATTCATGTCCTGTTTGCACAGCCAGTTTCACATGTAAATTGAGAAAATATGACATACAAGCTGCTTAATTTGTTCAGTGTTTCCATTTCATGTGCACTGTTCATGTTAACTATAGTATAATGTCAGTTGGTTGAATCAGCATGTTAAGCATTTCATATATTCAAACATTTAGTCTCAGCTGCAACAGTTCTAAACGTAATATATCATTATTAGGCTTATTCAAATTGTTTTGTTTTAATTAAAAGCAATGAACAGCCAAGTTATTAATAATGGCCAATAGAACAGCTTATTGACCTTTTACTTTAAAATGTAAAGAAGTATAACATCTAAAATATGCATATAACTGCAACTCAAATGTATTTTATTTTCTAGTGACATATTTGATGCCATGTTTCCTGTCACTCATATTGCTGGAGAAACAGTCATACTGCAAGGTAACTTTCTTCCTGTGCTTTCTCTGAATAAGAGCCAATATCTGCAGAAATTTCACTGTTTAATTCTGTTTTGATAGAAATATGAGAAGAAAATCATTTGTGCATTACAGAATTTGTTAAATGTGGTCTAAGAACAGTGTTATGATCCTGTTCCTAATTTTCCCTGTTCACTAAGAATTCCATATTGATAAGATTCAGGGTGTTGTTTTTAAGTGATATGAGAAACAATTTTGAATGTGCAGATTATCTAGGCATGGTGGGCCATGCTTGTACTTGCAGATTCTAATAGAGGCTGATTCTTGAGTTTCATTTGAGCTTGAGAGTTTTGTAATGGGCTAAGTCGAATGATAGCTGAGTCCAGTACCAATAAGGAGAGATCATCCAGCATAGATCAGAAACAGACCTGGGGAATGCTGTGCTGATCAGTAGTGGGCTTGGACTGTCAGTGGCCCCTGAACTTTAAGCCTGGGCAAGATAAGGAGACCCTTTGAAGGGAAAGAAAGAAGGGAGGAAAGAGGGAAAAGAACAAGGGAGAGAGAGAGACAAAGAAAAGAAGGATAGGGAAGGAAGAAGGAAAACGGGAATGAAGGAAGGAAAAAAAGAAAAGAAAAAATGAAAGAAAGATAAAATGTTGTTTAACATAGTGTAGGTAATTTATATGTTTTTAACTTTTTCACTACTCTCTATATTATTTTAAAAGATATTTTTTTTCTTCTCCAGGAGATGAAGGTGATAATTTCTATGTCATTGATCAAGGAGAAGTTGATGTAAGTATTTTATAATAACTTCAGAAAAATATTAACTCTGCTTCTGCTTTTTGATGACTCTTTAACTTCACTTATCAAATCTCATTGCTGGCACCAGCTTAGCTTATTAGAAACTTACGCCAGTGTGGTATATTTATCAATTGTATTTTTATGGGCAAAATTTTTATAGACCATAAAGGTGCTCACTAGAGTCTCCATACTATATATCAATTTAACCTCTCTGGGCGTCAGTTTCTTCATCTGTAAAATGAAGAGATGGCCTCTGAGTTTCTTTCTAGCTTTTGATCTGTGATCTTAGAACCACTGTAATAAAACATCAAAAAAGTATGTAATCTCTAATCAAAAAGATCTATTGTTTGCTTTCTCCATCCTTACTGTACTTTCAGCCTGTGGCAAGACCTTAAGAATAGAAAGCATAATGTAAATCAAGTTGCCAATTGCAGCCCTCTGAAAACTCCTCTCAGTGATGGTTTGAAAACTTTCTTCTCTTAAGTACTAAATGTTTTCCCCCATCACAAGAACCACCCTCTCTCAGTCTCCTAATTTATTGAGAAAATAGAAGTCATCTATCATAGCTTCTCCCTTGTTGCTTATTTCATATCTCAAAATCCTATCTCCTTTTCCACCCATCCTTTCCTTCTTTATGCCTGTCTCTGAGGAAGATGGACCCTTTCTTACCATGGATACCTTTCTCTCTGAACTGATAATTCCATCTTCTCCAGGGCTTACCCCATCAATCATTCTTTCAGTCATTTTCAGTCTCTCCTTATCTATTGGCTCTTTCTGCAGTGCCTACAAACACATTCAGATTCACCCCTTTCTTAAAAACCTTACTATGACCCTGCCATCCCCTCAAATTATTGTCCTATATCTCTCCTGCCTTTCACTGCCAGACTCCTGGAAAGATTATCAACACTGATAGCTTCCACTTTCTTATCATCCACTCATTTCTCAATCATTTTGCAATCTGCCTTTTGACCCTCCATTCAACCAAAGCTGCTCTTCTCAAGGTTATCAGCATTCTCCTCATTGTTAAATCCATTGGTCTTTTCTGAGGCCTCATTTTCCTTGACCTCTCTGCAGTTTTTGATACTACGATCATTTCCTCCCTTGGAACACTCACCTTTCTTGACTTCCATGATGGTTTTCTTCAGTGGTTCTCCACCAATTCATCTGACTTCTCCTCAGGTTTCTTTGTCAAATTGTCATCCATTTTCTACTTCCTTATAATAGATTTTTATTTTTTTTTAAATGCTTTACCAGCTGGAGATGAATATGTGGTCAAGTGGTTTGAGCACAGGACAAGAAACTTGGAAGCTTCTCTTCTATCTCCAAGAGGTGTCCTATGTACCTCTTTGACTCAACATTTACAAAATGGAACTCACAAACTCCCTCTCCTACCCAATGTCAAATTTTCCTATTTTTGTTGAGGGCACCACCACACCTTACAAATCACAGAGTTTCATAACCCTAAAACTCACTCTTGGTTTTTTCTTTCTCTCACGTTATCAACTGCAAATGATTGGTTGTACCTCCACAGCATTTCATACTGTCCCTTCCTGTCTACTCATGCAGTTGCTGATCTAAGCCAAATCCTTAGCACCTCTTTACTAGACTACTGCAATATTTTCTAAATTGGATTCCTAGCTTCCAGTCTCTTCCCTTTCATTCCTTCCCCTTAGCTGTCAGAATCATCTTTGTAATAATGCTCCTGTTTGATCATGTGCTCAACGACTTTCAATGGTTTTCTATTGCCCATAGGATAAAATGCAAACTCCTTAGACTGGCATTTAAGGCTCTCTACAATCTTGTACCTTTCATCTTGTACCAATTATTGGCACAGTTGGTACCAGTTGGTATAGTCTTGTAGCAATCATCTACCTTTCTAACCTTACTTCATAGTATTCCCTTGCATGTACCTTGCTTTTCAGCCAAACTACACTATTACTTTGTCACTGAATTTGATATTTTCCACCACTGTGCATTTGGACAAGCCATTCCCCATGCCTGGAATTCATTCCTTCCTCATCTCTACCTTTCAGAATTCTTGCTTTTCTTGAAGGTTCAACTCTAGATCCACTTTCTCCCTGAAGACTTCCCTACTCTTTGACAGCTACTCTTATGGTTCTTTCTACTCCATTTTTTTCTTGCATAACATTTGTTTGTGTACATGTTGTATACTTGAGGGCAGAAAACATTGCATTTTTGCTTTTTTATGCCTAGCATCCAGCACAATGACTTTCGTGCATTCTAGCTTTTAATAAATGCTTCTTGAATTGAATAGAGAAACGAACTAGAAAGTTATACCAAGAAATCAGTTTTTTCCTTAAAATGTCATCTTCACAATAAGTATCCTCCTACGGTCTTCTTGGCAAATCATAGAAAACCAGCAAAGGATTTTTCCTTTGTTGTAGTAGACACTTCTTTCCAGTTTTGCCAAAGCTGGTACCACAAAGGTGGCTGACTGAGGTTTGCCTGGGTACACAGTTGCCAGACTTGACAGGCTGCATTCCCTCTTCATGAATGGCATTGTAGGACTGCGTGTCATCCAATGAGGCTATTTAAAGGATTTTTCTTCTCACTGAACCTCAGGCTGCAGTTTGCAGCTATTTTAGTGAAAGTTATTACATTAAAAAAAAGAAAACACTTTTTTAGCAGTTTGTTGGTGTCAAATTGACCGTCTAATTGTAGTCTTTCTCAGAACTGAAAAAACCTTCTCCTCTGCCTCTGGAAGTGTATGACTTACACAGGAAATCCTTCTGACTCATTGTTCCTATCTTGCTGGCAAAATGTACATGTTAAGTCCATTCCACGGAAAGGATGTTATATCAGAAAATTAGAAGGTAAAGCCATTTCTCCCCTTTTAGTGGGCACTTCCACTTAAGAAAGTATCAATTTATTAGCTTTGGGACTTCTGATGCAGGTTTTTTGTACAGACTAAAAAAACCTGCACTGGTTTTTAGATCTCTGTCTCAGTAAGAAACTGAGGCATGAAGAAGCTTGCTCATCGAGTTGCCTAACAGCCACAAAGGAAGTCTGTGGTGGAGCTAGGATTAGAAGGGACAACTTCCTGGTTTCTTGTCCTGTGCTCAAACCACTTGCCCACATATTCATCTCCTACTGGTAAAGCATTTTTTTAAGAAAAATTTAAAAAAATACATAGAATGGCCAACAGAAACTGCAGACCCAGACAAGTACAAATATTTAGCTGGCTATTTGATATAAGAGAATGGGAACAATATTCTTCCTAAAGATCTAATGATGGAATATGGTATTGACAGAGTGCTTATTATGAGACTAGTGTTGTAGGAGATATAGAAGAAGTATAAGAAATAGTTCCTCTCCCTTAAAGATCTTAAAATTTGCTTGGAGAGACAGTGTGTATGAAATGACAGAACTAAAGACAGAATTTTGCTAAATGATGAATTGTGTGGCTAAGTTGCAAAGTGCTATCTATAGGAATTCAGAGGAAGGAGGTGGGGGGCTGCCATCATTAGGGATGGTTTCATGGAGGAAATGGTCCCAAATTATGAATCTTTCTTTTCTCCTGATTCAGTATTTAACTCCCTGGGGTAGAAGAAAGAACACTGAATCTGGAGTAGGGAAACTTGGGTGCCAGTTCTTTGACTTCTATTCTTAGCAAGATTCTGGAAGCCATTAAAAAGGATGCTTTGTGAGAACTTAGAAAGGGAAGCTGAGGCAGCGTGATGTGGTAAAAAGCTGACCTTGGAGTCAGAAGAGTCCCTACTTCCCTCAAATACACATTGGTTCTATGACCTTGAGAAAGTCATTTTAATCTCTTAATTCCCCAGGCAATTCTTTAAAACTGTACCCTTCACAGAAGGTATTGCATTGGTAGAAGTTTTTTCACTGGAAGTTCCCTGAACCAGTCAAATAATAGGTTAATGGAGTCAGCCAGTAGTCAATAAATATTTATTAAGTGCCTACTATGTGCCCTGTGTCATTATGAGCTCTGATAAGATAAAGAAAAGTAAAAACAGTCTCTGCTCTCAAGGAGCTCACATTCTAATGGGGGAAACAGCATGCAGATATGCTATAAATAGGTTAAATTGGAGGTCACTCATGCGATCTGTGTGCACAAAATGGAGAAATGAAGGCTAGACAGTAGCAAGAACCTGAGGCAGGCAGAGGTGCAATGGCTTCCTTGGAGTCATAAACTAGTAAGTGCCTGAGAAACGATATGAACTTGAGGCTTCTTGACCCCAGGTAGGGTTGGCCAATGGGTTGGCAATGCCAATTGTTAAACTGTTAACCAATACCTGTTCCTGTGCCATGGGGTGGAGTAAGGTGGTGGTGGTGATGTCTTCAAGCAAAAGCTAGATGACCACTTAGTGTAAGAAATGTTGCAGAGGAGATTCTGATTCAGGTACGGTTTGGGATTAATGACTCTAAAGTCCCTTCCAGCTTCATCTGACCTTTATTAACTGTGATCAAGGAAAATCTCTCTGAGCTACAGTTGTCTCATTTGTAAAATGGGAATAATGCTATTTAGAATGAGTTACCTTGCAGGGTGGTTATTGGAAACTTGCTTTGTGAAACCCATTGTTTTCTACTCTAGCTCAATCCTATCCAGTCGAATCTGTTTGGGTAGGTCTGACTCAGGCTAGCACCCTGTTAGGTTGAGTTCCATAAGGGAATGATGTAAGTCATTGTAGTGAACAAACGGAGCTTTACTTACCCCTAACATAGAAAAGATATTCAAGAAGCCTGTGCTAGCATTTAGCTTGGGGTTGATAAGTCTTTCTCCTCCCCAACCCCATCTCCATAAGGAAATATGTCTAGTCAATATGTCATCTTATGGGGCTTGATGTTGTAGGAAATACAGAAGCTTGATATGGCCTGGCTTTGCCACTTAGGCAGACCTTTTTATGACCGTAAGTAACCAACAGACCATGTCAAGTCTGGCTAGAGGAGCTGCGTTAATGGAGGCTTAGCTTGGACCTTGGGTCAGTCAAGTCTTTGTGGCTTTTTAGAGAAAAATTGAACCTACTCTATGTGAGAGTGAAGGGGGTAGATCTGTGTGTGACTTAGGTAGATAGCAGTCCTATCACACAAACCATTTAAGGAGCTCATATTATCAACACCAGTAATTGGAGCCTTTCCTTGATATTTGAGTTCACTACTCCTTTCAGAATCAGAAATGTGATGGATCCTGCATTCTGCCCCTAAAGTTATTTTCCTCTGTACCTTTTTTATATTAAAGGTGGTAGAAATGATTACTTTGCTATTTCTGCACTACAGAGCTGTAATTACTCCTACTCCTACTACCACTACCACCACTACCACTACTACTACTGTTACTACTACTACTACATGTTTTCATTAAAGTGGGCATTCCTTCCACCAGTGCAGCTCACAGATCCTACAACATCTTCATTAGATGGTTTTACGAGTTGTTGCTAAGAATTCCGTTACCCATTATCCATCTTTATAGTGATGGGTATTTCTACAATTAGCTGAACTCATCTTCAGAAGAAAGACTTTAGATGAGCTTTTCAAGCATGGTGGAACTTGCCAGAGCTTACTCTCCTCTTACAGGCTTTGAGGGTCCTAGGGCACCTCTACCCCTTGAAGAAACATCCAAATAGGACTTTAATCCTATACACATTGGCTCTTAAAATTCTGCTTCTCCACTAAAACTAAAGACTAACCTTGTTCCCAATGTAGGAATTTTTTTAACTAGTTGATCCCCCCATAAGTCCCCCCACTCTTAACCCCTCCTAACCCCAAGATACCCATTTCCATTTCCTACCTCATTAAAGAAGGGTAATGAATCCAGTATGACTATAGCTTCATTATCCTTGGTTACTGCCTTGGGAGGATAGATTTCTACAAGGCTATTTTAATTTCACCTCCTACATAGGAACTTTTTTGGTTTCTCCTAGTTAGTAGTCTCTTCCTTTTAACTACTTTCTATATATTTTAAGTTAACTTCTCTGCATACATATTGCATCCTTTCTTTGGAAGGTGAGCTCCCTGTGGGTAGGGAATGCGTTTTGGTTTTTTACCCATTGTTTTTGTTTTTCGGTTGTTTTCAGTCATGTTTGAGTCTGTATGATCCCATTTGGGGTTTTCTTGACAAAGATATTGGAGTGGTTTGCCATTTCTTTCTCCAGTTGATTTAACAGACAAAAAAACGGAGGCAAATAGGGTGAAGTGACTTAGTTGGGGTCACTCAGCTTTGACAGTGTCTGAGGCCAGATTTGGACTCAGGAGGATGAATCTTCTTGACTCCAGTTCCAGCACCCTCCTTAGCTGCCCCCCAGGACACATAAAATACCCATAGTAGGTAATTAAAAAGCTTGCTAAATTGCATCCCAAGGCATTAACGTTATTTTGAATCCTATCTGTATAGAAATTAACCTAGGTGGTTCTTAGTTCAGTGTAACATACTGTTTGGAGAGTGTGCTTGACCATCCAGAGATATCTCCCCAGTTTTTCCAAGGAAGAGGGTTGCAACTAATGTTTTTGTTTTGTTTCATATTTTGTCTTTTAAATTTTTTTTTTGTCAGCACCTAGGGCTTAGTTTGGCCACTTCTTATCCTGCCTGATGTTGGAGAAGATGCCGAAGTCATGTAAATGGTTTCACAGCCCCTTCTTTCAGCTCACTACCTATTCTTGGGTTCCCCTTTTCTTGCATAAATGTGTTACAGCTGGCTTGTCTCCAAGAGTGGGGACATGTGGAGGCAATTTCATGAAGGGAAAAAATTAGGTCACTTTCCAGTAACTGGAGTTCTCCAAATATATTGTCTTGGCAGATTCAATCATCCTCTCTCCATCCCCATACTAAAGTTGCTTTTGTACCTGTCTACCCATAATAGTTTGGTTAACATCAAAGAAGTCACTTTCTTTGCTTCACTTACTGATTATTGACTTACCAGCATCAGTTGGGGAGGGGGTAGGAAGGGAATGGGACCCATCCTGTATTCTAATAGTGTATTCTGATTTCCTGGCTAGAGTCTCAAGCTCAGGACCATTATGCATCCTAATGGGACAATCCTATGTCTATGGGAAGTCTGGCAACCTGAGCTACTTTGGAGTTCCAGAATGAATGCATTAACTCTTCTGGTCTCCATCAGTCTAATCACATTTTCCAGCTATGTGATGTACTGAATGCAGGGTAGGGCTCTGGGTGTGGTCCTCTGAAGGAACCATATTCAGAGACTCCTTACAGATGTGGGATGAACTTAATTTTCAATATAAATAGGAAGGTATGTGTAAATGAGTAAGTTATAAAGTAGGAGTGTGGGCAAATGCCACATCGAAGGAATCAAAAGGTTCTTTGGATGCTCAGTGTAGAACCTAGGATGAAATAAATGGGATCTTGGGTAGTCTATTTGAGTTATGGGGATATATATTATAATAATTACTGTTATTACTGCTCACGGATATGAAATTGCCTGAGCAGGATAATCTAACCCCCACATTTCACCTCCTGGGCCTTACACAGTTCCTTTTGTTTATTTCTTTCTGTAAATTCACTTTTTCTTTTCAGTGTCAGCAATAAAATAAAATAACCCCTGAACATGTGACCCAGATTGATGGCAACAGCTAGCCAGAAGCGTTTCCAGTGGAGGCTTTCATATGCAACGTGGGAGGTTTCTAGGATGGCATTTTATGGCATTGATGAGTCTCATTTTTATAGGGGTGGGGGAGGGAAGAAGCTTGACATCTGCATAATTGCATCTAATAAAAAACTTACCTTCCCCCTTCCCCCATTGGTTACCTCTGGGTCTTAAGAAGAATAATGGTCTATTTTCTTTCATGGACCTTGGGGGTGAGGGAGTGGGGAGAGTGCTTTTACCTAGCAGGAGAACATTTCTTTGCTAAATGCAACCCCAAAATGGGTCACTGAAAGGGAGGGAGTCCACTCATGCAGACTCCTAAGCTGACCAGAACCACAGGTGAACAAATGCCAAAAAATACCAGTTTAAGTTTAAATTCTGGTTTTTGAGAAAGACACTGGAAATGTCTGCTGAGAGGTATGTGTTGCCAAGAGCTATAATCCATTTTTCTAAATATAAGAAATCTTTCTATTTGTCTTATTCATAGAACACAGCATTCCTATTTAAAAGGTTGCTCCTATCCACCAATTTTTATGGGTTTAAAAAAAATACATTTTGCTTAGTGCCCTCTTAGAGGCCTAATTCTTTTTTTAATTGTTTTCAGGCCTTTGTTATTAATAAAAACTGTCAGTGGCACTAGACTTGTCTTGGGTGTAGAGATGTCTTGAAAGTAAAAATCCTACAAACATTAAATCAAAATTTTAGAACTAGCAAAAATCTTAAAGGTCATCTAATCCAGTGATGTCAGACTTGGCTGCATATTGGCTAGGAAACCACAAATTAGCATTAATTATGTAGCATTGCATTAAAAAAATTTTTTTTTATACATTCCCCAATTATATTTGTTTGGTTCAAGCTGCGCTAGGAAATTGTGTAGCCCTGCTGGCTAGATTTTGACGTTTCTATTCTGGTCCAAAATCTTCATTTAATGAATGAGAAACTGAGGTCCAGAGATGTCAAGTAACTTATCTAAAGTCACATAGGTGGTAAGTGATAGAGATACATCGTAAACTCAGATCCTGTGACTGCAGCTCCTGGATTTTAACTGTTATCTGGGTGAAAGTTAAAGTCATTGACAAAGCAAGGAAGATGTTTTTCTAGCTTCCTATGCTTCCTTTGCTCCAATTTTCCTGCCCTCCCTCATATCTAAGCTTTCCAGGAGATAAGTATGGCAAAAACAGACCTTCTCTATTTGCTTTTCTATCAGTAATGGCTATCATACTTCTTCAAGGTAAGCACCTGTCCTTCGGTGCTCTTGGTGACCCAGTACCTAGTGGAATATAAGTCATGTAACATAAAATTAGGCATTTTTATTGAGTGAGTCAACAAGTTGTCAGCAACACTACCTGTTGGTGCATGACTCAACAAGTATTTTGCTGTTGTTCAGTTGTGTCTCACTCTTGGGGACCCCATTTGGGGTTTTCTTGGCAGAGATACTAGAGTGGTTCATCATTTCCTTCTCCTCATCCTTTTACAGATGGGGAAACTGAGGCAAACAGGATTAAGTGACTTGCCCAAGGTTGTACAGCTAGTAAATGTCTAAAACTGGGTTTGAACTCAGGTGTTCCTGATTCCAGGCTCAGTGCTCTGTCTGCTGTTCCACCTAGCTGTGCCTCACAGTGGTCTAAGCATCTAGGCCACGTAGTGCATAAGTGTGCTGGAATTGGAGTCATGAAGACCTGAGTTCAAATCCTGTCTTAGACCTTGAACAAATCACTTAATTTCTTTTTTTCTTGGTTTTCTTATCTAAAAAATGGTGATAATAATAGCATCTACCTCACAGGATTTCATCCAGGGGATCACATGAGATAGTATGTGAAGAGCCTTGTAAGCCTTTAAGTGCTTTATAAATACGAGTTATTATTCACCCTTATTAGGTACAGAATGCAGTAATTTATTGATTTTATTAATTTTTTTACCTTTGGCATTTTATATCTTTCAATTAGTTATGAAATATTCCGGAGTCTTTTATAATGTGTCATGAAGATCCATGACACTGAACTGTCCCCTATTAAAACCAACCACTTAGTATAGGGCGAAAAGTGACAATAGCTGTGTGGCTCTAAGCAAGTGGTCACTTTACCCCTCTGGGCCTCTGTAAAGCAGGGCTCTTGTGAAGAACACACTAGGCAGACTTTAAAAGTGCTATGGAAATGTGAGCTATTCCAAGCCAGTCAATTCAAAAGCATATTATTAGTTACCTGTGTTGGCCCTGTGCTAGGTACTGGAGAAGCAAAGACAGATGAAATAAGCCTGTCTCAAGAAGCTTCCATTCTGTCATGGGAGACAACAGATACCTAGGAAAGAAGAAACAAGCATTTGTTAAATTCCTACCATGTGCCAGGCATTGTGCTGCATATGTATAGATAAGAAACTGATCTACGGTGGTGACCTTGTGAGTAGAGACAAGGAGATGGACTTGAGAGATACATGGTAGAAGTAGAAATAACAATATTTGTTGATCAGATTTGTAAGAATGAAAGGAGATTCAGGACTCAAGGACTGCCAAGGTTGCAAATCGATGACAAGAAGGGTAGTGATATTTTAACAGAAATAGGCAAGTTCAGAATTGGAGAAGATTTTTTGATGGGGCAAGAGAATCTCAGTTTCAGACATATTGAATTGGAGGTGCCTAGAATGCCTCCAGTTTGAAATATTCAGTAGGCAGTTGATGATTTATGACTGGAAATTCGGAGAGTGATTAGGGCTGGGTCTATAGATCTGGGGTATCATCTTAATAGAGACAATAGTTAAGCCCACAGGAGGTGAGGAGGTCACCAAGTGAGTGAGTGTAGAGAGGAGAGGAGACTCAAGATGGGGTCTTTGTGCAAATCCACATTTAGGGGCATGATGAAGGTAAACAAAGGCCAGTAGAATCAAGAAAGCTCAATCTCAGGAAAACCCAGGGGGGAGAGAGTATGCTGTGGAAGAGGTTGATAAGCCATCAGAAACTGCAGTGAAGACTGAGAAAGTCACCAGATCAGGCAACTGAGGATACAGGTAACTTGGAGAGAGCAGCTGCGGTTGAGGGGCGACATAAGAAGGCACATCACAAGGGGTTGAAAAGCAAGTGAGAGGCTACCATGTGGAGAGGATGAGTATAGGCTATGTCTAGCTAAGGATGATAGCGCAAGGTGGGGTTTAGTGAGCTTTTCAGAATGATGGGGGAGGGCCCTTGGGTCTGTGTGTAGTAGCAGGGGAGAGGCCAATAGATAAGAATGTTTTTAAAAAATTAAGAGCGATCTTGTACCACTAAAAAGCCAAAGAGCATAAGTCAGTGAAGTCGTCTTCTAGTGACTTTTGTTTGTTCCAGAGAGCCTATAACTTTTTCGAGGGGTAGAGGGATGAAAATCCTGGGACCTGCTTGCTAAAGGAACTTGGAGGTGAGAAAATGCTCTCCTGATGATGATTGACTACTGGTCTCCGTCTGATTGCTTTAGAGGGGTTGCCTGGGGGGTCTAAGAAGAATTTGCTCATCACCATACCCAGCCAGAAAGTATCAGAAGATTCCTTGAACCTAAATCTTCTGAATTCCAAGGCTAACTTTCTATGAATTATGCCTAAC
Source organism: Bettongia penicillata ogilbyi (assembly GCA_023548195.1). NCBI lineage: Eukaryota > Metazoa > Chordata > Mammalia > Diprotodontia > Potoroidae > Bettongia > Bettongia penicillata. The sequence goes on from JAJHZJ010000100.1 coordinate 6,575,613, forward strand.
TCACTGCCTCTTTCTACTGGAACTAAGGAGCTCCTCAACCTATCGATGATTTGTGTAGGTCTCACATTGTTGCCTGAAGTCCAAGGGGTCAAGTGGTTTCCTATTGTTCAGTCCTTTCAGTCATATCCAACTCTTCATGACCCCACTTGGGGTTTTCTTGGCAAAGGTACTGGAGTGGTTTGCCATTTCCTTCTTCAGTTCATTTTACAGATGAGGAAACTAAGGCAGACAAGGTTAAGTTACTTGCTCAGGATCACACAGCTAGTAAAGTGTCTAAGGCCAGATTTGAACTCATGAAGATAAGTCTTCCCAACTCCAGGTCCAGCACTCTATCACAGTGAGCTCCTGAGTTTTAGAGGAAGTGTTTCTATTTAGGTCTTCCCCATTCTATGTCCAGCATTCTCTCCACTATACCTCTATCACCTTAGCAGGAGGAAAACCAGCATTTGTCACAGAAGATAACAAATCAGATGAATCCAAAACCAAACAAGCTGTTGCAGCTGTAGCCATAAAGCTGATGGAAGAGTCAGCAAGGATAATTCTGTTTACCTTTAAAAACTAGAACATACTGTGCTCTTATTGGGGCTACTGCATACTGCAGGCTGCAGCTCCCATAGCCTGGAAGTAAAATGCATTCCATTCCTGATGAACCTACTGGAGAGCAAGTTGGATTTTTAAGTAGCAAAGACATTACTTTATTAGTTCCCCATTTTCCCCCATCACCATCTATAGTATCTATAAGTATATAGACATATACTTACATACATATATATACATACATATATATATATATACATATATGTATGTATATAGTGAGTTACTATGCTTGGATTATTTTGTTGTCTGACAATTAAAATACGTCTACAAATATAGGATAAAGGAGAAAATTGGGGTATAATTCAAAGCAAAATCAAACCAAGCCCACCTTTCCCTGAATTAGCTAGATACCGAAGGTGACGGTTCCATTTACTTAGTTGTCTCAATTCTCTTTTTTTCTTGATGACAAGAGACTTAATGTTGGTTGCAGAGGAAATGATGTGCTTTTATCATTTATCTTCCTTTTTATGTCTTCTATACATCCCCTCCTTTCCATTCTTATTGCTTTCCCCTAGTTCAGGCCTCTTGTTACCTTTCAACTTGCTGTCACCTTAGCCTTCTGGGCTACCACTGTCCCTCCTGTATCTTGCCTCTGTACTTCTCACTTGCCCCAATCTATTTTACACTATTGAGTAAGCGATGGGGAGCCATTGAAGGATTTAGAGCAAGGGATTGAAATAATCAGAGCTTTGCACTATTGTTATTAGTTTTCACTTGTACCTGACTTTTTGTATGAAGATTAACATCCAAATTTCTTAGTTTGGCATTCAATACCCTCCAGGTTCTTCATTTTATTGCCTGCCCCCATTGTCCTCATTCTTTACCTTCTATCTCCAGTTGAAATTTCATCCTTCAAGGCTTACCTCAGATGCTCAGATGTTTTGTGAATTCTTCCTTGAACTTCTGTTCCCCAGTTAGAAATCTCACTTGGATCATTACTTTTACAGCTTTCTAAGGGGTCTCCTCTCCAGTCTGTCACCATCTCTAATTCATCCTTTACACTCCAGCCAAAATAATCTCACGAATGTATAGACTTGACCATCTTACCCCATTCCTGAAATACCTTGAATGACTCTCTATTGGTGACAGGATAAAATATTAAGTCCTTGGCCTGACTTTTTAAGGACCTCTACCATCTATCTGCAACCTACCTTCCTAATGTTTTTACTTTTTTTTCTTTGTTTACTGAGTTGTTTTTACTTAAAAATACAAGACCACATTTTAGGGAACAAAATACATACAGCTTATTATCAGTGGAAAAGTAGTTATGGAATAAACACTTCTATTTACAGCAAGAAGTGAGTGACCTATCACTTTTTCAACCCCAGGGCCTTTGCAGACGCCCACTTTGGTATACTTGGGGCCCTCAGCAGAACCTAAGGAAAAGTAGCTTCTCTAATAGGAGGCATATTTACACTTTTTTCATTTCAGGTCTATAATGCTAATGAGACTAAAGATCTCCCCCACCCACCCATTAATGGACCTGCCCATTATGGAGAGTTTAATTAGAGGAGATTTGTAAGAAGGCCCACACTTTTTGTTAATGGGGCACTGGTCCTCAAGGATTGTGGTACCCTCTGACTGTGAAAAGTGTATAAATACTCTGAGGTGAGGTTTTATTTTGGGGTTTAGTCTTTGGAAGAAGGTTTGTGTGCCAGATGAGACTCTGGGTAGCTAGCTTTGAAAACCAAGATGTTCCTCTTTCTCTCTCTGGTAACTGTGTATGTATGGTCAGACAGCTGGATCTGTCTGTTGATCTGTGATTGTATGTATTGCTTATAGTCAGGCAACTGGAAGCCCTGTCTGTTGATCTTTATTTCTCTGTATTTTCTCTGAAGTTTAGGGTGCTGACTTTTTCCCCTGAACTAAGTGAATGATATATGTGCTTGATTAAAGTGATTGTTGACCACTCAAAAGTTGCCTTTCCTTTTAGAAAAGTAGATCAAAGAATCTATGATAGCAGGCCCTCCTGCATATGTTGGGGTGCTTGCTTTTATAAGGACTCTTCACAATGCCAAGAAGACCTGGATTTAAATTTTGCCTCTGACACAAGCTAGGCAAGCTGTTTAACCCTCAGTATTCCTGGTAATTCTCTGAGACTCTCAATTAAAGAAAAGGTGCCATTCTGCTTTGGTGAAGAGTTTCTTTCTGGTACAATGAAATCACAAGTCCAATCCAAACTAAAATCCTACCTTCTACAGGAAGCCTTCCCCAATCCCTCTTACTTCGAATAGCTCCCTTTTGCTAATTATTTCCTATTTATCCTGTATATAGCTTGTTTTGTATGTATTTGTTGGCATGTTGCTTCCCATATTAAATGTAAGCTCTTTGAGGGAAGGGATCGTCTTTTCCTCTTTTGGTATCTCCAGTACTTAACATTGTACCTGACACTGCAGGTGTTTAGTAAATGTTTATTGATGGATTGATTGATTATTCCCATCCCGGTTCCCTTTCACAGACTGAAGAACACTTAGCAGTAGCAGAGCTGCAAGGGGCAGGCTGGGCAGGTGCAGTGTAGATGGTACAGCAAACACTAAACAAGCTGTTGCCACTTTCCATTTTGCCTTCTCCCACATCCATGTGTCTCAGCAGGGTGTCCCTGATGACTTCAATACACTTCTTTCTCATCTCCATCAAATGGAATCCTTTGAGATTTCAAGACAGTTGGCACCTCAGCCCTATTCAGGTGCCCTGATTTACCGCAGCTGGAAATGATCTGTCTTTTTAAATTTTCCTTGAGGACTTTGTGTTCTCTCCTTTGTTGCACCTACTACATCCTATTTCACATCATATTTCCTTCTATATGTGTTGTATCTCCAGCCCACCTGTATTACAAGCTCTTTGAAAGAAGGGACTGTGTTTAAAAAAAATAGACAAAGCCCCCCAATTTTGACTCCTCAGCACCTAATTATATTACATATCATATAAATATTATATATGTAAATATTATGTAGTATAAATATTACAAATATAATGTAGCATTATATTTAGCAGGTGCTGAATAACTCCTTGTTAACTGAAGTCTTCTTTCCTTTCTCTGAACTCTAACAATGCTTTGTCCCCCTCAGCACTTGGTATGAGACCTTCCAGTAAGAGCAGCTTGCATTGCATTTGTATAGTGCTTTAAGATTGGGAACAGACTTTCTTCACAACAATGCTGGGAGGTAGCGATCATTATCCCCATTATCCCCATTTGCTAGATGAGGAGGTTGAAACAATGAGTTATTCAATGATTTGCCTTGTGACCACTCATTATCTTAATATTTGAAGGAGTTTTGAAACTCAGATATCCTCTCGTCTTGACCGCATGTTCAGAACTGCATCTATGATGTCAAGCTGAGCTCAATAAAATCACTTTCTTTCCTCAAGAAACTTATTGGATGCAACTAGGAGTTAGAAAGATCTGAGTTCAAATCCAGCCTCAGACTACTAGCTGTGTGACCCTGGGCAAGTCACTTAAACTCTCTCTACCTTATTTTTCTCATCTAGAAAATGGGAAGCATAATTACTTCACCCTACCAAGGCTGTTATTGATAAAATGAGATAATATAGAACTTTGTAAATCTAAAAGTACTGTGTAAATGGTTTCAATTAGTTGTTTCCAACTCTTTGTGACCCCATTTGGCATTTTCTTGGCAAAGACGCTTGAGTTGTTTGCCTTTTCCTTCTCCAGCTCAATTTACAGATGAGGAAACTGAGGCAAACAGGGTTAAGTGATTTAGCCAAGGTCACACAGTTAGTAGTCTTTGTAGTGTCTGAGGGCAGATTTGAATTCAGGAAGATGAGTCTTCCTGACTGCAGGATGAATCTTCCTGACTCTTTTCTTCCCTATCTAGCTGCTCTATGTAAATACTAGCTAGCTTTTGTTTTTTATGCCTTGCTGTTGTTACAATTTAACAGGCAAGGCAAGGCACAAAACTATAATACAGGCCAGAAGGTGATGAGTGTATGTTAAACAAAAGTTTAGATCTATTTGTTCACTATTGGATAAATGACTTAAATAGCTTCCCAAATTACATACATGAATGCTGTTGGAAGAAATAAGATGTCCAAATACTGACTTACAGTGAATCACAGTTTAAACTTGGTCCATGTTGTAAATCTAGGTATGTTCCACATTGTGGAAATTGAATATGAAAGAGGGAAAGAAGAGGGTTGAGTATAGAGTGTGGAATAGGGATACTGACATATAAACAACTTCATTAAGAAAAAGACTGTGATTGGAAAAGATAATTTGAACAAAGAGCAGAGATGGTCATGGGCAGTGGTCTGCCATTGGTCCCAACAGCTTCTTTCTTTTCAGGAGGATGAGGAGCTGAACTGGCCCTCACTGCAATCCATGGGGTGGGTGGCTGAGGGGAGAATTCCATCTTTGGTTAGCTCCACCCATTAGCATTAAAAACTGTATTGTCAGCTAATTGAGCCTATGGAACCTTGGCCTCCGTAGGTGAGGCCAAGGTTCCATAGGAGTCTAGGATTTAAATATGAAAAAAGCCCATTTGTTGTTCTGTGGCCTCCTCTTCACATCCAACTCTTTGTGACCCCTTTTGGGGTTTTCTTGGCAAAGATACTGGAGTGATTTGCTGTTTCCCTCTCCATCTCATTTTATAGATGGGGAAACTGAGCCTTAGAGCTTATTTAGTTTTATTCCTCCATTTTATAGGTGAAGCAATTCAGGTGCCCAAGTGATCTGCCTATCATATCAGTCACTAGGCCGTGTCAGTCATTAGCAGAGCTAGCATTTAAACTTAGGACTCTACCCTGCAAATCCAGTGTCCACGCTTCCTTTTTCTCTGGGTCAATGATTTAGTTCTTTGTCCTTTGAAATTAAAATTGCCCCTGTCCTAGGATCCCATTATTGGCTAGTGGTGCAATTACTTCATTGTATGAAATAATCATATACTTTGATTTTTGGACCCTTTCAGGTTCTTATTTTCACTGACTCGATGCTGAGCTCTTGGCTCCAAGTATTGTCTCTCTCAAACCTGCCATTAGTCAGCTGGTGTCAGACCCCCAGTACCACATGTCTTATGATGGTTTTAGTGGGTCACACACCATGAGTCTTGTCCTTGGCCTCACCTTTAGGCAGGTCCAGGTAGAAGAGGAGAGTAAACCAGAAAAGATGACTTTTTTGTTCATTTTTTTCAATCATGTCCAACTCTTGGTGACCCCATTTGGGATATTCTTGGCCAAAATACAGGAGTGTTTTGCTTTACCTTCTCTAGCTCATTTTACAGATGAGGAAACCAAATAGAGTGAAGTGACTTGCCCAAGGTCACACAGCTAGTAAGTGTCTGAGGCCAGAATTGAATTCAGATAAAGATGAGTCTTCTTGACTCCAAGCCCAGCATTCTATCCATTGTCTGCCTAGCTGGAGCAGAAGTAGATTATGGTAAACATGAGCCAGAAGAAGGAAGAGATAGAAGATATTTTAAAATTTATTTATTTAAAAATCAATTTTTATTTAAAAATAAGTCTTAGACATTTCAGGCAGGAGAGATCTTAGGATCATAAATTTAGAACTAGAAGAGATCTGAGAGACCATTGAGCTCTCATTTTAGGCATGAAGAAACTAAGGCAGTTAGAGGTTAAGGGACCAATCCAGGGCCACATATCTACTGTGTGTCTAGGATTCAAACTCCTGTCTTCCTGACTCTGGTAGCATTTAATCTAGGATAACTTGATTCCTAACTTATGGAGATAGGTATGGAGTCCAGTGGAGTAGCTCGGGTCAGGGTTCTGGTATCTTAGAAGAAAGCAGTTTCCCTTTTTAGTCTAGGGAGCTCTACCCCCTGATCCTTGCTCATCTCTTGAGACCTAAGATCACATTTGTAGAAGCTGATTGTGCTACACAGGATGCTGACACTAAGCTGATAGTCTGTAATTTGGGGAAGTTCAAACGTTTATCCTCCAGCTCTTCGAACTGGAAGTAGAATAGATTTTGTCTTCTAAATATTTGATTGAGTGTGTGATGTGCTGATGACTCAGAGAAGGTGGTATAAGGTCATGGTCTAAAGTAGAACCTTCTCGCCACCACTCCACCCTCCACCCCCAGTTTCCCTTGGGCAGTAGCAGTGAAACCCATCAGAAGTTTACCCAGGCTACTTTCTATTTGATGTTGCCCTGGGTGACTTTGTCACAGCCTTACTTACAGCTACACCCTGTGATCCCTTTAGAAATCTGTCCTTTAACCTGTGCACTGCCTAAACTATTTTTCTTTTCTAATAACTAGAAATGAATGATTTAAAAAAAAAAAGACTGAGTCTCTCTATCTCTTCCAGGCTAGTAGTACAGTGGCTAATCAAAGGCCAGATCTCATCGCTGATTGTCTCAAGAGCCTTGACTTTCTCCATTTCTGACCTAGGCCATTTTGCCCCCTCCTTAGGCAGCCTGGTATCTTCTAATATTGGGACTTACCTTATTGATGCTTAACTTATTGCGGATACCTGATTGCCTTCAGCCTACTTCTGTCTAGAATTCCTAAGCTCCAGGGATCTGTTGACCTGTCTCCCCAGGGGAATGATTACAAACCTTCACCCTCATGTCGATCTGGCAAGAATAATTTTTTTAAAAAACTGAACCTTAGGATTTCATTTTTATAGGGAACTCCCAGAGTCCCTTAGCAAGTATATGTCAGAGGCTGCCCTGGAACCTAGGCCTTCCTAACTCTCAGATCCTTTCCTGCTCCAGTGTGTCATCCTGCCTCTCCCTAGTAATGACGCCTCAAATTTTTATAATGTTTTATAATCTTCAAAGTGTTTTTTCATCATGGTGTTGGGAAGAAAGTTTATATTTTATTATCCCTGTGTTACACATGAGACTTCAGAGTTTAAGTGACTTCCATAGCTAGTGTCAGGACTGAGCTGAGAATTAAAACCAGGTTCCTCTAGTTCTAAAGGATACATTCATTCTCTCTCTCTCTCTCTCTCTGTCTCTCCCCCCCTTTCCTCTGCCTCTCCCTGTTTCTTCTCTCTCTGTGTCTCTGTCTCTCAGTTTCTCTCTCTGTTTCTGTTTGTCTCTCTCTCCCCAGCACCCTCCGTATGTGATTTCATTGGTACAGAGAACATTCAGTGCGGAAACATCTACCAATGCAGATCATCATCTGCCATGTAATTCACAGTCTTAGTGTTTTTTCTGGGGGAAAAAGAATATGTATGTTTTTATAAATATTGTCCAGTTTAATCCTCAGAACAATCCTTTGAGGTAGATGCTATTTTTAATTCCCAGTTTACAATTGAGGGAACTGGGGTGAACAGAAATTAAGTGACTTGCCCAAGGCCTTGCAGTTAATTGATATCTGAGATCAAATTTGAACTCAGGTCTTCCTGACTTGAGGCCCAGTGCTTTATCCAGTGAGAGGCTAAGTAACTTGCTGAGAGGTCACACGGTCCATATGAGATAGGTGGTCTTTCTGAGCCTTAAGGTTTGTAGTAAATTCTATTGTGTCATTTTGTGACAAGCTCTTCAGCAAGGATCTAAACAAAATGTGGGAGTTCAGAAATATTTACAAAGATGGGATGGCAGTTGTGTAGAAACACCCTATCTCTGAACATATTTCCATGGAGGAAAGGAATTTTCTTCTAACCTAGTGCTGTAGTTGAGGCTGGAGGATGAGCTGGGGGCAGAGGAGCAGTGTTTAGTGAGCTAGAGAAAGCACTTCTGTTTTCACTGTTTACTTGGGTCCATTCTGTAGAGGGCTTTTTTTTTTTTTTTTGCACAGTGGCTTTTCTCTTGCAATACAGTGAGTTGTTCTTGTGTTTTGGTCTGGAGGACATTGCCTTTGGGGAGGGGCTGGGGAAGGGAAAGGGAAAGGGTAATCTGTGGAAGAAAAGAAGAACCCACCCCAGAGAGATTTGATTTGGGTTCCCAATTCCATAAATTGAACTCCCAAAGGGCCAAGTGTTTTCCCTGTTGTGGAATTCCCTGGAGGTAGCTTTTTTTGTATGTGTGTGGATTCTGAAGGAGGGTAAGCTGAGCGGGAACAACTCTTTTGCTGAATTCCATTGTGTCTGCTGGAAATACTTTCCTTTTGTTACGCCTCATACAGGGCTGTGTATATACACAGTGCTGTCTCAAAATGTGAAATGTCCCAATCAAAAGCCAATTCTCTTGCTAAATAGCCATTATATGGTGTGTTTCTGCTGCCCCTAACAACATCGTATTCAATAACAGTAGGAAAAAGACTGAATTTTCCACAGAAATAGCACAGTGGTCCAAATATTGGATTAAGATCACTCTGGCCTCTTGCTAGATTTCCTTTCAAAAAAACCCAAATCCATTTTCTTATGAATTTAGTGGCGCAGTTAAGTCTTTAACTAAGAGAGCTGATCTTTAAGAGAGGGAATCAGGAAAGTTTTCTGTCCAAGAAAATGCCATGGTCAAGTCTGTGTGTAAGGAATAGTTTAAAGAGAGGATAGGCTGAAGGCAGGAAGACAGGTTAGGGAGCTATTATAGTAATCCCTGTGAAATTTATAGTTGAGGAGATCAAAGGAGACTTCATGGAGGATGTAGCACCTCTTATCCTTTTTGCTGGTGCCTACTTCTCCCTGAAGAAACTGCCACCCTTGGGTTCATATTTATGGATTCCTGAGCACTATTTTCAGGAAAATCCCTAGTGATGTTTCACTTTACTTACTACTTCTGGCCCTCTCCTCATCTCTTCCACCTAGCCAATGGCTTTTTATCTTTTTTTCCTTTCTCCCCATAGGTTAACTATGGACGATAACCTATTTTGCATTGTTCTTAGGCGGGTTGTGTCAATCTACTACCCTCAGTCACTAGTTTAGTAAATTTCTAGACCAAAGGGCTACTCCCTATTTTGTGTAGTATCCTCCATTAAGAATGTAAACTTCTCCAAGGCAGAAACTGTCTCTACTTTTTGCATTTGTATCCCCATCACTCTGCACCATGTATAGTACTTAATACGTAGTTTTTTATTCATTCATAAATTTAAGTCTATGGATTGAATTTCAAAAAGACATCAGGGAAGGGGAGTGCCTTTCTGGATGGTACTTATGATACTATCCAATATTTACATTTAAGCCTTACTGTGTGCTAGGCACTTTACAATTATTATTTTATTGATCTTCATAATAACCCTGGGAGGTAGGTGATATTATTATCCCTATTTGACAGATGAGGAAACTGAGGCAAACAGACATTAAATCACTTCTCCAAGGTCCCACAGCTAGTAAGTCCCTGAGGCTGAATTTGAACTCTGGTATTCCTGACTCCAGGTCGCGTGGATAGAATTATCTACTGCACCACCTAGCTGCCTGTGTTCTGTGAAGTTTGGATTCAGTCGAAGGGCCACACTTGAGGACCCAGAGGGCCACATGTAATGAAATCCAACACCTAGGAAATATTCCTAAGTTTGAGTATAGCAACAATACTCCAGAAATCTGATTCTGATCTACTGGTCTTATAACCTCTCCCAAACCCTAGTTTTCTCATTTGTAAAAGGAGAGTTGAAAGAGACCTTTTAACACCTGTCTGATTTAGCTAGTGGCAGAGTAGGTCAAGTGGGCAAAAAGCCTCCAGTGAGAGCTGCAAATAAGGATGATACAGGAGATCATTCAAGGCCAGTCTCAGGCCCTAATCTCCTTCATGAAGATTACCAAGGAGCCGCTGATATTTATTCTGCCATATCCCAACCCCTGCTCATTGCTTAGGTGTCCTTTATATATGCACATCTTTTGTGCCAGCTTATATTTCATTTAGACTATCATTGCAATCTTATATTGAAGTAATGAACACAAAACACTTAGAAAACAATGGAGGCCTGTTTCCTAAATGAGATTGAAACTCCTTGAAGGCAGAGATTCAATTACAGGCATACTTCATTTTATCGAGCTTTGTACAAACTGTGTTTTTTACAAATTGAAGATATTTAACAACTTTATGTAAAGCAAGTGTATTGGCACCATTTTTCCAACAACATGTGCTCACATCACGTTTCCATGTAACATTTTGGGGATTCTCACGGTATTTCAAATGTTTTCATTATCTTTTCATTATCTATTACGGTGATCTGTGATTGGTGATCTTTGCATCCCTATAACTTAATTGATAAATGTTGTATGTGTTGAGAATGTTCCATTGACTAGCCATTCCTCTCCTTGGGCCTCATTATTCCTCAAGACACACCGGTTTTGAAAGTAGACCAATTAATAACCCTACAAAGCCCTCTTACATGTTCAAGTGAAAAGAAGAGTTGCATGTCTCTCAACTTTAAATCAAAAGCTAGAAATGATTAAGCTTATGCTGAAAACTGAGATAGGCTGAAAGCTAGGCCATCATCTTGATCAGTCAGCAGTCATCAACACTGAGGAAAGCTCCTCCACTAGCAAAAGATTAGGACTCACTGAAGGCTCAGATGATTTTTTTTTTAGCAATAAAGTATTTTAAAATTAAGGTATATGCATTTTTTAGACTTAATATTATTGCACACTTAATAGACCACATATCTTTTATATGCATTGGAAAACCAAAACATTCATGTTACTCACATTATTGTGATGTTTGCCTTATTGCAGTGGTCTGGAATGGAATCCACAGTATTTCCAAGGTATTCCTGTACATTTTTCTGGAGGCAGTTCGGTGGCACAAGTCTAGACCAGAAGTCAGAAAAGGCTGAGTTCAAATCCAGCCTCAGACACTTCTAGCTGTGTGACTCTGGGCAGGTCAATTAAGTGCTATCTGCCTCAGTTTCCTCACTGAGAATAATGATAGCACTTAACCTCGCAAGGCATCAAATGAGATCTCATTTGTAAAAGTCTTTGCAAACCTTAAGCAGCTATATAAAATGCTGTCATTATTAGCATCAATAATTATTACTGTATTTCTTTTCTAAGCCTAGTCCAGTGATGGCACATACATCACTGAATAGGTACGTGTTAATTGGCAAAGCAATTTTTTTTCTTCTGATTGCACATGTCAAAGGCTATCTCTTGATTTTCAACTGAGAAAACCTTAGTCTTATTTCCTCCCTTTGTCTTTCTTTGTTGTCTCTGATCTCAGGCTTTAACCTAAGTATAGCCTACATCCCATCACTGATGATGGATATTATACTTATGTTGGTGTTGGTCTGCATTAGTGGTAGGAATTGTAATAGCCAACATTTATGTAGCTCCTCAACGTTTGCAAAGAGTTTTACGTACATTATTTCATCTGAGTCTTGCAATAAGCTTGTGAGGTGGTTGCTAGATTATCCCAAAGGGATCAGGCAACTGTAAAGTTATCTAGCTTTAATGTACATGTTTCGCATGATTTCACATGTATAATTGATATCCTATTGCTCGCCTTCTCAGCAGGGGTGAGAGAGGATAGCAGGGAGGGAGAGAATTTGGAACGTAAAATTTAATAAGAAAAGAATGTTTAAACATTCCAATTTATTATTTATTTATTTTAAGGAAATAAAATTATCTAGCTTTATTGGGAAACATAGAAAAGAGAATGTTTGAAATCCCAGGAACTAGATGAGTCAAGCCTTGGGAAAGTGGAGGAGGGATATGGTAAGGTGAGGTAGCAATAGAGACAGAATGTAGGTCATTGCATTTGATATGAGTGTATTTGAAGAAAGAAGTCTGTGCAGGGAGGGGTGGGGTGCAGAAGAAAACATAAATTGTCAAAGAGGGTTCAATAGATAGGTGGATACTGGTGGAGAGGATTGGCATCACTGTAAAAGGCCAAACATAGGGATGAGAATCACTTTTTAGCGATTTCACAGCTGAACCTTTCCATGAAAGGGCCTCTTAACAGAGGACTGAGATGGGTGATTTACTGGGTTCATCTTGCTGACTGGTTTACTTTTGAGGTACACTAATGGACTCTCATGCCTCAAATGTACCTTAAATTTCTACCATTTCAGTTATTCCCTTTGAGTTAAACATTGCCTCCTGAGAGCCCTCCTTGCAAATACATTTCTCAGCCGAGTAACACACTGACCACAGATTGGTTATTACCAGTGGCTTCATAGGAAACAGGAGAAGACCTCCTCCCACTCCTCTGCAGAGGTGGGGGTCCACAGGTGTGGAACATTGCATATAATGTCAATTACTCCGTATTGCTCCATTTTGTGGATTTTTTTTTCTCCCTAAAAAAAAAAAATTGCTAATAAGCAAGTATGTACTAGAACAAGCTTGCACTGGCTTGGGAGAGTCAGTGTGAGCTTTTATGCCTCAGAAATTGACAAATGCTACAAATTGGGGCTTAATTTATTGTTTCGTTGATTGTCTAGTCTTAAGAAAATGATAGAGAAAATGTTAAATAATACAACTTAAGCTTACAAATGTTGTGCATACATAATTTGTTCCCCCTGGAGACCCAGTTATTAAGTATGTACCAGCATATTATTCGTTATAAAGGGTGGCTCTCTGGGAAGTTGGAGGAAAGGGATGCAGAGGGAAATCTAGACAATTTAAAAAATATATCCATAAAAACCTATTTTTAAAAAATGGCTTTTAGAATTAAGGGTAAGGGAGGAACAAATTTACACTCAAGTTTGAGGCTGACTTTACAGTTTTGCCCAAGACAACATTTTCTGTAAGTTGACATGCTTATCTGGTAGGTAATTGTTTAAGGAGAGCAATCAGCCATGGAGGAATGAAGGTGTGTATGTGTGGGGAATGATCAGTCACTCATTTGACTGAGAGTCTAAAGTCTAGTCTAGTATTATCTCTACCACTGTGTGACCCAGAGCCAGTCACTTTACTTTCTTATGAATGAGGAAAACAGACCCACCGTAAGTGGGTTAGATTAGGTGATCTCTGAGAACTTTTCCAGCTTTAGAAGAAACACTTAAATTGTTAAAAGGGATTTTTGAATTTTGAAGATCCCAACCAAGGACAGCCCCCCTCCCCACAAGTTCCCTGTCTTGTTATTCTTGAGAAATTGAGAAGTACAAAATCTTTCCTCCTCCAGCTTTTTAGTCTACTCTGTTAAGAATTCAATTGCATTCAGATTTATGGAACTGCCTAACCTGGAATAGGGTCTTTCCTCTCTCTGAATATCAGCTTACTTCTAACCCCTTGCCAGTTGTGTGGGAGTTCAGTTAATGTAGTCTGTTTATTCATCCTGGCCATCTAATTAGAAGTGCCCCATCCTTGCTCTCTCTGTGTGCCCTGGATGGAATGAGCAGGAATTGGATGTTATGAAACTTGGATGAAGTAGCTCAGCCTGGGAGGTGAAATACTTTTCTGACTTAGTAAATCTCTTGAAGCTTTTCTTGAACGGACATAAACTCTTTAATTTCTATTTTAGCCCATATAAAATGCTTCTCTTTGCCTCTTCAAATTATTTTTTAAATGAAGGACATTAGCCCAATCCTTGGGATAGTTGGGGGTAGGAACCCGCAAACCTAGACCAAGCTATCGCTTTAAAAAATATGTACTACTAGTAGTTTTTTAGTTATTACAAACATAATCCTTCATTGATTTCAGTCACAGCAGCTTCCATGATCCTTTGGAATACATTCTCTCTTCTGCATACACCCATTTTGCTAATGGGTACTATTCTTTGAGCTCATTGACACACTGAGAGAATAAAGAGCACATTGTGTCAATTTATAGTAACTGAAGCTGCATAATAGTGGCATAGTACACAATTGGCACTATTCTTAGATTGAATTCGAATCGCACAGTCAATGCATAGTACGTCAGCCCACATAGGTTGAAAGGGAATCTTGTCCCAAGGGACCTCTGGTCTGATACAGCTTCGCAGAAGTAGCAGAGTCATAGTGATTCCATCCATCCCTGAGACCCAAAGCCCTCTAGGGCTTGTTGTTAATAAGAGAAAAGTCAACCAGAGGGTATCAGAATTCATTCAGGAGCTGGTAGGAGCAGAAAAACACATCCATGGGGGGATAGGTGAAAGAGATACTGTGGGAGTGGTGCTGGGGACTGGCGGTAAGTGACAGAGAAGGAGTGAAAGTAAGTTCTTCCCAGTGGTTAGTTTGCTGTCTCCTACGCACTCACCACGTTGGAACATGGCTGAGAGTTGCCTATTTTGTTGTAAACTCCTTGAAGATGTTGACTAGGTTGAGTTCTTCTCCTCTTTCTCCTCCTCCTTCTCCTTCTCCTCCTTTTTCTTCTCCATCTCCTCTTCCTTTTCCTTTTCTTCTCCTCTTTTTTTCTTTCTTTCCTTCTCCTCCTCTTTCTTCTCCTTTTTCCCCTTTTCCTCCTTCTCTTTCTCCTCCTCCTCTTCCTTTTCCTTTCTTCTCCTCCTCCTCTTTCTTTTTTCCTTTTTTCTTCTTCTCCTCTTCCTCCTTCTCCACCTTCTTCTCCTCTTTGTCCCCCTCCTTCTCTTTTTTCTTTCTTCTTCTGATTCTTTTTCCTCCCTTTCTTTTCTTCTCCTCCTTCTTCTCTTTCTAAGTCCCTTGCCTAGAATGGTGTCTGACTTATAGTAGATGCTAAATAAATACTTCTTAAATGAAAGATTAAGATTAGAAGAGAGTCTATCTTTAATATTCTAGGAATTAAGAATATTAGGAATATTAGGAATTTCAGAAAACCTCTCTGGACCACATGACTAAGAGGTCAAAGAAAAAGGGGAAGATCCTATATATCCAAAAATATTTAGAGCAGCACTTATCAAAGCAAGAAACTGAAATGACTGACTAAAATGTCACATACGAATGTAAAAGACCATATCTTGAAATGCAAACATGAAGAATTCAGAGAAACTTGAAAACTGGTGAACTGGTATGGATGGAAGTAAACAGATTAAGATTTACTTGATGACCCCAAGGGAAATAACACCAGAAGATTTCAATTCTCTGTGATCAATACAGTGACAATCGTGATTTTTGAAAAGTCAGTCAATAAACATTTATTAAGCACCTACTTTGTGCCAAACACTGTACTTAATTAAGCTCTGGGGGAGAAAAAATAGCTTTCAATCTCATGGGGGAAGACAACACACAAGAAAACTAAAGGAAGGGAGGATGGGAAGGTACCTACTATTGTGAGCAAGATGGAGAAATCCAAAGGAGTGTAGCCAACTGGAAAATGAAGAAGTGACTACCTTGAGTGCCCTCCTTAAATAGAGATTTTGGAAGGAGTTCTTCCTCCAGACACCCTCCCATATTTGATACTAATAAGATGTGAGTTCCAAGGTTGATGTGATAATGCAGGATGATGAGATTCCTGGGTTCATGATGGAGAAGTCCAAAAAAATACATCTGGGTGGGAAATGAACTAAAAACCAAATTGAGGGTGAGGGATCTCCCTTCTTCCCCTCCACTCTCCAAAGAGCTGCTAGACTACAGATATGGAATGAGATATATTTTTCAAATCCAGCCAGCATATTGACTTGTTTTGCCACATAATACTTATCTATACTTTGGAAGGTGAGTAGGAAGTGAGAGTGATTTTTTAAAAGAGTATCAATAAAACAGTTTTTAAAAATTAAAAAAAACTAAAGTGGCCAAAGTCTAAGCAATAGTTTGAGGAACTAAGGGTAGAATCACTTCCATAGCTCCAGTAATCTTTAGATTCATTAAAGTATGTGTTTAAAAATCACTTTCAGGAGTTAGATGGCCCTGGCAGGAAATGTTTTGTTTTGTTTTGTTTTATTCCCAAGAGCCCAGTTCTGCTACTTGCTTCCCAACCTCATTAAAATTATTAACTCATCTTTGGAGTTTGACATTGCTACTGAAAGGCTAAAGTCATGCCTGTCTGATTTGCTGATTCTGTTTTAGAAGACCAGAAAGAGAAGCTTGAAACCAATAATCTATAGGAAGGAAGGAAGGAAGGAAGGAAGAAAGGAAGAAAAAGGAGAAAGAGAGAGAGAAAAGGAAGAAGGAAAGAATGAGAGAGAGAAAGAAAGAGGAAGGGAGAGAAAGAAAAGAAGGGAGGGAAAGAGGGAAGAGAGAAAGGAAGGAAAAAAGAAAGTCATCTAACCAATACAATCAGTGTCTTCCAGCTAGGAGACTTGAAATTCTATTCACAGAGCTGACTGTCACTCCTTTGTGATGGAGCAAAGAAACTGACTGACTATTGTTTGCTTCAATTCTAGATTTTGTTGGAGAATGGAGAAGAGAGGACAAGAGGGGGAAGGATTATTGACTTTTTAGGTTAGCTTCCAGGGAAAGGAATAGCAAAATGCTCTAATTTGTCTCCCTTTCTTTCTGTCTCGGCTTGTTTTCTGTAGGTATACGTGAATATGGAATGGGTGACCAACATTGGAGAAGGAGGCAGTTTTGGAGAACTTGCGCTGATCTATGGCACACCAAGGGCTGCCACGGTCAAAGCCAAGACCGACCTCAAACTGTGGGGCATTGATCGGGACAGCTACAGGCGCATTTTGATGGTGAGTCCTCTTTGAAATCATGTCTCACTAGGGCAAGGCTGCAGAATTTGGAACTGAACTTTCAGCATAGTTAAGTATATACCTTTCATAAACTTTAGTGACTTCCTTAGACATAAAAATAGCACTGTGGGTAAGTATCATCAGCATTAATAATAGAATTATTATTTTCTGTCCCAGGCACTGTACTAAATGCTTTATAAATCTCATTTGGTCCTTACAAAAACCCTGTGAGGGAGGCGTTATTATTTATCCCCATTTTACAGATGAGGAAATTGAGGCAAGTGAAGGTTAAGTAACTTAACCTTGACCAGGTAGAGTCTGAGGTAGAATTTGGATGCTGGGTCTCCTGACGCCCAAGACTACTATTCTTGCCTTCATCCCATGCTGCGTTCTAAATGCAACACTGTGTAGCAAAATGTTTTCATAAAAGGGCATGGAGGGCATGAATTACATTCATTTTACGAGTTGAAGACTGTCCACAATTCTTAACTTGGCCAAAGTTTTATGAAATAATTACAATAAGATGATAACTAAACTGCATTTAGGTACCCTCAATCCCATGCTTCCATCAGAGATCTCTCTTCTCTAAATGCTCCCTGATAGGTGTTTCATAAGCTGTCCGCTATATCACTTCAATAGGTTACAGTGAATTTCATTTCATGTTTTGGATACAGCAGAGAAAGCAACAGAACTGTCTCATGACCCTCATCTGGTCCCACCTCATGGGACCTCATTTGATAACTCTTCCTCATTTAGTCATCCTTCTGACAGCACTAGTCTCCCCATCTGTTAGCCATTCTTTTTAACTGCCCTCTCTCTGGAAAATAATACTTTCCATGAGCACTAAATCCCCTTTTTAGAAAAACAGTACTTGACACACATCCTGCAAATCCCTGAGACTTTAAGATTCCTTTGTCCTTTAGTATCAGACACATGTTATGGGGTTGGGAAGAGGGTGGAGAAGACAAATGTTATAACAGTGAAACAAGACCCAACTTTTCCAGGAAAAAGGAAGAAATGTGGTTGGACAAGTGGCAGTGTCACTGGCTTTCATATTTTTTCTCCCCTTGATGAATCTGGAGGACGGCAAGTCCCTAAAGGGAGTAATGGAGGCCTGGGATTGGGATGCTATAGAGGCTTCCTATTAGCATTTCTTCTTTTTTTCTTGGAGGACAGTGGTGATGCCACAGAGGTGATTTGTAGAAATGAGAGACTGTGTTGGCACGATCCTATGTGCGCAACAGGATTAATATGACTCTCTAAGGAGATGTCACTCCTCAGAATTTGCACAGCATTTTCTGTCTAATTGCTTGGGAGAAGTATTTTGAAAAAAAAGCAAAAGCAAATCACCTTAAAAAAAACCCCAGCAAACAGCAGACCATGATGTGTGATATTTACCTATTAGACTCAGTGAAAGCCAGACCCAACTTTTATTCATTTTGCACGTAAATTATATAGTGTTATCTATATAGTGTGTTCTGGGATTGTAAACATTGGTTTCTGCAAACAGCAACATCTAGAGAAC
Source organism: Bettongia penicillata ogilbyi (assembly GCA_023548195.1). Lineage (NCBI taxonomy): Eukaryota > Metazoa > Chordata > Mammalia > Diprotodontia > Potoroidae > Bettongia > Bettongia penicillata. The sequence goes on from JAJHZJ010000100.1 coordinate 6,594,043, forward strand.
CTTTTCCTTCAATAGGAGATTCCCCCTTCTATTCGAGATCTTCTAGAGTCCTTTGGTGAGCACACATCTCCCTATTTAATGTCTCTCTGTTTGTGAGGTCAGATCTGTCCCAGGGCCTTTTAACTTGCCCCAGCTGACCAGTGTGTCAAATAGCCATTATTTCATCAGTCCTGAAACATCCTCCATTGGTGCAAGTCAGAAACCGTCTGTAGCATAATCTTAGCCCTTCCTTGACTCACAGAGCTTTAGTGACATACCTATGGTGACACAGACAAATATCAGAAGTGGGATTTGAACCCAGGACCTCCACATTCAGGACCCAGCATTCTGTCCTCTAGGTCATACTGTCTCTACATATTTTCAGGGGACCAGACCTCTGATTTTCTTGATAGGGGAAACTCCCAATAAGGGGAAATGAAAAAGCCCTCTACCAAAATAGATCAGCAGTTGCTTTGCAAATATATAGCTTTAGAGTTTCTTGGGGCACCTTGAGAGATGGGACTTGAGCCCAGGTCTTCTTCACTCTGAGCTCATACTATGCCATGGTGCAGCAGCTTCTGTGCATAGTAGGTGCTTAACAAATGATTGCTTCTAACAAGGGCATCTCCTCTGCAGCAAAAGTCATCTAATCAAGTCATCTCTCAGCTTGCAGCAGGCAGGGGAATAGCCTAGTAAACAAGCCGGATCTCATAATAAGAACATTCAATTCCTGGTAAACAATAAAGCAGGCCTGATATGCCCCCAGACTACTGCGCCTGAGATTGATCTATAGCAGAAAGAGTGATTTCCTGCCTGTATCCTGTTCTGTTCTTTCCTCCAAGTCATTGGATGTGAGCACACTGGTGTACTTCAGAAATTTTAGTGGCTTCAGTGAAACTTAAAAAAAAAATCACCTTTATTGTAAGGACTTATATCCAACTGTAGGAACTGGTTAGACTTGATTACCCAGAACTGAGGAACAGATGTCCATCTCTATTTGATAGCCTGCCGGAGCTAGTCATTTGATGAATATCTCTATTGCCAGCGGCAGTTCCTCTAAAGAGGAACGTAATTTCAAGAATTCTTCTTTGTTCTGGAAGGAGGATGATAACAACATAGCTTGAATACCATTGGCTTCTACTGTACTCCATACTAATTTCCCAATGACCTTCATAGACCAATAAGAAACTCTTCTAGTTTCCAGGGATTAGGACAAGACCAGCAAGTTGGCTTCAGTTATGAGCTGTAGTGCTGCCGATGGCTCTCATACCAGGTCACATTTTAGGGACCTGCTTCTCTGGGTAGAAGTGTGATTATCCACTTGACAACCTGAATCTGTTTATCCTTTTTATGGGCAGCTATATCGTGCAATAGTTTTCCTTGAGACCCTTATCCTTAAATCCTGAGGGACATGTCTTGGTCCTGGTCAGATTTTTGAGGCCATTGACATGTTTAAAACCCAGTAAGATGTTTTAGAGGAGTGATTTTTTTTTTAGTTCATTGTTTTGCTAGGCTCCATCAAGTAGTGTGGGACTGTGGACAGATATCTGAACCTGGAGTACTGGCTAAACTTGTTACTAGACCCAAATTCCAATCATAGTTCTGCTACTTTTGGATTGTTTTTCAGTCATTTTTCAGTATTTCTGACTCTTAATAATCTTGTTTGGGGTTTTCTTGGCAAAGATACTGGAGTTCTTCATCATTTCCTTCTCCAGCTTATTTTACAGATGAGGAAACTGAAGCAAACAGGGTGAAGTGACTTACCCAGGGTCACACAGCTTGAAAGTGTCTACTACCTTTGTGACCTTGGGCAAATCACTTTATTCTGTAGGCCTTGGTTTCTTCATCTGCAAAATGAAAGGGCTAAAGTCCCTTTCCACTCTAGAGCTACAATCCTATGAGACAGTTACATTCTAAAATTTAAAGAGTATTTTCCCCCAAATTTATTAATTTGTTTTCAATTTTCAATAATCACTTCCATAAGTTCAAAATTTTCTCCCCCTCCCTCCTTACTCCTTCCCCAAGACGACATACAGTCTTATATGGATTCTTCACATACATTCCTTTTAAACACATTTTCACAGTAGTCATGTTGCATAGAAGAATTAAAATGAATGGGAGAAACCATAAGAAAAAACAAAACAAGACATAATAAAAGAGAAAATAGCCTGCTTCATTCTGTGTTCTGACTCCGTAATTCATTCTCTGGCTATGGGTAGCATTTTGCATCCTGAGTCCTTTGGAAATGCATAAGGTCCTTGCATTGCTGTGAAGGGGAAAGTCTATCAGAAATAGTCCTCGCACACTCTGGCTGTTACTGTGTATAATGTTCTGGTTCTGCTCATTTCACTCAGCATCAGTTCATATTAATCTTTCCAGGTTTTTCTGAAGTGCATTTGTTTGTCATTTGTTATAGGACAATAGTTTCCATTACATTCATATACCACAACTTGTTCAGCTGTTCCTGAATTGATGGGCATCCCCTTGATTTCCAGTTCTTGGCTACCACAAAGAAAGCTGCTATAAATATTTTTATACATGTGGGACCTTTTCCCATTTTTATGGTGTCTTTGGGATACAGCCCTAGAAACAGTTAAAGGGTATGCACATTTTTCTTGTCCTCCAGAATGGTTGGATGAGGTCACAGCTCCACCAACAATGAATTAGTGTTCCAACTCTCCCACATCTTCTCCAGCATTTATCATTTTCCTGTTTTGCCATGTTAGTCAATCTGATAGGTGTGATATGATACCTCAGAGTTGTTTTGATTTGCATCTCTCTAGTCAATCGTGATTCAGAGCATTTTTTCATGTGACTATAGATAGCTTTAATTTCTTCCTCTGAAAACTGCCTATTCATATCCTTTGACAATTTATCAGTTGGGGAATGGCTTGTATTCCTGTACATTTGACTCAGTTCTCTATATATTTTAGAAATGAGGCCTTTATCACAGATACTAGTTGTAAAAATTCTTTCCCAGTTTTATGCTTCCCTCCTAATCTTGGTGGCATTGACAACTTTTCAATTTAATGTAATCAGAGTTATCCATTTTGCATTTCATAATGTTCTCTATCTCTTGTTTGGTCCTAAATTCCTCCATTTTTTAAAGAGTAGTTATTAAGCGCTTACTGTATGTCAGGAACTTGGAAGACACAGTCAAAAAATGAAACAGTTCTTGCCCTCAAGATGCTTATATTTAGAACTGAGAAATTTACATTTCCAAGTGGGAATTAAAGGGATTGCAGAGTCTGATGTAGAGGTCAAAGGGAGAAGAACTAGAGTTGAGGAAAGCAGAGTCATTTGGAACTTGTATTTAGTACATCACTCCAATAAGAAGCCCCTGTTTCCAGATGTGGCAGCTGTTATTAAGTGGAAGAGCTCTGTTGTAATCCAAAACCTAGATTCCAGGCCTGTCTCTGCCTCCTAAGTAGTTGTAAGATTTGAGTAACTCATCAACTCAGAGCTTTAGTTTCCTCACCTGTGACATGTGAATAGTGATTACTTGCTCTCAGGATTGTTGAGAAGCTCAAATAAAATTAGGATACTATATTTTACAGTTGTAAAGTGCATGTGACAAAAGGCCTACATTCAAATCCTGCTTTCCTCCTATTGGGGTAGTTAATTGACCTAATTCTGTGGAAGTTTGGAGAGGGACAGAAAGCCTTCCTGGTGCCTCTGACTGTACACGATGGGACTACCATTTACTACAGCCAAGTAATACCAGCCTTAGTCGGGGTTCAGGTTAATAAGGCCAGTGGTCTTCATGAACCGCAGAGGAGCTCAGGCTGCTTTGTAAGAGCCTTTACATACCTCAGGAAGTATTTCTTCACTGGCTGCTACTGTACTGTTCAGTGAGGGGGCTTTTATTATAGGGGAGCTTCTATAAGGCATTTTCAGTTTGGAAAACATGAAATGATTCTGGGATGACTAAGAGGAAAAAGGCATTTTCTGGCCTCCATTTTGCTCCCTGAGCCTTTATCTCCACCCTTTGTTCTTTGGTTCCCTCTCCCTCTCTCAGTCTTTTTCTCCTTCTTTCTTTCCCCCCTTCACTCTCTGTTTCCCTCTCTCTCTTCCTCCTTCTCTCCTCTTCCTTCCCCTTTCCCCCATTCACTCTTCCCCTCTTCTCCCTTCCCCTTTCCCCCTTTTCCTTATCCCTCCTCATCCGGTTTCTCTCTATCTCCTCTCTCTTCCCTTTCCCCCTTTTCTCTATACCCATTCTTTCTTCTCTTTATTCCCTCCCTTCCTTTCTCCATCCTCTCCCTCCCTTTTTTTCTCCTGCCTTTTTCTTTCCTCCCCCTCCCCCTTTTCTTTCCTCTTTCACCCACAGTATAGTTCCTGGATGTGGGTTTTTATATGGCTGGAACCTTGCATTCAAGTAAGTTTCAAAACCACAAAGGGAGTTTATGCTTCCTTTCTTTAATTTAGAATCCTTTGTACTATGAATACTTGTGGGCATGACTGTAAAGATGCTTGGCTTTGTGAATACTAGGAAAGCAAATAGCCTAGTGGTTAGGGGTCATCTTTTCTGGTGATAGCCAGTCTATCATGGAGGAATTCTTAGATGCATTTGTTTATTTTCAGGGAGGCATTGAGAAGTCTTAGATCATTGATTAATGGACTGGTTCCTGATTACTAACAAATATTTGTTCCCTTCCTACTGCTTAATCCCATATTATGCAAGCTAGGGATTATAATGAAAGTATAAAGAATGGTCCCTATGTGCCATCTCTCCTAGAATGAAAGGAGAAACCACTTAGACCTTTTGCTGTTAGAGAGTCTAGGTTTGAATCTGCTTTTTACTACCTATGTGAGTCCCTTAACGTTTCTGGTGTTCAACTTCTTTTAGCCTAGATAATCTCTGTCCCAGTTTTGGGACCCATTTCCTTTCATTGTCTTTTTTTCTTCCTTGCTTTTCTTCTGTTTGCCCAGTTTAGACATGTTTGTGGTTGTGGTTTGCCCTTTGTCCACAAAGAGGACCATGGCATCAGGGAGATGATGGCATGAGTTGCAAATGAATTGAATTGGAGTGAGGGAGGGCTCTGCAAAGTCACCAGCCTCACTTTCTGCTGCAGAGCCATCTGGGTCCACATCAAGACAACTAGAGGCAGCCCAGGATGCAGTGGGAGACCTTGGCCTTTTAAGTTAAGGTCTTTTCACATTTACTTGCTAAACCAAAGGCTTTATTTTTCTTATCTTTCCATTTCTCCAGGGGGAATTCCATAGCTGGTATTGCCTCCTTCTCCTGATTGGTCATCATTCCTTTGACCTCATCCATTTCTTCTTTGTCTCCACCTACCATTGATAATAGATGACCATAAATATAATTTGGCAGCCCACTGAAATCAAATTTAAAAGAGCATGAAAATGATACTTATCTCAAAACAGAACTACTTTTATTTTCCAACACTTTGCTTTAGTGCCTCAAACTTTAAGAGCCTAGAATTAATTCAATTTTTTTATAACATCTGCATTTTAAAGTGCCTTAATGAAAGTGGAATTCTTTTAGGCAATTACAAGAATGATAGATATATTTTTAAGGATTAGGGTCATATGCTTCTTTTACACCATAACAAATTAATCTTAAAACTGGTCATTTTTAATGGAGTCTTTTTTATGATCTATCATACTAGTAAAACCCTTTAGAGCTGTTATGGTTAATGGTCTGTCAGTATTTCCATTATCATTCTTTATTTTTCCAGAGTGTATTTAACTGATCATAAAATATTAGTTTTGGGATACAACTTAACTTAGAGGGTTTTTATCAGGTATACTCCAACATGAGGCATGTGACTTACAAAAACCAGTTATGTTATTAGAGCTTTTTACACTTTTCCACAGACTGGGGAATTAGAATAAAGTGAATTGTGCACTGAATGAAGGTGGTTACATTTTTGCTTTAGGCTGATTTCTTTTGACTTTTGAAAGTGACTACCTCCAAAAAGAAGGGAGCTCGATGATGCATGATCTGGATTAAGGAAGACCCTAGTTCAAATACAGCCATGTGACCCTGGGCAAGTCACTTAAACCTCTCTATCTGCCTCACTTTCCTCCCCTATAAAATGGGGGTCTTGAAAGCACCTATCTCCTAGGGTTGTTGTAAGGATCGAATGAGATAATCTCACCTCAGACACTTGACACTCACTAGCTGTGTGACCTTGAGCAAATCACTTAACTCCAATTGCCTCATCCTGGGTCATCTCCAGTCATCCTGATGAATATCTGGTCACTGGATTCAGATGGCTCTGGAGGAGCAGTGAGGCCGGTGATGTGCACAGCCCTCCCTCCCTCAAAACAAAGTCAAGTGCAAGTCAAGTCATCATTTCTCTGATGGCATGGTCTTCTTCGGCAACAAAGGACAAACACACATTTGTAAAGTACTTAACACAGCATGTGGCCCCTAGTATTATTTAATAAATGCTTGTTTTTTCCCTTTCCTAAAGTCCTAGACTGGCCTTTAATTATTCACTGGGATTTATTTCCTTCTTTCTGATTCTTCCTTCCTTGCTTTCCCCATTCTTCTTCCTCTGTTCAAACATTTTTACTTGCTAAATCAAAGCCTTTATGTTTCTTACACTTCCATAATTAGTACCACCTTGTTCTCCTGATACATTTCCCTCCTCTGGCCAAACCCTCTGGCCAACTTATTCTTCCACCTACCATGGTAAGGTCCTTACACTGGGATCCATGTTATTGAACACCTGGTAAGGACTGCTCCCTCCATACCAGTTCTGCTTGTGGTTCATCATTAGTTTTATTGCCATAACAGGAATCTAGTCTCTAGTTAGTTCAAGAATTTTTTTTTAAATGCGGTTGTCAAATGTATGATGATTTGGGAGGCATAGCAGGTGGATTGATACCTTCCAGTAGAATTTGAAGCCTTATATGGTAGATCTCAAAGCTGACTACTGCTGCCTTGCCCATGACCTCCCACTCCCTCTTCACCTAATCTCCTCTCTCTGGCACACCGTTCTCTTTTCAGTTAAGGTTGCCAAGATTCCCAGAAGGGAGGCCAGCATAGCTGGCAGCATTTTCTCCCTCCCCTCCCCTCTCTGTTCTTCTCAGGGACTATATTGTCAGAACCCATCCCTTCTCTCCACCCTGTTCTTGGACTTCACTCTCAAGAACTTCTCCCTATTTCCAGCCTGTTCATGATTTCAGACCTTCCATTAAACGAAAATAGCAAAAATATTGGAGACCCCCTCTCCCTGGTCCAAAGAGTAATATGTTTTCATGGACAGTAACTTTGTTTGGGGGTGAGGGGGTATTCTTAAAATAAAATCATACCTGAGAATGTACATTCTAAGCATGGCTTTGGTATTGGGTTTACACAGGGAGTGAGCAAGCTGGAACAGTTTGAGCTCCATCGCAGGAGAGATCCTGCCAGCTTAGCTCTTATTAGTAATGTGAGACCTCTTGCAATTTGTTTGAGTAAATTAGACTGCAGAAGCCCAGCCTTGAACCTGAAACCAGAGGGGGAGGAGTCATTCTTTTTTCTCCAAAGTCTCAACAAACTGAGCAAAGAAGAAAGGGAGGTGAGGAAAGGGAGTTGAGGGCATGAAGAGAAAAAGGAGGGAAGCTTTAAAAGGAATACTCAGAAGTACGTAAGGGAATCTGGTGGGATGGAAGGGAGAGACGTGGAAGGAGTCTTCCAGTCACCATGATAAGTTTGCTTTGGTGTCAGACTTTTGGCTAGGCATAATGGAAAGAACATTGGGCAGCAAAACCACAAACCTGAGTTCCAGCCCCCACTTTGCCCACTACTTGTTACATGACTTTGCAGAGGTCCTTTAGAGGCCAATGAATATTGGTGAAGTTGGTTTTTGTCTCATCTACAAAATGGGAATAACAAAAACTTCCCACCTCATCTGATGATCAGTCTTGCTAAGTTTGAAGGGGCTCATCACCGGAACCTTGGTTACTGGGAGCTGGAATTTGTTTGGCTGCCTTAACTCATGAAAACCACTTACTAAGGTGCAGAGGATTTGTGATCTGTTCTGATGGTGGGAGCATCCATACCAACAAAACCCAAAGATCCTTCAAATGTATGTTTGGGACATATGATTTCTACATGCATCTTGTGAGCAATTTCTGCTATGAACATACATTTTTTTTTTAATTCTGGGGTAGAAACAGCATTAAACTCAGGGGTCAGTTGGGAATACAGAACCTAATCATATGTCTTTCCACACCCCATAAAAGCCTCTTTTCTATAACAATAATTATAACTTGATATGAAAAAAACATTGAATCTGATGCCCTTTGAAGTACAACTTGACTGTTGTACAAACAGTATGATCTTGATGTATTGTTATTCATTTTCAGTTGGATATAAGTTGGATGCAATATATATGTTGAATATAATGGGGCAAAATTTTGCCAACTTATTATGACTAGAAGAAAGATCAGTCTATAGGAAGCCTGGTACAGTAGACAATGAATTGAACTTAGAATCAGAGGACTCTGGTTTGAATCCTGCCTTGGTCACTTAGTAACTTTTTGTGACCAGGGTCAAATGATTGAACTTCTCTGGGTCTCATTTTCCTTTTGGAAAAGGAAGACTTGGATTAGTTGACTTGTGAGGTTCCTTCCAGTGCTGTATCTATGAATTATAGATAATATTTTTTAAGAAGATACTAGTTTTGTTACTTTCAGTTACCCATAGGATCTTGAGATAGGCTAACCAAGTGTTGTTTAGAAGAAGGACTTTGGGTTTCTACTAATGAAATGTTAAATAAGAGTGATTTGCAATTAAAATAGTAATTTTTATATGTCAGTTGTTCAGTTGATATAATTAATAGTTTCCTAAGCAGTTTCAGGAGTGTAAAAAAGGGAACTTTAAAATATATACTAAATCTTTTTTTTCCTAAGTAGAGTGAAAAGTAAAATGTTTAATAATTCCAAGAACACAGAATACTAGGAAAGCCACACTTATTTGACAAGAGCTGAAAGCAGTTTGTTAGAAAAATAGATTTTGACCAGAATCTTGTATCATACACCATAACAAATCCCAACTGATAAAATGATCTAAATGTGCAAAGTCATACATTAAAAAAATTAGAAAATGGAAAGCAGTATCTTTCACAGTTTAGTGGATTAGATTTAGGGGAAAATTCATAACTAGACATGGGATAAAGGAGATTATAAAAAACAAAACAAATAATTTCAGTTGCATAAAATTGAAAAACTTTTGCACAAATAAAACCAAGGCAGTTATAGTTAGAAGAAAATATGTAGACTAGGAAAAAAGTCTTTTGTATTAAACATTTCTGTTCAAAGATTGACATCTAAACTCTAAACACTTGACACAAATGTATAAAACTCTCCTAAAAAGACAGAAGGTCAAAGAAATTGAATTTCTGGTATAGTGATTACAAATTTGGATGTACTGTTGGTGTAAAAGAATGTAGAGTACAATGGATAGAAAAGCTTCCATCAGGGTACCTCACTAGTAATTCCACTAAATAATTCCAATAAAACCATTGCTTTGGAAAATGCAAAGCTTTATTTTGTTTTACTTTATGTAATAGATGTGTACTTGTGAAGTTCTGTTTCTAAAAAGAATGTACTAAAGGCAGCTTACTATTTAAAGCCAACATTCTGTAAAATAAAAAAAAATCTTGCAAAGAAAATTTTCTCCTTGCCCCTGTCTTCAAGAACTCTGAATCTACACACATTTTTAACTTCAAGTTTTCAAAGTGAGACAGACAGGTAGGATAGAGTTACATTTAAGCAACATCGATTTGATGCCAAACATCTGAATGAAAAATGAAAAATTACTTACTCTTCCAAACATTTCCACAAATCCAGGTGACTGGCATCATGTGGGCACAGTTTTTATATTTTGTCAGCTGCAGAGTCTGTTAAACACTGAACTCTTTAAATTTAGAAATCTTAAAGGTAACCTTACAATTAGCTACTTGCCTACTCCTCCGGGCGAATAAAAATATGTGTTGAGTGAATAGAAGCCACTTACGGTTTTATTTTTCAATCACAGTGTAACCCTTGACTGAGAGGGCAATCTGGTAGGGGGAAAAACATAGTGGCCTATTTGGTTTTTAGAACATGTTTGCAAACCTGCTTCTAAATAAACCACTTCTGATGACGGAACAGACATTCTAAGGTTGCTTTGTCTCCTACTTCTTCACTGGAAGGAGAGTTAATGATTCTTCAAAAGGAGGTAAAAATAGTTGGCACTGAAAAGAGAAGCAAATCAGAGGAAGACTTAAAAAGAGAAGGAAAGATTATCGAAAGTCCGAGCACGATTGGACTAAAGAGATTATCCTGGTCCAGTCTTCTCATTTCACTGGGGAAGAATGAGAAATCCAGATGAGAAAAGTAATTTGTTCAAGGTCACAAAACTACTTAGTGGTAGAACCAGGACCAGAACCCAGACCTCTGGACATAAATCCAGGGTTCTTTCCAAGATGCTGGAAAATGCTGGAAATACCTGGTATTTGGAGGCAAATCCACATGGCCCATTCGGTTGAATATAAATACCTGGGTAAACCAAGATATAGGCAGGTGTGGAAAGAAATGAAGAAGGGTAGATCCTGAAGCTTGGGTGAGGCTGAAGAACTGGAAGATGATAAGATATGGTAGGTGGAATCAGGAAGTACTTGATTTGCTTATGTATAATGTAGGGCTAGAGAGAGAGGTCAGTGATACTACTATGAATACCAGAGCAAATAACTATGTAAAAATCTCGCATTTTGTCCCCATGTGAGTTATTGCTTTCTGGGTGCTCAGTCATTCCATTCTCTACTTTATTTCTTTTCAAATTTTTGTCATAGTTTTCTAGGGACAGGCATTTAAAATCCCCCATAAAAAGCCCATGGCATTAGTCTTTCAGATCTTTTTTCCCTTTTTGCCTCTGGTTTCTCCTTCCTTACTTTATCCTTTCCACACCCATTAGCATTCCCTTGCTGGGAAGAACTAGACAAAGGGAGTTTTGTACCAAACACATTTTCCCCCCTTCTAGAAATAGCTAGTCAAAGTCTGAGAGATGCAGCCTGTAGTCCCTATTCCTCAAAATGTTCAACATGTTGCTTTCATGTGGCTCATCTGTCCTTACAACTCAGCAAAACTAGGTGGGCCTTCCTAGCCGTCTTCAAAAAGGACTACTGTTATAATTTCATAGGCTATTTGATAATGATTTTCTTGAAAAAATCAAGATCATAGGACACGTAAAGGGACCTCAGAAATCATCACATCCAATGTTGTCATGTTTCAGATAAGGAAACTGATGTACCAAACCAACGTTAAGAAGTATTTAAACAGAACTTAAGAGAATAGGGAGTAGACCCCCTATTTTGTTGGTATACAGAATTTCCAGGGGACGTAACCTTATCTACCAATGCAGGTTATTGGTACCTTTGCTGCAACTTAGAGGCTTTGAGCTGGCTGTGACACCAAGGGGTCAGTTGATATGCTGACAGTCGGTATGTGTCAGAGGTCTTCTTGACTCCAAAGATCATTTAATAACAATAAATATTTAGTAAGTACCGGTCCTAGGTGGGAAGAGAGAGACTATGTTTAGATAAGAAAATATTTAGATTACACACGGTCTCTCTGACCTTATGGAACTTATATTCCAATCTTGGGATAGACTTCAATGCATGTAGCTGTAATACACAATAGTAGTAATGGTCAATAAACATTTATTCAGCACCTGCTTCCAGTCAGGCTTTGTGCTTAGCAATGGAGATACAAAGAAAGGTAAAAGACTAGCCCTGCCCTGGAGAAGCTAACTATATAATGATAATAAGTGCATTACAGGTATAAAACAAAGTACTTTGTAGAATCTGAGGAGGTAGGTGGGAATGGAGGAGCAGAGGTCAAGGGAGGCTTCCTGGAGGAAGAAGTATTTTCACTGGGCTTTAAAGGATGGGGAAGGAGCATGTTCAAGTAGAGGAATCAGCCTGAGCAGAAACACCTGAGACCTGAGGAGATCTCACATGGTGAGGGAACAGATAGTTGTCCAATCTATCTGAAGCATAGATGCAGAAATATAAGAAAAGACTGGAAAGGTATAATATTGCTGAAGGCCTTGAATGCCAGGCAGAGAAGGGTGAACTTTGTGTGGTAGGTAGTCAGTAGCTGATGATTTTTTTAAAAATTTTGTTCCAGTTCCAAATTCTTGTCCTCTCTCCATCTCAGGCAAAAAAATGATAATCATTATATATAAGAAGTTATATAAAACATCTTTCCACATTAGTCATGGTGAAAGAAAAAAAGGAGAAAAAAATGTTTCGATCTATACTCAAAATTTATCTGTTCTCTATCTGTAGGTGGATAGCATTTTTCATCATAAATCTTTGACACTGAATATTTTTGAGCAGAGGAGTATCTACATGATCAGATTTATGAATCATGAAGAATATTTTGGCAGTGATAGGAAGGTTGAGTTAGAGGTGCGGAGAAAATAGAGATAGGGAGGCTCACAAAGAGTCCATTGCACTAGAGCTCAGAGGAGTGGTAATCAGAGTCCGTGCTAGGGTAGTAGCAATGAGTAGAGAGGAAAGAAGATAGACACAAGAGATGGTGCAGAGGTAGAATTGGTAACTGAAGGAGAAAGATGAGTTAGGGGAGCCCCAAAGTTATGAACATAGGAGCCTAGGATGATTGGTGAAAAGAAAGAGAGAGAGACAGAGACACAGAGAGAAAGAGACAGAGACACAGAGAGAGAGAAAGAGAGAAGAAGGATGGAAATAGAAGAAAGGAAGGAAGATAAGAAGAAAGAAGGAAAGAAAGAGAGGAAGAAGGAAAGAAGGAAGATCAGTTTTAAGAGAAATCAAATCAATGAACTCCAGAAGGTAGGTGACACAGTAGATGGAGCATTGGTCCTTGAGTCAGGAAGACCTGAGTTCAAATTTGGCTTCACACACTTATTAGTTGTGTGACTCTAAGCAAGTCATTTAACCCTGATTGCCTCCATTTCCTCATCTGTAAAAGCTAGAGAAAGAAATGGCAAACTACTCCAATATCTTGACCATGAAAACCCCAAATGGGGTCACAAAGTATACATGACTGAAACGAGCGAATCAAAGGGTCAGGAAGATGATAAGGAGCCAGAAAATTAAAAGGGTTGGAATGCAGAATTTTATTCTGTGTAAGGAACTAGGTTTCATAACTTCAAGGTCTTTCAGAAAGATTTTTTTTAACTCATTTTGGGTGTGATGGTTGCTATGGAAACAGCAGACCATAAATCTAATCAATAGCTTAGCTGGAGAATGTATAAAATGAAGTAGTGGGAGAAATTTGCTAAAGCTTCCTTTAAAAAAGAGTCTGTGTGTGTGTGTGTGTGTGTGTGTGTGTGTGTGTGTGTGTGTGTGTGTCTGTGGAATGAAAAAGGGTTCATCAATTTGAGAATTTTCTTTTCCTGATTGGAGAAAAGATGATCAGGCAGATTCAGGGAAGAATCATACTTCTAACGAGGAGACTGAAATGTGTGGCTGTGATCTTTTCTTTCCTTTGACTGTGGATAGAGAAGGGCAACTAGGTGGCACAGTGGATAGAGCACAGGACTCGGAATCAGGAAGACTTGTCTTTATGAGTTCAAATCTTGTCTCAAACACTTGCTAGTGATGTGATCCTGGGGAAATCACTTAACACGGTTTACCTCAGTTTCTTCATCTGTAAAATGAGGTGGAGAAGGAAACGGCAAATGACTCCAGTATCTTTGCCAAGAAAAACCCAAATGGGGTCACAAAGAATCGGATGCTGAAATGACGCAACAACAAAATGGATAGAGAAGTACAAGAGGGCAAAAGTAGAGGATCCATAGGAAATAGTGAAGTCGTTTGTTAATGGGCAAACTAGGTAAGCCGACCACTAGTGGCTACAACGAAAAGATTCAATGATAGCTGTCAGTAATTCAGCATTTAGGTTTTTAGAACTTTATAGCCATTCTCTTTGCTCTCACAACTCTGTAAGATAAGTGTTTCAGATCTGGGTCCGAAAGGCTTGAGTTTGAATTCTGACATCTGAAAGGTACTATCTAGGTGACTCTGGCAAGTCATTTTGACATTTCAGCCTCAGTTTCCTCATCTGTAAAGAGAAGATAATAATATTACTTACCTGGCAGAGTGTTAATGAGGATCAAGTGAGATAATGTAGGTAAACTTAGCCATATAAAGGCTAGCTATTGTTATCCTTATTTTACAGTGTGAGAAAACAGGATCAAAGAGGTTTAGAGGCTTGTGCAACATCACACAGCCAGATGTCTGAAACAGGATTTTAAACTCAAGCCTTCTTGACTCAAAGTCCAGAAATCTATTCACTTTTCCACTCTGCCTTCCTCAGAGAAGGTATGGCTGACTGTCAGGGAAAGCAATACTGGGGCTGAACTGGCCTGAAGTCTCAGAGGAGGTACAGAAGGAACGGTAAGGAATATTTAGGGTGAATTCATTACACTCAAGGCCAGGAGAAATCAAGAGTCAGAGTAGATAATGTTTGATAATAGTTAAGGATTAATGAGAAAGATACTAAATTGTAACAGGGAGTTTATTTAAAAAAATTTTTTTTAAACCATATACTTAGAGCAAGATTTAAAGAAAATGTTTGATATTTAATGAGGTCTAGGCAATCATTAACCAGTATCACTAAAGGATTCTGTTTTTTAACAAAAAACCTAATTAAGTAGGAAAGGTTGCTTAGTCTCTTTTTTCCAATTTATTCTGTCAATGAGAAATTTAAAGCTGGGGATTATAAGGCTACCATTTGCCTCATGGCAGCATATTCTAATTCATAATTCATAATATGGAAGAGGATGTGAATTCCTACTTTGTAAATCTAAACCTGTAAGCAATTATAACATGAGTAACAAGAATTTTTTTGTGGTGTTTCTTGGTCTCCTTTGGGAGTCGTGTATTTTCCCTAATATATTATGCATATAATTAAGGTTAAAAAAATTCTTGGAAAGTTTTGAAGGAAGTTCAAATCTTCCCTTACCTAGAAACTTTTTCTTTTTTCTTGTTTAATGTATCTAAAGCCTGTCCATCCTTCAAGACCCAGTTCAAACCTCATCTTCTCCATGAAGCCTTCTCCAGTTACTCCAATGATCTCTCCTTTCTCTAAATATCAGTGCAGTTCACAATCCAGTGGGGTTGACAACAAGCACACAGATATGTTCAGTATCCCTTCTACATTGTGGGGATTAGGGGCACAATGCCTCCCAGATCTAGAAAATCTGTGTAAAATGTTTTGCTCCTCCCTTTATATCAGAGAAGTCTGATTTTTTTTCTTTTTCTTTTATGGGCTGTTTACAGTGCTTTATTGTAAACTTTGGGTTAAATATTTGGTCATAGGCTATATGGTGGTCAATATTAAGTAAAAATACTGTATGAAAAAGAAAAAAATGAGACTAACTTTTTAGTTATTTTAACTTTAAAAAATTGTGTATATTTATGGTGTTAAAGATAAAATATATTATTATAGAAAACTGTACCTATATTTTATGCATTTCTGACTTTGTAAACTTTTTCTGTGGCATCTACTGGTCTTCCAGTATTGTCTACAGCTTGACTCCCCCCAAAAATTCTCATTTAATTTCTTATACTGACCAGTGATATATCAAAACCACAATGGGGAAAATCATGTTGTGTAAGCAATAACTGTACAAACAAGGATAAATAGAAAGTAAATAAGAGAGGAAAGGTATAGAATTAAGAGGAATTGGGAAAGACTTCCTGTGAAAATGAAATTTTAGTTGGAATTAAAGAGATCCAAGGAAACAGTAGGGAGAGACAGGAAGGGAGAGTACTCTAGGCATGGGAGTCAGCCAGAGAAAATTCCCGGAGCCAAGAGATGGAGTGTGTTGTTTGTGGGACAACCCAGAGACCAACATGATTGGATCAGAGAGTTTGTGATAGGGAGTAGGGTGTAAAAAATCTGGAAAAGTAGAAGGAGACAAGGTTATAAACAGCTTTGAATGTGAAAACAGAATTTGTATTTAATCCTGGAGGAAATAGGGAGCCAGTGGAGTTTATTGAGTAGGGATGACATAGTTGTGCTTGTGTTTTAGGAAAATCACTTGGGTGACTGAATGGAGGATGGATTGGAGTGAAGAGAAACTTGAGGCAGGCAAACCTACCAGCAGGGTATTTGCAATAATCAAGGCATTCGGTAATGGGGGCCTGCACTAGAGTGGTGCCAGTGACTGAGGAAAGATATTTTGCAAAGGTGAAATTCACAGGTCTTGGTAAGGGATGGTGAGAAATCCAGGATGACTTCTAGGTTGTGAGCCTGAGGGACTCGGAGGATGGCATTGCTATTTATAGCAATGGAGAAGGTAGGAAGTGGGAGTATTAGGGGGAAAGATAATGAGTTCTGTTTTAGACATATTGAGTTTAAGATGACAATTGGACATTCAATTCAAGATGTCTGAAATGAATTTGGAGATGTGAAATTGGATGTCTGCAGAGAGACTGGGGCAGGAGAGATAGATTTGAGAATCTCTTTTATCCATGAGCATTTATTCAGTGTCTATTGTGTGATAGGCACTGGGGATACAAAGACAGAAATAAAACATTCCTTGACTTCAGAGAGCTTAAATTCTGAGGAAAGACAAGATGCACATATATAATCATATGCAAAATGAACACAAAATAAATGAGGTAATTTAAGGAATGGGGTGCCAGCAGCTGAGGGGCTCAAAAAAGACCAAAGGGGCATTTTTATGTAACAAAATGCAATTTATGTAAGGTAGTTGAGTCATTGCCAGTGTGGGTTAAGTTATTGCAAAGGGCCCTCAAATCCATATGTAAACTAAACATTGTCATTTTGTTATTTTGATCTTTATTTAGCTCTAATAAAATATTCAGCGTGACTCTAGATAATAATGAGGAAACACACCTTCTGCAGACTGAATAAATAATACGTCTCACGCGTATATGTATGACTAATTTTAAAATGTATGTGGATACTGTTATGATTAAGAAACTAAAAATTCTTTTAAAAGCATTCTTGAATTCAGAGTCATATTTGTCCTTGGGTGTTTTCTCAAATAATAAGATGTGTCTAATAAATTGCAATCATGGGAAGGTTAGTGAAATTTTTTTGATTTTAAAAAAGTATCCTCATTGTTAAAACAGTTGTACTACTGATCTAAGGTTATGCCTGATAACCAACAGTATTTCATGACTTTGGGGATGCTAATCCTTAGTTCTTCCTTTTTTATAGGGGAAAAAAAAAACTACGGTCGAGGACTTGTCCAAAGTTGCCTTCATAGGTGGAAGGGAGCCTGGTACCCAAATTCCTGATTTGTACATGAAAATATTTTGCCTTCATTTTGGGAATGATGATGCTTTTAAAATTCAAACAAAACCAGACCAATTCAATAAGTATTAATTAAATGACTGCTAGGTAGCTGGGGTTTCAAAAACAAAAACAAAAAATCATAGCAAATTATACTTAACTCTGTGCATTAAAAATTGTGATGCTTTTTTAGCGGTGACCAAAATTCATCGTAAAAGAATGGGTCATAATTTGATCAGGGGAGAATTGAGCCCTGGGCTGCTTTTATTGTCTATGCCATAGAGCAAAAAAGTCAAAAAGTTGTTTTAATAAGTTGCAAAATATTAGATATTTTGCCCGATCTCCTTAGAAATCTGTGTTTCTCTTTCTCTTAAACAGGGCAGCACTCTAAGAAAACGCAAGATGTATGAGGAATTCCTGAGCAAAGTCTCCATCTTGGGTCAGTGGACTTTTTTACTCCATTCTGTCATGCATGGTCGCTTGAGGTATTAGATGACTAAATCACTCCTTGTATCTTCTGTCCGACTGCCATTTTGTTCACTTGATTCTGTCTGAAAAGAAATTTCAAAGGATTATTTGATTATGAATCTGGGTGTCATATTTTGAAAGAAGTTTGCTTTTTGGCTTGCAAATGGGAGAGAATTCCTTTTCTCCCCTCCCCTCCCAATAGTTTATTTTTTTTTTGATAGTTTTTCAATTGTTTTCCTTGTTCTCAATTTGTACCCTTATATCTACAATTTTTTCCTTCCCTTAATGTGGCATAGTGGAAAGATCCCTGGATGGAGAGTCAGAGGATATAGGTTCACATCCTATCTCAGTTGCTTACTATCTATGTGACCTTGGAAAACCACATATTCTCTAGGTCTCAGTTTCCTTAATTGTAAAACTGGACCAGATGACTTCTCAGGCCTCTAACATCTGTGATCCTATGATCTTTTTGACATAGCGTTATCCAGTAATTATAATGTTAACTAAGTATATTTCAGTATGTTAGCATTAATGATCTGACATAGTTAACACCTTCCTGTGTATTTATTTTATCTCCAGAGGTGTCAAAAAATTTTGGTTACAAGAATTTTGGGGGGAGAAATAAGCCAGACTCTAAATGTGAGTAGGTTGTTACTGTCTAAATCAGAGGTATCAAACTCACAAGAAGCCAGATAAACCTGGAGCCAGATTAAAATGTGAGTGGGAAATGTTTAGCAAATAAATAAAAATACACAACATGGATAATGTTAATTTGTGGTTTTGTGAATCTATGTACAAGTCCCCTTTCTATTTGCGTTTGACCCCACTGCTCTAGATGATCTGCAAAAAGGCTTCCAATTTTACAATTCTAAGTAAAAATCCATGCAGATTGGAAACCCAGCCTACTGCATGAATCCTGCATTTCTGCAATAAACATATTTTGTACAACCAATCCCTTTCCTTGTCTCTATTGTCATTCCAATGTCCATCTGCTTTTTTGAGGTAGTTCCTTAGACCAAAAGTGAGTGAATTTTTCTTCTTACTTTAGCTATACATTTTTCCATTTTGATTAATTGAGCTTTTGTCACAGCAAATTGCAGTAAAAGGCTTTTAGAAAGGTGGCTAAATGCAGAAATTACAAAATATTGCTTTCAGCTTCCTACGTTCTTTCACATGAAATGGGAGAGCCTCCTTCTAGACCAGAAGATTTGAAAGTCATAGAACTAGAGTTGGAAGGGACCTCAGAAGCCATCTACTCCAAACCTTTCATTTTACAAATGGGGAAACTGAGGCTCAGATTGGTGAAATATCTTAAGGTCACAGCTCATAAGTAGAAGCTTTGACCAGGCACCCTTAATTCCAAGGCCCATAATGCTTTCCACTGTGTCATCTGCCTAGTGTACCGTCTCTGAATAATTGTGTAATAAACTAGGCAACCTCCAAGTCCCAAATGGGCAGAGGTACTCCCTGATCTTTTTATTCCTTTTTAAAATCTTTTAGCTTTTATACTCCTGTCAGACATTCTTAAAACATCTGTTCAATTTCATATCTTGGGATTTTGTTTTTTCTTTGATTAATGTGATAATCCCAAAATATGAACGTGTCCCTGATGACCTTTAGTAGGAAAAACAACAAACTGCTGATCCTTTCCTGATCAATCCCCTTGGAGAGAACAAAAGCCTGACCATTAAGTGGACACTGTTGTACAATAAAAAGAAAGGCATGTATGAAGCATTCTGACCACATTTCAGTTGGCAAAAAATTCAGACTATATGCTCAAGACCTATTCTAAAATGCTTGTTTTTATACATTTTGCTTTGAAAGTTTTGGTAGCACATTCATGAAAAGAAAACGTGCTTTTTTGTGTTTCTTGTTACAAAAATTAATCCCTGTCCCCAAAAAGAGAAGGAGGCCGAAAATGTAATTGAACTTCTGGCTGTGTCCCTCTTTGGGAAATCCGCAATTACATGAATTGTGAATGTGCCGAATTTCATATTAAATTAATAATTTAGCAATGCTTAGTTTCAAGCCAAATATAAATGCTTTTCCCCTTCCCCCCATCCTTGGCTTCGTTTAAATTTGAACGCGACTTGCCTTCCAAAGCTCAGAATGCCAATTAGGTCAAATTATGCCAAGGAACTTTCCTAAACTAAGCTGCACCTGCTTTCATTATGTATCACCTCATTGCTGAAATGTTGAAAATGTATTTTTTTTTAAAGCATTCATTAAAAACGGAATTTTCTTCTTTCTCAGATTGTTTGGCTGTGGTCTAGTCCTGAGATTCCTAAATATAGTAGATGGTCCGACGTTAGGATACTAGTTATTTGGAGGTGTCTTTCTGAATTTAGCTGAAAGTCCAAAAAAATCTACCCTCCCCCCAACTCTGTGTTTAAAGAGTAACTTCAGATTCATTTGACATTTGAGAAATTCAGATGAGTAAATTTGATGAGACCCTTTCCTTTTCTTGTAATTTCATCACACCAGCTCTGTGATAACAAAGATTTATTTGGGAAATGACAAAGCTCTCTGGTTCCACATTTGTTTTCTCCCTGACTTTTTTATGGCAATTGAGACCTGTTACTTCTGACAATGAAAAAACAAACATTACAACTGTGAAACTACTTGGTTCTTTATAAACATAGAAAGGGCTATTTAATTTTAAGAGTAAATAAGACATTTTTTTCACCAAAATACCAGATTTGTTCATTTTACTCTTAAGTCTTTTCCCCAAAAACACAGACTGTAGTTTGCAATTAAATAATTCAAGTGTCTTTTGAATGAACATCTTTCTCAAGGTGTTCTTGCATAATTTGGGAATGATTGAGTACTTCAGCATTCAGAATTACTGAGTACTGTTTGTACACAACAGAAGCAAATTGGTTAAGGAGCTTCCCCCTCCCCCCATAAAAAAAATAATCTTGATTGAAAAGACATTGCTCATTTGCACAACAACTACAAAATTGTTTAGGTTCTTGAATAGAAACCAGCTGTTCTGCTTTTCCTTGTATGCACCATGCTTTGGTTTTGGAAAGCTCTTTACCCACTCTCAATATTGCAAGAAGAGATTCCCCCATTAACCCAATTCTAAATACATTGCTTTACCTTTTATTTTTAGCAGCTGCCCTAAATAAATAACATCAGATAAGTACAGGCCAGGATTGAATAAAAATTTCTTTGCCCCCAAAGGGAAATTGGATGATTAATCAAGCATTTATTCTTTTCTCATAAAAGAGTAGATTGTGTTTATTCCTTGAAAGTGGGGTGGGGGCTCAGGATGATGGTGGAAGAAGAGGAGGAAGTGCAGAGAGTACAGGGAGAGGTAGTTTGTTGAAGGGGGGTGGTTCAGAGAAGTAATTTTGAGTTTTTAAAAGCATTGCTGAAAGATTAAAATTAGCACAGTTACTGTTTTGACCTTAAAGGGTTATAGTATTCAGAAAGGTAGCCTGGGCCATATTGCATAGAGGGCCAACTTTGAAGACAGGAAGGTCTGGGTTCAAAATCTGCCTCTAGCATATATTAGTGGTAACTGTGGGCAAGTCACTTAAACCGAACTCTCTAAGATGATGAGTTACAGATGATTTGTCCATCTCAATCGGTGGAGGGAATTTCTACACTAAAAGTAGTGTATGTAGCACTGCTACAGAAACAAAATTACATATTCTGTGCCGGTTAGTGACCTTTCCCAATGGATAGTTGCTTCAATAATGGAATCAAATGTATCCAGCGGCTATAGTATTTAGATGTCATTTCATTGCATGTAAATGTTTGCACTGCCCTTTTCTTTTGAAGATAAGGAAAGTAAGATTTTTTTCTGAACTGACTTACTGTTACATAGACTCCATCTTCATTTTTCATATCTGTGTTAGGTTAATTTCATTCTTGAGAATAGCTGCCTGCTTTTCAACCATATCTACCTGCTAAAGACTAAGTTCTATTCCTTTGCCTCAAGCATCCAAGTTAATTAAAAAATATCTGGGCCTTAAAAGTACAAAAGAATTGGAAAATTCACTTTTTTGACTTTTGCGTCTTTGTGCTTTATTCATTTTTTCCTCCCTGCAAAGGTTAATCATGTTCTTCATGTTTTCCGAGAATGTTCTGAGAAAAAAAGCCGAAAAAAGCTTGCCTTTGAGTTTTGCAACTGCTAAAAGTTATAAAAGAAGCATTTTGCCATTATCCCTAGTGACTGAATTCCATAGCAAATCAGACATTTCCATCATGAAAGTTTTATTGTCTCTAAATCTTCAGAATCACTGGATAAGTGGGAACGACTGACAGTGGCTGATGCGTTGGAACCTGTCCAGTTTGAAGATGGAGAAAAAATTGTGGTTCAGGGACAGCCAGGGGATGATTTCTTCATCATTACCGAGGTGAGTCTTGTGCTTGCTGAGGGCATTTAGGTGGTGTTCTTACAACCAATATAATGATGAAACAAAGCTTGTTATAGATTCTTCCATGGATCTGATGTGGAAGGGAGAAAGGACAATTATTGATACCACTAGTAGATGCCAATCAAAAAGAAGGGGCAGCTAGGTGGTACAATAAGTAGAGTCAGGAGGACCTGAGTTCAAAGCAAGTCACCCAACTCCAGTTTTCTCCCCCCAAAATCAAAATGATACAGAGCTATACATAATTGTGTGCATACAGAGAAATATCTTTAATTCTTGGGCAAATTGAAGCATCTTGAGTAAAAATGAAAAACGAAGTGAGAGACAGTGTGGTCTAGTGGATAGAGAGCCAGTCTCAAGTCAGAAACACCTGCATTCAAGTCCTGCCTTTGATCATGCGGTCTTGAGTACGTCATCTAAACCTGTGTTAGTCCAAGGCACTCCTCTAAGCCTTTAGAATACACAGCAGTGATGATTTGCGCTGATGAAGTGTTTCTTCCCTGGGAGTTCCCTATGCCAATGAAACCTATATATAGGTTTCACATATATATTATGAACCTATATCTTTCCTCCTCACAAAACTTTGAAAATAGCAATTCATAGGATCTAGGAGTGGAAGGGACAGTAATGATCACCTGATCACATGTCATTTTCCAGCTCATTTTACAGATGAGGAAACTGAGGCAAACAGAGTTAAGTGACTTGCCTAGGGTGTAAGGGTTTGAGGACATATTTGAACTCAGGAAAAGGCAATTTCCTGAATCCAGGCTCAATGCTCTAGATACCTAGGTGCCCTATTATGATGAAGGAACTGGCATCCAAAGAGAAAAAAAAAATTACCTAAAATCAGATAGCAAGTCAGAACTAGAATTTGAACCCAGCTCTTATTCCTCTAAATCCAGTATTTGTCTACAGCACCACACTGACTTTCAAACTTGTCAAAGATTCAAGGACAGTTTTTTTGTTTAACGCAATGTGCCTGACTTAAAAAGGAATAGTGCATGATAGACCATGTCCATATCTTGCTATCAGCCCAAGCCTCAGCAGCTGTCCTGAGAAGGGGGCAGGGGAAGGAAAAGAAGCTTTTGGTAACTGCTTGTACATCTTGCCAATTTTCCACACTGGATTTGATGGATGAGAAAATCCCATTTTACTCTTTAAGAAGTGCCTGAGACTTTCTGTAGGAAAGAATGAAAACCCTCTAGTAACTAGTTCTTTTTTGTCTAGCAGATGAAGGAGTAAGTCTAGAATGATAGCATTTGGAACAAACCTTCATTCTTCCAAAGGGTTATGCTTTCGTCCCATATGTATTCTTTGAGAGAGGGAGAGAGGGAGAAAAGGAGGGTGGGGAGAGAGAGAGAGAGAGAGAGAGAGAGAGAGAGAGAGAGAGAGAAACAGAGACACAGAGAGAGAGGGAGGGAGACAGAGAGCTGCAGAGAAACAGAAAGAGAAAGGAGGAGGAGGAAGAGAGAGAGCTGGAGAGAAGAGAGAGAAAAATGGAGAAAGGAGAAAGAGAAAAAGAGAGGAGCACAGAGGGAGAGCTACAGAGAGAGAAAAGAGGAGAGACAAAGAGGAGAAAGGAAAGACAAAGACACACACACACATTGAGAGGGAACATTTATTAAGCACTTACTGTGTGTCAGACACTGCCAACATTGGGGATACAAATACAAGCAAATAAGGACATATGCTCAAAGAGTTTGTGTTCTGAAGGGAAAAGGCAACAGATTATAGGGATCTGGAAATCAGGTAGTGGGAGGGAAGGTGGTAATTGAGGAAGGAAAGAACTCATCTTGAGAGCCAGGTCATGAGTGAAGTAAAGTATGACTAAGGCCCCTCTTAAAATAGTAGCCTCGTTGCGGAGTCACTAGTCTGGAGGGTAGGACTGCTGGGCAGAAATTTCTTCAGGATAGGAAGGTGATTATTGAAGAGGAGAAAGAAGAGGAACAAGCGACACTAAACTGGTTATTTCACCAATTTTCCTAATTGTATAGTATCTAAAATATGTTAATATTCCTATAGTCCTTATTTCCTACATTTTTTAAAGATGAAAAACAATCTTGCATTCACATTGTACCTTTGGCCTTAAGCAGTCCTAAAATTTTTTTCTCCTTCAGATGAAAATATTTATATTTTCACATATTTAATTATATAATTCACATATTTAATTAATAAAAACTTTCCCAGCTTCTTCCATTGGAATCCTTTCACTCCCTGATGAAATATACTGAGTAGTAGCACTAAGCAATGGGGGAAAAATAATATTATATGAAGTTATCAACACTGATCAATTTGAAAGCATTTTTCTTATGTATAGATGTGGTCATCTCATCCTTTGCTCAAAAATCTTCCAGGGTTTCATATTGTCTAGAGTTAAAAATTAAACTCCTTATTCTGGCATTCAAAACCACCTACATCTGGCATTACTCTAGCTTTCCTACTGTACTGTGTTATACTTTAGCCAAACTGAACTACTCTTTTATCTCCAATAAGACCTCCTGTACTTTTTCATCTCTGTGCCTTTGCTCACAATGTCCTCCTCTTTATCTGATGAATCCCTACCCATCCTTTGAACACTAACTTAAATGTTGCCACCTTTATGAAGTCTTTCTTTCTCCCATAGTATTTTAATCCAAAGATTTTTCCTGATCAACAACTCCCTTTCTTATCCTAATTGCACTGATTTTGTTCATATAAAAGGCTTTCAGTTTCATGGACTCATATTTATTTATATTTTTAAGTGATTTCCTTTATCCTTTGATTAAAATTTTTCCCTTTAAGATACAACTATCTATGAAAGGTACCTGACTTGTGCCTCTATCACATGACATTTTGTTTTATAACTCTCTAAACTACTTCTATTATATTGTACATTTTCATATGGGCAAGAACTGTCTTATCCAGATTTTATTGCTTCCTCAGCTTAGCATAGTACTTTGTCCATAGTAGGCACTTTGAAAACAGTGGTTCAGTATCAGATGGATGAAAATGTAGAAATCAGTAACCCGAACGTGAGGTTTGGCTAATAAAATCAAATTCAGCACCAACGTTTTTGGAGAAGAAAGAAAAAAAATGACAGATCTTTGAGGAACCCAGTATACCTAACTTTTTGAGTTTCATTTGAAAACACTGGCTAGAAGACACCATTATATGTGCATGTATGTATATATTATGTATATATTTTTGCATTTTATGAACCATGAAATTCCATCAATCCAAAAGAAAAGTCTCTTACGTTTTGTCCTTCCTGCTGAGTGCTAAGGTATGCCACTATGAGGAGAGTTGAGTTTTTTCACTTTTTTCTTCCATTACTTCCCCTCTAGTTGGTGGTGTTAATAAGGAGTGAAATGCCTAAAAGGATGAAAGGAAAGGGAATGAAAAAACAGGGCAATGGGTTTGGATAATCCCCAAACTTGATCATTAGTCACTGAATAATCGAGAGCCAACTGCAAATGTTTGTACTACCTGGCTGGATATATGTAGATATTTTGAAATGGGAGGTGATGATGCATGGCGAGCACCTTAACTTAAACTCACCTGAAGAGCTGGTAAATAGCTAATTTAAAAAAAGATTAAAGGAATCCTGGGAGGAGGAAGACAAGGGAAAGGAGGAGAAGGGAAGGAAGATAAGAGGGAAGATTCCACCAGTGTTCATTAAGCACTTCCAAGGTGCTGGGTAATGGACCTGCAAGGATTTAAAAAATTGTGTATTCCTGCCCACAGGGAGCTTAAAATTTCTTGGGTGGGTAGGGGGGCAAATATAGCATGAAAAATCTTGAGAAATGTTATACACCCCTAGGCTTGGACATTCATTTAACACAAATAGGTTTTAAATGGTTATTTGGGTGGGAGAATGTGGTCTTTGAGAGGGAGAAGAAAGAAAAAAAATTGACACAGGAATATTACAATTGTGGTTAGAATTATTTATGGAAAACTTTTTCCTTTTTTCTGGGTGAGAATTAAAAATTGGAGAAGAAAAAAAGTTGTTTTGTTTTTTTCTCACCTTGATTCAGCAAGGACATGAAATGAGTTAACTCAGAAAACTGATGCCTTGAATTCCCTCCCAAAATATAATAATCCATCCTGTGGACAGACCATGGGAAAGGCAGGGTTTTTGTAATTGCTACTTAGGGAGAAGGCCATGATTTAACTTTGAATATTTCTGAAACTTTTATTCTAGATTTTTAAGGCACTTGTATTTTTATCTCACAAAATATTTTTATAAAGCTAGGAAATAGTCTCTTGAAGGGTGTGTCTACCAAGCCATTTGAAGACATTTCCCAAGGAAACCATTTTCTTTGCTCTTTAGAGACTGCATAGAATTGATTCCTTTTTTCAGATGGTAGATGTAGCCAAATCATAAGCCCTGGTTGTGTGTAGACACTACCACAATATGGGGTGTCAGAACACATTCTCCATATTTCTTTTTACATGCTCTCATTCTATCTTGTGCTAGAATTTATTTATGTATATTATCTCCCCCACTAGGCTATAAGTTCTGTGAGGGCAGAGATTTTCTCATATTATTCTTTATGGCCCCTATGGCTCCTAGTGTAGTTTCTTGCATATATTTGGTATTCAGTACCAAAAATTTGGGGGATGCAGCCAAAGCAGTCCTTAGGGAAGTATTTCTATCACTAAACACTTTCATCAATGAAAGAGAAAGAACAAATTAACGAATTGTGTAGACAACTAAATTAAAAATTAGAAAAATCAACAAATTTCTAGGCATTTGGTAAATTCCATTCAATTCAAAGAGTGTTTATTAAATATATACTGTGCACAGGGCACTAGATGCAGGGTGGCATAGAGGATATATTGCCAGCCTTAGAATCAGGATCTGGTTCAGGTCCCACCTCCTCTGATAAATTGTGACCCTTGACTAGTCGCAATCTCTCAGTGCCCCAGTCAACTTTCTAAGTGTATAGACTGCAGAATTAGTAACAAACTGCATTGGGAGAGAGATTTCTAACTGGGAATTCCTGATAGATAGACAACAGACAGGTAACTAGCTAGCTATATACAAACACATTCATACCTAAACAGATAGCTACATATACATAAATAGCTATGGGTGTGTGTGTGTGTGTGTGTGTGTGTGTGTACGCACATGCATATATGTCTTTGTAGATGTATACCAATGAAATCATAGGGTCTATTTTCCCTCCCTCCCTGCCCCCCTTCCTACCCCCCTCCCCAAAAAAAACCAAGAGGAAAGTACAAGGCACTGTACCAGGAATGTTATTGAATAAATCTGCGAACTGAGTAACTTTAGTCAGTGAGGTTTCATCATTTATTATTTATTACCATCACCTAATCATTATCTATACTCTTTTATGTACCTAGATAATGTGGTATAATGGAAAGGATAAGATAATCCTGATTATTGTGCAGGCTTTGCTGCCTATTTTCTGTGGGATTTTGGACAGGTAACTTAGTCTCCCTGAACCCCAGCTCTCTCACTTGTAAATAAGGATAATAATATTTGCTTTTCTTGTATCAATCAAGTGTTAGTGATGGTTTAGGCTGATCAAGCCTGAACGGGCAAGGCAAATTTGAAAAACATACAAGCTTCAGAGATCTTTGAGCAATCACTTTTTTTTTTTTGAAATTTCTGCTACTCTACAGATTCCTCCCAATATAATTATTATATTTCCTTTGGTTCTTTAATTAAAGCCTTGTAAACTGAGGGTGCTTCTCCCTCCACCCACAAGCTGAATCTCAGAAAAGAACTGACTCAGGATCAGCACCATTCCAATGTGGCTCCTCTCTTCCTCACTTTCCTTCCCCATCATCTTTTCTGGAAGTGAACTTCCTGACCTGACTGTGACTCAGATTAAAGATTCCTTGCCCCAGTCCCCTCCCTGACAGCAGTGAAAAAGGTCTGTGACCTAGGGTGGTTGTGAAGATTACATGAAATAACGTATATAAAATGCTTTGTAAGATATTCAGGTGCCAAAATGAATGTCAGCTGTTATTGTTATTAACCCATCAGTTAACAAGCATTAATTAAATACCTACTATGTGCCATGCAGTCTACTGGAGAGCTCAGAATGCAATTTTTTTTTTTTTTTGCAAGGCAATCAGAATTAAGCGACTTGTGGGTCATACAGCTAGTAAGTGTAAAGTGTTTGAGGACACATTTGAACTCAGGTCCTCCTGATCCCAGAGTTGGTGCTATATTCACTGCATCACTGAGCTGCCCCAAAATACAATTACAAAGAATAAAGCCATCCTTCTTCTCATGAAATACTACCTAGAAAATTACAATGAAAGATATAGGTTTCTTTGAATGAATCTTAAAATTAAATGACACAAAAGTTCTATATTCTCAATGAAAGGATATCAGTAACTCTGTTTGAGATTATAGAAATGGGAAAGTGTCCCATATGTACAAAAATATTTATAGCAGCTCTCTTTGTGGTGGCCAAAAACTGGAAGTCAAGTTGTGGTATATGAATATAATGGAATACTATTGTGCTATAAGAAACAATGAACAGGAAGATTTCAGAGAGGCCTGGAAGGACTTAAATGAACTGATGCTGAGTGAAAGGAGCAGAGCCAGGAGAACTTTGTGCACAGCAACAACCACAGTGTGCGAGGAATTTTTCTGTAGACTTAGTACTTCATTTCAATGCAAAGACTTAAAAAATTCACAATGGACTCTTGAGGTAAAATGCCTTCCACATCCAGAGAAAGTACTATGGAACTCGATTGCAGAATGAAGCAGATTATTTTCTTTTGTATTTTTTTTTTTATGGTTTCTCTCATTTTAATTCTTCTATGCAACATGACTAAGGAGAAAATGTATTTAATAGGAGTGTAAGTGTAGAACCTATGTAAGATTGTATGCTATCTCAGGGAGGGAGTGGGGAGGGAGGGGGGAAGGAGAAGGAGGGAGAGGAAAAAATCTTAGATGGATGGAAGTGATTGTAGAACACAGAAAACAAAATAATTTTAAAAAATCCTACTTGGACAATATACAAAGTTCTCCAATCTCCCATTATTGAGACCCAGACCCTAGATATCCACAACTCTATTTGAACAATATAGTAAATTCTCCAGTCTCCTATTACTGAGACCCAAGATCTTCTCCCAACTATGTTAAATATAGTATACTAAAAGTGATTTTTAAAAATCGCGTCTATGATATCATTGGTCTTTCATTGGTCAGAGGCAGGACTTCAGTGAATTTCTTCCTGACTCTAAGGCAATGTTTTATCCACTGTACCACTCTGTCTCTTTAACTAAAACTGATAATTACAATAATTTCTTTTACTTGTATGGTGTTTTCTAGTTTTCAAAGCACAAACATTATCTATTATCTGCTCTTCCCAACAACCCCAGGAGGTAGACAGGGTTGTGGTGTTATTCCCATTTTACAGATAAAGAATCTGAGGCTTGGAGAGGTTAAGCTAGTAGCCCAAGACATTGTGATTAGTAAGTGGGAGAGTCAGAAATACTAGGTTTGAGTACCAGCTCCAAGTCTTTCTAACATACTCGTTTAAAATGGGGGTCACTAGAGGAGATTGTTCTGGAGGTAGGCGTGAGACCAAATAAGTAGTAATAGAAACTCTTTATTATAATTATAAAGACTTCTAAGCAGCAAAGTTAGTACAGCGTGCACTATTTTTCTAAAATCTTTTGAATTTGTGGTTTAAATATCTACTCGCCTCTGGTGTGTATGCATACAGGCGTGGTAACCCCTGAAATGGCAAATAATTCACACATATTATTTCTACCGTTGCAATGTAACCTAATACATTTTATGACACAACAAAAAGCTATACTTTTATTTCAGATACAGCTTAGTCTCCTTGAAAATGTGTATTTCCCCTTTTTATTCTATGATCAACTAAATTTGGTAAGTCACGGTCACACCATAGTAATTCACAGGAATTAGAGTTTACTTGAAGACTTTCAGTTTTAGCATTTCTAATAGAATTTCAATTTTAAGAGTCTCTGTTTTATTAGTGGCTATTAACAACATCATTGACTACTTGAAAGCAAATACAGCTCTAAGCTTCTTATTACTGGGTTTCAAACAGGTGTCTTGGAACTGTGATATTTGTATGACTTTATAGTATAGTTTTCTATTTGAGACATTTCTCATCCACCAAGTACTGTGCCTGCAATTCAAGGGACTGCCACCAGGTGGCTGGTGGTGCCTAGATTGTGGTCTCCAGCTTAGCTGATCTGTTTCCCATAGGTGTGGTTACAATGTATCTAGGGTTAAGTGAAGCCAGTGTGCACTAAAAATTCAGTAAGAATACAGTGAAGGTGAGAAATTTAACCCATGAATTATCCTTTTTAGGGAAATTCAGTCAACAAGCATTTATTAAATGCTGGACTCTTAAAAATACAAAAATGAAAGAATCTCTGCCCTTGAGGACTTGTATGGCAAGAGACAGAAAGAGATACGCTTGCATACATACCTATGTAAACGATATTCAAATGAGAAACAAGGTATTTTGATGGTGATGGCCTAGAAGGTAGAAGAGATGAGGAAAGGCCTCATGTAGAATGGGGATTTTGAGCCAAGTTTTGAAGGAAGCCAGAGATTTTGAGAGGTGCCACCATTTAGATCATTCCAGGTATGAGAGATCTTCAGTGCAAAGATATGCAGCTACATCATTTATTAGTAAAAATTTTTTTGAATCCATAGCTAATAAAAGATGGCATTTTTATCTTTATGTACTTTATGCCTTCCCTTTAAGAAGGGAAGAGAAAAAAATAAGAAGCCTTCAGAAGCCAGCATTGTTTTGTAATGACAGCCTGGATGTGCTACTTTTCATGCTTTTTTGCATTTGGACTTTTTTTTTTAAGCTGCCATTTAACTTCCAGTTAAAATACATTTTGTCTCTAAAATAGATTTTTCTAATCTTTATAGATTCTGCTAAAATAGAAAATGACCCTTCTCCATGCAGTCAAATGCTTTCTGGTTGTGTAGACTTGCCCTATTTGATAAGGTGACCGTGTTGATGACAGGGGTTGACACCCATTGGAATTCAGGCCGTTGAGAAACCAATACATCTTCGGATCCATATACTTGGGGGAAGGTGTGTGTAGTGAGCTGAATTCTTCATAGCTCTAGAAGGTGTCTTAGTAACTAGAATACTGAACTTGGAGTCCAAAGGCTCTGAGTTTGAATCTTGCTTTGAACCCTTAATAGCTGTGTGACTCTTGAGTAAGTCACTCACCTCTCTCAATTTCAGTTTTCTGTGATCCTATTGTCCTATGATTTTCGCAATGTCTGTGGTCGGATTCTGGGTGTGTTCAATACTATCCTTGTTACAGTATGCAAATATCTTATTGTGATGATTTCATTTGTAGGATGCAAGCCATTCAAAGTGATAGAATTTATAGAAGCTTCCTCTGGCGGTGTGGTCCACCTCCAGTCAACTTAAATTGTTTGTTGTCATTGTATGCCTGCAGCCTTCATCGCTACCTTTCCATTTTCTTGCTTTCTCATACTGATGGATTGGCCAATCCTTGCCCTGATTTTTGGTCAGCTTGCTTAATTGTAAATATACTACCCTGCTTTTAATTTTTGAACTAAATTGTTTAGTCAGCTGTTCCTCTCTTTCTCGGTCAGTGACTATTCAGTGGGGGAAGCCTCCTCTCTAAAACACTCATAGGTCCAGCCAACTTAGGCAAGCCTTTTAAATTGTCATCTCTCATCTCTTCCTTGTTCTTTTGCTTCTTTTCCCTTTGTGTCTTCTTTTTGTTCTTTTGTTAATTAATTTTTTTTTCAATTGACTGAAGTCTATTATCTCTCTCTCACCTTTCACCAATGGAAAGAAAAAGGAAAAACAAAATCTTTCTAGTAAATATGCATTAGTAAAACAAAACATTCCCACACTTATTGTGTCCAAAAACATGTTTCATTCTTCATCTCAACTCTGTTACCTCTCTGTCAGGAGATGGGTAGCGTTCTTCAGTGTTGGTCCTTTGGAATCAAGGAGTTCCACTGATCAGAGATCTTCGATCTTTTGAAGTTGTTTCTTTTTTACTATGTTATTATTTTATAAATTGTTCTCTTGATTCTGCTTACCACTCTTCATCAGTTCATGTGTCCTCCCAGGTTTCTTTGAAACTGTCCCATTCATCATCTCTCACAGAATAAACTTTCATTACATTCATATGCCATAACTTGTTTGGCCATCCCCCATTTGATGGGCACCCTCTTAGTTTCCAGTATTTTACCACTACAAAGAAAACCTGCTATAATTATTATTGTATATATCCTTTTTAGCAGTCTTGCATCTCTGATGGTGATCAATTTGACTTCTGAGTTAAACCCAAACATTTAAAAAATATTTTATTTTTTCTCCCAATTACATGTAAAAACAATTTTTAACATTTTTTTAAGTTTTGAGTTCCAACTTTTATCTTTCCCTCCCCCCACTTCAAGATGTAAACCTAGGAATTAAGGTAGTAAGCATGGAATTTATTTTTTTGTTCCAGATCTAGAATTTTATTGATATAAGGAAACTGAGGAGTAAATCTCCTCTACTAAATCAGATCAGTAACTGATAGCTTCTAGTCTTTTGGAGTTGCTTAGGGGACACTAAGGTTCCATGGTTGTATAAACAATATGTGGGCCCAGGAGTTGGGAGGACCTGAACTCACATCTTTCTGACTCCAAGACCAGGACTTTATTCACTACCCCATGCTGTCTCTCAATCATAAAATAAGATGTATATGCTCTAGAGATGAAGGCCCTCTAGACATCTTTTTATACCTACTGCTTTTCATATTTGTTTCTCCATCATATTTGATTTGATTCTTGAATAACTATTTAAAAATCACAGCGATTCAGCATCCCTACCTTACAGATAATACATATAGAAAACTGTTCAGAAATATACCAAGTCATTAGTGCCATATATCCAACCACAATGGAACCAGACTTTATGCTTTTGTCTCTGTGTCCAAGTCTTCTTTCAGAGTAATTCAGAAAGGTGGGTTAGTGAAAAAGGAGGCACTTTAAAGAGCATCTTAAGAGGAAATGTTAGCCAGAAGAAGGAAGGGTACAAGATAAATGCGTGCTCTGCTCTGGCATTCCAATACCATGGCTTTCTGAGATTCTTCCTATAGGACCTGTTCCCTCCTGGGGGACAAAACTGTAGCGTAAGCCTCTTTCTGTTGGCTCACACCAGCTGTCTTTGAAACTGCTCATGATTTGCCAACCCCTCTGAAACCTGATCCCCAAAGGTCTTGGAAAGTATGCTTGGCAGGCCAGAGCAGAAGCACCCCTTTTCCTGGCCTGATGCTTGTTATTAGGAGTCCAAGGAAAAAAGGAATAGAAATACCACATGGTTAGAAAGTCCATGATGTCCATAACAGCTGTGCTGTCTCATAAGAGTTAGCATTTTTCTCTTTGCGTGGTATCTACCTCCAGCAAGACCCTATCTATGTAGAGAGAGTTGGTCAGCATTGTTGTCAAAAGTCTTTTCCCCTGACTTGCAAAACCCCTAAGTTTTGAAGGCATTTAGATCAGTAACTGTGGGATTTATAATTGCTTGATAAAATGTTTTTTAAAAAAAACGGCAATCCATTTCTATTATGCTTTAAGGTTTAAAAATCACTCTTCTTGCAACAACCAATTGTGAAAGATAGTTGTATGCCCATTTCATAGCCAGGAAAAGTGAGGCATGGAAAGGTGAAGTTATCATCCCATGCATGACCTTGCCTTCCAACTTCAAGTCTAGTATTCTTCACTCATAACCTGTCCCCTTCCTACTTTATTCCCCTCCATGCTGCTTTTCCCATGTGATACTCCGTAACCTGACTGAGCGTTTTCACTCCAAACTGGGAACTGTCTCCCTCCTCATCTCCATTTCCTGGCCTTCCTGGCTTCTTTCACCTTAAGTCCTACTTTCTAACAAGAAGCCTTTCCTCTCCTCTTTAGTCTTAATACCTTCATTCAGAGACTACCCACACTACCCATCCTGTAAATAATCTGTTTGGACATTAGTTGTTTGTATAGACCCTGAGCTTCTTGAGAGCAGGGACTCCTTTCCCCCTTCTTTCTATCTCCAGAACTCAAAACACAGGTGCTTAATAATGCTAGTTGACTGACTTCCCACTTGCTATGTCTTAAAAGTGAGGAGGCAGATCTAGTAAGTTCCAAGGCTTGATCAGACAGATAAAGGGTATGAGATGACATCTGAGTAAGAAAAGAACTCATCTTACCTAGTTCAGGGTGTGGATTATCTTTACTATTTTTTTTTGTCAGTACAGAAGGACTCTGCCAAGCCCACTGAGTCAGTTCCTGTAACAAATATTCATTGTCTGGATGTTATATAACCTTGTCAGAATTTATATCTTCACTGATTGTGCTCTCCAAGAGAGTGATAGAGGATTTGGAGTAGAGGATGGTGGAGAGGAGTGTAGGGATTGAGGGAAATCTGTTGCCCAGGGCTAATGTTTCTAGAACAAGTCTCCTATTCATAGCCATCCTATCCCTTGATTGACCTTAGCACTGTCTCTCTGCAAGTCTCTTACATTTTCTATGACACTTGAATTTCCTTCTTCATGAGAACCCTCCAGTCAGGACTGGTGGCAGCTGGATTACTGAAAGCAGGTTATCCATAAAATTGAGACGTTTTCCCATGGATCTGGAGTGAAATTTTCAAGTCCATTCCCACATTGATAGCTCCCACATACCACAGCTAAGCACTGTGTTGCCTTGGAGATGCTAGATTGGATTTATCTCCTCTCCTTGCAAATTAATTTTCTGAATGTCCATATTCCGAAGTGACAGCAGAAACAACTCATTTCAAAGCTGCTTTCTGGCTTGTGAGAACTCTCCCTATAGCAAGTGGTGCTGTGGTTATAAATGTTGCTGATAAATGTGGCCTTTGGACTTTTTTGCATAATGGGAAGTATAATATTTCAAAAGCTAAATGTATTTGTAGGAAAGTTAGGACAGGGGGAGGGAGGGAGAATCAGAGCACACTTGAGAACCAAATTCATTCCTGGTGTTCCTCCTGTGCTTTCTCAATTGGAAAGGCACAAAAATCTCCCACTTGTAAACTCTATGAGTGGCTTTTCATATTCTTTCCCTACTCTCGTGGTTTTAAAAAAAATCTATGCTCAGGATTTCACAGCTCTTTTGCTTTTGTATTTAACATATCCTGTGGCAAGCAGGGTTTACACCTTGAACTCTCTCCCAAACAAAAACAAGTCATCTTCAATTAGAGTTCATCTATCCACAATCTAATTTTCCTTACTTCTTTTTGGAACTGCTTACATTCATGGCTGCCCCGACACCCACCAAATTAGTACTGGTTGGTCAGCTCTTTTGACTAATCTGACTGTAAACACATTATTACGGTAATAAGTATTAATGGTCTCCCAGGGACTTATAATGACTTCTTAGGGCCTCAGTTTCCTCCTCCGTAAAATGAGGGGTTGAACTAGATGATCTTCAAGGGCGCTTCTAGCTATAAAATTCTATGAATTAATGTTTATTTCCCTAGGACGAGCTTGTGAATTTGGGGTCTTTCAGGTAAAGAAGCCATTTAAAAAATATGCCTTTTGGAGTCATCTCAGTAACAACCTTGAGTGGTCTTTTGTTATTTTTTTCAGCCCAGGCTGGAAGTGCAGTAGCCCACTTATCAACATGAGAGCTTTGACCTACTCTGTTTTCAACTTGTGCCGATTTGGACCTTCAGGCAGCCTAGTGGTCCTTATTTCCAAACCTGCCCTATCCTACTCTTTCCAATCAGAAGGTCAACATATTGGTACCAGACAGTGCAGATACCAGATTTAGGATATAGTAGCTCAGAACTCCAGAACTCAGGAGATCCACCAACTTCAGCCTTCCCCAGTAGTAGGGTAATATTATAAGTATATAAAACCACCCAGCATCAGTGGTCTTGCAATCATTTTTGGACTTAAAGCTAGAGGAACCTTTAGCTTGAACTGGTGGATTATAAAGGCTAATGCAGCTCTTGTGATCCTTGACTTTTTGCTTTCTTGATGTGTTATCAGGAGCTGGCTGGAACAACCATTACCTTGTCATCATTAGCTGCGACATTTCTAATCAACGAAGCTAACTCCTTGTCCTCTGCTCTTCAGTTACCCATAGTATCCCTGCCCTAGCCTGGCATACATAAGCCGGCTCCGTGAGAGAGGATACAAAACCGCATCCCCCAAAACAAACAAAAATAATGACTTAGTAGCTTCATCATCAGTTTTATCTCATATTACTCCCCTGTATTCTTTGGATGTAAACTGGTTTGCTCTCTGGGGACACTTTTGCATGTGGGACTCTTCCAACTCTCTTTGAAAGTTACATATTAAATTAATTATGCAGATTAAAAGTAAGCTGTACATAAAAGGATTTGCAATTTCATGTACAATCTTTTTCTGCTTAAGGTATGCATGTGGAATTCTTAGTTTCATTTGTTGCTTGTTATGTTCAAAATTCCAAAATTCCAAAAAAAGAAACATAAATCTAGTTATTCAGGTAACTGAAATAAGCTTCACTGAGTAATGGTAGTAATCATGATTCACTTAAAGAACACTTTACAAATTTCTTTCATTACAATAACACTATAAAGTAGTAGAT
The DNA here is from genome assembly GCA_023548195.1 of Bettongia penicillata ogilbyi. NCBI lineage: Eukaryota > Metazoa > Chordata > Mammalia > Diprotodontia > Potoroidae > Bettongia > Bettongia penicillata. The sequence continues at coordinate 6,630,709 of JAJHZJ010000100.1, forward strand.
CTTTGCACAGTTGCCCTTGAGGAAACAGATTTAAGGAGCCTAAAAGACTTGCTCACTGTCACAAGACTAACATTATGAAAATTAAATGGATTTATCCCGAATTGTACAGAAAGAAATAAAGCTTCTCAGGACTTTTTCACATCTTCAGTCTCATTTAATCCTCACAGCAATCTGTTAAAACAGGCATTATAATCCTCATTTTTAAAAACAGATATTTACAGGGTAAACTGAGGCATGGAGGATTTTTTCTTTTTCTTTTTTTCCCCAAGATCACATAACTAGCTGAAAGTAAAGCCAGCCCTTGAACTCAGATCTCCTGATACCTGGTCTCATTGGTTTTTTTTTCTCCTTTGTAGAGTTACTTTCCAAAATAAAAACATTTTTAAAAAATACGTCATCTTACCAAAAAGAAAAGAAGAATTTTAGGGGTTTTGTTTTGTTTTGTTGTTTGAGGAGCTGAGTGGGAAACAAGATCTGGAAATGTCTGAAACTTAACCAACAGTTCAGGCTTTCCCAGACGAGACAGATGTGGAATGTATCTGCTGGATTCCAAGGTCATGGGATTATCCCATATGAGATTCCTGGCACCGAGGTGAAAAGCTTTAAGCACCATGCAATGATTGTTGCCATAAAGAATGATATTTTGGCCAGGGAAAATCATAACAGATGTACAAGTTTTTAACAAATAAATTTGCAGTGGTGTTAAACCTCTCCACTGAGTAGCCCTGACAACAAAGATCCTGGATTGCAACGACTTTGGAAGCCATGAAGGAGAGTTTGGAATTTATTTTTGCACCATTCTCTGACTGACAGATTGCTTGTTTGAGTGGCTTGTTAAGTTAAGGAAACTCTCCCCTCCCCCTAGTCCCCATACACCGGCATAATAACATGAATCGTGTTATTCATTTGCTATCAAAGGGAAAGTACTGTTATGGATGTCCGCTAATACAAATCAGGGTGATGACATAGCCCACAAACAATAGTAGCCAGAGAGGAAGTTGTTCTCATGTATTCTAAATGGAGCCCAAGTCTTGGCCACAAGGTGTCTTATCTGACTCAGCTGCCAGGAATCGCCAGGGCCCCGCTGCTGGGGTCTGAGCCAGCTTGACTACCATTCTCCATCTCAGAGCCTTTGTGTCCACCGGGTAAGTAAGACTAGCTCCATATATGGCTTATTGGAGTCAGGCTGAGTCTATTCATCTCAGTGACTATGTCCTATGATGCCAGGTATATTCAGAGTTGTCCCAGGGGGCCAAGGGCAGGAGCCCTCTGACTCTGGATTCTTGTGGGTAGGGATTGTCCGAACACCAGTGCACACCCCACCCAAGACAAAAGACAACCTGATCCAAAAAAAGCAGCTTGAGTCATGCCAGACTGGAGCCATGTATGGGAACATCTCTCTGTTTTCTGCCCATCTCTCAAATCTCTGGGGTCAGGTGTAGTCTAGTTTGAAAAGGGGAAATGGATCGGAAAGGCTAGGACATATTTCCACAGAATCTCACCCTGTGACCTAACCAATTGTGAGAAGATTAAAGACAAAGGGGAAAAACCTGTCTGTGCAAGTGTGAAGGCAGGGGGAATTTTCTTTTGGCTTCCAAATGTATAAAGTTCAGCCCTCTGCTTTATACCCTTACTGTGATCAAAGAGATGACCCCCAGACTGGAGACTGAGGAAATCCCCTGGATGTTAGACTGCTAGACAGAGTTTCCACAGGTTCAAGCCATCCATTGTTCCTTGATCCTTCCTTTCCCTTACTCTCTTTCCCTTCTTTCCTCATCCCCATATAAAGGTACAAAAGACATTAGCTCTGTCACAAGCCACTAGGAAACTGTCCATTGGCATCTCCTTTATTGAGGTTTAATCCTGAGTCTAAGTGTGGCCTTGGGGGAAATTCCCTTCTCCCCTCCTCCCCAGTCATAAAATCATAGATTTAGATCCAGGCAGGACTTCGAGGCCACACAGACCAAAATCTTCATTTTGCAGATGAGAAAAGCAAAGCCGAGAGTTTAAGCTGCAGGGATTTGAAACCAGGTCCTTGGACTCCTGTCTTGTCACTTTACTTCCTTTATGTCTGGGCTGACTCTCCATATCAATCATGATTGCTATCTATTATACTGATGACTTTGATTTAAAAATAATTCTCTTAGAAGGGCTGCATATGGTTCTTTTACAGATAAATTCTTACTAAACTTGCCTAAGATGGAGAGGAAAAAAAAGGACAGTATCAAAAGTGTTTAAATCCTTGACTTGGCCTTGGGTGTGAAACACGAATTACCCAAATGTTCATCTCAGTCTTTCATGAAGGACTCATTGAAAACCGGGTTTGTTATCATGAAGCTATTTGCTTGCTTTTATTAATTCCTTTTTGGATCTGCAGTAAAAAGAGGACTGGACCAAGAGGCCAGATGAAGCCTGCCTCTGAAGCAGCATTTGAGGGGTGGGTGGGAATGTGCTGCGGGGCTCTCTTCATCAAATGGTTACAATTTGACTTAACCTGAAAAAGATCCCCTTTGGTCTCCCCTACAAGGAGCAGGAGAACTACAAAGTAAACCTTTCCAGCCTGTTTGAATGAAGTTCCTGCCCTAGGCATACTCTGCTATCACCCGGGATAATCTCTTTAAAAAACACCCCATGATTAATTATTAATTAGAAAGACAAATGTTGTCTAGAAGTGGTGTTTCAAAGGCAGGGATCTGCCCTCCTTTGGTGTTTGTCTGGGTTTCTGTTACTCCCAAAAGAAACCCAAGCTGAAACTAGGAAAATCTCTGCCATCATCTGATGCTCAAGTGATGGGAAAGTGTACCCAGTGGGGACCAGGAGCCCCAGCTGTGCGCTCATCTCACCTATTAGGGTCCAAGAGTGGACTCAAGCATTTATCAGCGTAGAGATACTGGTCCACTTTACAGATGTTCTTGGTAACATAGTACAAATTTAGATACCAGAAAATTTGAAAGTCATTTTATCTTTTAGGAGAAGGGGAGGGAAACTTGTCAGTGTAACTTAAGCATTCTCCATCCCCCGAATTCCGTTATTGACACTCTCAATTGAAGTTATTTTGTATTTATTTGTATGTCATTCCTCCAGCAAAATATAAACTTTTTGAATGCAGGAACTATTTCTCCCTCCCTTCCCCTCCTGGACCCCTTCCACTCCATGTTTGCGTTCTTAGTGCCTAGCACTGTGCCTCACACTTAGTAGAAACCGAATAAATATTGGACCATAGAGATTAAACTTCTGGTGCTTAGGACCTAGTACAATGTGCCCCTGTGTGTTATATATCTTATTATCAACAGCAGCAGCAGCATCTTTATCTTCATCATGAAGCAGCTAGGTGACATAGTAGATAGACTCCAGGACCTAGAGTCAGGAAGCCTTGAGGCCAGATACGACCTCAGACACTTCTTAGCAAGTCACTCAACCTGTCTGCCTTAGTTTCCTCGTCTGTAAAATGGGGGTGATAAAGTTCCTATCTCACAGGATTGGGAGAATCAAATGAGATAATGTTTGTAAAGCACTCTGCAAACCTTAAAGCACTGCATAAATGCGAGATATCATCGTCACCTATAAGTATTTTTAAAGGAATGAAACTTTAAATAAAAGCCCAACAAAGGATTTTTTTAGATCGAAGTCAGAATTATAATAATAGAATCCATTAGAGCCACTATCTTGGTGGCCATCCCTCTTGTTTTGTAGATGAAGAAACTGAGGTAACCAGGGTAAGTGACTTGCTCAGGGGCACACGGATAATAAGTGAAGGATCAGGATTTGGACTTAGGTCAGTGCACTATCCACTATGCCACCTAGCTGCGATGATGATGATGATGATGATGATGATGATGATGATGACATTTATTCATGATTTCTTTAAGATTTTCAAACCAAGTCATCTCATGTGGTCTTAATAACATCCCTAATGGCTGGGTGCTATTATTAGCCTCATTTTATGGAAAAAGAAATGGAGTTTTAGAGAGGTTAGAGGATTTGCACATGATCACATCAATCTATGAGCCATGCAGAAAAATCGTATTCTAGACCCTAGTGTTTTTATATCATTTATTTATTTTTTGTTTTTTTTTTAAATCAAAATATATTCTCATAAAGATTTAAACAACTATCTGGCAAACCTTTTCTTGAATTAAAGGCTTTTATTCTTTATAGAGCACATAACAAACAATAGTTTGCTTTAAAGTGTCTTTTAAAATATCTTTGGGGTCCTGGGTGGTCCATAAATAGACAACCAAGTTGCTTCAATTGTGAGAGTTTCTCATTTCCTTTTTCTTCTTGGTAAAATAGTTCACATCTGGAGTGACAGCTTGTATAAGATTTTTCAAGTCTCATTCAGATGTAATTTGAAACAGCTGATTTATAAACTCCCTGAAAATTGGGGTTTATCCTGGGGAGTGGTACCCACCCTCAACTATGCTACTTCTACCAGGTGCCTCCCCTACTTTAAATGCTGGGAGGAATGTATGGGAAACTCAGATCTCAGTCCGATGTCAGTTACCACTGATTTCATTCCTGCACCTGCCATCATTTCTAGCTTGCCTATGCATTTTTTTCCCCTGTTAAGGAGATTTTAAATGCCCACTGTTTGAATCTCTTCTATGTTTACTGTATTGCTCAGGGACTTCAACAGATGCAAACCACAGCTCCCCTTAAGTGTAGTGTCACAAAAAATCTGACCAGTCTCTGAGGTTTTCTGTTAAGTTCCCAGGATATATCTAAAGCCTTTAGGGGATTAAAGCTATTTCTCACATGCCTTGAGTCAAACTATTTAGTCAACAGCATTAGGAATTCTACTGGGTTTGAGCTTAAAGCACATTTGTTTACTCTTTTCATTCTCTGGCTTAGCACAACAGTTTTCGTCAGCTCACCTGAATATTGACAACTTTAGGTATGCATTTTCACTGCATGAGTTTGTTTAATAGCTTATGGCATCACTTTCCCTTCATTTAGCTATTTGTATTTGAGAAGTCAACCTTAAAAAAGAATAAATTAAAATACTATTAAAGAAAGAAGTCAACTCACATTTTCTCAAAACAAAATAGGTGAGTGGTCTACAAACCTACTTTTTGCTGATAGCAGCATTGTTGACTACCTGAGGGTTCATTAATGAAAAACTTGGTTCCCTCATTATTGGGATGCATGCCTTGCCCCTTTCCCTTTGCTGCGTTAGTTAGGAGACTTTAATCACGATGTCTGTCTCAGACTTTTGCTTGGTCTGGTTACTTTCGGATCTGCAGAATGTTTTCACAAAGTAACAGATGGTGGTAGGGAGTAATTGGGCTGTGAAAACGACATTTACAACGAAAACTGGTTGTCGCCAGAAAAGTGTTCCTTCTTCCTGCTCCACCTTTTCCCACTTGTTTTCTATCCTTTGCATTCAATATTCCATCTTCTGTAGGGGGTCCCATTCTATATACTGTTTCATCTTGAGACATGATAACTATTAAGGTCACTCACAAATATGAGCAGTTTATGTCTAATCCCTTAGAAAGTCACTTTTAGGTTGCCCCAGTGGATATTTCCTTGCTTCCTAGAGAACTAGCTTTATAGAAAAAAAAGAACCCTTAAAAATGCAATAATTTTCCCTCCTTTGTGATTTTTATTGCCTTGTACATTGATATGTATGAAGGAGGAAAACAGTACATTGTTGGCAATAATCCACAGTGCTTGGCACGGACTTTCTTGAAAATCTGGCATCAGATTGAATGTTAATTCAGTTGTTTTCCCACAGAAGCTACTGATTTGTTCCTTAGCCAAGGCCAAGTATCTCTAAGATGATTCATTAAAAGTTGGCACAAAGAAACCAACCTAGAGAGCTCACCTACTGAAACAGGTTTTTATATTATTAGAAGGACAATTCAAAACTCAAAGTGTATGACTTGAAAGTTTGATGAAGGAAATGCATCCGTGTTGGTGCATCTCAGAAAGGTGGAGAAGAAGAGGGAGAGAGGAAAGGGGAGGGAGAGAGAGAGAGAGAGAGATGTCACCGATAACTGGTATAGACACATTTATCCCAAATGTTTTGGAGAGTAAAAAAAAATGTTTTTTAAAAAAATCTGGAACATGCAGCTAATTACAGAGCTCTTGTGTAAGTTATTTGCATGAGGGGGCAAAAAATAGATTTGAATTAAGAAAAGTTTAATAGAGTATATGGAAATATGTTCTGTATAGGGATAATTGTGACCAAAATGTGGAATCACTTTATACAAGAATGTCTTCATATGCCATATATTTATTTAGAAGCTATGTTATTACCTAGGGCAGGTTTCACATGAATTAAAACCTCTCTCTCTCTCTTTCTCTCTCTCTCTCTCTTTCTCTCTTTCTCTCTCTCTCTCTTTCTCTCTTTCTCTCTCTCTCTCTCTCTCTCTCTCTCTCTCTCTCTCTCTCTCTGTGCCTTCTCTCCTTCAAATACATATATGTATTACATGTATTATACCAGCCCATTTGTAATGTCTATCCAAAATATATTTCCATGCATGCAAACTCTATTAAATTATCTGTGCACATCTTTTTTATCTTTTGTCTACTGTTCATCTTTCAATTTTACTTTTAACTGCCTTCAAGATGACTCTGCTTCTTTAGGTCTTTTGCTATGTTTTCCTTAAGCATTGCCCCCCACCCCCAACCCCGCATTGTACTCATAATCTTTCTTCATCCTTCTACATAAGTTTTTTGCAAATGAGTTAATATTCTAACCTGGTATTTCCCTGGACCGCCATCATCATCATATATTTTCTGATGGAGGTAATGTTTAGGTTCTTTTGGTCTTCTCATTGTGGCAATTGATTTTCATTAATACATGTATGAAATCATTTTAATCAATACCAGTGTTCTTTTCTCCATCTCTCATTTTTTGGTTTTCAGCTTGTTTAAACAGACCCACTTGGAGTTGTGCTAATTATATACCAAATCTTTTTCTCATTTTCATTCTCCTAGTTTTATATTAATTTTTATCTTTGCTGTAACAAGCGGTCATCTGCCAATACACAGGAAGCAATTTAGGAATGTCTCATAAATGAGTAACCAGTCATTTCTTCTCAGTTAAAATAAAATCAATTTCATTTTTTCCTGATTTATTCGGTGCTTGCCATGTCCAGAGCTTTCTTATTTTTTTTGCAGGATATTAATGATGTATGGAATTTCTTTGTAATCTACAAGTCTTTAGCCTCTTCCATTCCTCTGAACCATGTCTTCCAACTTTTTTGCTGTTGCTATCTCACCCTGTCCACATTTGCATTGAAGGCACTGAATATCAAAGTTCATGATGCTTTGATTTGGAGGATCTTAGTGAGGTATTTTGTAGAATTTCTCTTTCTTTTCATCCTCTGAAACAGATACTGGTGAATAAGTTGCAGTTGTTATTTCTTTTAAAATTCATTATTTATTAGCATTCTTCTCTTTTTAAATTTTGAGTTCCCTGCCTCCCAGTCCCTCTCCTACCTACTGAGAAGACAAGCAATACAACATCAACTGTGCCTGTGAAATCAAAGGTGCAATTATTTACAGGATAGTCTTCCCTCCTACCCTTTTAAAGTATATTTTACTTATTTCATTAAATATTTCCTAGTTACATGTAAACTTTCTTTTACATTTATTTTAAAAAATTTTTAGTTCCAAATTCTCTGCCTCTCTTCCACTCCTCCTCCTTCCTTTGAGAAGGCAAGCAATTTGATATCAATTATACATGTGAAGTCATGCAATACATTTTCATATTAGACATGGTACAAAAAAACCAAACAAAAAATAAGAAAAATAAAATTTTAAAAAGTGTACTTCAATCTGCATTTAGAGTTCATCAGCTCTTTCTCTCTGGAGGTGGATAGCATTTTCTGTCATTCACCCTTTGGAATTATTTTGGGTCCTTGTCTTGATCAGAGCAAATAGATCTTTCATAGCTGACCATACTTACAAGGTTGCTGTTCCTTTATACAATGTTCTCTTGGTTCGGCTTACTTCGGTTGTTCGTGTCAGTTCTCGTAACTTCTCAAGTTTTTACATGACAGTCTTTATGCAGATATTTGCTCTAACTGCTACAAATACAAGATGACCACATGTCCCATGAAAAGACAATTTCTTTTGCTGTGGAATGTGGAACACTCACTTCAATAATACCTGAAAGTTACTTGCACAAGGAGAGCTTGAGAGTCATCCTTCCATTTTATCTGCACCTTCCTGTAGTCTTCTGGTTTCATTTATAGTGAGGATGTCAAGGTTATGAGAGATCACTTCCTTTAGTAATATACCAATTTATTGATTATTGGATGAGAATACCATCTTCAGCATATCAGCAGCTGTCAAAGATTATTGATAATCTAAAAATGGTGCTCATTTTAGCACTTATTCCTACAAGCCAACCACCATTACTGCAGAAGCTGAAGGAGGAATGTGGAAGACTAAGGGACACTATGTATTTGTTCTTTGTTTCATGCATTGCCACACTCAAAGAATTCTTACAGTGGCCAGCCTCCTAGTGATGACCTTCTCCATGCTTAGCTAGACCAGTCGTTAGGCAGCAGACGTGGTTTGTTGGTCGAACTATGTCTGAATCCTTTTTAATACTATGGGATCTGTTTGAGTTTGTGCTTACCTGGCACAGAGTTGGAGGACCTAGCATTGCCTGTGTATCGTAATTAGGCATTAGAATGAGACTTTGTAGATGGTATTTGCTATCTCCTCTCTCTGTCTCTTGGACGCACTTCGCACCCGTATACACACACAAGCACACACACAGGTATGTGAATTATTGATTTGAACAAGTTTTGATATGGTTTCATTTTATAATGTAAGTGGTCGTTGATGTGTGTTTTTGCTGACACCAGGTTGACTCAGAATCTCTGACCTTGACTTGATAAAATCAAGGTCTTATTGTTCAGAAAACAAGAAAAGACCTTCAGTGGGACTTGGAAAATTGTAAGGGTTCTTAATGATTCCTCCACTGTTCTCTATGGGTTTCTTGAAGTTGGAAAAATAGTCAGAATATCAATTGTTTTAAAAATTGCTAATCTTTGCTAAGAAGGAAAACTTATCATGACATATAATACAATGGAGCTATAGTACTAAAGATTTAAAATAGGTCATTTTTTACTAATGAAACTTGCTTTTCATTTAAGGCTATGACAAACATTGTTTTATAGGTCCAAGTGAACCTGTAAAATTTGGTCATTATCATCAGAATGCACAATATCCACTTCAAAAATGTTTTGGGGATCTTTCGTGTCATATGTGTGCATGTGCTTGTGTGTGTGTGTGTGTGTGTGTGTGTGTGTGTGTGTGTGTAAGAGACAGATAGAGAAGGGAGACAGCAAGTACTTCCTACAAAGTCTTATTCTAATGCCTAATTATGATACAGAGGTAATACTAGGTCCTCCAACTCTGTGCCAGTTAAGTACAAGATCTAACAGGTCCCATAGTATTCAAAAGGATTCAGATAAAGAAATCACATCCCCATTGAGGCAATTATACAAATAATTCCAAAAATCAGTAAATATATTGATATACCAAGAGTCAAAATCATTCTAGAATTATAGAAATTACAAAACAGATATATAATATGGCAACATAACCTTGTATTATGTTATACGTAATGAAAGGTTAAGAGATAGAGATAAACATGTTTCAATGTCTGGAAACTTACCTGTCTTAAACCCTCTGAAAACCCATGTGCTATATACTCAGGTCTAGATTTGGAAAAATAGACTAATTGTTAAAGTTATGTTTAATATCCATTGTGATTAAAGTATGGTTGTATGATGAATTTCAGAATATAGATCAAACTCTTGTGAATACTATTCCAAATTGTGTAAAGCAAATCATTAATAGCACAAGAAGGACATTTTGGGGTATTAAAAGTTGTTTTTTTAAGATAGAAGTTGTAAGGTCTACTGTCTGTCAGTAAATTGAATTATTTTACTAAATTCAAGTTAATTTTTACACCACTACATCTTTGTCTGTCTATCTAGCTATATAGTTATATTTTTAAATGGAAACATAAAATGGGCAAGCAGTTTTAGTGTATATTTAAAACCATAGGCATAAGGCAAAGATAACCAAGTTCCTTAAAATTAAGGGAATTTAGAGATGGAATTTCTACCTTTAGCCATTTGATCCTGGAAATGAAATATAAATAGTAATTGTTTCTCTTTTACCCAGGAACCCTGAGGGTCTTCTCCTCCCAGTTTGATTTTTTAATAAATGGGCCATCCCTTGAGCAACTACTTAAAGAAGCCTATTCATTGAATGGGTATATCTCACTCAAAATGAGAATACTATAGGACCTTAGCTCGAAAGGGCCAGCATCTCACGTTGTATCCTGGGCCATCTCCAGCTATCCTGATGAATATCTAGCCACTGGACCCAGATGGCTCAGGAGAAGACAGTGAGGTTGGTGACCTTGCACAGCCCTCCCTCGCTCAAATCAAAGTCAACTGCAAGTCATGTCATCATCTTGATGTCATGGTCCTCTTCAATAACAAAGGATAAACACAGCAACAATATGGAATATTTATTGAAGAACAAGCTATCCTTTAAATTAACTCAAGAATGCCTGATTTACATAGGTATGTCTTTCTTTTGTAGAAACTCCCATAAAATAGAGTGGGCACCACTACCTACTGTAGAGATATTGGAAGTAGCTGGGTTGAATTGTGAAATAAAGGGAAGGCCATCACATACCACTGATGACACTCTAGCAGGCAGACGGGGCTTGTCATGAGAGACCAGAAGCTAAGGATGCTATTCCAGTTGTCAAAGCAACCAGATATTAAGGAGCCGGCAGTTGCTATGGCTGTCATGTGTTGGATGGAAGGGCTTTGTAGCTAAGCTCTAACCAAGTCATCGGGTAGGCTTTTGGATTGTGGTAAGAACTTGAATGGGCAAACTATTTTGATTATCTTAATGCTAGCTAGGCAACCATTTTTACAGCAGTCAAAGGATCATGGATTTAGATTTAGAGGTGAAAGGGGACTTGGAAGCCATCGAGTCCAACCCCATTATTTAACAAATGAAGTGACTGATCAATCAGAAGAGTGCTGAAGGCAGCTCCAGTTGGTTTGTGAGAACTAATGGTTAAGTTTTCAGGGTGAGCATTTACACATCAGAAATCAGCAAGTGATACAAATCAGGACTTGTTTCTGTTTGTTTGTTTTGTTGATTGCCTAGACATAAGAAAATGATGGAGCAAATGTTAATGCAAACGTACATTTTTCTTCTCCTGGAGAGCTGGTTGTTAAATATTTACTAGCATATCCCTGAAGCTAAGATCAGTGGTTGAAGTAATATGTAAAAGGCATTTTTGGACCTCAGTGTACTATATAAATACTCATATCTGGATTAGGTTTATTGAGCCAGGCATTGAGTAGGCAGATTGGCTTAGTTTAATAGCTGCATGTGTCATTTTTTTCTTCAAGAAACCCCAAAACAACGATAATAACGATAGTAATTGTTGTAGCTAGCGTTTCTATAGCACTTGAAAGTTTGCAGTACTTTACAAACATTATCTCATTTATCCTTGCAATATCCTTGAGAGGTAGATGCTGTTATTACTATTATCCATTATTGCTATTATCTGTTTTTTCATATGCAGAAATTGAAGCTGAAGGGTGTTAAGTGACTTGCCCAGGGTCACCCAGTTTAAGTTTTGGAGGCAGGAATTGAAATTAGATCTTCCTTATTCCAGATTCAGCATTCTCTATCCACTGTTCTACCTTGCTGCTGGTGATTCCCCATTTTGAGGCATGTTCAAGTGACAAATAATATTGTTAAGTCCACTTTCTGGATTAAAAAATGAACTCTCTGAAATAAGGCAAAACCTTGAGGCAGCCAATGACCAGCTTTGACAAGACTGCTCTTTTGGATGTGTCATTAACTGTGGAGGATAAATGTCATCTGCACTTAGAACTCAAACATTTACACATGTTATAAGCCCATAGGAATGCTAAAAAATAAGTGTTACCTAGCAGAGAGTGTCAGGATTATACCTCATAAGAATGCCATGCATTAATATTACTATAGTGCCATAATACTAATGTAATTGTAGAGATAACAATATGGTTCCTTCCAAGCCATAATGCTGTTGAGCCAACCAAGTACTCTCATTGTTACAGAAGTTCACTTTACTGCTCTTTTTAGATCCACATAAGACCTCTACCTGTGGTATGTGTTCTTATTTCTCCCATTAAATTAGGCCTAGGATAGGCAGCTATATGGTGCAATGGTTAGAGCACTGGGCCTGGAGTCAGGAAGACTGGCGTTCACATCCACCCTCAGATTCTTGGTAGTCGTGTGACCTTAGGCAAGTCACTCAACTTCTGTTTGTCTTAGTTTCCTCCACTATTAAACGGGGTCATCATTGGACCTACACCTCAGAATTGTTGTGAGGGTCAGTTGAGATAATTTTTGTAATGTGCTTAGCCCAGTGCCTGGCATATAATAGGTGCTAAATAAATGCTAGCTGATATTATTTTTAAGATAAGAAAACTAAGAATTGAAAAGGGTAAAGGGCCATCCCCATATCATTCATCTAGGTCTAGAGCCCACATCTGAGATCAAAACGACCTTAAAAAAGTATAGCAAGACATTCTAATTTATCATAATGAGGGGAAAGACCACTTCAACTGAGTGAAAATAATGAAATTAAATTATTTAATTTGGAGCTTATAATAATGATTGAACCTGAAAATCTAAGAAAAAATGAGTGCTAATAAGTGATGCAAGTCAGTGAAAAAAATGCATGTTACTTGAGGCTCACCTTACACCTCTCATCTCCTCAGCCTTATGCTCCTTAAGGCAAGAACCTTGTCTTTTAGGACAGATCACATTTCTATAATGTGTTTAAGCAACAACAACACACTTTCCTCACAATAGAGGACAAAGAGGTTAGGGAATGGAAGGGTAGCCTAGCCTTCCCACTACTGAATGCTATCTCTCATCATTAATCCTCTTTATGTCAGTTATAGTACCCAGCACGGTGCTATGTAGCAAGGCAATGCTTAATACATATTGTTCCATATATACTCATAGATTCATTGATTGATCTACAAACTTTTAGCATATAAAAGTTAATTACTTTGAAAGAGATAAAAAAAGAGGAAAAGGACCCATATGTACAAAAATGTTTACAGTATCTCCCTTTTTTTAATAATGACAAAGAACTAAAAATTAAGGTGATACCCCTCAATTAGAGTGACTGAGCAATTTATAGTATATATGTATATGTAAGGAAATAAATCCAGTATTGTTGGAAAGTGAACCAGATTCTGATCAGGAACTCTGAGGGAAAATCACAGTGAGTCATTTTTCCAGTGTGAGTTAGCAAACAGTCAGGGAGGTCTGTGGACACTGAGGACAAGGGCTAACCAGTACAGTAACTGGAAAATGACTAAGGCCACAGTGTACTGAGTCAAGAAGAGGTCCCATACCCACACAAAAGGGCTTAACTTAGTGTAGGGTGAAGAAGCAGGTGTCAATTGGAGCGTCTCTCTATCAGCACCCAGTTCTGGGGACACATAAAAGTTGAACTGAGGAGGGGACCTGTGCCTCAGGGTGGCATTGCAGAATGACAGTCACTGTCCCTGGGCTATGTCCTGATCAAAGGAAAGTTGAGAAGCAAGCAGCAACTGTGCAATGTGGACAGTAGCAGCAGAATGACATCCAAGTTCCAGTCCCCAGTCCATTCTGAAGCCTGCAGGGTGATAGCTAGGACAGATATCCCAGAACAAAAGGGAAACTGTCGTTCTATTCTTCAGAGCCTGTAAACATTTTTAGCTGGCTAATAGTGGCTGAGTCCAGGGACACTGTGCTCGACCTCCAACAAATGTTCTTGCTGACCTGACTTTAAATCCAGCCTCAGATACTTCTTAGCTACATGATTCCAGGCAAATTATTTAACCTCTGTTTACCTCAGTTTCCTCAACTGTAAATGAGGAAAATAATAATACCACCTACCTCACAGAACTGTTGTAAGGATTCAGTGAGATAATATTTGTAAATAAATGCTTAGCATGGAGCCTAGCACATGGTAGGGACCATATAAATTCTTGTTCCCTTTCCTCTTCCCCACCCCTGCTGAAAGCTTATAGGTCCCCAGGTCCTGCCCAAAATAGAACAAAACAATACTTAATATTCCTGGAAAAGAAGCGGAGGGATCCAGGAAGACACAAAAGCTCATCCCAGATTCCCTTTCAAAGTGTGTATGTCTAGCCCTGACATAAAATCTGAAGTCAGAAAGGATGCTATAAGAATGAGCAATCAAAAGAATCCCATCATAAAGAGCTGTTAGGGTGACAAGGATGCTCAAAAATGACCCTAAAATATCTATTAGCAAACCTTCAAAAGAAAGCATAGCTTGAACACACATTCCACTAGAAATCCTGGGAGAAATGAAACAAGAATTTTTTTTTTCTTTTTAAGTGATAAAAGTAATTTAAAACCAAATGAAAATGCTAGAGGAAAAAAATGGGAAAAGAAATAAGATCTATGGAAGAAAGATTTGGAAAGAAAATTAATAGCTTGGAAGAAGTCATAAGAAACCTGGCTCAAGAAAAAAATAGCTCCCTGAAAATTGGAGTTGACCAAATATAAGGTAAAGACCCTAATGTGACAATAAGAAATATTTAAACAAAGTCAAAAGGCTTAAAAGAAAGAAGAAAGTATAAGTATCTCTTAGAAAAAACAATTAACTTGGAAAACAGAATTAAGAGAGCTAATTTAAGAGCCATTGGATTAACTGAAAGCCATGACCAAATAAAAATCCTAGATATCATATTTCAAGAAATCATGTAAGAAAACTGCCCGTATCTCTTGGAACTAAAGTGTAAAATGGAAATAGAAAAAATCCACCAGTCAACTTCTGAGAGAAATCCTCAAATGAAAACTCCCAGGAATATTTAGCCCAAATTCAGAGCCTCCATGTCAAAGAAAGCAGGGAGAAAGAAAGAATTCAGTTATCAAGGAGCTATATAAGAATCATACAAGATTTAGCAGCCACCACTTATAGAAGCAGAGAGCTTGGAATATGATATTCTAGTAGGCAAATGATATACAACCTAAGTACCGTAGAAAATGAATGAATATCATAACAAAGCATATATTCATCAAATGACATTACATTTAAACAATTAAAAGAAAAGTTGAATGAGTTACAGGGAGAAAGAAATAGTAGGAGCATAAAAGTGGGAGACCTCAATTTATGCCTCTCAGACTTAAATGAATCTAACAAAAAAATGTGAAAGACCTGAACAGAATTTTAGCAAACATAAATATGGTAGACCTCTAGGTAAAATTGATTGAAAATGAAAGCAAAGGAAACAAGCATTTATTAAGCACCTACCATGTACCAGTCATTGTGCAAAGCACTTTACAAATTTTATCTCATTTGTTTCTCACAACAACCCTGTGAAGTAGGTACTAATATTAATCCCATTTATAGTTGAGGAAACTGAAGCAGACAGAAGTCAAAGCATATGCCTAAGGAAACACAACTAGAAACTGTCTGAGACTGGATTTTAACTCAGGTTTTCCTGATGCCAGTCCCATTTTTATCTACTGAACTGAACATAAGTTCCTGAGCTGAATTAGACTTCCTCTGTTTGGCATTTAAAGGCCTTTACAGACTAGCCCCAACCTACATTTCTAGTCCTATTATGCAGTAATCCCTTTTCTGCCTTTTAATATCCAACCAAACTGATATTTCTTGCTTTTTATCATTATGGTATTATATTTCCTATTGTTATACTGACTGTTCCCCATGCCTGGAATGCCCTCTTTTTCTTCTCATCTCCTTGTTCTTTCCTTTGGGACTCAGTTCAAGCAATATGTCTTCCATGAAGCCCTTCTTGCTCCCCCCAGCCCCTCAGCACCCACCCTCACAAAATGATTTTGTGTATTTAGTATATATTCCACATATAGCTATTTATGTATATAATTGTCTCCCATGACAGAGTATTTGCAGGGTGGTACAGTGGATGGAGCACTGAACCTGAATCAAGAAGACCTGAATTTAAATCTAACTTCCTATACTTAATAGCTATATGACCTGGGCAAGTTACTTCACTTTTATCTGCATTAGAGTTTCCTCATCTGTAAAACAGAGATAATATCACCTACCTCCCAAGGTTGTTATAAGGATAGAATGAGACAATATTTGTAAAGCACTTTGCAAGCCTTGAAGTTCTATGTAGATGCTAGTGATAATTGAGGTCAGAAATTCTTTCACCTTTGTCTTTGTGCCCCCTCAAATACCTGTCACACAGTAGGTGCTTAATAAATGCTTATTGAATGAAGGCCCCTTACAGCCTTAAGATTCTACAGAAAGGGAAATTGAGATGTCAGTTCATTCTCTCTCTCTCCCACCAAAAATAAACCTCCACCTAGATAGAGATCATTAAAGAGTGACTCTGGGGACCAGGAAGCTTTGTAAATACACTAATACTGTCGGTTCCATTTGGTTCCCTAGAGTCTGAACACTTATTCCAAGGAAATAAGAAAGAGGGTGGGGTAAGAGTGATGAATAGGTGGCCAGGGCAGGCAGCTTTTAGTGCTTTGCATTTGTTGTTTTTGTAAGGTGACACCTAAATTTACTGGGAGGAGAGGTTAATGATATCAGTGACCGAGAAGATAGAGACCTTTCATTGCCTTAGTTTGAGAGAGAAAATTCCCAAGTCCATTACAGATTAAATGTTTGACTCTTTTACTTCCTCTGGTGAAAGGACCTGCTTTTCTGCATCCAACAAGGAACTCTCTCATTGCCTTTAAGTGATATCTATCTGACAGGCTTAGTTAATGATTCTTCTATTAGGACCTGTTTGTCCATACCTGGCAATGGAATCTAGATAAAGAAGACTTGGTGTATTTGAGTTTGTCACATTTATTGATGGCTCTTGAGCCCAACTGAATTAACTAAAAAGTGGAAAATTACAGTATCTTTCTGAAAAAGACACTCAAACTAATATGAACTGAGTAAATGAATGTCAGTGAAGCTAAATAGTGCCATACACCAAAAATGAACATCCTGGGATTCAGTTTCAGATGACAGCTAACTCCATTTAAGTTATTTAACCTCAGCTTCCATTCCCTGATCTGAATAATGGAATTTATAGCTCCTTTCCTGCCTATTAGGATTGCTGGTATATAGTCTTTCCTAGGATTAAGAGACATAGGATCTAAGATTTAGAGTTGCGGAGGACCTTAGATGGCGATCAAGTCCAGCCCCATCACTTCACAGGTAAGGAAACTGATGCCTGCAGAGGTTGAGGTTTGGTCAACCAATAAGTGTCTGAGGTAGGATTTTAACCCAGGTCTTCCTGACTAAGTTCAATGTTCTATCTACTGATACTAGTAGTATTGAATAACAGTAATCCTTCATTCAACAAAAATTTCTTTAACAGAATTATAAAATAAAGGAATTCACTAATTAATTCACAGATTTACTCTAAGGAGCACCATCATCCTCTCAATTTGTAGAAATGAGGATTTTGTATTGCCTTGGGACTGTCATCTTTCTGTTGGTACTCTGACTGATGTTTTTCTATGTTTTATTAGCTATTAGCTCAAAATGTGTTTATTTCTAATAAAAATTAGCATTTTTTCAGGTTCAACAAATATCTTGATATTCTGATGTTGCCTAATGAGGACAAGAATCATATTAAAAGAAGTTTTCTTTAGGAACAGAATGGAAAATAGAGGCACATTTTCCTCATTTTGTGACTTTTCAAGCATTGATTGGTTTCCAAAGATATGTCTTAGTAGACATAATGGATGAACTCTCGTGATGAAGCAAAAGTTAAGCATTTTAGTTCTTAACTCTATCCCATTCAAGGATACTTTAGCAAACTGTACTGATACACCTGAGTAACAATATCTGGAAAGAAACCAGGAGCTAAATTAATGGGAATTGAATGGAGAGTAATGAGGAGGAAAAATAAAATGATTATGGCATATGTTAGACAAGATTAATTTGTCAGGAGAATTGACTTGGTGATATATGAGATGATTTGTACTGGCTTGAGAGAACTAATGATTAAATTTTCAGTGTGAACATTTACACCTTCAAAATCAGCAATACTGCACGTTAGGATTTGATATATTGTTTTGCTGATTGTCCAGATTTAAGGAAGTAATGGAGAAAATGTTAACAATGCAGATTACACTTAAACATGTGTCGTGTACTTTTTTGGAGAGCTGATTATTAAACATTTACCAACATACCCCTGGATTATACATTTTGCCCCATCTCTTAAAGTTGTCCTGTTATATAGGTAACAATTTCTGTAGTATTAGTCGTTGCTGTTATTGATTTTTTATTTACTTGATTTTTTTTTTTTACTAACCGCAAATTACTCCAGTTTTTCCTTAATCTTCTCTACTTCCACTAGATTCTAATTCCTTGGCAATCTTCATCATTCCCACTTCTGTACAGAGATGACTCCCAGAGCCTCATCTTCAGCCCTGATCTCTCTTTTAGGCTTGAGACCTGTATTCCCAATTATGTAGAAAACATGTCTACCTCATTGTTCTTAACCAGCACTTGAACTGATCTTCCTCCCTAAGCTTGCTCCTCATTTTGACTTGGCTCTTTCTGTCGCTGGTTACTTTCTTCACCCTGTCTCCCATTTTTGAAACCTCAACGTTTCAATAAATTCAACAAGATGGTATTCAACAAATACTAAGTAGTCACTCACTACATACAAGAAACGTTGAGTGCTAGATACTCTTCATATGAAGACAACAAGGAATTTCCCTGCCTTTAAGGAGCTTACCCTCCACTGAGGGGATACAATATGCACATGGGTGGGAAAAAATATTTGGCTAACATCTGGGATAAACCTTTTGGATAAAAGTCTGACATCTAAGTTCTGGAGGAAATTGGTTTAAAATTGTAGAGTTTATATATATATATATATGAATTAATGGAAACCTACCTTCTGTCCCTCCCTTCTCCATACTGAAGAAGAAAGGAAAACAAAATCCTTGTAACAAATTTACATAGTCAAGTCAAACAAATTCCTGCATCCACTAGAAACTTTTTTTTAAAAACATGAACAGAAATATGTTTACTTGAGTATACAGATTTATTACAAGAGTTTGGTTTTTCTTCTTTTAAATTAGTTGTGGTTAGGAGGGAGAGAAAATAAATGCTTGTTAATTGAAAAATAAACTGAAATGTTAAAAATGGAGGGAATCAACATAAACATATGATAAGACCTAATCCCCAGTAGATAAGTGGGCCAAAGTGTGTGTGAAGAGAATAGAGGAAGGGAGGGAGGGAGGAAAGAGGGAGAAAGAGGTGGGGGGAAAGGGGTAGAGAGAGAGAGAGAGAGAGAGAGAGAGAGAGAGAGAGCACTGATGGAATCAAGAAAGACTTCATGGAAGACAAGGTACCTGAACTAAACTTTGAAGGAATATAAAGGTTCTAAAGGGGGAAAAATGAGAAAGAAGTACAGTTAGACATGGAAGGTGGTGTGTACATATTCAAGGAGATGATATTGAATTTGACTGTCAGTATCAAGTTTGTATAAAAGAGAGTCATGTCAAATAAGGAAAATGAGGTAGGTTGGACACATATTGCAAGAGACTTGTCATCCCTTGGATGAGATTGAGCATTCTCTTAATTGAGCTGAAGGATATTAACTCATGTTTGCTGCTCCCAAAGTCATCTTCTAGTTCTCTTTTCCCCGCTTCTCTTCCTTTCCTTTTTCTCTTTTCCTCTCCTCTTCTCTTCTTCTCTTTCTCTTCTTTATGAATTTCTTTCTGAAGAAGGTTTGAAAGCTGGCCTTAGAGACAAAGAACTGAATCTGAATCCTGCCTCATATATTTAATGCCTGTGTGATGCTGGGCAAGTCAACTTAATCTCTTTGTGTCTCAGTTTCCTCATATGTAAAATGAGAGAGTTGAACATGGCCTCTAAGGTTCCTTCCATCTCTAGATCTATGATCCCATGATCAATCCTGCTAGAATAGACTCTGTAAGGATCCTATGGTAATGTCAGGGACTGTTTCATTTAAATCTCATATCTTCTCCAATATCTAGCATTGGGTCCTGTACCCAGTAGATGAATTTTATTTAGTTTATTGAATGAAAGAATGAAATATCTAGTATTGGATTCTATTTTCATTTATAGTGGTTTTATTTTAATAAGTTTATATAGGACCCAGTGTTATTGTTCATATTTTGAATTTTGCTCCTAATACATTTTTCCTTCTAATAAGAATGCAGCAAATCATTTGACATTTCAAAGATGTGCGCTTCCAACTTTTTTTTTCCATAAAGATATTAACCCCTATTTTATAACTGGAGGCAATGGGAAAATGGGATTCACTTAGCAGAAATTTATTTTATAGCAAAATTTTGCAGGTGTCGTCTGGTCTTTAAAGTCAACCAACAAGCATTTTTTAAGCATCTACTGTATGCTAGGCACTGGTGATAGTCACTGAGGATACATATACAAAATGGAAACAGTCTCTGCCTTCAAGAAACTTATATTGGATCACTAGAGAGAGCATGTATATGTATGTTTATAGAAAATATGCACAAAGGAAATAAAGAATTTCCAACAAGGCTAACATGATCAGGAAAGACTTCAGGAAGAAAACAGTGCTTGAGATGAGCTTAGAAGGCAACCAGGCATTCTCAGAGGTGGAGGTGAGGAGGAAGTTCATTCTAGTCATGGGGATCAGACAATGTAAAGGCATGGAGGTGGGAGATTGACCATCTATAAGGACCAGTAAGATAGCCAATTTCAGCTTCACATAAAGGAATGCTGGTAGGACTAATAGTAATATTTTCTTATCGTAAAGGACCTTATTGGTGATCCTCGATTGATTTTTCCTTGATGACGAATGGTCTAGAATTATTTTGTGAGAGGTTGGTCCATAGAATCCCATGAATTTCTCATGAAATATGCCACACTTGAGATGAGGATTAAAATTAAGGTGTGTGTATTTAAACCTAGAGTTTGGCTTTCAGAAGTAGTTGACTTAATTGTAGCTCTGGTCTTACTCAGTGGCAGGAAGAATTTACAATGCTTAACCCAAGAATGGAAAAAGATGTATCTGGAATAAGTATCAATCACTTCTGCCAAACTTAGCATTTATTGTGAAACTCAGACATCTCTGTCCTGGGAACCCTGTACTATCAGCTGCTTCAGGATTAACTGCATTAACCGAGCAAAAGAAATTGTTTGTCTTTTTCTTTTTCCCTAACAGGAACCAATATTCAGATCTACCAGTTCTCTGAAAACAGAATGGAACATGAATTCAGATATCACTATAAGGCTAAATTCTATGATTACTGAATGCCCTTCTTGATGTTGAAAAATGGCACCTTGCTTGTCCTTATTTGTCACCAAAGATGGGATCCGTTTTGATGCTTAAAAATCCTGTCAGTTTATTTTTCAGCTTATAAGGAGAAGGTTGCCAAAAATTCAAAAACTGGAATTAGGGGGAAAAAAGGCAGCCTTTTTGCAGGAGTAGTTTCCTGTCCCTGTATAGTAAGTTAAATAGTGGTTATAAAGTCTTCAGGATGGACTTTCATTTTCATTGAGATCTGGCTCAAATTTAGAGTGAAGTAATAGAGTTATTTGCAAGCTGAATCTGATAGGGAATTTAAGAATGGAAACTGTCAAAATTGAAAATGAATTTGTGAAGTAGTGCTGTCCCCACCTCATGCTTTGTAGAGGTGGAGCCCTGTGGATATATAATGTTGCATATACCATTGGACTGGATGATGTGCCAGTTGATTTTGCTGAACTATTTCTGTCCTTTTTTTTATTCTGTTCTCTAGTTGGGTGAGGGATATAGTGGGTCATGGTAAAGTAACGATGGTGAGGTAAAAACCAAAAAAAGCAATTTAAAATAAATGAGTTCTAGAACAAAGAAACAGTGCGTAATGAGTACAACACATATCTTAAAAACAACAAAAACAAACTTGAACTACTGTCTAGTTAGAATGATCAAGTTTTTTCCTGAAAAAGGGAGAAAAGGGGCCTCCTTTGCAGAAGTGGGAGACTTTTGAAGTGTAGAACATTGAATATACTGTCAGTCTTAGTTGATATCACTGTGAGTTTTCTTGAACTGCTTTTTCCCTCTTCTTTCTTTTGAATTCTTCATATAAAAGGGATGGTTCACTGGGTAAGAGAAGAAGGAAGAAATAGATTCAGAAAAGAATAACAATTGGTAGGAAGAAATAGTGGTGGGCTAGTGAATGTATGATGCATGCAGAGTGTGCATATTATCCAAGTTCATTGAGTACAAAGCACTGTGAACATAGTTTGCTTGCCTTTATGGTATGATTTCACAGGTCCAGGAAGTCTCCTATCCTGTACCTAAAAGATCTCCGGTGGAGTGGCCTCAACGATCTGTATTATTTGTACTGATATATATATCTACATTGACCATGTATATGTAATAACTTGAATGAAGTCAGAAGTCATGCTTGTCAAATTTTCAGATGACGTACTGGGAGACAATAATTAACACATTGGATGAGTGTCTTGATACAACAGGATCTCAACTGATAGAATGCTTCCCTAAAGTGAATAAGATGAATTTGAATAGGATTAAAACTAAAGTTCTAGTCTTGGGTTCTAAGAATCAACCTTACAAGTACAGGACAGGGGAGCTATAATTAGCGAGTGACTCCTATCAGAGTGAACAATGTTATGGTAATCCCAACGATCATTCTTTCCTCAACTTCCCTAAAAGAGGCATAGTGCCCAGAATGAGGGAGATAATTGTCCCATTACAACAACCCCAGGCTAGGTCATATCTAGGGTATTGTGTTCACTTCTGGAAACCACATTTTAGAAGGAGATAGTGAA
Organism: Bettongia penicillata ogilbyi; assembly: GCA_023548195.1. Lineage (NCBI taxonomy): Eukaryota > Metazoa > Chordata > Mammalia > Diprotodontia > Potoroidae > Bettongia > Bettongia penicillata. Next base: position 6,653,528 of record JAJHZJ010000100.1, read on the forward strand.
ACTAAAGAATATCTGAAAGATAGTGACCAGGGTGGTGAGACATCTGGAGATTATACTATATAAAAATGGATCAAAGGAACTGAAGATGTTTAATTTGGAGAATAAAAAATTTATGGGAACTGGAGTAGCTCTTTATAAGCACTTGAAGGGTTGTCTTAGGGTAAAGGGATTGTAGTTGGCCCCAAAGAACCAGAAGCAATTTTGGAGGGATGCAGAGAAAGCAGAATTGGCCTTGATTAGACTTGGTATAAGGAAGAACTTCCCAAGAATTAGATGTGTCCAGAAGTGGAATGGGCTGCCTCAGGAGGCAGGAGTGTCCCCCCTCCCTGCCCACTGGAACTTTAAGTAGAGGCTGGATGGCCACTGATTGGAGATAACATAGCAGTGATTTTTTTATCAGATACACTTTGGACTAGGTGATCTTGGTGATCCCTCCCTAACACTGAGATTCTGTGACCTTATCCAATAAATTCAAGTCTCCCTGATATTGTTAGGATAAAATTATAACCTGGCCTCTTGCTACCTTTCCAATTTTCTTGCATCTCATTCTCCTCTGTGACCCAGTGACATTGTTCTACTTGCCGTGTATCTCACAGAACCCTGATGTCCCAACTGGGAGCCATTTTATTAGCATGCCTGGGAGTTTCTCCCTCCTCATCTCCTGACTTCCTTGGGTTCCTTCAAGTCTCAGCTAAAATCCTATCTTCTACAAGAAGACTTTCCCAGTCTTCCTAAATCTTGTTGCTTTTCCTCTGAGATTTTTTCTCAATTTATCTGATACAAAGCTCGTTTGTACGTTGCTGTTTGCATGTAGTCACCCCATGAAACTGTGGGACTGTGTGATGATAATTATATTTCCCAGTGCCGCTATGGGCAGAGTTTTAGTGCCAGCTCTTCTGCTGTGTAACCTTGGACAAGCCCCTTTCCCTTCGTGACCCTCAGTTTCCTCACCTGTAAAAGGAGGGTATTGAACCAATTAATCATAGGATCATGGATTTGGAGGTGGAAGGGACCTTAGAGGTCATCTAGTCCAATCCCCTCATTTTTATAGATGTGGAAACTGAGACCTTGAGAAATTAAATAACTTGTCCAAGGTCACCCAGGTAGTAAAGAGTTGAGCCAGGACTTTAATCCAGGTCCTCTGACTCCAAAAATCACACCCCTTCAGCTTTCTCTTCTACCTCCAAGGAACAGTTTGTTCTAGTTAACAAGTTCAGCTTCCTATTTAGACAAGCCCACCAGGATCTTAGACAAGCACAATATTCCCTGGAGATAAGATAGAGTCCACATGAAGTTACCAGGGGAGGCTATGCCCAACCATCAGTCAAGTTAGCTTTATAAACATGACCAAGTGCAGATAAACAGTGGGGACGTAGGGATTGAGAAAATGCCACCGTTTACCAATAACTTGCAGATTCCTCAGCTGGTTGGCAACCGATGGGTCTTCTGACTTATGTATGCTTTGGACTGTTTAGAGGTTAGGATTATAAATTAACCTCAGGAATAGCCTAGTGTTTCAGAAGTCTGAGTCTTGGGTGAGTGAGCCAAATATACCTTGAGAGTAAAGTACTCAGCAAATAGCTCTTAAAGGGCACCTAGGTGTCATTTAGAAGCCCTCTTTTAAGATAGTTTCACAAATGGTGGTCTGATTCCCTGAAAGGGTTATGGCACTGTGCTGGAGTTTAGATACTGTATTAACATGATGACATTTGATCACTGAGTCACATGAGAGTTCAAAGAGATCTGCTCCAACCCAACATGAATCTCTACGATAGTATACTGGAAAAGTACAGCCTGTGTTTGAAGATGTCCAAGGAAAGGACCCTACACCTTTAGAGAAAGCCCATTCCCCTTTTGGATGGCTATAATTATTAGGGAAGGGGCAGCTAAGTGCGCTAGCAGCTAGATGGCACTATAGTGCATAGGGTGCTGGGTCTAGAGTCAGGAAGACTCATCTTCCTGAGGTCAAATCTGGCCTCGGGTATTTGCTAGTTGTGTGACCCTGGGCAAGTCACTTTACCCTGTTTGCCTCCGTTTTCTCATCTGTAAAATGAGTTGGAGGAGGAAATGGCAAACCATTTCAGAATTTTTGCCCAGAAAACCCACATAGAGGTGATGAAGAATCGGACATGACTGAAATAAATAACAAGTTGTTAGGGAACTTTTTCTAACATCGACCTTAAGTTGGTCTTTTTACCACTTCCAAATATTTCTTTTTGTTCTACCCTCTGGGACCACACTAAACAAGGCTCCTCCTTCCTCCTTATCTTCCTATAAGATGCATTTAGTAGTTCTCCTCCAAAATATTCTCCAGTTTATCTGTATCCTTCTTAAACCATAGTGCCTAGAACTGACCATAACACTCCAGATGAGATCTGACCAGACTACTCCTGCCACACTGATATTGAACCATTAAAACTACTCTTGAGTCTAGCTAGCCATTCACCTGAATCCATTTAATTGTATTCTCCTCTTATCTACCCAAAATATCTCCACCTTCTCCACAAAAATAGTATATGATTCTTTAAGCGTTACTAAAATATAAGTAACATTATCAACAGCACCCACTCATCTCTTAGTTCCAGTGATCTTATCAAAAAAAAGGACATGAGGTTCACCTGGAGTGACCTGTTTTATTCTTTTTAATGTCTGCATTGCTGTCTTTTGTTTTTTACATCATAGTTTTCTGCAGTATCTCTCCCTTCGCTTCCCCAAAAGCCATCTTATATAACAAACAATATTTTTAAAGGCAAAAAGAAGAGAAGAAATGAGTACAAGCAACCAGTTACATTGAAGAAGTCCAAAAATATGTGTAGCGTGTGATGCCTGTGTACCTCCCACTTCCATGAAGGGGTGGTTTGGTATTGCACTCGCTCATATAGCTTCTTTCAAACTAGGCCTGTTCTTTATAATTTCACTTTTCAGAGTTTTTTTTTACGTATGTGTCTATATAGGTGAATGTTCTTTCCATTTACATTGTTGGTATGACCTGTTCTGGTTCTTTGTGATCAGTGCTACCCTTTCAAGATGTTTGCCAACCATCACTTCACTTTAGTTATGTTTCAGAATTTTCTCAGAAATCAAAGTAAAGCTCACTGGATGATAATTTGAAGACTCTCTTCCTTTTATTCTTTTTTAAAAAATGGAATATTTGCTCTGTAATTTCATGGTACTGCTCCTGTTTTCCATGATCTTTCAAAAGCCATTTAAAATAATTCAGAAATAATTTACCTGCCAGTTCTTTCATTACCTGAGAATGTAGTCATCTGGGCCCAGTGTCTTGGATTCTCCAAGTGAAGCTAGTATTCTCTATCTTGTTACAGTCATAGTCAATATTACATTTATGGAGTATATACTATGTGCCACACACCATGCTAAACTCCTTATTTATCTTGAGTATCAACTCCCTACTAGTAATTTTTATTGTGTCATTTCTCATACAAGGGTGGTTCTCCTTGTTGGAGAAAATAAGAGAAAATAAAATTGAGTAGTTCTGCCTTCTTTCTGTTGTCCATTATCATCATTCCATAGACTTCAAGCAGGAATCCTATGCCTTCTTTGATCTCCTTTTTCTCCAATGTAACTTAAAAAAAAATAAAAACAATCCCTTTGTTGTTCTTACCTTCCTTTACTGACCTCAGTTTATCCTGATCTTTAGCATTCCTGACTCTGATGAATTCCTCCTGGGCTCTCTCTTTTTGTATAGAGGCCTGGAGTCTTTGCCCTGGAAAATCCAACAATCTCTGTTCCTATCTCCACTTGGAATATCCCTCTGTAAGACCTGCCTCCTTTTTCCATTAGTGAGTTCCTTCTTAGGATTCCATTTTATTGAGGATCCCAAGCTTGCCTTTATTCCCCCTGGCCCTGTTCCTGTCTTCTTGACTTCAAAACACACCTAAAGCTGGATATTTTCATTCCCCATTCTTGTCAGTTTTCAGCTTCCTTTTGCATATTGTCTTATGCACAGTGGAATGTAAGCTCCTTGAAGAAAGGAAGTATTTTTTGCTTATACATGTATCCCAAGTGCTTAGCACATAGCAACTCTTAATGAGTGATTGTTTCTTTCCTTTCTATAGGATCATGTTATACTCTGATGTTCATCCTATCTTCTTTCATCTTTTTAAATTTATGTAGATTGGTAAGTTCCCTCAACATGCACATGGATATCTTTCTTTCCCCATTGGGTTTGCTTCCTTTTGTATCTTTACAGTTTCATTCTTTAGCATCTCCTATCCTTTCTTAGCTGATTTCCTATGTAGCCTTTTATTCCATGAGGTCCTACCTATTTTTAATCTGAACCTTTTTAAATCTGTTTCTCCAAACCTAGGGTCCTCTGTCAAAAACCCTATGTGTGAGTGAACATTTTCCCCATTTCTTTGCTTCTTTTTTATCCCCAGTGTTTAATGCAGCTCCTGGCACATAGTGGGAATTTCCTCAATGTTTATGATTAATTTCCATCCTATTTTTCCTCTTTTAGTGAGAATCAGATCCAGAATACAATTTCGTTTTCTTGTTTTCTCCATCTTTTGAAGAATGAAATTCATTACTAAGGCATAACAAAAAGTTATTAACTGCTGCTCTGCTTGTTGCAGAGCGATTTCCAACAAATGCCTGGATAATTGGTAATTGAAATCCTTTATCATGACTTACAGACTATAAGCTCCTTAAGAACAGGGACTGTGCTGCTGTTATAGCTGGGTTTTTTGTTTGTTCATCTGCCATTTTTTGGCATCCCCCGCATTTACCACAGTCAATGGAAAATAGTAGGTGCTTAATGAATGCTAGTTTTCTGACAGTATATCATTTTTTAAGTTTTTGTGCTTGCCTGGTTTGTGATCTGCTTCCTAAAATTCTCATCTGTTTTCTCTTTCGGTCAGGTGGCATGTCCAATGACAGAGTAATTTCTGTTTATCTCTCCGTTGACCTTTACCCAGTTTATCGCCAATCATGTTCACTCCTCTCTCCATACTTACATTCCCCTCTACCAGGGTACCCTCTACCCCCTTCTTTGTTGGCTAGACATTGGGCATTTGTACATAGGCATTTGAGGCCATGGGTTTTACTACTGATTCTTTCCTTGGATTTTGCCTTCTATGAACTTCTGGGTATTTTAACTACTCTTCTTCCTTCTTTGTAGCATATTTTCCTTCCTTCTTTGATAGCTGTAGAGGAATTGGGGTTACATCTTAGTGTGTCCCACAAGGACCCCCTAATTATTTTTTTTATTTGGAGTGATCCAAGTTAATTCTTTTGGCAGTCCAAATACTCTGATCTATTACTACTCCTTCCTTTCCTGGGGAACGTGCAGGACTGAGCAAAGAAAGAGATTTATCCCGTCATAACCAGGTGGCCAATTTTTTGTCCTGATTTCCAGGTAGGGAATGTAGTATGGTTTTAGATTCAAAAGGCAGTGTGTTTTCTATGACACTATACTGGATTCTAATCCTGGTCCTGTTAGCAAAAGTTGGATGACCTTGGGCAAATTGTACCTCTCTCCAAGCCTCAGTTTCCTCCTGTAAAAGAGAAGGTTGGACTAGATGATCTCTAAGGTGCCTTACAGCTTCTAAGTGTATAAATCTGTACCAGAAGTTTTGGATGGTGAGTCTAGAGAAGTTGCATCTGATCACACATATTATTTCAGAGCTGGTGTTAATAAGTTTGGCGCCATTTTAGAGACGGGCCAGAGAGCAATAAAAATATCTTGATCAGCTCTTATTTTCTAGGTTGCATGGGTCTAAAGGTTGTCCTTTTAATGTGTAATGTATTTTGTGGTGGCTTTATAAGGCATTTCTTGTTATTCTGCCATGTCAATTCAGCCCACGGTCTTAGTGTTAATAATTTAACAGTAAAAATATCTCCTCTACTCCCCCCGCCCCTTTTCAGGGGATCATGGTAGGGGAAAGTCAGATCAGCCAGTTGATGATATGTCCCTGAAAACATGCTGCTACTACTACTGTGTACTGGGAAGACATAGAGGATACTGGAAGGTTTCCCAGTCCTTGAAAGTTAGTGCAAGGTCAGCTGGAAGAAAGGGTTGTTTTAATGACAAGAGATACATACTCCCTTCAGAAGGAAAGAAATCATTTTTTTCTGAAAAATTTCCAATTTGCTGCACAAGTCTAAGGGCCCTGGCAAATATATTATTTTGTAAGTTTCCAGTTGTGGTACACTGTTCATGTGTTCCCAGAATCAAAAATGGAAGCTTGATGACTAGGGAAACAGCAGCATATGGAAAGTGAGATCCTTGGATCATGCTTCCATTTCTCCCAACTAAGTGGCTCTGAAGAGGAACAAGAAGCTAGTAGTCACTGGTTCACTGGGGCTCCATGCTTACACAGTATAGAAAAATGGAAACATTTAACATTTTGTTTCTTCCCCTTTTACTTCTACTATTTCCCTAGGGCACAGCTTCTGTTCTCCAGCGCCGGTCTGATAATGAGGAGTATGTGGAGGTTGGAAGACTTGGGCCCTCAGATTACTTCGGTGAGACTCCCAAGTTCTATTTCAAACACACATGCTTGACCATTTGTGTTTTCTTTCTTGATTTAAAGGCATTTTCCCCATCCCAATTTTTAAGTGTGCTTGCTTCATTTTTTATCAATAACTGTGACCACAAAATATGAAGACTATCTGCAGAGTACTTTTAAATGACTTCATCATGCAAAGCCCTTATAAGACTATACATGCTTCGTGCCCATCAGGCACCTAACCTTCAGTCTCCTTTGTGTCCATAAAACACACACACGTGCACACATGTGTGTACATATATACATATGCTTACATATATAGATAGCTGCCCACATGCATGTATGTATGTGTATGCATACCACACATCACTTTGTGTGACTTGCTTTTGAAAGAAGAGGATAAGTTCAAATTCCATGACATCTTTTTATTCCTCTTTGCAGGAGAAATAGCATTGCTACTTAACCGGCCTCGGGCAGCCACTGTGGTGGCCCGTGGACCCCTGAAGTGTGTGAAACTTGATCGTCCTCGTTTTGAGCGAGTGCTTGGCCCCTGCTCTGAAATCCTGAAGAGGAACATTCAGAGATACAACAGCTTCATCTCCCTTACCGTTTAAGGGAGTCCTTCCTTCCTCCTAAGCCCCTCCAATATCTGCCTGCCTTTACATGTTAACCTTGTGACTCACAGATTTGACTTGGGCCATTTCATAGCTTTACCAAGTCATGTAGTTTTTGGTGACTCTTTATGTTTCTGTCTGATGCACTGGAGAGAATTGATAACAGTTAGTGTGAGGGAAGACAATGGATTTGGATGAGATTCACTTTTTGACACCTTGGATGAGTTCTAAGATTTGTAGCTCACCTATCTGAGAATAAAATACCCACCTTGTGTATTTTAAAGTTTGTTTTAAGTACAATCCCCTAAAAGTTTATACTTTTATAGATATTCTTTATCCCATTCACTCCTTTCAGCAATCCCATGAGGTAGGGAATTCATATTTTATTGTCCTATTTTACAGGCAAGAAAACTGAGGATCAGTAAGAGTAAATGCCTTGTCTAAGACAGCACACCTAGGAAATGGCAGTCCGGATTTGAACCCAGATCTTTCACTGATAATCCCTTGCTTTTCCCACTCTACCAGACTGCCAAAAAAAAGGAACAATGTTTCCTTTTAGCTAAATTGATTTAAAAAATACCAAAAAAGTATTTCTACAACCTGAAAATGAAAGAAGGTACTCCTAGGTTTTTCACATGGGAGGCGGTAAGAAAGAAAACAGCATTCCAGAACTCTCCAGTGTTGAACCCTAGGTTATTTTGCCTGTTATTTAGACAGGCAGTCTGCTTTCTAACTCTGGTTTGCAAATGAGGGCTTGCAAGGGGTGAGTTTGTTGTTTTGTGGATAGCATCATATAGGCAAGAGTGTCTGAGTTGGGGGGGGACTCCTTAACATTAAAAGGGGAAAAAAATGCTAATAATAACAAATGCTTTAGCATTTCTGTCTTTAACTCCACAAAGAGTTGACCACTGCAGTAGGGAGAATCTTTGAATTGGGTTATCGTGGTGTTCTTTAGATGGCATTATAATCTGTAGGTAGCAAGGTTTTGTCCTGTTTTCCAGGAATTTACCATGTAGTTTGGCTAAACCATTACAAATTAAAGAATAATCCATAAGATTTCCCTCTTTCCATGACCCCCATTTCTATTTGACAGCAGAGGTCAGGGGATCATCTGAAAGCTGCCTCCCCAGTCATCTAGTCCCATGAAGTCAATAAGCAGTTTTTGAAATTTATTTTTAGTTATCAAATAAGATTTTGACTTTTAAATTTTCTTGCCCTCCTTCTCTCCTCCCCAAGATGGCCTTCCCTTCTGCCCTCCCTTCAATCCACTCTCCTCCCTTTTATTTCTTCTTTTCTCTCCTATTTCCATAAGTCAGATTTCTATACCAAACTGATTATGTTATTCCCTGTTTGAGTCAAATTTGATGAGAGTAATTTCAAACAATGCTGGCTTCCCTCCCTTCTTTCCATCTACTGTAATAGGTCTTTGCTCCTCTTCATGTGACATAATCGACCCTTTTCTGTCTCCTTCTTTCCTCTTCTCACAATACTATCCTTTTTTACCCCTTAATTTTTTTAATCATTCCATCAAAATCAACTTATATCCATACTCTCTGTCTATGTATACCCCTGCTAAAAGTCATAATAATGATACATCTCTCAAGAGTCACAAGTATCATCTTTCCGTGCAAGGATGTACCCTTATTGAATAACATTTTTTTCCTTTTTATGTCTTTTTATGCCTCTCTTGAGTCTTGTATTTGAAGACTGAATGTTCTGTTGAGCTCTGGTGTTTTCAGCAGGAAGACTTGGAAGTCCCTTATTTCCTTGAATGTCCATCTCCTCACTTGAAAGATTATGCTTAGTTTTCCTGGGTAGTTGATTGTTGGTTGTAATCTAAGCTCCTTTGCCTTCTACAATATCATATTCCAAGCCCTCACAACCTTTAATATAAATACTGCAAGGTCCTATGTGATCCTGACTGCTTCTATAATATTTAAATTGTTTCTTTCTGGTTGCTTGCAGTATTTTCTCCTTGATCTGAGAATTCTGGAATTTGGCTACACTATTCCTAGGAGTTTTCATTTTGGGATCTCTTTCAGGAGGTGATTGGTGTATTCTTTCAATGACTAGTCTACCCTCTGGTACTAGGATCTCAGGATAGTTTTCCTTGATAATTTCTTAAAATATGCTGTCCAGGCTCTTTTTTGATCATGGCTTTCAGGTAGATCATTAATTCTTAAATTATCTCTCCTGGATCTATTTTCCATGTCCTTGTTTTTCCAATGAGTTATTTTACATTTTTTTCTATTTTTTCATTCTTTTGAGTTTATTTGACTGATGATTGATATAGAGTCATTAACTTCCACATGCTCAATAAAATTTTTAAGGAATTGTTTTCTTCAGTTACCTTTTGTACCTCCCTTTCCATGGCCAATTCTGCTTTTTAAGGGGTTGTTTTTTTCTGTTGATTTTTGTTCTTCCTTTTCCAGGCATTGACTGTCTCTTGCATTCCTCTCATTTCTTTTCCCAATTTTTCTTCTACCTCTCCTACTTGACTTCTTGGGCTTGAGACCAATTCATGTTCTCCTTTGAGGTTTCGGATGTAGGTATATTGACAATATAGTCCTCTCCTAAGTTTATGTTTTGATTTTCCCTGTCACCATAATAATTCTCCCTGGTCAATGTTCATTTTTGCTTCTTGCTCATTTTGTTTGCCTATTTCCTCCTGGCTTTTAAAGTTGAACTCTCCTGCTCAAGCACGGGAAGCACTGTTCCAAGCTTCTTGTACTGGGGACCAGGGTCCTGGTCACTGGTTTTACTAAACATTTTAAGAGTGCTTACTATATGGCACTGTGCCAAGCACTGGGGATACAAAAGAAAGGCCAAAAAAAGTAGTCCCTGTCATCAAGAATCTCATATTCTAATGGGAGAGTTACTTTAATGTCCACCTAAACCCTCTTCACTACCTGGTCATAGCACGAAGGTGATCCCAGGGGCTTGCAAAGGTCATAACAGCAGAGGTCAAAACTCTGGTAAGTTTAACCAAGTTGGAAAGTATAGATCCCCAAAAGACTCTCTATCATCTAAGAATCAGCTTGGCTAAGTTCATAAAGGTTCATCACCAAGACTGGGAACCAAGTGATGATTTTTTTTTGTCCATACAAGGGGCTATAATCTATGTTGATTAAATAGAATACTCATATCAATGGAATCATTGATTTTTGAGGTATTGTTTAGTTTTAGTAATGGAGACCTCTATAGGATCAGTAAATGTTTAAATGGCTGAGGTGAGAGGGGGAGTAGGAAATGGAATCGGGGCAGTATAGGTGTGAGTCTAGAGCCAAAAGGCTAGCCCAGGTGCTGCTCAGTCCTGAAAAGGTAGAAATTGGAGACCAACAGCTCAAAACTACAGAAATCTGGTCCCTTTTTCTTTGATGTAACTTCCCTGCCCACCTTTCATAGGTGACAATGTACCTTTAGAATATTTCGCTACTCTAAATGAAATCTTCACATATTTAACTAAGTAATTGGATTTTCCTAGTCTGGCATGGAAAACTAAGTTCCATGAATCAGAGAATCCTACAGTTGGGAAAGATTTCAGAGGTCACCTACTCTGACTTCCTTCCTAATAAATGAATTCCCTTTTAGAGTACAAGAGAACAATTAATTTGCCATCTCATTGGATTGGGGCCAATTAAAATATTCTGTGGCGAGACCATGTCCATTTGATTGGCAAGATAAGTGCTTCTAAGCCAAATAGGACCAAGATTCAGACATGTGGAATCTTTAGCAAAAAAGCATCCTAGTACCATTCTTTTGGAAACACCTGAGATCTGTGATTATGGGAAACAAAATTCAAGTAGGAATCCCTGCTCAAAGACACCGTTTGTTGAAAATATGAGATTAGCATCAGTGGAGGGAGTTTTCCAACAGAAGCTTTCTCCACTGATGAAATCACAGGCTTAACCCCTTCACTCCAGAAAAACAAAAAACAGAAAAAGAAACCTTCCCTTTGAGAATGACAAATATTTCCCTCTTTTTTTCTCTAAGGCTTTGTCTTTACAATCAGAAATTTTGGAACCCAATAAAACTACTGTATATATGAATTTTCAAATTGATTTTTTCCCACAAATTGGTCCAACATAGTAGATATTAGATTGATATATAGACACCATTATGAAATATTTCTGGGGGATTTCAAGATGACATCTAAGTGGCATGAAAATACAGATGCAGTAGTTTAATTCATCTAATTACATTCATGAATGAATAACTGAGAATTTTCTTTTCGTCAATCAAAGTGGGAAAAAAGTCACTTAAGTTCTACTTACATTGGACAATCCTCCAAAATAAAAATGGGAAATTTTGAATCTACTTTTCAATATTCTTCTCTGTAAGCACAATCTTAGTCATCTCAAGGTGTTCAAATGATTTCAGCATGTATATGTCTGTGGTCTAATAAGCTATGTTGATTGATAATGATGTTCACAATACTGCATGCACATGAAATATGAACAGCTGGAGATATTCTCTCTAACTTGCAATTTGAAGGCAGAAACTTAACGTAGACAAAAATCCTGCATATAAATGTTGTGTATAGATTCATTTGCTTCATTGTGGTTGTGGTGCTCTCACTTATTCAGGTTTTGGTGGATGGATTGCAATTCAGAATTGGCATAATTCAGATTAGTATTCAAATAGCCCAATCATTCTCCCTATTGCATTTTGATGACTGTTGACTTCAAGATGATATTCATACATATTTGGTGCAGGAAACATTTGCAGAATGAAAATGCCTAATGCTAAATGTTCATCTTTGTCAATTTAATGCTAAAACCATCATTTATCATAAATTCCTTCTAAAGAGGAAAAAACTACATTTTAAAACTCTTGTTGGACAGGGAAAAATTTGTAAAAGTGCCATATGCAACTGACCATTCTTTGATCTATACGATATTTTGTTACCTTTTCAAAACAGTTGTGATGCTTATTTGGTTGGCAGTGGGAAAGAGTTAAGATACAGAGCATTTAAACACAATCAGCATTTCCCTCTGAGCAAAAATGATGGTGCTTAGTTTTATCATGTTATCCTTTTCAGAAATATTTGGTACTGTGGCCTGCTCTGGCTCTGGGTCCAGAGCTTGGATTTCTCCTCCCAGAGTCTCCTTTCCCTGAATCAAGTTGAGAGTCTCATAACTGGGTTATCCCAGTCATCCCTAGGTCACCCAATACTAATATAGATGTGAAATGTTGCATATGCTTGTCAGAAGTGTTCACTGTGTTGGTTGATTTTGCTTAAGTGTTTTTCTTTGTTATAATAAAGAGGGTTCTATGGAGGGGGCAGAGCTATACGCTAAGAAATGATTGTGATGTGAAAAATCAAGAGCATCAATAAAACTAAAAAAAAAATACTAATAGGTCCAGTCTCTTCCTTTCTTATTATGTAAAACTATCTGATTCTTAGTTACAAAGGTTCTTTATAATAAGATCACATACTAAAATGACATCCTGTACTCAGTGCTGAAAAGTGCTTTTGAAGCTCATTGGTCAACAATTCAATTCAACCAACATTTATTAAGCACCTATGAGGTGGCAGGCACTGTTGGGTATTGGTGAAAGAAAGATAAAATGAAACAATCTTTGCCTTCAAGGAACTTACATCCTTTGGAGAGAATATGATATCTAAAAAGGCACAAATAATACAAGGTATGCAATGATAGAAGACAAAGGAGAAAACATTTTCAGATGATTCAGAAAGAGCTGCCTGGAGGAAAAGCTTGATGAATTCTTAGTGGGGAAGATAAGATGGGGAGCTTGTGGAGTGTTATATTCCAGGTATTGGGGATTACCTGTGCAAATGCATGGGTGTAAACCCTACACCTTTGCCAGTTAACCTTGGAGGGCTCCCTCTGCATCATGAAAATGGCCAGCACTGAAAGTTTTGAGGTGTCCATGGTCTTGCCTGGATTGTCAAAAGGATCCATGACACAAAAAAGGTTAAGATCCCTGAGCTAGAAAGGCATCTTTAAGAGAATCACTATTTTGGTGCCAGGTAGCTGCTGAATCAGGATGGGGGTGGGGGTGGGGCAATCATTTTAATTGGTAGCATGTAAGCACAGAATCATAGCCACCCATCGGAGACACCCACTCCACTCGGAGACCAGGTAGTCCAGTCTAAGCCTCATTCTACAGGTACAGTACAAACTCAGACAGGTGAAGTGAGCCCTACTCTGCACAGCTGGTGAGGTCAGAGGCAAGCTTGGCATCCATGGCTCTTGTTCAGAGTCTACTCATAAGCACCAGTGCATGGTTCGTGTTTCTTTTAAGTGTCCACTGAACTCGGGAGAGGGAGAATCATGGAAGTCTTTTGTTTGAACCAATCAGAAAATCAGTGTCTTTTTTTCTTTCTGTCTCTCTCTGTCTCTGCGTCTCTGTCTCTTATTCTGTCCCTCCCACCTCCCTCCGTCCCTCCTTCCTTCCTTCTTTCCTTCCTTCCTTCCCTCCTTTCTTCCCTCTTTCCCTCTCTCCCTCCCTCCCTCCTTCCATCTCTCCCTCCCTCCTTCCTTCCTTCCTCCCTCCCTCCCTCCCTCCTTCCTTCCTTCCTTCCTTCCTTCCTTCCTTCCTTCCTTCCTCCTTCCTTCCTTCCTTCCTTCCCTCCTTCCATCCCTCCTTCCTTCCTTCCCTCCTTCCATCCCTCCCTCCTTCCTTCCCTCCCTCCCTCCTTCCTTCCTTCTTTCCTTCCTTCCTTCCTTCCTTCCTTCCTTCCTTCCTTCCTTCCTTCCTTCCTTCCTTCCTTCCTTCCTTCCTTCCTTCCTCCCTCCCTTCCTTCCTTCCTTCCTTCCTTCCTCCCATTCTGCCTTTATAATATAGGCATAATAGTTATACTACCCACCCCAAGGACTGGTAGTGGGGAAAGTGCGGTGGCTTAGTGTGCTGGCATGCCCTTCTTACCATTGTTAATTAGTTCTGAGATTGTGATGTATTAGGTGAAACAATGTAGTCTGGTTGTGAATGATGTCATCCCTCAGCTTTGAAACATAGTTTCCTCATAATAATGTTGCCATATTGAAACTTTGTTGGTAAGGGAAAGAGTGGAAAATCAAAACAAAGTATCTGTTAAGTACCGACTATGTGCCAGACACCACGCTAGGGATACGAGCACAATTACATTAAGTAATTCTTCCAGGTGAGGTTTGGACAGTTTGAACATGAAGTTAGGTTCAAGTGCTTTGAGCATTAACTCTATTGGTCGTTTGACCTTGGGCAAGTTCCTTCCCCTCTGCGTATCTCGGTTTCTTCCTTTGTAAAATAAGGGGGTTCGAGTATGCATGATCTTTAAGTCCCTTCCAGTTCTTAGATTCCAGGGCATCCTTATATAAGATGCACTGGACAAAATGTGTTATTATCAAGTATCACTGAACTGAAAGGCCGTGGTGGACTAGAGCCAGCTGAAACTGGCTTGGAGGAAACTATTGTTAAATTCTTATTATGAGCAATTATACCTCAGAAATCAGCAAAAGCTTCCAATCAGGGTTTGATTTCATTGTGTGTGTGTTTTAATTGTCTAGACTTAAGAAAGTGATTAGGACAACTAGGTGGCACAGTGCTCCTAGGAAGACTCATCTTCCTGAATTCAATTTCCAGTCTCAGTCACTTACTAGCTATGTGACCCTCAACAAGTCACTTAACTCTGCCTCCATTTCCTCATCTGTAAAATGAACTGGAGAAGGAAATGGCAAACCATTCCAGTATCTTCGCCAAGAAAACTCCCAGACATGACTGAAAACAACTGAAAAAAAAGAAAGTGATGATAAATGCAGATTAAATTTAAAAATGCATCATAAATATATATATTTTGAAAAGCCAGTTATTAAACAATTACCAGCACACATCTGCAGTAGGGTTTAGAACAGGGGTTGGCAGACTTCCGCTAGAGAGCCAAATCTGGCCATCTGCCTGCTTTTGTAGGATCTGGAAGGCTGGGAAGCAGAAGTCTGCTGACTTCAGGTAAAGGATCCAGAGCCTGCCATGGATTCCCAAGCCCAAGTTAGTGACTCATACTGTCTATTTGACCCAGAGCAAGTCATTTAACTTCTTAGTGGCCTTAGGCAACACTCTCACAATGGAATTTGCACAACCATTGACATTGTTATTAATTTAAGGAGTTTCCTTATTGGGAGTTCCCTATATCTATGAAAAATCACAGATCCTATACCAGAAACCGAGCAAACAAAAAACTATGTTATACTACAGTGAAGCAGTCGGACCCGGTGTAAAGTGGGGTGGGGGAAAGGTTGGTACCTATTTTAATGACCTGAAGCAGCACAGAAGACTGAAGGAAGATGCTGACATTGAAAACTGAAGCCATGGGAAATTATAGCAGTGAAATGGAATAACCTGTTTTGGCACGGGGCCAACTCCTATTAACAATGGAATCAGCCCTCACTGATTGACTACAAGAACTGTGGGATACCACAGGTTCCAAGCTTCTCATCACCATAGTCAGAGGTGCAGGGGGAGCACAGGCCCTGAAACCTTCCTTATCCTCCCACTGAGGTGTCAACTTCAGGGTTACTTAGGAAATGCGATAGGACAGAGAAAACTCTCCATTACAGCCTGCTTTTAACCAGAGAAAGGAGCCTTAGAATGCCACAACTAGAAGTGACCTCAGAGGTCATCTGGTTCTACCTCTTTATTTTACCTGGTTTCTTCCTCAGCTGGTCACGAGATCTCTAGGATCTCAAGGTCACATACATGATTTTAGTGCCAGAATGTAGGTGTCTTAACTTCTATCTAGTCACAGCAAACCAACAGGAGTCTCTTTAGCACAGGTTCAGGCCATATCACATCTCTGCCCACCTCCCCTTTCCTTACCGTCCCTCCCCCCCATAAACTCCAGTGGCTCCTTATCACCTTCCGGATCAACTATGAAGTCCTCTGTTTGACTTTCAAAGCCTTTTATAAGCTGCCCTCTCCCACTTTTCCAGTCTTCTGACACCTCCCCCCCTCCTCCCCACTACTTTATAGCTCAGTGACAATGGTGTCTTTGATGTTACAATGGCTTCCTTTCTGTTCCTCCTACTGGACACTCCATCTCTCAACTCTGGGTCTTTTCACTAGCCATCCTCCATACTTGGAATGTTCTTCCTCCTTAGCTCTGCCTCCTGGCTTCCCCAGTTTAATTCAAGTCCCAGTTAAAATCCTTCCTCCTACAGGAAACTTTTCCTGTTTCCCTTTAATTTCTAGTGCCTTCCTTTTGTGGATTATCTCCAATTTATCCTGTTCATATCTTGGTTGTACATGGTTGTTTGTGTGTAGTCTCTCCATTTATTACATTGTGAGTTCCTGAAGAGAAGGGACTGTTTTTGACCGTTCTTTGTATCCACAGTGCTTAGCACAGTGCCTGGCACATAGTAGATCCTTAATGAATGTTCATTAACCAACACACTAATAGCCACATTGCTTTAGTGCTTCACAATTGAGATAGGAGCACAAATATCCCTCCTTCAAGGTGTCAAGGATCTTAGATTTCATCCACGTGAGCCCCTCCTCAGTCCATGGAGATGTCAACTCCCCAAAGCCTTGGTGAACAGCATGAGTTGTTGTTTGAAAACAAAAACCAACAAGCATCTTCATCATTGCTTGGTAGTCAAGCTTTTGCTGACACGTTTCCCACCCTCTACTAGGCTGATCTTTGGATATACAGTCCTGAGTGGGCGCAGAGACTTAGAGTTGGCAGGGACCTTAGAGACTGGCTAGCCCAACATTCCAGTTTTAGAGTTGAGAAAAAAGAATGAAGTGACTTGTCCAAGGTCATACAGAGTAATGGAAAGAGGCAGGAGTCAAATCCAGACTCCAGGCTAGGACTCTTCAATGTTCCACTGGGTCTGTACTCAAGGGCTTTCCAGGTTGGTGAAGTCTGCTGAAACTTGCACATGATTGACATAAACGTTTTCTTAAAGGTCATTTCTACTCTGCCATGAGGCATCAGAGTAGGATCTCTTTTTAGCGGAGGAGCATGCTTATTCTCTTTTACAGATGAAGAAACAGAAGCTAAAAAAGGTTAAATCAGAAGACCTGGGTCCAGATCCCAGAACTGCCACTTACTATTTGTGAGCTTAGGGCAAATCAGTTCACCTTTCTTGGGCTCCATTTCCTTCTCTTTAAAGTGAGGGGATTGGATTAAGTGGGCATTAACAACCCTTTCTATCTCAAAATCTGTGTTCCTAGGGACCAACTCTCCTAGACCTAGCCAGCTTTGTTCAGTCATGACCCTCCCACTGTGGAGTTTTCTTGGCAAAGATACTGAAGTGGTTCATCATTTCCTTCTCTTTTTACAGATAAGGAAACTGAGGCAAACAGGGTGAAGTAACTAGCTCAGGGTCACATGGCTAGTAAGTGTCTGAGGCCAGATTTGGACTCAAGAAAATTGTGTCTTTCTGATTCCAAGTCCACTGCTCTATCCACTCTGCCACCTAGCTGTCTGCTATCATTAGGTCACCTGAGCTGTCTATCATCAATTAAAATAAATATTTTAAAAGCCCCTAGGCTGGCACTTGAGATACAAAGACAAAAATGAATACTCCCTGTCCTCAGCGTATGCTAAGGGGACAATAAGTGCACATATAAGTATATAAAAAAACAATAGAAGGTAATTTGGGTGGGAGGAGGCACTAGCTGCTGGGGTAATCGGGAGAGACCTCAAGTAGGAGGTGGAAAGGGAAGTACCTCATTGAAATCCAATTCATTTGCAAGTCAAGACATCACCTGACCGAACAACAAGTTTGTCTGGACCATAGAATGCCTCAGTTTAGAAAAGAAGGGGGTCTGGGGAGGGATAAGCTAAAGAAAAGCAGTCAGCGGGAGATATTTACATTCCTATGAACTGAATAAATTTCCATGAGGGAGGAGGGTTGAGTATAGACTCAGAAATCCTACTTTGGGGATTCTGAGTGGTCTTAGGATCACTGGAGCTTATTTGGGATCAGCTGTTTGCTATAGTAAAGTAAGCAGAGAGCAAGGAGGGAAGTGACTTGGAATCCTTTTTTTTTTCTTTTTAAGAAAGGATATAATTCCTGCTCCCCCTAAAGTCATATTTGCTTTCTTTTCCTCCTTCTCTCTCTGTCTGTCCCCCCCCCCTTCTCTCTCATGCTCTCTGTACCATACCTCTCTCCTTCCTCCTTTCTTTCTCCTCTTTCATTTTCTTTTTTATCTCCCTATATCCCCCATCTTTTTCTTTTCCTGTCCATCTGCTCATCTCCCTCTTCCTGTATTCCCCTCTATCCCTCCCTCCCTCTCCTCCATCTTTTTCCTCCCTTTCTTCCCATGCCTCTTTGTCTTCTCTTTCTGTCTCTTTGTACATCTGTCTCTTTTTCTCTGTATTTCTCTGATCTCTCTGTCTCTGTACACCTCTGTCTCTTTTCCTTCCTCTGTTTTTTCTCTGGACCTCTCTCCATCTCCCCTGTTCCTCTCACACCTCTTCTCTCTCCTCTTGTTGAAGTAGCTGTTTTTGCTCTTGGTCACAGGGCCGAGTACATCTTTTATAGAAGGCCCCAAAGGTCATTGCCTTACTAGCCTGTCAAATGGGAATAAGGCACTCACAGCAGAGCATAGAGAGGGATGTGCCTGATGACCTGGTGTCACGGTAATTTGCCCAGCTTGCTCCGTGACATTTCAGTTCATCTTACCAGAATTTCTTAAGCTTCTACTATGTGAGTCCCCTACCCCCACATCTCAACCAGGCTTGAAAGGCGTAGGAGAGTCAGGCCTCACAGGAGGCTGCCCTCTCCCTTAGTCTAGAGCCATGAGGCCACCCTGGAGCCAGCACCTGTGGCTTTTTGTCTGCTTTTCTGTAAGCCTGGGAGATGGAGACAATATGACTGGGGGAGGGGATGTAGAGGCGGGATATGGATGCATATGTGTGTGTGGTGGGGAGGGAAGGAGGAGAGTGTGCTGCTACTTAGCCCTCAGATGACCTCACATGCTGATCATGGCTGCAATCCCAATTAAACATTTAAGTACCACGTGGAGCCTTCAAAGATGGGGAATATAGGGAGATAAAAAAGAGAAAATGAAAGAGGAGAAAGAAAGGAGGAAGGAGAGAGGTATGGTAAGGATGAGAAGGAGCATGGAGTGCAGAGCCATGTCTCCCCATTATACAAATTTGCCAAATAAAATTCGAATGCACCACCAGTCTTCATGGAGTTTGCTTTATGTCATATGGTTTTAAAATGTTTCTTTAGCTATGATATAATAATAATTGTCATGTATAGGTCTCTTTAAGGGCAGCTAGGTGGCATGGTAGATAGAATGCTAGGCCTGGGATCACGAAGACTCATCTTTGAATTCATATCTAGCCTGAGATACTCACTAGTTGGGTGATCCTGGGCAAGTCACTTAAGCCTGTTTGCCTCCGTTTCCCTATCTGTAAAAAGAGCTGGAGTCTGAGGCTGGATTTGAATACTCCAGGAAGTATCTCTATCTACTGTATCACCTAGTTGTCCATGTGCATTTAGAAAAGAAATTTTTAGACCCATTATAGAGATGAGGAGACTGAAGTCCAGGCTTGCCCAAGATTGCACAATGAATTAATGACAGTTCATTTTGGAAACCAAGATCTCTTGAATCCTAGCCCAGAGTACTTTCTGTCATACCCTAATGACTCCATGGGAGGATGTGGGGAGAGACAACCTTTCTCCGTACCCTACTACCCCCAATGAGTTAGGCCACCAGTACACATATTAACTGTGAACCTTTGCAGTAGGTATAGGTTAGTGGTCTCTCAATCAGTATTGCTGTTCTACAAACAAGATAGTCCATCTCTAAGCTATGGGCATTTTCTCTGACTGTCTCCCATGTTCTCCCTCCTCATCTCTGTCTACTGGTTTCCCTGGTTTCCTTTAGTCCCACCTAAAATCTCATCTTTTACAGGAAAGCTTCCCCAACCACTTTAATTCCAGTACCTTTCCTCTGCTAATTATTTCCTATTTATCTTGTATATAGATTGTTTGTACATATTTATTTGCTTATGTTCTCCCCCATTAATTTGTGAGCGGCTTGAAGGCAATAAATGTTTATTGACTAAGTCAATCAGGAACCAGTTCTATCCTGTTTATTTTCATGGATGGGCCAAAGAATGGGGGAACATGTTTAAAGGTTTGGACACAAGCAGTAATGGTGGGGAGTCTGCTGATATACTTAGCATCATAAAGGGCTGCGGCTATCCAGCGAATGTGGAAATATATTTTCCCTTTGGCCAAAGAAACCTGGCCATCAGAATAACCTGTTCTGTTGTTCTAACACCAGACATTTAACTTTGATGCCCCAGAAACTCTGTTGGCATTGAAGGGTTTCAATTTACTAATGCCACATGAGTTGTAATGCATTCCAGCTACTCAAAAGGGTCATAGAAACCCTTTGGTAAATGGTAAAGCTAGAAGTGTGTTTAAGGGGACATCTACTATAATTCCTCATTTTAGAATGATAAAGGCAGCTATATGGCACAGTGGAGTGTTGAGCCTAGAGTCAGGAAGTCCTGAGTTTCAACGCAGCCTGAGATATTTATTAGCTATATGACTCTGGGAAAATCACTTAATCTGTTTACCTCAGTTTTCTCATCTGTAAAATGTCAGGGCTGTTGTAAGAATCCAATAAAGATAATATTTGTAATGTGCTTAGCACAGTGCTTGACCCATAGTAGGTGCTATATAAATTTTATATATATATGTACATATGTGTAGTATAATATATATACATATATATGTATATATATATGATTATATGTATAAATAGTCATTATTTTATAGAGGAGAAAAGTAGGGGTGGGGCATAGAAATGAGAAGTCATTTGTCTCAGGTCATACAGCTACCTAATAGTAGTGCTGCAATGAGACAGTGGCAACTTTTAAAGGAAATTATTTCTGTGAGTTTCTTCCTGCTTCTTTACTCTTATAAACTCAAGTTCCCACTTATTGATCAGTAAATAAGTTTCTGTCCCATGTCCCTCTTTTTCATGGAGAAAAGTGATACGCCATCTTGATCCTGGAGAAAGGATGAGGAAGTAGCTCCCTTATTCTGGCAGAGAAATAGGGAGTTTACAGGGGTAAGATGTGGCACAGACCATCATATGCCATCATGATGCCATTTGGTTTTGCTTTACTGTTTCTCTTTGTTACAAGGGAAGGCTCATTTTTTAGGGTGGAGTGCATCTGGCATATCCAGAAATGACTCTTATGTGAAAACAAAAGGCATCAATAATTTTTTTAAGAAAAAGCACAGAAATTGACTAGACAGAACTTTTCACATGCCATCCCACATTACAGAATTTATCATGCTTAAAAACAACCTTGATGTCTAGGAATAGTGTATGTAAGTTGGTTTTAGGTTAATGTAACCCAAAAAAACCTGAAACACATTTTCTAAAGTGGACCTGAGTTAGGGTTGGCATCATAGGATGATAAGATGAGAGCTGGAAGGGTACTTTGATGACTTTCAATTGTTTCTAGGATAAATACAGACTCCTCAGCTTGGTATTTTAAACCTGTCCCAACCTGACTCCAGTCTACCTTTCCAGGCTTGCTCTATAGTGCTCCCCTGCATGAATTCTATGTTTTGGTCAAACTAACCTATTTGCTGTTACCTCCACTTTCACATTCTATCTCTTCCCTTCATACTTTTGCTTCACGCAGTCCCCATGCTGGACATGCACCTCCCTCACCTCTCCCTTTTTGAATTCCTAACCTCCATATCAGTTCATACATCATCTCTTAAAGAGAAGGGGATGGGGAGAACGAGGTGGTGCAGTGAATAGAGAAGTGGCTGTGGAGTCAGGAGGACCTGAGTTCAAATCCAGCCTCAGACACTAGCTGTGTGACCTTGGGCAAGTCACTTAACCCTAATAGCCTCACTTTCCCCCTCTAAAAATAAAAAAATGAAGAGAAGGGGAAGGGAACACAAATTATTAAGCCTGCTATGCGCCAGGCACTGTGCTAAATACTTTACAAATATCATTTTTCTCTTCGTTTTCCCATTGGCTAGACTAGCACCCAACCCAAGCATTCAGTAAATGTGTGTTGAATTGATCTGACTTAAAAGATAATCTAGTTCTACTCCCTGATTTAGAGGTGAGAAAATTGAAGCTAAAGGAATTGTACCCAGATGGCCAGAAAATGCTTGTAGTTCCAGACTAAATCTGCTTAAATTCTATACAGTAGCTGCAGAGGCTTGGCTGATCTGACCATGTGGCAGATGCGCATTTGAATGAAGGCAAGAGCCAGGAGCCACACTGAAGAAAAAGGCCAAACATTAACCAAGGGGCCAAAGGACTCTAAGATCACACCAGCCCTTGCCAGTTGTGAAGTCTATGGAATGTGGTGTACAAAGCCCTGAGTTATCTCCATCTTGCTTTGCCTCCTCCAAATTTTATAAAATTTATTCTTTGGCTCCCCAGAGATCTCTACTGCAGACCCACCCATACTAACCTGTCCTCTATGTCCTTTCAGGACATTGCTTCATACTCATTTACTCAACATTTAAGAAAATTTTTTCTAAAATTTGAAAAAATTTTTCAACTAGCTAATTTATTTTCTCTCCCCATCCTGTACTAAAAAAAAGCAAAACAAAATCTTTGCAATAAAGGTATTCAACATATTCATTAAACATATTCTAGATACTTAATAATTAATAATGTTTAATAATAATCAGAGTACTGATGAAGGAGAAAGTTTAAATAGGACTAGGTCTCTGCCCTCAGACAGCTCTAATTGGGGAGGATATGAAATATAACACAAATGACTATAATATACAGTGTTACATGATAAGTACAAAACAAAACAATGTCTGAAGTCTACTGGAAAGGACCACAGCATTCAGCTAGGTTTTTTTCTCCCTATGCCTCATTGACCAGAAAGATCTAAGAACCTGTACAGCAGGTCATCCTGGATGTGTCAGACTGTGATCCCTCTCCAAACCTCCCTTGTTCCCAACTTTCCTATTACTGTTGAGGGCATTACCATTCTTCCATTCATCCAGGCTCAAAACCTTGGTGTCACCTTTGACTCATCACTCTTACCAATGCTACACATTTAACCTATAGTTATAGCTTTCCGTTTTCACCTTCATAAAATCTCTTGTATATATTTCCTAGTTTCCTCTGACACTGCCACCATCCAGGTGCGTACCTTTATCCCCTCCTTCCTAGATTATTGCAGCAGCCTTCTGGTTGTGCTCTCTGCCTCAGGGATCTCCCCCCTCTAGTCTTTCATTCACTCTGCGCCAAAGTAATCTTCTTAAACTGTTGGAGAAAAGAGGAAAGCAGCTTGGCAGAAAAAAGGTAGAGACCAACATATCACACTATACACTCCAAATAGGTACCTAATTTAGACATAAAGGGTAGCATCATAAACAAATTAAAGGAGCATGGATGAAATTACCTGTTAGCTCAATGGTTAGGGGAAGAGTTCATGACCAAATAAGAAATAGAGAAGTTCATAAGGAGGTAAAATAGACAATTTTGATTGCATAAAAATTTTAAAAGGTTTTGCACAAACAAAATCAGTGCAGTTAAAATTAGAAGAAAAATGAGAAATTAAGGAAAGAATCTTTGATAATGGCCTCATTTCTAAGATAGAGAGTTGATCTAAATATATAAGAATGAGTCATTTCCTGATTGATAAATGATCAAAGGATATAAATAGGTACTTTTCAGGGGAAAACATCCAACCTATCAATAGCTATATGAAAAAATGTTCTAAATCACTAATAGAGAAACGTAAATTAAAGCAACTCTGTGGTACCATCTCACACTTATGAGATTGGCAAAGTAGACAAAAAAGGAAAATGACAATTGCTGTAGGGGCTATGGGAAAATAGGTATATTAATACATTGTTGGTCAAACTGTGAACTGGCCCAATCATTCTAAAAAAATAATTTGGAATTATGCCCCCAAAGCTATTAAACAGTGTGTAGCTTTTAACCCTATGTCACCACTAATATGTCTAGAGTCCAAAGAAAGAAGAGAAGGATCTGTATGTACACACATATTTATAGTAGCTCTTTTCATGGTAGAAACGAATGGGAAACTGAGGGAACGGCCACCAACCGGGGTTTGGCTAAACAAATTATGGCATGTGTATTTGATGGAATGCTACTATGTCATAAGAAAAGATGAAGGGGGTGGTTTTAGAAAAACCTGACGAGACTTGTATCAACAAAATGAAATGAGGAGACCCAGGAGAACAATTTATACAATAACTGCAATATTATAAAGACAAAGAACTCTGAAAGACTTAGGAACTTTCATCAACATAATGGAACCACCCACATTTCCAGAGGACTCATGATAAAACATGTTGTCTACTTCTAGATAGAACTGATGACTCAGAATGCAAATTAAAGCACATACACATACACATGTATATGTATAGGGTTCAACATATATGTGTATATGTGTATGTATGTATATGTACATAAATGCATATATTTGGACATGGTAATGCAAAACTTTCTTTTGCTTGTCTCATTTGTAGTAGATTTTGTTTTTCTTTCTTTTTCAATGGAAAAGAAAGAAGGAGATAAGAGGGAAAGAATTTGTAACTGAAAATAAAATAAATTGGATTTTAAAAAAAATCCTAGGGGGAGGAACCAAGATGGTGGAGTAGAAAGACTCACATATGCTAGCTCCGAACCCACAGCCCATCAATTTCCTGTAAAAAGAACTCCCCACAAATTCTGGAGCAGTGCAAGCCACGCAGTAACGCAGTGGAGGAGATTTCCGTTCCAGAGAACCCTGAAAAACCCACCCCAAAGGTCTATCATGCACCGGACAGTGGAGCCCACCCCTGCCTTGCCCTGGCCACACGGCCTGAGAGGAGCAGATCCGAGCAGGCTTCAGGGATGGAATCTCCAGCGGCCACGAAGGTCCCTCCACCCACAGGCGCTACAGGTCAGTAAGAGAGACTTCTGGGCTGGCCGAGAGGGGAGTGGGGTGTCTCCATAACTCAGGCCCCCTTGGGAGGCAGTGGCAGCCCAGGATTCCCGGAGCAGACAGGAGCTCAGATCCATTGTTGAAGATCTCTGCATAAACCCCCTGAGGGAACTGAGCCTGAGAGGTGGCCCTGTCCCCACCTGAGCACCAGAACTTAATCTCACACTGAATAGCATCCCCACCTGGCCACTGAAAGCCCTGAGGCTTAGGAGCAGCATTTGAATCTCAGACCCCAAGCACTAGCTGGGCGGATCTAGGCGGGGGTGGAGAGGAATCTCAGAAGTCAAGTAACTGGCTGGGAAAATGCCCAGAAAAGGGAAGAAAAATAAGACCATAGAAGGCTACTTTCTTGGTGAACAGATGTTTCCACCTTTCCTTTCTGATGAGGAAGTACAATGCTTACCATCAGGGAAAGACAGAGAAGCCAAGGCCTCTGTATCCCAAATATCTGAAATAGATATCCAATGGGCTCAGGCCATGGAGGAGCTCAAAAAGGATTTTGAAAAGCAAGTTAGACAGGTGGAGGAAAAACTGGGAAGAGAAACGAGAGAGATGCAAGAAAAGCATGAAAAACCCCCCATTCCTGGGTCAATACCTTGCTAAAGGAGACCCAAAAAAATGCTGAAGAAAATAACACCTTGAAAAATAGGCTCACTCAATTGGCAAAAGAAGTTCAAAAAGCCAGTGAGGAGAAGAATGCTTTCAAAAGCAGAATTAGCCAAATGGAAAAAGAGGCTCAAAAGCTCACTGAATTTAATAGTTCTCTCAAAATTAGAATGGAACAGATGGAGTCTAATGACTTTACGAGAAACCAAGAAATCACCAAACAAAACCAAA
The DNA here is from genome assembly GCA_023548195.1 of Bettongia penicillata ogilbyi. Classification (NCBI taxonomy): domain Eukaryota; kingdom Metazoa; phylum Chordata; class Mammalia; order Diprotodontia; family Potoroidae; genus Bettongia; species Bettongia penicillata. The sequence continues at coordinate 6,679,372 of JAJHZJ010000100.1, forward strand.
AGAACGAAAAAATGGAAGAGAATGTGAAATATCTCATGGGAAAAACAACTGACCTGGAAAATAGATCCAGGAGAGACAATTTAAAAATTATGGGACTACCTGAAAGTCATGATCAAAAAAAGAGCCTAGACATCATCTTCCATGAAATTATCAAGGAAAACTGCCCTGACATTCTACAACCAGAGGGCAAAATAAGTATTGAAAGAATCCATCGATCACCACCTGAAAGAAATCCAGAAAGAGAAACTCCTAGGAACATTGTGGCCAAATTCCAGAACTCCCAGCTCAAGGAAAAAATCTTACAAGCAGCTAGAAAGAAACAATTCCAGTACTGTGGAAATACAATCAGGATAACCCAAGATCTAGCAGCTTCTACATTAAGGGATTGAAGGGCGTGGAATAGGATATTCCAGAAGGCAAAGGAACTAGGACTCAAACCAAGAATCACCTACCCAGCTAAACTGAGTATAATACTTCAAGGGAAAATATGGTCTTTCAATGAAACAGAGGACTTTCAATCATTCTTGATGAAAAAACCAGAGCTGAAAAGAAAATTTGACCTTCAAACACAAGAATGAGAAGAAGCATGAAAAAGTAAACAGTAAAGAGGAGTCATAAGGGACTTACCAAAGGTGAACTGTTTACATTCCTACATGGAAAGACAATATTTGTAACTCTTAAAACTTTTCAGTATCTGGGTAGTTGGTGGGACTACACACACACACGTACACACATACACGCACACACACATACACACATGCACACATATACAGAGACAGAGAGCACAGAGTGAATTGAATAGGATGGGATCATATCTTAAAAGCAATTAAGGTAAACAGTGAGAGAGAAATGTAGTGGGAGGAGAGAGGGTGAAATGGAATGGGATAAATTGTTTCTCATTCAAGAGGCAAGCAGGAGACTTTTTAGTGGAGGGAAAAAAGAGGAGAGCTGAGAAAAAAACATGAGGTTTACTCTCATCACATTCGACTAAGGGAAGGAATAAAATGCACACTTATTTTGGTATGAAAACCTATCTTACAATACAGGAAAGTGGGGGAGAAGGAGATAAGCAGGGTGGGGGAGGATGATGGAAGGGAGGGCAATGGGAGGAGGGAGCAATTTGAAGTCAACACTCAGGGAGGGACAGGATCAAAAGACAGAATAGAAACTATGGGGGGCAGGATAGGATGGAGGGAAATATAGTTAGTCTTACACAACATGACTATTATGGAAGTCATTTGCAAAACTACACAGATATGGCCTATATTGAATTTCCTGCCTTCCCAAAGGGAATGGGTGGGGAGGGAGGGATGGGGAGAATTTGGAACTCAAAGTTTTAGGAACTACTGTCAAGTATTGTTGTTGCTACTAGGAAATAAGAAATACAGTTAATGGGGAATAGAAAGTTATCTGGCCCTACAGGAGAAAAGAGAAGATGGGGACAAGAGAAGGGAGGGAGGATAGAAGAGAGGGCAGATTGGTGATAGGGGAAATTAGAATGCTTGGTGTATTGGGGTGGGGGGAGGGGACAAATGGGGAGAAAATTTGGAACCCAAAATTTTGTGAAAATGAATGTAAAAAGTTAAATAAATAAATTTATATTAAAAAAAAATTTAAAAAAAGAAACATAAAAAAATAACCCTAGAAAATTCAGTGATCTTTCTAAAGCATAGATTTGACCCTACTCGATAAACTCCAGTGGAGAAAGCGAGTCCCCATTACCTCCAGAATAAGGCATAAAATGCTTTGTTTGGCATTCCAAAGCCTTTACAACTTGCTCCTTTCCACTCTTACACCTGATTTATGTCCACATACTCCACAATCCAGCTATACCGGTATATTTGCTGTTTCTCAAATTTCTCAATCCTGTCCCTTTTCACTGGTCATCCCCTATGCCTGGGGAATGTTCTCCATTCTCACCCGTGCCTCCTGGCTTCCCTGGCCTCCTTTAAGACTTAGCTATAAGAGGCCTTTCCCAAGAAATTGAAGCTATCTATAGTCATATGAAAAAATGCTCTAAATTACTTTTGATTAGAGAGATGCAAATCAAAACAACTCTGAGGTACCACATCACACCTATCAGAGTGGCTAACATGACAAAACAGGAAGATGATAAATGTTGGAGAAGATGAAAGAGAGTTGGAACAGTAATTCATTGTTGGTGGAGCTGTGAGCTGATCCAACCATTCTGGAGAGCAATTTGGAACTCTGCCCAAAGGGCTACAAAAACATTCATACCCTTTAACCCAGCAATACCACTTCTAGGAATGTATCCCCAAGAGATTACAAAAATGGGAAAGGGTCCCATATGTACAAAAATATTTATAGCAGCACTCTTTGTGGTGGCCCAAAACTGGAAATCAAAGGGATGCCCATCAGCTGGGGAATGACTGAATAAATTGTGGTATATGAAAATAACGGACTATTACTGTGCTATAAGAAATGATGAACAGGAAGACTTCAGGGAGGCCTGGAAAGACTTATATCATCTGATGCTGGGTGAAAGGAACAGAACCAGCAGAACTTTGTACACAGTAACAACCACAGTGAGCAAGGGCTTTTTCTGGTAGACTCAGAACTTCATTGCAATGCAAGGACTTAAATAATTCCCAATGGTCTCTTAAGGCAAAATGCCTTCCACATCCAGAGAAAGAACTATGGAATTCAATCGCAGAATGAAGTAGACCATTTTCTTTTGTATTATGTTTTGGTTTGTTTTATGATTTCTCCCATTCGTTTTAATTCTTGTATGCAACATAACTAAGGTGAAAGTGTATTTAATGGGAATGTATATGTAGAACCTATATAAAACTCTATGCCGTCTCAGGGAGGGAGTGGGGAGGTAGGGGGCAAGAGAGGGAGGCAGGAATCTAAGATATATGGAAGTGATTGTAGAACACTGAAAACAAATAATATAATAATAACAAAAAGAGGGCTTTTCCAGTCCCAATATCTTCCCACCCTGGAATGTCTTACCTCTGAGATTACCTTCAGTTGACAGTGTATATATGTTGCACATTCATAATGATTTTCATACTCCCTCCCCCATTGTAATATGTGCTCCTGGAGGGCAGGGATTGTGTTTTTACCTTTCTTTTTACCCCTGGAGCTTAGTACAATACCTGGCACATAATAGGTTAATCAATGTTTATTGACTTTTTTGATGGCGTTCAGAGAAGAGTAAAAGTGTTCTCTGCTTTGTATGCAAGGTTAACCCTACTTACTGATCCAGTAGGAATAGAAAACAAAACGCTGTCCTGGAAGCAGAAGGCCTGGGTTCAAATTCTCCATATGATGGCATCTACTCATATGACTTTAGGCAGATCTTTGACCTCCTTGGGCCGCAGTTTTTTCATCTCTGAAGCTGGTTGGAGGTAGAGGATGTTGTCAGGCTCCCAGGGCGCCTTCCTATTTAAATTCTATGATCTATGACCAGATATTGACTGCGTGACTATGAGTTTAATTAAGGTCCATCATTCTAGGCCTCAATTTTTTCCACTTGTAAAATGATAATAGCATTTGTATTAACTATCGTATATGTTTTTGTGAATAAATTTGTGAACCTTACAAAAAAGAAGAAAAGGAAATAGTAATGATGATAATAAAACCCCCATGTCTATAGTATGTTAGGGCTTATAAAGCTCTTTTCCTCACAATAAACTTGTGTGGTGGGCAGTGAAAATATTATACCCATTTTGCAGATGCGGAAACTGTGACTTGCCCACTGCACTCAGGTAGTAAGTGTTGGAACCAGTATTTGACCCCTGGTCTCCTTTACCCTAAATCCAATCCTCTTTCTTTTATATCATGCTGCCCAAAAGAGCTTACCTTGGGGGTTACTTATGGTCTGGCCTAGCTTTGGCAAGAGCTTCGCCTCAGGCCAGCTGGGAAGGACAAGAGTAGGGACGGTGTGGCAACGGGAAGTCGCCGCCCGACGCCTGCTGTTACTGCTTTGGAGGACACTCCGGCTACTGCTCTCAGGAAAGCAAACTGAATGCCATTCTGGGGAAGTAGCCATCCCCTATCCCCTGGTTGTTTTTTTTTAAATTTGTACAGAAAATGTATTGTTATGATTTTGAAAGCACTCTTGTATTGCTTTTAGACTACAAGTCCTACGATTGTTCGGTCCCAACACATCATGGTGCATAGCCGTGAAATACAATGCACGGTACTGGCCCCCAGCACTTTGCAGAGCCAGACAGAAAATTAATCTAGGAGGGCTTCTTCCCTCTGCCTGCCCACCCTACTGCTGTTTTTTGTCCTTTCTGCAGAAGAGTCACAGAGAATTGGTTCCCTGATTTGCTATGGTTGACTTCCATTGTCCAGTAGTTTAAAAGCACATGCACTAAAATAATAAAATACAAATAATATATGTAGGAAGGGCTGCAGGAACACTGATAATATGCTGCTGGTGGAGCTGTGACTTGGTCTAACCATTCTGGAAAGCACCCTGGATATTACAAGGTAAGGTTGGGGAGATAAGCTATGGATGGTTACCATGGTCAGCATCTTGAAGGAAGTGGGATTGTTTATACATTTTAAACTGGTAATCCCACTACTAGGGATATACCCCAAGGAGGCCTATCGTAGAAAGACCCCATATATACATACATAGACATATGCATACATACACATACATACCTACACATATATGCATTCATGTATATACCCACACATATATGTATATACACACACATATATAAATCAAGCATCACTCTTTGTGGTAGCAAGCAACAGAAAAGTTTTCCCATCGATTGGGAAATTAGCTGACCAGATTGTGGCATATGAAAAAGTGGAATATCATCATGCTGAAAGTACAATGAATATGAAGTATTCAGAGAAACTTGGGAATACTTAATATGAACTTCTGCAGAGTGAAGCGAACGAGAAATAAACATGAAGACCATGATAAGGAACTAGGAAAATTCAACACTGGGATACAGATGATTACAACAGTCACCCTTGACTCCAAAGGACCGATGATAAAACACACACCCCTTCTCTTGGTATTAGAGATGGACAGCTACAGGTAAGAAAAGGATATAGCATATTTTGTCAGGCATGATCAATGTATTTATTTGTTGACTTCTCTGTACTTCTTAGTTATAAGATGTATTCTGGAGGAACAAACAGTTAATTTGGAAATGACCATTGTTTTAAAAAAAACACCAGTAAAATCTTTTTTGAAAAGTTCATGAAGCATCAGTTTCTTTGATTTTCACAAGGTTTCTCTTCCAACTCCCCAGCCCCAATGTGTCCTGGGATTGCATGATTCCCTAGATCGTGGCAAACCTCCTTGTTCAGTGGAAGAAGTCTGGGTATTACCCCCATTCCTTCCTAGTATTTGGCCAGTTAGAAAAGCTGGGTTCGAACTGGTTCTGCCGCTAACTGCTGGACAATCTCAGCCAAATCACTTGACCTCTCTCTGGTGTGTTTCCGATTCTTCCTCCACAAAAAGAAAGGGATGGTCTAGATCTTCTCCATGGTTCCCTTCCTGCTCATATAATCTGTGAGCCTCGGTTGGCATCCACAGTAGAGCAGATGTACAGACTGAAAATATAATGTGATGATTGAATAAAATATTAAGTGCTCCCATTCTTAAAGGCATAATTGTAGCTCCAGGACAAAAAGTAGAATAAACTCTGAATCTGGCGTGGTGACAGCCAGATGCTGGCCAAGCCTCAGTGATCATTGCTGTTTGCACATAGATTCCCATTGAGAGAGATTAAATGGTTTGTCTTGAAGAATATGATAAATGGAAGAAATGTGCGGAGGTGGGGCTGGGAGTGGAAGAGTTGTCATAACTGTACCCAGAAGGAAACCTGCCCCGAGGACTATGATTTCTGTCTACCTCTTTCTCAGATCTCTTCTTTGTGGAATGATGAATGGGTTGCTACATTAGATTTTTTTTTTAAAATGTGAGGCATTTTGCTTTTGGAATAAGATCATTTACTTGTGAGATTTGCTAAGTTTTTTCTTGTATGAAAGAAAGAAGACTGGTCTGTGAATTAAGAAAGCTAATTTCTAATCTAACTAGCTGTGTGACCTTGGGTAGAATTTGTGATCTCTCTGGCTGTCTAAAGGATTAAGAATTAGGAAACCTGAATTCTACGTTTGACTGCCATTAAATGATTATATGACCTTCATTTGTCAAATTACTTTTACCTTGACTCAATCTTAGTTTCTTCCTCTGTTAAATGAGAGGCTTAGGTTGAATGCCCTCTGAGGTCCTTTCCAGCTCTGTCATGGAGAAACAGGATTGGCAAGTACCAGGTATCTTACTGTCAGGAAAGGAATCCTGTGGAGATGAATATTGATTAACAAATGAAGAAATTGAGGCCCAGGGAAACTGAGAGACTTACCCAAGGTCACACAGATAATAAGTGACTCCAGATGAAGAACTCTTTCCACAATATTTTGAGTGACAACTTCAAGGAAGCAGTACCCCTTACATGAATCATACAGATAAGATTTTATCAGCAGAAATAATTAAAAGAAGATACATAACTATCTGCTTAGCCATTGCATCCTAAGGATCATGGGAGCTTTCCATCTAACTTGCAGTTGATAGATGTGTGTTGTCTCCTTCATTTAAATGTGAACTTGAAAGCAAGGACTGTCTCTTGTCACAAAAAGACTAAACAAAAAAATTCACATTTCAGGGTTTGTCTTGCTCTTAGACCTCATAGGGCAAGGATTCTTAATCTGAAGTCTGTGAACTTAAAAAAAATTTTTAAACTGTGTTTTCATATAATTTATTTACTTTGTAATCTTATGTATTTTATTTTATGCATTAAAAAATGTACTTCTGAGAAGGGCTTCCTTCTGTTTTCACCAGACTGTCAAAGCAGTCAACGACCTGAAAAATGTTTAGTATTGCTGTGACATGAGGAAAGCTGGACCTCTCTCTCCTAGTGCCCATGATTTGACCACAATGGGAACAGAATGCTAATGTGCTTGACACATGTACTGGGGCTGACGGAGCAAGAGGACATAGAGGACACTGTCCTAGGAAGAGTCCTTGTCTTCTCCTGAAGGGCAGCCATGGTATAAAGGGATTAGGCTGACTTCTGATACGTAAGGAAGCTATTTGGGGATTTGATGGCACTTGTATCCCAGGGACTGGAAGCTGGAAATTCTTCCAAGATCATTCCCACAATGGACAGTGAGGTCTCCCCAAGTTACTGAGGTTTCTTCCATGTCCTTCCTGCTCACGAAGAGGCAGGCACTTCCAGTCAGATTGTTAGGACCGCTTCTCCTCCTCCTCCCTGACAGATCCTAGTGAAGTGGATTCCAAGGAATGAACCAAATCCTTCTGTCTGATGTTCAAGCCCTCCATCCTCTGGCCTCCTCCTAGTTTTGCAAACTCATCTTCCAGGGCTCTCCATCACAAACTCTCTACTATGGTCTCTTCAGTGGCCCTTTCCCCACAGCAGAAGCATCTACAGACTCATCCTTGCCCTCAGCTCTTTGGTCCCTGTTGATCTGATTTGAAATTTTTCAGATTAACCGTTTCTTGCTCCACTTAGTAGGATTTCCCCCAATTACATGTAAAGAGTTTTCAACATTCACTTTTATAAGATTTTGAGTTCCAAATGTTTTCTTCCTTTCTCCTCTCACCCCTCCTCAAGACAGCATTCAATCTGACATAGGCTATCCATGTACAATCAGATTAAACATATTTCAACATTAGTCATGTTGTGAAAGAAGAATTGAACAAAAGGGAAAGAAAAAAACAAAAGAGAAAATATTTTGCTTCAAGTTGCATTCAGACACCATAGTTTTTCCCTGGGTGTGGACAGCATCTTCCATCATGAGTCTTGCAGTTGTCTTAGATCACTGCATTGCTGAGAAGAGTTAAATCTATCAAAGATGGTCATCACACAATGTTTCTGGTACTCTGTACAATGTTCTCCTGCTTCAGCTTGATCCTATGGTCAGCTCCTGACTCTGCTAGCACCCTATGCTGTCAGTCCTTTTGTTTATTTGGCATTAGAGATGAGGTCAACTCCTTCATTTTACAGTTGAGGACAGTGAACCTCCCCCCTGTCTCCCATTAAATGACTTATCCAGTGTCACACAGCTGCTTGATGTTAGAGCTAGGACCAGAAACCAGATCTTCTGATTTGTACATGACACCAAAGTGACACAAATGTATTTCTTTAGCGCAATATCTTTCAATGAATGGTAAATTTCTCTTCTCAAGCCTTCATCCATTATCTATCACTTGCTGTGTCACCTTGAGTAAGTCATTTAGCTCTGGGCCTCAGTTTCCTCATTTGTAAAACAAAGGTATTGAACTTGATTACTGAAGTTCCTTCTTGATCTAATGCTCTAGAGCTAGGACCCAGGATTTCCCATGCCCTTTCCTTCAGTCTTCTGACCCAAGTACTTACAGCTCCAAAAACATACACTTAAAACCTTGATATTTAAAGGACTCTACAGGTGACTCCATTTGTAAAGATAAGATTCTCTTTGCAATGTGAATAGCTCCCTTTCTAATTCTTTGTAAATTACTCTTTTCTATTTCATAGATCTCTCTTCTTCTCTACTTTCCCCTCCCTTCCTTCCTTTTCTTCCTTTTCCTTCTTCCTCCCTCCCTCCCTCTCTTTTTCCCTCCTCTTTCTTCTTCCTTCTTAGCCAGAATCTCTGAGGGTCTTCTCCTCCCAAACTGATTCTTTTGTGAAGGCAATCTAGGCCATCTTCTGCCTCAGTTCTTACCTAGCCTTTCACTCCTGGACAAACATTTCCTCGAAGTCTCCCACTGTGTCTGGGGCCATCACCAGTCACCCTGATCTATGTTTTGCCACTGGACTCCAATGACTCTGGAGGAGCAAGTGAGGCTGATGACTCCGCAGAACTCTGCCCCGCTTAAATCCAGTTCTCTTGCAAGTCAAGACATCACCCTGCTGATACCATTGGTCTTCTTTGAGAAGGAAAGATGAACAGCAATAATCCTTCCTTCCTTCCTTCCTTCCTTCCTTCCTTCCTTCCTTCCTTCCTTCCTTCCTTCCTTCCTTTTTTCTTTCTTTCTTTCTTTCTTTCTTTCTTTCTTTCTTTCTTTCTTTCTTTCTTTTCTTTCTTTCTTTCTTTCTTTCTTTCTTTCTTCCTTCCTTCCTTCTTTCTTTCTTTCTTTCTTTCTTTCTTTTCTTTCTTTCTTTCTTTCTTTCTTTCTTTCTTTCTTTCTTTCTCTCTTTCTTTCTCTCTTTCTTTCTCTCTTTCTCTTTCTTTCTTTCTTTCTTTTCTTTCTTTCTTTCTTTCTTTCTTTCTTTCTTTCTTTCTTTCTTTCTTTCTTTCTTTCTTTCTCTTCTTTCTTTCTTTCTTTCTTTCTTTTCTTTCTTTCTTTCTTTCTTTCTTTCTTTCTTTCTTTCTTTCTTTCTCTCTCCTTATCTCACCCAATCTAGAAGTGAGGGATCCCACTATGGATAGATCACCATGGGAGTTTTGATCTGCTCTATTTCTGACCTGGGCTAGCTCTCCCCCTCCTTAGGCAGCCTGGTGCATCCCAATTCTGGGGAGGGGGAGCACTAGACTTAGTTCACACACTGCATTGACTTTAATCCTACTTAGAACTCTTGAACCCAAGCAATCCACCAGCCTCTGTCTCCTCAGTATCAGGGATTACAGGTATTTGCCATAAAGTCTGTATACCTAAACTCTGGCTCTAATTTCTTTCTTTTTAAACCCTTTCCAAGAAAGAAGAATCCTTGGATATAGCAGCCTAACTGCTGTTCAAGTCATAACATTTTTTCAGCAAATAGCAAAGGTCTTAGAGGTCTTTTTGCTCAACTACCTCATCTTACAGATGTTCCTTAAGCAAACAAGGAAGTAGCCCATGCTTCTTGGACCTGGCCAAGCTTGGGGCTAACATCCAGCTCACCTAAGTCCAAACTTCTGCTCTTTGAACTATTTATCCTGATCTGCCTCCCCAGTAATGTTCTAGGAAAAGACCAAGGGAGAGGAAAGAGATTTCACATTTAGTATTTTTGTAAGGAATTATCTTGTGGGGTTTTTTTGCCAACTTTGTCTTGGGCATGGACTCCTATTAGATCCTAGAAAAAGGAAGGTATATGTGGACCTTCCAAGATCATCTTTGAGATAAAGACTCCTGAAAGACAGGAAGATCCAAAGGCTAATCTCTCAAACTCCTGGTGGAATACTTCCATTTGAATCAGCTCAGAATGAATTGAGAGATATTATGTAGGATAAAATGTTTCAACCTGGCAAAATTCATGTTCATCTGCTTTTAAAGCAGGTTAGAAAACTAATCTCAGCTGAATCCCACATCCAGTGACTTAGCCTGTAAATATAGCCAACAACCATTCCAGTGTGTATCAGTGTTTACCCTGGATTTTGATAAGATTAACTCTTATTGATATTTATAACAATGGCTTTTCTTGACATTTCCTTGGCTTTGGTAACACAAGACCTTCTAGGCATAAATAGTTCTCAGGGAATTCACACAAGGGTCTTCCCTTTGGAATGATGGGACAAACTGGAACCAGATATGTGCCAGAAAAAAGGTGACCATAAAGGGGGGAAGGAAGTTGTCCAGGAAAGGATAGCGTAGAAAGCAGGGAAGGACTTTGAGAAATATAACAGAATAGAGAAAGGGACAGGGTTCATTCATTCATTCATTCATTCATTCATTCATTCATTCATTCTTTCCTCCATCATTAGGCATCTAGATGTGGTCAGAGTGCCAGCCTTGGAGTCAGAAAGAGCTGAGTGCAAATGCTGCCTCAGACACTCCCTAACTGTGTAGCCGTGAGTAAGTTATTTAACCTCTCTGGGCCCCACTTTCCCCATCTCTAAAAAAATAATAGCACAGGATAATGTACCTACAGCATACTCTTTGACCCAGCAGTATTACTTCTAGAGCTGTATCCCAAAGAGATCATAAAAACGGGAAAGGGTCCCATAGGTACAAGAATATTTATAGCAGCACTGTTTGTGGTTACAAAAAAACTGGAAATCAAGGGTATGCCCATCAATTGGGGAATGACTAAACAAATTATGGCATATGAATGTAATGGAATACTATTGTACTGTAAGAAATGATGAACAGGAAGACTTCAGAAAGGCCTGAAAGGACTTATATGAACTGATACTGAGTGAAAGGAGCAGAACCAGGAGAACTTTGTGCACAGCAATAACCACACTGTGCGAGGAATTTTTCTGGTAGACTTTGTCCTTCATAGCAATGCAAGGAGTTAAAAAATTCTCAATGGACTCTTGAGGCAAAATGCCTTCCATATCCAGAGAAAGAACTATGGAATTGGATCGCAAAATGAAGCAGACCATTTTCTTTTGTGTTATGTTTTGGTTTGGTTTTTTTTCATGGTTTCTCTCATTCATTTTAATTCTTCTATGCAACATGATTATGGTGAAAATGTATTTAATAGGAATGTGGAATGTATATAAAATTGTATGCTGTCTTGGGGAGGGAGGGGGGAAGGAGGGGGAGGGAGGGAAAAAATCTAAGTTTTATGGTAGTGATTGTAGAACACTAAAAGTAAATAAAATAAATAAATAAAAATTTAAAAAAGAATGTATATGTAGAACCTATATAAGACCGCATACTGTCTCAGGGAAAGAGGGAGAAAAAAGGGGGAAAAATCTAAGATATATAGAAGTGATTGTAGAAAACTGAAAACAAATAAATAAATTAGTTAAAAAATGATAGTACCTACATCACTAGGTGGTTGTGAATATCAAATGAGATGAGAATTGCAAAGTGCTTCATAAACCCTTTATCAATGCTAGTTCTTATTGTCATTTAACATTCAGCAAGTATTAAAAGTTTACTTGGCACCAGGATAGGTGCCAGGGGATTGGTTATCGTCCTTCATTTTTGAAGAGGACCAAAATGACATTACTGTGTCGGGCTCAAGGTCTGATCAGCTGTGGCTGATCCAATACTAGTTTGGAAGACTCTACACAGGTCAGACACAAATAGCCCACATGAACATTTGGGATGGAGATACCTCTACATGCTCCTTTTGGGTTGCTGCAATTCTGTTGTGCTGATAGAGCACTTCTTTGATGCAGACATGCCATGCTGGGCGGTCCTGTGCCAGTGTCTTCCAAGTCTCACAATCGATTCCAAAGTTCTTCAAAGAGATCTTGAGATTGTCTGGATCACTTCTTCTGACCTCCATGTGAGAGCTTGCCTTGTGTGAGTTCTCCTTCATTTAGGCAAACATACTTTGGGCATCTGGGCAATATGGCAAACCCATCTACGGTAAACTCTCTGCAGTAGAGTTTGAATGCTTGGCAGTTCAGCTCAAGAAAGGAGCTCAGTATCTCTTGCCAGGAGATCTTCAGAATCGGAATATGAGAAAATAAATGAAATCATTCCTGCTTTGAAAGATCTTGCGTTTTGGCAGCTAGGTGGTGCCATAGTGCACAGAGCACTAGACCTGGAGTCAGGAAGCCTGGAGTTCAAATCTAACATCGGTCACTGATTATCTAAGCTTGGGCAAGTCACTTAACCTCTATTTGCCTGTTTCTTCATCTGTAAAATGGATATAATAATAGCACTTCCTTCCCAGGGTGGTTACGAGACTCAAAAGAAATGATATTTGTAAAGTGTTTAGCAAAGTGTCTGGCACATAGTAGGCACCATAGAAGTGCTAGCTATAATAATAATACTTATTATAATAGATTGATTATCATAATAGCCTATTATAATACTAAATTACCATCATTATTATATTTAGGGTGATGTGGAGATATAGAATATACGTGGATCAGTAAATACCAAGTAATAGGGGTGAGAAGGTTCAGAACAGGTGTTGTGTTACCTTCCGTAACATTTGATCTGAGCCTTGGAGAATTCTGAGGGATTTTAAGAGAGATCTTTGGTTCATTCCCAACAATAAAAGATTTAGAGCTAGAAGTGACTTTTTAGGTCATCTAGTCCTACACCGTTGTTTTGTGAAAGAGGAAGCCAAGTGATTTTCCCAAGGTCACACAGGTAGTAAAGGTCAAAGGCAGGATTCATACCAGGTTTTGTTTCTTCAAATCCAGGTACAATGCTAACTTCTGATGTTGCTGTTCAGCCTGAACCCCATTTGGGGGTTTTCTTGGCAAAAATATGGGAGTGATTTTGCTCCCATATCCAGATCATTTCACAAATGAGGAAACTAAGGCAAATAGGGTTAAGTGACTTGCCTAGTGTCACACAGTGACCCTGTGTCTTAGGTAACTAAGGATAGACTTGAACTCAGGTCTCTCCTGACTCCAGCCCAAAACCCTATCCACTGTATCACCTAGCTGCCCAATTTTAAATTTCTTAAATAAGTGAGTGACCTTGGGGAAAATTACTTCACTGCTTTGGGACTTGGTTTTCCCTTCTGTGAAAAATGTAGAATAAACTCCAATGTTGGTCAACATCTTTATGAATACAAAACAGTTCGGTGAAATACATCACTGTATAGGTGAAAGGGATTCTTAGTCTCCTTCTCCTCTCTTCTTCCCAGACTTTCTTCCCCCAGAGCTGCCTCAGTGGTTTCCAAGGCATAGCACCAGAGGGAGCTCAAGACCAAAGGGTGGTACTTTTTGAGTTGGGTGACATAACTTCCCTGGGTATACAAGACCAGAAGGCCATATAGCTACCTCCCCTTCATTATCCTGTCTTCACAGACTCCCCAACCCCACTTCCCCAGACTCACAGTAAGATCCATGGTGTTAGAAGGCTTGGGAATGGAACCAGAGGCTAGACCCAAAGAGATAACAGGTCTGAACTGGACAATAGTCTTCTCCACTCCAATTACCTGGGCCCAGAGAAGGAATGTCAGACCCTTCTCTTGTGTAGGGTGCAGTTACTCATTACTGAGCCAAGCTCCAGCTAGGGCAGTCTAGACGAAGCCAAAACTGGATTAATTAGAGAACAGCTGAGAAAGTAGGACACCTTTCCTGGCCTCGGAGAGCTTGTGGTCTAGTTGGAGAGATAAGGAATGAGATAGCAGCCAATACTGGATTGACATAATTAAAGTGTTAAATATGTGGCTTTAGGATAAGCATCTGGGACTGGGAGATAAACTGCTGTGGTCAGGGAAGGCTACTAGAAATGTGTGTGTGTGTGTGTGTGAGTGTGTGTGAGAACTATGCTTTTGAACTATGCTTAAAAAACAAAAGGGAGTTTGGCTAATAAAAGTCTATGACCTTAGTGCTGCAGCAAAATACCTAGTGTTGGAGGGGTGGGGACGGTTCCCCCATTTCATCTCTTGCCTCCCAACTTTCTGCACCTGCACCATGCCTGGAATGCACTTCCCCCTTTGCTTCCTCCTCTTACAATCCTTAGATTATTTCAAACTTTAGCTCAAAGTGCTGGTAGTCTTCAGTCATATCTGACTCTGATCCCGTTTGGGGTTTTCTTGGCAAAGATACAGAAATGGTTTGCCGTTTCCTTCTCCCTCTTCTTTGTCATCTCCTTTTCCTTTTAGAGCTGAGGAAACCAAGACAAACAAGGTGAAGTGACTTGTCCAGTCCACACAGCTAGAAAGTGTCTGAGACTGGATTTGAATTCAGGAAGACGAGTCATCCTCACTCCAGGCCTGGCATCCTATGCACTGCACCACCTAGCTCAGTTTCCTCTTCCTATATTCAGCTTTTCCTGATCTTCCTAATGTTAGAGCCCTTGTAAAAAACGCTTTTACAGCCTTTTTACAGATAAGGAAACAGAGGCCCAGAGGAGTGACTTGTTCAAGGTCACACAATCTAGGTAGTGTCTGAGGTAGTCCTTCAATTCAGGTCTTTCTGGCTCCAGCTCCCAATATTCAGTCCAGTACACTGCCTAAACTGCTTCTCCCTCGTCAGATTGCTAAGTATTTGCTTATTTTTTTATAGACTGTAAATTCCTTGAGGATAGGGCCCGTTTTGCACTGTTTTTCTTAGTGTTGTATCTCCCAAGCCTTGTTGGTATTGAATTGTTATAGGACAGTTCTCTTTCCTTTGCTAATGATGTTCCCCCTGCCTTACTGGTTTGTCTGTTTAGAAGGAAGGAAACATGAAGGTCATCCAGTCAAACCCAGTCGATTTTACAGATGTCTGGGATGTCTTCCTTCCTCCTCCCTATCTATCACAAGACTGCTCATCATTCAGTTCCAGCTCAACTCTTACCTTTCCCAGGAAGATGATGTATCAGCTAGCTGGAATAATACACTTAGACTCAGGAAGACCTGAGTTTAAATCCTGCCTCTAGCACTTAACTAACTGTATGACCTTGAGCAAGTCACTTAAACCTCTGTCTGCCTTATTTTCCTTATTTGTAAAATGGGTATAAAAATAGCACCTGTCTCCTAGGGGCTTTGTGAAAATCAAGTGAGAATACTTGGAAAATGCTTTGTAAATATTGTTATTTTGAAGTCTTCTTTGGTCACTTTCTAACCCCCACCTCGAAATCACATAGATCATAAAGTCCATACACCCACACACATGTAAAGCATACTTCTAATATAGTTATCCCTTCCACATTGCAAATTTCCCCACTGCCATTTCAATATATCTCAAGTCAGTATAAGAAATTAAATGGGAATTTTGGGGAGTTTTGAAGAAGTCACAGATGACATGCAAAGGCCAGCAGACCTTACAGAGCCTATGACCAAACACTTAATCCAAATTTTACAAAAATGTACTGTAAACCACTTAAAAGAAAAAGAAGTTCAGACTTCTTCTCTAGAAGGAAGAGAGGGCCAAAAAATTGTACACAGATTTTCCAGATCATGGGGAGCCACTCCTCTAACCCACAAGATTTGGAAGGGATAACTGTATATACTTTACTTATATTTGTGTACTTTACAGAGATTATACATTTATCCATACATAGATAAGTAGATAGTATGCAAAAGAAGGTGCTGTGGAATTCCTCTCATTAAAAACAAAAGAAAAAACCATGAATATATGTGTATGTATAGGCATATATGTATGTATATGCAAACATATATGTATATCTTTATAAACATGTAAATCTAAATATACACACACAGACATATGCCAAATCACTGGTACAATTATTTGTCTCCTGGTCTTATTTCCTAAATTCACTGCTGAAATAAAGGTAGAAGGTGGGAATGGAAAAAAAATAAAAATAGGTAACATTTATATTATACTTTATGCGTTTTTAAATTTCATTTTTAATTGGAGACACTTCAAGGTTATCAAAGCATGTTACTTATACTATCTCACTTACTCTTTCCAACCACCCTATGTAGTTCATATGTCTGTGTACTTCACAGTACTTTCCACATCAGTTTCTTCTGTGTGTTTTTTGGAAGGATGATCATGGTGGCCCCAGGAGTCTTCCATAAGTCCAGACTTTTGAACCTTAGATTTGGAAGTGACCATGGAGGCCATGTAATCCAACCTGCATCTGAACAAGAGTCTTTGCTATAATAAATCTCTCATGTTACTAAGAACCAAACTATCTTCATCACAAAGAGCATTGTTAAGTATGTACAGAGTCTTGCTGTTGAGACAGATTACAGAAGAAATGTTGTCCTTTTTTTTCTTAATAATATTTTAATTTTTTTCCAATTCCATGTAAAGATCATTTTCAATGTTCATTTTTGTAAGATTTTGAGTTTCATATTTTTCTCTGTACCTCCCTTCTCTCACACCTCTCCAAGAGAGCAGGCAATGTGATATAAGTTACACATGTACAATCATGCTGAACATATTTCCACCTTAGTCATGTTTTGAAAGAGGAATCAGAACAAAAGGGAAAAACCACGAGAAAGAAAAAACAAAAATAGTGAAAATAGTATGCTTCGATCTGCATTTAGACTCCATGGTTCTTTTTTTGATGTAGATAGCATTTTCCATCACAAGTCTTTTGGAATTGTCTTGATTATTGTATTGCTAAGAAGAGCTAAGTTTATCAAAGTTAATCATTGCATAATGTCACTATTACTATATACAATGTCCTCCTGGTTCTGCTCACTTCACTCAGCATCTGTTCATGTAAGTCTTCCAAGGTTTTTCTGAAAGCCTCCTGCTCATCATTTCTTGTAGGACAACAGTATTCTATTACATTCATGTGCCACAACTTATTTGGCCATTCCCCAATTGATGGACATCCCCTCAATTTCTAATTCTTGTCCACCATATGGAAGAAGCTGCTATAAATATCTTTTTGTACATGTGAGTACTTTTCCCTTTTTTATGATCTCTTTGGGATACAGACCTAGGAGTGGTATTACTGGGTATGCACAATTTTATAGCCCTTTGGGCATAGTTCCAAATTGTTCTCCAGAATGGTTGGATCAGTTCACAATTCCGCCAATTGAGCATTAAAGTTCCAATTTTCCTACATTTTCTCCAACATTTATCATTTTCCTTTTCTGTCATATTAGCCACTCTGATGGGTATGATGGGTATGAGATGGTACTGCAGAGTTGTCTTAATTTTCATTTCTCTGATCAATAATGATTGGAGCATTTTTCCATATGATTATAGATAGCTTTAATTTCTTCTTTTGCAAACTACCTGTTCATACTATGGTCTATAAGCAATGTAATATCATCGTACAATTAGAAGTGATGAACATGAGGAATTCAGATCAACGTGAGAGGTTATATATGAACTGATGCAAAATACAATATGCAGAATCAAGAGAACAATGTAGACAATGACTAAAACAATGTTAATAAACAGATCACTGAAAGAAGTTGACCTTGAAAAAACAATGAAGTTTCCAAGATAATGAAAAATGCCTCCTTTCTTATAGCATAAAAGTGTGTGTGGGGGGCTTTTGACCATTTATCAATTGAGGAATGACTTGTATTCTTACAAATTTGACTCAGTTCTCTATGTATTTTAGAAATGAGACTTTTATCAGAGAGACGGGCTATAAAAATTATTTCCCAGCTTTCTGCTTCCTTTCTTATCTTGGTTGCGTTGGTTGTGTTTGTGTAAAACGTTTTTAATTCAGTGTAATCAAAATTACCCATTTTGCATTTTAAAATTTCCTTAATCTCTTGTTTGGTCATAAATTCTGCCCTTCACCATAGATCTGACTGGTGCACTATTCCTTGCTCTCCTAATTTGCTTATGGTGTCATCCTTTATATCCATGTACCCATTTTGATCTTATCTTGGTACAGAGTGTGAGATGTTGGTCTATGCCTAGTTTCTTCCATACCATTTTCCAGTTTTCCCAGTAGTTTTTGGTCAAATAGTGAGTTCTTACCCCAGAAGCTAGAGTCTTTAAGTTTATCAAACAGTAGATTACTATAATCATTGACTACCGTGTCTTGTGTACCTAACCTATTCCCCTGATCCTTCACCATATTTCTTAGCCAGTACCAAATAGTTTTGATGATTGCTGCTTTATAATGCAGTTTCAGATCTGGTATAGCTAAGCTACCTACTTTTGCATTTTTTTTTTATTAATTCCCTTGATATTCTGGACCTTTTGTTCTTTCAGATAATTTTTAAAATTATTTTTTCTAGCTCTACAAAATATTCTTTTAGTAGTTTGATTGTCATGGCACTGAGTAAATAAATTAATTTAGGTAAAATTGTCA
Organism: Bettongia penicillata ogilbyi; assembly: GCA_023548195.1. NCBI lineage: Eukaryota > Metazoa > Chordata > Mammalia > Diprotodontia > Potoroidae > Bettongia > Bettongia penicillata. The sequence continues at coordinate 6,697,901 of JAJHZJ010000100.1, forward strand.
TTTTTGTTATAGTAGCTTAGCCTACCCCTGAGCAACTGATATTTTTCCAGTTGTTTAGATCTAACCTTATTTGTGTGAAGAGTGTTCTGTAATTGTGTTCATATAGTTCCTGAATTTCTCTTGGCAGGTAGATTCACACATATTTTGTATTGTCTACAATTATTTTAAATGGAATTTCTCTTTATATCTCTTGCTACCAGGCTTTGTTTGCAATATATAGAAATGTTGATGATTTATGGGTATTTATTTTATGTCCTGCAACTTTGTTGAAGCTAATTGTTTCAAATAGTTGTTCAGTTGATTCTCTAGGATTCTCTAAGTATACCATCATATCATTTGCAAAGAGTGATAGTTTTGTTTCTTCATTGCCTATTCTAATTCCTTCAATTTATTTTTCTTCTATTATTGCTAAAGCTAACATTTCAAGTTCAAATTGAGTAATAGTGGTGGTAATGGTATCCTTGTTTCATTTCCGATCTTATTGGGAATGTTTCTAGCATTTCCCCACTACTTATAATGTTTGCTGATGGCATTAGATAGATACCGCTTATCATTTTAAGGAAAATCCATTTATTCCTATGCTCTCTGGTGTTTTTGAATAGGAATGGGTGTTGTATTTTATCAAAAGCTTTTTCTGCATCTATTGAGATAATCATATGATTTCTGTTAGTTAATGTATATGAAGTTTTATCTATTTTATTGAATTCTCATAAAACCAATTCTTTGTTTTATTTATTAGTTCAGTAGTTTTCTTATTTTCAGTTTTATTAATCTCTCCTTTGATTTTCAGAATTTTTTATTTGGCATTTAGGGATTTTTAATTTGTTCATTTTCTAGCTTATTTAGTTCCATGCTCTATTCATTGATCTGCTCTTTCTCTATTTTATTCATATAAGCATTTAGAGATATAAAATATCCCCTTAGAACTGCTTTGGCTGCATCCCATAAATTTTGTATATTGTCTCATTCTTGTCTTCCTTTCTGATGAAATTATTGATTGTTTCTATGAATTGTTGTTTGACTCAATCATTCTTTGGTATTAGATTATTTAGTTTCCAAATAATTTTTAGTTTGTCTTTCCATAGTCATTTACTATATGTAATTTTTATTGCATCGTGATCTAAAAAGGATGCATTTAATATTTTTGTCCTTCTGCATTTGATTGTGAGATTTTTATGCTATGATACATGGCCAGTTTTTGTGTAGGTTCCATGTACCATGAAGAAAAAGGTATATTTCTTTCTATCCCCATTCAGTTTCCTCCAGAGGTTTATCATATCTAACTTTTCTAAAATTCTATTCACCTCCTTAACTTCTCTCTTATTTATGTATTGTTAGATTTATCTAGTTTTGAAGGGAAAAGTTGAAATTCCCCAGTAATATAGTTTTGCTGTTTGTTTCTTCCTGTAACTTCCTTAACTTCTCCTTTAAGAATTTGGATGCTATACTACTTGGTGCATATATGTTTATTAATGATATAACTTCATTGACTGTGGTGCCTTTTGGTAGGATGCAGTTTCCTTTCTTAAGTCTTTTAATTAAATTCATTTTTGCTTTTGCTTTGTATGAGATCAGGATTGCTACCCCTGCTTTTTTTTTTTTTTGTACTTTATCTGAAGCATAATATATTCTGCTCCAATCTTTTATCTTTACTCTGTGTATACTCTGCTTCAAATGTGTTTTTTGTTACCCACATATTGTAGGATTCTGTTTTTTTGAGTTCATCCCATTGTTCCCAGTTATAATTACTATGTATTTCCCCCCTTCCTATTCCCCACCCCCTCCTTTATACTTTACTCTCTCCTTTCACCCTGTCCCTCCTCACCAGTTTTGCTTCTGACCACCACCTCCCTCAATCTCCCCTCCCTTGTCTGAGTCCTCACCTTTTCTTTTCCCTTTCCCCTTCTATATAGGATAAGACAAATTTCTATACCAAACTGAGGGTGTATGTTACTCTCTCTTGGACCCAAATCCAATGACAGTAAGGTTCAAACAATGCTCACCCCCTCCCTTCTTTCCCTCTACCATAATAGATATTTTGGGCCTCTTCGTGTGATGCAATTTACCATATTCTCCCTCTCCCTTTCCTTTTCTTTCAGTACAACTCTTTTTCACCCCTTAACTTTTTATGTCATCACATCAAAGTCAACTTAACTGTCTATGTATACTCTAACTACCCTAATAGAGATACAATTCTCAAGGGTTACAAGTATCATCTTCCCATGTAGGGATGCAAACGGTTTAATGTTGTTGAATAACATTTTTTTCTTTCTTTTTTACCTGTATATGCTTCTCTTGAGTCTTTCATTTGAAGATCAAATTTTCTTTTCAGCTCTGGCCTTTTCATGAGGAAAGTTTGAAAGTCCCCTATTTCGTTGAATATCCATCTTTTCTCCTGAAAGATTTTGCCCATTTTTGCTGGGTATCATGCCTTCTGGAATATCATATTCTAATCTGTCTTATTCTAACTCCTGTGTAATCCTGACTGTGACTCTTTGACATTTGAATTGTTTCTTTCTGGCTGTTTTCAGTATTTTCTCCTTGACCTGAGAATTCTGGAATTTACCTACAATATTCCTTGGAGTTTTCATTTTGGGATTTCTTTCAGGAGGTGATTGGTGGATTCTTTCAATAACTATCTTACTCTCTGGTTCTAGGATATCAAGGCAGTTTTCTGTGATTATTTTGAAAGATGCTGTGCAGGCTCTTTTGGGTTTTTTTGATCATGGCCTTCAGGTACTCCAATAATTCTTAAATGATCACTCCTGGATCTGTTTTCTAGGTCAGTCACTTTTCCAATGAGGTATTAACTTCTATTTTTTCATTCTTTTGATTTTGTTTAACTGATTCTTGATGTCTCACAGAATCATTAGCTTATTATTATTATTTTCTTCAGTTAGTTTTTGTACCTTCTTTTCCATTTGGCCCATTCTACTTTTAAAGAAATCCTTTTTCTTTAGTGCATTTCTCCACCCCCCCACCCCCACCCCATGACCAATTCTATTTTTTATGGAGTTGTTTTCTTCAGTCAATTTTTGTGCTTCTTTTTCCAAGCTGTTGAGTTTTTTCATAATTCTCCTGTATAATTCTCATTTCCTCCCCCCAATTTTTCTTCTACCTCTCTTGCTTGATTCTTTAAGATCCTTTTTGTCTTCCAAAAGGACTTTTTGGGTTTGAGACCAATTTATATTCCTTTCTGAGGCTTCACTTGTAGGCATTTTGACATTGATTTTCTCTGTTGTCATAGTAGCTGTCTGTGACCAGAGTTCTTTCCTGTTTCTTACTCATTTTTCAGCCGATTTGGTGACTTTTAAAGTCCTGGGGCACTAGAGGCACCATCCTAAGCTTCTTAAACTGAGAGCCCGTGGTCTTGTCACTGACTTTCCATGCCAGGGCCTAAAGTGTTGGTGATTTGCCTACTGCCCTGGAGGTGGGTGGGAGAGGAGGTGGACCTAGTCATTCCTGATATTTCTGGGTTCCAGGGTTTGCAATTTGCCTTCTGTACTGGAGCTGGAGGCCTCATTGCTGGCTTTCTGAATCAGGACTGAGGGGCCTCAGTCACTTATCTGTGCAGAGGCTAAGAGTCTCCTGGCTTGCCCAGACACCCTCTGCTCCGGGCTGCGCTCTCTTTTTATCCAAGTGAGATAGACCTTTCCTAAAGTCCTTCTAAGCTATCTTAAGCTGGATAGTTATTTAACTCTGTCTTTTTGTGGGTTCTGTCACTGCAGAATCATTTTAGAGCCTTGATTTAATACTGTTTCTGCAGGAAAAACTAGGGAGAGCTCAGGCCACTTCCTGGTTTCTCTCCACCATCTTGCCTCCTCCTCTGTCCTCCTTTCTTCAAGACAACCATAAGACAGATTATGGTTGTATATAATCTACGGATAGAGTACCCCACCTGGAATCAGGAAGGTGTCATATTTTCTCACCTGTTCTTTAATTAGTTCAGACCTGGTCTAGACTTCCTTAGCAAATTGTGTAGAGGTTTGCATATACATATATATAATCCATATATGGATAAAGTGTCTGGCCTAGAATCAGGAAGATTCAACTTCCTGAGTTCAAATCTAGCTTTAGATACTTACTAGTTATGTGACTCTGGGCAAGTCACTTAACCCTAACAGCCTCAGTTTCCTCATCTGTAAAATGAGCTGAAGAGAGTATCCAGTATCTTTGCCAAGAAAACTCTAAGTGAATTTACAGTCAAATATGACTGAATCATATTAACAACAAACTAAGAGGTGGCATAGAGCTGTAAGAGATCCCAGACATCATTTAATCTAATACTCTCATTTACAGATGAGAAAAGGGCCCTTAAGGATAAATGACTTGCCCAAGGTAATGCAGTGATATGAAACAAGATCTGAACCTCTCTTTCTGACTTCAGTCAATGTTCTTTCTACTTAAGTTGGGCTTCCTGCTTTTGCTGTGTTATGTGTCCACCCACTGTCAGCCAAGTTAGCTAGTGGGTGTGCATTCCTCTGGACTATTGGGGACATGACCTCTGATGTGGTTACCCAGTCTTGCATTCATCTCCCATCAAAGTCTGGGGCATCTGAATCAGACAGAGCTGGTGATTCACTTTGGTGTCATCTACTTCCCTACTTTTGCTGTGAGTGGTAAGGAGAATTGTTTTAGCCCATACTTGCATCCTGGTCATGAATGACTTCATGTCTGGGGGACCAAGGCCAGTTGGGGGTGGGAAGAGGGCAGGGTGGAGAAGGGGACATTTGGAGACTTTTTCTGTAACCAACATTGTTAAATGGACTGGGAGGGCACAGAAAGCTAAAGATCAATTATGTGGCTCCCAAAAGGAAAGCAGAAAGAGTGGCTTTGAGACACAGCCTTTCAGGTTTGAGCCATTCAATTTTCTCCTCCCCTTCATTTTTAGTCTTCTAGGGAAAACAACCCCAACAAAAAAAGCTCTCTATACCCAGTGCTTCCACTTCCTAAGCCTTGAACTCTGTCTGGTGTCTGCTCCCACTGCACTTCTGTAACTGCTCTTCCAAAGATCTGTAATAACCAGTTCACCAAATCCAAAGGTCTTTCATTTTCAGTCGACATCTTCCTGGACAGCTGTGCCGCAATGGACACTGTCCTCTGTTCCTTTCTCTGCATGCTTTTCCTTCTTTGGCTTCTGAGACACCACACCCTTATAATCCTCCTCCAGTCTGTCTAACTGTTCCTTCTTGGTCTCCACTGGGTTCTTGGTCCTTTTCTTAACCTTCTAAGGCATTCTCTCTAATGCTCTGCTCTCAGCCTTCTTCTCTTGAATAATAATAATATTTAAGTAATGTCTAAAATTTGGGGAAGCATTTTATATACATTGTCTCCCTTGATCCTAATAACCACCCTGTGAAATAAATGCTGCAGATATGATTTCCATTTACAAATGAGGAAGCTAAGGTTCAGGAGTGACTTTCAGTGACTTGCTCAAGACCACATGGCTAATGAATGTTTGGGGCAGCATTTGAACCTAAGATTTCTGTTGTCTTATATTGCCTTTTTCCATGTATGTTCTCTCCTTTGGCAATCTCATTCACTCCCACTGTGTCAGTTATGTTTTTCCCAAAACCTGCTCTTCCTTTTAACTTGACTATTACCACTATTAACCTAGAGACTCTTCTCTCTCCCTCACCTCTTTCATCTAATTGTTTCCCAAGTTCTTATCATTCCAACTCAATAACACCTCCGTCTCTTCTTTCTGTTCCCTCTGACCTAGATGGTCTAGGACAAGCCCATTGCTCACCTGCTGGGCTATTATGAGCCATTAAAAGGTTTTTTCTGGACTCCTTTCTATCCTCCCTGTAGTTCATCCATAGCATTGCCAAACTAAGATTCCTTAAACTTCAGAGCAAAATTTTTCAGCAACTTCCAACTGCTCAACCCAAGTAAAGTTCAAATTCTTTGCCTTGACATTCCAGATCTGCCATAATATGACCATACACTATCTTTCCAGCCTTAATTCCTCTGACTCCCCTCCCTACACTTTATGGTTTGGCCAAAATAATCTATTTGCTACCCCAATAATAGCAATAATGATAGCCATAATAATATCTAGCATTTATATGACCCCTCGAGTGTGCCAGGTGTTGTACTAAGCACAAATATTACAAATATTATCTCATTTGCTTCTTTAGAATGACCCCGAGAGGTAGTTCTATTATTATCATTATCTTACAGTTGAGGAAAATGAGGCATACAGAGGTTAAGTGTCTTGCCCAGAGTTATACAGTTAGCAAGTATCTGAGGCCATATTTGGACTCAGATCTTAAGATTCAAGGCCCTATTCTCTGTACTTCCAGGCTCCTCCCTTTTCCTATTCTCTAACTTTGTTCACACCCTATATTTTCAGTGTCCATTCATTCCTTCTTTGTTTATTGAAATTCTTTTAAGTCCAACTCACCAATTACTTCCTTCAAGGGATCTTCCTTTTCCTTCCAGAGAATAATCTCCTTTTCCCCCACCACTTTGTTTTGAAACTAATATTCTTAATTTCATTCAACATGTATTAAGTGACATCATATGCTAATAAAGATAAAGTATTATTTTTATATTAATGATTCAGTTTGTGTGGCATGATCCCCTATTATACCGCAGACTTCATTAGGGCAAATATCTGCCTTATCTACATTCAGTGATTCTCTGCCCCAGAAGTTATGGTGAATTTGAACAGTTATCAGGTGCATACTCTGTTTCTAATTCTTGTAGGGCAAAGAGAAAGACCATAGATATGGAGTTAGAAGTGACCTTAAATGTCATCAAGCCCATCTCCTCACTTTACAGATGGGGAAACTGAGTCTGAGAAGTGAAGTGACTTGCCCAGAGTCACATAACTAATAAATATCTCAGGTAAGATTCAAACCTGGGTCTTCCTGACTTTGAGTTCAGAACTCTCTTTACTATACCATGATGTCCCCTTTTTTGGTTCCCATTTCTGTGAAATGAATGGATTAAGCTAGATGATCCCCATGAGCCCTTTCAATTCTGGTACCAATGATTCTTTGGTGTCAGGGATCCCACAAGGTAAGGTTTCCATAGCAGTTCTAGAAGAACAACTGAAGCAGGGTGGAGACCACTATTGCTGCTTCTGGAAGGAGGAATTAACTGCTCATTTAAAAATATTCCCTACCCTTAGGATGGAAGTTAGTGGGATAGAAGGTTGGGGAAGTATGCGGAACAGAAATCTAAATCCTGGAATGTGTTCCCCAAAAGTGGGTGGGGATAGTGGAGTTAATGGTAACAATAACCACTTATTATATACAAAGTGGGCAGAGGTGGAGAAGTGGCTAGAAGGCCTGACCTGGAGTCCAGAAGACTCATCTTCCTGAGTTCAGATCTAGTCTCAGACACTTTTAAGTTGTATGACCTTGGGTAAGTCACTAAACCCTGTTTACTTCAGTTTCCTCATCTGTAAAGTGATCTAGAGAAGAAAATGGCAAATCGCTCATGTGTCTTTGCTGAGGAAAATCCCAAAAGGGGTCACAAAGAGTTGTATGTGACTGACACAACTGAATACCAAGATGTACAAAGCACTTTGGTAGATGAGAATGATGAGAAAAAACCATTCTTTGCTCTCAAAGAGCTTACAGTATGTGTAGACAGGTAACTAAATACCTAAAATAATTTGGAGTGAAACAGAAACTACTTGAAAAGGAAATATATAGATGACAAGAGCAAGGAGAATGAGATCCTAAATCTGGGGTCCTGGGTTCTAGTCCCAGTTCTAGCTGTTATACAGCTGTGTGACCTTGGGCAAGACACTTTTCTCTTGGACTGGTGTCACTAAAACTAACTTAGTTACTAAAACATGAGCTTCTTAATATTAGACTCATGAGTTTGTGCCTTAGATTCAGAAAATATCTATTGGCATTAAATTTTTCTTCCAAAGTCTAGCATTGTGACTTGCACATAGTAGATGTGTGTGTTGAGTTAAATTGAATTTCCTCATCTATAAAATGAAAGAGTTAGACTAGGTAGTCTCTCAGGCTCCTTTGCTCTAACACACTGGATGCTTTGTATTAATGGACTTAGAGACAAGGATTCCAAGACCACCAACTTAAAGTCTCCTTTACTACCCACTAAATGCAGAAGCCTCGAATTCTAATGGCCAAAAGCAGCTTACAGGGTTATTTATTAGATGCCAACAGCACACACAATGCTTTATTACATTATTTATTACATTGTTACATTACAATAACACATTGTATTGATCAAAGTAGATGCTAAAGAACACCTTCATGAATGAATGATGAAAAAATAAATGAATGGTGAAAACCCCACTCTGCATGGAACTGCCCACTTACAGCTTAAGGAAGTTCATCGCCTCAGCTAGGAGTTATAAAAGCAAAAAAAGCAAGCAGAGGAATCCTGACTTGGGTCTGTCCACTCAGTTTTCTACCTGTATCCTGATGACAGTGATCTAGCCCACTGTTTCCCAATCTTTTTCAAACTGCCAATGATCTTTTTGGGACACAAGGGAAGAGCAAGAGTTTCCATTATCTAGCTATTCACGGGTCCATCCATCCATCCATCCATCCATCCATCCATCCATCCATCCACAGAACTAGTTTACATGTAGAAAAATGGTTCATAAGATGGGCTATCTTGGGATGTGGGACGTTACTTGGAACCTCACTGGAGGTCCTCAAGTAGAGACCAGGTGATCACTTGTCAAATATGTTATAATGTTGATTCTTTTATCATAGAAGTTAGACTAGATGACTACTGATGGCCCTTTTTCAACTGAAATTTTGTGATTCCTTGTGATTCTGAGAAAGAACACAAACCTGGGAGTTAGAAGATTGTCTTTTAACAATGATTCTGCCAAAAATTAGCTACGTGACTATGGACCAGTGGCTTTGTTCTCTGGGACTTAATTTCTTCATCTGAAAAGTGGGAAAAACAATCCCTTCCCTGCCTATTTTGCAGAATTCTTGTGAATGTCAAAGGAGATAGTGGGTCTGAAAGAGCAATTCACCAGACTTAGTTGTTAAAAAAAAAAAATCCTACCCTCAAAGGATGGAATTGCCCTCAGTCTGAAGTTCAAGATGAATGGACTTTGCCTGAGAAAACAGATTTTTCCCAGGGTTTACCTCTCATTTATTTTAGAATCATTATAGGATGAGCAATAAGAGGGAGTGTCAGCCAAAAGTGACTTTCCCATGGGATGATATCTTTTACTATCTATCTCAAAGCTTTGTTGTGAGGAAAGCAAAATGAAGTGATTACATAAATGCTAGTTCCACTATTGCTGTCGTTAGTAATAATAACGAACAACTGAACTCGACTAGGGTTATACCTTCATTATGTGTCAGCAGTGGGACTTGAACACAGGTCTTCCTTCCTTCAAAGGTCAATTCATCTCACCCTCTACAAAAGGCCTTTCCTGATTCTTCCCAGCTGCTAATGGCTCCTTTGCTGTTGTCGTTGTTTAGTCAAGTCTGGCTCTTGGTGACTCCCCTGAGGGTTTTCAGCCCTCTCCACTAAAAAACAAAGTGCAAGTCATGTCATCATTTCTCTGATGGCATGGTCTTCTTCAGCAATGAAGGATGAACACATACACCATATCTTGGCAGAGATACTGGAGTGGTTTGCCTCCTTCTCCAGTTGATTTTACAGATGAGGAAACTGAGGCAAACAAAATTCAGTGACCTGCCCAGATCACACAGTTAGTAAGTGTCTGAGGCTGGATTTGAACTCAGTTCTTCCTGACTTAAAGTCCATTGCTCTTAACTACTGCACCACCCATTAATGATTCCCATCATCTCTAAATTGCCTTGTATATATTTTATATCAACTCACACGTATACATGTCTTCCTCCTTATCTCTACAAAATGGAAGCTCCTAAAAGGCAGGGGCTTTTATTCTTATCTTTTCATCTTTACTGAGAAATAAAGCACCGTGTATGCTGTAGGCATCTAAGAAATGCTTTCTAATTGATTGGTTAATTTCATCTCTCTCTTTTCTGAAACTTTCAAGGAGACCATTTTGAAACAGGGTCCATCCTGCATAAAAAGGAAGTTAGAGGTTTTACTGGGTTGAAACTGAGAATTCAGATGCCTAAAGTTGGTTATTTTCGTCTCCGTCACTTGGGTTGGCTGTTTGCTTCACCAAAATGACCTTGGAAATGACAAACTTCCATTTTGCTTTCTGTTCTGTAGATTCAGCCCAAAAGACCTTTCTCCAGATACGGCAACTGACGAAGTTCATTCTTCCATTATTATACCCTTCATACATGCTCTGCCAGCAACCACAACAACCAGTGTAGATACGCGTTGGAGAACCTAATGTCTCAGAAAGAAAAAAAAAAGAGTACTTATAAAACTATTCCAGTCACACACCTCTATGACTTGATTGTTCCCCCCTGCTTCCTCCTTCCCCCTATAAGACACATTATTTTGCCATGCTTTGCTGATTTGAAGGAAGTTTAATCAATAACCATTTATCAAGGTAGCCAAGAGGCAGGGGAATGGACTAGTGATTATCTGAAATATCAGAGAACATTAGGCCTGGGAAGATGATATTAGATATATAGTTAATACCCATTCCTTGACCAGATAAGGCTACGGGAAGGAAGGAAACAAGTATTTATTAAGTGCCTACTCTGTGCCAGGCATTTTATAAATATTATCCCATTTGTTCCTCACCACAACCCTGGGATGTAGGTGCTATTATAGTCTTTTTTTACATTTGAGGAAACTGAGATAGAGAGCAGTGAAACAATTTGCCCAGGATCACATAGCTAGAAAGTATCTGAGGCAAGATTTGAATCCAGATTTTCCTGATTCCAGGTCCAACACTCTATCCCCAAAGCCACCTAACTATCTTAGGCCCAGAGAAGAGGGGGAAGGACTTGCCAAAAGTTAATGGCCTATCTCTTGATTCCCCATCTGACTTTCTTTCTCTTGTTAATATGATGTCTTCTCTTTTGAAGGTCTTCCAAAATATGGAGGTTTTTCCATTATAATCCAGAAATGTTCTTACGATAGAGTATAGATCTTCATAAAATCATAGACTTAGAGCTGGAAGGGACCTAGAGGCAATTCCATTCAACCCTTTAATGTGACAAATAAGGAAACAGAGGCCCAGAGAAAGGAATGAGTTACCCCCAGGTAGGAAGTGGAAGCACCAGGATCTGAGCTCAGGTCTTTACTCTAAACAGGTCTTTACTTCTTTCTTCTACTCTTTCCTGAAGGTCTCTGTTCCTTTTTTTAAATTAAAAATAATTTTGACCTCCATTCCTTGCAATCAGATGGCTCCTTCTAACCCCACCAATGTTTTTCTGTTTCTTCTTGCAATAATAATGAAAAAAGATACAGCCACCTTTGTTTACAGAGTAGCTCATTCCCTAGTTAAATTTCACAGCTTCTGTTTCCGGAATCTGTTTTTATCTCTGATGACCATTGGCATCCTCGGGTTCCTCTCTGGAACATAACTGTCTTGCAGTTTCCCCTTTAGTCTTTTCATTGCACTGCTCAGATCAGAGAGTCCATGCTGAGCTAAATTCAGCTAGGAAACGAAAGGCTTTTTCTGATTGGTCCCCAGGGTGGTTTAGGTAGCCAGATGGCAGGTAAACAGGTGAATTGGGAATCATTAGGTCTTCGTTTTGAAGGAAACATTTGGGGGCTGGTTTTCCCCATATAAAAACAGAACAAAACTGAACACTCAAAGCCCAGTATCTTCATCTGTAAAATAGGAAATAAAAATGTTCCTACTCACATTTTATAGTGTTATGTGTGTATGTTGGGGAGGGGGGCAGTGCTTTGAAAGCTTTAAAGTTCAGGGAGAACATGAGTTGTTTTTCTCCCTGTTTTGCTTGTGATGTTATTGAAATTTTTGTTGACTGAAAAATTTTGAATGATTGAGAAAATTGGTGATTGAGAAAGAACCAAGGATTTTAAGTGCTAACAATATGTGAATCCGAGACACAAAGATGAACAAAACCCATTTGTCTACTTCAAGAATCTCACAATCTTTTCCTGTGATTTTACTAATGTTTTGGCTCTGTGTTTCCTTAGGTTTCTGGGGTAAAATCTCTCTATCTATTTAACCAGATATGTAAACTAAAGTCATATAGCTTGGTTATAATGGAGAGGTTGTGACCCAGCCATGAACAGGTCACCAACCCAGTTCTTCCTGACTTCAAGGCAGGTCCTCTCCTAACTTCCAACTCCAAGGCTCTCTACACTCTACCACACTGCCCCTCTTCCTAGTAAATGGAATTGATTAAAATGCAGCTATACTGATGTTCACAGACCTTAAGAAGAATTGTTCTAATTATAATAATAAAAACAACTATCCAAGGGAGAAATAGTTCTCATTTGGGAAACTTGGCAAAGTCACCCACATTCTAAAAAAGGAGCAAAATCTCAGCTGCCCCTTGGCCAAAGTCTCCACACTGCCCTCTAATGTTCCAGTCCCAAAATAGTTGGGGAGGGAGGGAAACGGAAGAGAGTTGGGGGTAGGGAGCGGACTCTTAGAAGGAAGATCCAGGGAAATCTAATAAAAGGAGTGCACTGGAAATTGAGGGGATGCCCATCAATTGGGGAATGGCTGAATAAGTTATGGCATATGGTCTCTATAAGAAATGATGAGCAGGTTGTTTTTAGAAAGACATGGAAAGATTCGCCTGAAACAAGCAGAACCAAGAGAACCTTGTATACAGTTACAGCAATATTGTTCAAAGAGTAACTGAAAATGATTAAGTTATTCTAAGTAATAACTACATTAAAATAACTACGAAGGATCTATGAAGGAAAATGCTATTCACTTCCAGGGAAAAAACTGAAATATGGAATTATGCATCATATAGTTCCATATATATCTCCACATCAAATGCTGACCTTCTCTAAAGTGGGATTGGGTGGGAGGGAGACAACTTGGAATTCAAAATGTAGATAAGAAAAATTTTAAAATAAATAAAAAGCTATAATTGATTTTGATTCTGACTGGCCTAAAGCTTTTAGTATGCTCTGGTAAGATCTAGGGCAGTACATGGGAATGATTAAGAAAAAACACTGTTCTCCCCATCCCCATGAATGTTTGAAAATAGAAAATAGGGAGGATGTGTGAGAGCAGCAAGGCTATGCCCTACTGGGAGGAAAGGAAGGGTCAGTGCTGAGACCTTTGCTATATTTATTCTGAATAAATGACCTAAAAGAGAAAGAGCAAAACAGTGATCCTCTAGCATCCTGATGGTACCACACCAAAAGAATGGGAACACATATATCTGAACACAGAGCAAACAACCTTCTCAGAGATTTAATAGCTGAAATAAAAGTTCAGAGGAATGACCCTTGCCTTTTAGATGCTGACTTGTTAAATGGTAAAGCTAGATGGAGAGTTAAGAGCCCCGGATTGGTTGTTGGAGTCCAATTGTTTTTCTCTTTGTGACCCCATTTGGGGTTTTCTTGGCAAAGATACTTAGTGGTTTCTCATTTCCTTTTTCAACTCATTTTACAGATGAAGAAACTGAGGAAAAAAGAGTTGTGATTTGCCAAGGGTCACACACATCTAGTTAGTGGAGCCCAGGATTAGAAGCCAGGAAATGTGGGTTCTTGTTCTTTATCCATCACTGACAACTTGGTTAACCTGCTTAACCTTTCTCAGTGTCAGTTCCCAGAGGAATCTAAAGGAGTTAATGGTCCCTGCTTTATCTACTCCCAAGATGATTATAAAAATCAGATGAAGCAATGAATTTTTTATGGCACAGTGGACAGGATGCAGAACTTGGTAGCAAGAAAATTCTGCCCAAGATAGCACTGTGTGATCATAGGCAAATCATTTAACTTCTCTAAAACTCAGTTTCCTCAACTGTAAAATGGAGATGTGTTTTTTTCCTACCTACTTCAAAGGATTGTTGTGAAGAAAATGCTTTGCAAACCTCAAAATATTATAGAAATTCAAATTGTTCAAGTCCTCCTTCCAACAGATATCAACTGAAAGATGTGAGCAAGTAACTTAACCTCTCAGTACGCCAGGCAACTATACAACCTGTCCATTTGCTTTGCTCCCTGCCAGGAGGTCACCTATGAAATCACAAGTCTGATTTGTTAAAAGGGTCTGTATGAATATTAGGGATTATGCCTACTACTTGAATTAATGGCAGGAGTAGGTATAATCCCTGGTGTGCAAGGAGGGGAGAAATAGCCAGATCTAATGAACGGAAATTCACCTGAAGCTTGATGGGCTAGCTGCTTCCTAGAACAATCTAGACAACCAGGATTAGGGTTCTTTCTCTTCCGTTTGTGTCTCTGATTTAGCATCCCAGAAAGGGAGTGACCTTGGCTGATCTCCAGGAAGCCTTCCGGTTCCCCCGAGGGACATTGTTAACAGGATTCTTTGAGTGGAGCAGATTTTATCTGGAGTCCATATTTTCTACTGGGATCACAGAATCCTGGGCTTTTCATTCGGAAAAGCTCTCTTAAGGGAGAAAGTTTGGTATAGACAGTAGATATAATGTTGAAGCTATAGTCAGGAAGGCGTAGGTTTAAATCCTGTCTGCGACACTGGCTGTGTGACCATGGGAAAATTTCTTAACTCTTCTGTTCCCCGTCTGGTAAACAGGGGTAACAAAACTTAAAATTTCTGCCCTACCTCAGAGGATTATTGTAACACTCAGATGAAGTGACACGTTCATTGTCAACTTCAAGGTTTTCTTCCAAACCATACCTGGTCCCTCCCCTTCAAAAGAATCTATTCTGCATGGTCCAGGGCAGACATGTAATAAATATATGTTGAATTTAAATGAAGACCTCTGGGGAAACATTTAGTAGATTGGAAAGCATTTTAAATTGTATATAGCATTTTGTGCTTTCCAACGCTTAATTATATTCTGTCTTGTGTTGTTTAGTACTGTTTCATAGGTGCTAATTTCTGGCCTCAGGGAGCCCACAATCTGATTGAGAAGATAAAAGTCTTACCTAAGTTTTTGTATTTTCTGAAGTGTTAGGCACACACCAGGAACTCAATATTCACCTAATGAACAGCCAGGTAGAGGGGCAAGGAAATACAACTTTGACTAGCACAGTTTAGGGAAAGTTCATCATTGATGGTGGATAAGTTATAAATGGCTTTAGTCACCCAGAAATGAGGTGTTTAAAGGAGTAGGAGAATGGGTAGAGAACTTGGACCTGGCTGGCCTCAAGGTATGCATGAGGGACAGTAACAATCCACCAATCAGAGGGTGGGAAGATAGGGTGTGTCCCACCTCTTGAGGCCATAGCCAATCTCTCTCTCTCTCTGTTTTATCAATAATGAAATGTATAATACTGGGGCTGTGTACTCAAAATGTTTTTGATAGCATGGTGTGATTGAAAAAATTTGGAGATCACTGATCTAAAATGTCCACATCACACTGTCACATCACTGAGTCACAATTGCTCTGGGATGGGGGAGGAGGAAGAAAAGATGAAAACATATTTTATATGCTTCCCACCAAAAATCTGCCCGTCCTGTCATCCCCAACCCTGACTACAGTTGCTTACGCTTGCTCATGTCTACTCCAAGCATCTGACTGTCCCCCTCCAAACCCAGCCCTCATGTTGCTGTTTTGGTAGGCAGAAGAGGATTGGATGGTGGGGGTGGAAGGTAGCAGAGGGGCATTGCAGGATTAAGCCCACCTGTTCTTTGCCTGGAATCTTCCTTCCCCTCTTTGCCTTTTTAATTCCTATCCACGCTCAGCCATCTCTAGCCCCTCCTCATTGCCTTCAGGATCAATTCCAAAATGCTATTTGGCATGCAAAGCCCTTTGTAATCTAACCTCCACCTACCTTTCCAGTCTTCTTATAACTTACTCCCTGATGTATACTCTTTGATCCAGTGACACTGGCCTCCTGGCTGTTCCTGGAACAAGACACCCCATCTCTTAGCTCCAGGCATTTTCTCTGGCTGTTCCCCCATGCCTGGAATACTCTTCCTCCTCCACTCAGATTACTGACCTCCTTGGCTCCCTTTAAGTCTCAACAAAACTCTCACCTTCTCCAGGAAGCCTTCTTCAACTTCTCTTAATTCTAGTCTCTTCCCTCTCTTAAAAATTTCCTGTTTATTCTGTATATAACTTGTCTTGTATATATTTGTTTGCATGTTGTCTTCCCAGATAGACTATCAATTCCTTGAGGGAAGGTACTATCTTTTGCCTCTTTTTGCATCCCTGTTGCTTAGCACGGTGACTGCTATATTATAGGTGCTAATAAATGTTTATATTTTTTGATTGATTGAAGGTCATTGCTGAGAGGAGAGCAGGGAAGATCAGAGAAAACTTCAAGAGGCAGCACTTGGTATAGACTCTAACGTGGGGGCAGGAATGCAACCAGAAAGAGAGGAGGGAGGTTATTCTAAGAATGGAGCAGTCACTGTTTCCCATGGAATGTCCCACCTATCTTCAACTCCCACTATATACTGCTTTTCTGTTTACTAAACCAGTAACATGGAGTTTGAGGGTGTTCAGATCCTCTGAGCACATAAGGACCAGGATTATAAATAACCTTTATTTAGTGTTTTAAGATGTATAAAGCACTTTACATATATTATCTCTCTTTATCACCACAAGCCTAGGAGGAGAGTGCTATTATTATCTCCATTTTACAGATGAGGAAACAAAGGCAGACATAAGTTAAGTGACTTGCCCAGGGGGTCACATAGTTAGTAAATGTCCAATAGGATTTGAACTCATGTCTCCTTGGCTCCAAGTCTGACACCTCATCCATTTGTGGCCAAGGTTGAGGACTGGATAACTGGAGATTTTTTGATGGTAAATATTTAAAACATTTGTATTCCTTTCTTCCTCCTCTAACCCAGGGATATGGGTGAAATAATATGAAGAACTGTGGAAATGACTTGTTGAAAGATATGCTTTAATGAATAGGTGTTCCACCAAAAAATGCTGGCTCTGGAGTCAAAGGACGTGGGTTCAAACCATGCCGCTAAAGTTTATTACCAGTGTGACTTTGGACAAATCACTTAGCCACCCTAGACCTCAGTTTCTCAACTTTAAAATGACTGGGTTGGACTAGATGGCCTCTCCCCATTCACGTCTAGACCTATGATCCTAATGTCTTTGGATCTTTCTCTGCTCCTCCCCTTTTCCTCTCCTACCTCCCCCTCCCCCCCCACAAACTCCCAGGCCCTTTACTACAGCTAATTTCAAATTGGTCAGAAATCCAAGAAATATGGTCAAAGGATATGAACAGGCAATTTTCAGAGGAAGAAATTAAAGATATCTATAATCATATGAAAAAATACTCTAAATCACTATTAATTAGAGATGCAAATCAAAACAACTCTGAGGTACCACATCACACCTATCAGATTGGCTAACATGACAGAACAAGAAGAAGATAAATGTTGGAGAAGATGTGGGAGAGTTGGAACATGAATTCATTGTTGGTGGAGCTGTGAGCTCATCCAACCATTCTGGAGAGCTGTTTGGAACTATGCCCAAAAGGCTACAAAAATGTCCATATCCTATGACCCAGCAATACTTTTGACCAGCTTCTAGGACTGTATCCCCAAGAGATTATAAAAATGGGAAAGGGTACCACATGTACAAAAATATTTATAGCAGCTCTCCTTGTAGTGGCCAAGAACTGGAAATCAAGAGGATGCCCATCAACTGGGGAATGGCTGAATAAATTGTGGTATGTGAATGTAATGGAATACTATTATAAGAAATGATGAACAAGAAGACTTCAGAGAGGCCTGGAAAGACTCATATGATCTGATGCTGAGCGAAAGGAATAGATCCAGGAAGTTATGCACAGCAGCAACCACAGTGTGCGAGAGTTTTTTCTGGTAGACTTGGATCTTCATAGCAGTGAAAGGACATTAAAAAAATAATAATTCTCAATGATCTTCTAAGGTAAAATGCCTTTCCCATCCAGAGAAAGAAGTATGGAATTCAATTGCAGAATGTAGCAGACCATTTTTTTTGTGTGTGTTTAATGTTTTGGTTTGTTATATGATTTCTCCCATTTATTTTAGTTCTACACAGCATGACTATAGTGAAAATGGATTCAATAGGAATGTATGCGTAGATCTTATATAGAATTGTATGCCATCTCGGGAAGGTGGGGGGGGGAAACCTAAACTTTATGGTAGTGATTGTAGAACACTAAAAAATAAATAAAATTAACACATAAAAAAAAGAAATCCAAGAAATAAATAAAGCAGAGAATAAGTCCATGGCCCTTGAATTTCATTTTAACTCATTTGAAAATTTCTCCGCTTCTCAGAACAGAGCCCTCCAAGTCCCAAGGGACAATCAGTTAACAGGGCCAGGCAAGTTACTTGGCCAAATGAGTTCCCAAAGGAAACTGAAGGACAGGAAGTGGTGCCTTGGTTAAGAAAAAGGAATTGAAAGCCCCCAAGTTCCAGAGGGATGAGACAGCACCAGCTTGGGTAGGACAACCCTTCTTTGGAAAGTCAGAGGGAAAGACCAAAGTTTGACATAAGATGGGTGGAGTCGGGCTAGTTGGGGAGACTGGGGAAGAGGAAGTCTTTGAATTGGTTCTAATCTCATAAATGCAGCATCTCCTAAATCAGTGGTTCTCAAACTCAGTCTGTGAACTTTGGCAGGACCGAAGGCTTTGGGTCTAAGTGCCTGCCACATAGTAGGTGCTTATACACCTTGTGGTAGGTACATTAAGTAAGTGCTTGTTCCCTTTTCCCTACCTACTAGACAGGGCTGTGGTGGAATCTAATGTGGGAATGCATAGAAAGCATTTTGTAAATGTAAAGAGCTATAAAAGTGAAGATATTATCAACAAGACCTCCCCCTGACGGCATGGCAAGGATTCAGAGAGGCATCTGGTTTTTATTAAATACCATAAGTCAATTGCTCATTCTTGAACTTTTTTTAATAGAAAACCATTCCATTATCAACATTAATTCTCTAGCAGATCACACTCTGAGAAACATATCCTATTCTCCAAGCTTGTAGGAGCTGAAACGAAAAGAGTTGAGGTCAATGAAGAGGTCTTCTAGATTAGTAGAATTTTCCTTAAAGTTCAGGTCTGATTATGTTCTCCCCAGCTCAACAAACTCTAGGGGCTCCCTATTACATCTAGAATCAAATACAAATACCTCTACTTGGCATTTCAAGCCTTTGCCAAACTACTGTTCCAGCCTTATTAAACATTATCCCCCTTCATAGACTCTTTATTGCTCAGCTTTTTCCAACTCTCTGTGACCCCATTTAGGGTTTTCTTGGAAAAAATACTGGAGTGGTTTGTCATTTCTTTCTCATTTTACAGAGATGAGGAAACTGAGGCAAACAACTTGTCTAGGGCCACACAACTAATAAGTGTCTGAGACCAGATTTGAACAAAGGAAAATGAGTCTTCCTCACTCTAGTTCTGGCAATCTATCCACTATGCCACCTAGCTGCCCCTCACAGACTATATGGTCCAGCTAAACCAAGTTTCTTGCTGACTCTCCTCACATTCTATACATCACTTATCTCCTTGCTTTTAAATAGGCTGTACTTTTTATGCCCACATGCATTCTCTCCTCAACTCCCTATCTTAGAAAGCACACTCTCAAATCTCAGCTTAAACACCATATTCTATTTCGATCCCTCCCAGCTGCTAGCACAAAATTTACTTTGAATTTATTTGCATATGTACTGTACATGGTCTACCCCTATAGAACCAATCAATCAATAATGACTTATATGTCAGACATTTTGCTAAGTGCTGGGGGTACAAAAGGAGACAAAACATATTCCCTGCCCTCAAGGAGCTCATAATCTAATGCAAATTTTGTGAGAGCAGGGACTATATAATTTTTTCCCCCTTATAATCCCAGTGTCCTACACAGTGCCTAGCACAAAGTAAGTACTCAGTCAATGCTCGTTGCTCTATTGGGTTGAAATAATAGTAAAGGTAATAACATCACATTATATGACAGTGTTAGGATTACAGAATATCAGAGTTGGGAGGGACCTCAAAGGGAATCCAATCCAACCCATTCCTGGACATGAGTGTCTTCTATAATATCCTTGTCAAGTGGCTCTGTGGTGTCTGCTTGAAGATCTCTGGGGAAGGAGAAACTCATCACTTCCCAAGGCAGTCTCTTTCCTTTTGAATGTTTCAGTTATGAGGAAGTTTTTTTCCTGCCAAAAAGTCAGATTTGCCTCTTTGCAACACCCACCTACCTTTCCTACTTCTGCCCTCTGCAGGAGCCAACCAGAACAAATCAAATCCATCTTCCATGTGATACCCTTTCAAGACCTCCATTTCCCCAACACCGGCTGAATTTAGGACTCTCTGCCAATAGCATCCTTGACAGATGGTTATCCAACTGCCCACTGGACATGTTCAACGACAACTCAGGTTTAAGAGTGCCTTAAGACTGAAAATGCTCTTTTCTCACACCAGCCCTGTGAGATAAATAGTCCCTCAAGTTTATTATGACCATTTTACAGATGGGACACTTGTTACCTCTCCAGGCCTCATGTGATAGGACATAGCTTCTTTCCTCCCACCCATAACATGGGGACACTTTATCTAAAAGGAGACAAAGCTGTGACTGGGACCTTAGTTGACCTGTCATGGACCCCAGCTTCCTTCCCACCCCTGTCAACAGAGGATAGGCATAGAACAAAGCTGCCCCTGGGATCTGACTGCCCTCAGCTTCCTGGATGCAGTTTTCTGGTCATCTTTCTGTTGTTCAGTCATCCAGCTCTTGGTGACCCCATTTGGGGCTTTCTTCACAAAGAAAGTGGTTTGCCATTTCCTTCCTCGGATCATTTTACAGATGAAGAAACTAAGGAAAACAGGGTTAAGTTACTTGTCCAGGGTCATATAGCTAGTATCTGAGGCCAGATTTTAATGCAGAAAGATGAGTCTTTCTGACTCCAGGCCCAGGCTCTAACCACTGCACCACCTAGTTGCCCTCCTGGTCATATAAGAGTATTTAAAAGTCCCAGCTATATAGAGTTTAGGTCATTTGGACTTGACAGATTTCAAAAGCCCATGGTAGTAACTTTACTCTGCCCTACTGACCAGATGTTAGAGATGGGGGTTGAAGCTTAAGGCCATTGTATCCTTGTTGAGTTAGGGCAAAGTAAACCTCCTTTTTTTTTTTTTTTATGGTTTAAGGACATTCTAGTTCCTTTTTCCATCCCAGCTTTGAACCTGGACAAGCAGGTCCAGGTCACAAATTCACTGCTGGACAGCTCCCCTTCGTCTGTCTGCCTATTATTGAGCCTAAATCTGTTTCTTTATCAAGTTCTGTCCTGGGGAACAAAACAGAACCAACATTCTATGCTTTTAACATGACAGCCTTTCAAATAAGAGATAGTGCAGTAACACTGAAAAAGGTCACTGTCCTTGCAGGCACAAGGATTTGTCAGCAATTTCTACATCTGTAGAGAAGGTCAGACTAGAGAACTCCAAAGTCTCTTCTACTTCTCCATCCTGTCAACCAGATTGATTTTCACTCAGTAAATATCACTTAGTTATCTACTATGTGTAGCATCCAATTTTCTTCCACCATTTCTCTTACAACAAGTTTTTCAGAGGTAGATGAGTGGCATATGGGTAGAGCATTGGACCTGGAGTTAGGAAGACCTGAATTTAAATCCAGTCTCAGATGTTAACCGTGTGACCATGGACAAGTCACTTGACCTTTATATGATTCAGTTTCCTCAACTGTAAAATGGACATCATCATAGCAATATTCCTCACAGGGTTCTTGGGAGGATCAAGTGAGATAACATTTGTGAAGTACTCACTACAGTACCTGGTACATAAAATTGAATGCAATTTGTATATTGTATTGTACTACAATTGTATTGTAAATGGAATGTAATGCCCCAGATGTCTTCAGACTGATGAATAGAATGATTGCTGCTTATGATGTGGATATTAGACTACATTCTATTAATGTAGTGTAAGATTACATTCCTACCCTGATGTCTTGCTGTGCATTGAAGGTGATCTTATATGTATATTTTGGGAAGGAGTATAAACCTGTAATTTCATCATTATTGTGAGCTCCCCATTGGAGCAAGTCCTTCTACCAGCACCTTTTCTGCAGCCTTAAGTCTTTTTTTTTTTAATTTATTTATTTTCTACATTCATTTTCACAAAATTTTGGGTTCCAAATTTTCTCCCCTTTTATCCCCTCCCCCACCCCAATACCCCAAGCATCTAATTTTCCCTATCTCCAATCTGCTCTCTCTTCTGTCATCCCTCCCTTCTCTTGTCTCCATCTTCTCTTTTCTCCTGTAGGGCCAGATGACTTTCTATTCCCCATTAACTGTATTTCTTACTTCCTAGTAGCAAGAATAATACTAAACAGTTGTTCCTAAAACTTTGAGTTCCAAATTATCCCCATCCCTCCCTCCCCACCCATTCCCTTTGGGAAGGCAGGCAAGTCAATATAGGCCATATCTGTGTAATTTTGCAAATGTCTTCCCTGATAGTCGTGTTGTGTAAGACTAACTGAATTACCCTCCATCCTACCCTGCCCCTCATTGTTTCTCTTCTGTCTTTTGATCCTGTCCCTCCCCAGGTGTTGACTTCAAATTGCTCCCTCCTCCCTTTGCCCTTCCTTCCATCATCCCACCCCTTGCTGATCTCCTTCTCCCCCACTTTCCTATACTATAAGATAGGTTTTCATACCAAAATGAATGTGCATTTTATTCCTTCCTTTAGTCAAATGTGATGAGGGTAAACTAATTGTTTTTTTTTCTTTTCTCAGCTCTCCTCTTTTTCCCTCCACTAAAAAGTCTCCTACTTGCCTCTTAAATGACATATAATTACCCCATTCCATTTCACCCTCTTTCCTCCCACTACATTTCTCTCTCACCATTTACCTTAATTTCTTTTAAGCTATGGTCCCATCCTATTCAATTCACTCTGTGCTCTCTGTCTCTGTGTGTGTGTGCATGTGTGTATGTGTGCGTGTGTGTGTGTGCGCATGCGTGTACATGTGTGTGTGTGGTCCCACCAACTACCCAGATACTGAAAAGTTTTAAGAGTTACAAATATTGTCTTTCCATGTAGGAATGTAAACAGTTCACTTCTGGTAAGTCCCTTAAGACTTCTCTTTGCTGTTTACTTTTTCATGCTTCTTCTCATTCTTGTGTTTGGAAGTCAAATTTTCTTTTCAGCTCTGGTCTTTTCATCAAGAATGATTGAAAGTCCTCTGTTTCATTGAAAGACCATATTTTCCCCTGAAGTATTATACTCAGTTTAGCTGGGTAGGTGATTCTTGGTTTGAGTCCTAGTTCCTTTGACTTCTGGAATATCCTATTCCACGCCCTTCGATCCCTTAATGTAGAAGCTGCTAGATCTTGGGTTATCCTGATTGTATTTCCACAGTACTGGAATTGTTTCTTCCTAGCTGCTTGCAAGATTTTGTCCTTGAGCTGGGAGTTCTGGAATTTGGCCACAATGTTCCTAGGAGTTTCTCTTTTTTTGGATCTCTTTCAGGTGGTGATCGATGGATTCTTTCAATACTTATTTTGTCCTCTGGTTCTAGAATGTCAGGGCAGTTTTCCTTGATAATTTCATGGAAGATGATGTCAAGGCTCTTTTTTTGATCATGATTTTCAGGTAGTCCCATAATTTTTAAATTGTCTCTCCTGGATCTATTTTCCAGGTCAGTTGTTTTTCCCATGAGATATTTCACATTCTCTTCCATTTTTTCATTCTTTTGGTTTTGTTTGGTGATTTCTTGGTTTCTTGTAAAGTCATTAGACTCCATCTGTTCCATTCTAATCTTGAGAGAACTATTTTCTTCAGTGAGCTTTTGAACCTCTTTTTCCATTTGGCTCATTCTGCTTTTGAAAGCATTCTTCTCCTCATTGGCTTTTTGAACCTCTTTTGCCAATTGAGTGAGCCTATTCTTCAAGGTGTTATTTTCTTCAGCATTTTTTTGGGTCTCCTTAACCAAGGTATTGACCCGTTTTTCATACTTTTCTTGCATCTCTCTCATTTCTCTTCCCAGTTTTTCCTCCACCTGTCTAACTTGCTTTTCAAAATCCTTTTTGAGCTCTTCCAAGGCCTGAGCCCACCTGACATCCCCCTGGGGTGTCTGGGGTACTGAGGCCCCGCCCTCCACGTCTTTCCCTGATGGCAAGAATATGTCCTCGTCATCAGATCCGAATGTCGGGATCATTTGCATTTGTTGGAAAAAACTCTCTATAGTCTTATTTTTCTTCCCTTTTCTAGGCATTTTCCCAGCCAGTTACTTGACTTCTGAGATTCCTGTCCACCCCCGCCTAGATCCACCCAGCTAGTGCTTGGGCTCTGAGATTCAAATGGGCTTTCTGTGCCGCCCGCCCAGCTGCTAATCAAATGTGAGCTTTAGTTCTGGTGCTTGGGTCGGGGCAGGGCCACCTCCCAGGCTCAGCTCCCTCAGGTTGTTTATGCAGAGACTTTCAGTAATGAAGATCCTGCCTGCTTGGGGAGTCCTGGGCTGCCACGGCCGTGCCGCTGCTGCCTGCCTCCGCTGCCACCCACGCCTCTGCCTCTGCCGCTTCCTGCCCCCGTCTCTGCCGCCGCCACTTCCTCCTGAGGGGGCCCAAGTCACGGAGACACCCCACTCCCCTCAGCCAGCCAGCTGTCTCTCTCACTGACCTGTATCTTCTGTGGGCGGAGGGACTTTCCTGGCTGCCGGAGCTTCTGTCCCTGAAGCCTGCTCGGGTCAGCTTCTCTGGGGCCACGGCCAGGGCAGCGCTGGGGGTGGGGTCCGCTTTCCCCGACGGACCCTGGGGACGGGTCTCCAGGGCTCTCTGGCACGGAAATCTCTTCCACTCTGCTTCTGTACCCCTTTCAGTGGTCCAGAAGTTATTGGGGTCTCTTTTTACATTAATTCTATGGGCTGTGGGTTGGAGCTCGTAAACGTGCGTCCTTCTACTTCACCATCTTGGCTCCACCCCAGCCTTAAGTCTTAGTAATTTATGATATAACCTAAAATTTTAGCAGTCTTGGCTGGGGGTACCAAGAAGTTGAGTGACCTGTCTGGATTGCGAATCCAGTATGTATCAGAGGCAAGACATGAACCCAGCTCTCTGTCTAGAACTCCACAGATCTGCTCTGACCAATATTTTTGAAGGCTATAGCAATACAGTGCAGCTCTGGCAAAGCCTATGAAGTTGGAAAGGCTTCAAAAGTAGGCAAGGGGTGATCTAAGAATTGATTATCCTCTTTAAGTTCTGAGAGACTCACCACCAGAAACTATAACCAGGTAGATTTATTTATTTTAATTTTTCTTCTTCTTCCTTCCTTCCTTCCTTCCTTCCTTCCTTCCTTCCTTCCTTCCTTCCTTCCTTCCTTCCTTCCTTCCTTCCTTCCTTCCTTCCTTCCTTCCTTCCATCTATTGATCTAGTTTTTAATTTAAGTACAAGGACACATAGACACATAATAATAGTGATCTCATCAACTTCCATGAATTTAATTATCATCTCTATGCTGATATTCTCAAATCTATCCTACCCTCGAGGGGGCGGAGCCAAGATGGCGGAGTAGAAGGACGCACGTTTACGAGCTCCAAAACCAAAGCCCATAGAATTAATGTAAAAAGAGTCCCCCATAACTTCTGGGTGAATACAAGGTGTGCAGAAGCAGAGTGGAAGAGATTTCCGTTCCAGGGAGCCCTGAAGACCTGTCCACAGGGTCCGGCGCGCCCCGGAAAGTAGACCCGACCCCCAGCGCTGCCCTGGCCGAGGCCCCAGAGAAGCTGATCCGAGCAGGCTTCAGAGACGGAAGCTCCAGCAGCCGAGAAAGTCCCTTCGCCCACAGAAGCTACAGGTCAGTGAGAAAGAAGGCCGGGCTGAAGGAGAGGGGAAGCGGGGCATCTCCGTGACTCGGGCCCCCTCGGGAGGAAGCCCCGGCGGGGGGGAAGGGGGCAGAAAGCGGTGGAGGCAGAGGTGTGGGCGGCGGCTGAGGCGGCAGCGGCCCAAGACTCAGGAATCCCCCAACAGCAGGCAGGATCTTCATTACGGAAGATTCCCGCATAAAACCGGACGGAGCTGAGCCTGGGAGACGGCCCTGCCCCCACCCCGCTCTGTTACTGAAGGCTTCTGCTTAAAGCCCCCAAGGGAGCGGGATTTGGGAGGCGGGGGCCCCCCACCCTGCCCCCACCCGTTCCATCCCTGAAAGTCTCTGCATAAAGCCCCCCGAGGGATCAGAGTCTCAGAGGCGGCCCTGGCCCCACCCCAGCACCTGAACTAAAGCTCACTGATTGACAGCCGGCAGGAGGAAAGCCCATTTAAATCTCAGAGGCCAAGCACTAGCTGGGCAGATCCAGGCAGGGGTGGAAAGGAATCTCAGAAGTCAAGTAACTGGCTGGGAAAATGCCTAGAAAAGGGAAGAAAAATAAGACTTTAGAGAGTTTTTTCCAACAAATGCAAATGATCCCGACCTTCGGATCTGATGATGAGGACATATCCTTGCCATCAGGGAAAGACGTGGAGGGCGGGGCCTCAGTACCCCAGACACCCCAGGGGGGTGGTGGGTGGGCTCAGGCCCTGGAAGAGCTCAAAAAGGATTTTGAAAAGCAAGTTAGACAGGTGGAGGAAAAACTGGGAAGAGAAATGTCAGAGATGCAACAAAAGTATGAAAAACAGGTCAATACCTTGGTAAAGGAGACCCAAAAAAATGCTGAGGAAATTAACACCTTGAAAAATAGGCTCACCCAATTGGCAAAGGAGGTTCAAAAAGCCAATGAGGAGAAGAATGCTTTCAAAAGCAGAATGAGCCAAATGGAAAAAGAGGCTCAAAAGCTCACTGAATTTAATAGTTCTCTCAAAATTAGAATGGAACAGATGGAGTCTAATGACTTTATGAGAAACCAAGAAATCACCAAACAAAACCAAAAGAACGAAAAAATGGAAGAGAATGTGAAATATCTCATGGGAAAAACAACTGACCTGGAAAATAGATCCAGGAGAGACAATTTAAAAATTATGGGACTACCTGAAAGTCATGATCAAAAAAAGAGCCTAGACATCATCTTCCATGAAATTATCAAGGAAAACTGCCCTGACATTCTAGAACCAGAGGACAAAATAAGTATTGAAAGAATCCATCGATCACCACCTGAAAGAGATCCAAAAAGAGAAACTCCTAGGAACATTGTGGCCAAATTCCAGAACTCCCAGCTCAAGGAAAAACTCTTACAAGCAGCTAGAAAGAAACAATTCCAGTACTGTGGAAATACAATCAGGATAACCCAAGATCTAGCAGCTTCTACATTAAGGGATCGAAGTGCATGGAATAGGATATTCCAGAAGTCAAAGGAACTAGGACTCAAACCAAGAATCACCTACCCAGCTAAACTGAGTATAATACTTCAAGGGAAAATATGGTCTTTCAATGAAACAGAGGACTTTCAATCATTCTTGATGAAAAAACCAGAGCTGAAAAGAAAATTTGACTTTCAAACACAAGAATGAGAAGAAGCATGAAAAAGTAAACAGCAAAGAGAAGTCTTAAGGGACTTACCATGAGTGAACTGTTTACATTCCTACATGGAAAGACAATATTTGTAACTCTTAAAACTTTTCAGTATCTGGGTAGTTGGTGGGACCACACATATACATGTACACGCATGCACACACATACACACATGCACACACATACAGAGATAGAGAGCACAGATTGAACTGAATAGGATGGGACCATACCTTAAAAGAAACTAGGGTAAATGGTGAGAGAGAAATGTAGGGGGAGGAAAGAGAGGGAAAGGGAAGGGGGTAACTATATGTCATTTAAGAGGCAGGTAGGAGTTTTTCTTAGTGGAGGGAAAAAGAGGAGAGCTGAGAAAAAAAAAAAAACAAGAAGTTTACCCTCATCACATTTGACTAAACGAAGGAGTGAAATGCACACTCATTTTGGTATGAAAACCTATCTTACAGTATAAGAAAGTGGGGGAGAAAGAGATATTGCAAGGGGGGGGATGATGGAAGGGAGGGCAAAGGGAAGAGGGAGCAATTTGAAGTCAACACTTGGGGAGGGACAGGATCAAAAGACAGAAGAGAAACAATGAGGGGCAGGTTAGGAGGGATGGTAATCCAGTTAGTCTTACACAACACGACTATCAGGGAGGTCATTGGCAAAACTACACAGATATGGCCTATATTGAATTGCCTGCTGTCCCAAAGGGAATGGGTGGGGAGGGAGGGATGAGGAGAATTTGGAACTCAAAGTTTTAGGAACAACTGTTTAGTATTGTTGTTGCAACTAGGAAAGAAGACATACAGTTAAGGAGGAATAGAAAGTCATCTGGCTCTACAGGAGAAAAGAGAAGATGGAGACAAGAGAAGGGAGAGATGACAGAAGAGAGGGCAGATTGGAGATAGGGAAAATTAGATTGCTTGGGGTATTGGGGTGGGGGGAGGGGATAAAAGGGGAGAAAATTTGGAACCCAAAAATTTGTGAAAATGAATGTAAAAAAATTAAATAAATAAATTTAAAAAATAAAATTAAAAAAAAAATCTATCCTACCCTCACCTCTCTGGTGACCTCAGATCTTTCATCTCCAACTGCCTTTCAGACATATTGAGCCAAATATCCAGTAGACATCTTAAACACAATATGTCCAAAATTGAACTAATTTTTTCCCTTAATCCTACCCCCTCCAAACTTCCCTATTACTAGGGAATGGGGGTGGATGAAGACCATCATCTTTTCAGTCCTCCAGGCTATAAACAATATTGTCATTCCCGACTCTAGAATTTCTCTCCTCCTCCCTCCCAATATCTAATCCATTTCACTTGAATATACCCTTTCCTCTTACACTGCCACTGCAACAGTGCAGATCCTCATCACTTCACATTTGGACTGTTGAGGTAGCCTGCTGGTGGGTTTGCCTGACTCAAGTCTCTCCTCACTCCAATCCATTCTCCATTCATACACTAAAGTGATTTTCCGAGAGTAGAGGTCAAACCATGTTATCCCCTATACAATAAATTCCAGTGGCTCCCTATCACCTCCAGTATAAAATAAAAATCTTCTTTTTGGTGTTCAAAGTCCTTTGTGACCTAGCTCTCCACCTCCTACTTTTCCAGTTGTCTAACACTTTATTCCCTGCTATATTCTCTTTGATCCAGTCACACTGGTCTCCTTGATGTTTCACAAAGAAGACACACCATCTTTCATCTCCAGGCATTTGTTCTTGATTTTCCTCATGCCTGGAATGCTCTCCCTCCTTATTTTCACCTCCTGGCTTCCTTGGCTTCCTTGAAGTACCAACTAAAATCCCATCTTCTAAAGGAAGGCTTTCTCAATCCTTCTTAATTCTAGTGCCTTTCCTTTTAAAATTACTTCTTGTTTATCCTGTAGTTTGTTTGTCCTTTGTTGTCTGAGAAGACCAATGACATCACAAGGGTGATGTCTTGACTTGGTATGACCAATGGAATTTATCTTGTATATTGGTTGTTTGTACATATTTATTTGCTTGTTATCTTCCTCATTAGATTCTAAGCTCCCTGAGGACAAGGACTCTACCTCTTTTTGTATCCTTAGTGTTTAGTATAGTACCCTGATACACAATTGGCTCTTAATAAATGCTTCTTGACTAATAATAGCAAGCATTTATATAGTGCATTGTTTTGAGAAATGCTTTACTAAGAAAATTTTATCTCCAGAATAAAGTAGGTGGTCTTTTTATCCTCATTTTACAGGTGAGCAAGCTGGGATTGACTAAGTTAAATGATTTAGCTAGTCTACTTATTACTTGGCTAGTAGGACTTACACAGTTGGCAAGTATCTGAGGCTGAATTTGAACTCAGATCTTCCTGATTCTAGGTCCAACCTTTTATCCTCCAATAAATAGCTTATGAAACCATTTACAGTAAATGAGAGGGGCCTTTAATTTTTGTCAGTAGAGGAAGCACTGATCCTGATGAAATACTGTGGTATTTACTAATCAGTGTGGTACTGTCTTCAGTAATCACTTTTTTAAGTCAGGTCTTTCCAAATGGGGGGAAAGTATTGTAGGGAATAGTGAAGTTCAATAACTTTGCTCTTATCAGGACCATTAATGAAGGGTCCACTTAATATTTCCAGGTCTCAGTTTCTTTACCCTGCAAAATGAAAAGTTTGGACCAGATGGTGCCTTGCAGTCATACCTCTATGATCATATAACTAGATGACCTCAAAGGTCCCTTCCATTTCTAAATCTGTGTTTATAAGGCAGCTGTTACCTTTCTGTTGTTGTTGAGGTATCAGGTATAGTACACCATTTATAAGGAAAACTTCAACAAAGTCATTTTCACATGATCTATTGCCTAGCTGGCCTCCCCTTCCTACAACTGGGAAATTGATTTTGTGAAAGATTACACTGACTCCCAATAAATTCCATTTTTGTTTCATCTCAGTGTTTTGGGAGATAGGTAAAGGTTGCTGAGAGGGTAAGAATTTAAGAGAGTAGAAATATGAAAATGATGAAGGATACCAAAGTAGTATCTAATTAGAAAGTGATTATCATATCGCTCTTCATTCCTCGTTTTCTATCAACCCTCTAGGATAGTTTCTGGCACATAGTAGGTACTTACTTAATAAATATTTATCAATGAATGAAAAACAGTTAAATAAAATTGACCAATACTGTATCCCAAAGAGATCATAAAAATGGGGAAAGAATCTGCATGTACAAAAATATTCTTTTTGTGGTGGTGAAGAATTAGAAATTGAGGAAATGCCCATCAGTTGGGAAATGGCTGAACAAGTTGTGGTATATGAATATAATGGAATCCTATTGCTCCATAAGAAATAGCAAACAGGTGGACTTCAGAAAAACCTGGAAAGACTTGCATGAACTGATGCTGGGTGAAGGGAGCAGAGCCAGGAGAACATTGTGCACAGTAGCAGCAATATTGCGCAATGACTAACTTTGATAGACTTAGCTCTTCTCAAGAATGCAAGGATCTAAGACTCATGATGGAAAATGCTATCCACATCCAGAAAAAGAATTGTGGAGTCTGAATGCTCTCTGTCTTTTTTCTTTTTTTTTTGGTTTCTTTCTTGTGGCTCCTCCCATTAGTTCTAATTCTTCTTTACAATATGACTAATGTGAAAATATGTTTAATATGAATATATAGAGAGAGCCTATATCAGATAGTATGCCATCTGGGGGAGGGGAGAGAAAATTTAGAACTCAAAATCTTATGAAAGTGAATGTTGAAAACTAAAAATTAATTAATAAAATATTTGAAATAAATGACTGGGAAAACCAGTACATGGAAAGTTTCTTTGATTAAGAGATATATCCAAAATAAATAAAGAACTGATTTAAAAAAAAACTAACAACTTACCAATATAGCAAATGTATGTTTTCCTCAACCATATTTGACATCTTAATTGCCTGATTTCTGGATTGAATATGGTCATGCAAGAAATGCTGAGGTCAGCTACATTTTTGTGTGTGTTTTTCT
This sequence comes from Bettongia penicillata ogilbyi, assembly GCA_023548195.1. Classification (NCBI taxonomy): domain Eukaryota; kingdom Metazoa; phylum Chordata; class Mammalia; order Diprotodontia; family Potoroidae; genus Bettongia; species Bettongia penicillata. The sequence continues at coordinate 6,729,292 of JAJHZJ010000100.1, forward strand.
TCTTTATATTACTATAGGCATTAGGCACAATATTTACTTTGTTGTGTTTGCTCTGCATCAATCCATGTAAACCTTTTCAAGTTTCTCTGTATTATTCATTATTCACTATTTTATGTTGTCAGTCAACATGAATTTAATAATTGCTCACTAAGTGCCAAGCATTGTGTTAAGTAGGAGCAATACAGAGAAAGGCAAACAGTTCTTGGCTCTCAAGGAGCTCACATTTTCATGGCAAAGACAAATCGAAAATGACTAAGTACACATGGATATGTATATAGACAGAATAGGCATATGCACACGCACATACAAATAGATTCCCATAGGTGTACATATGTGTGTATAGATGTGTACACACATATTTCCTGTGTATGCATATATGTATATAGAAACATGTATAGGTATACATATATATGATCTATACATACCTATATACAGGATCTATATGTATAGATCTTGTATATCTATATACACATATACATGCATACATATGTATATAAATACATAGAGAGAGATCTATTTTTGTGTCTATATCTATCTCTCTATCTTAGGTAGATGAAAAGTAATCTCAGAGGAAGGCATTCATTGCTGGGAAAAGCAGGAAAAGCTTCCTGAAGAAGGTATGAATTGAACTGAGCATTGAAGGAAGTCAGGGCATATAAGAAGTATGAGTGAGGAGAAAGAGTGTCCTCCCTCCTTATTCATGGGGGCTCACCAGGACAAAGGCAATAAAAAATGGGGAACATGGTGTTGTTGAAAGAACAGCAAATAGTCGGGTGGTTAGCTCTACCATTGTTGAGAGCTGCCATCTGTAGTGCCTCTCCCCTTCCCTAGAGCCAACATGGCACATCCATCCCATCCTCCTCCACCCCATGAGTCAGTACAATCTGTCCCATTCCCAGAACACAAGAAGTATAGTCACAACCTTGGCACATGCTTTGGAATGGCTGCTTAACCCTTGGTTTAGACCATCATATTCAGTATCAAAAAGTGATTATTCTCACTACTGGACTCTCCACAAGGGCAATCATATAGACAGTCCAAAATAGAATGGATGAAACATTCTTTTTTTAAAATTTGAAAATGTACTATGTTTTTGGGGAGTGGTAGTAAGGTAAACAATTATTATTGGCATTAACCCAAAGTAAACATATTTAGATCAAGAAAGTATACTTATATTCTGTGATGCCAACTGATAACTGGTGAGAGGGTCCTGAAACATGGTAAGTGCTAAGAAAAAAACTGGCTGGACACGTCAACCTTTTCCCATAAATGATCCATCAGGTAAAGGACTCCAAAAAAGACAATGATGAATTGACCCTCTACTCTCTAAGTTCAAGAGGCTGGAGAGAATGTAGCCAAGAGATTCAGCTTAAGTAGAATAGATGCTGATTCTAGGAAATCAGGATGGTCTCACAAATCTAGAAAAAGATGCCAAAGTCTTGGCAGGATACAACCAGTGGGGGAGGAAGCTCAGGGTCAGCCTGCTCTCACTCACCCTTTGGAAGATTTTCAAAATGTACATTAAGGCTGCTTGGTCCTTGCGGGATATCTCCTGTCTACCTCTTTTGTGAGGGGGCCAAGCTTTGAAGCAATTTAGGGTAACCAAGTGGCAGCTGACAAAGACGCATTTTGGGTGATAGGGCTGGGGGTAAGGGTAGGGGCAAGGTCAGAAAAGGGGAGGAGACATGGTGGGAAGGGGATGCTAGAAGAAGCATCGATTTTCCACTAGGTCTTTCCTGAGGCAGGATTTTTGTGTATTGCATATTCATTTTAATAAATATATCTCTTAGCATGAATGTGTTTGCACAGTTTTTACTCAACTCTACTCAAGCCCCCCCTATTCTTCTTTAGTTCAAAATGCAAGCATTGACTTGGCTCTTGGATTCATGTATAAGCACCCAAAATTGCTGCACACAGGTTAGGGTACCAGTTTTGCCACTGATTGTATGACTTTGGATGAATCTTTTAACCTCCCTAGGCCTCAGATTCCGAAGCTATAAAATGTAAAGGATTTAGATTAACTGACTTTTAGGTCCCTTCCTGCTCAGATCATTCAGATTTTATTCTAATTTGGACACCTTTGATTGGTGGCTTGGATTGGTTGCGTTCCTTGGCCTTATAATGAGTATACAAGTCAATGAAAATGAACCTTTTTACTGGGCAACCCAGATATCCCAATTGTAGAGGAGCAGCAGCCTGTATGCCTTCAGATATACTTCTAATCCAATGTAAATCAGGCATCATAATTAGAAGGCCAAAAGAGCCAAGAAATCCACTTGATCAGCCAAAACTTCATCTTCTTGCCAAATGAAATGATGAAGGCAAGAACCTTTCCAATTTTCAATATAAGTTCACTTGTCAAACAATATCCTGAAAAGCAGTGGAGAGAAAAATAGCTTGTGGAAAACTTGGTATGAGAATAAAAAAAAGTCACATCATCCCAAGAATATTTGTGGATGAAGCAGAAAGCTCAACAAATAGATCTGAAATGGAACAGAGCTGCCCATGCTTCTTGAATGATTCATTCTTCTTATCTAATAGTGGGTAGAGTGACTATATTTAGGAAATTAAAAGCTCAATATTCGAGGAGTTATACCTTCTGATTCTGTTGCATTATTTTTCATTGTCAATTGTTCTGGGTCAGATGAGTTCTGAAGTTCAGAGGGATCTTGTAAAATAGTAGCCAAGGCTGCTTTTCATATGTGGTAATGAAATGTAGAAGAAAGAACACTGGACTTAGAGTCAAGAAATCTGGGTTCAAATCCTATGTAACCTTGGGGAAGTCATGCATTTGCCCTTCCTTGGACTACCTATCTTATAGGGCAGTGAAAAAGTGTGAAGAAAATGTTTTGTAAATGTTAAAGTATGCTTTTTTTAAAAAAAGTTTCTATTATCTCTGACTGTCCTCCTTTATTCCTTCCATTGGCCATCCACTTGGACTGATTCAGCCAGCTAGAACATGATTTTTGTGGTTCTTGCTCACTCTACAAAGTAACTTTGTTTATAAAATTTATGTAAAATTTAAAAATATTTAAAATGTTTAAAATAATCTCATTTCCCACTGACTTACATGATGAAGTTGCTGTGCATTTAAATACATTGGAGGAATTCTATTTCTACTGAGTTCAAATCTGACCTCAGACACTTACTGTATGTGACACTGGACAAGTCACTTAACCTCTGCCTGCCTCAGTTTCTTCAACTGTAAAATGGGGCTAATAATAGTACCTACCTCCCAGGATTAGTGCAAGCATCAAATAAGATAATATTTGTAAAAATGCATAGCACCATACCTGGCACACAGTAGGGGTGATAGAAATATTTTTTTCTTTCTTATTTAGCAAAACATTGCTAGCAAATCTTTCTGTTATTATAATTTTTAGAAATGCAAATAATTTTCTTCCAAAAATTATATATGAATAAACTGGTTTCTATGTATTTCATTTTCTTAAGGTGAGATCCCCTCACACCATTAAGTCACCAAGAATGAAGACAACAGGCTAGAAAGGACATTCAGGGAGGTGAAAGATTAGCTTAACCTGGTCCTGAGTTTTTTTTAAAGGGGCAATTAGGTGGTATAGTGGATAGGCCACTGGACCTGAAGCCAGGAGGGCCAGAGTTCAAATCTGGACTCAGATACTTACTAACTGTGTGATTTCCAGGTAAGTCACTTAACCCAGTTTGCCTCTGTTTCCTCATCTGTAAAATGAACTGGAGAAGGAAATGGCAAGCTACTCCAGTATCTTTGCCAACAAAGCCCCATGGACAAAGTCCATGGGGTCATATAGAGTCAGATACAACTGAACAACAACCAATCACCATCACAACTATTCTACACACAAAATATGAATGAATCTCACTCATATTTCCCAAAGTCCACAGTCTTCTCTCAAATAGGTCAGCTCCACCTCCTCATGGTCTTTATCACACTGGACTTTAAGAACACAAGTACCAGATTGTAGCTAAGAGACACATGAGTTGTGTCCATATGACCACAAAAACAACTTGTTGAAAAGAAACAAAACATTCATTTGGCATGGTGGAGTAGGTCTGTAGTCTCAGATATCTGGTAGTCCGAACATAGCAGATCTCCTGAGTTTGAAGGAATTCTGAAATGAAATGGGCTGTCCCTGATCAGGTATCTGCATCATCTGGCATTAATATGATAAACTCCCAGACTGGGTAGGGAAAGAGAGAAAGAGAGAGAGAGAGAGAGAGAGAGAGAGAGAGAGAGAGAGAGAGAGAGAGAGAGAGAGAGAGAGAGAGACAGAGAGACAGAGAGAGACAGAGAGAGAAATGAAGGAAGGAAGGAAAGAAAAAAGGAAGAAAACATAAAGGATGATGAAGAAGCACTTATTAAGCTCTCACTATGTGTCACAACTGAAATTGAAATAGAAATATTGGACACAACTGAAATGACTCAACAACAATAGCTATGTTTGGTATTGTAGAAAGATTTCTAGACAGATAAAGAAAACACTTATTAGGCATTTGCTACATGCCAGGCACTGTACTGAATGCTAAAGATATGTGTGTGTGTGTTTGTTTGTATGTGTGTGTGTGTTTGTGTGTGTGTGTGTGTGTTCATCCTTCATTGCCAAAGAAGACCATGCCATCACAGAAATGATGACATGACTTGCACTTGACTTTGCTTTGAGTGAGGGAGGGCTGTGCAGGTCACCAGCCTCACTTCTCCTCCAGAGCCATCTGAATCCAGTGACCAGATATTTATCAGGATGACTGGAGATGATCCAGGATGAGGTAATTGGGGTTAAGTGACTTGCCCAAGGTCACACAGCTAGTGAGTGTCAAGTGTCTGAGGTGAGACTTTAACTCAGGTTCTCCTGACTTGCGCACTGGTGCTCTATGCACTGCACCACCTAGAGAGGACAAAAGGATCCCTCCTCTCAAGGTACTCATATTCTAATCATCATAGTTCAATTGTATCCAATTCTTTATGACTCCATTTGGGGTTTTCTTGGCAGAGATACCTGAGCAGTTTGTCATTTCCTCTCCAGCTCATTTTACAGATCAGGAAACCAAGGCAAATGGGGTGAAGTGACTTGCTCAGGGTCACACAGCTGGTCAGTGTCTGAAGCCAGATTTGAACTCACATAGATGAGTCTTCCTGACTCCAGGCCCTGGGTCTCTATCCATTTCACCATCTAGCAGCCCAGCTGTCTAATAGGAGAAGACAAAACATTAAACAGGGCTAAAAATGGAGTTGGGAGAAAAGAAAGCTAGAGTAATCTGTAGAATGAATTGAGAATGAAGTGAAAAAAACCAAACATGAAAATGACCCCTCCCCTCAAGGAGCTTCCTGGAAACTATTGGAGGGATTCTTTTCTACCTAGGGATAATAGCAAAACTGTCCTTTGTTCAGAAGTAAGGGCTACTGTTGTTTTGATAAGTTAGAATCAGGGCTTCTCCTCTCCACAGTAAAGTGCTGCATAAATGTGACTGTTATTTTTGTAATGATGATTACCTACCTCCTGCTAGTGTTAATGGGAATGATGGACATTTGTCTAGGGTAGGACTGAAACCTAATGTTTACTAATGGAAAGTTTTATTCCCTCTCCCTCCCCAGGATTGATTAACAGTATGCTCTCCATGCGTTTTGATGCGAATATTTTTTTATACTCCCATCCGTGATGGGTGAGAGCCAATTTTTGAGAACAGAATTATTTATAATTTGTTGCCTGCCAGGGATGGCTGGCTATTTAGGAAGGGCACTCAGGTCTACACTAGAGGGATCAGACTTCAATAATAAGCAGACTCCACTTTGAAGCCTGTATCCGGCTATTGATTCTCCCATTGATTTCAATGGAGAGTCAGCTCTCTGCCAGGGTCAATAGCTGGATTTATTAGCCCAATATCACACCGAAAAGTGACTGAGTGCTAAATTTGGAAAGGCTGTGGCTAAAATCAACACTCTTAGAACCACAGAATGCTAAGGTGAAAATAGATCTGAGTTTCCCCATCTGTAAAATGAGAGGGTTGGAATAGATGATTCTTGAGAACCAGATATTAAGTGACTTATCCAAGGTCATGTTGTGTGAAGAGGGACTAGGGTTTGACTGGTTGTTTGGCTCATTTTGATAAGCACTAAAGACCTTGTTTCATAACAATGTAATCCTATGAATGAAAAACTATTATCTCCAAGTTCCTCAAGGGTAACATACTGCAGAACAGCAGAATTCTATAGCTGGAAGAATCTGTAGAAATCATTTGGGCCAGTCCCCTGCCTGCAGGCCAGTACATTTCTAAGCTAGAGGTTGGCAACCTTTCTGAGACTTCTAGCCAAGTCTTCATTGGTTCCTTCCCAGATGAGAGAAGGGTGGGGTAATAGTAGGGGAAGGTTAGGTCTTCCCTCTTTAAGAATCAAAGAATACCCTTTAAAAATATACATACCCCTGGGAATGAGCAAACATGAATCATCCTTTAGCCTAGATTAGTTGACTGCCAAGAGAGAAAGAATGGGACCTAAGAAAGGTGCCTCTGGAGATGGGAGGCACCTGAGAAAAGGGGTGCTGACTGGGGAGAGAGGCTGCCAAAGACAATGCTTGTCTACAGAATTTTGTTAAGACATGGCTCCTGTAGGGACATTTAGAATCACCAGCTTTGGCACGTTCCATGATTGGCAGCATCTGGTCCAAATCATCCAGGCCTGATGGCTATCTTTTGTTTCTGAAGAGAGGCAGTCAAGTGTAGTGAAAAAACGTGGAAGCATTGGGTTCAAATCTTGGCTCTACCATTTACTATCCGAGTGACTGTAGACTATGAGCTCCTTGAGGACAGGGACAGTTTTGTTTTGTCTTTGAATGTAAAAAAAACAAACCATCACAGTGCCTTGAACATATTAGGCATTTAATTAATGCTTGTTGGATTGGACTGAATATAAGACAAGTATTTTAGTTTTTATGAAACCTGGTTTTCTCATCTCTAGAATGTGGAGAATATAATACTTGCCCGTATGGAGTTTTAATATGGGAATTTAAAAAAAGTGTTTTGCTTACACAGAGTTATGTAAATGAAGTGTTATTTTATAAGTTCTTCCTTATGAAGAAATCATAGAGGAGATTAAGACGGATTTCAAAAATAGATGATTTCAAGTATATTAACTGAGAGATGACATTGTATAGTGGATCGAGTCCTGGACTTAGAGTCAGGAAGACCTGGGTTCTAAACCTGCCTCATCTACCTATCAGCTGTGTGACCATGGGCAAGCCACTTTAATCTTGCTGGGCCTCAGTTTCCTCATTTGTAAAATGAGGGTGTGGACTCACTGATCTCAAAGGTCTCCCCTTCCAGATCTAAATCTGTGGTCTGGTGAACCAACCATCAAGCGGCTATTTTCAATGCAACCTTGTTTGTGAAAGAAATATGCCCGGATTTCTCTAGTCCCCAGATGGAAATTCAATTCAATAAGCATCTATCTACAATGAACCTACTACGTATGAGGCACCATACTAGACTCTAGAAAAACAAATGCAAAACCAAAATAGTCCTTGACCTCAAGGACAGCTGGAGGGAGATGGAGGAGAGGAATGCAGCTAGCACTGGGAGAAGTCAATACAAAGACATTAAAAATGAGGCATTAGCATCTACTTTGCCACTGTACCCTAAGGCCTCATCTCCAACATTTCCTCATTTCCATCTGACTTGAAGCTAAAACCTTTTACGTTCTCATTAGAATATGAACTCCTTGAGAGCAGGGATTGTCTTACTTTTCAATGTGCATCTCCAGGGTTTAGCCAAGTACTTGAACATTGAAGTGCCCAATAAATACTTCATTTAACAAATACTTTGTTGTGGTGATTTAGTAGTTTCAGTTGCTAGACCCCATTTGGGATTTTTTGGGCAAAGATACTACAGTATCTGGTCATTTTCTTCTCCAGCCCATTTTACAGATGAGGCAATTGAGGTAAGCAGGGTGAAGTGATTTGTCCAGGGTCACACAGGCTGTAAGTATCACATTTGAATTTAGATCTTCCTGACTCCCGGCCTGGTGCTCTATCTATACTTAATAAATGTTTTCTTCAATCATATAAAGCATTTACACAGTAAAATAAAGTACAATAACAACATATTTTTTCCTTTCTCTTTTATTTTTAAAATTATTTTCAGTTTTCAACATTCACTTCCACATAATTTTGAATTTCAAATTTTCTCCCCATCTCCCCCCTCCCCAGGACAGCATGTATTTTGATTACCTTTTCCTCCAATCTGCCCTCCCTTCTGTCAACCTCTCCCCCACCCCCTTCCCTTCTATTTTCTTGTAGGACAAGATAGATTTTTATATCCCACAGCCTATATATCTTATATCCTAGTCACATGTAAAAACAGTTACAGTAGCAACCTATTGAGGAGACAATGAGGTGACTCAGTCGATAGAGTGATGTCAGGAAGACCTCACCTCAAATATGACCTCAGACACTTACTGGCTCTGTGACCTTGGGCAAGTCATTTAACCTCTCACTAGAGAAGGAAATGGCAAACCACTCCAGTATCTTTGCCAATCAAACCCATGGACAAAATGGTCCTTGGGGTCATAAAGAGTAGGACGAGCCTGAATGACAAAAGTAACATTGATTTGAGCTATTAGAAAACAGTTTCAAGGGCTAGAGAGCTCTAACCCCCACCAGGCATCACATTGCTAAGGCCAAAGGAGATGACAGAAGGAATGGAACAGAGAGGAAATAACTAGTAGTCCAGAGTAACTCTAAAAGAGAAATCTTCTTTTTTCTCCAGTTCTCATATAACACTTTCTCCCTTTCTAAGACTATTACCACATTTGTCTTCTCCCTGATAGACTGTAGGTTTCATATGGATAGCGACATATTATTTTTCTCTCTTTTTCACTTGATATTGTTTCTTTCTATGTAGAAGTTGCTTGACAAATGTTTGTTGAATGAATAAATGAGTGACCAGGTCTAAAGTAAATATATAAATAAAGTATATATGTAAATAAGAACCCATGAGCATGAGAATAAATATTGATTTCTGTAACTTGAGAAAATGGAGCAAGTTGGAATCATTTTTGAAGACCTCTCTGGCTACACTAACCTGTAATGACCTATCTTTCCCTCATCATTTGGCATTGAGCCTCGCACTGTCTGGTATTAGCAGTTAAACTGGAGTTACATAGAGAACTGGCCTTGACTCAGCTCCATTATACCTATAGCCATCCTTCTCATCTAGAGTGCTGAATTTGGTTGCATTGTGCAAGGATTTTTGCATAATGCAACCAAATTCAGTGCCCCAAAGAAGGATAGGAAGGAAATATCTATTATCTGTTCCCCTAACTATAAAATTCTAGGGATTTTACCCGGGAATCCTACGCCTTATCCAGCTTCTGAGGCAGTATTAGGCAAAAGCAAATCACATGAATGTGTTTGTATGTGCAACACATGTGTTGTCTCCCCCACCGGACTATAAGCTACAAAAGAGCAGGGACCATATTTTTGACTTCTGTGCATCCCCTATGCTAATTTGTTATTTCCTTCTCCAGTGAATTTTACAGTTGAAGAAATGGAGGCAAACAAGGAAAAGTGGCTTGCCCAGGGTCACACAGCTAGAAAGTGCCTGAGAGCAGATTTGAACTTGGGAAGGTAAGTCTTTCTGGTACTCTATCACTTCACCACCCAGCTGCCTTATTTAGACATTAATCTGTTTCTGCTGGGATGGGCATGTAGTCAAATCTACTGTGCCTTTATATATAAAGTAGGCACTTAATTCATCGATTGACTTGAATTGCTTCTGTTCTCTGGCATTATGAGCTTTGAGGACACCATGAATAAGTTCCAAAGAGTTTGGTTGCTTTTTAAGTTACATTTACTATAGTTTTATTTTGTTTGTGATGTGGGGTGATGGAATACATTTCCATTAATGACAAAGGATGGGTTTGTAAAACCCAAAGGACTTTACTCTGGAGAAATATTAGTGAAAGTGAAATAAAGTTGGCTTAATGAAGGACAAGGATAAGGCTATGATTATAGCTCTCTAAAGCAAGAAGGGAACTCAGGTTACCTAGTGTGACTCTACTCATGTTAAAGATGAAGATAATGAGATCTGTAAAGGTTAAGTGATTTGACTGAGGTATTTTGACACAGGTAATAAACACCAGAGGCAAGATTTGAACTCAGGTCCTCTGATTTTGTCACAGTGGATAGAGAACTGGGCCTGGAGTTAGGAAAACTTATCTGCCTGAGTTTCAATCTGGCCGCAGACACTTACTAGCTGTGTGATTGTGGGCAAGTCACTTAACCCTGTTTGCCTCAGTTTCCTCATCTGTAAAATGAATTGGAGAAGGAAATGGCAAACCATTCAAGGATCTTTGCCAAAAAAAAAACCAAACCAAATGGGGTCACAAAGTGTCAGACACGACTGAAATGACTGAATAGGATATTCATAAACGTAAAACTAAATGACATCTTGGAGAAGATGGGGTTAATTCAGCCTGTTCTTTTTATAGAAGAGGAAACTGAGACAGAGACAGTAGAAAGAAGAAATAATTCATCCAAGGTAACAACATAGCTTGTTAATGGTCAAGCCAGCATTAGAACCCAGGTTTTCTGACTGTTGGTATAATATCATAGAGATAAGAAGCTACCAGGCAATGTCTCATAGTTCTTCCCTCTGCTACTGTAGTTAAATGTTGGCTGTCTAATATTCCTGCCAATTTTTTATTATTGTGATTTCAAGTTTATCTATCACTTCCTTTGTAGGTGACATTATTCCTTACAAGAGAGCTAAATTTTATTCTTATTTTATAGAAAAAGAAAGAGAAGACAGAATTATGTATGATTCCTGGAAGGAATGAACAAGGCCTTCCATAAGGGTGGAAATATAAAATAACCTCAGAGGACAATGAGTTGTTGGCCCACTGGCTGGTGAAAAAATCAGCTTTTTTCCCTTTCCTGTGGCAGGAGAGCAATCCCCAAACCCCTGGAAATCTTGTCTGATACTGTAGATATTTTTGAAATTTTCTTAATGATAGATTTTAGCTCTCATATTCTTTCTTGTCTTTCCTGTCTGTACGATGTTGTGTAATAGACTCCTGCACTTGGCAGTCAGAAAGAATCGAGTTAGAATCTGGCCTCAGACTAGATCAGTATGACCCTGGGTAAGTCCTATGACTCTAGTGAACATTAATTTTCTCATCAATAAAATGGGGATAACACTAGAACCTGCCTCATAGGATTGTTCTGAGACTTAAATGAAATAATGTATATCTCTGCTTTCAGATATATATATTATCTGTTAGGCAGTTATTGCTAGAACTACCAACTCTTCTTACCACTCAGTTTGAAGCTGGGGAATGAGATGAGTTTGAGTCAGAGTTGAGACCCATCTATCTGGTATGTTACAGAGAAAATATGGGTGAGAGAGACTTAACTTTACCTAACACTGTCTCAGAAACTGGTTAAGTCTAGGATTGTGCTTTATTTGACAGTTAGAGAAGAGTTGAGATTTTGCATACTGTAACCAAATTCAGCATCCCAAAAGAAAGGAGGTAAAAGAATAAGCATTTATATACTACCTAATATGTGCCAGATACTATCCTAAGCACTTTAGAAATATTATCTCATTTGAGCCCCAAAACGATTCTACAAGTAAACACTATTATAATCCCCATTTTACAGTTGAGGAAACTGAGGCAAATAGATTTTTTTTTTTAAGGGTCAGAGAGCTAGTGAGTGTCTGAGGTCACATTTGAACTCAAGTCCTCCTGACTCCAGAACTTTTATCCATTGGCAAAGTGAGTAGAGAACTGGCTTTGGAACCAGGAAGCCCTGGGTTCAAGTCTCCCTTTAGAAGCACTCCATCCAGCTCACTCTGGGTGCTTTGCAAACCTTAAAGTAGTCTATCAATGCTAATGATGATGACCATGTAATAACTTCTCAGTGCCTCTGGCAACTCTGTAAATTGCAGACAACTAGCCAGATCTGAATAGGTGGAGAGAATGAACTCATACCCATAGACCCTCCAACCAACACCAACAGCAACAGCAAAGATGGTGCTTACACAGCAGAGACAAGAGTAGACTCCACCTGTGTCATATCTCTGTTCCTTTCACAGTTTTGGAAGTGCAGTGGATATTAGCAGAAAGGGCTTTGGATTTGGAGTTAGTTGAACTGGGTTCCTGCCAGTCACTTCCTATGTGACCTTGAATAAATCACTATATCTCAGTTTTCTCCTCTGTAAATTCAAGGGAGGTTGGACATTGTAATTCTCTAGGAACTACCCTAGGGGAACTATTGCTTATGACTCGGGCCACTCCTCATTACTCTGTCTAATCTCTTCCCTGAATTCATAGAGTACTTAGTGCTGGCATTATTCTAGTATTTTTTAAAACTCTCTTAGAGTCTTAGCTGTAGACATACGTGCCACCTTTGGCTATCCAACACTGTCCAGCTAGATTTCATGCTGCAGCAGGGTGGAGACCATGACTAACCACATCCCCCATCCCTCAAATTCCCTAACACCATGCCTTGTACATTGTAGATATTCGATAAATATTTTCTCAATATACCAATTTAATTTAATAATGACACAGCAGAGCTTTCACTGATCAAATTTTCTTGAGAAGATCTAATTTACCTGGTTTAGTTTGATATTGTCTGGCTCTCTCTCTCTCCCTGTTTGTTTCTGTCTCTGTGCAATAAATTTGTGTGGATCTCAACAAACTTCTTTCCCATCCTGTGGAAGGCTACTGGGTAACAACTGCTGATTCCAAACCCATTAAGAAAGAGGCAATCCATCACCATAAACACGCTGGCTTCAAACCCAGGCTGGGAACAGGTTATATTTTGGGCCAAAGTGCTTATTTAAGAGGAATGTAATTTCCTTACATCAACTTTCAGGCCAGGGGACCCCGCTTGGCTTCTGGAAGCAAGAGCTAGGAAATACCCATATGTCATGGAGAAGGTGGAATGGACAGTTCCCTCACCAGCCAGGAAAAAAATGTAGGAGGGCTGTGTCTTTCCTTAAACACATTTGCCCTTCTCAAATTAGCACTGTGTCCCAGGAAGAGATGAATCATAGAACCAAAGAACATTAGAGCCGGAAGGGGATCTAATCCACCTCCTCTCCTCTTCCCATTTTACAGGTGAGACTTAAAATAGATTTTAAAAAAGTTTTGTCCTTCTGGTCTGGTGCCTGACCTTAGCATATTTTCTTTCTTTCCCCTTTCTTTTTTTGGGAGACTGGGTTTCCTAGTTCACCCAGGCTGGAAGTGCAGTGACCACTTACTGGCCCAACTATGGAAGCTTTAACCTGCTCTTTTTTTTTCCAGCTTGGGCCAATTTACCATTCTTAGGCAGCCAGTGGTGGCCCTCTGCTCCTGGGGGCGCACCGTATTAGTTACTTGCAGACATCCAATTGGCTTTGGGCTTATTGCAGCTCAGAATTTCTGAATTCAAGTGATCCACCAGCCTTGGCTTCCTCAGCAGTAGGGATTATAGGGATGGGCCACCTTGCTCTCAGAATATATACATATATATTTAATGAGCTTTTATTTTTCAAAACATTATCAGTGGCCCAGAAGACACTATTTGCAAGGCTGCTAGTTCAGAGCCTGATCCTTGTTGTCAGTGAACCAATCTCTAAACAAAACTGGAAAACCTGAAGGTGAGGTGTGTACTGTTCTCCCAGATAAGATCAAGGGAGATCCTCCTTCCACTGTTTATATTTTAGAGGAGGAAACAGAGCTGAGGCGATTGGACCTAAAGCTTACAAAATCTGTTGAATTTATGGTAATGACTTACAGAGCTCATTTCATGTGGTTGGAGGTTTAGAGAAGGAAAAGACTCTGAGAAGTCAACCAGTTCATGGAATTCATTTTACAGATGAGGAAACTGAGGTGATTTGTCTAAGGTCATGTAGGCAGCAAATGATAGAACTAAGATGTTAAATCTGGTGCTCTGACTCCAAACTCAAGACTCTTTTCACTGTATCAACAGTCCTCTTGACTGTTTTCTCAACTATAAAATGGGAAGAGTTTTTCCAGTTGACCATAGATAACAACATTGGTCATTGGTTTTTCCAACAGACCACCTTCTCCCAATTATTTATCCTTTTTTACCTCCTTTCTGGGGATGAAAATAATTCCTCTCCCCATTTCTGCAATACAAACTTTGATTTGATTTGACTGGAGTTTTAGATTGGCATCGAACAGTGTGGAATTATTTTTACTTTTAAAAGACATTGAAAATCTGGTAGGCCAGGAGGGAAAGCCATATCTGTCATTTGGTAGCTTGTTTTTATGATTCCTGCTGTGGTGTGTCTATTTCCTACCACCTGGACCCAAAACCACAAGATAACTAAGTGTTATTTTTCTTCCCCTTAGATATCACTAATGTCTTAGGGGTCTTTAGGTTAAGTAACAACTGCTTAATAAAGATCCTTGCCCTCAAAAGTATTCAGAACCCTTTCATATTCATTATAGAGTTTCTGCCACCTGTAATGTCCTTCCCTTCCTCACTCAGCAATGGCAGTCCTATCCACCCTTCAAAGTTCAGATCAAAATGATAAAGTATCACTTTCACAAATCCTTCCCTGTCTAGACTTATCTATTGTCCTCTGAGATCCTGTGGTACTAATATTAAGGCTTAACATTGTGTGGAGCAAAACATAAGGCAGCACAGCCCTGCTACTTGTATATATGCTTAGGAACATTAGGTCCCCAAATAGATTGGAAGGTCCTTAAGAGCAGGGTTCAAGTCTGAAGCTTCCTGGTATTTCCTTGGGCATCTAGCAGAGCATCAGTCAATCAGCAAGCAGCTGTTAAGACTCTTACTAGGTGCCAGACTGGATATTGTGGATACAGAGATAAAAACAAACAAAAATCAGCCCCTGCCCTCAAGAAGCTTACAATCTGGATACAGATGTTCATAAGTGTATACAGAGTATGTAGGAAGTAAATACAAGTAGGGGAAGTAGGGAAATCATGAAAGCCTTCATATACAAGATGATATTTGATCTGAGCTTTGTAAAAGTTAGAGATTTTAAGAGATGAAAGTGAGGAATGTGTACATAAGGACTATTCTTATAAGTTCATCCTCTCTCCTCCTGCAGAAGGCTGAATAATTTGCATAGGGTCCCAGGCCAGATCATCTCCTGCTGGTTATCGGTGTGTTGGAGAGCTCCACTCTGGAATGGGCAGTGAAAGGCTAAGAATGTGGTTGGAGGTGGGGGTGGGGTGAATATTCAGATGAATACCGCACCTGTTTTCATTTGGAACTTATTTTCATTAGGTGTAAAGGTTTATTTTAGGGTAGTGAGGGGAAGGTGGGGCCAGCCAGAGGGAATGTGAAGTTTGCCCTGGAGAAGAAAAAGAGGGGGTGTGGGAGGAAAACCTGTTTTCACTAGAGGGTGTTAAAGAGAATGTTCTGCTTTGGTTGGTCCCTTCTCTCCCCCTCCTCCATCTCTCCCCCTACACAGGAACTGGAGCTTACCACTGGAGGCCCTCCACACCATCTCCTCTCCTCCTTTGCCCTGTCTTCCCCTAGAGGGGAAAGTCTTCGCCCTCTTGCCCCTTAGGAAACAATTCCTGCTTCCTCCGAGCTCTGGAGACTTCCCCTCTTACTTATCTCCACTTCTTGGGGAGACACTAACTGGAAAGTCTTGATCCACATTGCTGATAAGACTAATAATGATAACATAATTAACACTTTGAGAAAGCGCGTTTGATCTTCAAGGACTGTTTACCAAGTGCACTAAGGCCACTTTCCCATGAATTGCCCAGAACTAAGAAACACTTGTCCAAAGATAAAGGAAAAATGTTGTGTCTAGTCGTTATAAATTGCTCAGAATCATCTTCGGTTTCTTGACCTCTGACTTGAAATGGATTTTCAAGCATCAAATTGGCCTCCTCCTGGAAATCCCAAGCTCCAGGTTCCCTGGATGTTACAGGTGTCCAGTAAGTTTATAACTGTATTCTTCACCGCAGCTCTAATCGTTGCACCCCAAACTTTAATATAGATACCCCAGCCTCCCGGCTAGCTCTCTATACCTTCTCCTTTTCTCTTCTCAAAATCTATGATAGTTAGTACCATGGCAGAGTTTTTGCAAGCTAATTCTCCCCCTCCCCCCCTTTGGAGGCTCTGCTGGGAAACTTGGGGATATAATAGTCATCGTTCTGATGGGCTGACTTCCCATAGTAGACCTATTTATAGCATCTGACTCACCTTAATTATGGGGAAATTGGCGTGTTGCTACATGCTAGGAGCATAAAATGTATCCTGGGTGCTTTCAAGGATCCAAACGGAGCTCTGGCTCTTTGAGGGGAATTAATCCCTGGAGCTGCCTCCCGCCTCTCTCGCTAGCCCAAGACCTGCCATTTCATTTGCATGCAGAGAACAATGCTTTGTGCCTTTTATTGGCATATAACCTTTGCCACATAAACCTCGGTCCTCCCATAAATTCCTTGTTTTATTCAACAGCAATTTGTAATCTTCGTGCTGAATAATAATAATAAAAAGATCCTCTTCCACCACGAAACCTCAATTTTTTTTTTCAGAAAGAGCATTACAAACTCCACTTTCCCTTTAGCCGTTTTTAAGTCCCTCAACTCTCCAGCATATTTCTCTCTGACACTGCACTCCACCCTCGCTTCGCTAATCCCCTCCTCCCCCCGCCCCCTCATTGGATATTCGAGGCTAGAATTATCACGTAGGAGGCCTGGAAGGTGTGTGATGGGGTAAGTGTGGGAGTCGGCTCCCATTCAAAGCCCAGGTGTAGTCCTGCTTTGTTTCCGGGGCTGCTTTCGAAGTGCCCACCCTTTCACGGCTGCTAGAGGAACCAATCCGAAGGCGCTGGTCTCCCAGCAAAAGCTACGGGCTCCTGGGCCACGCCTCCTCGGACTCAAATATATTTAGCTTCATTATCAAATATTTGCACTGAACCGCCTAATAGCGGCTTGAAATGTAACTTGACTCCAGACGAGAAATGCACATGTGACCACATCAATTACCATAGATTAATAGACTGGAGGACAGTAGAACTTTGGTGCACAAAACAGATTCAACCCAAGCAGAAAAGTCTGCCGGCTTTGAGCTCAAATAGCATTTAAGGAGTCAGAAATTTCCCTCCCCACGTCGTACCTAACTCTTTTTCAAAAGGGTCCGGGACTTGATAGAACCCCACCATAGTGAGTTTTTAATTCTGCTAAGATCTGAGTTTTGCCTGAAGGTGAGGAGAGAAGGAGGAGGTCCAGGGTGAAAAATCCTAGAAACTAAAATTCCTGGCTTTTGATACTAGTTCGTGGAGGACCTTTGCCACCTAAGTCTTAAGATTTTGAGTTTTCCAATCTTGAAAATGAGCGAAGAATTCTTAACTGGGTCTTTTTATCACATGGGTGTTTTGAAGGGTAAACCAAGGTGAGAACTGGTAGATAGGTAGTAGATATTAAAGAATTAAGTGTCTTCAGCTAACTTGGAAAAGTGAAAGGGGTGAGAGGTGGGGAGGCAGGGAAGGAAGATTTGGTTTTTAGCTGAAAGCACGGGTCAACGAGGCTCCTTCGGGTGGCTGGATCCTGGGGCTAAATACAATTGCAGTCCCTTTGGGGGACTTCTTTTGCCTTCCTCTCCTCTAGTTCTTCCAAGAATTCCCCTGGTGATCCAATGCAACTCCTTCTTTCAAGTTCCAGGGGTTTCTGCACCTTTGAGCTGAGGCACCGCAATCCCTGAGTCTTTCCCTACAGCGACACTGGAGGGACCCACATTGTTGAGAGAAGTTTTTACAACCTCGCACAGAGCTCTATCGCTGTTGTTGTTATTACTATGACAACGTGGACCGTGGTTTTATTTTTAATCGCTAGCCAATGATTAAAACTGGCTCAGGCATTTTAAAAAAATGCAGCTATCACTTTCCACCTCGGTGTGATATCACCCGGTGCCCTCTCTCCACCCTAACCTTTCAGGCCACCCCCATTCTCTCGGGGTTGGAGAACTCTAGTTTACCTCCTCTCCCCCACCCCCCATCTGGGTATCATTGGAAGAGGATGAGACTCTAAAGGCTAACCCCCTCCTTATCATAAAACATTTGGAAATGCTTGCTCACTGGATGAAATGTTTTCCATCCTAAAAAAGGCCTTTCTTTTAAGTGCTTCCAAGTCTTTTAAAGTTTTTCTCTCTCTTCTCTTTCTCTCCCCGCACACCTCCCCCCCCACCCCCCCGCAGACCACCCGGAGAGTATCTGTTACATCAGGAGAGCTCTGCGACTGCCTCCCCCCACCTCCCTTGAAAAATCTACTTCTGTTTGGCCCAGGGTGTCGTTGGTGACTGGAGAGGGAAAAGGGAGTTAGACAGAGAAAGATACAGAAAGACAGAAAAGATAGATACACGGAGAGACAGACGTAGAGAGACAGGTAAAGAAATAAGAAATAAAGAGTAAAAAAGGACCCTTGGCCAGTACAGGTTGTTCCTCCCCAAAGTAAACTCCCGTCTGCAGAAGAAAAATGCCTTCAAGGGCCCGTCTTTTGAAATGCGGGAAAATGGGCCAACCAGGAGGCCTAGGAGATGAAAGGGCCTACAGCTAGTAGATTGCGCCTTTACTGCCCATTGTCTAGCAAAGCGATGGTTAACACTCTGGGTTGGGTGAAGGGAATTAATCCACTTAAATACTGTTGGGTTTTCGGTGGAGCAAAATTCTGCGCGCAGCTATTAAGGTGCATTTCTTTCCCCCGATCTAGGGGGTCTCCATTTGAATTATAATGAGTTCAATGGATTGCGATCCCGGGTGGGGGTCGCGACCGGCTCCTAGTATAGACTTCAGTACTTAGAATGGACTTTAAAAATAATTCCTTTTGGGAACACTAGAAGCAGCTCAGCAGCGCCCAGATTTGAGGGTTCTGTAGGGCAGGTAACTGCACCCTCCTCTCTTTCCCCGTCCCCTCCCACTTCTATTACAGGTTCTTTTCTCCACCCCGGTATCAAATATTAATGTTTTTAATGGGTGAGTTGAAACGTGAATAATTGGGGACGACCGTTGGTATAAACTTCGAGGCGTCTCGTTCTGTTCCAGCCCCACGCCGAAATCTTATACAGGAAGGGAGAATCTATCCCAGTTCCAGGTTAATATATAACATATTAAACTCCAGGGAGGAGGGAAGCAGTGGGGGCCAAGGAGTCCAGCAGAGTTTTGACTTTGAACTCCCTAGACTGAAGAGGTGTTGGTCTCCCAAACTGCTCTCACCTAAAGCTTCCTCCTCTTCCCCAAAGCTCATCGGACATCCTGTGCCGATCGCTCTAGGCCTAGGCAGCTTGGGGATAGTGGGGCTACTGACAGCGCCACCCCGGGTCCCCTCTGATCCCAGAGTAATCGATACGGAGTTTCTGTCTCCGGCGTCTTCCTCCCTGCCCGCCACCTTCTCTCCTATCAAGTTCTCTACTGAGAACATTGGTGGAACTGACGCCGGAACGCTGCCTGTGTTCCTCAAAGTGGGAGAGGGGATAGTGCGGTGTAGACAGGCCCAGGAGGCTGGAGGATCGTTCCCTCCCTACCGGGCTGGACCTAGGGCGGTGGCTGCCCAGACGCAGAGCTGGCTACTAGCATCAAAGACTGGAGCTGCCCAGTCTGGCGCGGTGCCTGACCCTCCCCACCGCACTCAATCCCTGCAGTTTTTCACATCCTGAAAATTGGAGTGGGGGGTGGGGAACAATATATGGGGTGTTGTCTATAGGTAGGGTTGGTATATATGTTATATATGTGTACGTGCATTTAGAAGGGAGGGGTTTCGCCCCATTCACTATATCCTCAGATTTCTGATGTGTGTGTGGGGGTGAATAGGGAAGGATCAGCCATCAGCTGCAGCCGCATCTCCTCACCCCACCATCCCCTTTGCGCACTGCGCTGAGAACGCAAACGCAGCTGTACGGCTACTAAGGCTAGATATCCCTCTCAGATTCTTCAGAGTAGCATACATACGTGTATATATGTGCATATATGAAATTATACATGGGGGAAGGGTTATGAAGGATGGGGCCAGCTGATAATAATGGCGCAGGTTTCGGTATTTTAGGAGGCAAGGCGGAGTGAGATTAGAGTGAGTGAAAGATTTTCTTTTTCTTTCTTTCTTTCTTTTTTTTTTTTGCGCAGAACCTCCGGGCTTTTCTGAAGGCTTTGGCTGAAAGCGACAGCGACTGATCTGCTCCCTCATTTCCCTTTCCCTCCCCTCCCGGGTGCCGCAGGATTGCGGCTGGTACCAGAGCAGTGGGGAAGAGAAGGACGGTGAAGGGTGGGGGGGAAGTCAGGAGAACCCCGACTTAGGAAGAAGAGTGTTCCCCTTCCTCCCAGCATCCCACCTCAACCCTGGCTTCTCGTTCCACTCACCCTCTTTCCTGGGTCCGGCCCCGTTCCCCACTTGCCCCCTTGCCTTTGCCCAAAGCCTGGCTGTGCTTCTCTCTCTCTCTCTCTCTCTCTCTTTGCTTTGCAGCAGGGACTGCTGCACTGCTGGAGCCTGGGTTGCAGTACTGAATGCATTGCCGCAGCAGGAAACCAACCCCCACTACTTGTTGGTGGTTTGGTGCCTGGAATACTATAGGGAAGGGAAGGGAAGGGAAGGCTGGTTGGGGGGGAATGAGGGAGGGGAGGAGGAAGGGGGTGGGGTAAGAAAAGTAGGGGAGGGGAGGGGAGGCGGTGCATGGGGAGGGAGGGTGCCAATGGTATAACCACCTCCTCTGTAGCTCGCCCGATTTCACACACTCTGCCAGGCGCGGAGCAAACACAACCCCCGGAGACCTCTCCAGGAGTTTACCACCACCCTCCCTTTTTGAAAAAAAAATTTTTTTTCTGTCTGATCCAGTCTAGCCCCAGGGATTTAAAACCTTTTTCTCCTTTTGGCCAACGGGGAGGAGGAGAAGGAGGAGGACTTAAAACGGGCAGCGAAGGCTGCCATCTGGCGCTGCCCTTTTTCCCTCGGCGCTGTCTATATTTCCCCACCTCAAGCTGAAGGGGGAGGGAGGCGAGAGGAGGAGGAGGAGGACCAAGAAAAGGAGGAGGAGAAGTGAGGGGGACGTTGTGGGGTGGTGGGGGTGGTGTGGGAAAACGGGCATCCAGCGGAGCAGGTCCCAGGCAGAGGCCGGCCCCGGCTGTTGCAGACTAGCTGAGGGAGAGCCTGGAGCGTTTCGGAACACAGCCCAGCCCCAGCGCAGAACTGCGGTGTTTCAGGCGGGGAGGGCAACTGCTTAGGGGGCTCTTCGTCGTTTCTGCAAGTCGGAGGCGGGGAGCGTATAGTGGGGGGAGGAAGACGGAAGGAGCTGGCGAGCCCCGGCTCAAGCAGACAGGTGATGGGCGTTTCAGCCGCCGCCGCGGCGGTCGTGCTCCGGTTCCATTCCTTGGGTTTCACTCCGGTCTGATCTAAGCAAATATGCAGAAGTACCGGCTGGTCTGCTCTTAAAGCCAAAAAAACAGAGCTAGGGAGAGAGAGAGACGGCTGCAGCCCCAGATCCGGGAGCTACAAAAAATATATATAATAATAAACCCAACCCCCCTTTCCTCCTCCCCTCCACCAGTTCCCCACCCCCCCACCCCAGCGGCCGAGGAGGATCCCGGAGCGGCGCACACACTCGCTCACACACACACGCGCGCACACACACATACACACACGCGCACACACACCAGTGTCTTTCTCCCTGAGGGATGGTACTGAATTTCGCCGCCACTGGAGCCCGGCTGAAGCTCCTACACCGCAGCTCTGCGTTTCCCCCGAGTCTAAAGTGCACCCGGACGCGATGAGGACCTGGGTTTGTGTTTTGCTCCTAGGGTTTGGATACCTGTCCTATGCCTTTTCCGAGGTAGGTACCCCCCACCTCATACTCGCTTCCCTTACCCCTTCTGCTTCCTCTGTTCCCATTCCCAAGGATTCAGGCACCTGGGGGCGTCTTGCTGGGGTGGCTAAAGACTCCCCCCAAACCCTTCTGGGAAGAGAGGCGGATCATTGGCAGGGAGTTGCACTGCATATCTTGCTCTGCAGATATTATTTTAAAATTGTGGTGGTGTATTTTTTTCTCCCCCCAAGCACGTTTTATTCTAGAAGCTCTCAAAGTATTAATTTTTGGTGAGTTTCCAGGATGTTGCGTTGCTTTACATTAAGGGAAAAAGCTGGGGGGAAGAATTAAAAATGGGGGTCGTCTTTGGAAAAGAGAAAAACTTGGGGGGGTCTATAGACAGGCATAAAGCAACAGGGCTCTTGTCTCTTTCCGGAGAGAACCCCTAAGCTGCCCCCAGTGTGTGTGGGGGGACTGCGCTAACGGGGTGTGGAAGAAAAGGGGTGTGTATGTGTATAGACTTCAGAGGACCGGGTGTGAGAGGAGGAAGCTCTCTCCCCGGTTCCCCTACAGGTAGGGGTGGCTGTGATCGGAGGCGCTGACGGGGTCAGACGAATAGAGGCAACACCGGGGTAGACGAGCCCCTCGTGCAGGGGCACAGACTCAGTCCCGCCCGGGGCCTGGTTACAGGTGGCTGTTGGAAGCCGGCAAGGGCTGGCCGGGGGCTCGGGTGGCGGGCGCGGCTTTTTCTCCCCGGCTCCCTCCCAGCCAGAGATTCCCCATTCCACTCCCCTTGGGCCATATGCCCGGGAGAATGACAGGGGCCCTTAGTGGAAGCCTCATTATTAATAATTTTCCAAAAAAACGAAACGTCCTCTTCACTGAAAGCTCTTACGTGGGAATTTTACAATGAATCCCCTTGGGTGACCCCTTTTAAATAAAGGGCTGTGCTGGGGGAAAAGAGTAGGTGTGGGGAGTAAGAGTAGGGACCATGGCCTGATGGGTGCCCCCCCTTTTTTTTTGCTGGGGGAAGATATTGAATATTAACCCTCAAACATCTTGATACCTTTTATTGGTCTATTTATTTATCTAAGTAAACCTTGTCAATTCTTCAGGCCCAGCTGAGCGACTGGGAAAGGACGTGGTGCAGGGGTGGGGTGGGGGTGCTATGTGAGGAAAAGGTGGGGGTTGGGATTGGGAAGGGGCGTGGAGATTAGAGAGGGGAGATGTCTTCTCCGTGGGTAAGATTAGGAATTCCAGGGCGAGAAACTTAAAACTCCTTTTCTGATTAAAGTGTTAAAAAAAAAATCTGCCTGTAGCTTTCAGTTACCCATCCGTGACGCATTTCAACTTGATCTTTCTGGATGTTAATTTCTCTATTTTAAACCCTAAACACATTGGGGCCTCCGGGACTCTTCAGCCCCCACTGGTCCTCCTGAAATTGACACCCCAGATCCAAGTAGTCGGAGCTGGGGCTTTTGTTCCACATTAAGAGATAGTGGGGTGGTTTTTTTTTAAAAGTCTGTATTCTTAGGTGGGTGGACCAGTGCGTGGGAGGGCTGAAAAGTCCTTTTAGTGGGGGGTGGGTTTTATACAGGTCCAAAGTCCTCTACGTTTCCATTTCTTCCCTGTTGAAGTAAGCCGGGGTGTAACGAGTGGTATTAAGATTTAGAGGGGTCGTTTCGGCCTGCACAACCAGTTGCAGGAATTAATGGGGTGCTTATAAGGACACACTGCATATCCGCTACATGAATTTTGATTTCTTAAAGTGGGTTGAGGCAGTGGGGAAGAACTGGAAGGGAAAGAGAGATAGACAAGAGCCCAGCACAGCCAGACTGAAGAGTAAACCACTGGGCTGGGAGACTGCCGCTGCCGCTGCCCAAACACTGGCAAGCACACACCCACTGCTTCTAGGTGCCACCCGCCTTGAGGAAGGCTTTCCTAGCACGGCAGAGCACTGATTAGGTGTTTGGGTCTGATTCCCAGGAAGCCGAAATCCCCCGGGAGGTGATCGAGAGACTGGCTCACAGTGAAATTAACAGCATCCGCGACCTGCAGCGCCTCCTGGAGATAGATTCCGTAGGTAAATTAATTTCTCTTTTTCTTTGCTTTGCTAGAAAAAAAGGGGACGAGGGGAGGGGGGGGGGCTTGAGGGAAGGTGGTGAATGGGCGGGACGCAACCCCTCACCCCAGCTGCGAACACGCGTGTGCTTGCTTATGGCAGGGATTGCAGGACTCCCCCCCGGGTCTCCCAAGCGGAGTAGGCAACTCAGACCGAAAGGTCAGAATCCAATCCGGGAGCTATAAAAACATGCCGATGAGTCAGGAGTTTCTTCCCCAATCACTACTTTCTCTCTCGGGCTGCTTGGACTTCGGCGACTTGTCCGCCCAGGGCTCCTTCCTCAAAAGAAGGATTGTTTCTTTCTTTAAGGAAAATGTAGTCAGTGTCAATAGAAGTTCAATTAAATAGAGGAGAATTGATACTCCAGGCTCCTGAAGTAGAGATCTCGGTAGTGAGTTTTTTTTTTTTTTTGGTGAAGGAGAAAGGGGGAGGGTCCTAGCACATGTGGGTGATTTCACCCGCCAGCCCCAATCCACTTCATGGCTTCTAGAGAAGCAGTATTAAGGAAACCGGCCGTCAAAACATGACCCCCCACGCTAGAACTGTAAACTTACGGGCACTCATTCAAATGGCAAGAAGAGAGTAGTTTTCCCCTCCACTGGGTTTGCAAACAAGCTCCTAGAGATGAGATGCCTGCCAGTCAGCGACCTCTCTGTGGAACAAATCACTGGTCGATTCCTATCGCACATACACCTTGTTTGTTGCTCCAATTGGAGGTGGGGTGGCCTGCGAGGTGGGGGAGGGGCTGCAGCCGCTGCGGCGGCGGTGGGGAGTAGTTACCCCTTGTTAAAGTGCTCTTTGTAATCACAGCAAGCTGTTGCCATATTACTGATTGTGGGTCTGGCCTTTGTGGTTTAAACAAATGCAGCTTTGTCCCTTTCTCTACCCCCCTTTTCTTAGCACATTTAAAAAGGCATGCAGCCACATCTGCTGTTTTTCGGGCTATTTTCAGATCTCCCTCAGTGCTTCCCTAGTCCATAGAATCCCTTAATTGTTGTGACTGTTTGTTTGTAAGGCTTACTTGTGGAAATTGCAAGGCGCCCTGTGGAAAAGTTGCCTCAGACTCAGGCACTTTTCTACGGTCAACTTTTTTTTTTTACCCGAGAAAGAGGGAAAGAGAGTGAGAGAGAGAGAGAGAGAGAGAGAGAGAGAGAGAGAGAGAGAGAGAGAGAGAGAGAGAGAGAGAGAGAGAGAGAGAGAGAACACGTACACGTGTGTGTACCGTGAACTCCTTACCTGGATGGGGAGGGGTCTCTTATCTTGATCACTAAACTGCAACATAGCTTCAGCCTTAGTGGTGGATTACTGAAGGGTGGAACATATTAATGCTTATTCAATCCAGCCTAGTTTTGGTACTTAAATGTGCCTAAGCTAGGCTATACTTTGTCGCTGGGGCTTTGAAAAACACCTCTTCCTTTTTTCAGACCCTCCACATTATATAATATAATAGGCTGTTCACCATACTTCTTGGGTTTGGGAAATTTGGTTGTTCAGATTATTTTCTTCCTTACTGGGGGCAAAAATGATTCCTGAGTCAAGCTCTCTCTGAAGCTAGAGGAAACAAAGTTATTTATGCACGTGTAGTGGCAGATACTGATCAGAAGGCTAGAAGTGAGTGAACTGCGGAGTCTAGTATTTGAATTTATTCTGTTTTTGCAAACTATTCTGAGAACACTGAGGGAGGAAAAATAAGCATAATCATATGGTGCACTCATTTGGAAATTTGTACTTAATTATGGGAGTGGAGAGGCCTAAACTATTTCATTTCATGCCAAGATCATTTTTATAGTAAGAAAGATGGCTTCTGGAGTTTCTTGACCCAGGAAATCCCTTGGCTGATTCTTATCACTTCTGAGGTAGAATTTCTCTTAACACTTGAAAGAGAAATTTAGCTTGATTCCACTGCCTGATTTGTAACAAGTATTGAGCTGCGATGTCTTTGTTTCATTCAATTGAACTGGAGTCTCAGCTGGTATTTTGGTGATACTGTATGTGCTTTTGGAGAGAAAGGAGGACCACAGGGAGCTTGTGACTTTGATTTCTTTCCACTAAAGGAAGGATTTTTTTTTCATCTTTTGGCGGGGGTGGACATAGTTTGGGAGAGAATGGAAACCGCAGGGAAATAGACCATTCTCATTTCCTACTCAGACCATTCGTATTCTCTCTGCTGCACATCCCTCCACCCCCCACCCATTAACACCTTTTAAAACCTGAGCTCAGCCTGTTAAATTGATAGGTTTTGCATTGCTCTGAGGTGGTTAGCCTCACACCTGGAGTAGTAGGAATGAAGGATAGTTTGAGGAATCACCAGTCTGCCCACCTGGGATCCTTTACTATTTTTTTAAAGCTCTTTCTGTACACTAGCATAAGGTGGGGGGTGGGAGGTGGGAGGGGAAAAAGCACAGGCCTTACCTGCTCAGATGATGGAAGATCTGGGAATGCTCTCCACATTTTTAAAGATGGTATTTTTGAAAGGATTCATTTTGGACTCGCATTAGAGTCAAGCAGAAGATAACTTTAAGGAGACCTGTCTTTCTTTCTCCCCTAGTTGTGAAATGTAATCTTGATGGAGGAAAGTAATCTAGATCTTGGGATACATTTCATGAGAAGGATATTTGAAATTCTTGCTTCTGAGCGGTTCATGGGATTGTAGATTTAGGGCTGGAAGAATCCTTAAGGGTCTAAATCAGGGGATTTGTTCTGTGAAGTTTGGATTCAGTCAAAGGGGCTGCTCTTGAGGACCTAGAAAGCCACATGTGCCCTCCAGGCTGAAGCTTCCCCAACCCAGGTCTAAATAGTCCTTATTTTACATATTGGGAAACTGAGGCCTAGGGAGATAGGGAGCCCAAATAAGTCACTGAGATAGTTAATTGGGGCATAGGTACTCTGTCTCCAAAGCCTGTATTTCTATTGCATTGTGTTGGCTTAAGGTATCGCCCTTTTGGGACAACAACCTTTATAGAATCTTAGCAATTGGAAGTGGAAAGGGACCTTAAGAGATAAATAGTATAACTTCATTATTTTTAAAAAATTTATTTTGTAAGGCAATTGGAGTTAAGTGACTTGGTCAGGGTCACACAGCTAGTATCAAATTTCTTTGGTGGGATTTGAAGTCAGGTCCTCTATCCCAGGGCACCACCTAGTTGCCCCACACCATTATTACAGTGGTGAAATGAGTTACCCAAGCTCACGCAAAGGCAGTAAGGTGGAAGATGGAGTTTGCATTCAAACCTCAGTCATCTGAATAGAATTCAACACCCATGATCTTGGCCCTACACCAGATCTTCATCCTATGAAAGGACTATGGGACCCTTGTGTGGGGGTGTCATAGATGCTTTAGGGTTCCTATTCTTTAGAAGGGGGCACTGTGAGAGACATTCCAGTGGTTAATGTTGTTGGGCAGGAAAGAATCAGGAGAGGGATGCTCCATTTCAGCAGTCACCTAAATGCAGGTGACATGATAACTTCTGTGGACCTTGCTTGATCACAAAATTAGGAAATTTTCCAAAGACTTTTTTTGTTTGTTTTTGTTGTTGTTCAAGTAAGTTGGGAGTGGCAAGTACTGCTGACCTTTTGGGAAGCTTTTTGCTTTTCTGCATTTGACTCCAGCAGGGCTAGGACAGGCCTAGAAGGGAATCCACAGGTAGCTTGGAGGTTGCTTTAGTAGCTCTGTAGTTGTGCCAGTGGATTTTTCATTGGGGGATTACGTGTGGGTTTATTCCTGCTGTTAAATTCATTTCAGTCAATAGTTTTCAACTTCCTTCCTCACCAAAATATTTCATTGGAGGCTGATTGAAAAGGATAAGGTGGGCACCAGAAATGACTTTCCTCCCAAGAGCAATGCTATTTTACACTAAGGGGATCCTAGCTTTAGATATAGAAGGGACTTCATGGATCCCCTCATTGGAGTTGGGTCCTCTCATTTTGCTGATGGGGAAACTGAGATCTTGGAAAGTTGTGACTCTTCTTGTAAGTGCCTGGGGAGTAGTAGTACACCATTTGTACTTTGCAGTGTTAGCTGGGTGGTGTAATGGATAGATAGATGATGGTTTGGCTCAGGAGTTAAGAAGACCTGAGTTCAAACTAGTCTCAGATATTTAATATGTGTACTTGGGCAAGTCACTGAACCTTTGTTTTTCCTCAGCTGTAAAATATGGATTATTAATAGTACCTCCCTCTTTCAGAGTTGTTTTGACAAACAAATGAAATATTTGTAAAGTGTAAAGTGTTTAGCACAGTGTCCAGCACATTGTGGGTGCCATATAAATACTGATGTAAGATGCTTGGTACCATACCGAGCACATAGTAGGTACTGTTTAAAAATGCTAGTTATTGTTAGTACTATTTTTATCAGTATCCCAATGAGATAATATTTGTAAAGTACTTAGAAAAGTGTCTGGTACTTGGAATTTAATAAATGCATTCCCCCTTTCCCTTACTTTTTCCCACTCCAAGATCATGTAGGTAGAAGGTGGCAGAGCATTATCTACCAGGGCCTAATGGGGCTTTAAAAACTTATCCTTTGTTCTTGATTTCTTGGAGGTTGGGCTATGGCTTTCATTTTGATAAGGTAAGAAACTGACTACAGTTTGGGCTGAACTTTGGGTTTGCTAACAGCATGTGAAAGCCATCAAACTCTGGCCTGTGTGAGTTTTATTTATTTAAAAATATAAATGATAGTCTTGAATTTTAGGACACATTTACTATGATTAATTAAACTGAACAATATTACTGTTGCTGTCACAGATCTGGGTTTTCCCCTAGTCAGATTGGCACAGTTCCAGGGTGTCTCGCTGAAGTTAATACAATAAATATCCCCATTCAGCCCCATTAATGCACTGCCCCGGACTAATTGCTGAGAATTTCTACCCATTATCTCAATGTTGTTAGTACATCAATGCACACAAGATTAAAGCAGAGCCACTTGATTAACTGTCTTGAAAACAGTTTAAAAAGTGATTCAGAAGAGAGCTTTGCCCGTCTGAAAGTTGTTCTGACTTTGCTTCATGACACATCCTGGAAGTTCATGTGGGTGAAGCTGCCTCTCAGGATCTGTGAGTCAAGACATCCTTTCCCTGGCTGAACAACAGTCAGGCTTGTTTCTTGGCCACCCATCTTGTTGACTAGTACCATTCCTGCTGGCCTGAGTTGTTCCTGGGCAGGTAAGAGCTATATCACATTGGAAGCACTTTCTGCCCTTCATAATTGAGAGAAAGTTTTCCTGTAAAGTTCTTTCTGATCTTAAAGGACATTGTTAAACAGGACTTTTTTTTGGTTTGCCCATGTTTATTGAAATTAGTACAAAAAATTGAGTAAAAGCTTAGTTAATAGTGATACTTGTTGGTATTATAAGGAAGATTTGGCATTGTCAAGATGGCTGCCATAAGAGGATAAGTCAGAAATGTCTCTTCCATTAAGAAAGAATTTGCTTTTCAAATGATTGGTTTGATAAGAAATAACTTTTTGCATCAACAGAGTCAACATGAATTCTGATCTGATTGCTTTAGGTCTTTAGAAAACAAAACCTACGTTGGAAATACAGGGTTAAGTAAAAAAAAACAGTACAAAGTCTAGTATTTTCCATTTCCATGAACATTATACGTAGAAAATATTCTATTTTCCTCTAATGCAAATGTCAGATTTTGAATGGATTGGAGAGTGCTATAGTTTGTCAGAATTTGAGATCCATAAAGAGTTTGTAGACTTAACCTAACTCTTTTTTACAGCTGAGGAATTGAGGCCCAGGGAAATAAAGTGGCATGAACAGTGCAGTGTCATGGCAGAACCAAAATCGTGGCTCGGGACTCTGTAGGTCATCTTCTTTATGCTTTCACCTTCAGCCGTAAAGTTATGTGGGTTGGCCAAAATACCTGTAGAGGTCAATTAATGCCTCTTTGTGGATCTTTGTGATCATGAAACTGAAGAAATCTTAACTTCTTTAACCGGAAAAAAGTCAATGATATCATTTCATGACTTCTTTGGCCCTTGGGCATGTGTTAGCAGTGAGATAGCTATTCAGGTGTCTTATGACACTACCTTTTCAGTGCCGGAGGCTGAAGCTAGCAAGTTGTTACACAAGAGCACATGGCTGTATATTGTTTATTGTAGGAGTTTGTGGGGGTGTGGAGGAGAGACTTAGAGGATCCATATGGCAAATGGTGTAAGTCTTAAGGCAAACAAAGTATGAAACAGGCTTTCAGCTGCATATGTTGCAGAAGTTAGGGCAATTCAGAAGTTAATTCAGAAGGGTAGAAACACTTAGCCAGCATGCAGTGCAACTGACATTTTTGGGGGGATGCCACCCACTACATTTAAAAAGTGTATTCATTTTATCTTTGCAGGAATCAGTAAAAACATCCCTTTATGTCACAAAGGGCACTATGATCCTTGTCTAGTGTGTAGAAGAATTTAGTCAATTGAATTGTTAATGTTTACTACTTTTTGGCTCTTTTTTTCTGCATATAGTCATAATTTTGAATTTAATGACATCTTTGTATATCACCCTCGTTTCTGAATGTACCTTTTCCCTTCCCATCCCTTGTAACAAAGAATAAAAAAGACCGAAAAAAAGGTCAACAAACTTAATCTACATATTTAGCAAGACCTAGATATATCAACATTCTATATTGATAATCTCTCCTTGCTTAGAAAGAAAGGGGGGTTCGGGTGGTGTGTTTTCAAATTTTTTTCCCTGTCAGGTCAACTTGCTTTAGAAAAACACCCAACAACTCATTTTCTTAGGTGACTTTAAGAGATGATTTCGTTTAGCAGAACCCAGTCATGGAGTAGTTATTTTAGGATAAATTAAATGCCAGTCTTTCTGTCTTTGTTTTGTTTTTCTCATGGCCCTTTAATCCATTTGGTAAGATTATTTAGTGAACTAGACAAATCTAGATCCTGTCCAAGAGTCTGGAGTAGCTTCTGATGTCCTTTTGAAAGTTAGGACACCCTATTAGGGATAGTTTCAACAACTGAGAGACAGAAAAGAAAACCCAACTTGTTGCTTCTTGTTTTTGAATTAGTAGTGATTTCCAGATTGCCAGATAGTGGGATAGTTTTTAGAAGAAACATCCCATGGAGGACCATGATACCATATCTTGTGGGGATGGATGTCCATTGGATCTCTTGGCCCTTTAGTAAGGAGATGTGTTTAGTGGCCACATACCTTCCTTCCCCTTATCTTGCTTGCCTCATCTAGACTCAATTAAAAGACCCCTCTAGACACAATAATTGCTAGAAAAAGAAATTATAAAGAGATCAAAGAAATTTTCCCAGATCT
This sequence comes from Bettongia penicillata ogilbyi, assembly GCA_023548195.1. NCBI lineage: Eukaryota > Metazoa > Chordata > Mammalia > Diprotodontia > Potoroidae > Bettongia > Bettongia penicillata. Next base: position 6,760,463 of record JAJHZJ010000100.1, read on the forward strand.
ACCTTCTTGGATACTGGGTAAGGCAAGACTTCATTTTGCAATTTACCAAGAGCAATTACAAACTGGATTCTAGTGAGATTTAGTTTTTTTGTCTTGGATCACTACGAAATCCATTTTTGAGTGTTCCATCTTGACAAGTCATATTTGTAAATATCCATTAATCATCTTGTTGATTTGATCTTTCACTTGAAGGTGTAGATAATTAAGATATATCTCTGTTACTGATTTCATCCACCGGGAGCTGACCGTGGTCACTCATAGTTTGCCAGAAGCAGTTTTGGAGCCACAAGGCTCAATTGGAAACATAACTGCCTATACCACATGTGCTATTTTTAGCTCAATCCAGGCATGGTCACACTTAGTCCCTTGTTCAAGCTGGTTACTTTTCCTTTCTCTTTTCTCCTTAGGATACGAGGATGTTTCAGAAAAAAACCTGAAAACTCATATGGTCCATGCACCCAAACATGTGCAGGAAAAGCGGCCTGTACCCATTAGAAGAAAAAGAAGTATTGGTAAGAAACCACAAGGATTTGGTTTTTTTCCTCAATAGTAAAAATAACAACTGACATTTATTTATATAGCATTTTGAAGTGCCCCAAAAGTTTTAACACTGTTTAGGCTTTAATAAATTAAAAGGGCTTAAATAGCTTTTGAAACTTAAAATGACACTAAAACTTTCTGGGATACCCTGTGTAAAGTTTGCACAATTTTTGTGCAATTGTGCAAATTTTGGCAAAATATAAAATTGGAGTAGGTCTAATGAAGAGATAGTTGCTATAAAGGGACTAGAATTGAAAAAAGTGGCAGGGGAATATAATGGAAAAGAAAGAACACTGAATCTGGAAATCAGAATACCTTGGTTCTACAGGTAAAGTAGAGAGAACAGGATTTTGGAGTCCATGATCTGACTTCTGATCCTCACTGCTACTCATTGTGTGAGTTTGAGGACATTAAGTGACTCAGTGGGTAGAGTGCAGTGCCTAGATCAGGAAGACCTGAGTTCAAATCCAGCCTCAGACACTTACCCTCGGCAAACTACATAAACTCTGCTTCAGCTTCCTCAGTTGTAAAGTTGGGGAGTAGGGAGAGAGGAGGAAGGTGATGTATAACATCATCACCTACTTCCCAGGGTTGCTTGAGAATCAATCAAATGAGATAATATTTGTAAAGTGCCTAATAGGAGACCTAACACTAAGTAGATGTTATACAAACTCTTCCCTTCACCTTGGTTAAGTCAGTTCACCTCACTGGGTCTGAGTTTCCTCATCTGTCAAATCTGGAGGATTTTGTAGATAATTTCCAAGATCCTTTCCAGCTTTAGATCTTAATGATCCTAGAACCTTGTCTCTACCACTAATTTTGTCACCAGGTTGAATGTAGAAGGGGCCTATGTGGGTTGGTTTCCAAGGTCTTTTCCTGCTTTAACTTTCAATGATTTAATGAAAATTCTCCATTTGTTTCTGTGGGTGCCTCCCTCCCCAACCACTGCTACAGTGCTTTGGTGAACAATGAGTCCAAGACAGATGAGCGTGAATAAATACTTTCAGTGCCTTGTCTTGTTGTAGCATGTTAGAGAGTAGACCTCAGTTGGAAAATGTGGTTGTATGTAATTTCCAATTCATAACATGAGCACACAGAGTGCTTACAGCTATTAGCTTCGGAACAGTAGGGTGCACAGTAGTACAGACACTGGAAAAGTGGGCAACTTGCCTTTTTTCTGCATTTTCTTCCAGTCACATCTTTTCCAAAATGCAGTTTTTGAATGGCTGGCTGTGGGGGCTTTATCAGCTCTGTCATTGTGCAAGAAAACAGCACAAATTTCCGGGACATTTATTTTCATACCATTTTTTTCCAAGTTGTGGGTGTTCTGGCTACATTTAGAAAATGCCAGCTGTTTGAGAAAGAGTATGTGTGTATGTGAGGTGTTGGCTTCTGTCTTGTCAGTGTTGGTAACCCTTTGTGAGGAGTTTGGGATAGGTAACATGGGACCTTGATGGTGGGAATTTGGCATTTTGTACTTTGATTTCCAATCAGGAGCTTGTGGTTCATGCCCATACAATGCACCCAATTTATGGGGCTGCCAGACAGGCATATATTTCTTTCTAGACTGGTAGGAGTGGCAACACTCGAAGAATCAACTATACCACTAGCTCTCTTCTATCTGTGAAATTGATTTGTTTTTTTAATCTAAGTGTAAGGATTCACATTTAGCCCTATTTGACTTTAGCTTATTAAAAATTTAGTTCAATGGTCCAAGCCAATTAAAGATGTTTTTGAAACATTACTCTGACATCTAGTATTGAGGTAGTCCCCTCCCAGCTTCTCATGTGATAAAACATGCTATCTAATGATTGCTTTACCTAAGTCACTGGGACCAAGTACTCAGCTCATTGAGCTACTCCTGGATAGTTCCTTATGAATTAACATGCAACACTACTGACTCTTTGAGTCTTGTCATTGCATCTGAAGCCATCTAATGATACTGTTTGGTGCATACCTCTCTATTTAGGTGTGTACCTCACTTAATTCAGTGGGTATATCCTGGGGAAAAGATTCCTCTAAGTTTCTGTAAATGGAATAATTTTAAATGCACTAAGGAGGATCATCTACATGAACATTGATTAATTAATCAGTCAAAATGTATTGTTAATATGTATTTGATATTCAGTCCTGAGTCATGCCCTTTGAAGGATATAGTAGAAATTCAAATAAAAAAGTCTTAATACCTGCTTTCACTGCCCTTATAATACAGCTGGGGAGGCAAGATAATATATGAAATAGTCAAGAGAGAAACATAGTACTGAGAAGGCTGAATCCTACTGGACAGAGGATGAGTGGTATAGTATTTTAGATTTCCAATAAGAGGGGACAAGTGAACATGCAAGTCATAAATTTAGGGGAGGTAAGGACTTTCAAGGTTGTCTGGTCTATCTTATTTTATAATTAAGAATATGAAGTTTCATAGGGAAGTGACTTATCCAAGGTTACATATGCAGTCAATGGAAGAGTCAGGATTTAAACCAATGTCCTCTTGACTCCCAATTCTCTTCTCTTTCTAGGGAACTATATTGCTTCCTCCTTATTTTCCGAATGATCTTTCATCCTTACATCAGAATTGACATTTGGGTTTTACTTAATAGCTTTACCTGTAATACCTAGTGGCTTGCCTCTAGGGTTGTGGTGGAGACATCACCGAAGATGAAAACATTTCATATTCACTTCTAAATAAATGAGAATTAGTACTGGTCATATTTTCTCCTCACTCTTAGTCTAACTAATTAGGGTCAGAAGTCTAACTGATAATGGACAGTGTACTCTGACTCAAATCTCACTCGGCCAGCATTTAAAAAAAAATGTTATTATATAATGTCTGCCAGCCAAAGAACAGCTGAGGACTCTTAAGTTCTGGCCACATTTCCCAGTAATGCACTTAGATTAAGGTGTAACCTTCAACTTGGTTAGAGTGATTTCTCTCTCAGTTAATCTTTTTTTGGCATTCAGAGTTCTTCAGGGTTCCAGGCTGTACAGATCAATCTGTACCATTTCAGCTGCCACACTTAGTAGAGGAGAGCAGAAAATAGTCTGTTCCTTAGGAATGATGGCTCTTGCATGAAGTAGAAGTGTTAGGTTTATATGTTGAAAGTTATGCCTCTTATTCAACCCGTTGCCGGTTTCAGTGAAATTCAGGAAAATCTTTATCAAACAACCCATTTAAAATTTCATATATGTATATATCTCGGTGCACATATATGTTTATATATACACACATGTACACATGTGTATGTGCATGTGTATGTATGTATATTAATGTGTGGTGTGCGTGTGCATGTATGTGTATGTGTGTATAGCGCTCATCCTGCATGCTGCCAGACACATTTTCCTGGATGATTGCTTTCTCTTTGCCACTCTTTTCCTCAAGCCTACAATGGTTCCATGTTGCCTACAGAAGGAAGCCCAAACTCCTCTTCCTCTGAATATTTAAGGTTCTCTATAATCTGTTCAAAATCTTGGCCTCTCTGTACTTGTCTCCCTTTTACGTTTGCTCTTCAGTAAATGATCCAGCCAAACAGATCTTTCTCAATGTCCTTTATACAAGGCATTCTTGACTCAGCCTTTCACCTTATCCCCTTATACTCTTACCCTGGAATATCTTTTTTTTCTTTTCCTCTCATGCCTAGGAATTCTGCCCATCCTCCATGAGGTCTTAGCTATATCAGGTCTTCCCCTTATAACTTCAACCAACATTGATCTTCCCCGACTATTCAAGCTATGCATTATGGGGACTTAGAATTAGATCTGGGAGGGAACTTACAGATTAAGTTCATGCCCCTTATTTTCAGAGCAGATGGAGGATGCCCCAAATTTTGCCCACTTTTCTTTCGAAGAGACTAGTAAGATTAACACTGGTTTATCTTGCTATACTTTTGAAGTAAACTTTGAATTTTTCTTAATCTTTCTACTTTTTAGGTGGAAATTTAACTTGGGCATTTTAAGTAAAAACAGTTTTTGGCTAAGAAAACTTTACTTGTAGAATATAGAGCATAACTATAGACACTGGATAGAAAACTTGACATAAAGCACAGCTTAGAGACCGTTTAAAGCCATACGGTGGATCACAGAAGCACCCCTCCTCAAGTTTTTAACATTCCTCCTTGAAATTATGTTGTAGTGTGCTGTACTACAACACCCCCTATAGGGTATGAGCATCTTGAGAGTAGGGGTTGTTTCACTTTTATATCCCCATTCTTGGCATCTAGAACAGTCCCTGGCACAAAGTAAGCACTTAAAGAATAATTATTGACTAATAAATTGATTGTTTCCCCGCAAGTCCTGACCAGTGCCCAGGATCATGCACCTAGCAAATATGAGAGCTAAAAGTAGAACTGGAGTCTCCTCCCCGCTCTTTGTAGGCCTTCTATCATACAACTGTAGTTATTAAATTATTATTACGGATTATCATATTCAGTTTTTTTTTATGGGTATGTTTCTTTTCATACCAAATAGATTATAAACTTCTTCAGGGCAGATATTTTTATCTTCTACTTTTGTATCCTGCAACTCAGTTCAGTGTTGGATAAAAAGGCTCATAGAACCATAGATTTAAAACTGGAAGGGTTTAGTTTATCTCTCTTTACCTAGTTTATCAGTCTTCTCATGTTAGAGATGGCAAAATGGGTCTAGAGATGGGTAATGACTTGCTAAAATTCACAGGCATCAGATTTGGACATACAATACAAAGCTAGGTCCTCTGACCTGACATTCAATGTATTTTCTATTTACTAAAGCTGTTTAGGCCAAAAGATGACCTCTAATAAAGCTTGCTACACTGCGTAGAAACCTTGGCCTCTTGGGAAGCGCCCTATATTACCATTCTGAGTCATCTTGAACAAACATGAGTCTGGGTTCTTCTCATTCAGGGTGTTTTCTCTGGTTATGTGAGAATGACCAGGATAGGGCCATACAGTTGAAGCTAGGAGGAAACTTTAAGAGACCCTTGTGTTCAACTCTCCCATTTTACAGATTAAGAAATTGAGGCACATAGAAATTAAATGACTTGACCTGAAGTCACTGAGTGTTTGAACCCAGATCTTCCTAACTCAATCCCAGTTCTCTATCCCATTGACCATGCTGAATGAGGTGGGGCTAAAAATGTAGACCACACCCCATAGCTGTAGTGATCCAGGGGGAGGCTGTCAACTCAGTCATCTCTCCTTGATGTGCTCTGTGTGTGTGTATCTGTGTGACTATTCACTCACTTGTAGCCCTTGTTTCTGCAGAGGAAGCTGTTCCTGCTGTTTGCAAAACAAGAACGGTTATTTATGAGATACCTCGGAGTCAGATTGATCCCACGTCGGCCAACTTCCTGATCTGGCCCCCATGTGTGGAGGTCAGACGATGCACAGGCTGCTGTAACACCAGCAGCGTCAAGTGCCAGCCTTCACGGATCCACCACAGAAGTGTCAAGGTAAGGGGGCTTGCTCATTCCCCTTCTTTCCTGGGCACAGTTTGGGGAAGGAGGGAGGTGAAGGGTCTCCCACAGGTGCGGTTTTGCATTACAACAGCCATATTTTTGGACAGTTGTACATAAGGCAAATTTTGTTGCTTACCCATCTAAAGTCATATGATTAATTAACCTGGAAGTGCCAGGAAAGGTGTGAACAGGAGATTTCATTGGTTTTTGTCTTTGTGATTCATCTTCTGTCTTCTGCTGTTTCAGTTGTGCTGATTTCTGTCTCTCTCAGTCCAGATTCTCTGCTCGCAGTCCCTCTCAATCCTCAAGTCTGCCCTCTGTCGATTACTTTCCTTTTGTCCTGTGTGTAGCTTGTTTTGTACCTAATGCTTTGCATGCTGTCTCCCCCATGAAATCGTGAGCGGCTCAAAAGCAGAGACTGTCTTAGGCCTTTCTTTGTAGCCTCTGCTCCCAGCACAGTGTCCGTCACCTTGTGGTTGCTTAATGTGTGCGTACTGACTGGCTGTTGTTTTAAGAGGATGTGTTGGAAAGGATATTTGGAGTTTCTAGTGGTTTTTATTTTATCTAGTTTCTTGAGTCCTAGTTGTCATAAAGTACTCTGGAACTGGATCTCAGAATCTTTGGTTTATGGGGAATCCACTGGCTGTAAGCCTTGAACTGCATACTGTATTGAACCTACTAGTGTCTTTTGCAACGTTTTTATTTGAGGACCTATTTCTACTAGACCTGGAAGTTAAGCTGAGCTCCCTTCCCTGGCTGCCAGGTGAGGATCTAGACATTGCCTTCCTCTTCCCCCTCCCCTCAACTAAGAGGAGATGCATTCTCTTGACAAGTGGGGATTGGCTTGGCCTAGATCCCACCCTGTTCTCTGTTCCTGTTGAGTGATGGTCAACATCAATGAGAGCTGTCCAGAATTAAGGAAACATTTTGTTACCATGCTTGGTTCATACCCAACTACATCAGGAGGCAGTGGGGGTGGGGAGTGGGTGTGGAGGTTTCTGGAGGTCATGCTTAGAAGTAGCATAGAGGAAAGCTGTACCTTTCAAGGGCTTTAGGGAAAGGGCATCTAACACTGCCTGCCTCACTTTGTCAAAGAAAATTCAATTCAAGGGATGATTTCTCCTTGTTGTAGGTTGTGAGTTAATGTGGGGCAATGTATAGGTCATTAAATTTGGGATTTGGAAAACCCTGGGTTCAATTACTACATTATTGCAGACTCTTAGCAGAGAGCCTTGGGTTCCACATCTATAAAATGAAGATGTTGGACCTAACCTCTATGGTGCCTTTCTACTCTGTTTAAATCTAAGATCCTATGACCACTCAGTTACAAATGGGATGTAGGATATAAAGTTCAGGGTGTTCAAACCCTGGCATGACCTTTGAATTTCTTATTTCCTTAGAAATAAGGCTACTTATTCCACTTATTGTGTTCGGATAAGTTAACCTAGACCTCAGTTTTCCTTACTTGTAAAATGAGGAGGGTTGGGCTAAGTTACTTTTCTCATGTCATCTCACCAAACTCCCGAGGGGATGATTCTTTAGCTTACTATTGGATAGGTGCTACTTTATTTGCATAAGGTCCAATTATTGGTCCTATTAAAATGAATGCAGAGAAGCTATGGCTAGTGGCCAGATATGGGCAGGTGTAGGAATCCTCAGTGGTGATTTCCCTGGAGTTCTCTCCTGTCCCTGAAAGGAAATTAGGAACCAGTGAAAGCTCCAAGGTTATGAGGGAACCTGAAACAGCTTGAAAACTTCTCTATATTTCAAGGGCAGGAGAAGGGCTTGCTGCTTTACAGCCGAGATTGCGTATGTATATAGCCTGTTGACCTGGATGTGATGTGTGTTTCTGAACAAAGGATTTACTGAAAATATTTTGAGACTTCTAGTTTCATGTATTAGCTTTACTTTAAACTTGTTGACCATTTGAGTCATCCCTCCACTCTCCCTCCATCCATCCCAGGGATCCTTCTTTCCATAAATCTACACCATTTAAACACAGCCTCATTTTGGTCCAATAACAACCCATCAAGACACCTCATGGTATTTTCTTAATTGAATACCACATGATTTAGCAGACATTTATTTGTAATGTGGAGGCATTTGGGAAGACTCATAATGTGTCATGGGGTTATCTTGATCTCTGGGGAGTGTATTGAGAAAGTAGTTTCTATTTCTCTCTGCTGCAAGATCTTTCAGAACTCCCTTTAAAGCAAAGCAAAGAAAAAAAAAAAGAAAAGGATGTGAAGCATGTGATGCTTCTGGCTGACATTTTCCTAATGACCTCCAGAGTGCTTGCCTGCAATACTCCAATCTCTTGCCTTACAAAGCTGCTTTTTGGGGAAGGAGCGGGGCATCCATAAGGACAGACAGCCTTCTCCAGCAGCTGCCCTTGGAGGAGTCTTTTGTAATTGAGTTGTCACCAATTAAAGCTATTGCCTAGATGATCTGTCCTGCGCAGCCTGCCAGTCCTCTTAGATCTTCCTAGAGACAGAGATGGAAGTTGGTCAATCCAGCTGTGTCATTTTACACAGGAGGAAACTGAGACTCACTAAGGTTTAAATGACTCACTTGTTAATAAGATGAGCACATTTGACTCCTTCCTCTCTGGCTTGTGTTCTATTAGGTTTAACTAAGAATGGCATTCCTTGTGCCTGTTACTACATACTGTTCTTTTTCTTTATTTTTGGTTTGCCATAGGGATTTGTTTGTGCCCTGGAGGCTCTGTCACTCCCTCCTTGCTTCTGATCAGTGGCGCCCCTCCCACTTTATTTTCTTAGTTAATATCTCTACAAGCCACTTTCATTCTTAGATGGAAAACTTTGCATTTGTTATCTATCCAAATTCTTATTATCTGAAAAGAAGATGGTAGTTTTTGAGATAGAATATAAGCTTCTTGTGCCAAATTGACCATCAAGACCTAAGAAAGTTAGGACTTGATAGGACTGAAGGGAAGGGCATAGGGACAGGAATCCTCTGATCTAGCTTTAGTGTTGGTGTGACCCTCATTTTTAAAGTCCCCTTTGTACTCGGATTTTAGTTCTTTTTTGATAGGTCTTATTTGGGGGCATGACAGGCTTTCTGAGTTATCCCCTCCTACAAAGGACATTCCCTTGAGAAGGGTTGACCAGTTGTCAACAAGAAGGAGGAAGGTGTGCTTAAAAATCATTCTACATGGCAGGAGACATGGAAGATGTAGAAAAAGGAACTCTGTTTCTCATGTGTTTTCAAATTTATAAATGTTGGACATTGGATTAAACCAGCATTGGGGGGTTGCTGGGGCAGTTTTCCCCTCTTCCTCTGACTCTGGGGGCACACAGACTTTTGTAGCCGATGGGATGTAGCTTGAAACTTGACCTTTCTTTGGTTTTATCAAGGTGCAGCTGCTTCAGACTCTGGTGTGTATTTTAATGTGAGGTCCCCGACTCCCCTGGCTTGTGTTTCTTTTATAACCTATACCCCCCACCCAGATGAACTACAAGTGATGGTCTAGGACTTTGCACTTGTCTCCTCCCACATTATTTTACATTTTTGTAGATTTCTGCAATTATTGCCATGGTCTGGAAATCCATTTGTACACTAAGCAATGTTTTCTGTTGTTGTGTTATGTATTTTCTTAATCAGTTGATAATCTTGGTAAAACTGCTTTGATGGAGAGTTCTTTCATTGACCTGAGAATAGTGTACTCATAATTTTTAAGCATTTATTCAGTGGTCACTATTTGAAAGGCACTCTACCATACTGGGGAATGGAAGTTGGGTGCCATTATTTTAGATATGGAATGTCAGCCATAATGTTGACATGTAAATATGCCTCATGGTGGCATCAGTATTAACATTATGGGTTACTGTACTTAATGTACTTTTCCAAACTTGGGGTCTTGGTACATCCTTGATAACATGTGTACATCATGATTCCCCATGAGTTAATGGAAGAGAAGGCAGGAAACTGACATCAATGGTCTTTCCTTTCCTGTGATGTGCAATTTATCCAAGACAAGTCATGCAGCCTTTCTTTTCTTCTTGCCTTTTTTAATTTCAAGGAGTTAAAAATCATCCCAGATTCCAGGACTGATCCCACAGCCATTTTCTTATTCAATTCTTCCCAAGTGAATATCCCAGGGCACTTTGGCCTCCTCGCTCACCCTCTCCCCATCTGTAACTGCCACCCACCCAATACAATGCTAACAGGAACTTGTGAAGAAAACATCTGGCCCCAAATCCTCATGAGTCTTCACATAGAAGGGGACAAGAGGTCAGTAGGGAACAGGATATTTATTGTGGATGGTTACCCATCTTAGTCTGGCCCAGCTAGTTTCATTACACCAGAACTCATTACACAGAGTCCATATTGATTCACTGTAAATGTCAGACACTGGTGAGCTTTGATAAAATGAATTGTTTTAGGCATTTCATTCAGGCTTTTTCTTGAAGTTCCATATTTAGAACTGAATGCCTTTGTCTTTCTTAGCCAATCCTACCCTGAGGTCATAGGGAAGGTAGTAGGGAAGTGATGGTTAGAGGTTGATGTGGGCTATTCCTGGAAAGCAGCTGAGGATATGATCAGGTTTAGGCGTTGTGGTCAGTTCTCTAGCTGTCTCCCCCTTCCTCTGCCTTTGTAAAACATTTTTTGAATAAATATGGTCTTTTGATCAAACAATAACAACCCTGAGCACTGAGCTCATAGGCTTGTCAATTCCCTAAGAACTTGTCACACTGGAAAAAATGTCCAGGCGTAAAGGTCAGTTCCCCCACATTACACGAGGGCCCAGGCCAAAACTTTCTTCCTTACTGTTTGTTGACAAGGTGATTGTGGCTTCTAGATATGATAACTTTTAATCTTTGTTCCATCAGGAAGGGACCTGTGTCAAGGTCCCATTGACAGTCGATTCTTCTGATTGGTAGGGATAATGTTTGACATTTATTTATAGAATGTGGTGCCAGAAATGTGTTGCATCTCTTCCCCTGAAAGAGTCTTTGTTTTAGCCTTTCTTGATTTTCCATGACTGGGCTCTATTTAATAAGTGGGCTTGGCCAGTTCCCACTGCAATCCAGGGGTGGAGTTGTCCACTCTGCCCACATCCTCTGACCCCTATCCATTTCTACTGCCTTGAAGAATCTTTTTTTTTTTTTTAATTCTCATTTCTTGGTTTTTGCCCAGTCTCTATAGCTACTGGGTCTCTATAGCTATCTGGTTAAGAATGCTGGAACAGCTTGGTGGTATAGTGAATACAATAGAACTGTGGAGTAAGGATCAAATCCTGCCTCAGACACTCAGGCCTTGGGCAAGTAACCTTTCTGAGTCTCTGTTTCCTGTCTATAAAATGAGGATAAGAGTATCATCTACATCAGGGTTGTTACGAGAATCAAATCTGATAGTATATATAAGGCACTAATACTATTTGTTCTCTACCTGAATATTAGATATAATTATGATGATGAAAACGATAATTGTAATCATGGACATCTTTATCTTTATTTCTCCAAGGAATCTCTAATAGTGCATAAGGACAAAAAAAAATCTCCTGAATGGAAGTTGACTCCTCCACTGGTGGGTTGAGCTATTGGGTGCTAGCTGTATCTATGACCCACCTATTTTAGCCAGATTACTTTGAATCCCAACTACCATGTCTAGCAGGTTGTTAGACCCTAAGAAAGGAAGTAACTTGTAACAGGTTGTACATCTCAGTGATGGAGCTTGGCCTCAGTTTCCTCTTATATTAAAAATAGAGATTTTGGACTAGATGACCTTTGCAATCCCAGTCTCCTTAGACTTTATTCTCCATCCTGCACTGTATGATCTATCTATGCTGGCCTATTCTTGCTTCCTTGAATATGAGATTCCATCCTCCATGTCTGAGATGGACTCAGTACATTGGCTATCTCCAAGACTTGGCTCAAATTTCACCTTCTTTAGGAATTCTTTCCTTTTCCCTCTACCTGCTAATATCTTCCATTTTCTGATTGCTTTCTAAATAGTCTATAATCATAGTGGCAGCTAAGTGATATAGTGGAAAGAATGCCAAACCTGCAGTCGGAAAGACTCATCTTCTTGAGTTCAAATCTGACCTCAGACGCTTAATAGCTCTGTGACTCTGGGCAAGTCATTTAATCCTGTTTGCCTCAGTTTCTTTTTCTGTAAATTGAACTGGAGAAGGAAATGGCAAACCACTCTTAATATCTTTTCCAAGAAAACACCAGATGGCATAGTGAAGAATCCGACATGATTGAACCACAAAAAGTCTAAACTTGTTGCTTTATATGTTATCTTCCTATTAGCATATGAATTCCTTGAGGGAAGGGACTCGTTTTTGCCTTTATTTGCATCCCCAGTGCTTAGCACAGGGCTTGTTGACTTCCCCCTAACCCTTCCAAGGAGGGAGCAGACCGTGATAGAATCAGCTGAGCTTTGCAAGGCTTTGATGACCATGTAGTTGATCTTCCTACCCAGTTATTGGTTCCTGAGGTAGCCTGAGAATATTGTCCCCTTAATTGACCTGTTGTAAAGATAATGCTACTGAATTCTTCTGTGCCATAAAGGCTGCTGGTGGGCAAATGTGGTAGTTAGGATTTAAAAACAGTTCTGTGGCACACCTTTCCATACAGCCTTGTTCCTTTACTAACCACTGCTATCTGTTGAGCTTGATCAGCTAAGAGTGACTCAAGGGGCAGAGGGCAGAACGCTGGGTAGATGGGAGTGAGGAAGCCTAGTTTGTGGTTACGTTGATTGTTGATGGTGACCCAGAATTTTAGATCTGTAACAGAAGTATTCACAGTAACCTTCAGAGAAAATCTAGCCTAATTATTCCTGGGCTCCTCTCCCCCACTTCATCACCCCATTTTTAAGAAACTGAGACCCAGAGAGAGGGGAACTGATTTACCTATATCCTAGGTAACACAGCTAGATGGTATGGATCTAGAACTGAAATTCAGGTGTCCTGGCTCCTGGTTCAGTGTGTCTTCTACCCCACACCATCCTATTAGAGCAAGAGAAATGAATGGTCTTTAGTTAATGACTTGTCCAGAGTCATGCAGTCCAGATTTGAACTGAGGTCCTCCTGATTTTCTGAGGCCAGTGTTCTATCCACTGCACCACCTAGCTGCCCCCCAGCACTGTTATTCCTGACTTCAATCCTCTCCACTCAGAGATTGGGCACAGTCATTGAGGAGTAATGAAATCATTGGATCATAGATTTAAAGTTGAAAGGGACCTCTCATAGTCAGCCCCTTTGATTTTGTAGCTGAAGAAATTGGAGCTCACAGTAAAATGATTTGTCCTATGTAGTACAGTAAGAGCCAGCAGCTGTAAAATTTGAACCTCTATGTGGGCTCCCATCTGTGGCATGCTCTGGGCTTCTTAGAAGAGCTAGGTCTTGAGCCTCATATTGTAACTACTAATTATGTAAAAAAAATGTAGCCCTTATTCACTGTAAACATGCCTCTCTTTAGCTTCTACCTGGAAACGAATGAATGACAAAACTTTTATTATATTCTTAATATAATATATATTAATATATAATATAATGTCGAGTGCTGTGGGGAGGGCATCAACAGAAAAGCAGTTCTTAAATGATATATCTAATAGGGGTATGCAGCATGTAAACAAGAAGGTCCTGGCCATGGAGTCTGGGACTTGTAAAGTGATAGGGATGGTGAGTGGAGCCATTGGATGGTAGGTCCACACACCCTTTCCAATAGTAATGGTAGTGAAGATTTGATTATGGTTGTGGCATTTGAAAAAAGGGGGTTTGGTGCAGAGGGCACATGCTTGAAGGAGGAGGGAGTCTGACTGGTGAGCTGTCCAGGGTATAAGAAGAAGTGTGACTGGGCCATGTGAGATACTTACCATTCAGGATATGTCTCAGAACAGGAGCTCTGATGTGGAAAAAACTGACTTAAGGCCTTCAAGGTATTACCTCTAGTCCAAAGGTGAAGTGCTGGGAAAGTCATTGAGAAGGTGCCGAAATTTTCATTGAAATGCATTCAGAATTACATATCTATAGTATAGAGCTGGTAGTATATAGAGCTATTGTGTTCATCCTTCGTTGCCAAAGAAGACCATGCCATCAGAGAAATAATGACATGACTTGCACTTGACCTTGTTTTGAGTGAGGGAGGGCTGTGCAGGTCACCAGCCTCACTTTTCCTCTAGAGCCATCTGAATCCAGTGGCCAGATATTCAACAAGATGATTGGAGATGACCCAGGATGAGGCATTTGGGGGTTAAGTGACTTGCCCAAGGTCACACAGCTTGTGTCTGAGATGAGATTTAAACTCAGGTCCTCCTGACTCCTGCACTGGTGCTCTATCTACTGCATCACCTAGCTGCCCCTACATAGAGCTATAGACCTTCATTAATGTACCTTAAGTAGTCATGAAGCCAACAGACAAAATACAGTAGAGCCTCTCATTTTGGTCTCTTAGTGATATTGCATAGCATTCAGGGAGGTAAGGAGGAATGTTTAGATGAAAGCTTATAAATTAATGACCCTGCCACCTGGTGTGCCTGCAAGTTCTGTGGCCCTTTGGTAGAAATAAGGGACAGGTAGCCAGACTCAGTTTTGGTCTCATAGAGGCATCTCAAAGCACTGAGTCCCAAAGAATCAGACTGGTTCCTGATGATATCTCTGCCTTTTGATACATATCAAGAACTTAATTAGTGCTGAGTGCATAATCAACCTGAAATATGTAATACTGAGCTTGGCAGTAAAGGCCAAAAAATTGGAATTAAGGACCAAGTGATAAAACATGTGTGTGTGCACATATGTGTATATGTGAGAGGGAGAGAGTGAGTGAGTGTTTTTAGGTCTAAAGGACACTCTCCTCTGTGGATTCTTTTGTCCCTCTCTTTTTTTGGGTGTGTCCCAAGTCTCTCTTTAATTCTCCTTAATACTTTCTAACAAAGTTTCTTCCTTTTAAATACATTTTCTATTGATGTCTTATTTTATATCACCAAAATTTTCCCCAGTGTTCCTTCTTCTCCCCCATCCCAAAGACCTGTATAACAAATAAAATTTGTGGTTGTTTTACTTCCAGTTCCAAAGTTGTAAACCAGTGAAACTTTTGACAAGTCCCTGGCATCAGAATTAACCTGAGGTTTTGCTGAGCAAGCTCTTTTCAACCCCATCATTACGGGGATAGTGTTGGTGGGAGTGTGTGGGCGTATGGAACCTAGGCAGCAAGTGGTAATTGGGTATGTGTATTGGAGGTATGAAGATTTTGAACATCATACACAGATTAGCACTTTCAAAACTTGGGAACTTTTTAGAACCAGAAAAGATCTTAGAGATAGATTAGCTAGTTCAACTACCTATTTTACAGATATGGAAAGTGAGGGCCTGAATCACGAAGCGACTTTAAGCTAAAGTCACATACTTCAAGGCAGAGCTGGGTTGACTGCTGCAGTTTCCTGGTTGCTGGTGGGGGGTGCTCTCCACATCACTTCTCATTGTTGGGTTTACCTTGAGTCTTTTATTGAGCACTACTAACGAATAAAGAACATTTCAGCCTAATAATCTTAGTCAGCTTTTCGAACAACCAGTGAGAAGCCTAAAGACAGAGATGTGGATATAAATTACCACCAATAATACAGAACCTCATGAAAAAGGAATTGGGTATGTATGAGGGGTAGGGTCTCTCTCTTCACTATATCTTGCAGACAGTTTTTGACTTGAAGATCCAGATATTGGATCTTGGATGTTCCTAAACAAGCCAGATACAAGGATATGAAATGGGTACGCATAAATAGACTTCTAGAATGTTAAAAAGGACTTCTATGATCCTCTAGTTCAACCCATCTGCTTTATAGGTAAGGAACTTGACTTGTACTCAGGGCCAGTTGGATAGTTAGTGGAAATAAAAAAAAGTTCAGGTTACAGCTTCCCTGATAATGGAAATTTGGAAGTCATTGATAAGGACTGGAAGAAAAGGCGAAGATGTTCTAGTAATGAAAATGAGATCTAGAAAACTCTTTGTCTTTGAATTTAGCATGGATTAGCATCTGAGGTTGAAGATACTGAGGATACGGAGAATACTTGTGACACAAGCTACTCCAACTTGGAAACTCAAGTGTTTTCAATGGCACCAGGTGGAGGAAGAATTTTTAAACAATATGGTCTCAGCCAATCTGCAGTTTTGTGGGTTACTTGTATAAACATATCAAGTACTGGGACTTTTTGTTTTGTTTTGTTTTGAAGTGGGACCTAGAGGAATTTGATTCCTTCGACTAGCAGTATTAAACTCAAATAGGATTAAGGGTGGGGGGAGAACAGTAAGCCATACATGAGGATCTCTGACTCATTAATTTAGAAAAACACATTTGTCTATGATCTATTGTATTTTTATTTCTTTTGTGAATTGTTTCCCATTTACATTTTAATCTGGTTCTGGCTGAGTTGACTATCAAGTTTGGCACCTTTGTCTTAGACTGTTGCTGCATATAACTCCTGACATTTAACCACTGGCCTTAAGAGCAGCTTGTTCTGGGTGCTGTTGTAAAAGTGTGAAGGTCATGTGCTCTTTGATGTGAGGTAAATCTATTGACCCCCTCCATTTTTAAATCCTGCCCATCAGGACTTTGGGGAGGGGGTGTGTATGTAGAATCCGATACTCCAAAAAGATGGAAACACTGTTGACCTTTGTTGACCTTTTAGCCAAGTGTTCTTGAGTTGCCCAGCGAATCCTAAATCTTTTCATATGGAAATCTGACTGCCTTGGAAATTGTCTTTAACCTGGACCCTGCTACTTCTCAGTCTTAAGTATGTAGCACTTTTGTTTGTAGGGCAAAAGAAGAGTAACATGGCCTTCTGTTTGACTAAAGGGGAAGTAAGTGATGGGGTGAACTGGGTCTCTGAAACTTCTCTTGACAGGTTCAATAAGTTTGTGTTGGGGAGGTGGGTAGATTGTTGTATTCTTTTCCCCCACTGGAGTGTGGTGCCTGAGTCTTGTGGCTGAGAAGGAAAAGGGAAAAAAACCCCACATGATGACAGGAATATTAGGCATTCACAAAGCCAATACTAGAAAATAAATATTTACTCTTTGGAAATTTAAAAGATTCTGAACAGAAAGAAAATCACTTTTTGGTTCAGTGATTTTTTTTAAATACCCAGCCTCTCAGTTTTGTTAAAAAAAAATCTTATCTTTCTTTATCTCTTTTGCTTTTATATCTTATTTCTGTGTTCTGCCCTCCCCAAACTAGAGAAATATCCATTATACTAAAGATTAAGAAGAGTGGTCCATAAGAAATAAGCATCAAACCATTTCCGAAGGGTGTAAATATTCTATGCACTTAGCCTATCCTATGGTTGAGTTGAGCCTAGGGTACATTTTCTCAACTCTCCTTTCCAGGGTCAAGCTTTTTGGTTTCATATTTTCCTTATTGCTTACAAAAATGTAGTCATAGTGCATATTTTTCCTCCTGTTAGTTTACAATGTAGTCACTGTATATTGTAGTCGCTGCCTATATTTTTCTGCTTACTATACAATGTTTTTCTACTTTTGGTTTTTTTACAATGTAGTTATTGTGTATATTGTTGTCACTGTGTATATTATTATACAATGTTATAATTGTGCATATTGCTTTTCCCTCTGCATCAGTTTATGCAGATCCTTCCTTGCGTCTCTGAATTCTTGATTTTCATTCTGTCTTGGCAGCATATTACGCTTTTCAAGTATCACAGTGTGTTTAGCTGTTTCCCAGTCTACCGTGTATTGTATATCAATGGTTAAGTCTCAAACTGAAAAATTGGAGTTGATTATTGTGATAATTTTTGTTCATTTTCCTGACAAGGGTCTTGCCCCCTTTCCTTCCCTAATCATCCTTTCGCGGTATGGGGTAGGAGAAGCATAGGACACAGAGGTGGAAAGGACTCTTTAAGTCCAAATTGGTTGGGAGTGTCCTGGAGCCAGTTTTAATTGACTAGTCTCTGGTTAAATTTGCAGTGTGAGCATTTTACACCTTGAAAATTGGTGCATGCTACAATGAAATCAGGGATTGATTTAGGATTCTGTTGATTGTCTAGAATTAAGAAAGTGATGGAGAAGATATTAACAATGTAATTAGAACTTAAGAGAGTACTCAGCACACATTTTTGTCTCGAAGAGCTAGCTGTTAAACAATTACCAGCACTCACTGATTTAGGCCAGCCTTCTCATTTTAAAGATGAAAAAGCAATCCCAGAAGGCAAAGATTTTTGCCTGAGGACGCACCTGCAGATAGTAAGTGGCCCAAGCAGGATTTGCATCTAGACTCCATTCTGACATTTTTCGTCCTGACTCCAAATCTGTGCTTCTTTCCATTATATCACACTCAGTGTGGATGTCAAAACAGGAGTGCTAGCGTAGCAAATAGATGTAGATAGTAATGGTCTCTGAATGGGAAGTTTTAACAAGAGCAGACTGCCCGATGAGATAAAGTTCTTGGTCACTGCACACTGTCTGCCCCATTAGATAGACTGTGAGGTGCTTGAGTAGGGACTGGGTTTTTTGTTTTGTTTTTTTGCCTTTCTTTGTAACCCCAGTGTACAACGTGGTGCCGGGAACATGATGTTCGGTCATGTCCGACCCTCTGTGAGTCCGTTTGGGTTTTCTTGGCAAAGATACTGGAGTGATTTGACATTTCCTTTTCTGGCTTATTTTACAGATGAGGAAACTAAGGCAAACAGGGTGAAATGACTTGCCTAGGGGTCACATAGCTTGTAAGTGTATTATGCCAGATTTGAACTCAGGAAGAGTCTTCCTGACTCACAGGACCAGTTCTCTATCCATTTCACTACCCAGCCTGGCACGTAGTAGGTACTTAATGCTAGTTGCCTGACTGTCCTTTTGTTCATGCAAAGGTCATAGGATTACTTGATGACCACAATGTAGGAGGAAAAGGTAAACATTTGAAATAGAATACCTTAAAGGTTCCTTCTGGATGTCTGATTCTGAGTATAGGGCATGAAGGTCTTTTCTCTCTTTAAGCCATTAGATACCTTCTCAGCATAGCAGATATTTCTGAATATCCTCCTTTTCATATCTCTTCCCCAGCAAGCCTCTCTCCCTAACCAAGGGAAACATATAGTTAACTAAAACAACATGCTAGCCAGGTGAATGGGTATAAAATATTGCATATCCATACTCGCTGACTTCTATCCATGAGAGGCAGAAGATGGATATCTGAAGGTGGCTATTTAGACCTAGGAGATGATGCCGCTATGCTCTGCAGTCTCCTACCTCCCTCTTTAGGAATCTTTCACAAATCTTCTTTGTTGCTTTCATCCCTGGGTCACCAACATGATTTACCTTCTTACAGGCTTGTTAAGACCTTGGCAGTGGGGCCTAAGATGAAAATACAGACTTGAACAGATGTATGAAAGTTCCATGCTTAGCTTACTACTATGTTCTTACTGTCCATGACCTGTTCTTTCCTCAGTCCTTGGACCCAACAGGGACATTTGAGTTAGCAGATACACATACACCCTTAGTATGAATACGCAGAAGTTTGAGGTTGTATGTGAAGGAAGGAGTTTTCTTGCCATGTACCTGCTCCCCCAATTTCTTTAGGGCTCAGGTTTAAAATCCAGATCTCTGGTTTGAAGGACCAGTGTTGCAGAGGTTGCAAAGATCCTTGGGCAGAGCTTTCCAGAGAGAGAATACAGTACAAATGTAAATATGGCACAAGAGAAAAATTGTCATCTAGGGCAGTGTGCCTTATGAGTGAATGTCCATGTGAAAGTTTATTCTTAGAGAAATTTCATATAAAATTTCATATAAAATGGGCTTGGTTGCCTCATAACTCCCATCTCCCAAATAGGACACAACTACCACTCCCCAGACCTTTAGTGTAGAGTCATATTACCATGTTTGGTTATATTACATGGTCAAATACTTTTCCACATGTCTCTCTCAGAAGCCCTTTGCACCATCTCTGAGTTAACGATTAATATAATATAATGTGTATGTTTACTTCATGGATACCTTGATGTTACAGTAAAATCATGTTCTAGTTTTGCCTGCTGCACTAAGTGAAGTAGACAGTCTTGGCCATCCAGGTAATTCCGATCCCAAATTGGAATTGCCTTAAACTATCTGTACAATGTAAGTCATTATGTCCGTTTTCTGTTCACTTGTTGAGGGACAACTTTTTCTTTGAAAGAAAAATCCAAGCATCAGTTTCTCCTTAGAAGGAAGGTGGAAGAAGTCCACTTGAAATAATTTGTAAATAAAGTGCCAAGGCTACCATGAAAGGTAAAAAGACAGATCCTGCTTCACGGAGCTCATAATCTATATTAATGGGAGAGACAACATATAAACACCTAAGTACAAACAAGTTTTATGTATAGGGGTAAATTGGAGATAATCAGCAGAGGGAAGGTATTAGACTTGAGAGGGATTGGGAAAGGCTTTCTGTACAAAATGGCATTTTAGCTGGAACTTGAAAGACGTCAGGGAAGCTAGGAGGTAGAGATGAGTAAAGAGGGCATTCCAAGCATGAGGCACAGCCATTGAAAATTCTTGTACTTGGGAACTAGAGTGGAATGTCTTGTTCTAAGGAACAGCAAAGAAGGCTGTGTCACTGGATCTCAGAGTATGTAGGGTATATAAGATGTAAGAATATTGGAAAGGTGAGGGTGGCAATCATGAAGAACTCTGGATGCCAAATAATGATTTTGATATTTGATGTGATAGGAGGTGATAGGAAGCCATTGGAATTTATTGAGTGGGAGGAGGGATGGAGACAGGTGTGACATGGTTAGACCTGTATTTCAGGAAGATGATGTTAATTTGTAGGGAGACTTGTGGCACATAGACAATCATTATTAGTCCAAGTATGAGAAAACCTGTATCAAGATGGTGGTGGTCGTGTCAGATTTTAAAAGAGGGTGTATTTGAGATGTTTTAGAGGTAAAATGTGACAAGCATTGGTGACCACATTGGATATGAAGGAGTGAGAGAGAGCCGGAGGAGTCCAGGATGACCCCTAGATTGTGAACTTGGGTGCTCTGGGAGGATGGTAGTACCTTTGATGGTAATAGGGAATCTAAGAAGAGGGGAGATTTTTGTGGGGAAAGATAATGAGTTTAATATTTAAGTCTATGGAACACCCAGTTTAAGATATGAAAGATTTTGTCTGTCTCTCATGTTTTAGAAAGGTGTACAAATTTGGAATGAGCATACCCATGAGGAATAGGAGATGGGCCTAGCTGGAGTAGACAGGTTTTATTATACTACAACAGGGGTCTCCAGTTGGCCTCTTCTTATGCTTACCAACTCTATTTCTAACTATAGGGATTCTTAATTTTTTTTTTAATGTCATGAACCCCTTTGGCAGTAAAGCCTTTGGGCTCCTGATCAAAATAATGTTTTTAAGTGCTTTAAATAAAATATGTAGGATTATAAAGGGAACCTCCCCCACATACTTTTTTTTATTCAAGTTCACAGACTCCCTGGAATCTATCCCAAGGTTAAGAACCTGTGTACTAGAGGGAAATATGATTAGGTTAGCACAAGAAGGAGGGCCTTGAATAGCATACTGAGGGGATTTCAGTGCCCTTAATTTTTCATATGAAAGATAATGATCTCACAGATGGCTTGGAATTACCCTTGAATGAGGAAATGCTTTGCCAGAAAGCAAGTGCTCTCCAGAAGTTCATTTAGCACCATTTTGGTGCCTGGTTTTCCCAGCCTGAGAATGTGACTGTTGCAGGACCCTATTCAATATTGCGTCAAGACAAGTGGACTCTGTTTTAAAGCCCAGGAGATTGAGATGGCTGAATTTTTTGGCCTTTGGCCCATGATCTATGATGTGCCAATATGATAATTCCCTAAAGTCTTCCACTGGATTTTTTTTTTTGTCCCTCAACTTCTTTGGACAAAGAAAATAATTTTATTTTAGCACTGTCCCTGAAGGGTAATTGGAATCTTAAATGTTTTATTTCCATTTCCAGCTGCCACTTGGGACCAATTAAACTGATTGATTCATTCAGAACCTTCCATGGAGTTGTCTTATCTAAAGACAGAGAATCTCAGTTTGGGGTCGGCATTAACTCAAAATGCCATGAATGTAGACTCGCCCCAGATCTTAGAACCCTGTCTGTTCTGGGTGAATGTTTAAGTCCTCTTGGGAACAGATTTCATCAGGCTGAGATTATGTGCCAGGGTCTTTGGCCTAAATTTCTGAAAACAAGCTGGAGGGGAATGTTGGGAAAACTGAAATCCTGATTTTTTTTTTCTTGTGTAGGTTATTAACGTATTTGACCAGGTCAACAAACCCTAGTTTGTTATTTTCATTGGCTGACTGATTTAAATGCAAATAATGTGGGCTAATAATGAAAGTCACAAAGATGTTAAATAATCTTCTAAAAGATGCCTTTTTCCATTTTGCTGGTTTTCTGTGCTGGTTACAACCAGCATCATATTCTATTGCATCTTCCTTTTTCTTAGAGAAAATGTACTCAAACCCAACTAGATCTCAAATATTTGTCATGATTAGAATATTTTTGGTCATGACTTATTTTTTCAAAGTAGTGGGGATTTTGCTGGAAGGCAAGTAACTTCTTGGAAGCTTCAGAGGCAATCCTGTTGGATTCCATTAGGAAGTGAATGAAACTGGTTCTTCAGGAGCCCTGGGTTCTGGTTGGTGCTCCATGATCAACTAGCTCTGCAATCTTATTGAAAAAGTGACTCTTAGAGTTCATTCTTTTCTTATAAAGAGATTGCTGAAGATTAAATCACCAATGTGGGCCTCACTTATATTTGCTGTTTTTATTTTGCAGGTGGCAAAAGTGGAATACGTTAGGAAAAAACCGAAATTAAAAGAGGTTCTGGTGAGGTTAGAAGAGCATTTGGAGTGTACCTGTATGTCATCAAATTCTAATTCAGATTATCGAGAAGAAGAAACTGGTAAGTGGGCACCTTTTTGATGTGGATACTTTTTACATCTTTGTTTCCTGGGGTGTGTTGGTGGTGTGGGAGTGTTGGGTGGAGAATGCAGCAAAGTTGTTAGGACACTTGGTGAACGCTGGAATTAAGCTTGGCAAATACTTTTGAGCATATATGCCAGCTGTATTTAATATAAGATTAACTCATGCAGATATTTGGTGGACCGGTGAGGGTGTGAGAGTAGAGTGGGGGTGGGTGTGGAGGTTATAGCCTTATCCAGGGTATAGCTAAAGATATGGCTGAAACCGGATTGGGATGAGGGATGAAAGTTTTTGTTTCTTTTGTTGTTTTGCCTTTTCTTCTAATGAAAGTTAACTTTTTAGGATGGTAGAGAAAAGATGAATGGGGGCGTATTTCTTCAGGCTCCCAACTTCAGTCATGTGAAACCAAGGTTTTCATAGTGAGTCTTTGCTTAGAAAGCAGCATGGTTTTATATGTTCCTAAGGTCAGTTAAAACAAAATAGAATACAAGGAAGTACATTAATGCAAAAGATTGTCGAGTTTTCTTTCAGAAAGATAAACATCTCAAGTATTTATTACTTCAGTTTTCAAGCAAACAGCATTTCCTTAGGGCCTTTCACCCTCCTTCCCCTTATGTTAACAGGAAGGCCTAGGGAAACAGGTAAAAAACGGAAAAGAAAAAAGTTAAAACCAACCTAAGGCCCACTGGAGCTATTTGGTAATCATACTCAGGTAGGACCTAAAAACTGAATACACTGTAATCCCACAAGCAATGGACAACTTAATCAAACTCTTTATCACACCAACTGAATCGCTCTTCCAATCTTGACACTTGCTACCTGAAAGCTGCAGAGATTAGATGTGATTGACTGTAATCATTGTACCCCGCTGGTGTTTTCCCGGAACCGTTGGCCTCTTCCATTCTTTGACTTTACCTTTCTTGCCTTTGTAAAGGCCTTGATTAATACTTGAGCTTCTGTGATCTGAAGTATCATTCCTCTGGCTTTTGTTTTCTCTGTTTCACTGATTTGGAGGGTCAAAGCATCCTGTAACAATGCATGAATGGATGGCAAGATTGAAAATGGTTTCTTTTTCAAAGGACTGGGCTATTTAAAAGTTGAATGTCTGGAAAAATCTCATGTTAGATCTGGGAGGATCTCTACACCCACTGTGGCCTGCTTTAGAAGAAGAACCCGTGGATTTAATATCCTAAATCATAGAGTCCTAGAGTAAGAAAGGAGCTTTAAATATTTTACATCCCCCTTCCCCCACCCATGGCAGAGGATTCACCAGCCCTCCTTGACAATGATTGTCTTATTGAAGACAACTAGATATGACTGTGTCTGTGAGGATCTCAGACTTCCTTTCTCTAATTCTAAAACATGAAGTTGGGGAGGGAATGAGGAACCTTTCAAATCAAGGAGGTTTGAAAACCTGTGAAGCAGGGTAGTGTCTTCATAATTCCTGTAGTATAGTATCTTAAAACTTCAAGGGACTTTGGAGACCATGCCAAGTTTCAGAACCATAAGACAGTTGGACCAAGTAAAATGGCTGCCATGGCTAAAGTTCACATAGAGATGGAGTTGGGATGTGAATAGTTCAGATCTCCTTATTCTGACTCTAGACTTTTTTTCTTTTTTTTTTTTACTATTAGGAGTATGATTTGGATTTCACTTGTACAGGTCTCACAAGTCACTAAATCCTATTAACCAGCTTTCTGTGCTATTTTAATTGGGCTAATTATTCCATGTAGCCATGTCTTTTGATTGATTGTTGATGTAGAAATAAAAAGACAACAACTAAATAATGACTCTTTAAATCCCAACGTTATTGTGTCTTTTTTTCCCCCAACAGATGTGAGGTGAAAATAAGCTAGAAAACCTCTGGGACACGGATGTACATGGTTTGTTACATTCCTGAACCTTCTATGTATGGTGCTTCATTGACAGTATACTATACTTGTTCTCGTCTGTGAAAAACTGTCTGAATGAACACTTGATGAGAACAGAGAGACAATGTACATTTGTTTAATGTGACAACAAAGCAAGTATTGTAGCACTCGGTGAAACAATAAGAAGCTTCCTTGTCCAAAAAAAAAGAAAAAAAAATCTATACAAAAACCTATACAAAAAAAAAAAAGGTTGACTGAATGGATGAGACCCAAAAGTTCTACAAAAATGTGACAAAAATCTAAATGAACAATGGATTTCTGTCAAGAGCGGTCAAAGGTGCTTTTTGTCAAGAAATAAGCCTGTTTTCTTGATGAAGATGGATGGACACTGATGGACTACAGGCACACACACACAAAAAGGAAACAACAACCAGGAATGTATCCAATGCCACGCGAACACTATAGACACAATACATCCTCGCTCCGTAGTGTTTTAAGTCTATACAAAAACCTTTTTGAGAGCCTTAAGTGGATTTTTTTTACACCATAAAGTGATTATTAAGCTTTTCTTTTTATTCTTTGCCTAGCTTTTTTTTTTTTTTTAAATCTCTTGGACTCCATTTACCAATAACACATGAAAAAGGCTGCTGTAACAGTAAGGCAGGCAGTATGATGGTATTTCTCCTAGCAGGATGCAAACTAATGAGATGTATTAAAATAAACATGGTATACCTACCTATGCATAATTTTCTAAATGTTTCTGGGTTTATATTTTTCTCCTTCCTCCCCCCTTCCTTTTTAATTTAAGCCATTTCAGTAAAATAATGTGCGTAAACCAATCATAGAAACATCCATGCCAAATCCTCCCTTCCAGGCTTTTGTCAGTTGGTGAATAGTCAGTGATATCTGTGTTAGCAATTTGCCATTCTTTTTACAATATATGAGATAGAAAGTTAATTTTTGACATTTTGGCTGGGTGAAAATGTACAACTTCTTCTTGTATCTGTATTGTACAATGTTGTCACAGCAGAGAAGTGGACCTGCTGCCAATATTTGAACAGATCTTTAAAATTCTTTATTTTTGGTAAGATGTTATGCTTTGCGTGTATTCAACAGAAAATGTGTTTTTTGTAAAGGTGAAGTTTGTATTTTTATCTAAAATTAACAGTTTTATATACCTGAGAAATCCTGCTATGTTTTCTTGAAATCATCCCCTTTTCCCTCCTTTCCTCCACGACCCTAGAACTCATCACAACAAAAGAAAAAACCACCTCCAAAGGAATCCAACCCTCCCCCCGCTTAATGTTTCATGGCCATATTTTTCTACTAGAATAGCCCAACTTCAAATTCTGTCTCCAACCCAGGTCTTCTTGCAGAAGAAGACTGGCTGACATGCATATGCTTCTTTCATTTACCCAGTGGTGCATGGGGATTCCACTGGGTCCTCTCTGGAGGGCTCAGCTGAATCCATTTGGCTTCAGGCCCCACCCACTGCTTTGAAAATTAAAGAGGATGTGGTCATATTTAAAATTCCAGAATCATTGGTCAGTTCAATTTCATGAAAGAAATTGACCCAACTGTTCATTTATTGTCACACAGACCAAACATTTGGTTACTTGACTGAGGCTCTTGCCTATCTGATGCCAAAAGCCATTGGGAAGGAAAGCGAAAACTTTAGTCAGAGGGGTTATTTGGATGAATTTAACTTAAAAGGAAAATAAAAACCCCACATTTTGAGTCAGGCTTGCATGGAGGGTATAGGCAAAAGCCTGATTTTATTTTCTACTTTTCTTTTGCTTATGGCGTTGGGTAGACATAGACAGTTGACTATTCTGAGTACCTTGGTGGCTCCTTAGGCTGCCTTATTTCTTCCCTCAAACCTCCAAGTAGGTTAGGTTATGTGACCATTTTCCTTTTAATTTTGTTTGTCACATTTCACATGAAATATTTCCTAAGAGATGGAACCTTTCTCTCTGTTGTATGTGTTAGTGAAGCAAAGGGGTTTTGTTTTTTGTTTTTTAAAGAGGAACTTATAAAGTAGCATGTCTTTATGATAAGGCTTTCTGCCTGAATGGAATGCCTCTGAATGTGAATGAACTGAAGCTTTGAGATGTAAACACTTAAGAGATTTGGGGTAGGATGGGGAAACGGGGTGGGGAGAGGCCGAGTGGAAACACTTGGATATAGCCTTTCAAATTTGGGGAAAAGATTGAACTGTTCTTGCCCTCTTGGCACGATCACATTTCAAGCAACAGAAAAGCAATTTGGGAACTGGCTGTTCATGGCAGCATGAAGTCAGAGTTCAGCCTTACCCGGATGCCAGTCAGATGCCAGGAGGGGATAGATGCACTCTTCCCAGAGTGGAAACCTGAGTTCTGTTGGCCACCTGTGCTTACTCTCAGCTGGGTACCATTCACAATGCTATGCCCATGAATGTATATGTCTAAAGTTTTTTTTAAATGTGTAAAAGTGTAATTTATATATTTATGTTTCAGTGAGATGCCAATAATATTGCCCATCTCTCTCTCTTTTTTTTGCAAGCTATCTAATGAAAGAATTCATTTACCCATTAAAATCATGTAGCTGAAAAAGCATGGTGTGCTCTCCTCATAGGTTTTTTGGGGAAAATGTTAGAAAAATAAAGAAAGGTTCTGGAGTAAACCAGGGGCCCACTTTGTGGGGACACCCTATGGTCCCTTTGCTGTGGCAGGGAGTTGGCTAGCTCCTTGGTATATTTAGTTCCCAGAGAAAATGTAACCCAAGGCAGACATTTGCCTGGTGCCGCCATAAAGACTGTCACGGTTTCAAAGGGAGGAGAGCTACAGACTGAATGAAGGGTCCTGCGGTAGCCCTTTCAATGACTGACTTGGAGTCGGTGGTTAATTTCATTACTGGCTCTTACAAGGAATTAGGGGATATGGTCTTTGTGTCGGAGCCCTGTGGCCCTGTGGTTGACATAAGCAAACATTGACCAGTCTTTGAACTGGCTACAGAGATGATGACTTAAAAAATTCAGTGTCACTGATGCTGTTGCTGCTTCCTTTTGTTAAGGTTTTGTCTACATTCCCAGCATTCCTTTCTAACAGATCATCCCTTCAGCAATGACTTGCCTCAGTGTCCTAAACCAAGTACTGCTGAGTCCAAAGGCTTCAAGAAATAATGGGAGAGAAAGCAAATAGAAAATCCCCTTAGGTCTGAGAAGGACTCCCCCAGCCAAAGGTGAAAGGGCAAGGGAAAAAGAAAGGAGAAGCAAGGTAATAGGGCTAGCTAAAACAGATCTTAGGAATAATATACAGCCTTACCAGGTTTAGTCTTTTGGTCATGCCATTAGGACTGGAAGGAATCGTAGGTATCTGTGTCAAACTCAGTAGAAAGGGTGGGGGAGCACTACGCCATCCCGTTGTATCCACTTGGGCCACATGTGGACTTTAAAAAATACATTTTACCATTATCTATGTCCTATTGTATTTTATCCATTTTGTTAAATATTTCTCAGCAAACTACAGTACCCATGTTTAAGGTTTATAAAACACTTAAGTAATGTCATTTGATCCTCACGAGAGCCCTGTGAGGTAAGTGCTATTATCTTCATTTTACAGATGAAGAAATAGAGGTTGCCCCTTCCCAGATCATCCTGCTAGTGTCTGAGGCAGGATTCAACTCAGGTTTTAATTCATAAGCTTAGTCACAAAGGTGGTGTTAAAGCTTAAGAGTCAGAATTGGAACCCAGATCCCTAACATTAGAGCCAGTGCCCTTTCCACTATACCATGCTGATAGCTTGTATGGCCTTAGGCAACTTAGTTCCTTTGTCCTGGACTTGGTTTCCCCCACCTGTAAAAAGGTAGGGTTGGGTTAAATGATTCCTCTCCTATTCTAACACTATTTGAGTTTACTTAAAATAACCCCCCGCCCCTCAAACCCTCCAGACTTCTGTTAAATGGATTAAAATTTTTTTTTTTTGGTTTCCAAGAGATGTGTGTGTACATCACTCCCTCAAACCCCACTCTTGTAGCACAGCATCATTTCTATAGCCCAGGTAGAAAGAACCCTAGAAGTCATCTATGTCAACTTCTCAGTTTTACAAATTATATAGAACTCCAGAGAAGGAAAATGATTTGCCCAAAATAGGCATTGAAATAACAGAACTGCGATTTGAACCTGGGCCCTTTGACTTACGTGCCATTTTTCCTACAACTCATTTCTTACCTTTATTGTGATATTGGACTTCATACCCAAACAGGATTCTTTTTCGGAGTTATATGTGCAAGACAGTCTTAAATGATGGGGAGGAAAGGAAGCATAAGATGAGTTTCTGCTTTCAAAAAGCCTTACAATCTGGCCATCTTCCCACCAATACAGTCAATTCCCCATCCACAGGGGAAAAAAGCAAAAAGCACCTTATAATTGAATTCTTATAGAACTCCATGCTCTATACCAGTAGTTTCAAAGTCATCTGGGGACCCTAGAGATCCCTAAGATCTTTTCAGGGAGTCTGAGGTAAATTTTTTTCATAAAATGTTAAAATTTCTAGTATGACAAATATTCATATGTTGAAATATGTGTAACATTAAATATATAATCATATAATTATGCATATTGTATATTCCTCCCCAAAGTTCTTGGGAGGCAGGGTCTTCATTAATTTTGAAGAGTGTAAAAGCATCCTGAGATAAAAAAGTTTGAGAATCACTACTCTATATACTGTCTACTTGTCCAAGAAAAGGAACAATCAGTGTTGGATAATGTACTTAAAAGTGGATATGAGACTTAAACTGGTCCCTAACAGATTGAGACATTTTGTCTAGACTAGGGCTTCTTAATCTTTTTTCAGATAATTCCTTGGACCCAGTTGAGAATCTGATATAGTCTACGGACTCCTCAGAATAATGTTTTTAAATGCATAAAGTAACAAAAGATTTGCAAAGGAAACTGTTGAAATTTACTTAACAAAGTACATAAAATACAAGTTCATGGATCTCAGATTAAGAACCCCTAGACTAAGTGGTGAAGAGGGAAGAGGGCATTCCAGATGGGAGGAAGTCATTGTTGAAGAGGCCCTGGGAAATGGAAGACAAGATTGGTAGTGGAGGAACTGGGGCAGGGTTGCTGAAAGTCTTGAAAGGTCTCTGATAAAGAGTTTTGGATTTGAGGCATTATGAAAGTCTTGAGGGTTTTGCTTTTGAGAGTGGCATTTTAGGAAAATTAATTTGGTAGTGATGAGCAGGAAGGATTGATACATGGGGGCTAGGTGGAATGCATAAGAAGGTCAATACTACACATCAAACACGTGATTAGGGTCTCACTTTGGCAACAACTAGAACTGAAAGGATAGGGGTGGCTAGGGGGTACAGTGATCCTGGAGTTAAGACAACCTGAGTTGAAATCCAACCTCGGAAACTTACTAGCTAAGTGACCCTGGGTAATTCTCTTAACCCTATTTGCCTCCAAAAAAAATATAAAAATTGAAAGGATAGCACAGGCGGAGACAAATGGTCTGGATCTGTGATTTTATTGCTGTGGAGAATTTTCAGTGTGGAAACCTTCCTCCATCTATGCAGATCAGTCATTAGTTTCTCTAATGAGGAACCTGAGATGTCTAAAAATTAAGTGAATTTATGGAATTATAAATCGAAACCTAGAAAATACCAAAAGGCCATCTCACCCACCTCCAAACCCCATCATTTTTCAGTTCAGGAAACTGAGGCATAGAGATCAATTGGCTTGCCCAAGCTTACACAGTTATTAAGTGGCAGAGGGAGGTTTTGAACTTGTCTTCTGATTCCAGAATCATTGCTCTTTCTATTATATATACAACTGATTACAAAGCCAGGGTGTGTCAGGCAGGACTTGAACTCAAGTCTAATTAATTTCAAGCCCAGATTTCTATTATGTTACACTTGCCTTTCTACCTTACACTTGCCTCTTGCAAGTGACAAGGAACAAATGACAAAAATTGTTGGCCTGAGATGCATGATAACTGACATTGTTGTTGAGTCACTTCAGTTGTGTCTAACTCTGGGACCCTATTTGGAGTTTTCTTGGCAAAGATACTGGAGTGGTGTGTGCCATTTCCTTCGCCCCAGCTCATTTTAAAGAAGAGGAAATTGAGGCAATCAGGGTTAAATGACTTGCCAGGGTCACACAGTTAGTAAATGTTTGAAGTTAAATTTGAACTCAGTTTCTCCTGACTCCAGGACCAGTAATCTATCCGTTATAACTGAGAAAGATCAGTCAAAGTTGACTTAGATTTCGTGACTGGGGAACAGACAGTGGTGCCATGAACAGTACTTGAGAACTTAGACAAGGAACAGACTCCAGACTGAAAGGGGAATTTCCTTTCAGATATGCTGCATTTTTGGTGAAGAGAGGATATTCATGTGGAATGTCTGATAGGAACTGGGAAATAGAGAAACTGAACTTTGGAGAGAAATGAGGGCTGGAAACATGGTTCTAGCTTTTACCTCTGTATGTGTGATTCCCAGATATGAAGACAGATGAGATTGGATGTACACAATGAACTGACTCACAAGTCACTGACTCGCAAAAGTCATATTTTATTATTCTGGGGTGAAGTTCATGGGATTGTGCATACACACACGTATATGTATATATATTTACAGAGAGAAGGTATATGAATTAGAGGCCATATGACAGAGTGGATAAAGAGCTGGATTTCGAGCTAGAAAGTCCTAGGTTTAAGTCTTGTCTGACACATACTGGCATGATCCTACTTCTCACTGTTCTAGAAAACTTTCAAGACAATGAGTTGAAGTGACCAATGAAATCACAAGGTTCACACACATACACACATGTATATATGTATATGTACATGTACACATATATGTATACATATATATTCACACATATGTATGTGTGTATATGTCTAAGTGTCTAAATGCATATCTTTGTATATACATATTTCAAAACTCTCCCTTTCTCTGTATACATATATGTATGTATGTATGTATGTATGTGTGTGTAAACCTTTTGATTTCATTGGTCACTTCAACTCATTGTCTTGAGAGTTTCCTAGAACACTGAGAAGTAGGATCATGCCAGTATGTGTCAGACGTGAAACTTAAACCTTTGGAGGTAGTCATACCCTCCAGTCATGGGGCATAGTCTCTACAAAGATACGGAAACAGGCAATGGAGTACCATGTGGGAAGAATAATCAGAAGCTAGTTTGCCTTGGCCAAATAGTCTTGAGTTAAATTGGTGATGGCAGTATGTAGCATGAATCTTTAGTTTTAATGAGTTGAAACACTTTATATAGGTCTGTAATATTCTTGTACTCTTTGACTGTGTGGATCACAACAAAATGTGGCCAACACTTAAAGAAATGGGAGAACTAAATCAACTTACTTGTCTCCTAAGGAAACTGTATGTGGGCCAAGAAGCAACAGTTAGAATCAAACATGGAACAACTGATTGGTTTAAGAGTGGAAAAGGAGTACAAGGCTGTATATTGTCGCCTTATTTATTTAACTTGTATGCAGAGTATACCATATAAAATGCCAACCTGAATGAATTAAAAGTTACAATTAAAGTTGCCGGGAGAAATATCAATAATCTCAGATATGGAGATGACACTATTCTAATGACAGAAAGTGAAGAGAAATTGAGAAACCGCTTGATGAGGGTGAAAGAGAAGAGTGTAAAAGTTGGCTTGAAGCTTAATATAAAAAAACAAAAACAAAACATAAGATCTTGGCAACTGGTCTCATCATTTTCTGGCAAATAGAGGGAGAAGAAATGGAAACAGTGTCAGATTTTATATTCTTGGACTCAAAGATATCTGCAAGTGGTGACCACAGCCATGAAATTAAAAGATGCTTGCTCCTTGGAAGGAAAACTATGGCAAATCTGGACAGCATATTAAGAAAGTGGAGATATCACCTTGCTGACAAAGGTTCATATAGTTAAAGCTATATTTTTTCTAGAAGCAACATATAGCTGTGAGAATTGAACTATAAGGAAAGCTGAGTGCTGCAGAGTTGAAGCTTACAAATTGTGATAATGATGAAGACTTTTGAGAGTACCTTGGACAGCAAGGTGATAAATCAGTCAATACTTTAAGAAGTTAATTCAGGCTATTGACTGGAAGGTCAAATCCTGAAACTGAAGGTTAAATACTCTGGCCATATAATGAGAAGATGGGATGCATTGAAAAAGACTCTGATGTTGGGAAAGATTGAAGACGAAAGGAAAAGGTGTTGGCAGAGGTGGAGATGGATCAATAGTGTCACTGAAACAATGAAAATGAACTTGGACAGACTTTGAGAGATAGTGAAGAATAGAAGAGTCTAGTGTGGCATGGTCCATGGGGTCACGAAGAGTTGGACACAACTGGATGACCGAACAACCATAACATGTGAAGTTCAGTAACAAGAAGCAACTGGGTGACGCAATGGATAGAATGCTAAACATTTTTTTTTAAAGTTTATTTATTTACTTTTAGTTTTCAACATTTGTTTCCACAAAATTTTGAGTTCCAAATTTTCTCCCCTTCTCTCCCCTTCCTCCACCCCAAAATGCCAAGTATTCTGAT
This sequence comes from Bettongia penicillata ogilbyi, assembly GCA_023548195.1. Taxonomy (NCBI): domain Eukaryota; kingdom Metazoa; phylum Chordata; class Mammalia; order Diprotodontia; family Potoroidae; genus Bettongia; species Bettongia penicillata. The sequence continues at coordinate 6,793,759 of JAJHZJ010000100.1, forward strand.
TGCCCCTTCCCCCAATCTACCCTCCCTTCTAATACCTCTCCCTTCCCTTATCCCCATCTTCTCTCTTGTCTTGTAGGGCAAGATAAATTTCTATTCCCCATTACCTGTATTTCTTATTTCCCAGTTCTATGCAGAAACAATTCTCAACATTTGTTCCTAAAACTTTGAGTTCCACCTTCTCTTACTTGTTCCTTTCCCACGCATCTCCACTGAGAAGGGCAGCAATTCAACAGAGGCTATATATGTGTACTTTTGCAAATGACTTCCATAATAGTAATATTGTGTGAGACTAACTATATTTCCCTCCACCCTATCCTGCCCCCATTTCATCTGTTCTCTCTTTTCACCTTGTCCTTCCCTAAGAGGGTTTGCTTCTAATTGGACCCTCCTCCCATTTGCCCTCCCTTCCATCATCCGCCCCACCCTGCTTATTCCCTTCTCCCCTACTTTCCTGTAGTGTAAGATAGGTTTTTATACCAAATTGAGTGTGCATGTTATTCCCTCCTTGAGCCAAATGTGATGAGAGTATGCTTCACTTTATCCCGTACACCTTCCCCTTTCCCCCTCCATTGAAAAAGCTTTTTCTTGCCTCTTCTATGAGAGATGATTTGCTTCATTCCATTTCTCTCTTTCTCCTCCCAATATATTCCTCTCTCACCCCTTAATTTTATTTTTTTAGATAAGATCCCTTCCTATTCAATTCACCCTGTGCTGTGTGTGTGTGTGTGTGTGTGTGTGTGTGTAGTCCCTCCAACTACCCAAATACTGAGAAAAGTCTCAAGGGTTACAAATAATTATCTTTCCATGTAGGAATGTCAACAGTTCAACTTTAGAAAGTCCTTTATGATTTTTTTTCCTGTTTACCTTTTCATGCTTCTCTTGATTCTTGTGTTTGAAAGTCAAATTTTCTCTTCAGCTCTGGTCTTTCATCAAGAATGCTTGAAAGTCCTCCACATCATTGACTATTTTTTCCCTTGAAGTATTATACTCAGTTTTGCTGGGAAGATAATTCTTAGTTTTAATCCCAGTTCCTTTGACTTCTGGAATATCCTATTCCAAGCCCTTTGATCCCTTAATGTAGAAGGTGCAAATTCTGTGTTATCCTGCTTGTATTTCCACAATACTTGAATTGTTTCTTTCTAGCTGCTTGCAATATTTTCTCCTTGACCTGGGAACTCTGGAATTTGGCCACAATGTTCCTTGGAGTTTCTCTTTTTGGATCTCTTTCAGGAGGTGATCAGAGGATTCTTTTAATATTTATTTTGCCCTCTAGTCCTAGAATATCAGGGCAGTTTCCTTGATAATTTCATGAAAGATGATGTTTAGGCTCTTTTTTTTGATCATGGCTTTCAGGTAGTCCCATCATTTTTAACTTGCCTCTCCTGAATGTATTTTCCGGGTCAGTTGTTTTCCCAATGAGCTATTTCACATTGTTTTCTATTTTTTCATTCTTTTGGTTTTGTTTTATAATTTCTTGGTTTCTCATAAAGTCATTAGATTCCATCTACTCCATTCTCTTTTTTAAAGAACTTTTTTTTTCAGTGAGCTTTTGAACCTCCTTTTCCATTTGGCTCATTCTGCTTTTTAAAGCATTCTTCTTCTCATTGGCTTTTTGGACCTCTTTGGCAATTGAGTTAGCTTATTTTTAAAGGTAATATTTCTTCAGCATTTTTTTGGGTCTCTTTTAGCAAGGTGTTGATCCGCTTTTCATGATTTTCTTGCATCATTCTCATTTCTCTTCCCAATTTTTCCTCCACCTCTCTTACTTGATTTTTAAAATCTCTTTTGAGCTCTTCCATGGCCTGAGACCAATTCATATTTGTTTTGGAGGCCTCTGATGACAAGCATTGTTCCTCCTCATCTGAAGGATGGAAGGAAGTACCTGTTCACCAAGAAAGTAACCTTCTATAGTCTTATTTTCTTCCCCTTTTTGGGGCATTGTCTCAGTCAGTTACTTGACTTTTCAGTCCTTTCTCAAGAGGAGGGTATACTCTGGGGACCTGTAAGTTCTCAGTTCCTCCAAGATGGCACAATCAAGGGAGAGGAGTTTACTCCCTGCCCAGGCTGAGATTTGGATCAGCTGCTCAATTCCCCCAGGGCCTTTAGGCTGAGAGCTCCACAAAGGGACACAGCCCTGCTACTACTGCCACCACCTGGGGCTGGGGCCAGGGGAGGACCCTGCTCCCTTCCTGCCCTTAGAAAAATGCCCTCTCACTGACCTCCAAAGATCTATTTGGTGCCTCTGGGTTGAAGAATCCAGGAACCTCAGCTGCTGCTGCTGGGACCCTCCCCCCCAACCAAGGCCTGCTCCAGGCTGGACTGTGCTCCATCCCATGTGTCGTGCAACTGACCTTTCTCATCTGCCCTCCAGGTCACCTTGGGCTAGAAATCTCTTTCACTTTGTTGGTTAATGGCTTTTACTGCTCTAGAATTTGCTGAGAGTCATGTTTTACAGGTATTTTATGGAGTCTGGGGGAAGAGCTAGCATATATGCATCTTTCTACTCTTCCTCCTCCTTGGCTCTGCCTAGAATGCTAAACTTACAGACAGAGGTATGGGGACTTGCCCAGGATGACATAGTGAATATCTGTGGCTGGATTTGAACTCAGGTCTTCCTGACCAGGATCAGTTCTCCTTTTACTGAACTACCTGAAATTGGCTTATGTTCTACTGAGGGAACACAATGTATACAGAAATAAGTGTAAGTTAAGGACAATTAAAGAGGGAGAAGGAGAATTAACAATTGAGGAAATCAGGGAAGACTTCCCAGAACAGGTGCCGCTTTAGGTGAGCCTTAAAGATGGCTAGAGATTTGAGAGGCAGAGATGAGGAGGGAAGACATTCCAGGCATAGTTGAGGACTTGTACAAATGCACAGAGATGTGAGAGAGTGTCAAATTAAGGGTAGCTAGATTACTACATAGTAATCCAGTTTCACTGTAATATTATGTTGGTGAACAGAAGCAGTATGTAATAAGGTTGGAAAGGCAGATGTGAGGTAGATTACTTGGTTGTTCAGTAATTTTTCAGATGCCATTTAGGGTTTTCTTCACCAGGACATTGGACTGGTTTGCCATTTCTTTCTCCAACTTATTTTACACATGAAGAAACTGAGGAAAGCAGGGTTAAGTGACTAGCCTATGTTAAGTGACTTACACAGCCAGTAAGTATCTGAGGCCAGATTTAAATTTAGGAAATTGAATCTTCCTGACTCTAGGTCCAGTACTCTATACATTGCACCACCTTAGCTGTGAGACTAAGAAATTTCTTTCTCATCCTAAGGGTAATGGGAAGCCACAGAAGGTTTCTGAGTAAGGGAGTGATATGGTGAGCCCTGTAATATTGGAAGATTATTTATATTAGCAGTTGCATGGTGGGTGGGATTAGGGAGTTAGATCAGGGAGAGACAAGATAGGGAGAGCAATTAGGAGGCTATTGCAGTTGTTTCAGTAAGAGGAGATGAAAACCTGATCTAGGATATAGAGAAATAGGAATAGATGGATAGATGCCAGAGAATTGGAGGTAAAATTGACAAGATTTGGCCATTGAATAGATTTGGGTGATGAGGAAGAAGGAAGGGTTAAGGATGACTCCATGTTTATAACTAGGAGAGAACTGATGTCCTCAACAGAACTAAGGCAGTTTGGAGGGAGGTGTGGGTTCCGGGGAGAAGTTAGTGAGTATCACTTGGGCCATATTGGGTTTGCGGTACCAATGGGAGCTCCAGAAGGAGATTTTTAGCAAGCAATTGTCAGGGCCTGGCTAGAATTCAGGAGAGAGATTAGGGCTGGATATATAGATTTAGGAGCCTCCTGGGATGATGCTTAAGCCCATGGAAGCTGATACAATCTCCATAAGACAGATCATATGTAAAGAAAGGAGGAGGACATCCGGGGAAGAACCCTGCAGTGTCTCCATGTTAAGGGAAGAAGAGATAGATAATAAAATGAAATGAAAGTAAGATGGATCAAGAGAAAACCATGTCATAAAGTCCAGCAGAACCAGGAAGAGGAAAATGATCATCTTTATGAGAGCTCCAGGAGGACAAAGACTAAGAAAAGGACATCACACTGAGGATGGGAAAGATTTCCAGGCTGCACATATAAATAGCTGTGGCTAGGACTTTGTCAGTAACAGGGAGGAAAGATACAGGAGGATGGCTTGAGAAAATGGTGGGGACAAATGAAGATTTTTCAGGGGTGGAATACATCTGAGCATTTCTGTAGGCAAGGGGGAAAGAATTAGTGGCTAAGTAATCAGTCAGTAAGCATTTATTAAGTGCCTACACCAAGTTCTGGGGATTCAAAGAGAGGCAGAAGACAGCCCAGATCTCAAGGAGCTCAAAGTCTAATAGAAAGATACCATTTATGGGTATACAAGATATAGGGAGGATAAATGGGAAATATATATGTGTGTGTTGATCCTTCATTGCCAAAGAAGACCATGCCATCAGAGAAATAATGACATGACTTCCACTTGACTTTGAGTGAGGGAGGGCTGTGCAGATCACCAGCCTCACTTCTCCTCCAGAGCCATCTGAATCCAGTGACCAGATATTCATCAGGATAACTGGAGATGACCCAGGATGAGGTAATTGGGTTTAGGTAACTTACCCAAGGTCACACAGCTAGTGAGTGTCAAGTGTCTGAGGTGAGATTTGAACTCAAGTCCTCCTGATTTCTGCACTGGTGTTCTATATAGCCACTGCACCACCTACCTGCCCCTAATGGGAAGTAAGCAACAAAGGGAAGGAATTAGAATTAAGAGTCAGAAAATTCTTCTTGTAGAAAGTGAGATTTTAGTTGGGATTTGAAGGAAACCAGGGAAGTCAAAAGACAGAGATGCAGAGGGACAGCATTGGGATGGAGGATAGCCAGAGAAAATTCCTGGGAGTAGGGAGGAAGTGATTAAAATATGGGAATAGATTAAAAATGAGAGACAGAGGAAATCTCTTAGATGGGGATTAGATTGATCGCACGGGTTTAGAATTTGGCTTTGACAAAGAGAAGGGTCACCATTTTTCTCAGAGAAAGGAAGGCTTTATTAAAGGTCTACTATGCTCCAGGTACTTTATTTATTTATTTATTTTTGGATTTAAATTTATTTATTTAAGTTTCCAACATTCATTTCCACATAATTTTGGGTTCCAAATTTTCTACCCATTTCTCCCCTCCCCCACCCCAAAACACCAAGCATTCTAATTACCCCTATCACCAATCTGTCCTGCCTTCTAACATCCCTCCCTTCCCTTATCCTCATCTTCTCTTTTGTCCTATAGGGCAAGATAAATTTCTATACCCCATTACCTATAGTTCTTATTTCCTAGTTGCAAGAACAATACTCAACAGTTGTTCCTAAAACTTTGAGTTCCAACTTCTCTTCATCCCTCCCTCCCCACCCATTCCCTTTGGGAAGGCAGGCAATTCAATATAGGCCATATCTGTGTAGTTTTGCAAATCACTTCCACAATAGTCATGTTGTGTAAGACTGACTATATTTCCCTCCATCCTATCCTGCCCCACATTGCTTCTATTCTCTCTTTTGATCCTGTCCCTCCTCAAGAGTGTTGATTTCAAATTCCTCCCTCTTCCCACTGCCCTCCCTTCCATTGTCCCCCCCCACCCTGCTTGTGCCCTTCTCCCCCACTTTCCTGTATTGTAAGATAGGTTTTCCTACCAAAATGAGTGTGCATTTTATTTCTTCCTTTAATTGAATGTGATGAGAGTAAGCTTCATGTTTTTTCTCTCACCTCCCCCCTTTTCCCCTCCACTGAAAAGTCTTTAACTTGCCTCTTTTATAAGAGATAATTGGCCCCATTTAATTTCTCCCTTTCTCCTCCCAATATATTTCTCTCTCACTGCTTAATTTCATTATTTTAAGATATGATCCCATCCTATTCAATTCACCTTTTGCTGTGTGTGTGTGTGTGTGTGTGTGTATAATCCCACCAACTACCCAGATACTGAAAAAAGTTTCAAGAGTTAAAAATATTGTCTTTCATGTAGGAATGTAAATAGTTCAACTTTAGTAAGCCCCTTATAATTTCTCTTTGCTGTTTACCTTTTCATGCTTCTCTTGATTCTTGTGTTTGAAAGTCAAATTTTCTTTTCAGTTTTGGTCTTTTCATCAAGAATGCTTGAAAGTCCTCTACTTCATTGAAAAACCATATTTTCCCCTGAAGTATTGTGCTCAGTTCTGCTGGGTGGGTGATTCTTGGTTTTAGTCCTAGTTCCTTTGACTTCTGGAATATAATATTCCATGGCCTTTGATCCCTTAATGTAGAAGCTGCTAGATCTTGTGTTATCCTGATTGTATTTCCACAATACTTGAATTGTTTCTTTCTCCTTGACCAAGGAACTCTGGAAATTGGCCACAATGTTCCTAGGAGTTTCTCTTTTTGGATCTCTTTCAGGAGGTGATCAGGGGATTCTTTCAATATTTATTTTGTCCCCTGGTTCTAGAATATCAAGACAGTTTTCCTTGATAATTTCATGGAAGATGATGTCTCGGCTCTTTTTTTGATCATGGCTTTCAGATAGTCCCATAATTTTTAAATTGTCTCTCCTGGTCTATTTCCCAGGTCAGTTGTTTTTCCCATGAGATATTTCACATTCTCTTCCATTTTTTCATTCTTTTGGTTTTGTTTTATGATTTCTTGGTTTCTCAGAAAGTCATTAGACTCCATCTGTTCCATTCTAATCTTGAGAGAACTATTATCTTCAGTGAGCTTTTGAACCTCTTTTTCCATTTGGCTAATTCTGCTTTTGAAAGCGTTCTTCTCCTCATTGGCTTTTTGAACCTCTTTTTTCCAATTGAGTGAGCCTATTTTTCAAGGTGTTATTTTCTTCAGCATTTTTTTGGGTCTCCTTTAGCAAGGTGTTCACCCTCTTTTCATGCTTTTCTTGTATCTCTCTCATTTCTCTTCTCAGTTTTTCCCCCACCTCTCTTAGTTGATTTTCAAAATCCTTTTTGAGATCTTCCATGGCCTGAGGCCATTGAATATTTATTTTGGATGTTTGGGATACAGAAGCCTTGACTTCTATGTCTTTCCCTGATGGTAAACATTGTTCTTCCTCATCCAAAAGGATCCACTTCTGGCCTTATCTAAAAATATGTCTCATGCTTCATCTCAAGTCTTTCTTCTCTACGTTAGGCAGTGGGTAGAATTTGTTATCATTGTTCCTTTGTGTGGTCTTTCAGAGATGTTCAAAATCATGTATTTTCATACCAAAAGTTGCCCTTATATTAATGGTGATGGGTTGAATGATTCATCTATACTCTTGTACTCTGTTTCCCTTATAGCTAATGGCTCATTTTAATGAGATAACTGCTTTCAGGGAAAATAATATTCCCTAGCCATAGTCCTATGTAGAGTACACCTCCAAACTAAACAGCCTTTATGCTCCAAATCCAGGATCTTATCAATACCATGCTCTAATCCTACTGAATTCATCATTTGAGATTCAACTTTCATGTTAACTTTTAGATCTCAACCCCTCGCCCAGTGTGAGAATTGTTTCCACAATATGGTTTTACTAACATCTGTTTCTCATGTGAAATTTGTACTCTGAAGGTTTAGAGGATGACATTGGTGCTTGGCTATTATTTGGAATTGAGATGAAACTTTGGTCACTTATCTCCCCTCACATCTTCCAGAAACACTTGTTACAGTCATTTCAATCATGTCTGACTCTTCATGACCCCATTTAGGGTTTTCTTGGCAAAGATATTGCAGTGGTTTGCCCTTTCCTCCTCCAGCTCATTTTACAGATGCAGAAACTGGAGCAAACAGGGTTAAGTGACTTGTCCAGGGTCACACAATGTCTAAGGCCAGATTTGAACTCAGGAAGAGGAGTTTTCCTGACTTTAGGGCCTGTGCTCTATCCATTGCACTACCTAGATGTCCAGCTACACAGTCTGATTTAACAGAATTTGAGAGTAGCATTGTAAGAAAGACATCTGAATAGTTTCTGGAAAATGGACAGCAGAGGCGAAATAAGTGACTTTAGGAGCTTCCCCGTTCTCCTCTTCCCCTTCCCCTTTCCGTTCTCTTTCCCCTTCCCTTTTCCCTTCCCTTTTCCTTTAAGACACTGCTTCTATGCTCAACCTAAAGTCTCTGTTCTTTGCTTTTGTGGTGCTTAGCATAGGGAAATAACCTTGAAGATCAATACAGCTCTGGCTCACGTGCACAAGACAAGAAATGAGAGAAAAGAAGGCTGCCCTAGTGGTCTGGCCCTCCTCCACTCCCTTCTCCAGTCTGCTGGCCTTTCAGCAGCTCTCCTCTGGGTCTTGAGGAAATAGCCAGCTAGAGCCCATTGTTGGTGATTGATAATGGAATTCTTTCCTATCTCCCCAAAGCAGGATGTGAAATCACATGATTATTCTGTTGTTAAGCCAAGAGATTGCAGTTCATTTGCTTTTTTCTTTTTTGCCACTATGATGCAGAACTAGTTTTTTGATATGGATTAACTGTGTAACTCCTAAAACAGAGTGTGGCAGCAGCTCCACTGTCCCAGGCTGATCATTCATTACCAAAGGGTGAAGTTCAGAAATATTCCATTTTTTTTTTTTAACATTCTCTATTGCTTTCTTTTTACCCTCTATCCTTTTTCTTTCTTCAGATCAATAAGCATCTGCCTACTATGTGCCAGAAATCATGCTGGGGCACTGGGGTTGCAAAACCAAAAATGAAAACAGTCTCTGTCCTCAAGGACCTTATATATTTTTTTTAATATTTATTTTTGTTGTGTTTAATTATTTCAGTCATATCTGACTCTTCATGACCCTATTTGGAGTTTTCTTGACAAAGATACTAAAATGGTTTGCCATTTCTTCAGCTTGTTTTACAGATGAGGTAACTGAAGCCAATAGGGTGAAATGACTTGCCCAGGGTCACATAGCTAAGTAAGTGTCTGAGGCCAGATTTGAACTCAGGAAGATGAGTCTTCCTGACTCCAGGGCTGGCGCTCAGTCCACTACACCACTTAGCTGCCCCAAATAATTCTTTTATTTTTGTTTTGTTTTTGTTTTATCTCCTGTTTTAATTAAAAATCCTGATATAGAAATTGTGGTTTAATAACTATTATTTAATAACTATTGCATAATTTTATCTAAGTTCTCAAAGATATCAAATTTGGTTCAACAGTGTTTCTTTTTTTAATATTTAAATTTATTTAAGTTTTCAACATTCATTTCCACATAATTTTGGGTTTCAAATTTTCTCCCCATTTCTCCCCTCCCCCACCCCAAAACACCAAGCATTCTAATTACCCCTATCACCAATCTATCCTCCCTTCCCTTATCCCCATCTTCTCTTTTGTCCTATAGGGCAAGATAAATTTCTATACCCCATTACCTATAGTTCTTATTTCCTAGTTGCAAGAACAATACTCAACAGTTGTTCCTAAAACTTTGAGTTCCAACTTCTCTTCATCCCTCCCTCCCCACCCATTCCCTTTGGAAAGGCAATTCAATATAGGCCATATCTGTGTAGTTTTGCAAATCACTTCCACAATAGTCATGTTGTGTAAGACTGACTATATTTCCCTCCATCCTATCCTGCCCCACATTACTTCTATTCTCTCTTTTGATCCTGTCCCTCCCCAAGAGTGTTGATTTCAAATTGCTCCCTCTTCCCACTGCCCTCCCTTCCATTGCCCCCCCACCCTGCTTGTGCCCTTCTCCCCCACTTTCCTGTATTGTAAGATAGGTTTTCCTACCAAAATGAGTGTGCATTTTATTTCATCCTTTAATTGAATGTGATGAGAGTAAGCTTCATGTTTTTTCTCTCACCTCCCCCCTTTTTCCCTCCACTGGAAAGTCTTTTACTTGCCTCTTTTATAAGAGATAATTTGCCCCATTTAATTTTTCCCTTTCTCCTCCCAATATATTTCTCTCTCACTGCTTAATTTCATTATTTTAAGATATGACCCCATCCTATTCAATTCACCCTGTGCTCTCTGTCTCTCTGTCTCTGTGTGTGTGTGTGTGTGTGTGTGTGTGTGTAATCCCACCAACTACCCAGATACTGAAAAAAGTTTCAAGAGTTACAAATATTGTCTTTCCATGTAGGAATGTAAATAGTTCAACTTTAGTAAGTCCCTTATAATTTCTCTTTGCTGTTTACCTTTTCATGCTTCTCTTGATTCTTGTGTTTGAAAATCAAATTTTCTTTTCAGTTTTGGTCTTTTCATCAAGAATGCTTGAAAGTCCTCTACTTTATTGAAAAACCATTTTTTCCCTTGAAGTATTGTACTCAGTTTTTCTGGGTGGGTGATTCTTGGTTTTAATCCTAGTTCTTTTGACTTCTGGAATATAATATTTCATGGCCTTTGATCCCTTAATGTAGAAGCTGCTAGATCTTGTGTTATCCTGATTGTATTTCCACAATACTTGAATTGTTTCTTTCTACCTGCTTGCAATATTTTCTCCTTGACCAAGGAACTCTGGAAATTGGCCACAATGTTCCTAGGAGTTTCTCTTTTTTGGATCTCTTTCAGGAGGTGATCAGGGGATTCTTTCAATATTTATTTTGTCCCCTGGTTCTAGAATATCAAGGCAGTTTTCTTTGATAATTTCATGAAAGATGATGTCTAGGCTCTTTTTTTGATCATGGCTTTCAGGTAGTCCCATAATTTTTAAATTATCTCTCCTGGATGTATTTTCCAGGTCAGCTGTTTTTCCAATGAGATATTTCACATTATCTTCCATTTTTTCATTCTTTTGGTTTTGTTTTGTGATTTCTTGGTTTCTCATAAAGTCATTAGCCTCCATCTGTTCCATTCTAATTTTTAAAGGACTGTTTTCTTTAGTAAGCTTTTGCACCTCCTTTTCCATTTGGCTAATTCTGGTTTTTAAAGCATTCTTCTTCTCATTGGCTTTTTGGACCTCTTTTGCCAATTGAGTTAGCATATTTATCAAGGTGTTGTTTTCTTCAGCATTTTTTTGGGTCTCCTTTAGCAAGGTGTTGACCTGTTTTTCATGCTTTTCTTGTATCTCTCTCATTTCTCTTCTCAGTTTTTCCCCCACCTCTCTTAGTTGATTTTCAAAATCCTTTTTGAGTTCTTCCAAGGCCTGAGACCATTGAACATTTATTTTGGATATTTGGGATATAGAAGTCTTGACTTTTATGTCTTTCCCTGATGGTAAGCATTGTTTTTCCTCATCCAAAAGGATGGGAGAAGATATCTGTTTACCAAGAAAGTAACCTTCTATAGTCTTATTTTTTTCCCCCTTTTTTGGGCATTTTCCCAACCAGTTACTTGACTTTTGGTCCTTTGTCAAGAGTAGGGTATACTCTGGGAATCTGTAAGATCTCAGTTCCTCCATGGTGGCACAATCAAGAGTGTACTAGTCTGGACACAGAGAAGGATTTTTGTGCCCAGAATCTTAGCAGTTTCCTCTTCCCCCAAATAATTCTTTAGGAGCTTCTGTTTGACTAGGGAAATACAACATGTACTCAGGTAAATGCAAGGTGTATATGAAGTAAATGTAAAGCATTTATTTTTTATGGGAAAGAAGCATTAATGATTAGGAAAATCAAGAAAAATCTCAAGTAGGACATGTCCCCCCTTTCTGAGGCAGTTAAACAGCACAGTGGATAGAGTGCTCCACCTAGAGACAGGAAGATCTAAGCTCAAATCTGGCCTAAGATACTTATGGACTGTGTGGCCCTGAGGAAATCACTTGATCTTAGTTTATCTCAGTTTCCTTGACTGTAAAAAGGAAATAATAGTAGTACTTACTTCACAGGACTGTTATAAGAATTAAATGGAATTATATTTGTAAAAAAGTGCTTAGGCCAATACCTGTACATCAAAAATGCTTGTTTCCTCCCCCGCTTGCACAGATGCTGTACTTACCACATCTAAGCATAACTTTGGACTGTCCAATTCTGAAAAAGAAATTTACTGGGAAAGTTGATCCTAGGAACAGATAGAATAGGGTGTAGGCCATATCCTAGATAGTCTGATTTGATGGACACTCATAATCTCATCTGCCAAAACAAATCTTTTCCTTTCCCTAGCCCCAAATTCCCCCATTGGAGTCACTCCCTGAGTTAAGGCATTATCTTCATTGCCATAAATTTTTTGAAGAAGATGTCACAGAGTTCATCTTGTACAACTTTATGACAGTCTAGAGTTATACAGGTATAGAAATCACTTTTCCTGCAGGCTCATTAGGTGATTATGATTGTAAATTGCAAGTTAGAAGAGACCATAGAGGCTATATAGCATAACACTACCATTTTATAGGTAAGGAATACTGAGGCCCAAAGAGGTCAAATGACTTGCTCAAGGTCACACAGGAAGTCAGTAGCAAAACTTGGACTTGAATCCTTATTTCCTATTCCTTTGGTAGTGTCTCCATGTTCCCATACCTGGGAGTGAGGAGCAAGGCTATCTGGAATGGTAATTTAAATGGGAAGATCTTTCCCAATCATTAGTAGGCCCATGTGCCCTGCTTAAATTACATGGAAGCCTAAGTTACATATGGTGGGAGGAGTTTGCTGAATGGATGGAACAGGAATAGTGGAGCAGAGCTGGGAAGAAATTGGTCAGGCTAGTCAGATCTGGAAAGGACACAGGTAAGTAGACAGCTAGGCTGGTGAGTGTTTGTTTGTGGGAGGGCAGCAGCAGCTAGGGGTGTGGGGTGGGCAGGGAAGCTTGAAAATGTCTTTGTCCCCTGCAGTGCTAATGCATACTGACTTCTTGGCTACTATGACTGATTTTGCTTTCTGGTTTTGGGATTTGGCTTTTTGGTGTGTCTGAATAAATGATTTTCTTCTACCTTCCATATGGAGAGCTGTTATACTTTGCAACTGGGAACTGGCATATTCACAGTTACCACCAGTGCTGTGAATATTGTCTTGGTGATACACCATTTTAGAACCTGACAAGCATTTTGTCTGGCTTTCCTTTAGAATTAGACCAGACCAGATTTCTCAATCCTGGGCACGTTTGAGAGCTTTGCAATAGTGATATCCATGTTACATGCCATTTTTATCTGTGTGTGTGTGTGTGCTCTCCTTGAAAAATAAAGGCTGGACCCAGCATGTAGGCCTGGGAACCTGAAAAGACCACAAAATCATGAGAGGTAGTACTGTACAGTGGAGAGTGACCTGGCTATGGAGTCCAAGTATCTGGACTCAAATGCAATCCTTGTTACTTAATAACTATGTGATGTTAGGAATGTTACTTTATAGGCCTCATTTCCCTCATTTAATATAAGAGTTTGGATTAGATGGCCTTTAAGGTCCCTATTAGCTCTAAATCTACAATATTAGCATAAGTTACTACTTGGGTCACTTAATTTATTCCCTCTCACCAATCCTGTTCTCTAGCAAACCAAAAAAAAAATTCTTTTTAGAGTTTTAGGACAGTATTTTTTAGATCATCTTGTCAGTTTCTATTTGTTAGATTAAAAAAAATTATTTATTTAGGGGCAATTGGAGTTGAATGACTTGCCCAGGGTCACACAGCTAGTGAGTATCTGAGGTTAGAATTAAACTCAGGTCCTCATGACTCTAGGGCTGATGCTCTATCCAGTATATCACCTAGCTGCTCCCCTTTTAAAAAATTTTTAAAGAGGCCAGCTAGAATGCCTTGTTTGACCTAGTGATCTCTTATGAATCTCATGTTATGAAGACCTGAGTTCAAATCTCACCATAGACCTTGTTAGCAGTGTGACTGAGGTCAGATCACTTACTTTCTCTGAACCCTCAAGTCCTTCTTCTACAAAACAGAGATGATAATAGCTCTTATTTCAAAGGCTTATCATGAGGATCAAATGAGATGTGTGGAGATTTAAAGTGCTATGTAAATTAGAACTGACATTAGGATGCTCAAGTTAGACACTTTTATCCTTCTCCTTTTCTTCTCCCAGGGATCAATGAATCAATCAATGAACTAGTCAATTAATTCACCCAGATGTTGCACTGGTAGGGTGGGTTTACATCTGTCAAGATGCTTCCTGTGGCTGGATAAGTCCCCTGTTGCAGAAGGGAATGTTTAAATACAAGGCTTCAGGGGCCCCATCCTTGGGAATACTGAAACCTTGGATGATTTTTTTCATCTACTGAATATGTAAACTGGAAAATGCCACTAATGCTGAAAATATATGGCAGCTAAACAATAGCTTTTTATAAAACACATTGATCTCTAGGTTCCTCTCAGATGCAAATAACTCCTTGTTGTGATTCTTATAGAACGTGAATGCTTTTCATGTTGACTTTGATTTTGACTGTGAGGTGGGTCTGTCTCTCTACTCCAGGCCTCAGGTAATTTGAACATTCTTGTCCTTCTCCATTTATCAATATAGACATCAAGTTTCAACTCCTCCAGGAAGTCTTCCCTGAAAGCCCCAGCTCACAGCAATCTTTTTCCCTTATAAGATTGTATCTCCAGCCAACCTAGCTTTCTTCACACCCAGCATTCTATCTTATACCTAGTCCCCGCATACCTAGAATGCAGTCTTGTCCTTATTCCTGGCCTCACAGAGTCCTCTCTTTCTGGGTGATGCTGTTCAAACATCATCTTCTGTAGGAAACCTTCTTTGATTTCACAAGCTTCCTCTCTCCAAACAGCTAATACCCTACCTCCCAAAGTGCTCTGGATTTAATGACTTTATATTCAACTACTTTGCATATATTCATATTTACTCATTTTATATTTATGCTGTCTGTCTTTGTTTACCCCATTGGAATAGAAGCTTCCTGAGAGAAACAATTGTTTCATTCTTTGTATCCTCAGTTTCTAGAACAGTATTTGGTCCGAAGTAGTTCCTTGATGAATGTTTGTTGATGGATTAATCACTTGTCTTCCTCTGTGACATTATCTTTCATCTTCTCTATACGTTTTGTATATGCCTAGTCATTACATGCCCCCTCTGTTAGAATGTGCAATCCTTGAGTGAAGGGGTGGATACCTTTCTTGGTATCTCTAGTGTTTAGCACAGTGTCTGGCACATAGTAAGCAACTAAAAATGTGTGTTGTTGCATTGACATGAGTGGATTTCTTTTTAACCATTTTTAACTTTAAATTTTTCTTGATGTTCTTTATTTTTACATCACTTTGCATTTCCAGATATCTCTTTCCCTGACAGAGTAAGCCATCTCTTATAACAAAGAATCAAAAAGATTAAGCAAAACCAACAAACCAACCTATTTACTGTAATTTTCTACATCCTTAGTCCTCTACCTCTGTAAAGAGAATAAGGTGTCTTTCCTTAACCCTTCCATTGGGTCATAGTTGGTCATTATAATTGGTCAATATAAACACTATGTTCTGTTTTTTAAAAATTTTTTTCCATTTACAAGGTTGAAATCATTTTATATATTGTTTTCTATTTTGTTGTCTTCTCTCACTCACCTCTCCTCTTCTTTCCTCTCCTCTCCACTACTCCTCTTTCCTTTCCTCTCCTATTTCTTCTTTCCTCTCCCTCTTCTGTCCTGTTCTCTCTCTTCTTCTCTTCCCTTCCCCTCTCCCTTTTTTCCCCTTTCCTCTGCCTTCTTCTTCTCCCTCTTCCCTCCTCTTCTCTGTCTTCCTCTCTCCTTCTTACTTTTTGTTTTTGAGTGGGTCTCTCTATCTCAACCATGATGGCAGTGCAGTGGTCACTCACAGTCCCTACTGCTGATCAGTAGGAAAGTTTTGACCCACTCCTTACTGACCTGGTCCAGTTCCTTCCTTTTTAGTCAGCCCGATGGTTCCTTCTCTCCCCTGCTCTCAGGAATTCATCAAAACTGGTACCCAAGGGTGTTGACACCTGATCAACTTTAGCCCTACTGCAGCTTAGGACTCCCAAACTCAAACCATCGACCCACTAGCCTCAGCCTCCTCCAGCATCAAGGATTACAGCTGTGCACCAACCACACATGGTTATTTGCCATCTCTTAACTTTTTAAACAACATTTTCTAATGATATGTACTCTCTCTTATAAAACAAAGGAAGAAAGGTAGGAAAAGAAATCAAGACATTGGTCATGTCTGTTTTGTTTTCTGTTTTACCAACTTCCTTCTGAGAGTTCGTCAGGGAGAAATGTTTCATAATCAATCCTTTAAAGTTATGATTGGTGCTTTTCAGGTAGATGTCCTTTATGCTCACAGTTCTCTTGGTTCTGCTAGGCATCCACTCATACAAGTCCTGGGATCATAGATTTAGAGAAGGAAGGGACCTTAGAAGCCAGTCCACCTAATTGATGAATGAAAAACTGAGCCCCAAACACCAAAGGTCTTAACTTTTTTATTATAAATGCTTTTGTTGGTCTAGTGAAACCTATAAAATGTTTATAAGTAGAAAAAATAAAATACTCAAGATTAAAAAGTCAATTATATTGAAATATAGCTCCATGTATATATAAAAATATAGGTCTATACACATGTACCCATAAAATATAAATATACACCTATGTATATATGTGTAGCATATACATATGTGTATATGTTACATGTATATGAATATGTGCACACACATACATACATACATGCACACATTTAAGATCCTCTGTCTAGAAAAGTTAAGTGACTTGCTCACAGTTCATGCTTACAGAGCTAGTTAATGTCTGGGGCAGAATTGAATGCCTTACCCAGTGGACTCTCTCTTGTACCACTTATCTACTGCCTTCAAATGTCTTTCCTTTTTTAAAACTTTTTTAGACTGGAACTTTCTATTTCACCCAGGTTGGATGTGCAAAGTCTCTCATGGGCCCATCTGAATACTAATTGGCACAGAAACTTTAACCTGCCCCATTTTTCTGACCTGGGCTAATTCACCCCTCTTTAGGAAGCCTGGTGACTCTATTGGGAAGGAGTTGGGGGCTTACAATATTGTATTCAGTGATGATACCAGATTGGTCTTCGCCCTTCTGTAATTCATGTCTCTCATTCAAGTGATCCATCAACCTCAGCATCCCCAGAACCAGGGGATACAATATCTGCTACTATATCTGGCACAAATATTTTTCCAGCTTATGTCCTATCTCCTTGACTAATGTGTAAACTTCTTGAAGGCTGGGGCCCTGTCCTGTACTTTTTTGTGTGCCCCCAATTGCACATTTGTTGTATGAATGAATGAAGAAATGAACCCATCTTAAAAGAAAAGTTCATCAACCTAGATCAATAGTGATGCCAAGAGAGAAAAGTAATGTAAGCCCAGGAAGGGAATAAGACAAATTTCAAAGGAACGGGCATTCTCTAGCTTGTGACACATCCCCAGCCGGAATCTCACCCTTATGCCATATTACAAGATGAAGGCACCCAGACATGAAGAGTGTGGTTTTGCAGAATAAAACGGTAACTTTGTTTCAAACTATGCCCGGGCAGCCAAAAAATGTGGAGTATTCATTATCTTGCCTGTAGCCTGCCAATTAGTGGGCAGCGTTACTCAGGAAAATTGCTTGCAGGGGCAGACGCTGAGTGTCCCTCTGTTCTGCCACGCACCCGGGGCCCCTTCTCTGGGCCCATTTCAAGCAAACCTCCCCTGAACTGTGGCCAAGGGCCCCAGAGGCAGCCTTTGCTCTGACATGACTCGACATTGGGGTGATGGGAGGGATGATCCGTGCCAACCAACCCCCTTTCCTTGGCTTAAGAGACTGCAGTCATGGTGAGTGGTCCTTTTAAAATTTTCATGCTGTTTTCTCACTGTGCCTAAGTTGTTTACATTCCTAGGAAACAGCAACCTCAGGAGTTACACACACCAAATGCCCTTGGAATTGAGAATCAGACATTTTCTTCTTCCAATTGAGTAGAACTGAGAAAAAAATCACTTAGGTCGATTTGCAGAGGGGAAACTGATAGGTCTAATTGAACCCCAGGGGAATATCTAGTGAGAGCTCTGCCAAGGCATTATTTCATGGACATGCCTTCCCTTGTCTTCCTTTTCCCTCCCCCCACTCTACAGGAGTATGGAGCATCCCAAGAAGGCTAAGAGGTAGACCCGGGGTGGCCATCATTCCAGGTACTCCCAGAACCCTCTTATCATCAGGGAGGAGATGCAGACAGGTAGGGAGGAAGAACAGAATTCTTCCCAGAACATTCTGAGTTTTTTAGTTCTGTTTGTCTTCCTAGAAACAGGTTATGAAACAACACCATGGAAAAGTGAAATGGTCCTGGGGGTCAGGGATCTGTTTAAATCAGACCTGTCTAACATACAGCCCGAGGGCTGCTTAGCAGCCCACCAAAGGATTTTGGGAGACCCATGAAAAATGTACAAAATGTAAAAGAAAGTAAAGATGTACCACATGCTTTGTCCATGCCCCGCTTAACCCGCTTTCCACCAGTTACTATTATGCCTATCAAATAACTTGGCGGGTAGGTTACCACTGTGCACTTGCTCCCATTTGTCACTTGATCTGCAGCAGCCAACCATCGTCAGTCTGTCTTTAGTCTGAGAGGAGCAATTTCATGATAAAAATCTTAAGAAATGAGTGTAATTGACATTAATTGAAATTTCCCCTTTTTAAAAAAAATACGGTTTATTTGCAGAATAGTTCAATGATTATTATATCTTTACTTGAAAAGTGAAGCATTAAAATTCTATCTGTGGCCTGAAGAAGCTTAGCCTATTTTAATTTTGGCCCCTAACTACTGCCAAGTTGTGCAGGTATACTTTAAATCCTGTTTCTGCTACCTTGGGGAAATCACTTAACTTCCATAGGCCTCCATTTCCTCGTCTGTAAAATGGGGAGATTGTAGTAAGTGGCCCTCTGGGGTCTCCACAAGTTTTCTCTCTATGTTTCTGTGACCCAACCGGTTTTGTTGATTTCAACAGATATTTATTTTATATATGACACTCTTCTAAACCCAGACTCTAGATGGTGGGGCTGTAGATGGAGTTCTGGACTTGGAATTAGGAAGACTTGAGTTCAAATTTTACATCAGTTACTTACCAGCTGTGTGACTTGGGGAGAAGTCCTTTAATTTGTCTGCCTGAATTTCCTTGAAATTTCCTGTGAAATGAGGATAATAGCAACCCCTCCTAGGAGTGCTGTGAGGACCAAAATGACAACCTATATAAAGCTTTTTGAAAGTTTTAAAGCACTACATAAATGCTAGCTATTATTACTATCACTAACGCTATTACACAAAATCTCTCAAGGAATTTACATTTGGCTGTGGAAATGATATGTACATGGATGAGTAAATAGAAAATACATAAAATATAATTTTCAGAGAGGAAGGAAATGTCTTAACAACTGGCTAGATCAGAATGTAGGGAGGGATACTCAAGTTGAGCCGTGAAGGGGAACAAAAAGTAACTTAATTTGGGTGGAAGAAGCATAGGGTTCAGGAGAGGGAATCCTGGGAACTTGCACCTTTATGTGCAGTAGACTTTAAATCAAGGGCAATTAAGTGGCTCAGTGGATAGAATGACCTGGAGTCAGGAGGACCTGAGTTTAAATCTGGTCTCAGACATTTAGTAGTGTGACTCTGGGCAAGTCACTTTATCCTGTTTGCCTCAGTTTCCCCATATGTAAAACGAACTGGAGAAGGAAATGGCAAACCACTCCAGTATCTTTGCCAAGAAAAGCCCACATGGGGTCACAAGGAGTTAGACATAACTGAAAAATAATTAAACAAGAATAAGGTTTTCAACAAAATAGTTTTCAAAAGAAGGAGTAGATGCCGTTATCTTCACTTGGCTTTCAATTGCTAAGAGATTTTGCTACAAAAAGCCTGACAGTTTACAATGACATTACTCACTGTATACCTAAGCTAGTATTTGGAGACCATTTGCTCTAGTGTTTGAAATTCATCTCAAACCTAATCTCTCTTATGTCTTAGAGCCACTAGTTTCTCTTCCTCCCCGATATAATTCAGTTCAACAAACATTGATTAAACATCTGTCATGTGCAAGTCATCAGGTGTGTTGAGGATTAAAAAAAAATCTTTGTTATATTTTTGCATCCTTGAATGTACCTTCCTATCTCCTAACACCTAAATCAGTGATTTCCAATGTTGTTGGTTCCTCAAATCCATTTGAATAATAACAAAAAGATGTGTTGTGAATCTCTAGGAAAATTTAAGGTATTATTGATAATATTCATGAACAATTCTTTGCTGCTTAAGGTGACATTAAAGAATTTTTAGTTGGAAACCCTTGGATCATCATCCTGAACCCCCAAGGGGATTGCAAATCACAATCTTGACAGGCTAGAGCATTGGGCTGAATCTGGTAAGGTAAAATTTAATAGGAATAAATATAAAATTTTTCACTTGAATTAAAAAATTGAAAAATTGTGAACAATTATGGCATGGAGTTAAATTGTCAAAAAAAAATCTGGCTTCCTAGGGACAGAGCCAAGATGGTGCAGTAAAGGAGTTCTCCCTAATTCCTGTACAAACAACCTTAAAATAACATCTCAAAATAAATTTTGGACAAGCAGAACTAAAAAAGGGTGGGGCAAAATAATTTTCTAGCCTAAAACAATTTAGGAGGATATTAGGGAAGGTCTGTCACACCAAGGTGAGAGTAGAACTCAGCCCAGCTTAGGCCAAGCCTTGACAAGCCAACAACAGGCTTTGGGGGCAACTGAATTGGCAGTAGCAGCTTCTAGAGGTCTCAGCCAACAACTGGTAAGGGTGGGCAGGTGAGATAATTGGAACTTGGAAGAATCAGAAACTTACAGACCTCCCCTAGAACTAGCTCTGAAAACCATAGCATGAAAAACCTGAAGCAGAGCCCAACTTTAATATAAAATTAAATGTCAAGAAATATGCTGGAAAAATGAGCAAACAAGAAAAAAACCTTCTGACCATAGAAATGTACTATGGTGATGAGTAAGATCAAAGCACAAATAACTATATCCAAAGCCTCAAAGAGAAATGTACACTAGTTTTAGATTAAAAAAAAAAAGAATTCCTGGAAGAACTCAAAAAGGATTTTAAAAATCAAATAAGAGAGGTAGAGAAAATGGGGGAAAGAAATGAGAGTGATGCAAGAAAATCTTGGAAAAAGTATCAACAGCTTGGTAAAGGAGGCATAAAAACACTGAAGAAAAATAACACCTTAAAAAGCAGAGTTGGACAAATGGAAAAGAAAGTACAAAAACTCACTGAAAGAAAATATCTGGACATTCAATATTCGTCAGCAGTTTATGTGGTAGGGCATGTAGGTGGCACAATGGATAGAGTGCCAGACCTGGAGTTAGGAAGACTTATCTTTTTGAGTTCAAATCCAGCTTGAGACACTTACTATCTGTATGATCCTGGACAAGTCACTTCACTGTTTGCCTCAGTTATCTCATCTGTAAAGTGAGCTGGAGAAGGAAGTGGTAAACCACTCTAATATCTTTGCCAAGAAAACTCCAAATAGGGTCATGATAAGTCAGATATGACTGAAATGATATGGCAGCCAAAAATGTTGATGTGATATTGTGTTATGTTAAGAGAAACATAGCTTCCAGAAAGGAGGTAACTGTTCCTCTGTACTCTTTCCTAGTCAGGCCACACCTGGATTGTGTTCAGTTCTAGGTGCTATAGTTTAAGAAATATAATGTCCTACTAGGACTACAGTACTAGATTCCTCTGTAGGCACAGATTGGGATTCCCCAGAACAACAACTCATTAGGATTTTAGGAGTAATTGAAGGTCTAGGTTTCTAGTATAGTTACTTATAAGCCCCCACTGGTGTGCTTCCCATTAATATTAGTCATCTAGATTTTTTTTTTTTAAAGTAAAACCTAAGTCTTGCCATCTTGGCCAGACTGGAAGTATAGGGACTTCTCATATGACCAAGTCCTCATTGATCAGTTCAGGAGCTTTGACCATTCATTTCTAACATTGGCAGTATGCCCCTTAGTCAATCGGGTGGTTCCCTACCCTAGGAGGCTTACCATATTAATGCCAAATAGTTCAGAACCCAATAACTATATTTTAGTAGAACTGATTACTTTTGTAATCATCTGAATTTTATTTTATTCATTTAAAAACATTAATCTCTGAAGAGATCAAGGCTTTGTCAGATTGCCAAAGGAGTTAATGATACAAAAAAAAAAAAGATTAAGAACCCCTGACCTTGGGTGTGTAGAGGGATATGTCAGATATTCTAATTTGGCACTCCTTATGCCCTCACTTCAAAATAAATAATAGCTCATTTATATATTGTTTTTATTTGCTTTTAGCAACAACCATGGAATAAGGTATTATATTATCATTCCCATTTTATCAGCAAAGCTACAGTGACTTGCCTATGTTCCCAAAGTAAGTGCTAAAACATGGATTCAAACCCCAATCGACTTGATATCACATCCGTCATTCTTGCTACTACACCAAACTTTCCTCTCCAAATCCTTGGATATTCTTTGATGGGGCTTGCTGGAAATTTATCCGGGTTAAAAACCAGGGACTCAGTCTTATGTTTTGTCCCATGGGTCATTGGTAGTTCTTGGGAATCTTTCCATGCTATGCACAGGAACCCTGTGACACAAACAATGGCAGTTCCACTTGAGGAGGCTGACCTGGAAAGTCTGGTTTTATTGCTTGGAGATGTTTTGACTCACTTTGGTCTACAGCTTAGAAGAAGTTGAATTAGGTGGCAAAAGCTGGAAATAACCACTGGACATTCTATTTGCTCCACTGATACAGGCAAGATATCAAGAGAACTAGAAGAAGCCCTTCATCCCCAAGTACACCTATTGTGGAAAACTTGGTTCTTAATTAGGATAGTGACCATGTGAGAACAGAGAAGGAGGCAAACTCTAGAAATGCTGTTGATTTGGCCACTGATTGGAAAGTTGGGTGTGTTGGGCAAGGAATTTATTCTGAGACTGGGAACCTGGGTGGCTGGAAATTTGATGGTATTTTCTATAGAGATAGAGAAGCTGGGAAGAGGGTTGGGGTTTTTGGGGGGCAAGGATTAATATAATGAATATTACTTTGGACATGTTTATTTTTAGATGTCTTTGGAATAGTTTACTATTAAGGATCGAGATAGGTACAGGGTCCATGAATTCACTGGCATAGGGAATACTGAAAGAAGAAACTCCCTTTTCCAGGGCAGCTTGGTCTCTTTCTCATTAGTCTCATTATTTCTCATTATAATTTTCAAGAATTGTCTAGAGAACTTAAAGGTTAAGTGATTTGCAATGGGAAGTCATACACAAGTGTTACTCAGGATGGGTAGACCCATTGTAATCAATAACTTTGGATGGTCATGTGGATGAGATAATAGATTCCTTGGAGCACTAATATATAATGGAAAGGCTAATAATGGGAACGATCTAACCCACCTACAATACAAGGTAAATATTCTTTACAAAGCTTGCCAGGAAGGGTGATGGATGTGTTGGGGGAAAGTAAAAATGACCCATACTTCTCCATTCCTTCGCCCTCGGCTGCATTTTTAAGGAGAGAGAGGAGGGAAGGAGGGAGGCCTCCTCAGGCTTGCTGGAACATGCGCTGTCATTAAAGGCAGCAGCCACCACCTGGTACAAGTCTCAAACTTGAAAGTAGACACAGAAGCATTCTCATAACTCATAGGAACATCTTACACTGGTGAACCCTGCCTGACCTCTCTGTGATAACTGCTTTAATCTTTTTAGCTGAGTAAAATTTCCTTCATTCATCAGAGCTGATTCTGGTATTCTTCTTTGAACCCCACTTTAGGGGAACTGGGTTGCCCCTGGTTCTTCACATACATTTTTAATTAACCCAATACTCAAAAACCAAAACTCAAATCATAAAAGTGCTCTTTTCTGACAGCACTGAGTATAATGTTTTTCATCTTTTAGGAAGCACCTATTGGGTGTATGGCCCTGAGGATATATATTGAGGATATGATGCATGTTCAATTAGGTTAAATCTAAGACAGCTTTCATTAGCACTATATTCTAACTAATATACTTTACTATACATTTAAATATATTGAATCAAGCAAAGAGATAGGGAGGGGAGGACACAAACATTTATTAAGCACCTATTATGTACCAGGCACTTTACAAATATTTCATCTCATCTAAACCTTATATCAACGCTGAGGGGTAATTGCTATTATTATTTCCATTTTACACATGAAGAAATGAGGCAGAGTATAAGTGACTTACCCAGGGTAACCTAGGTAGATTTGAGGTGAGGTCTTTCTGACTCCAGACCCAGTGCACTCCCTACCTGCCTAACTCTATTGGAGGAGAGGAGCCTGTTACTTATGACCAATATACATTTCATCCCCTGAAACTTTCAGGTGCTAATAACTATTAATAACGAATAACTATATTGTGACCTTGAGACTTTTCTGAGTGTCCTGATCTTCCAAGTGGGGCATAAAATCCTGCCTCAGACACTTACTAATTGCATGACCCTGGGCAAGTCACTCATCCTCTATTTGCCTCAGTTTCCTTATCTATAAAATGGGGTTAATAATAACATCTACCTCTCAGGTTTGCTGTAACGCTTAAACAAGATAATATTTGTCAAGTACTTTATATACTTTAAAGCACTATAAACGTGCTAGTTGCTATTACTGTAATTGTTATTAGTTAGAAAAATATTGAGCAACTGAGCAGATTGACTCCTATTATACTGACAAAGTAGAGATCATCTATCTTGAGTTGCTTCTTCTCCCAGACCTCAAAATTCCTCCTGAGCATCCTCTAACCAAGGCCTGAACAACTTGGCGATAGGTAGGGGACAAAATTAAAATAGGTTAAACTTTTCCAGGTCACAGATAGCTTAGACTAGAGACAGACTGACAATAGTTGGTTGCCTTGGGTCATGTGACAAACAGGAGAGAGTAAACAGTGGCAATCCTCCATTAGTCACTTCCCAAAATCCTTCAGGAGGCTGTATGTTGTTCAGGCTTGCTCTAAACAAAGGTCCAGAAGTGTCATGGATTCTTTCAGCCAGTCACAAGAAGTTTCCTGTGTGCAATCATCTGCCTTCATCCAATAGTCCCAATAACTGTAATCTTTCAGATTGATTAAAGACTTAATAATTAAATTTAATTAAGCCCGGAATTAAAGATTTAAATTAAAAATTCAAACTCTACTATCCACTCAAACTATCTTTTTACAGTTGAACTTCTGAAAAGTTTTCTATACTTCTTGGTCCTGTTTCCTTATCTGTGTGCACTCCCAATGCTTTGCAAACTATCTTCAGAATTCACCACTTGCCTGCAAGTGGTCTCTTTAAGGTTACTGAATGATCTTAATTTTTTTTAAAAAAGGAAAGAATTTTAAAATTCCAAACTTAAAAAATGCCAAATAAAATGAGCATTTGTGTATACATAGTAGAACAGAAAAAGAGAATTATACATGAGATTGTAGATCTCTATTATATATAGCTTGCTTTTATTTTAAAAATATATAATCAGTTCAACATGCAACTGAAAGGGTATCCTTCTTGTATGTGATTTTTTTTTTTGTTTTGCTTTCTGTCTTCTATGCATTCAAAAATGTTTCAATGATCTCCTTTTTCTTTTTGGTGTAGGTTGGGGACATCTTTCTTTGTATCTTCTTGCCCTTCCCTCAACTGGAAAAAAATAAAAATAAAACTCTTGTCGTTGTTTGTCCAGTGACATCATGAGGTGACATCTTGATGGGGGTGATGTCTTGATGAGGTTGACTTGGATTTAAGTGAGGCAGAGTTGTGCAAAGTCATCAGCCTCACTCTCTCCTCCAGAGTCATCAAAATCCAATAGCAAGACAAAAGTCAGGACGACTAGTTATGCCCAGGATGCAGTGGATGACCTTGACATCTTTGACATCTGACCAAGCTCTAAGTGTTCCACAGTGTCTGTTTCAGTCACCTTCATGGCCCCTGGAACAAACTGTTCTCATCTGCCCATTCTTCCAGGAGGGTCTTCACATGTTGGAGTAGACCTTCCCCATCTAGCTCACCAATGGGTTTGTGGCTGGTCAGTTACCCTCAACCTTGTTTAGCCCATCTGCACATGCTCCAGCTTCTTGGAGCCCCAGGTAAGGGGGACACCAAAGGTGGGTGAGTAACTCTGAAAAGGGCTCAGCAAGCCCTTGAACCAGAGGTGATAGTCCTTGAACACCCATATACATTACACACATATATGTTAGTTTTGTTTGACTGTACACACAACACATAAACACATACATGTATACATGTATAGTCAAGCAAAGCAAAATATATAATATAGACATTTTATACATACCTACATACATAGGCATGCACAAATATTTACATATATAATATTAAATATATATGTATATATATTCAAGCAAAACTGATCCCTACAAAAAAATGTATGTCTCATTTTTTATCTCAAGTTTATCACCTCTCTGTCCAAGAGCCAAGTAGCTTCAGTGTCAGTCTTCTGTAATGCTGATTGGTCATGGTATTGATCCCAGTTCTCAGGTCTTTCAAATTTGTTTTTATTCATAATTTTGTTTTGATTATATAAATTCTTGTTCTGCTCCCTTCACTCCATTTCAGTTTATGCAAGGTTTCTCTGAAACTCATAATTTCTTACAGCTCTATAGAATTCACTACATTCATGTGTCATAATTTGTTCAGTCATTCTCCAATTAATTGACAGCCCCTTCATTTCCAGTTTTTATAGTAATTAACAAAAAGCTCTTACAAAAATTTTTGCACCTTTTCTTTGATCTCTTTGGGAGCACAGAACTAGTAGTGAGTGGTATGCCTCCATTAGTGACTTTTTGTGCGTGTTCCAAATTGCTTTCCTAAATGACTTTTACCAGAACTATTTCACCATTAATCCATTATTGGGCCTGTTTTCCCACAGCCCCTCCAGCAGTTGTCATTCTCCTCCCCCTCCTTTTTTTTTTGGTCATCTTTGCCAAACTGATTAGTGTGAGGTGGGACTTCAGAGTAGTTCAGTTTGCACTTTTCTGATTATGAGTGATTTGGAGCATTTTTTTCATCTGGCTATTGATAGCTTAGATTTCTTCTTTTTGAAAACTGCCTATTCATGTTTTTTGACCATTTATAAATTGAGAAATGAGAGCCAGTGCTCTTTCCACTTTATAGTCAAGAGATGATTATCTCCTTAATTAAAAAGACCTCATCTACAGATGAATTCTTCTTTTAGACCCTAGGAACTCTCAGTTTCAGAGTATCTCTTTATTCCTCTAGTTTAAATGTCCTCAGGCAGCAGGTACTTTGCCAACTCAGCATCCCCAGAAGGTCCCTCATCACACAGCTTTGTGCCAGGATAGGAGCTCTTTTCTTGTACTTCTCAGCTCTATAGGGACTTTTTGGATATTGAGGTAGTAATGACTGCCCATGAGCAGCAAGTAGAGATGGGATGATTATCACTATTAAGGACAATATACATTCCACCTACTCTACACCTTGCAAGACGTAAGTCTGCTTTAAAACCCTGGTCAAATCATCATATTTCCCTATCTGTGAAATGGGGATAAAAATACCTGTGGTACTTACCTGACAGGGCTGTTGGAAAGATAAATGAGATGACCTATGGACACTATTTTGTAAACCTTTCAATACTATATAAATATGTCATTTATTATTTTTACCACCATCATTATCTAGAGAAGAAAGTCACATGTTTTCACTGCCTCCACCTCCCCACTTCTTAAACCTCTAGAATCTGCCCTTTCTTAGTATTTGACTGAAACTGCTCTCCTCAAGTTCACTTATTCATTGGCAAATGCGATCCCCTTCCCTGACCTCTCTGCAGGATTGGACAATGTTGACCTGGCCTTCTTTTTGATCTCCTTCCTCCCTTACCTTCCAATACGTAGTCTCTCCTGGTTATCTCGCCACCTGTCTCACATCTCAGTCTCCTTTCTTTGTTTCATCTTCTCTCTCATACCCCCAATATTTGCTTATTACCCTCAATCCTTCCCTCCCCTCCTTCCCCCTACCCTTCCCTTTCCTTCTCTCCTTACATCTTCCCCCTTCTCTCCTTTCTCCTTTTTTCTCCTTTTCTTCTTTTTTGTCTTATTTTGTTCTTTTGCACAGCCATCAACCCCCTCCCCATGATGGCTTCAACTATAATATCTTTATAGGTAATTCCTGAATCTTCCTAATTTTTTCTTTAAGCTCTAGTCATCACATTTCCACTAGGTCAATCTCAACTTGTCCCAAAGTGAATTAATCTTTCCCCGCAAAAATTGCTCTTTGTTTTTCCTTTCCTTATTTTGGTTGGTGGTACCTCTCTCCAACATCCTTTTAAAGTCTCGGAATCCAGAGGCAATCTGGAGGCCATCTATGATAGTTTTAATGAAAAGCTCATCAATAGCAGCTCTCCAAAGTGGTCATCCAGCCTGTGTTTGAAGACCCATCACTTTTGCTGCCCTTCCTATCATTCTCCATGGGAAACCACTTGTTGTACCTGATTAAAACCTCTTACTTCAGCTTCCAACCCACATTTCATTTGCATCATTCTATTGCTTCTGTCTTATCTTTGTTCTGCCCATACTTATCCATCATTTGGGAGTTTTTACTTTCCTGACTCTTTGCTGTGCCAGGCAGGACCTTGGCTATAGACTAGAAGACAATTTGAGTGCCAAAAAGTCCTTGCTGGAAAATAAAGTACTCAGACTTGACATTCTGGAAACATCTTTGCTTCTTCTCCCCCATTTGCCTCCCACATCCAATCACTTGCCAAGTCTTATGGCATCAGCCTCCATAACCTCTAACACATTTTTTCCTTTCACATTGCTACTGTCCTAATTTGGGCCCTCACAGCTTTTCAGCAACTATTGTAATAGCCTGACTCCAGGCTCTCCTCTGTGTGAGACCCTTTTAGGGAGTCTATGAGGTCAAAATAATTTTTAATAATAATGCTAAGACATTTAAATTTTTAATATGGTGAAAATTGATTGCTACAAGTCATATTAAAAAAAGGTTTTGGGGACAGGGTCTTCAATAATTTTTAAGAGTGTAAAGGGGTCTTGAGACCAAAAAGTTTGAGAACCACTGGTCTATATCATGCTGTATCTTTGGTACTTAATGACTGAGAAATTTAGAAAGTCTTAGAACCCAAGGAAGACTTTTTTGGAGAAAGGAATTTTTATGCTTAAACATGAAGTAGGGGTAGGATTTGCCCGAGGGCAAATCTTTCTTCTCTCTATTTCCTTCCCATTTTCCAATGGGAATTTAAATTCTGTCCTTGCTGCTCCAGGTTCTGAGAGGTGAACTTTTGACTTATTTTACCTAGGCTCAGGTCTCCCTACCTAGTTCTTACCTAGTCATCCCCCCACCCCACCTTGCTTTCCATCAGCCTTTAATATGTTGTCTTCTTCTATCAGAATGTAATCCCCTTGAAGGCAGGGACTGTCTGGCTTGCTTGTATTTTGCATTCTTTGCACTTAACTCAGTGCCTGCCATGAACTAAGAACTTAATGAATGTTTTATCTATCTTTCCCTCCACCTCCACCTAGGCTTTTGCAAACCTTTGCCCTTCCTTTCAAAAATTCTAATAGGGCCTTTGGGGAAGGTGGGAGGCTATTCAGCATCAGAAAACCCTAAGTACCCTAAGTATGGGATGACTCAAAGCAAGCTGGGAAGTCTGGCCCTCAGTTTCACCACCAGAGTATGGGAGAGAGTGGGGCTGTATTTCAGTGATACATATTGTTTCTTCCCATCCATTCATCTGGTTTAAGAGGGAATTAAAAATAATGAGAAACACTTTGGATTTTTTTTTTCGGTTTCTCTCTTTTGAACTTTCAGACCAGAGGGCCCCAAACGGTAAGAAGATGTCTCCTTCCTCCATCTCAACTCTACCAGTAACAGAAACACGTGTCAGTCAGAGACAGGGCTTGCCCATGTGAGCCTGGAGCTAAAAGCAGGAGTGGGCACTCTATGGCCTCCAGGCCACAGGTTTCCCATCCCTAGTCTAGGAAGTCTGGGTTTTGACCTCACTCAGTAGTCAACACACTCAAGCATCTGTGGGCTATGCATTAAATAAGCACATGAAAGCAAGGTTTTATAAATAAATATTGGGAAGATGAGGAGAGAAGAGAGTCTAATGGCAGATCTACAAGACTCCTAGCAATTCCTTCTGTGGTAGTTACATCATCCTAATCTTTAGGGGAGTCTTTCTCCCCCCTCCCCCCCCAGCTCTCTCACTTTACCCTGATTCTAGTAACCCTAGCATTATGAAGGGCAACACCTTTTTGTATCTGTGGCAAATGTTATAATCTGTCTTTGTATACTGGCTGAGTTTGAGTAGGTATATATATATAAAATATATAATAGCATATATAATATATAATAGCATACATATATTACATATAATAGCACACACATATATTATATATAATAGCATACATATATATTATATGTAATAGCATACATACATATATATAATAGCATACATACATATTATATATAATAGCATACATACATACACACATATATATATATATATATATATGTATGCTATTTTGAACCAAGAATGACACAAAGATAGTTTGGTACTCAGAAAAGCCCCTACTGGTCATGGAGTGTGACCTTGACCTCTGACTATTTTATTCTTTTTCCTTCCTTCCTGGTCAGACTAAGGTAATTCCCCTGAAACTCAAAAAGGAGTAGTCTGAGGGGCTGGAGGGCAAACGTAGACAGGTTGGGACCAAGACTCTGACGTGGCCCTGGCAAGATCTCTCCAGAACTAAGCCTCCAGGGCTGGCATAACCATATATAAGGGAATCAGAGAATGGATTTAGAATTAATTACAAGCAGGAATTAGGAGTTATTATATATAGAATCTTCTCTCTCTTCCCTTTCTTTAGTTTCCTGTAAAATTCTGGGGGAAAAAAGAACAAAGCCAATCTAAGGGAACCAGCAAATTTACCTCCCGGTGGCACTGGCTTTACTTAAAAGGAGCTGTGGTGCTGGATGTAACAGTGCAGATCACAAGCCAGCCATTCTTTCTCACTCTGTACGATTGTTAGTCGTATTCTTCTTGATGGACGCAATCACAGAGATT
The DNA here is from genome assembly GCA_023548195.1 of Bettongia penicillata ogilbyi. NCBI lineage: Eukaryota > Metazoa > Chordata > Mammalia > Diprotodontia > Potoroidae > Bettongia > Bettongia penicillata. Next base: position 6,824,637 of record JAJHZJ010000100.1, read on the forward strand.
ACCCCATTCTATGTTCCCTGAACATCAGCATCAACCCACAGACATAGGGAGATGTGCTCATCAAAGGTGTTTGCTGCGGTCATGGAGGATATTCCTGGGCGGGATCCATATAGAAGAGGAATCTCCTTCAGTACATGCCCTTGCTTAGAGATGAAACTGTGGTCATACACAGAGCTCTTTCAACAATATTGACAGTAACTAAAAGGATTAATTTAACAATCTACACAGAAAAAAAATCAAAAGGGTGAGGAAGGAAATAAGCATTTATTAAGCACCTACTAAGTGCCAGATACTATCATTATCCCCATTTGACAGTTGAAGAAACTGAAACAAATAGAGGGTAGATACTTTGCCAAAAATGACACAATAAATATCTGAGACTGGATTTGAATTCAGATTTTCCTGACTCCACTGTATTGACTAGTTGTCTCCATGAAGATTATGATATGCAAGGGGATGGACACCTTTAGATTCCTTGTGTTGCTAAGCCTATGATTCTTTGACCTTGCTCAGGCACAGAAGATGGTCAGTAAATTGGGCCCAGAATTAAATGATGGAAGGAGAGTGATAAGACCATACTTAGGAAAATGGGCTGTTTTTTTTTCAACGAGCCTAAGATATTCATTGTCACAAAAAATAAAAAATGCTGATAATCTCTCAATGATATCATTGGGATAGAAATTGTAGAATACTCTTATCTCAGAAGAATTTTAATTACTGACACAAATGCTGATAGATAAATAGATAGGGCATAAATAGGCAACATTAGCACATTATCAATAATGACTTTTGCAGAAGAAGTGATGTAAAAGATGTAGATGGGCCATCATGTAGTGAGACTGAGGGACACCACCAGGAGAGTGGTATATAATAGATGGAATGATGGACCTGAGTTCAAATCCTGCTTTGAAAAACTGTTGACTATGTGATCTTGGGCAATGTTATCTCTCTTAGCTTCAATTTTCTCATCTGGGAAATGGCAACAATAATACTTGTGGTACCTAACTCAAAGAATTGCTGTGAGGTACAAATGTGATGACATAGGTAAGGCACTTAGCAAACTTTAGAGCATGATACATACATCACAAATGTCATTATATGTGAAAAATAGAAGAGCCCGAGGAAGATCTCCAGCCCATCAACTATATGGAGAACTCACAGGCAGACACATATAAGGATCATACAGGATAGGATGATGTGGATGGGTTGGTATCTGCAAAGGGAGAAAGAATACCAATGCCTCCCTGCTTCAGTTGAGGTTGGTGACATTTTGTAACTCTGCCTCAGTTAAGTCCAATTTACTTGCAAGTCAAGATATCACCCTTCAGATTGCTTTTCTTTGAGAATGAAGGAGGAATAATGACAAAAATAAGATCCTATCACCCCACTATAGTCCATCCTCCAAACTGATCTTTCCAAAATACAGTTTTGACTAGATCTCCTCTCTACCCTCCACCCTGATTCAATAAACACCAGTGGCTCCCTGTTACCTTCAGGAATAATATATAATAATATAAATAATAAAAATTCAAGAATAAATAAAAATCTCCATTTGACTTCCAAAGCCCTTTGTAATTGATCTCCTCCCCTCTTCCACTTTTCCAATCTTTGGAAAGATTGGAACTTTGTACCCCTTTATGTACTTTGAGATGTAATGACATTGGCTGCCTTGCTCATCCTCCCACAGGAGACTCCATCTTCTGACTGTGGAAATTTTCGTTGACTGTCCCCCATGCCTAGGATGCTTTTCTTCCCTATCTCTGTCTCCTACTTTCCTCTGGCTTCCTTCAAGATTCAGTTAAAATTGTACCTTCTGAAAGAAACTTTTTGTGGTTCTCCATAATCTCATACCTTCCCAACTCCCCACGTTTATAGCTTGTTTATATGCAGTTATTCGCTTGTTGTCCCTCCCATTAGACTCCCTTGAGAGCTGGGACTGTTTTTTTGCCTTTCTTTGTATCCCCAGCCCTTAGCACAGTGCCAGGTGCACTATCCTGACAAATGCTAGTTGACTGACTATGCTTATGATAAATCCACTGACATGTATATGTAGAACATTGTGTCGGGGGCACTAACAGATATTGAAATGAAAAGTTTGCCTGAAATTAGCTATGTTAAAGATATTGTTATGGTTTACTGTTTACTTTTAGGGAGGTGGCATGTTTTCAATGGAGAGTCAGAAGACTTAGGTGAGAATTCTGACTCCATCACTTGTTTCCTGTGTTACTTTGGTCAAGTCACTTAACCTGCTAGGTCCTCAGTTCTCTCATCTTTAGAATGAAGGGGTTATAATTAACGACCCTTAAGGTCCCTTCCCACTTTAAATCTCGGATTTTTCATCTATTGCCCTAGAGACTTTTAGGCAATATTGGAAGACCTGTTTTTTTGGGGGGGATACTCTTGCCCTCCTTTTTAGCCCCCTCCTTTCCCAGGCATTTCTTCTGCATTTCAGAAGGCAATTTATAAATTAATTCCCCATATCCTTACCTCCAAGTTATGATACAATGGTTTTCGATGTTTAGCTCATACATCTGGGAAGGATAGAATCCTATAAGAATTTTTCATAAAAAAATAAAAAAAATTCATGTTCTAATCTATTACAGCACAGTCTTGTGACTCCAGGGTTCCAGACAAGCTCTAACAGTGGAATTTCAGGTACCCAAAACAGAACAATGGGTAAAGTATTTTGGGGTATAAGCCTCCTAATCATACCACTTAGGTGGCCACCTTCTTTTAGGTCAGTTTTGACCTAAGGGTATCTATAAATAAGTGGCTGATGATGTAACAGAGACAGTCCTTTTAGCAGTAAAAATCCTTTCCTGGTGTCAATTACATTGAGAGCCCCCATCAGGGGAAGAAATACTCCTTTGGCTCTTGAAGGCATTTCTGGAATGTTAAGAAGTTTGGGGTGCCTCCTTATGAAATTGGCATCTTGGGAAATCAGATAATTTATCTTGCCTTTAATCCAAATCCTGTCAGGAGCCTGTGTTTTGTATTTTTGTTTTTTGCTTTTTTTCTCTTTTAAATCATCAATAGCATCTTCCCATGGCATACTTACAAATGGCACTAGGCAAAGTGGATTGAACACGGTCCCTGACCATTGGGAGTGCATAACTTGCTATCCAAGGAGTGTTAGAACTGTAAGGGATTTTAAAAAACAAACAAATGATTTTTGAAAACATTTTTATTTTCATTTCCAAGTTCTTTCCCCCACCTTCACCCCCTGTCCCACTCATTGAGAAGGCAAGAAATGCTGTATTATACATACAAAGCCAAGAATCTACAAGGGACTTTGGAAACCATCTAGTCTAACCTTATCTCCACCTCCAATTTTATGAAGGAGGAAAGTGAAACCTAGGAAAGGGAAATGACTTATTCAAAGTCACACACACACACACACACACACACACACACACACTGTGTCCCTCCAAGTCACTGAAGGGTGTTAATTGTCCCTAACATAATAAATTCACTGTATGCAGTACAACACAATTATAAATATTTACTATATTTATGTGCATAGCCAATCAGTATGTAAAGTCATCATGACATAGTGGATGGAGTATTAGAATTGGAGTCAAGAACATGGGTTCAAATTCTGCCTCTGCCTAATTGTGTAACCATGGATGATTATATTAACCTTTCTACATCACATATACCAGTCTAAGGCAGAGGTTCTTAACCTGTGGTCTGAGAACTTTTAAACTGATTGCTCTATTTCAATATAATTTATTTTCTTTGTAATTCTATGTATTTTATTTTATGCACTTAAAAATATTTTTTTCTGAGAAGGATCCATAGGCTTCACTAGATTGCCAAGGAGGTCTATCACATAAAAAAGCTTAAGAACCCTTGTTCCAAACCTATTATTTGGTGAAAAGAATTCTCCACACTGGCTAAATCATAGACATGTAAATATAGAGGGCAGCTAGGTGGCACAATGAATAGAGCACCAGTCCTGGAGTTAGGAACACCTGAATCCTTAGATACTTGGTAGCTGCGTGACCCTGGGCAAGTCACTTAACCCTATTTATCTCAGAACCCTTGTTCCAAGATTATTATTGATGGAAGGAGGTCCCACACTAAATCATAGATATGTAAATTTAGGGGGTAGCTAGGGGCACAGGACAGAACACCAGACCTGGAGTTAAGAAGACCTGAGTTCAAACCTGGCCTTCGATACTTGCTAGCTGTGTAATTCTGTCTCAGTTTCCTCATCTGTAAAATGAGCTGGAGAAGAAAATGATAAGAAAACCTCTAATAGGGTCATAAAGAGTTGGACATGACAAAAAAAACTAAACACAAACTTGAATATAGTACTCAATGCTAGGGAGCTTAGATAAAAACAAAAAATTAAATAAAAAATAAAAAAATAGACTAAAAAAATTGATTCCTGCCTTCATGGAGCTTACAATCTAAGAAATGATTTTTTTCTTTTAAAAGACTCACATACTATAAAGAGTATTTAGGAGGCAAATGTTACCTTGGCAGATTTCATTTGCTTGTCCTTGTGTAATATTTCCATTTTAATCTCTAGGAAAATATTTGAAAGTGACAAGTCACGTAATTTTAGAAGAGTGATGGCCAACCCTTGTATCATAAGGATCAGAGGAATAATACAAGTCATAGGTCATCACCTACCATTTTACAAATGAGGGAGCTGAGAACCAAAGAGGGTAGGTGATCTACCCTAGATCACACAGAGAATTGGATAGTACAGTAAAGTTCTGAATCCAGGTCTTTGTAATCCAAATACTCTGGGAAACACAAGGAAGAGGGACAACCGGGCATCAGTAATCTTTCTCTTATGGGTTGTCAATGTTCTTGATGAAAATAAATTTATTTTTATTTATTTCTTTTTTGTAGTCAATTGCGGTTAAGTATCTTACCTAGGATCACATAGCCACTAAGTGTCTGAGGCCAGATTTGAACTCACGTCCTCCTGACACCAGGGTTGATGCTCTATCCACTGAACCACCCACTGATACTTAAACAAATATATTTTTAAAAATAATTTTAAAAATTTACAAATAAATATTGCCAGCTAGTGTTGGAATTTGTGGGAATGGGAAGTCAGGAGGGTAGGGGAAGGGATAAAGAAGGAAACACCAAGAAAATCAGTGTAACTTTAAAGAGGTTGGTGATCTTGGAACAGACACTGGAGGTGGGAGAGGTTTTCATGGAAATGAGATTACACCAAGGAAATGCTTTGTGAGCTTGGTCTAATTACACTGCCCCACTAGGCCTCAGTTTCCTCCTATTCTTTAAAGTTAGGGAACTGGACTAGATCAGGGCTTCTTAACTTTTTTTGTCATTGGACGGACCCCTTTAACAGTCTATTGAAGCTTATAGAACCCTTCCCAGAGTAACAGTTTTTAAATGCATAAAATACCATAGGATTGCCAAGGGAGTCAGTTATATTGAAATAAAGATGTCATTTCCCCACCAAGTTCATAGATCTCCTGAAATTTATCCATGGATCCTTGGGGAGCTTGGTATCCCAGGTTAAAATCCGAAGGATTAGATGATTTCCAAGATTTTTTCTAATGATAACATTCTAAAGATTCTGCATTTCTAAGACGTAGGATTATTGACATGAAATTTAGTGCTGGGGATCTCAGTGATTAATCTTAATTTTTAGTTGCTTCTTTCTTTTTATTTTTTAGGTGCAACCAAACTGGTTCCCTAAAGCTATGATCTCCAAATCTGCTTTTTTTGCATGCTCCTATCAGTAAAGAAATTTTTAGTTTATTTTCTCAAACCCAATATCCTTCAAAGATCAAAAATTCTTTACTGATAGGGATGCAAATCAGAGACCACTGCTTTAGGAAAACAGGTTGACTTGTGCTTATGTAACAGAGGGACTGGCCAGTGGAAGTCAATCCCTACAGTATGCATAGCATGCTATGATTGCTAGCAGCCTACATGGTTGAAGTGAGAGAGTCTGATTCTGGAAAAGGAGTGATGATGTATAGAAGAATATCCCTGTTGAAAAATTCAAAGCATGCACAGGTATGATCTGCTTATCTCTTGTTGATTCACTGTTGAACAAAAACTAAGAGAGAGATAGATAATGGACTCCCATGGAGATCAATTCACTCTCTTTATTTCCTAGATGGTTTGAGTGAGGAGAACACACTGAAAGCCTCTGGGTAGGGCAAGAGGCCTTGGACTCACCCCATCAGGGCCATGTTGGCCTCTCCCTACCCAGAAATTTACAGCATTTACAGTACATTGTCCTTGCTTGAACCAACAGCAAGTCTTTTGCTTACCTCTCAGTTCTCATTCAGCAGCCAACTGGAAAATTTCCTTTTAACTATGGAGTAAGCAGAGTGGAGACGGTATATCTGTGTATGCTCTGAATCAGGCAGTGAGGTATTTCTATGACATGACATCATGCCTGCCTGGAGGGAGGTTTCCTAACCTCTTCCATATTGACTGGCAGCAGGCCAAGCACTCTGTACATTCTGTGAGGCAGGGCTCTCACTGGGCAGTCCTACTTTCACATTAAAAAGAAAAGACATAAACAAAGAATTTTAGACTCTAAGTTCCACCTTTTTCAAATGAAGAATTTCCTGAGTTCCATCAGATGCTCATGGCTTCCTATTCTCTCTCCTACTCCTCTGATTATCTTTTTTTAAAATTATTTTATTTGTTTTCAGTGTTCTACAATCACTTCCATATATCTTAGATTTTTTCTCCTCTCTCCTCCCTTTTCTCACTCCCTCCCCCCTCCCTCCCTGAGTTGGCATACAGTTTTATATAGATTATACACATACATTCCTATTAAATACATTTTCACCTTAGTCATATTACATAGAAGAATGAAAATGAATGGGAGAAATCATAAAACAAACCAAAACATAATACAAAAGAAAATGATCTGCTTCATTCTGCGATTGAATTCTATAGTTCTTTCTCTGGATGTGGAAGTCATTTTGCCTTAAGCAATCATTGAGAATTTTTTAAGTCCTTGCATTGCAGTGAAGTACTAAATCACCAGAAAAATTCTTTGCACCCTGTGGTTGTTGCTGTGTACAAAGTTCTCCTGGATCTGCTCCTTTCACTCAGCATCAGTTCATATAAGTCTTTCTAGGCCTCTCTGAAATCTTCCTGTTCATCATTTCTCATAGCACAATAGTATTCCATTACATTCAGGCATTCCCCAGTTGATGGGCATCCCCTTGATTTCCAGTTTTTGGCTACCACAAAGAGAGCTGCTATAAATATTTTGTACATGTGGGACCCTTGGGGATACAGTCCTAGAAGCAGTATTACTGGGTGAAAGGGTATGCACATTTTTGAAGCCCTTTGGGTATAGTTCCATATTGCTCTCTAGAATGGTTGGATCAGCTCATATTCATAGCTCCACCAACAATGAATTAGTGTTCTAACTCCCCCACATCTTCTCCAACATTTATCATGTTCCTGTTTTGTCATGTTAGCCAATCTGATAGGTGTGATGTGGTAAGTCAGAGTTGTTTTGATTTGCATCTCTCTATTTAATAGTGATTTAGAGCAATTTTTCATATGACTAGAGATAGCTTTAATTTCTTCCTCTGAAAACTGCTTGTTTATATCCTTTGGCCATTTATCTACTGGGGAATGACTTGTATTCTTGTACATTTGACTCAGTTCTCTATGTATTTTAGAAATGAGTCCTTTATCACAGACATTAGTTGTAAAAAATTCTTTCCCAGTTTTCTGCTTCCCTCCTAATCTTGGTTGTGTTGGGTTTGGTTGTGTAAAAACTTTTCAGTTTAATGTCATCAAAATTATTCATTTTGCACTTCATAATGTTTTCTATCTCTAATTCAGTCAAAAATTCTTCCCTTCTCCATAAATCTGATAAATACACTGTTACTTCCTCCACTAATTTGTTTATAGTATCAATCTTTACACCTAGATCATGTACCCATTTAGACTTCACTTTTATATATGGTGTCAGGCATTGGTCTATGCCTAGTTTCTGCCCCACTGTTATCTAGTTTTCCCAACAATTTTTGTTGAATTTCTTTTGCGTTCTTATCCCAGAAGCTGGGAGCCTTGGGTTTATCAAACAGTAGATTGCTATATTCATTGACTACTGTTTCTTGAGTACCTAATATATTCCACTGGTCTACCCTTCTGTTTCTTAACCAGTACCAAGTAGTTTTGATAATTACTGCTTTATAATACTATTTGAGATCTGGTAGAGCTAGGCTACCTTCCCTAGCATTTCTTTTCATTAGTTCCCTTGATATTCTGGACCTTTTGTTCTTTCAGATGAATTTTGATATTATTTTTTCTAGCTCTAGAAAATAATTATCTAGTTTGATTGGTACAACACTAAGTAAGTAAATTAATTTAGGTAGAATTGTCCTTTCTATTATATTGGCTCAGCCTACCCACAACCAACTGATGTTTTTCCACTTAACTTAGATCTGACTTTATTTGTGCGAAAATTGTTTTGTAATTGTGTTCATATAGTCCCAGGGTTTGTTTTGGCAGGTGGACTCCCCAATATTTTATAGTGTCTACCCTAGCTTTAAATGGGATTTCTCTTTCTATCTCTTGCTGTTGGGCTTTGTTCCCCTCTGACTATATTGTTTCTAATATATAGTCACGTATGTCTACATGTTATTTTGCCAGGTAAACTCTTCAAGGGCAGGAAATGTTTGTCTTTGTAACTCCAGGCTTTATTTCTGCATCTAGAACATAGTAAGTAACTAATGTGGACCCTTGTACTCTCAAAAAGCAAAAGGCATTTGTGTGAGTTTTTATAATAAAAGTCAGGGAAGGGTCTCTCCTTCAGTTAGAGTTCTAGTAATGACTGCTATCTAAACCCAACCAAGAAGAACTGTATGGACCATCTGTTCAGTCATGTAATATATACAGCATATATCTGCTCTCCAGGTGGTTGATTGGGTGGCATGGTGGATAGAGCCCAAGGCCAAGAGTCAGGAAAAGCTGAGTTCAAATGTGGCTTCAGACACTTACTAGGAGTGTGATCCTGGGAAGTCATTTAACCTCTGCCTGCCTCAGTTTCCTCAACTCTAAAATGGGGATAATAAACCTTCCAGGTTTGTTGTGAAGATCACTTTTATGGATCACTAGCAGACTGTCTGGCAAATAGTAGATAATTCATAAATGTTTATTCTTATTGCTTTCCCTTCCCTATCTAGGCTGGTTACCTAATGGCAGTCTGAATAAAAAGGAACTGCCCTCTTTGGGACACTGATGCAAGAAAATTCCTATGTAAGCTGTAATCTTGCAGGATCTTTTCCCTGATGCTAGAAAGGTGAGCTCCACTGTCCTTTCCCCACCAGGTCTCTGGTCCCTGGCCCTTTGGCTAGCCTGTGTGTGTTACTGAAGCCCCTGGTACTTTCATAAATCTGTAACTGTCTCTACTTCTTGGAGGGAAATGGGGAGAAAGAGAAGAATACCTACAGTGGACCCAGATAGAGTGGCCTAATTCAGAAACCAGCATGCTGGAGCAAGGAGGCACTGGGCCCTTATTTTCATCATGCTCCTCACCCCACCCTCACCACTGGGAGTGTGTGTTCCCCACTTTGGATATCACTGCACCTAAGTCTTCCTCTGATACTTCATTGTGGCCCTACGGTAACCCTGGGCTCTAAAAGAATATGCTAGCAGAATAACAGCTGTGGCAGGTCCAAATCTGGGGGAAGACTTTGAAGCTAGTCCCAGCAATGGATCACATCCCTATTTTTTGAGCTCAAGCCCACCCAAGTTTAAAAGGACTTATTATAGAAGACCAGCCATCAGGAAATGATTTCTTTTTCATCTGTAGCAAGACATGAAGATAACCTCTTAAAATGGAGGTGTTAATCTCTTCTCTCTATGACTTTTTCTTGATCTTCCTCCTCCTTGACCTCTCTGTAGCCTTTAACACCATTGATAACTATCTTCTGGTATTCTCTTTTCTCTGGGTTTTTGAGGTGCCACTGTCCTGGTTCTCTTCCTACCTGTCAGACCACTCCTCCTCTTTCTTTGCTCACACTCTCTAACCATAAGCGTCTCAGAGGGCTCCATCTTGGACTTTTTTCTCTTCTTTCTTTATACTGTTTCACTTGACAATCTCATCAGCTTCCATGGCATCTGTCATATCAAGTCTACCTCAGCTACTCTCCAACTTTGCATCTCCAAACTAGCTATTAGACATCTTGACCTAGATGTCCTATAGATATCCTAAACTCAACATAGCCAAAACTGAACTCATTATCTTCCCCCCAAACCCTCTCCCTTTTCTCACTTCTATATTACTGTCCAAGACACCACCATTCTTTTCGTCCCCCATGCTCTAAACCTAGGTGCCATCCTCATCTTTTTCTCACCCCTCATACCAGTCTATTGCTAAAGCTTGTTGAGTTTACCTGTGCAACATCTCTCAAATAAGACCCCTCTTGGTGTAGACTCCTTCCTCCTAATGCTTAGTCTATTTCAATAGCTTGATGGCTGGTCTCTCTGACACAGGGCTTTCCCCATTCTAGTCTATTCTCCATTCTGCTACCAAAGAGATTTTCCTAAAATGCAGGTCCTACCATATCACCCTACTATTCCAGTGATCCCCTATCACTTTCAGGAACAAATATAAAATCCAGTTTGACCTTCAAAGCCCTTCATAACCTCCTACATTTCTAGTCTCACACTGCCAACTTTCTCACAAAATACGATGACACATACTCCTTGCTGTTCCTTGAACAAAACATTCTCTTACTTACTGGGCATTTTCTCTTACTGTTTCCCAGGCTTGGAATATTCTCCCTTCTTATTTCTACCTCCTGATTTTCTGAATTTCTTTCAAGTTCTCAGCTAAAATGCTACCTTCTACTGGCAGACTTTCCCAGTCCCCCTTAATTCTAGTACCTTCTCTAGGTGGGTTATTTCCTTTTAAGCCTGCATATAGTTTATTTATACATAGCTGTTTCTATGTTTTCTTCCCCATTAGATTGTGAGTTTTTTAAAGGCAGGGTTTGTATCTCGATTGTTTATCCTAGTGCCTGGCACATAGTAGGTGCTTAATAAATGTTTACTGACTTAATGAAGGATTTCATGAATTCTTGAAGAATTGAAGGGACCATTGCCAAGAGCTCTTCTTGTTTCCAAATTATCCCAGAGTACAAACTAGGGACAATAGCTTCCATGGTCATTAATGCTTTCCTAGCCACTAGATGCAGATTGCATTCATTTCAGTGTGAGTCCGGAGAAGGGATCCACCCTTGGTTAAGGAACATTTCACTTTAATCTCTACAGGGGGAAAATCCAGTTGACCCAGTATTCCCCTCACTACTCAGTAGTGAGTACTCATATTCTTCAAAGATATCAAAGACAGAGGGATAGGTCTCATATACTGAAATGGTAACAGAAACTTTTTTTTTTGTGGTAGCAAAAAAAAAAAAAAATGGAAGCCAAGTGCTTGCTCATCAGTTGGGTAATGACCAATAAATTGTGGTGCATGGATTTAGTGGAATTTTATTATACTGCTGTTCACTTGTGTCCCATTCTTCAAGCCCCTACTTAGGATTTTCTTGGCAAAGATAGTGGAGTGGTTTGCCATTTCCTTCTCCAGTTAATTTTACAGATGAGTAAACTGAGGCAAACAGGGTAACTTGCCCAAGGTCACATAGCTAGTAAATGTCTGAGACCAGATTTGAACCCAGGTATTCCTGACTTCAGGCCCATTATTTTATCCACTGAGCCACCTAGATGCCCCATTATTGTGCTATAAGAAATGACAACTGGGAAGAATTCAGAGGAACTTGGCAAAGCTTAGGTGAACAAAGAAAATAGGATCAGGAGAACAACATATGAAGTCACCATAATAATATAAGGGAAAATAACAATGTAAGTCAGATTAATGCAATAAATGATATTGAATTCCGAATACTTAGGATAAGACTCATGTTCTTTCCTTCTGCTAGGGTGGTGGTGGGCTATGGATGTGGAATGTTGTATGTGCTGTCAGATATGGCTGATCTGATTTTTTTGATTAAGCGTTTCTCTTTGTTTTAATGGAAGGTTCTGCGTGCATGTACTATGTGTAGCAGATAAACAACCACAAAGCAAAATCCAAATTAATAAAACATATAAAACACAATAAAGTAAAATTTGAATTTTGAGGGCAAAGTGATTTCACAGTTTGAGATGGTTGTAATCTGCTAAAGAGAACTGCTGGGGGAAATTAGTTTAGGTTCATATAAAAGTTGAGAGAGAATTCTGACAGGAGAATAAGAAAATCTTTGGTCTCAGGTTCCCTTATTGGACCCTTTTTTTTATTGTGGAAACAGCCCTGCAGTGTGACCTTGATGAAGTCTCCACTACGAAGACCTTAGTTTCTTCCCTTTACTGAGTGAATGAATGGGCTGTTATCAGATGGTCTCAGCAGTTCCTTCTGGCTCCGACAGTTTAGGATTCTGTATTCCAAGATATCAGATCAGTATCAATGCCAGTGATTTCAGTGATCTTGGATGGGTATGATTTAGATGATACTTTACAATTCACAATTTTAGAGAGTTGCCTGATGGGCACTGAGAGGTCAAATGTCACATTAGGCCACAAGGTGTAATATGTATCAAAGGTGAGACTTGAACCCAGGTCTTTCGGGTTTCAAGGCCAGCCTACTAACTACTGTCCTATTCTGTGCTGCCTTTCTGAACTCAGAGCTTGAAAATTGGTGGTTGAGCTGAGGCTAGCATGAAGGCTTCCTAATTGGCTATATTCATTTTGATTCAATTGAATAAACATTTATTAAGTACCTACTACATGCAAGGCATTGTAGAGTTCTCTGGGCAGTTAGGAAAGGCATCCCTAATCTAAGATGAACAAAATGAACTGTTATTGTGAGAATTGGATGAACTAAAAGTATGAGGGAAGGATTTGAAGAATACTTAAACCTTGTCTTCCCCAGGGATACCATGTTCTCATTGACCTGAATTTGATGGTTTACTGCCAAGTTGTCTGCTGCATAAGGATGAAATGATGTCTCTGCTTTACCTATATAGTCTTTGGAATGAAAAGACTTGATTCATTCCTCAGAAACAGCCCAGATGTGTTTGCTTCTGATAGCTGAAAGAAGTACAGGTGGAAAGAGTAGAAACAAATATATGGAAAAAAGAAATTCTTCAATTTAATGAGCACATGTTAGGTGTGAATGGTTTACACAATACTATGAGGGATAGAGAAGAGACTGTCCGGCTTCTGAAACAAGATTGCTGTGTATACAAGGAAAGGAGAGGGACCCTGCCTGGCAGGAATTTACAGTTATAACACATTATAATGAAAGACTTTCAACCAGTCCTCTCCTGAGGGCCTGTCGTATGCTATACCAATATTTAGCAAGTTTCTAAAAAATACTTTTTATTGACGTATCGATATTACCGTCATTTTCACAGATATTCCTCTCTCTTGCTTTCCCTCTTCCAGAGAGCCAATCTTTGCAATAAAGAATAAAAAAAGGAGGAAAAAAAGGAGGTCAGGAAAATTAACTGACATAGCAACTAAGACTTATGCTATACAAAACGTTCTATACCCATAGTTCCCCACCTCTGCAAAGAAGGGAGGGAGGAATATTTAATCCTTTTTTCTTCAGTACCAAAGTTGGCATTATAGGGTAATCTGTTTTCGTTGTTCTCTCCATTTCTCTTGTTGTAGTAATTATTGCATGTGTTTTCATCATTTGATTTAATTCACTTTGTATCAGTTCATATAATTCTTTCCATGTTTTTCTCTATTCATTTAAAATATCATATATTATTTTATATTTATATTATTTTATCTTTTGTAAAATATATTTTATTCTGAACTTAACATATGCCAAATAAAATGAACATTTCCATATATATTGTGGAACAGGAGGAGAGAATTGTATATGAAGCTTTAATGTATTCTTTATATTAATGTATTCTTTATATTAATATTTTCCTCAAGCATTTTCCTCAATGGTAATATTCCATTTCATTCATGTGGGTGGGCATTTACAGTTTCTAGTTTTTGAGTACTCCCAAAATTACTATCATAACTATTTTGCTCATGAATATATGAGACCTCTCTTTCCGTGTTTGACCTCCTTGGGGTACAGGCTTACCTCTGAAATCTCTGGGTCAAAGAAGGTATTGATTTTTAACCCAGGGTTTTGAGCAAACAGAGAACAAAGTATCACAGCTCATTAGCAGCCAATGAATTGCCTTATTTAAGAGCAAGTCTTGGCTTCTAGTGCTGCTGGTTGTGCAGTAGCACTTATCCCAGATCCGCTAGTAAATCCCAGAAGCTTCCATCATCTTGGAGAAGAAATAGAGAATTCCTGGTACTTCTTTTTTTTACAACTAAGTTGCCATCACTGAACCTCAGTTTCCTGTATCTGTAAAATGAAGGAGTTGTACTCTGGGGATCATTCATACTCTAGATCTGTGAATTTATGATGCTTTGATCTGTAAAGGGTTTTGAATGAAGGCACTGAAAAAGCTTCCCATTTGTGGGGTGCTGGAGGGAGGGGGAAGAAAACTGGCTCCAAGGATGAGTGACACTATTGTAGCCTCCTGCAAGGATGGAGGTCACTCAGGATGGGAAGAGGCCTCTCTGCTTCCCTAGCAACATGTTAACATCTTTGTATAAGCTGTTTAAATACACTGGGTTGTTTGCCCCCCAAGCCTGCTGGTAGCAGCTTTTTTAGTGTTTACATAATACTTAGTGGGGCCCAATGTAGGATGCTTTGTAAATACCATTTTAGAGTGTTTTAATGTTACTTATTTCTGATTCAGTGGTTTTCAAATGGGAGCTCAGCAGTGCATACCTTTCTCTCCCAGATCCATGCCCTTCTCCGGCCACCTTTTTAAACTCTGACCTATTGAGACTCCAAACAAAGGAAAATCTCTAATGCTAACTTCCCATTAATGGCTGGGACATTAAAAGCTAGAATGGATTCAGGTCATGAAAGTCTTCTAAGTAAAACAGACCACCCTTGCAATCCCTTTGAGCAAGGGAGACAATTCACTCTAAGAACTAAATGATAAATTGTTGAGATGGCTTTTTAGACTGCTTTTATATTAAAGATGCAATTATATATTTGTACCTGTATTGTGCATTGATTTGAATTGGGTTTTTACTGGGCAAGGGCAATTTACTCTTAACTAGAAAAACCAAAATATTGGAGAAATTGGATTAGAAAGATTGTGTGTATGTGTGTGTATGTGTGTCATGTGGTGTATAGGTGGGGAGAAAATAAGTTAATGGAAAGAATAGCCCAGAAGGACTCTTTCCAAAGACATATGGTATATCTACACATAGACATACATGCATACATGCATACATATTTCCCGGCATATAGATGCATGTACACATAATACATGCACACAGGTATACATATGCATGCATATAGAGGCAAAAACTCTGGGGATTCTCACACCCACTCCCATTCTCACTAGCAAGTCCTCAGGGGTCAGTTAGATACATCTCTCCTCTGGGATCCTAGGGGTATTCATGAGGGAGTAATGGATGGTGATTCTTTTTTTAAAAAAATTCCATTTTATTTTCAGTTCTAAATTCTATTTCCTCCACCTTTTCCTTCTCTACCTATTGAGAAAGAAAATAACAAAACCTGCTACTACTACCACTGCTGCTACTACTACTACTACTACTACTACTGCCACCAGCACTACTATTACTAGCTAACATTTATATAGCATCTGCCATGTACCAGGCACTGTGCTAAATGCTTTATGATTATCTCTTCCATATGGTGACTTTTTTCATTGCAGTTTTAATGTATCAAGAGCCAGCATAAGAAATTGAATGGGAATTTTTTGTGAGTTTTGCAGAAGCAAAGATCCCATAGATGACATAGATGACATGGGAAGGTGAATAGATGACACAGATAATGTTTAGAAACTTAGAAATGCATAAAATATATGTATCGTATTGCATAATGCCAACCCAAATTTTACAATAAGGTATTGTAAATATCTCCCTCCAAAAAAGAAAAACCATCAGACTTCTTCTCTGGTACAAAGTAAGGGCCAAAAAATTTTATGCAGATTTTCCAGATCATGGGGGCGCCATGCCCCTAACTCTCATGATACGGAATGGATAACTGTACAATTATAATTTCTTTTGATTTTCACAACAACCCTAAGCTAGATGCTATTATTGTCCCCATTTTACAGTTGAGGAAACCGAGTCAAACAGAGGTCAAGAGAAACTTGCCCAAAGGTCACATAGCTAGTTAATGTCTCAGGCCAAATTTCAACTAGGTCTTCTAAGACTCCAGGCCCAATTCTCTTTCCATTGAACCACCTAGGTATACCCTTCCTTTCGCCCTTATATGACTATGTATAGTCAGGCAGGTCTCCCATTGCATCCTGGGCCTTCTCCAGTCATCGTGATTGATATCTGACTCTTGGACTCAGATGACTCTGGAGGAGAAAGTGAGGCTGGTGTACAGCCCTCCCTCACTCAGATCAAAGTCAACTGCAAATCATGTCATCATCATGGTCGTCTTTGAGAATGAAGGACAAATACACAATAGTCAAGCAAAATAAATTCCCTCATTAGCCATGTCCATATAAACACATACATAAATAATGCGTGCATATATTTATAGACTCCCACATACATATACACATATGGTTAGATATATTGATGCATATATACATATGTACACACATTTATATGTGTGTATACATATATACCATGCAGGTGCACAAATGTCTATATATACATGCATACATACACATATACAACAATCTACACTAAGCCCATCACTTTTCTATCCAGAAGAAGATAGCATATTTCATCACGAGCCCTGTTCTGAGGCCCTGTAGTTTCTAAAGGGAATAGGAGAATGCTTAGGGGATAGTCAATGGACTTAGAACTTAAAATGTGCTTGCAACCTGGTTATAGGTAGTTAGGTGATAGAGTGGGTGGAGAGCACTCACTAGCTGTGTAACCCTAACCAAGTCATTTAACCTCCTTCATCCTCAGTTCCCCCATCTGTAAAATAGGGATAATAATAGCATCTCCCTCACAGGATTGTTAGGAGGATCAAATGAGATAGCATGTAAAGTGCTTCACACATCTTAAAGTGATATATAAATGCTAGCTCTAATAGTCATAATTGCAGAAGTCCATGACATTTGATAAAGATGCTTTAAAATTTATTTTTAAATAAAAAATTTTCAATTAATGAAAATTTGCCTTCTAGATGTCATCCCCCATCCCTGAACTATGTAAAATAAAGAAAAATAAAACTCTTGCAACCAAAATGTCTAGTTAAACAGAACAAATTCCTTATTGGCCATCCTAAAAAAAAAATCTCAATCTTCGCTCTAAGTTCATCATTGCTCTGTGAGGAGGTGGGTATCATATTTCATCATGAGTCCTCAGGAATCATAGGTGACCATGGAATGGTCATTGATCAGGGTTCTTAAGTCTTTCAAAGTTGTTTGCCTTTATAATATTGTCATTATTATATAAATCATTCTCTTGGTTCTGCTTCTTTCTCTCTGTATCAATCCATACAAGTCTTCCTAGGTTTCTCTGAAGTCATGCCCTTCAGTATTTCCTATGTTATAACTGTATTCCATCACCTTTTTTTATACCATAAATTCAGCCATTCCCAAATTGATGTTGGCATGCACAAGTCCACCTGCATTGTATCAATGTGCCAATTTTCCCACAGACCTTCCCAATTTTTATCATTTTCTTTTTTGGGTCATCTTTGCTACTTTGATGGGTGTGAGGTAGGATCTCAGAATTGGTTTAATTTGCACTTCTTTAACTGGAGTATTCTTTTGGAGTATTTGGAGTATTTTTCATATGATTATTGATAGCATGGATTTCTTCTTCTGAAAACTGCCTGTTCAAATCCTTTGGTCATTTTGATAAATACTTGTTGATATGAATTGAACTAATATTTTCCCGTATCTGATTAAGACGGAGTTTTTTTCAAACAGATTTTTGCTGTTCGGTTGTTCAGTCATGTCCAGCTTTTTATGAGCCCATGGACCATAGCACACCAACACATAGATTTTCTTGGAAAAGATACTGTAGTGGTTTGCCATTTCCTTCTCCAATGAATCAAGGCAAACAAAGGTAAAGTGACTTGCCCAGGAGCACGCAACTAGTAAGTGTCTCAGACCAGAATTGAAGTCAGGTTTTCCTGACTCCAGGTCCAGCTCTCTATCCACTGAACCTCCTAACTGCCTCCAAATGGGTATCATAATTCAGAAGCTTTTACTTTGGAGGAATCCTTATTTGGGGAGTAGGGTGAGTTTTTCACAAGATACAAATTAAGATGTGATTTGACAAATTGCTAGTGTAAAGAGTTTGCTCATTACATTTATCTTTTTCTTTTAGACCCTCTTGTGGCATATGCTTTAAAGAATGGGATAAGAAAAGGTATTCCGTAAAGAGGTCAACATGGACTTGGGTCCTACCTGAGAAGTGGTCCTTGTGTCTCTGGTTATACCTGTAGTACAAGGCTCAGACCTCGGAATGTTTGAAAAAAGTGACCAGATTTCAGATACTAGGCAAACCTGGTGAATTTTGTGTTTATGGTTAGGACAAAGGAGGGAAAAAGTTTAGTGTGTGCAGACAAGGCAGAGTCAGGAGGATCACTGGATTATAGAGTTCGAGCTGGATGGGACTTTAGAGGTCATTTAGTCTAATGATGCCCTCATATTACAAATGAGGCAACTGAGGCACAGATAGGTCACACTGGAGAGAAGAGACAAGAATAAAAAAGACTTTCCTGGAAGGGACCATACCTGTGATTGGGGTGAGCCCAGAATATTGACCGGGGGGGGGATGAAGGCAAAGGAAAGATGAAAAGACACGTCAATCTGGGTTTAGAGCTGTTGAGAGTAAGAGGAACAAATTGGTTTTTTAAAGGAATCTCCCTGTCCCTGCCCCCAACCCCGTGCCTAATTTATAATACAGGCTGGAAAAAAAATATCTTACAGGAAAAGCACCAAAGTCATCTTGTTTCAAAAATTCTGGCATTTTCCCCCTCAAAATCTGTCCTAGTTATGCTGGAGATCTTCTGACCCCAGAATACTTTTATTTATGACAGAAAACTCATTTCCATGGCAACGCATTATGAAGCTGCAGACTCAAGATTATAACTTCCCAAGCAATGAAGAGACATAATAGAATTTTTAAAAAACCCCAGCTAGAAGCTACTCTGCAAAGCCAAACAAAGTACCCCACAAAATGCCAGGGCCCAACTGGAGCCTCGCAATCTGGGATAGTGAATACTGAGGGGAGGTAGGGGGAAATAGGGTAGGAAAGGACAGGTAAGAGGGAGAACGGTCCATTTAGATGAGCCTCAATGCCATCTTTTTTTCCTAAGGAACACATAGGCAATTAAGGACATTTGTCAGACATCCAAATATCTTATCCTTTTAACAGGAAATGTGCTTAAATGGTCTCTAGAAATGTAAGTTACTATCACAAATTGTAGAATGGAAGCTCCATGAGGGAAATTTAAAAATTGTCTTTGCCCACACAGTATAAAAGGAACCGTGTCTTGTGTCTTAATAGAGACACTATTAGATGCAATTACACTGAATGACTGTAAGGATATGTACTTTCAGCTACTTTTCTAGACTGGGGGATGAACTGCACAGAGCAATCCACATTTTCATTTGGTCCCCTTGTGACCAAGGACACATATTTAAAGGATGGTCAGGTGTGGAAGACAGTGAAATACAGTTAATCCTTTTAGTAACATCAAACTGTTTCTATGGTTTCATTCCTCATTCCCACTAAGCTTCCTGACATCAGGGAAGGGAATAAATATTGTTTGAGACCCAGGCAGTGATGTGGATTCACAAATTTATAGAATTTAAGAGCTGGAAGGAATACTAGGGATTTAATTCCTTATCTCTTTTTGCCTCTGTCTGTCTCTGTCTTTCTGTCTCTCTTTTCTTTACAGATAGGAAACTGACTGACTTCTACAAATTGTAAATGGGGAGCTAGGACTAAGGAAATTTACTAGAAACCCATACCACATATTTGTCCCCCTCCTTTCAACCACTCAGTCCCCCATATTCCTTTTCCTGGAACTCAGGAGTATAGGTTTTCCTAGAATATAGAATGCAAACTCCTTGAGAGCAGGGATTTTTTTGTTTTGTTTCTGTTTTTGTATCCCTAGTGTCTAGCACAGTGCTTTGCATCTGTATATAACCCCATATATATACATATATATACACACATACACATATACATACATGTACACATTCATACATATACACACATGTATATGTATGTGTATTTTTGTAGTGAGTCTGTCTTTTGGCCTCTTGGCACTGTCTCAGTGTGAGGACAGTTACATGTATCTTTTCCTTAGGGTCCTAGGAATACCCCTAAGAGGTTGGAGTGTCTTTCACTAAAGCTATGGGTTTAAGCTCCCATTATGGATGTTTCCCCCAAATTATTGCCAATTGGCTTTTGCAAAAGGATATTTACTTCAAAGATATAGCAAGAACAAAAATACACTTCCCCCCAATATCTTGGGAAGACACTTCTCTATCTTTCCTCAGTAGCTGGGATAGTAGACTCAAATTTGAGCAGTTTGGGGAAGCCTACTGACCCCTTTTCAGAAAGTTTTTATGTATAATATATAATACATAGAATTACAAAGGAAGCTTGTTATTTTGAAATGTGGTTATCAAAATATTTAGAAATTCATGCACCTCAGTTGAAGATATTCTATTCTAGAGAGAGATTTGCTGAAGTTTCCTACCCTCTGGAGAAGGAAGATGGCCTAAGACAGAGGTCAAACTTAAATAGAAATGGGGGCCACTTAGCATACATAAAGATCCTTGGAAGAGATGGTGGTGGCTCATATTGACTTAGAAAATCACACATATATTTCTTTTTTTGAATTAATTTTTTATTAATTTCTTCATGTTATTTTGTTTTTTAAATTCAATTTTTTTTCATTTTATTAAGTATTTTCCAGTTCTGGTCAGCTCAAGTGTTGCAGCAGCGTGTTTGACCCTTCAAGATTTCTGTGTAGTGAGTATCCTCCTTGGAGCACCAAGTCTCCAAGGATTTCATCCAAAATTGAAGTTGAGGGCAGTGGAGACCATAGCCAACTAGGATCCAACATTGGTCAGTAGAATAATTTCTAGTATAAATGATAAGACCAAGACCTTTGGGAGTCACAGGAGAACATCAGTGTCCCTGAAACCCTGTGGCACAGAGTTGAGAGTTGCCCCCTCCTCACATATGGCTTAACCACATGTGTTCCTAGGCAAAATGTGCTTCTATACTTGTGATCTCCATGTATGTGCACTCTCTCCCCACTTACTATTATACTTGTAGAAGAATGGAAAATCTGTGTATATGTGAATGTGTGTCATCTATTACTCTCCTTCTTATATATACATACACACATGTACATTTACATACATGTACATAAACACGTGTGTTTGATCCATACCTGTGATGTCATTGGTATGGGGAACTCCTGGTTTAAAAAAGGGTGGGCTTGGGGTTCTGGTGAACTTTGACATACTCAGCCCACATTCTTGGTCAGGTTATACTATAGCAGCTCTTCTTCCTTAGAGAGTTGCCAGGGGAGTCTGGGGACAGAGCTAAGGTAGTGGAGTAGAGAAAACACTCAACTGAACTCTCCCAACATCCCCCTCCAAGCCCACCCTTTTCTTGCATCTCTCTCATTTCTCTTCCCAATTTTTCTTCCACCTCTCTTACTTGATTTTCAAAATCCTTTTTGAGCTCTTCCATGGCCTGAGACCATTGCATATTTTTTCTTTTGGAGGTTTTGGATATAGAAACCTTGACTTTTATGTCTTCCTCTGATGGTGTGCTTGGTTCTTCCTCACCTGAAATTCCTCTCCCTTGATTGTGCCTCCTTGGAGGAACTGAGAACTTACAACTGGGTAAGTGGAAGGTAACTCCCTGAAACATCAAGAAACAAGAAACGAAAGTGAAATTGACCAACCTTTACAGGCCTGCTCTGTGTCAAGCTCTGCACTAGATACTAGGTATACAAAAGCCCTGCCCTCAAGGAGTTTACATGCTGTTAGGGGAGACAATATGTAAGTATATACAAAATATAGAAATAATAAATACTGTCTGTGTGTGTGTCCCTAGCAACTGTGTGTGTGTGTCCCTAGCAACTGGAAATATCAAGAAAGACTTCATGTAGGAGGTATTACTTGAAATGGACTTTCCCTAGGAAAAAAGGGATTCTAAGAGGTAGTGATTAAGAAAAAGTACATTCCAGGAATAGGATGAAGAAAGGAGATGGAATGTTGTATGAAAACCAACAAGAACGCCAGTCTACTTGAACTTCAGAGTAGAGAAGAGGGAGTAATAAGACTGGAAAGGTAGATCTTCCAAACAGAAGAGTTTATATTTGACACTAAAAACAATGGGGAGCCAATGGAGTTTAGTCATTAGGCAAATGATAATAGTGTTGTACTTTAGGTAAATCACTTTGACAGATATTTGGAAGATATATTGAAGGGGAAGAGACTTGAGGAGGTGGATCAAGTAGAAGGTTGTCACAATCATCCAGTGAGAAGTGATGAGAGAGTGAACTAGGATGGTGGCCATGAGAGTAGAGTGTGGTGAGAAAAGTTGTGGGGAGCTGATTAACTGTCAGTTAATAAAGATTTATTAAGTGCCTACTATGTGCTAAGTACTGTGCTAAGTATTGTCAAAAACAAAGGAAAGTAAAAGAGCAAGCAATCAAATGGGAGAGATAACAAGTAAATGACACTATACCAATAAGTTACATATAGTATAAAATGGAAATAATCAACAAAGTGAATGCACCAGACTTAAGAGGAATTGGCAAAGTCTTATAAGGTAAGAGAGAGTGAGGATTCATGGATCACACAGGGGAGAGAGTATCCAGGAAGATTGGCAGAATATGATCAGCAGAGAGGTTCAGAAACATTAGGATAGGGAAAGATGTACCTGGTTTGACAAGAAAGCGTTGGTAACTTTGGAGTAAGCAGTTTTAATTGAGAGATGAGAAACCAGATTGCAAAGGGTAGAGGAGAAGTGAAAACAACCTGTGTAGACAGCTTTCCCCAAGAATTTGGCTGCAAATAGGAGATATATAGGACAATAGCCTGAGGGGAAGATACAGTCTGTTAGAACAGCAAGAAGGCTAGTCCTGAACCAAGCTTTTCCTCTTGCTTTGCATATAGCTTATTAAATATTTGTTGAATTGGACTGTGTGGCAGGGAAGGGGGAAAGACAAGAGGGGGAGAGAGGGAGGGAGGGAGGGAGAGAGAGATATTATAAAATGTAAAGATAGAGTTTCCAAATATCTGCAAAATAGAAAAGTTACACAAAGTCAACCAACAAGAGACAACATTTGCTGGAGGCCAAACACTCCTCTGGCTTAATTGTTTGTAACATGTTCTCAGGTACAGCTCAATTAACAGCAGATCAGTTTACCAGCTGGTGCATAATGTGTTCATGCTCTAAGTAACTGCTGATGTATCAGGGTCCCTCCTGAGTTCCTGTACTCATCATTAATGGGTCAACTTAAAGTTGCTCCTTCTTAGTAAATGAGGAAGTAAAATGAGATGATCTTTAGGCACATGGACCCTAGGACCTGAAAAGAGAATAAAGTAGTTTTTTTTTAAAGGCTCAAAGACAAATACAGGAACACTTAAAAATTATGAATCCCTCAGGGAAAATCTTTGCTAGAGTGTCGTTCTGGAGAGGGTTCCTCAGTGTTCCAAAAGTCCATCCTACCTCTGAGAGGTACCCAGGTATGTAGACAAAGTGCTTGTAAGCTCTTGACCCAAGGGAAATCTTGGTCTGAGCTCCTGGCTTGAACCCTGTCATTCTGAGGGTACCTGCCAGGGAGATGCAGTTGAACTTGGATCTTAAGGAAGAATTTAGAAACCAAGCATATCAGTAGGAATTTTCATTTTAAACACAAAGAATTGCCCTCTTTTAATACTAATAGAAATATCTTTAATAAATGCTTTAATAATAAATTATTCCTATATGAATATAAAAGTCTACCTTCTTTACCCAACAAATGTGTTTCTGAAAAGTGTTTGAACAGAAAATTTGTAAATTGAATGATATTTTAAATTTATGAGAAGAGCTGGCAATTATATTGAATAGGTATGCAAAAGCCCTGCCCTCAAGGAGTTTACATGCTGTTAGGGGAGACAACATATAAGTATATAAAAAATATATAAATAATAAATACTAAGGCGTGTGTGTGTGTGTGTGTGTGTGTGTGTGTGTGTGTGTCCTTAGCAGCTGGAAATATCAAGAAAGACTTCATGTAGGAGGTGTTACTTGCAATGGACTTTCCTTGCAATGGAGTCCTTGGATAGTTTGGTAAGAAAGGAAGAATATTTCTGCAGTGTCTGCAGTATCATCAGCCTCTCATTTGTTTTTTCCTCCCTTCCTTTTTGTTGTTATGATCTCAACAGTCATTAACAAACACAAACATTTCAACATTCAAGGAGTAAAAAAGAGAAGTTCTGTAACAATAGAAGAACTATAACAAGTTCAAGGTAAAAGAAACCATGAACTTGTTACAGTTTCTTTTTTAAAGTATATATTAAATTCAACAAGATAATAACAAAGTTATTCTATTTATGTGCCTTCAGGACTTGTTTTTCTTTTTTTCTGTGTATTTTAATGTTTTGTTGATAATCTTCCAAAATTTTTTTGCTTCTCCATCATTATCATAATAATTTGCATCTCCCCCATTCCCAAATATCTGTATAGCAGAGAAGTACAATCGAGTAAAACAAATCCACATATTTTCTGTGTCTGAAAATATGTCTCATTCAGCACTTTCAGTCAATCATCTTTCCAATGACTTTCCAGTCATTCCAGGTGGGAAGTATGTTTCATCATTACTTTTCTGAAGTATTGGTCATTTCTTTGATCAGTATTTTGAAGTCCTTCTGAGTTGTTTTCCTTTATAAAAATGGGTCTCAAAGTATGATCTGGTGATCTCTAAGGATTTCTGAGACCCTCTCAGGGAGTTGGCAAGGAAGAATCTACCTTCATAATAATATTAAGATGTCTTAATTTCTAATTTGGTAAATGTAGATATAATCAAAGCTTTTGGGGGAGTGGATCCTTAATAATTCTAAAAGTGTAAAGGGATCCTGAGGCTCAAAAATTTGAGAACCACTGCTTTATATTATTATGGCCATCCTGTAAATTGTTCTAGTTTTGCTTCTTTTACTCTACATCAATTTATAAATCTTCCTAAGTTTCTCTGATTCTGCCATATTCAGCATCTCTTACAATGCAACAGCATTTCCTTCATTTGTTTTCTAAATTAGGCAGCTGGGTGGCATATAAGAAATGCTCTCCTGTGGCTCCAAGAAAGTTTAGAATGCACAGTACTACATCCTGGCAAACTGTCATGGCAGACAGGCTAAAACAGGTTGAGGATAACTGAGCAGCCACAAACCCACTGGTGAGTTAGAGCTATCCTAAAGATGTGAAGACTTCCCCAGGTGGAATGGGGAGATGAGAACAACTGATTTCAATGACCGTGAAGGTGGCTGAAGTAGGACATGTGAAATGGTTAGAATTTGGATGGACACAGAAGAAGCTAAGGTCATCCACTGCATTCCAGGCCATTGCCAGTCATCTTGACTTTTGTCTTGCCACTGGACTTGAATGACTCTGGAAGAGAGAATGAAGTTGATGACTTTGCACACTTCTGCCTCCTTTAAATCCAATTCATGTGCAAGTCGAGACATCATCCTGTGATGTCATGGATTCTCTTAGAAAAACGATGAATAAGAAGTGATTGATCATTGATCAAAGTTCTTAAGTCTTTCAAAGTTGTTTTTCATTACAGTTGTAGTCATTGTATAAGTTGTTCTGGTTCAGTTCACTTGACTTTTCATATTTCTCTGAATTCATCACTTTCATCATTTCTCACAGTGCAATAATATTCCACTACATTACTATTTTACATTTGTTCAGCTATCTCCTAATTGATCAATATCCCTTTAATTTCTACTCCTTTGCTTTCGAAGTTGCTTTTGACTCCTTTATTGTCACTTCAAAGTTTCTACTTAGTTCTGATCTTATCATCAGGAATTCTTGAAAAAAATGCTTTATACCATTAAAGGTACATTTCCCCCCCCTGTTGAATTATATCCAGTCTTCTATAGTGAGGAATTCGTTGTTACTATTGGTTGTTAGCTCTGGATTATTTTATCACTAGATTTTCCCTTCTTTATGCTTGTTGCTTCAAAGTCTTATGTGATCTTAATAGCGGTTCATTGGAAATGAACTTTATTTTTTGGCTATTTAACAGTATTTTTTAAAATCTAGAAACTGATTTTTGGAGATGGCAGTCTTAGGAGGTTTCATTTTGAGGTTTCTTTTAAGAGGTGACTAGTGGATTCTTAAAAATTTTATTTTGCCATCTGGTTTAGTAAATATGGGCAGTTTTCCTTTATGATTTCTTGAAATTAAGTATTTTTTTGGTCATGGTTTTCATGGAATCTGATGAGCCTTAAAGGATCTCTCTACATGTTTTCCAGGTCAATTCTTTTTGTTAGGAGATAGCTTACATTTTCTTCAATTTTTAAAATTTTTGATTGTGTTTTAATATTTGTCTTGCTGTCTCCTGAAGTCACTGAAATTTGTTTAGTTTATTTTAATTTTTAGGAGTCTGCTTTAGGGTAAGGTTTTTTACATTCTGTTCTAAGCTGTTTTTTATCCTTCATAATTTTTTTTCATTCAGAGTACTTATTTAACATTTTAAAATCTCTTACTTTACTTCTTCCAGGTACTCTTACAATCTTTGTAGCCAATCTGTTTCTTTTCCTGAGACTCTTCTTGTAGGTATTGCAAAGTTACCCTCTTTTTCTGCATTTTCTTTTGGGCATCTATTAACCTGTAATATTTCTTCACTGTTTGTTGACTTCTTCTGTTTACTCATATGTCCAGCCTCAGTAATTGATTTGGGACTTTGTGTTTGGTCCAGGCTCTTCTCCTTTCCATAAATTTGGATGGAGGTGGTACAGATCCATTTGTACCTAACTTTGATTTTCTGGGTTCCTGTTACTGGCATTCACTCATTTTGCTGGATCTAGGCTTAGAATACTGGCAGGTTTCAATGCCTCCTATTAGAGTTCTATGGTTGGCTGTCCCTGTCAGGGTACTGCCATGATCTCCTGCTCTTCCTGAGGCTTGTCTATTTAGGGGTTAGAGATGTTACCATGGTCTTCCATCACCTTTGCTGTATTTCTGCTCAGAGTGCTATGAGAGGCTTCCTGACTGTTCGCTTAAACTTGTAGGGTCCTTCTTCCAGGGCTTTTGACTTCTGGATGTATTTTTGTGCAGCCCTGGGTTGCATGAAGGAGATTACTGATGTTTCTCTTTGGATTTTCTTATCTTTTTTGATCTGGTTATCTTTTTAAGGCAACTGTTGGAATATATTTGGGAGAGTTGAGCTCTCTTAATTTTTCACACTGGGATCTTAATGGGAACTAGACTTTGCTATCCTGGTTCTGTTATGCCTTTGGGCAAGTCATTCAGTCAATTTGGACTGCATATTTTTTTTTTAAAAAGTCTGTATTGTGGGTATGGGGTTCTTCCTAGGCAAATTCTAACTAGGAAGAGCATAAGGCTTTATTCCCTGGCATTGAATTTAAAGTATCCCAAGAAGACATATAATCCTAGAAATATCAGAGTTTAGCATTTATTTAGCAAGAATAATTAGTTAAATTAGGAAGCTACCAGATGATAGACTGAAGTGTGTTCCTGGTCTCACATTGCTTTTTCTGAAATGTATCATCTCCCCAGTAATTACCTCATTGCTGGTGTCCTGAGATTTCCACTCCTCTATCTTATCTCTCCTATACGGCAATCTTCTCCTTACTTCCAACTGAAGGTATTCCTCTTGGTGTTTGCCCAGGGAACAACTTCTCCTAGTTATTCTAGCTATAAAAAATTCTTCCTTACATCTCTGATAATTGTACTGTATAGCCAAAGCAATAAAGTGGACATGATAAATATGACCTGCTGTCCTCCCTCATTCTCTGGCAGGTCTGTGCTAATGGTGGGTAAAAGTCATGAGTAAAAGACAAAAGGTAAATATATGATATTGAACCCCAATGCCCTGAACTTTTCAAATGTCCATAGATCCATCCTCAGTTGCTTAAGCAAAAGTCTATTTCTGAATGCTCACTGGAAATGACTGCCCTTCCAAGAGTGGTTTGACATTTGGTATCTGTTAAAGTCTTCTAAGGAAATAAAAGTCCACATCTTTTTTGGAGTGGTTCTTGTGGAGGTCTGGAAACATTGAAAATCTCACCTTGAAGGTTCTGGGGGCAAGAGGGATGGGGAAGGAGCCTCCCACTCAAGAGCTTTCAACATGGTCTATGGTTCAGACTTGAACCTGAGCCTATGTTTGTTTTTGCTACACCACCCTTTCCGTCCTGGTTAATGGGCAACTTGGAAACTGTGCAGGCCTAGGCCTTCTGTTTGATTTGCATTTCAAAGGCAGAGCAAGCTTTTTAAATGACTTGTCAGCAGAAGGGAAGGAGATGACACAGTGGGGAGAAAAAAGGAGACACATCTCTGGCCCAATACAAACTCTCAGTGCACCTGGTCGGCCCAGGGAGCATCCCCCAAAAGCCCTAGATATTAGCCACCTCCCTGTATGATGGAGGCTACCCAGAGCAATACATCCAGATGGAGCAACCTCACTGTCTTCTTTGATTTATAACTTTTTCCCCACTTAGCTGTAACACTGCTTCCTGTTTTCCTTACTTAATGCAGCTGTGCATTAAGGTGGGTCTTGCTAGCCAATACCCCGCATACCTTACAGTCTCATTGGAGGGGCCTGGGATGGGGTCAATTAGATAGGTTGGGCAAAATATAAAAATTAAAAAGACAAGGATAGCCTCTCCCTGCACCTGGGAGAGGAAAAGATGGCAGATGAAGATTCAATCAAACCCAACACATTTATTGAATGTCTGTTCTGTACCCAGCCTTGTGCTAGTTGTAAGGGATAAAAAAAAAAAAAGTAGCCAACACTGTTATACAGGACACAGCATCATGAATTTAGAGGCTGAAGGGAACTTAGAGGTTAGTAAGTCTGACCCCCTCATTTTACAGATAAGGAAATTGAGGCTTGGAGAAATTAAGTGACATACCCAAGGTGACTCAGGTAGAAGAGGCAAAACTTATTATTTTATCTAAATCCCACTTACCTAGCTGCAGATCCAACCAGTCAATAAGTATTAAGTGCCTACTTAATACTATGTATGCCAGGCACATAGTAAGATTCTTTCCACTTTTTATTCAGTTGTTGCTCTCAAAGAATTTATAGTTTCATCATGAAAATAAACCATATACATACAAAAAGAAGATAAGCAGACCAGCTGGAGAAATTGGCAAATGTTTAGCTCGGAGAAGAAGAGATTAAAGGGGGATGTCTGGAACATGATCACAGTCTTAATGAAGAGCCCTCCTGTGAAAGAGGAAATAGACAGTCTATGGAGTTGTAGAGGGGAGGATTGGGACCAATGACTGGAAATGACAGGGAGGCTATCTTTGACTAATTATAAGAAAAAATCTCCTAGTAATGATAGATGTCCAGTAGTAGGATGGAATATTCATGAATTAGTAAGATTCTTGTCACTTGAGTTTTATTAAATAAATTAAAAATTTATTACATATTAAATCTATTTATATAAAATAAATATATAATCTACTTATACATTACATAACATATTATATATTAATATATGTAATATATGAACAAATAAAATATATACAATAAAAATACATAAAATTATATATATAATTTTGCTTTCTCCAGAGTCTGGATGTACATAGAGGGGATTCTGGCATTGGATGGGAGTAGATGATCTCTATCTCCCTTTTCAACTCAAAGATTTTTAAAATGAGAATACAAGGGCCAAATGAGCCATACCATAGGTGTTCAGAGAAGGGGGAAGTCATGGTGGGCTGGAGTTTTTGGGGAAGGCATCACAAAGGATATGTGCTGGGTTAGAGTTAGAGATGGGGGAAAGGGAGGGAAACTTGTAAGCAAAACTACAAGGACCATTGATTGATCTGGAGCTAGAAGTGACCTTAGAGGTCATTGGGTCCAGACTTCTCATTTTACAGATGAGGAAACACAGGCCCAGAGAGGTTAAATGACTTGGCCCAGGCCACACAGGGAGTAAGTGACAGAGGAGACATTTGAACCAAGTCCCCTGACTCTAAATCCAATCCATCACTGATCCTCAAGACATATTCTGAGGACATGAAACAGACCATTCCTTTCCTTCCCCAAACTCAAGTTAGGCCCTGGGAACCTGGCTCAATGTTTAGCAACCAGCCAAGAAGTCATTGAACAGTGTTTCTGAATTCACCAAATCCTTGACCCTGTGTAGAGAGGAATGACGCATTCATTCCACAGGACAAGAGAGAAAAACTCTGAATGAGCCCAGGTCACTGTATTTATTACCTCACTGTTTGACTAAGGTGTTTTGTCTGCCCTTGTCAACTGTTTGCTTATCAAATGTAAAGAAATGTTGGCTGGTCCTTCCAGGGAGTCACGGGCGAGTGCCAATGGATGTTTTGTAAGGAAGGGGATGGTTCCTCTTTGCAGAAAGGTAGGGAAGCTTCCACTCCCCATTTGACCTCAAAACAAATGACAACAAAGAGTGATGGGGGATCTTGGAAGTCTTTTTTGCCCCTTTTCAACAGCAGTAGGTCCTCTATGGGGAGGTTGGCAATGGGCCTCTAAGTTCTACTCATCTCCGCATGTCGTTTGTATTCTCTCGTGCATTATAACCTTCTGTACCTGGGGTAAACTTGTTTAACTCCAGCTCACAAGTGGGACTGTCGGAATAGATTGTCTTTTCTAATTATCATCCCACAGCTCTGACCTGGTTTTCTGTGAAACTAGAAGCTTGCCTGATTCTATTTTTTTTTCTCTTTGAACAAAAACTTATCACCAGAGGGGAGCTAGGTCACTCTCTTCCCCAGTTGGAAAAGGAGGGGGTAAGCAAGAGAGTATCTATCCTCAGAAGCCTCTTTGCATTCAAACTTTTCTGACCTACATAAAACTGGCCCTCTAGAACCAGGACTTGCTGCCCTGGCTCCCATTTATTTTTTGGATCACTGAATTTACTGAGATGTTGTTTGCACAGACTCATCAGAGGAATGATTTATTTAGATACGCAGCTGACCTCCTGGGTCGTTCGCTGCGGTTATCGTGCCTCTGATCATCTCGCAGTTTACGTTCCCCGGTCTTTTAGCTAGTTTTCCCATCTGCTTTGGGGCTTTTCCTCTCCCTGGGTGTCTCCGGATCCACACAGCTGTCAGCATTCAGGGTTCGTGGCTGCCTCCACTTGCCGACCGGTACAGAGGGGAGGTTTTCTCTGGTGGAAACAAAGAGGGTGAGCCACATCACAGCTTCCCTTGTGGTGGGCACCAGCCCTTCTGTGTGCAGAAATGAAGTGGATAAACAGACCCTTTCTCCCCCTACCTTCCCTTCTTAATATCTGCTGCTTTAGCAGCTGCTTTCTTCTGGGCATCTAGAAGTGCTTTACAAACAGTCATTAATTAAGGATCCCTTAACTCCACCCGGGAGGTAGACTGCTAGGTAAATTCCTGTTCAGAAGGGAATGGTTGGGCTCCTGATCAGGCAAGAGGCCCTATCCTGACCAACTTCCCCTGAACAAATGCAGTCACTTACTGGGGGAAGCTAGATGGAGCCACCCAAATGATTCTTTGGGAAATAACCAAGTAACCTGCCCCAGGCTTTGCTGCCAGCTCTTAATTTCTAATGGGGCACTTTTATTTTGAAGTAAGATAAAACACTCTAAGAAAGGAATGTCCACTATAGTCTCTTTTAGCAAAGGGCCATAGCTGAAGAATTCCTGTTCTCTATTGAAGTAAGGCCTTTCCTTTGGAAATACCATTAACTGACCCTAACTGTTGGAGGCATATCAGAATGCCTTCAGATTCTTTCAAAGGTTTACCCCTTCCCCCCAACAGCTGAAATGGTCCCGGATTGCCTGAAATCTCCTGGATTCTCTAAGTGCTGGTCAATAATAGCTGCCCTGTT
Source organism: Bettongia penicillata ogilbyi (assembly GCA_023548195.1). Lineage (NCBI taxonomy): Eukaryota > Metazoa > Chordata > Mammalia > Diprotodontia > Potoroidae > Bettongia > Bettongia penicillata. Next base: position 6,856,717 of record JAJHZJ010000100.1, read on the forward strand.
GGTCACAAATGACTCTCTGGGGGACATCTCTGCTTTTTATCCCCCTAAACTTTCCTGCTTGGGGGTGGGGTGGGGTGTAGGTAACCCCAGTGTTTGTCTGGGCAGCCTGAAGGACTCATCATCTCATCCCCTGCATCCAGTTTTGGAAAATAACATTTAATTAAAAAGAAAGAAAAAACCAAAATGAAACACCCCATTACCCTGGGAAATATAATCCCTGATTTTTGTCTGTGTATTCAACTGTGAATTCAGAACAATTCTTTTTTCTCTCTTTAGTTCCCCTCCCTTGCCCCTTTTAGGCTGAGCATACAGAGATGACTGCTCTTGAGGTCTATGAGAGTAAGCCCCCATTCACCTATAATCCGGCCCTCAAAAAACTGTCTTGATTTGATGCCTACAGCTCCAACATGCTTTGTGAGGTTTCCCTCCAAAACAAAGATATGCAGGATGAGCCAGCCACTAGGTGACACTGTCCAAAGTAGAAGCCTCCGGACTCTCCTTTCTTCTTATCTAGACCTTAATTTAGTTTCCTTAGTGGTAATTCTATAGGAAATACAGAAACAAGAAAACAATCCATCACTTCTCCTCCTTGAAACTGAAGATAACTGTAGGAGCGAAGGAGGAAACATTTAATAAATGCCTACTGTGTGTCAAGTACCGTGCTAAATGCCTTACAAATATTAGCTCGTTTGATAATATGGAAGCATGTAGTCTATAAAAGACAACTTCCAGTCAAAGATAAAGGTCTCTAGCAAACAGATCTTGTGCCAGAAACATACAGCAGTGGATACACTTCTAGACTTGGAGTGAGGAAGACCTGAGCATGAACCCCACTAAAGTGACTTACCAGCTGTGTGACTCTGGGTAAGTAATTTTTTATCTCTCTCCACCTCTGTTTACTCACCTGTAAAAGAGGGATAATGATAGCTCCTACCTCCCTTAGTTAATTGTTTAGGATCAACTGAGATAAGATATGTAAAGTTCTTTGGCAAACTTTAAGCACTATGGTCAACGCTATTGCTTTCAACCTCTAGCCAAATGGCCATCTCAAACTCCATGGTACCTGGCAGGAAGCAAAGATAAGCATGGGTCATTTAACTTAACCCAGAAGAAAAATAGTTCTAGCATGTATATATCTTATTGGTCTTGAGAGAAAGTGGGCCAGAACAGGAGGAGAACTAGCTCAACATCACCGCTGAGACAATTTGTAGCACATGAACGAATGAGTGAAAAAACCTTATTTATTGTACACTTTTATGTTCTGAGCATGGAGGAGGCAGAAAGACAAGTTAAATTTTTCCTGCTCTCAAAGAATAATACATACAGGAGGTTTCAGCTACTTGTCAGATAGAAATGTCCCATGGGATCTATTGGTGGGGGTGTCTTCATGTACTAAGGGAAGCATATAACAGGGTGCATGTGACAAGGAAGAATTTGATGAATGCTTGGATCTCAGAGCTGAAAGGGATCTCAGAATCCAACCCATATGTGAATTAGGATCTCCTTACAACAGCACTGACAAGTGGTCACCCAGCTTTTCCTTGAAGACCTAAGCGAAGGTCTTAAACCTACTTCCTTACAAGGTTGCACCTTTTTTCCATTTTTGGACAGCTCTGATGGTTAGCAAATGTTTCCTTACATTGAAACTAAATCTGCTTCCTTGTAACATATCCAACTGTGGCTGCACTAATTGTGCCCTTTGGGGCTTAGGAGAACAAACCGAATCCCTCTGCTGAAAGTTAAGTGAATTGCCCAGGGTCACATCACACAGTAAATGGTAGAGCCAGGTCTTGAATCCAGGCTTTCCAACTGTACCTTCTAGCTCTTGTTTTTTATGAGATCCATGAGTATAACAAAATCACTTGTGTGGGTTTGGTTTGTCCTAAACTTAGGCACCATGGACCAGGCCTGCACAACATACGGTCCGCTTGTGGCCCACTGAAGGATTTCAGGAGGCCCACAAAAAAATGTAGAGGATGTAAAAGAAAGTAAAGATGTTATGAGTGCTTTGCCCATGCCCCGATCAACCCACCTTCCACCAGTCAGTATCGTGCCCATCATGTAACTTGGCAGGTGGGTTGCCACTGCACACTCACTCCTGTTTGTCATGTGACCTGCAACAACCAACCATCACCAGTCTGTCTCTAACCTGAGAGGAGTTTGAATTGTATCTTTTCACTGTGTTTTCTGTTGTTACTAAGTGTAAACAGTAAGATAACCTGAGAAATGTATTAAAGCTTGTACTGCTTAGCAAAGTAATTTTTGTTAACATTAATGTGATTTCATGATAAAAACTTAAGTAATAAGTGTAACTAATTGATATTATTGAAATTTCCCTTTTTAAGAAATGTGGTTTATTTGCAAAATAATTTAATCGTTCAATATACCTTTATTTGGAAAGTGAGCTGCTAAAATCCTATTTTTGGCCTGAAGAAATCTAGCCTATTTTAATTTTGGCCCCTTCCTACTGCCAAGTTGTGCAGGTTTGCCATAGACAAAAGCAATCATTCAAATACGCATAATCACAAATTGTACATGAAACCTTAAACTCAATTATTTACAATTTATTTCAAAAGATATATAATCACTTTAGTAAGATAATATGAAAATTTTTTCTGCTTCCATGTTCTTTCTTCCCTCCCTCCTTCCTTCCTCCCTTCCTTCCTTCTTTCCTTCCTTCCTGTCTTCCTTCCCTTCTCCCTTCTTACCTTCTCTCCTTTCCTTTTTCCTTCCTTCCTTCCTTCCTTCCTTCCTTCCTTCCTTCCTTCCTTCCTTCCTTCCTTCCTTCCTTCCTTCTCTCCCTCCCTCCCTCCCTCCTTCCTTCCTTCCTTCCTTCCTTCCTTCCTTCCTTCCTTCCTTCCTTCCTTCCTTCCTTCCTTCCTTCCTTCCTTCTTCCTGCTCTCCTCTCCTCTTCCTCTTCCATTTCCTCTTCTTCTTTCTTCCTTTTTTATCTTTTTTTTGGCAAAACCTATTATTTTAATGCACAGTTGTTGCCAGTGTTTATCTTTCTATTCTGATTTTGCTTTTCTTCATCCTGTATCCTATGTCAGGTCTTCCTATGTTTCTTTTTATTTATATTTGCCATTTCTTATGGAGAAATAACATTCTCTTACAGTCATTTATCACCATTTATTCTGACTTACCCAAGCTGTTGAACACAAACACACACAGATAAATAAGTCATTTCTTACGAACTATTCCTCTACCACTGAACACATATGAGCACCCTCACATTACAGGTAAGCAAACTGAGGCCTAGAGACTACTGATTCAGCAAAGATCCCACAGTTACTTAGTGAAAAAAATTAGAGTAGAACCTATTATTTTGGGATACTTGATTAGTGGTTTTTTCCACTACAATACTTTGCCTCCTCTTCATTAGCAAACCCTTTTTATCAGGTACCCTACTGAACACAGTACTGAACAAAATGGGCAAACTGGAATGGTTTCTACCTTTTTGCAGCTGACATCAAACATATGGGCAACTGGAAACTCCATTTTTCTCTGGGAATTTTCCAAAAGGAGCTATGGATTATTTTAAACTTGTGTTTCCTTTACCTGAGAATTTGGACTCTGATGCCATCAGCAGGAAAGAAAAATATTTTTTAGATGTTGAAGTTGTTGTTGATGTTTCTTCACTTTCTACTGTTCAAGAGTTGCAATGTGGTTGGAGTATGGGGACTTGGAGTCAGGAAGACTCAGGAACTTCTTAGCTGTATGACCTGGGCGCAAATCATTTCACTTTCAGCTTGAGTTTTCCCCTGTAAAATGGGATAATAATAGCACCTACCTCCTGGGATTGTAGTATGGATAAAATGGGCTAAAAATGTGTATGTGTGTATCACAGAAAGTATGTATGTATATATGTAATGTATATGTACATATATATGTATGTATGTGTATATGTGTATACACACATGCACACACACACACACACACACACTTGAATCTTTCTCCATTACATTGTAAACTCTATAAAAAAGGAATCATTTCAGTCATTGTCTTTGTATGCCTAGCATGCAGCATAGTGCCTGGCATGGATTAAACACTTAAATAAATACTTGATTGATTGAAACATGTAAATTAGATAAGTTAATTTCTTCGCTGACATAAAAGAAATGTGACTTGCCCACAATCATGCAGCATGTCAGTTGCAGAGCCAGGACCAGAACCAGAACCAGATCTGTTCCTTCTTCCTCTGTCTCAGGCCCTCCTTTCTTAGCTGTTGTTCCACTGTCCCTTTGCAATGGTCTCTAACTATAAATTAATTGTAAGGATGAATGTTGGTGAATGCTTCCCACCAACTTTGCCAGCTCTGGCTAGCCATCAGCTCTAATTCAAGTTGAAAATCTGCAGAACTCGTTACCTCCCAAGAGGTGGTACAGGCAGGAGATATACAGGAATTCACAGAGTTTAGACAGATTTATGAAGGGCAGAGTAAGAATGAGTACTAAGGGAAGCTGGGCTACACACTGGCTGAGGCCAGGAAGGACAATCACATGCCCTTCGGGGGCATACCCTGGAGCTTCTGCTGGCTGTTGCCTCTCTGACCCCCTGTAGCAATTCCTGTGCTGCTGTGGGCTGTAAACTCTGATATGGGTGGGTATGGCAAGTCAGCTCAGTGGAGCCTAAACTTTGATTCTCCATGGGATTTATCTGACCTCTCAGTTCACTGCACATGTGCATACACACACACACACACACACACACACACACACACACACACACTATTTGAGGAAGGTGGTGGGAAGGACCCAGAATGCATCTTTGTCTTTTCCTGCTTTCTCTTTATATGTCAACTTTAGAATTTGGGAAAAGTGGATGAAGGGAAAGGAGGACGGTTAGAAAAAGAAGTTGGAGGGAAAAAAGAAGGGCAGAGGAAATCAGAAAGGGCATTCTGAAATTTCTACTTTCACGTAGTTATTCTCTGGAGTTTTAATGACTCAACAAACGTTCAATGAAGTTGAGATCCATGCTAGATACTATGAGGAAAGTTTTGTATATGTAGAAGTCAATAATTAAAGAAATATGTGCTAAGGTTTCTCTGCCTTTATATGACATGGAACCATTTACACAGGATCTCAAACTCAGTTACTCTCCAACCCTTTTGTCTGGTTATCTCTTGAGTTCTTCTCCTTCTCTCTTTCCCCATGCAGACATTGCCAGGGAGGTCAGTGCTATGCTAATTTTATGTGTGTATGTAAGGATCTATGTGTGTGTGTGTGTGTGTATACACATATACATATACACACATATATACGCACACACACATATACGCACACACATATACATATACACACATATATACGCACACACACATATACACACACACATATATAATATGTGTGTATATACACACACACACACATATATACACCTAAATGCTTATATATACATATATCCTCCACAAACATATATGTGCCTGTGTGTACACACACTTACCTATCCATACATGTATACAAATGTGTATATATGTATATAATACATATATGCTTACACATATACATGCATATATACACACATATGTGTGTGTATATGTGTATGTATGCATATATACATATATATCAATCTCCTCATGATATTTAAGTGACGGTTTATCTGTGCAGTGTGGAAAAGGGAATCAGTTTATCCCCTCCTCTCTGTAACCTGTCAATTAGTTAATATAATCACAGAAGGTAAGGTGCAGATGACAGAGAAAGGGATGTGGATAGACTGGACCTGTGACTTCACTGGAAAGGAGAGAAGGAACATCTGTTAAATACCTACTGTGTACAAGGTACTGTGCTAAGAACTTTACAAATATTCTCTTATTTGATCCCAAAACAACCCTAAGAAATAGGGTTATTACTATTACTGAACCCATTTTACAGCTGAGGAAACCAAGGGAGATAGAGGATAAGTGATCTCTTCAGCCATTGGAGTTTATTGAATAAGGGTTGAACCTGTACTTTTAGGAAAATCACTTTGTTTGTTGAATGAAGGAAGGGAACTTCTATATGAAGAAATTCCCTCTATCAATGTGGGTTAGTACCTTTTCTGCAATTTATAATCTTAAGGAATTGCCCTAAAAAATTGAATGATTTTCCCAGTGTCAAATAGCTGGTATGTGTCAGAGGTGGTACTTGCACCTGAATCTAAATACCAGGTTCCCCTTTTAGAAAGGCAATGTGGTAGAGTGGATAGAAAGCTGGCCTTCCTAAAAAGGGCAGGCTGGTATTAATATACTAATGAAATTCAAAAACATGTCTATATCCTGTTTTCTCTTTATAAAATGTGAAAAAACTCTCTGACTAAATGGGAGAGGAGCCATCGGGTAAAGATTAGCTGCACTGCAGATGGCCCTTAAAAGACAAACCCACCACCCCTAAGTCAGTTTGAGAGAGGTTGAGGTGCCATTGACATAGATCTAGCAAGGAGCTGATCCACACTCTCTCCATGGATACACAAACACAGAGAGGAGCAGCATTCAAGACAGGGAGCAGTTTCAAAGAGCATGAAGTCTGTCAGTAGAGACAAGTCCCAGAGGCTGAGTGTTGAGTTTCAGTGATGAGCTGAGCCAGAGAACCCAGTGGAGCTACCTTCCCAGCAGAGACAGGACGGAGCAGCATGGGGACACCACGAGAGGAGAAAGGATACCAACATCTTCCAGTACCAGAGGAGCCAGTGGTTTTGGACCCAATGTGTTCCCTTTGTATGTGCTTCACTCAGAGTGTATTCTAAGTTTGTGTCCACTGTCTCACTGGTACCGTGGGAAAATTCTCCTCGGTTTATTGGGGGGAAGGTTGTGTTTTGTCATTACTGTTTTTACTCTATCATTTAACAAATACTGTTACTTTGAGCTAATCATATACCCTGGATATTTAATGTAAGTTTGCTTGTGGGGGTTCACAAGTCATAATTTTAGGAGTGAAAATTGATAGATTGCCTTGAAATGGAGTTATCAGTCATCCCTCCTCCTCCCAACCCAGGACCCTAATGTATGAGTGCAAGTTGAAGTTAGAGGAGACCCAAGGTATGTACTTTATCTGAAGGGGCAATCCGTTCTCCCAGAAGAGCCATGCTTAAAGAATTGAGATATGTCCTTGTTTAATTATAAAATACATTGATTCACATTTCCTCGTAAACTTTATCACTAACAAATAATTATTTTTCTTTTTGATACAATCTCTGTTCTCTGCACATATACATTTTACTCTCAGTACATTCTGTTACCAATACCAGGTACTAGCTTCCTGCCACACCTCCTGTACCAATTACCAACATCAGAAGACTGTCATAACACTTCCTTATAGCCCTATGGAAAATCAGTCACAGCTATGAGCAGTTGTGAGCCCTCTTCATAGGAATGGAGCTGCCTTTCAGATTGAGTTCATAGACATTAAGTGGCTAACAATCTAATATATACCTTAAACAATTAGAAACTAACCTTAGAGGTTAGAGGACAACAAAAAAACATGCCAGAAATGTGTGGTAGGATTGTGGTGTTTTTTTTTTTTTAATCATTTCTGATTTATTTCAGGAGAGGCAGGAAGATATCTAGGAGAGACCAACTATACAAAGAAGAGATCCATGTTCAAGACAACAGGGGTATTTTTAAGCTAATTTATTTATTTTTAGTTTTCAACATTCACTTCCATAAGTTTTAAATCTTCTCTCCCTCCCTTCCCTCCCCCTCCTGAAGATGGCATTCAATCTGAATTAGGTTCTACATATACATTCCTATTAAACATATTTTCACATTAGTCATGTTGTATAGAAGAATTAGAACAAATAGGAATTACCATGAGAAAGAAAAACAAAACAAAACAAAAAAGAAAATTGTCTAATTCGCTCTGCATTCAGACTTCATCATTCTTTCTCTGGATGTGCAGAACATTTTCCATCATGAGTCTTTTGTAATTGTTTTAGGTCCTTGCATTGCTGAGAAGAGCTAAGTCTATCAAAGTCAGTCATCACACACTGTGACTGTTACTGTGTACAAAGTTCTCCTGGTTCTGCTCACTTTTCTCAGCATCAATTCATATAAGTCTTTCCAGGTTTTTCTGAAGTCTACCTGCTCATCATCTCTTATAGCGCAGTAGTATTCCATTACATTCATATACCACAGCTTGTTCAGCCATTCCTCAGTTGATGAGCATCCCTTCAATTTCCAGTTCTTGGTCACCACAAAAAGAGCTGCTATAAATATTTTTGTATATATGGGTGTTTTCTCATTTTTGGGACACAGCCCTAGCAGTGGTATTGCTTGGTTAGAGGGAGTAGAATTGCTTTAAGAGCCATGAAAAGCTAGCAATGAGGGAGATCACTAAAGGTTGAATTGGTAGAGAAAATTTTCATGGAGGAGGTAAGATTTCATCTGACTTTTAAAGGGTGGCTACAATTAGATAAAAGGAAAAGAGGAGATTATCCTCAGTGGGAAAAGGAGCCTCACAAAAGGCAAGAAATGGGAGACTCATTGGATCAATTAATCATCAATAGACATTGTTAAATGCCTACTATATACCAAGAGGGAGACATCACCAGTTGTCCTAATGTGTATCTGGTCACTGGACCCAAATGATTCTGGAGGAGAAAGTGAGGCTGGTGACTTTGCATAATTCTGCCTCACTTAAATCCAATTCATTTTCATCTCATGGAATTTCCTCCATGATGTCATGGTCCTCTTTGAGAATGCAAGACAAACAACAGAGCATCCAAGCACTATGCTGGGCACTGATACAGACAAAATGAAATAGTCCCTCTCCTAAGGAGCTTACCTTCTATAGGTCTAGTGTGTTCACAGGATGGTGAAGAGACTGGCCTATGAAGTGAAGGATATGAATCAAGGAGTCAGATCAGATACTTAAAGGAGGGCTGGATTATGGAGGTCTTTGAAGGAGTTTGGGCTTGATTTAATAGGCAATGGGGAGCTATTGTAGGCTTTGGAGCAGGAGGACTGGTATTTTAGACTGGTATTTTAGACTTAAGATAGAGTTTTCAATCCCCAGTGAGAAGAAACTTAATCACTGTTCCCTTTCCCAGCCATCCTCCCGCCCTTCACATCAGTCACCACATACCATCAGTCAGTCCCGTGGTAAAGGCTCTGAGCAGCCGCCTCTAGGGACCACACTGAGCGTTGGTGGTAGCCTGTGCCCACACTAGTAGGGAAGCAAGCCTGCCTAGAATTCCTTCCACATTTCATGCATAATCCGAATGAGTTATCAACAGAGCCTCCCATCTGGCCTGCAGGTCAGGGCTCTCCAGCAGACAGACTGTTTCCCACAGAGCTTGATGAAGTTATGGCATCAGCAGCACTATTTTTAATGGCCTAAGTTGATACAGTCATATCTTTAATTCATGAGATGGGGTTTACATGTCTCGGGAACTCTATCCTCCCCTCAGGGAATTTGGTGGAGCAGTAGCTATACCAGGGGAATCCATCATTGTACCTTTGGACTCTGATTTTATGTGGGTAAAAATGACAAAACCAAAAAGAACCAAGGAAGTGACTCTGTCATTTGGCAAGGCCAGCGTTAAATGTGGAAGTAGAGGACCTCTGTTTGGGGACTGCTACTTTCTATCTGAGTGAGCCATGGCCCCAGGGTCATCCTGGATAGCATGGGGCTGAAGCCATACTGCCCAGGAGATGGAGGGAGGAAGTGCCTTCCTTTCCTCTTGGGGAGACAACTTTCCATCTTCCTGATATCCCGGAGGATCTTTTCCTTCCTTTAGTGGTAGGGAGAAGTCAAAGCCTTCCAGATAAACAGGATCCATCGATTTAAAGAACGAAGGGACTTAGAGGCCATTTAGTTCCATCCCCTCATTTTACACATGAGGAAACTGAGGTTCAGAGAAGTTAACTGACTTGTCCCCCTTGCCTGGAATGCCCTCCGTCTTCCTTTCCAACTATTGGCTTCCTTTAAATTCCAGCTAAAATCCCACTTCTAGAGGAGGCCTTCTCCAGGTCCTCTTCATTCCAGTGCTTTCTCTCTTTTAATTATTTTGTATTTATCTTGCATGTGGCTTGTTTTGCATGTATTTGGTTTCATGTTGTCTCCCCCATTAGACTGTGAGTTCCTAGAGGTCAGGGACTGTCTTTTGCCTCTTTTTGTATCCCAGCATGTAACAGGTTGCCTAGCACATAGTAGGTGCTTAATAAATGTTTACTTCTTGATTACCTAAGAATTTAACAGTACCTGGCACATAGTGGGTATTTAATCAATGATTATTTATGATTGATCATCCTTAACATATTGCCTGGCACATAGTAGGTGCTTAATAAATGTCTATTGATTGATTGATTATCCAAACTCACACATAGGATGACAACTTTAGAGCTGGGAGATATTGCAGAAACCCTCTAGTCAAATCCTTTCCTTTTATAGCTGAGGAACTAAGACCTAGACAGGCTAAGTGATTTGCCCAAGTTCACACAGACAATGGATAGCAAGCAGGGATGATATTCAAACTCAGGTACTCTGACTCCCCATCCAGAATACCTTCCTTTGGACTGTGTCACACTGTGACTGTTAACACCCAGTTTCATGCCAGGTTTAAGGTAGAGAGCAGTCCTCCAAGCTGTATCCAGATGCTTCCTTGGCTGCTTCCCTGGACACCATCTCTAAAGGAGGTCTCCTGCACTGGGAGCTCCCAGTTGTTCCAAGACTCTCTCATAACATCCTTCAAAGGAGGCAGAGTAGAAAGAGTGATAGGTTTGGAGTCAGAGGGCTTGGATTTAGATTCTGACTCTGTTGCTTACTACCAGAGCTCTGTGTGACTTTGGAAAAGTTACCTTACTTCTATGGACCTCAGTTTCCTCATCTGTAAAATGGAGTAACTAGCCTGGCCTCTAAGGCAGGAGTATCAAACTCAAAATGAAATCAGGGCTACTACATAAGTATCCCTGTTGGTCACATCTTGACTTAGTTTTTATTGTAATGCTATCTATGTTTTAATGTATTTTTAGTTATATTGTTAAATATTCCCTAATAATATTTCAATCTGGTTTGGGTCACATTGAAGAATGGTGTGGTTTGCATGTAGTCCTGGCCTTGGCTGTGTGGCTGACATCTCTGGTATAGAAAACAAATGAGAAGGGTGGTGTGTGTCATGGTAAAGAGGATAGTCTGACTAGGGATGGAGTCTCATTGTTGGAGTATAGCTCATCTCCCACAGAGTCAGGCTTGTACCCTAGGGATATAGTGCTCTGGGACTAGCTAAGGTAGCAGGATAGTAGCACCTTGCTGTGGAAGATTTGTAAGCTTAAGTTTCAAGAACTGTCGTGGGGAGGAAACATGTGCACTTAGATGTCAACATCCCAAGACAAAGTTCAGATCACCCTGCCCTTGTTGTAACTCTGACAACTGACACTTCTGTATCACTTTCAAGTTTGTAAAGTACTTTATGTATACATTGTCTCATTTGATCCGCAAAGCAATCCTGTGAAATATGAAACAGGTATTACACGAGGAAACTAAGTTCATTGAAATTGTTTGACTTGTCCATGGTGATCTAGCTAGCAAATAGTGAACTTGGGCTTTTAAATCCAAATCTTCCTAACTCCAAAGGTAGCACCTCTGTCATTTTTTCCCCCTCATTCAAAATAAACTTTGGTTTGACTCTGGTCAGTAAAATATTAATATTTAAGTTTTGATAAGGATTCAGTACACTGAAATTATGAAATCATAACTTCCTTATTTCTTAAACGAGGAGGAAGATAAACATTGCTAAGTTTCCTTTCAGTTCTGAGATTCTGAGGCCTAGAGACGAGAGTGCCTTACTCATGGTCACGCAGCAAGTTGGGGCTGTTCACCTTGACATGATCCACTGAAACAATTCAGATTCCCAGCAGAAGCAAAGCCCTCACAGGAAGATTTCTAAGTCCTCTACCACCGTCCTCCAATCCTCCAATCAAAGGCTTCCTGAGTCAACTCCAGTTGTCCTGATGAATATCTGACCCTGGACCCAGATGACTCTGGAGGAGAAGGTGAGGCTGGTGACCTTGTACCACCCTCCCTCACTTAAATCAAAGTCAACTGCAAGTCATGTTGTCACTTCCCTGATGTCACGGTCCTCTTCTAAAACTCAGGATGAGCAACAATCAAAGACAAAAGCTTGTTTTTAACTGAAATCTTTCTCGCTTATTCTCTTTCATTTTAAGTTTTCTTTTGACTTCAGAAAAATGAAACAAAAACCTCCAACCCCTTGGCTTTGGATGGATATGGAGCAATAAAAAGTCTAGGGATTGGACTGAGCCAGAAACACAGCCTCATATGATGTCAAGAGCACTGGACTTAGTGTTAGAGAATTGGGCTCCAGTTTTGGCTCCTCTGCTCATCAGTTATATGACCTTCTCTCTGACTGACTCAGTTTCCCCATAGGTCAGATGATGGAGTTAGACTAAATGTTCTCTAAAGTCTGACATTCTAGGATCCTAGCTGTTGCTCCCCTCCTCTCCCTTCCAACCTCTGTTCTCTTCAGGTAAATCCCATTTAATCACTAAATAACTCCCAGTGAGTAAGATAACAGAGCAGAGCCTTCCGCACACCCTGGAGAGAGTATGCCTCAACAGGTATTAATGCAGAGTCAGGTCATTTATCATGAAATATACTGTGGGGTGTTTTTTTCCCCCTTTTTATATATGACTGGGAGAAGGCTGAGGATGAGACGATAACTTCATGAGGAAAAGGAGCTGAATCACAGGCAGTCAGTCAGCATCATTTATTTAATAGACTTCCCTGCACCAGAGACTTGGAAACATAAATAATAGAAACAGTAAAATATTCTCTAAATCAAAACACATTTAAGTCATATCAGCTGGCTGAGTACTGTTAATGTGGTTGTCATCATAGGATATAATCTCAGCTCTGTCCTAGCTATGGCTCCACTAACCTTCACCTCTACCCATACAGAGACTCTTCCAAACTTATTTTTTCTTCCTTTCCTCTTGCCACCAACAGTAATGTGTGGGATTAAAAGAAAACATCCTAGCCCCAAACCAAGGGGTGATTAATCTCTAAACTGGTCTAGTTTACTAGTCTATTCTCTAGTTCCCCAGCCTCGATTGATGCATCTTGATTTTTCTACGGTCATCAGTCTGGCTGGCTGATGGTTCTAGATGAGCATGATGCCAGAGGAATTTTTAGGCAATTGAAATTGACTTACCTAGAGGTTGTGGCTCATTCTGTCATCCTGGGAGTACTGTCTCCCAGACGCAAAGCCTCAAAATAGTGCTTGGGATTTTGGTCTACCCGGCATCACTTCTTTTGAGAGGAGGAAAAGGAATAATGAAGTTCAATACTGTCCTTGACCTGATGCCATTCAGCATTTTTAGGTAACACAGTGGACAGAACACTGAGTCTGTCGACAGGAAGAACTGAGTTCAAATCCAACCCAGCTGAGTGACCATGGGCAAGTCACTTAACCCCTGTTCCCTCATCTGTAAAGTGGGGATGATAATAATAGCACCTACCTCCCAGGGCTGTTGTAAGGATCAAATGAGATAATAATAGTAGAGCACTCAGCACTGTGCCTGGCACAGAGTAGGTACATATAAATGCTAGCTATTATTATTTTTAAAGAGCACTTATTAGATCTATAGATAGCACAAAGGTAACATTTTAGATGACAGAGTTAGCATTCAAAAAAAATCTCAAAAAAATTCTAACTATGGGACAAATGATGTAATGCAATCAAGATAAAAATAAAGTCATTCTTGGATTTAAGAAATTTGATGTCATAAATATAAGCAGGGGAAAGTGTGACTAGACAGTGGTTTATGTGAAAAATCCCCAAGCTGGAAATGAAAAGGGCACCCACTTATTGTGAAATAACTAAACAAATTATGTCATAGAAATGTAATAGAATATTGCTTTGTCATAAGAAATAACGACATAGATGGTTTTAGAGGAAATTGAGAAGACCTCTATGAACTATGTGGAAAGTGAACAAGGCTAGAATAATTTGCAAAGATTTTTATCAAGAAAAATAGCTTTGAAACACTTTAGAACTCTAATCAAGGTAATGATAAATCTTGAATCCAGAAGACTGAAGATAAAGGTACTCACCATCTGCCAAAGAAATGCAGAATGATGTCTGCGTTTTTAGATATGACAAATGAGGGACTTTTCTTTTTTTTAAAGTTGTTCAGTTATGGAGAGAGAGATTGGACAAAGGAGACTAGTTATTATAGACATGAAGTTCAATATGAGACAATAATGAGACCTGGGGAACCCCTCTTGATCCCCTCCTAAAAACCCCCACAACCTCATGCAATTTTAGGGTACAATGATGGAGGTATGATGGCTAGAGTTTGGAACTTTGCCACCATGCTGCAGTTGCATTCTCCCTCTGTGCCTGTGGCCTTCTTCTCCCATTTATGAATTCTTCCATTTTGAGGAAGAGTCTGGTAGTTAAGTTTTATGCTCTAGATTTTGCCATTTTGTATCAGTGACTTTCTTCCTTTACTCTTATATCCCTTTCTTCCATTTGTGAATACCTACTGGAATCTCCATTTTTGAGGTAGGGTCCAGATCTTCCATCTTTTGTTCTCTGGTCTTTTTTACCACAGGTGCCTTCCCTTTAGGCTCCTCTCTTTTAGCGTTTTTAGCTCTCTTTTACGTGTTGTGCATTACTTTAGAATGTAAGTTCCTTGAGAGTAAGGGCTATCTTTTTGTAGCTTCACCTCTTAGTGTAGTGCCTGTCACATGGTAAACATTTAATAAATGCTTGTTGACTTGATAATCCTATTGTACATTGCCCTTGTCAGATAGCATCTGGACTGTGTTCAATTCTGCCTGCCACATTTTAGGAAAGGGGGAAGGGTGACCAAGATGGCAAGGAGATTGAAAGTTATCCCATATGTCTTCAGCTGAGGTAATATTTAACTCAGAGAGGAGAACATGCATGTGCAGTGGGTATAATATTTCCTTTTGAGTATTTGAGGAAGAATGGATGGAAGTCTCAGAGAAGAAGGTTTAGGCTAATGTATAGAAACACTAACAATTACAGCTGGTTGTTGTCCTTCGTTCTCAAAAAGGACTAAAATGACATCACTATGCTAGAGTCAAGTTAACAATTACAGTTAATCAGAAGTTGAATGGACTGCCTTGGGAGACAGTAGGCTCCCCTTTACAACAGATCATCCAATGAAGGCTGGATGGCCACTGGTAGAGAGGGTTTGTGTTCAGTTATGGGTTGGGCTGCATGGCTTCTGAAGTTCCTTCCATTGCTTCGATTCTGAAACTCCTGAATATCTTTTAATTCTGGTTGATACTTGCCCATACATCTTTTAAAATTTTTTTATTATTATCTTTTGTTTCTTACATCTCCTTCTTTTCTGAATAAATTTCTTTCATTCCCCTTTACAGGGAACTACCTCTTATAACAAAGAATACAAAAGGAGAAAAAAAAGCAGTTCAGCAAAATGAATCAACGTATAAACCATATCTAACAATATGCAATACTCCATACCCATAATTCTCCATTTCCACAAAGAGGGGAGGAGGGATATTTTCTTAACTCTTTTCCTGGGGCTAGGCTTTTGTCTATTTTTTTTCCTCTCCCATGAAGCCTCCATAGAAGACCTGCCAAATTTGCTTGGGTTCATTTAATATCCCAGTGCAAATTTGAGTTGAAGACCTATTGGCCCTAAGAAGGACCTAGATGTTACAGTAGATAGAGCACCAGACCTGGATTCAGGAAGAACTAAGTTCAAATGCTTATTGCCTGACCTTGGGCAAGTCATTTAACTGCTGCCTGCCTCAGTTTCCTCAACTGTAAAATAGGGATAATAATAGTATCTGCCTCTTAGGGTTGTTGTAAGGATCAAATAATATGTTTTCCTTCCTTCCATCCTTCCTTCCATTCTTCCTTCCATTCTTCCTTCCATCCTTCCTTCCTTCCTTCCTTCCTTCCTTCCTTCCTTCCTTCCTTCCTTCCTTCCTTCCTTCCTTCCTTCCTTCCTTCCTCCCTCTATTCCCACTTCCTTTATGACATGGCTAATTCTCCTTTGCTTTCATACATTTTCCTAATGATATCTTTCATGACACTTCTCATATTCAAGTCATAATTGGCAATATACTGTAACTGAAATTAAAAAAAGATTTATTAACTGGCTACTAAGTGCAAGGCACTGACTGTGCTTAGCTCTGGGGAAATTCAGATGAAAAATGATATAGTTCCTACCTTCAAGGAGCTTCTTACTTATATAGATCATTGTTTGGATTTCTTGTAATTTTGACTATTCTGAGATTATGGTGTTCCATGTTTCACAGCTCCGCAGCTTCCCTGGGAGAAGAATGATACAAAGGAGACAGGCTTTTGTGAAACTGAGAGTTGGAAGTCACTAAAAGTACTTGCAGTTTTCTAAATGCCATTCAGCTCAAGGTCCTTCTTTATTCTGGACCCAGTTTTTCATTCATTTGTAGTGTCTATCCAAGACACACACACACACACACACACATACACACATACACACACACACACATACACATGCGCGCGCGCACACACACACACACACAGACACATGTGAGGGAGGCAATATGGCACTCCGAATAGAGTTTTGGCCTTAAACCACAGACCTCTAGGTTTAAATCCCACTTCTAGTTTCTTTCTCCCAAATGCATCTCTTTTGAATTTCCTTGTCTCTGTCTGGACTATTCTTCTAGGCGCTTAGGCTCAAAATCTTGTGTTATATCAGTTATTCTCACTCTCCCTCACTGGCGTATCCAATCCCTATCCAGTCAGTTGCCAGATATTGACATATTTCTACCGACAATTTCCTCACATCCATTTCCTTTTCTCCATTCACGTAGCCGCCCCACCTTGTCCCATGTACTACAGTAACAGAGGTAGTAGCAGTGAGCTTCTCCTACCCCCGCCTTGCTTCCCACAGTGTCTCCAACACAGTAGGCACTTAATAAATGCTTGTTGACTCATCTGTTATTTGACTAGTTGGTCTAACTGCCCTTCTGTTTTTTGCTTTCTCTTAAAAACCAGCCTTAACCTCGAACCACTCAGGTCCGAGGGACAAGCCCTATTGGGTCACTGTTTGGGCCTTGATGGACTCAAAATGAACTTAAATAACAATTGTTTCTGTTTTGACCAGAAATTCTGAGGTCTTTCCCTCCCAGATCTTTTCTTTTTTTTTTTTGAAGAGTCATTCTTTGCTTCATTAAAAAAAATTAAGCCTTAATCACTGAATGCAAGCTGCCTCAGTCAAACTGAGAACTGTTAAAGATCTTAGCTTGTAAAGGGCAAGGTCTCCCTCTGTATCCTGGGCTATCTCCAGTCTTGCTATTGGACCCAGATGGCTCCAGAGGAGAAAGTGAGGCTGGTGACTTTGCACGGTCCTCCCTCACTTAAATCCAATTCTCTTGCAAGTCATGGCATCACCTTTCTGATGTCATGGTCCTCTTGGAGAACGAAAGACAAGCAGCAGCAGCAACCTAAAGTGTAGGTCTTACCATGTCACTTCAATCCTATTTTTTTCTCAGTCACATCCGACTCTTTGTGACCCCATTTGGGGTTTTCTTAGCAGAGATACTGGAGTGATTTGCCATTTCCTTCTCCAGCTCATTTTAGAGATGAGGAAACGGAGGCAAATAGGAATAAATGACTTGCCCAGGGTCCATGGCTAGTAAGTGTCTGAGGCCAGATTTGAACTCAGGAGGATGAGTCTTCCTGACTCCAGGCCCAGCACCCTATCCATCTGTGCCACCTTACTATGTCACTATTGAATAAATTCTACTGACTCTTTATTTACAGCTAGGGTCAACTATAAACCCCTCTGTTTGGCATTTAGAACTCTTAACAACCTGACCCCTGCCTACCTTTCTAACCTTACTACTTACTGTGCCTTTCCATGCACACTATGATCTAGCCAAACTGAATTTTTTACTTTTCCTTATGTATGGCACTCCACATTCTTCCTCCATGTTTTTGCACTGGTTGTCCTCCATGCCTGAAATGTGCTCTCTCCTCCCCTTTTGCTTCTTTGGAAGATCTAATTTCCTTTAAGACTCAGCTCAAGCACCACATGAGGCCTCTCCCATTGCCCCCAGCTGTTACTCCCTTCCTCCCCCAAATAATCTTGTGTCTATTTTGAATAGAATTATTAAGGTTCATGCATCTTCCCAACTATTCTGTAAGTTTCTGGAGGGAAGGGACTGTTCCAGTTCTGTCTTCGGGGCTGAGGTATCTAGCGCAATGTTTGGGACAAGAGAGGCGTTTAATAAATGATTCTTCAATGATAAATAGCTGTGTTGCCTGGAGCAAGTCATTCAGCCTCTCTGGGACTCTGGCGGCTGTCTTTAACTCAATCTAATAAGTTATAGATGGATGATGCTGATGTGTATCAGTGCTCTAGCAAAAGAATCACAGATCCTCAATGTATATTTGTGGATTAACTTCCTTATCTACCAAACCTGCTGCATGTTATAGTTGGAGGTTCCAGTTATCAGTGGTTAGACTTCTCTGTTTCTGCCTTACTTGGATTTCACCAAGGAACCTTTGAAGTGTTACATGTGGTACAATGTTATTTGTGAACAGGTACATCTCAGAAACCTCACCATCTAAAGGGAATCTTACTTTTGTACAGACTCCATAGACATCAGCTTCCCTGATTCTAGTGAATGAGTAAGTGCCTTAGCTCAACACATCTCCCAGTTACTCGGCAAACATTTATTAAGCACCTACTGTAAGCTAGGCATTATGTTAAGCTTTGGGGGTACAAATGCAAAGAATAAAACAATCCTTATGAACTTAGGTTCTCATTTTTTGTCAGTACTCAGAAGATTATCTACCAAAGTTCTCTCTACAGTTTTATTTGGCATACATTATTGTATATTTTTAATATGTGCTGGGGGTCACTTTGAGGAGAACCTTCAAGGGTATGTTTTGTTCTTTTGATTCAAATGGTTTTAAAAAATGAAGACATTGCCACAATAGGATTAGAAACTCACCTCTCAATCAGTCGTGTGAATGTGAAAAATAACATGTTTTACTGTAGAAATCATTTATAGAAGTATACCAATTTTCCAGTAAATATGAAATATTTGCAGTGAAGATGAAAATAATGACTCCTCCTGCTTATTGTCTACCCTTTATTCAGTTCATCCTTCATAGCATTCCCCAAGACTTCTTCCTGATATATTTCTTTGCTCATCAAAAATCTTCAGGGACTCCCTATTGTCTACTGGATATAAAGTATAAATGCTATAACTTGTTATTCAAGGCCCTCAGCAATCTGGATTTAACCTACTCTTCTGGCTTTATCTCATAGATTTTCTTTCTCATTCTCTATTTAATAAATGGGACCATTCTCTGTTCCTTGTTCTTGTTCTGCCCTCCCCCATCTTCAAGTTTTGCTCACACTGTCTCCTATGTCTCATACTCCTAAATGACCTTCCCCATTTTATATCCTACTTAATTTCTCCCTTCCTTCCAAGTCTGAGATACCTTCTCATCCATGAAATTTTCTCTGACCTGATCAGATGAAAGCAATCTCCTTCTACTCAGATTTCACCTGTCACTTATCTTGAACTTCTTTTTAACACCTGTGGACACAGCTATCAATGATTCAAGGGAAAGTGAGATTCAGAAACTTAACTAGGATGGGACAATTGGGACTTTGTCCCAGGATGCCAGATTTAGAGGGCACTGATAACACAGTCCTTCAGTGTTATAAAAATGATAAGGCTTAGAAGTCACCTAGTTACCAAGAATAATTAATTAAAATAGAAACTTAAAAGAGGATATGCTTTCCCTTTTTGCCCTTATAGTAGCACCCCAGATAAACTTCTTCTTGGCCTTGCTTCCCTCCACTGTGCCCTCCCCAGCTCAGCAGCCTTAATGGTTTACCCTGGACATGAATGAATGAAACATTCATTAAATGCATATTTTTACTGGAGATACAAATAGAGGAGAAAGTTGCTACTTTCAAGAAGCTCCCAGTCATATAGGTGAGATACCACATAAGTTTTCAACTTGAAATCAGATGGAAAATTCCCATGATCCTTAGGGAATAGTGGCAAAAGCAGAGAGGGATGGCCTCTCTTTAGTGTCAGTTTCTGATATTGAACCATCTGACAGTGCCAAGGACCTTTGAGACAAGAACTTACTTTTCTGGGACTTCAATAGATGTGTCTGTAACTCCTGAAGGAGAAGTTGCCAGGCTGCATCTACATAGGGCTTGCTTCCCAGGAAGATGACTGAGGGAAATGCAACTCATTAGTTATGGCTCTGGTGTAATGTGAACAATGTCCTTCTCTCCCTCCCTTGTCCCTAATTAGTATGCAAATAAGCTGATAGGAGGGACTTTGTAATGGTCTTGTATCCACTGGTTATCACAGTGCCATCGGCTTGCAAAGAACATTGGCCAGATATGTCAATACACTCTAGGAGAACATTCTTTTGTGCTTTTTCTCTTCTTTTCAGAGCAATAGCTAATGGGAATATTCATCCAAGATGTGTTAGCTCCTTGTATGTGACTGGCACACTCCTCTCACTATAGCTTCACCTTGTAGGCATTCAATAAACGCTTGTTGAATAGCTACCAATCTCATGCAGATTTTAGGTACATTTATCAGCAGGTGTTGATATTTTATTGATCATATTTTTGGAAAGATAATACCCTGTGATATTCACCCTTTTGGGGGAAATAGCCTCATTGATATGTGTGTTGTTATTGCTTAGTTGTCCAACTCTTCACGAGCGCATTTGGCTGGGGGTGGGGTCTTGGCAAAGATACTAGAGAGGTTTGCCATCTCCTTTCCTACCTCATTTTACAGATGAGGAAACTGAGGCAAACAGGATAGAATGACTTGCCTAGGGTCACATAACCAGTAAGTGTCTGAGACTGGATTTGAACTCAGGTCTTCCTGACTCCAGGTCCAGGACTCTAAGCATTGAGTCTAGCTGCTCTGGTATGTATGGATGTTGAAAATAAATTCCTAGTTGCCTTTAGGATATCATCACTTTCATCAATGTTTTCTTCTGAATGAATTTGTTAAAGCTCTATCCACTCTTCCTAGCTTCATTTATTTAAACCACTTCTTCTACTATGAAACCACCTCAGTGTCTAAGAAGAGAACACTACAGCAATACCTACAGCTCTGTTCCATTTCAGATCTGTTTGTTGTCCTTCCAGTTTCATCAGAGGCATCATGATATGGTGGAAAGAGCACTGGATTTGGAGTCAGAAAACTGGTTCAAATTCTGGATGTATTTGACAGTCATGTGACCTTGTGTAGGTATGATGACCAGCAAAATAGGATCTTTTGCTATCTTTATTTTGGTATAATCAAATGCCTCTGATTGAATCTTGCTTTTGTCAACCAAGAGTCTTTACCAGGAGTAAAGTAAAGAAAAAAGAGTTTCTTTGAGTGGAAAAAGTACCTCTCTCTTTCTCTCTCTCTCTCTCTCTCTCTCTCTCTCTCTCTCTCTCTCTCTCTCTCTCTCTCCATATATATATATTTGTATTGTTAATGTGATTAAAGATCTTCCCCACCCATTAATGGGCCTGCCTATTAAAGGGAGTTTGATTAGGGAAGATTTAATAGGAAGTCCCATAACTTGTTAATAAGGCACTGATTCTCAGGAGTTAGGATGCCCTCTGGCTCTAAAAAAAAGTATAAATACTCTGAGGGTGAGGTTTTACTTTGGGGCTCACTGACTGGAAGTGTTTATTTGGCCAGATAAGGACTCCAGGAAGCCACTAAGGAACTCTCAGCTTTGAAAACCCAGATATTGGTGCTTCCCTCTCTGGTAACTATGGTCAAACAGTTGGACCTATCTGTTGAATTGTGATGTATGTATTAATTATGATCAGGCAGAGGAAGTCCTGTCTGCTGATCTTTGATTTCTCTGTATTTTCTTTGAAGCTCATGGGGTGACTCCCTCGAACTAGATGAATGATATATGTGCTTGGTTAAAAGAATGATACACGTGCTTGATTAAAGTGATTGCTGACCCCTCAAAAGTTGCCTTTCCTTTTATAAATGTAGATCTAAGAACTTGTGATATCAGACTCCCCCTTTATATGTTGGGGGACTTACTGATGCAGTAAGGTCACTTGATCTTTATGGACCTTGGCTTGGCTTCATCATCTGTAAAAGGAGGTGCTGGAGTTGGTTGCCCTTTGAAGTCTATTCCAACTCCAAATCTATGATCCTATGATATGACTTAGTTCGATGTCATGCCAAGCTTTTGGCTGGATCATTTTCTTTTGTTTTGTTCTTTTGTGAGTCAATTTGAAAGTATGATTATCACATGCCATTAAAATTTTTGTCTTTGCAGAGTTGTGCTGGATTTTCCTTTTGAAGTGATGGGATAAAGACTAGCCCTTCCTTCACACAATATTGCAAAATAGCATTACCCACAAGGGAGAAGAAGTAGAGGAAACAGGGTGAAATTAATCAGCTACTTGCCACACAGTAGGTGCTTAACAAATTTTATCAGCTAGCTGACTAATTCTAAGCCCCTTTAAAAGACATCAAGAGTAAACTTTTGCTTTTGAAGGTCAAAATGAGTCTCTAGACAGATGAACAATTATTTTATAAGATTGCTCCTACATATAAGGGAACTGATGCAAGGGAAAGATTTATAAATAGTCTTACTGTCAAAACCTTTCCCCTTATATCTAACAACTATTTCTCGATTCTGCTTAGGTCTATTATCTTTGACCATCTCTGAACATTGAGAAATTTTAATAACAATTGGGTAGCACCTGAATAATGCATGCTTCCTTCGTGTATTTACAATCAAGAAACTAGAAGGGACCTTAAGCTAGCTGGTTCCAGTTAACTTTTCAGTATAAGCATTCATATCTCAGAAACTGGCAAATTGAGGCTTGACTTATTATTTTTTGACTGCCTAGATTTAAATAAGTGATTTAAAGAAGTTAATTACTCAGATTAAACTTACAAGTGTGTTGAATGCACCTTGGAGGTTTGGTTCTTAAATATTTACCAGCATGCCCCTAATTCTTAAAGATCATTTCATCCAACCGCCTCATTTTACAAGTGAGAAAACTGAGACTGAGAAGAAAGTCAAGATGGTAGAATGAAGGACACAGCCTTTCGAGTTGGGAAACCTGGATTCAGATCTCCCTTCTGATGTGTAGTTATGTGACCTTGCACAAACCACAACTCCCTTGGGTTTTGGTTTCCTTCTGAGTAAAATGAAGGAGTTGGACTTAGCTTCTGAGGTCCCTTCCAGCTGTCGATCTATGATCCAGTGATCTTGTCAGGGAAGTCACGTGGCTAGTTAGTAAGAAGTTTGGAACTATAAGCTCTAGGTTCCTCATCTCCCAGTCCAGGGCTTCTTCCCCAGAACCACAGGGTCTCTCTTTGTGACAGAAGGGCAGTGGGCTGCAGTGCTGGCTTTGGAGTTGGATGACTTGACTCTGCTGCTTACTTCCTCTGATTTTAGACAAAACACTATGCCTCTCTGGGCTTTAGTCTTCTTTTCTGAAAAAGGAAGGGGCTCAACTGAAGCAGAGATTCTTAATCATTTTTATGTCATACACCCCTTGGGCAGTCTGGTAAATCCCAGGGACCCCTTCTCAGAATAATGTTTTTAAGTGTATAAAATAATGTATAAATGTAATGATGTAAAGCAATATTTATAATAGTGTAATAATATCAGATAATGTACAAAATAAAATCAGTAGGCTCACAAAGGAAGTAAAAAGTTAATGGGAGGAGGGAGGGAAAGATGAAATCTATCCATGGCAAGAGGTCTATGGATCCTAGGTTGAGAGTCCTGGCTGGACTAGTAGCAAAATCTTTAACCACAAGTCGATGACTTGTCAGATCACTCTGAACAATCCCATCAGCTACAAATCTCCTTTCCCAAATTCAGCAAAGAAACAATTCCATCAAGGCTCCAGGATGATGAATTTGACTGAATTATCGTTCTCTTTTTGACTGCTTCTTTTGGCAAGAGTCATCATGGATCAATGAAGAGGAGAAAAACCTTTGATGTCCGATGGCCGTTGAAATCTCTCTTTTCTCGGTCATAGGGATGGACTGACATGGCATCTGCCCAACAGAAAATTGGGAGATACAGCATAATGAATACTGGAAGGGAAAATATCAAAGCTACCGCTTTGAGCACAGGGAAGACATGTGCAACAAAGCCAAAAATCACTTGGAGGCTACTCTGCTGTTCCTTGGCTCATGGAGCACTTGGAATCAATTCTGTCTCCCTGTTAAGATGACTCTAGGAAACTGAAGATCTAATTTGTTTCATCTGGAGCTGTCCACTCCACCCTCCTATCTCCTTTACCCAGTTTCTAATATCCAAGAGTTTCTTTGAAGTCCCACTCCTCTGCTTTGCCCTGCTACCCCAGATACTAACGTTCCATGATTAAGGGGATGGGTTTAAAATATAGACCCCCGCCACCAAAACCTATAAAAAAAGTTTTATTGGTGGTAATCATTCTTCTCCAGGGTCATTCCTTACTCCAGATTTCCCTAAAGAGCTTTAGAAGTATTCAAAGTTTGTGATACTCCACAATGTAAAAACACACCTGGATTTGCTTTGAGAAATGGTTTGTTGCTATGACATAATTACCATAAAATTAACACCTTTAGTTTCATTGGAGAAAAGGATGAGATTCAGGATTTGAAGTCAGGACATCTGAAATAACTTGGCTGAGGGCTCAAGACTAAGGAGTACACATTTATTGGTTAACCAAATGCCATGCAGATATCATAAGAAATATAATTCAATTTAATGCAATAGGCTTTTTTTCCCCATTTTAGCACCTAGTGCAATGCTTTTGTCAGAACCTTGCCATATGACACTGAGAGATGAGCTGTTACATTTTTCTGGTTCTGCTTACTTTACTTCACCTCAGTTCTTATGATTCTTCCTATTCTTATCTGTATCCTTCATATTCACATCTTATGATCCAGTAATATTCAATAACATTCATATCTGATGACTTGTGGAGCCATTCCCCAATTGATGGGCATCTACTGGGTTTCCAGTTCCTTGAAACTATAAAAGTAATACTATGAACATTTGGGGTACACATATGTGGTGCAGTGGATAGAGTGCCAGGCCTGGAGTCTGGAAGACCTGAGTTCAAATTTGACCTCAGACATTTACCAGCTGTGTGACCCTGGGCAAATCACTTAACCCTATTTGCCTCAGTTTCCTCATCTGTAAAATGATCTGGGGAAGGAAATGGCAAACTACTCCAGTATATTTGCCAAGAAAACCTCAAATGGAGTCACAAAAAATTGGATGTGAGTAAGCAACAATGAACACTTTTGCATACATAAAGTATTTCTTTCTATCTTGAACCTTGTTTGGATATACACTGAACAATGGAATCTCTGGGTCTGAGAGGATGGTGGCTTTAAACACTTTCCAGAATGATTAGACCAGTTCATAATTGGGGAGAGAGTTGAGTGTAAAGGAAAATAATAGTGATGGTTTGAATTATAGGATTTAGGGCTGAAAGGGATCTTAGAGATCTTCCAATGTGAAGATTTTTATGTAATCCATGAGGGTGGATGGGAGAAAAAAACTAATCCCTGTTGTAGTGGGGTAGCAGGGTGAGGTATGGACATAATTTATGTTGTAGGAATGCTTGTAGATATTAATTCTATTGCATTATGACTCTATGAGTCTGAATCTTAGTGGAGTTGTACATAGTACGTAGGTACATAGCGTAGGAAGGTACATAGTGTACCTATGTACACAGGTACATGTCAGTAGATATAATCTTTATTCTTAAAAGGATTAACTTATTGACCCCCTACTTAGATGCTAAGTATTGTGATAAATGGTCCAAAATGGTCCAAGTTTTCTTTAAAGGAAATGAGTAGGATATATATATATATGTATATATATATATATGTATATATATACATATATATATGATAAAATAGAGGAAGTATAAGAATGAACGATCAAGATGGTGAAAGGTCTTGAGTCTATGCCATACAATGGAAGAACAGGAGGATGCTTAGCCCATGAAAGAGAAGATATGATAGATGTCTTCCAGTATTTGAAGGACAATCACTGATAGATGAGAAATTAGATTTAGTCTGTTTGGCCTGAGAGGGAAGGCTAGGAATGATAGATATAAGTTGCAAAAAGATAATTTAGATTTAGTGCAGAAGTGCTTAACCTTTTTTGTGTCAGGGACCCTCTGGTAGTACAATGAATCATATATACCCATTTTGCAGAATAATTTTTTAAATGAATAAAATAAAACATAGCATTACAAAGAAAACCAACTAAATTAATATATGTATGTATGTAATATATATGTGTGTATACGTATATATAATCCACATATGTATGCATGTAAAGTTCATTGACCCTGATAAAGAACTTCTCATTTTATGTAAAGAAAAATTTCCTAATTATTAGAGCCATGCAAAAGTAGACTGAGTTCCCAGAGGGTAATGGGTTTCTCCTTATTGGATTTTTCCAAACAGAGTCTGGATGGATGACTCTTTACTGGGCATATCGTAAGGGGACTTATTCTTTGAGAAGCCATGGAAAGACCTTCGAATTCTGAAATTCTGTGATTTTAAAGAACTATAGAATCTCAGTGTTGGAAGTTATTGCTTAGTAGGAAGCCCCTCTGCCCTATTGTGAATGGGAATCTACAATTCAGTCTGATTTTGTGGTACATGGTACCTGAGTAATTGTTCTGGATTCCATGACTCTTAGCATTGGGTTGGGAAAAATGAGCTTCTCTGTCTAATGCTGTCCTACTTCTCCCAGAAATGTAAAAGAAGTGCAGATGGAGACCATACAAATATAAAACCTGGGCAGAGACCAGAATGGTTGCTGTTCAGTCATTTTCAGTCACATCCAACTCTTCCTGACGCCATTTGGGGTTTTCTTGGTAAAGATACTGGAGAGGTTTGTCCTTTTTTTCTCTGGCTCATTTTTCACATAAGAAAGGAAACTGAGGCAAACAAGGTGAAGTGACTTGCCCAAGGCTACACTGCTAATAAGTGTCTGAGTCTGGATTTGAACTCAGGCCTTTCTAACTCCAGGTCTGGAGTACGGCAAAGTCAATGTCTATTTCCAACAGCTCAGAAGGAAACTCACTGAAACCCTGTGTTTCCTTTCACTGGATTTTGTATGTAACAGGTGGAAGTTTATTCGGATCAGTGAACCAGTGACCTACTCACCATTGTCATTCATTCAACATTCCACTTTCAACTCATTTAAATCTGGATTGTGAGGAAATCCTGTTATTTTTGAAGCAATTAACATCAGATCCTCGGTCTCTGTCTCTCATAGACCTGTTGTGACTTCCTTTCTTGCTAGGATTAAGTATCACCTCAATGACAGTGGTTGTTTAAACACAGCATCAACCTAAAATGAACATCTTGCTCTCTGGTCTTCTTTTCATCAGTAACAGAGGCTCTGATAGAGTTTCCAAAGGCTTTCCCTAGTTATCTCCTTTTCACACCTGAAGGTGCTGAGCTATTAAACTGCACCTGTCCTGGGGCTGAGTTATCCTGATTGGTGGATGAGTGAATAAAAACTCACTTCAACCCACTACATTGAGTTGGTTCCAGACCTAGTTCCATATCCTATCCATTGGGTCATCCATTGGGTCATCCATTGGGTCATCCATTGGGTCATCCATTGGGTCAGATTGGGACCTATCCAATGTGAGCATTTTGCCATTTGCCTTGCCCTCCTTTATGCTTCCTCCTCCCTCCCTGATTGCTTTCTTTTGTCCTTGCTCTTGAAGAATAATTAAGCCAATAAATAAGTGACAACCTCCTGCCCCATGATCCCATGCACAATTCTTGTGACCAGGTGAATTCCTTTGTACATGGCTACCATTCCCCATAGGCGCTGAATTCACCCATTAGAATATGAATTCCTTGAAGGCAGGGGCAGCCTCCCTTTTGTATTTGTATCTCTAGTGCCCAGCACAATGTGAGGACTCATGGTAGCTATTTCTAAATTCTTATCGGTTGACTGATCGATGAAGTGCTGAACTGAACAGCAAGAACTATAAGAAAGAACTTGGAGAAGAGCTTGGAAACACATGTTCGCAGTAAGCCAAATACAGCTGTTTCCTCTTGTGGCTGCTGTGGCCTGGGATGTTTTGCTTTTATTAGAGATGAGCAGTACTTGCTACTAAAAGATGGGATCTTCCAACTTGGGGGACATCGGTAACATAACTAGGTAAGATCTGATGGGGGAATGGTGCTTAAACCTCCTGGAAGAGATGGGGCAGAGACAGAAATGCATGGCATACACTCTGGGGTGGGGGGATGAGTCATTCCTGGCATTTCAGCTGAAACAAATGAAGAGCTCACCCTGTGAGGTCTTGAAGAGCTGAGGGAGTGTGGATGTGTTTGTATGTAAGGAAAGGGAGGTGGGCGGAATGAATGTTGGCTTCTGCTGAGCCTGGAGTCTGGAGCAACTTGGGAGGGCCAGACAGGAAGATATATGGTAACTGAGGGCAGGTGACCCACCCCATGGCAATATTCTTCTAGAAGGCATTTAGGCACTATGGGCAATGCAGTATAGTGGACATAAAAGTCCACTTTTATGTAGTTTTATGACTTACGCTCAGTCCTTTCCTCAACACCCTGTGAGATAGTATTGCAATTATCATTCCAATATTGATCAGTAAGGAAATGAAATCAGAAGATCTGGGGTCTTATTCTGACTCTACCATGAGACCTAGGGCAAGTCACAGCTTCTCTGGGTCTCAGTTTTCTCATCTATAAAATGGGGAGAATACTATCCTCCCTGCCTTACCTCATAGGACTGATGTGAAGACCACATGAGCTATCAAATGTGAGTGTAGTAATATTATCTGTAAAGCACTGGGCATATGTTTGCACTTAATTAAGGTGTAATTAAGCCTGAAGACTCTTCAAGAAACTTGATCTTGTCTCCAACACTTGAGCAGAAAAATTGGCAACATTGAATTAAAGCCCAGAAACTTCTACCTGATGACTTGGAATCCTGGAAATCTGCCTGACCTGTTTTGTAGAGAGTGTTCTACTCTGTAGACATGCCTTTGGTCACCCACTGTGTTTGTTGACTTGACTTGTTGGGGATAAGCATTCTTATTGCTTTTCTTAAGCCTCCTTTTAAGTGGTACATTGACCATAAGGTCCATAACAAGTCAATGAGAATGATGAAAGAACAGGGAATTATGGCATAGAAATGGAAGTTGAAGAAAGTAGGAGGATTGGGGTGCTGGGCAAGCTAGAAGGCATGGAAATTATCTTGGTCCTGACCAGCTGACACATATTAGAGTATAAGCTCCTTGAAGGCAGGGGTGAGTTCTATTTTCTTCTTTGTATCTTTTAATGCTTAGCATAGTGCCTCACATATATCAATAGATCAATGCTGGTTGGATTGGATGAGAGAGAGCAGACTTGTTTATTTTTTCTTCTTAAAAATTTATAATTTTTTTTTAAAAAACAAATGTTGAAAACTAAAAATAGATAAAAAATTATATTTTTAAAAATTATCAAGCAATAAAATAAATAAAAACAATCCTCCCCCTTCCTAATGCCTTCCCAGACACACTTAAAAGGGAAGGGAATGGGGAAGAAATGACAGGAAGCAAGCATTTATTAAGTATCTGCCATGTGCCAGGAATTGGACCAAGTAATTTGCAAATATTATCTCATTTAATCCTCACAATAACCCTGTGAGGTAGGTGCTATCTATTATCTTCATTTTGCAGCTGAGGAAACTGAAGTAGACACAGGTTAAGTGACTTGCCCAGGGTCACACAACTAGGGCATATCTGAGACTAGATTTGAAGTCAGGTCTTTTTGACTCCAGACCCAGCACTCTATCTACTTTGCTATCCAACTGCCAAAAGAAAGAAAGTCAGAAAGGAAGGAAGGAAGGAAGGAAAGAAGGAAGGAAAGAAGGAAGGAAGGAAGGAAGAAAGAAAGAAAGAAAAAGAAAAAAAGAAAAAAGAAGGGCAATGCTAGGGCCAATGAATTGAACGAACAGAGAGTCAGGTATTAGCTTAATATCAAGAGAGTTTTCTAAAAGTTAGAGCTGCCCAATAGTAGAATGGGCTACCTTATGAGGCAAAAAATTATTTCTCTTAGAAATTTTCAAGTAGAAACTGGGTGACTGTGGATGGTAGAGGGACACTGGGAGCTCAACTTGAATAATCTCAAGGTTTTTCTATCTTTAAGACTCCAGACAAGATTGAGTTTTGGAGACCTAAGTCTTTCTCCTCATGTCTTTCTACATAATCCCTATCTATAGCCTTAACTCTAGAAGACAGTGTAGCACAGTGGACAGAGTGTTGGCCTTGGAGTCAGGAATACTCACACCCAAGTCTCATCTCTGACATCTATAGGATATGTAACCATGAACAAATCACACCACTTTTCAAGGCTCCTGGGCAACACTAGAAGATTATATGTTTGAGATCAGGTGCCATATACATTGGTAAAGGAAATTTCCTCACTAGGAATTCCCTATATCATTGAAATCACAGATCTGGTCCCACCACTCAAATCATCTTAGCTCTACCCTAGTTCCAGAAACTGAAATGGGCCTAAGGCAGAGGAGACTTTGGCATCTAAGACACGGATGGTCAAGTCCCAAGTAAGCCTTGCCATTCTTTGTGTTCTTACTAGTTCTAGTAATGGGCACCTTATTTGATTCATTAGGACCTAGCTCCTGCCACACACTTTACTTTTAGTAGATCCTTCCTTCTCAATTCCCAATCTCGGCCTTGGTGCCTTCCCTTAATTTTTTGTGGACTTGGGCCCTGTCTTCTTTCCTCACCAGGCATCTTAGAGACAGGAGCCCTGGCCTCAAACCAGAACCCTGCTCACCTGCTGCTAGATCCCCCTGATGCTATCACATCTATAGGATATGTGGCCACGACCTGGACCTCCCCCAGATATCCTTCTTGCTGGGTGTCTGCCTGCCTGCTGGCATACTTAATCTTTTGCCCACCACTGGACTTCTTGACAGTAATCACGTGCCTACTTGATTCTTTAAATATTGCTTGTTACCTGTCCAGATTTTCTGCTTGTGGCCACTGCTGAAACCTCTCTGGATACCCTGCCTGACATTGTGGGTCTGTCTAGTCTTTGGCTCCTGACTTTCCTACCCTGGCAGATTTTTTCTGTAAGATGTAGACCCATTGTGCTTGTTTGTAGAAATACAAGTTTACCTAACACTTTTGAGGCTCCTTACTGGGCCAAGAACTGACTTACATAAAGCATCAGATTGGATCAGAGCTGCGTTCTAGTCTATTTTGATGACATTCTTGTTGTTTTAGAAAATAGTAGTTTTAGAAAATAGCTTTATGTTAATTTGAAACTGGTTTACTAGGTACTCCTGTGAAAAGACTGAAAAAAAAATTGTTTTTCATCAAAAAGCATCAATCTAAAATCTTGGGTCCTCCTCCCCCAAGGTTATGCTTTCCTGTGGGGAAATCCTTGTGTAAAACTCCCCTCACTAATGCAGATCAGCAACTCATGCATAACTTATAATTACTACAACTGTCCAGAGTATTGAGAAATAAAGAGATTTCCCTGTCTGTGGTCACAGCGCTAGTGTATCAGAAGCAGGATTTGGACTCGCGTCTTCTTTAATCAGAGGCAGCTAGATGGTCTAGATGGTAGAGTGGATAGAATGCCAGACCTGGAGTCAGGAAGACCTGAGTTCAAATTCAGCCTCAGACATTTGTGCCAGGTGTATGAGCCTGGGCAAATCACTTAATCGTGTTTCTTCCTCTGTAAAATGAGTTGGAGAAAGAAATGGCAAACCACTTCAGTGTCTTTGCCAAGAAAACCCCAAACAGAGTCACAAAGAGTCAGACACAACTGAAAATGACTAAACAAATACAACTTCTTGACTCAAGCTTTTCTGTCTACCTTTACATGATACCTTTCAATCAGAGAGGTTCTTTAAAACTACCTACAGCACCCATACCCCCAGCATCAGCACCTCCACTATCTCCACTCCAACTATCAACAGAACTCCCTGCCCATCCCAGTGCCACTACAACTACCACCAACCCTACCAGCATTACCACTACTGCCACTAACAATAACAACCAAAATATATAGTTAATTAAAAGAGTATTGGGGACCATTCTGTGTTTCAATAAACCACTTTGAACTGAGGACCAAAAACCAGACAGAACCACTTTAGTTCAAGCATCCAATATGGATGTTTATGCTAAAGGAAAAGTTGGTCTGAATTATCTGAATAATTACTTCTGTCTCCACCGGCATGGCAAAACAGAAAATCCAGGCTATATGGAGTCTAATTCTGGATTTGGGGATAGTATTCCAGGTTCCCATAATTCCCATTAGGAATTCTGCTGAATTGAGCTGCAGAATCTGTTTTGAGTGTGCCTGCCTTTCCTATGATGGAGAGTGGGGGAGAAATGGAAGATGAGAAAGAAAGGATACTGGTACACTGGAAAGGGTTGTGGATTTGGAGAGGGATGACTTGATTTCAGATTCTTACTCTGTTATTTCCTAGTCTTTGAGTCCGTCACCTCTGTAAGAGGAGAGAACTCAATGCAGTGGTCTCCAAGGTCCCTTCTAGGACTAAATCGAGAAGCCCAGGAACACTTCCATTGTTGCTTTAACTGAAAACTGCTGGTAAGGAAGTTTAACCTCTCAACCATAACACCAGGTTGGTGGGAATCTTTCCTCTCCAGAAGCCTGGAGTGTTTATATAAGTGTGGGTAAGTTTCTTGCCCTCCTTCGAAGTTCTTCCTTTTCTAATGGGAGAACGAAAACCCAGTCTGGCTGCATTGTACCTTCTCGAAGGATCATGTCTGTACCTATAGAAATCTCCCCAATTTCATGGTCTCTTACTGGCTACTGATACCAACCAACGACGTGCTTCAGGAATCGCTCTGTGTACAACTGCAGCTGTTCTGCACCTGGTTTTCTGGGAAACTGTGAAATGAGATTTTCTCAAGATTTTTTTGTGAGGGGTATAGGGTGGGGAGAATATCTCTGACATATTTAAAATCCAAAACAGGAAGATTTATTACATAAATTATGCAAAAATGCTCACGCAGTTAAATAATTAAAATAGAATGTGAGCTGAGGAGCTCCCTTTCACTGTAGTTTGGCTTTTATCAGAGTTATGCTGACTAATTTTTTTTTTTTTAAATTAACAAGTTGGCAGGTTGAAACATAAGGCCACCAATATGGAAAAGTTTCTTGTCCTTCTACGTTCTGAATTTCTCCTGCAGAAAAGCACCACTTTGAAATGTTGCCATGCTAAAGACATCTTTTATTCATTCTGCTGTGCAGAAAGTTAGATCTGGTAGTACAAATCTTTGACTCAGAGGGTGGAGTTACAGAAGACAGAAACCAAATTTGAGTTTAACTGGCAAAAGAAGATATGTGATCCTTTGTCTGAAAGACCTCGACCCGTAGCATTGACTGGATAGGGAAAGTTGAAGACCCCAAATGAAGGGAGCTAGTATGAAACAGAGAAAAGAATTTTAGAACAGGAATGGGGAGACCTGGGTTCTAGGTTTGGTTCTGTCATCAAGCTCATAGATCTAATGCTGGAAAGGACCAGCTCAACACCCTTATTTTATATATGAGGGAAACTGAGACCCAGAGAGGTTAAATGATTTGCCTAAGGTTCAGGCTTGGAGTCAGGAAGATCTTGAGTTCAGATCTGTTCTGGGGCACGTTTACTAGCTGTGTGACCCTGGCTAGGCAAGTCACTTCACCCTGTTTGCCTCAGTTTCCTCATCTGTAAAATGATCTGGAGAAGGAAATGGCAAACCATTCTAGTATCTCTGCCAAGAAATGGGGGTCATGAAGAATTGGACATGACTGAAACTATTGAAAAACATATAGTCAGTAAGCATGAGAGTTGAAATTTGAACTAAAACCATCCAAAGTCATTTCTCTCCGCGCACACTGACTCCTCTAACTAGCTATGTGATCATAGGCATCACTTGGCTACAGTTTTCTCACCTGTAAAGTCAGGGGGTGGGAGGTGGGGGGAGATGGGAATGGTCAGTCTATCCTATAGGATCTCTGAGGTCCCTTGTAGCTCTGAAATTCCACGATCCCTTGCTACATCACATCAATATGGATAATTCCATAGTGCAGGCTTAGAAAATGTAAAACCAGATCTACTTCAGTGGCAACAGAAGGAGAATTCATTGTATAGTATTGAGGTGATGGGCCCAAATTTGCTTGGATATGAAAATGTGTTTGAGCCTAATTTTTTCAACAAACTGGGCTATATATAAATCTACAAATGGGTAACTTTAAAAAGTAGCTAGGGTCAAGTTGATAAACTGCTGGATTTGAAAGACCCGGGTTCAAATGTGCCCTTAGATTTGCCCAAATACATGAGCCTGGATAAGTCACTCAATCCCTCTCTCAGCCTCAGTTTCTCCAATTGTAAAAGGGGGAAAATAATAGCACCTGCCTGTGAGGATTGCTGTGAGGATCACATGAAGTAAATTTGTATTTTTGAAGGGTTTTATAAAATAAAAATATTATTATCATTGATCTGAAGGTGAAAAGGATCTTAGAGGCCTGGATGGGCAAGCCCCATTTTTTATAAATGAGGAAACTGAGGCATGGAGAGGTTCAGTAGCTGGTCCAAAGGAAAATGGCTAATGAGCATCAGAGGCAGGAGATAACCAGGCTCTGAGCAGCAGTATTCTCTGAGACTTTGCCTTAGCTGATAAAAAGTAGTCTCTGTCAAACGGCTTTGAAGTTTCATTTACAGAGTGCTGAACATTCAGGGCCTTGTCCATAATAGGTACATATTGTTTGTTGAATTGTATTCAGTCAGAATCCTCTGGGTTAGAATTGAAAACGCTGTAAATATTCCAAGTGTTTGTACGGGGTAGGATAGACTCATCTCTATTAAGCCTACTTCTATGTGGAACATAAGAGTTCAAGCTGGAAGGGCATTTAAGGGTCATTTAGTCCAGCCACCCACCTCATTTTGCGCATGATATAAGAAAAGTGAAGTGATCTGCTTAGGATCACACAGCTGTAGTGCAGGGGACACTGACTGAATCAACAATGTACAAAAGAATTGCCTTGTTGCAAGGAGGACCCAGTTGAAATTATATTCTAAATTTGTAATAGACCTGTCAATACCATATGGAAGGCCTTCTTCTCCATTTACATCTCATCCTTCTGTTGCCAAGAAAAAACTCAAGCTCAACATGGCTTTTACATAGAAAAGTCCATCCACACAACTGATCGTAGATTCTGTGAAACTCTCATCAAGCTGGTGATAGGAGAAGCTGAAAGACACCTCATGGAGGTAGGTTGCTGTCAAAGGGATCGCTGATTTTTCCACTCATGCTGCATGGTCAGTTTGATGCAATCATTGAGCCTGTCAAGGCCACCGCCCCCTTCATTTGGTTCCCTCTAGAGTTCCTGTTCAGAAGCTATCCTTTAAGTAAACACTCCCTCTTGGCCAAGGAATGGGAGCCCACCCAAGTCTGCAGGAGCTGTGAAGATTGTGACTGAACTTGGCTGACTAAAGTCATTCAAAATAATGTAATAATGCTGAGAGAATCACAGAGTTTGGGGAAAAATGGCTTTGTTTTTGGTGCTGTCATGTTTTGGCACCATAGAGGCCTTTTCCATCCCATTGGTTTTCTTCATATTTGGGTGGGTGGGGGTTGTTTCTCAACAGTGCTGATGCTTGTATATTCAAGCTATTTAGGTCAAGTCTCTATGGTAAGCAAACACTTTTCCAGTTTTTTAACAGTGGAGTTCCCACCAGATCTGACAATGGTTGTGTTAGGGTTGCCACCCAGCAACAAAGCTCTATCAAAGGGAAGCCTTTGATTAAAAAAGAAACAGCTTTAAAGCCCTAGGAAGTCAGAACTGAAAGAGGCTACAGGATTATCTAGGCTTGGTATCTTGTTTTACAGAGGGGGACATTGAGTCCCAGAGAGGGGGATAGACTTGGTTAAGATCACACAGTTTGTTGGTGGCAGAGATGGGCATTGGGGGAGGGGAGAGTGATGCACTAGGATTCAGGATACCTGGGCAGGTGACAGCATGATGTAGTGGAAACTAAGTAAGCTTTAAAGGTATGGGATCTCCATTCAAATTCCAGTTCTCTCACTTGCTAGCTATGAGACTGAACTTCTCTGGTAAAATGAGAAGGGTGGATAAGGTCTAATAATAAATATATTAAGTCTTGTTCTAAAGCTAGGATCCTATGAATTTTGTCCCTTTTCTACCATTGACTGATATTGTCAATGGCTATATGACATCCAATAGTATATGTGTTTCTCTCGAGGAGAAAGAAGTTGCTTTCCTTTCCTCAGGGGGACTAGAAAGGAACCCTTCTTTCTTCCTTCCCTTCTCCTTCTCATTCATGAGCACCAGAGGATATATCTATTTTGTAATCAACAGAGGGTTTATTGCTAGAAGATATAAACAAATCATTGAACCCATTTAAATTGCCCTCACATCCATCATCTCATCTGATTCCCCTAAAACCCTATGAGGGAGGGAGGTTGAGATTCCCATCTTGTGAATAGTGGGATCCATCTTGTTGTGTTCATCCTTCGTTGCTGAAGAAGACCATGCCATCAGAGAAAGAATGACATGACTTGCACTTGACTTTGTTTTGAGTGAGGGAGGGCTGTGCAGGTCACCAGCCTCACCTTCTCCTCCTGAGCCATCTGGATCCAGTGACCAGATATTCATCAGGATGACTGGAGATGGCCCAGGATGCAATGGGAGACCTTGGCCCCTTTAGATCAAGGAATCCATCTAGTACAACGGTGGGTGAACTATTTCCTCTGCTCTCCTGATGAGCTGTCCCATTCCCAGACCCAGACCCAGTTCCACTTGAAGTGGGATGGGAGACAAAGAAAATAAGCAGAATTTCTTTCCCAGTGTCCTACTAGAATTCTTCTACAGCACAAACAAGCTATGAAGATTCTCAGAGAGAATCACCATCACAAATAGATATTCCACTAGAAACCATCCCATTCTACTCCACTGTAATTCAGTCCAATCCAATTCGTTCTAGTCAAACCAATCCAAATACAGCCCAGTCTAACCTCATCCAATCTAATGCAATCCACTTCAGTTCAGGCCAGTCCAAATCCAATCTAATCTAAAGCAATAAACTTATTTTAGTTAATTAATGCTTATTTCAAGAAACCACCTCTTGGGAACAGGTAGGCGGCTCAGTACATACAATTTCAAATCTGGCCTCAAACACCTACTACCTGCCTGACCTAGCCTCAGTTTCCTCATCTTTAAAATGAGCTAGAGAAGGTAGTAACCAATCACTCCAGTGTCTTTACCAAGAAAACCCCAAACAGGCGTGACAAAACAGCAACAAAGTCAGCTCTTGTGTACAAGGCACCGGACTGGGTACTGGAGGTATAGAGATAAAATTAGAAACATTGCATCTCTCAAGTAGCTGATGTTCTACTAGGGGATTGAGTATTATCTATACATATGCATATATACATCTATATATGTATATCTGTGTGTATACATATACATAGTAATTATTTCTCGTCTATTCAGGAACCCTGAGGGTCTTCCCCTCCAAGTTTGATTTTTTTTTTTTTTTGCTTAAAGGATCCATCCCTTGAGTAACTACTTAAGGAGCCTATTCATTGAATGGGTGTATCTCACTCAGAGACCCATTAGCCACAGTCTCCTATTGTATCCTGGGCCATCTCCAGTCATCCTGATGAATATCAGGCCACTGAACCCAGATGGCTCAGGAGAAGAAAGTGAGCTTGGTGACCTTGCACAGCCTTCCCTCCCTCAAATCAAAGTCAAGAGCAAGTCATGTCATGGTGTCATGGTGTCATGGTCCTCTTCAAGAATGAAGGACAAATACAACACAATACACACACACACAGTGTGTGTGTGTGTGTGTATATAGTTCCATTTTACAGAGAAAGAAATTGACATTCAGAGAGATCAAGATTGCATAGATAATATGTGGTAGAGGAGGGGGGGTCCAAATCCAGGTTTCTTTACTCTAGGCTTAGGGGTCTTTCTATTATACCATACCACCTTCAGGGGCCATCTGTGGCCCTCTATCTAGGTCCTCAAGTGTGGTCCTTTGACTGAATACAAGCTTCACAGAACAAAGGATTTGTTTTGTAAATCATGGACTAGAGAGCCACATGTTCCCTACCCCTGTATGGTATTGTATCCCTGAGGAAAAATTTATATAGGAGTTCTCCAAAGCAGAGATTTCATATCCAAATAGAAGGGGGAGAGGACATTAAGCCTTACATATGGATTCCTGTGGGCCACATATTGACTTGGAATATCATACATATTTATATATTTCTTTTTAAAAAATTAATACTTCAGCACATTAAAATCAGGAACTGCATTTTAATCTGGTACCATAGATACTCAGAAGTGTTGTGAGCCATATGTGGGCTTGTAGTTGAGACCTCTGCTCCAAGCAAATTCTGCATACCCCATAGGCATAAAGGAAAGCAGAGGAAATTCACTGTCAGGCAATTTATGTTTAATGCTAAATTATATACCTGAGTGAGAAGGATGTTTGTATCACTCGCATGACATTTAGTATGTCTTCTCTGTATTATTATATGTTATTTTATGTGTGTGTCTTGTCCCCTCAACCAGACTTTAAGCCCCTCTAAGAACAAGGACCTTATTCCCCTTTATACTCCTAGCACTTAGCATGGGAACTTCCCTGTACATAATAGATACTTAATCTTGGTTTGTGGATCTTAGTAATGACAAAGAAGAATATGTTGGCCATAGGCTTGGATGCCCATTTTTATCCCATCAGAGAGAATATATTCCTTCTGAGTCCATTGTTGGGTTCCTGGAAGCCCATCCCAATTACCTGGAAGATCAGCCCAGACTTTCCTGGATAGACATGGCAGAAAGGATGTTTCCATAAAGGGAAGTTAAAGATTTAAAACCATAAACCCTAAGAGGTGAAAAAACTTGCCCTTGGTCACACGGGAAGTCACTGAAACCCATCCGTATTGATAATGCCAATAGGAATGCCTGTTCCTGGTCCTTACATTAGGAAGCCAAAAGACGGGATCCAGGAAATATCACAGCGTAATTGAAATCCTAACCTCTGCTGTTGGGCTCCTGCCATGTTCAGCAAATACCTCCTGCTTCGGGCTTGTGTTTTTTCAGTGTTGATGTTTGGCAATAGGTCAAGATGAAGTGAGGCATGAGAGCCAAGCACTAAATGTCCAGATGCCCAGGCCATTGCTATGAGTCACTACCTTGCCTCTATCATTCACTTGCTCAGATATAGCAACTTAGCCTTTCTTAGCCTTAGGTTTCATACTGTTGGCTTGCTGTATAGGGATATGTCCTATATTCATTCCCAAATGCCATTAAAGGATTCATCTTTATAAGAAAGATATTTTACGTTTCCATGGATGTTCAATGGTAGCCAAATTTTCTTGATCTGTGGTTCTGTTCTTTACATGAATTGTCCAAAGTATCTGTTTTATTCACTAAATTAACCTTTATTAAGCAATTACTATGAACAGAGAGCACTGTGCTAGGCACTGGGGGAGATATCAAGCTTAGATTAGACATATTCTCTTGTGCATTTTCTGGTCTCACAGGTAGTATAGTGGATCCAGGATTTAAAACCAGGTCCCCTGACTCCGAATGCAGTCTGTAAAATTGTTGAAATATACATTGTCTGTAGTTCCAACCGTGAAGCAAAGTAGGATTAATAGTATTATCAGCTTAGAGTCAGGAGAGAAGATTTTCGTTGTTCAGTCTTTTTTCTGTCATTGCTGACTTTTTGCAACCCTATTTGGGGTTTTCTTGGCAAAGATACTGGAGTGATTTGCCATTTCCTTCTCCAGCTCATTTTGCAGATGAGGAAACTGAGGCAAGCAAAGTGAAGTGACTTGTCCAGGGTCACATAGCTAGTAAGTGTCTGAGGTCAGATTTTGAACTCAGGAAGATGAATCCTACTGTACTGCACCTCCTAGCTGTTGGTAGAGAAGATAGAGGTCATCCAGTCCAGTCCCTTCACTTTACTAGTTGAGGAAATTGAGACCCAGAGGGCTGAAATGATTTGCCTAAGTTCACACAGGTTGCTAGTGGATTGCTCCTGTACTGATAGTGCCAGTAGTAATGTCTATACCTGGCCCCTATCACTACCAAGGAACACATCAGGAAGCAAGAGCTGTGCTCAGGAAATATCACAGCATAATTGAGATCCTCACTCCTGGTATTGGGTTCCTGCCATGTTCAGCAAACACCTCCTGCTTTGGGCTTGTGTTTTTTCAGGGTTGATGTTTGGCAGTAAATCAAGATGGAGGGAGGCATGAGAGCCAAGCACTTGATGTCCAGATGCCCAGGCCATGGCTCTTAGTCACACGCTTACCTCCCTTATTTTCTTGCTCAAATACAGTAACTTAGTTTTCCTCAGCCTCAGTCTTTGCATTGATAGCTTAACGGTCTATCTTTACAACAAAGAGATCTATGTACGTATGTGCATTGTATATATGCATATATACGTATATGTGTATGTATGTATGTATACGTAGATATGTGTGTATATATGTACATGTATATATATTATATAAAATACACACACACACATATAGAGAGAGAGAGAGAAAGAGAGAGAGAGAGTCTCTGACTACCCCATAGTAAATGTGCTTTATTAGTTTAGGTCTGTCCTCTTTACAATGAATTATCCAGTCCAATTTTTTTATTCATTCATTCTTTCATTCATCCATTCATTTAACAGACAGCTCTGAGTAGACCATTGTTCTAGGCACAAAGTTTAGATAAGACATGTTTACTGTCATTCATTTTCTGTTCTCTTTCTATATAATGATCATTTCCTATAATGATTATAGACAGTTTTGATTGCAGTCAATATAAATCAATATGTTGGTTTCCCTCATAGAATGGGAGCTGCTTGAGGGTAGGGGATGTTTTGTTTTTGTATCCCTAGTACTTGGCACGTTGTAAATAGGTGCTCTATAAAAGCTCGTTGATTGACTGCTATTCAGAAAGGGTAAGCAAAGAACAGAACTGATTTGGCCTACACATATCAGATTTTTTTTATTTTGCCTATACTACTGCAGTAACTAGAACTGACATGAAACACACAAAAATAGAAATTAAAGAGGATAAGATAAAGATGAAATAATATTTCATGTCAGGATCAATAGAGAGTTGTTGGAGTTTATTGAGTAGAGGAGAGATATGGTTTGACCTATGCTTTGGAAAAACCACTTTGTCATTCCTCAATTGATAAATGGTCAAAGGATATGAACAGGCAGTTTTTCGATGAAGAAATAAAAGCTATCTATAGTCATATGAAAAATACTCTAATTCACTGTTGAGGCACCATCTCATACCTCTCACATTGGCTTATATGGCAGAAAAGGAAAATAATAAATGTTGGAGGGGATGTGGAAACATTGGGACACTAATGCACTGTTGGCAGAAATGTGAATTAATCCAACCATTCTGGAGAGCAATTTGGAACTACGCCCAAAGAGCTATAAAAGTCTGCATACCCTTTGATCCAACAATACCACTCCTAGTTGTATATCTCAAATAGATTAAAAAAATGGGGGGAGGGAGAAGGCCCTATCTGTACAAAAATATTTATAGCACTTCTTTTTGTGGTGACAAAGAATTGGAAATTGGAGGATGGTCAAACAAATTATGGTATATGATTATAATGAAATACTATTGGGCTATAAGAAATGAGGAGGAGGCAGATTTCAGAAAAATTTGGAAAGACTTCTATGAACTGATGTAAAGTGAAGTGAGCAGGACCAGGAGAATATTGTGCACAGTAGCAGCAACAATATATATGAATATATATGAATATATATCAAACAATCAAATATGAATGATTTAGCTATCCCCAGAAATACAATGATCCAAGACAATTTCAAAGGACTTATGATGAAAAATGCTATCCACCTCCCGAGAAAGAACTAATGGAGTCTGAATGAAGATCAACACATGCTATTTTTCATTTTCTACATTTTTTTGTGTTTCTTTCCTCCTTGGGTATGAGTCTTCTTTCACAACATGACTAATATAGTAATATGTTTTGCATGATTGAACATGTATAACCCATATCAAAT
Organism: Bettongia penicillata ogilbyi; assembly: GCA_023548195.1. Lineage (NCBI taxonomy): Eukaryota > Metazoa > Chordata > Mammalia > Diprotodontia > Potoroidae > Bettongia > Bettongia penicillata. Next base: position 6,898,790 of record JAJHZJ010000100.1, read on the forward strand.
TGTTTACTTTCTCAGGGAGGAGGGAGTTGAGGGATGGAAAGAGAAAATTTGGAACTCAAAAATTTTTAAAAATGAGTGTTAAAATTGTCTTTACATGTAATTGGAAGAAAATAAAATAATATTAAAAAAAGAAAAAATCACTATGGCAGCTATGTGGAGAATGGATTGGAAAGGAGAGGGAGTTTTGTCTTAAGGAGGGGAGGGAAAGGAGGGAGGGAGAGATAGAATTTGGAACTCAAAAATTTAAAAAGAAAACAAATGTAAAAAATTGTTTTGATGTAATTAGGGGAAATATTTTTTTTAAAAGACATGGAATCCAGTTAGAAGGCAATGCAATATTGAAGGAAAGAGATGATGAAAACATGAACTGGCATGGTGGTTGTAGGAATAGAGAAAAAGGAACATATAAGAGAGATCCTGCGGAGAGAGAAGTGGTAGTGTTTAGCAAATGAGTAGTTATATTCAGCACTTAGCACAGTTCATGGAACATAACAGATACTTAATAAATGTTTATTCATTGATAATGTGGATAAGAGAAAGTAAGAAGTTGTGGATACTAATCTGGGTGACCAGAAAGATGATGGTGCCTTCAACAGAAAAAGGGAAGTTGGGAAGAGGGTGGGTATAGACAGAAAGGAAATGAATTCTGTTTTGGGTATGTTGAGTTTGAGATGCCTACAGGGCATCATATGAAATTTCAAATAGGTAGTTGGTGATTTGGGACTAGAGTTCATGGGAGAAGTTAAGTCTTGATATATAGGTCTGGGAGTCACCTATATAGAGATTTGATCAGGTCCCATGGTTGCTTGAAGTCACTATGCGAGAGAGTGTATAGAGAGAAGAAGACCTGAATTAAAGACCTGGAGTAAAACCACAAATTGGGAATGTGATATGGATGATAATGCAGCAAAGAAGACTGAGGAGGAGTGATCCAACAAATAGGATGAGAACCAAGAAAGAAAACCTAAAGAGGAGAGAACCAAGTATACAGGAGACAAGGGAAGTCAAAAGTGCCAGATGTTGGCAGAGAAATCAAGAAGGATGAGAAATGACAAATGGCCATTTGATTTGGCACTAGTAACTATGAAGAGAACAGTCTCGATTGATTGAGGAATCAAGGATAACTAGGAGTTTGAGAATCTGGGAGACTAGAAGAATGATGGTACCCTTGACAGAAATGAGGAGAAAAAGGAAGGTAAACATAGTTCATTCATGCTGGCTTATCCTGTATTATTAGCTCTTTTCCACTAAAAAGTCAAAGGGGTCAACTTTCCACACTGGCCATTGTCCTGGAACAAAGAACCTGCTGCTATGAGAATGGGGTAAAAGATGCTGAAAAAGAGATAGAGAGTTTTACCTGTGTAGCTACCATGTATACTAGGGTCTGGTTAGGTTATAGCTTCCCTGAGGATCATCATGCCTAGGGCAGTCTTAGGGAAGCCCAGGTCAGAAATGACAGGGGATTGGGGGGAAGGAGGTGAGATAGTTGTGTTGGAGAAAAGTTATAGTTATGAGGATGCAGGGGAAGATAAAATGTGACCCATCTTCCTACTCTCTGGTTGATCACAAAGCCCTTGGGGGTCAAACCACTTCTTCCAGGATTTTCACAGAGCCCTGTTCCCCTACTTTGAAGTCTATTGACTGAAAATAAACCTCTTTACATCAAGTGATCTATATCCTAAAAAGAGAAAGAGTCAAGGTGTTGTGCTCATGCCACTTTTCCTTGTTTTTTCCACTGGGTTCTTATCATATATTTTTTCTGACTGCCGTTGTTTGCCCTTTGTTTTAGAATCCAACTAATGACATTGAAGGATGATGTCTTGACTTGTGCGCAAATTGGATTTGTGAGGTAGAGTTGCACAAAGTCATCAGCCTCACTCTCTCTTGCAGAGTCATCAAAGTCCAGCGGCAAGACAAAAGTCAGGATGACTGGCAGTGGCCCGGGATGCAGTAGATGACCTTGGCATCTTCAATGTCTAAGCTCCAAGCATTCCACAATGACTGCATCAGCAGCCTTCATAGCCACTGGACCACATTGCTCCCATTTGGCCAGGGGAAGTGTTCATTTGCTTGGGGTAGACATCCCCCTGGTTCAGCGATGAGTTTCGAGGCCTGTTGGTTACCCTTAACCTGGTTTAGCCCATCAGCTGAGATAATTTACTGGGGAGTGGCCACTGCACATACTACTGCTTCTTGGTGTCCCTAGTGACGACTTTGTTGTATGGAGAGTATGTATAAGCTGTTCCATTTCTAGTTCTTGAAGTGAGAATGGGAATCCAGCAATTTATTCTTTACAAATTAAATTGAACTAAAACAGCCTAGTGTAAAGTACTATAGAGTTGGTTATAATTGCGCTTTGTGATGATAATAATAACGAATCACTTTCCTTGTTCAACTATGTATGGTTAGTGACCATAAGTGTTACCATACTTATTTTATGAATGAGTAAATGAAGGCTTAAAGAAATTAAATTATTTACCCAGAATCATACAGCAGGTAATGCTGGAGTCAGATATTGAACTTAGGTCTTCTGCACCCAAAGGGACCATCACTTTACTTCTTCATATAGGCCCTCCCTCCTAGGAAAGCTGTGAGGATAAACGACAGGAATTTCAAGATCATTGATGATCATAGCTACAGACAGACAGATAAATAGATAGATGGGAGGATGGATGGATAATAGGTAGATATTTGGATGGGTGGATAGGTGGATGGATAGATAGGCATGGATGAATAGATAGGTAGATGAATAGATAGATGGACAGGTAAAACATTTATTAAGTTTTCACTATGTTTTCTAGATATTGTGCTAAGTGTTGGGGATACAAATACAAGTAAGCAAGATCATTCTGCCCTCAAGAAATTTGCATTTTAATGGGAGAAGAAAATACATATAAGGGTTCTAGGAAGAAATGAAGGCGCCCTCTTGGGGACAGGCAGTGTCAAAGAGTCCTGGTTTCCCACAAAATAAGGTAAAAAGCTCACTAATTGGAGCTGAAGGAACCAGGGGTGGAGTCCTTTAAAGATGGAAGGTTTATGACTAGGGAATAGCCATCTCCTAGGTCAACTTTGTCATTCTCTAGACGAGCAAACTGAGAACCAGAGAAATCAAGGTTATAACAGGAGAAATTGAACTAGGCCCTCTTCTTCCAAATCCAGCTCTCTGGAAAGAGTATAGTACTCTGTGATCTTTCATGTTCTATAGCTTAGAATTCTCAGGCAAATGCTTCAGAGCAGGCCTTGAAATGCAAACAATTAATACAAAGAAAAAGGTCATAATCTATTTCCAGGTATTGGCAGAAAAAGATATAAAACAACCCATCAGGGATCAGAGAACTTCACAATGTTAATCATCCTTGGCAAATGTGTTCCTAGATATCGGGAAAATCAAGCCTGTCATCCAAATGGGGCAAGTTAGTACAGCAGACAGAGCCCCACTGGTCTAGCTGCCCTCCCCAGTTTGTAATTTCAAGTGATTCACTGAACAATGACCTTAATGTAGGCTTGGATGGTTATAACAATAGCCCCATGATATCACTGGGTGTGTGACCCTGCCTTATCTCTGATCAGGGGAAATAGGGAACTCTGTCACCCCTGGGTCCTTTGGAGCCAGATGCAGCCTGAGTCCTAGCATGCATATGACACCCCTGGATGACAATGGGCCATGGGGCTGAGAGGGAACTGCAGTCCCCAGCCTGAGGTCTGCCAGAACAGCAAGAAAGAAATCAAATAAGTAATATTGTCTCAGAGATCCTTCCTTTAATGACTAGCGCCTGAATCTCTCTCTGGTAACTTCTTAGTTGTCTACCACCCACTTCAACCTTATGATGGACATTGGTGTCAGAAGATCTAGGTTTGAACCCATTAAGTTGGCTTCATCCTTTTCTAGTCATGTGAGTATGAACAGGTCATTGAACCTTTACCTCCCCTACAAATAATAATAGCTAGTATTCATATAGCATTCTTTAAGGTTTGTAAAGTATTTCATATAAGTGATTTTGTCTGATCCTCAAACAATCCTGTAAAATAGATGCTATTATCATTTTATAGATGAGGAAAATCAAGGCTGAGATACATGTTTTGTCACTGGCCCAGGGTCACCCAACTAAATAAGTGTCTGAGGCAGGATTTGAACTCAAGTCTTCCTGACTCCAACACTATCTACTGTGCAACCTAACTTCCTAAAGAAGATTTGCACTGTATAGCTCACAGGAGCTATGTTGTTACAAGGAAAACACTATATAAAAGGTTCATTGTTATTCAGTTGTTTCAGTCATGTCTGCCTCTTGGTGACCCCATTTTGGGTTTTCTTGGCAAAGACACTGGAGTGGTTCGCCATTTCCTTGTCCAGCTCATTTTATAGATAAAGAAACAGAGGCAAACAGGGCAAAGTCACTTGCCCAGGGTGATACAGTTAATGTGTCTGAGACCAGATTTGAACTCATGAAAATGAATCATCCTGATTGCAGATCCTGGCGCTCTACCGAGTGTGCCACCTAATTGCCAATGTAAAATGTAAAGTACTATATGAGTATAAAAGAATTCTGGATCTGCCGATAAGAGACCCATATTCAGATTTTGCCTTTGAAGCTTACTAGCTATGTGACCTTGGGCAAGTCACTTAGCCCTGTGTGCCTCAGTTTCCTCATCTACGAAATGAGCTGGAGAGGAAAATGGCAAACTGCTACTGTACTTTTGCAAAGAAAATCCCTAAAGGGATCACGAAAGTTGGACACAAGTGAAAAACAACTGAACAGCAACATTATTATTATGGCTGCCCTATTCCACTCCTAAGCAAATAGCAGCTCTGAACAGTTATGGTTTTCCTCCTCCTATCTAGCCCTCATCCAACTTCCTCCTCCATCCCCCAAACAGCCAGAATAAGCCAACAGGTTGTGAGTGGATAGTGGCTGCAATGGTGGAGGGATGCTTTAGAGTGGATGACAGTGAACCATGACAAGTTGTGAAAGTTATTTTTAGTCAAGAGGGTGTATCCAGTTACCTCCCAAATCATGTCTTGTTAATGGCCATCCATTCACTCTATATGTATCTTGTATGTACACATTAATTTAGGGCAGAGACTATTTTTAATTTTTATTATCAGTGTGTGGTATACTGAGTAAATGCTTACTCAATAATTAATCAATAGGTAAATGCGTATTGATTGACCATAAGGTCGAACTTACCCTAAGATTGATAAATGATCAGGCCCAAACTTCTAGGCAGTCAGCACCAATGCCCTTTCCCTGGGTGCAGAGGGCTTTGCTAGAGAAAAGGAGGATGGGGTAGGAGAGAAAGGGAATAGATAAACTGATCATACAAAAGTAAAGACACGATAATAATCTCATCTTTAGCTTTTCTGGAGTAGATGCCAGATGAGTGGTGGGAAGTGGGGCCTGAGCTAAGGAAAGCTATCTTGTATCCAGAATAGCTATTCATCTAGGTGCTTTGTAACAACCTTGCAGTTAGCCTACAAGCCTGCCAAGATTGGAAACATTCCCAGCCTATACTGACCTATTTCTAAAGGATGTCAGTGAGCACTGGTAGCCCAGAGGTGATCAATATCATTGAGAAAGCACTATGAGGAGTGTGTGTGTGGCGTGGGGGGGGGGGTAGAGGGGGTGGGGGGGGTCTTATATTTCTATTTCAACTTCACTCAAATACCTCCTTAAGTTTTTCCAGATTCATCCCCCCTCTCCCCCAGATGCTAGTCTTTCCACCTAATAACCTTGTATCTATTCCTATAGCTTACTCTAGGCAAGTTACTTAAACTCTCAGCAGCCCAGGCAATTCTTTAAGACTAGGAGCTGCAGAGAGGATGCCAATTTGCATTGGTAGAGTGAGTTTCCTCACCTGAGAGTATCCTATACAGTGAAATCATAAGTCTCTTCCCTATTCCTACATGTGGACATATTATCTCCTCCAATACAATGAAAGCTATTTGAGGGGAGGCATCTCACTTTTGTCTCTGTACTCCCATCACTTAGCACAGAGCTTGGAACGTAGCAGGCTTGTTGATCTAGTGACACTGGCCTCCTTCTTGTTTGTCAAACAAGTTACCCTTTCAACTGACTTTATATATTTTCACTGGTTGTTCCCTATGCCTGGATTTCTCTCCCTCATTATCTCCTCTTGACCTCCCTGGCTGCCTTCAAGGTCTAGCTGAAATCTAAACTTCTACAAGAAGTCTTTTCCAATCTCCTGATGGTATTATCCTCCCTCTTTGATTATCTCTAATTTATCCTATGTATAACTTGTTTGTACACAGTTGTTTGCATGTTCTGCCCTCCATTAGATTGTGAATTCCTTGAGAAAAAGGGCTAGTTTTGTTATGTTATGTTGGGGCACTGCACGTGGTGCAGTGGATAGAGCACTGGGTCTGGAGGGAAGCCTCATATTCCTGAGTTTAAATCTGACCTTAGACCCTCACTAGCTGTGTAACCCTAGGTAAGTCACCCTATTTGCCTCAGTTTCCTCATCTACAAAATGAGCTGGAGAAGAAGCCACTCCAGTATCTCTACCAAGAAAGGCCCAAATGGGGTCGGGAAGAGTTGGACATGAATAAAAAATGACTGCACTGTATTATATTGTTATGCTACCGTATGGTATAATATATTATGTTTTGGTCTTTCTTTGTATCCCTGGTGTTTAGTAAAGCACCTGGCACGTAGTAGGTGCTTAACAACTGCTTATTGATCCACTGACTTTTTTCAGGTCTTAGATCTTAGCTCATTTCTCAGTTGCCTTATAAGAAATAGCATAGATCTCACAACAAATGACTTTTTTTTTTTTTTTTTTTTTTTTTTGCTTTTCTTAGCTGAGAGGATGCCAAGGCTTGGGCTAAAAGTGGATTATTTTACCATCCACCAGACCTGAGGCAGAAAACTATGCAGCCCATGTCTTCATTTATGGAATCACCATTGTAATTCAGCTAGTTGCTTCACATGTTTCAAAGGGTCAGCTCTCCATTCGCTTCCCTCTAGCTATGTATTTTCTTGTGGAAAGGGAACTTATTATTTCTCTAACCCAGCTGACATATCTTATAAACTTGACAGCAAAACAATGATTACAGCGTTAAAACCTCATGTACAACTCCTCTTAAGGATATAAAACATACCATCAGAGAGATAATTAATGTGCCAGTCATTATATATGAGATAATTATATTAATCAAATAAACCAAAAGCAACCTGATGGCTTTATTTGGACAGAAGGCAAAAATCTCTTCCCTCTGAGCCAAATCTTCCTGCCTACTTACCTCTCCCTCTTCCCCTCTCTCCAGCAAAACCACCCCATGCCATCATCTCCAATATTTCTGACCTGATCCATTGTGTTCAGAAGTATGAGAGAATATCTCCCAAGATGCATTTTCAGATGTCTTTCCTGCATCAAGTGAGATTGCTACAGTGTGTTCTTTTCTATTTTAGCTAATGCATATCAGATCCAAAAGGAGCCTAATGTTGTAATTAGCTTGTCTCCTTTTTATAAACCCTATGTGATTTGGGTGTCTAAACTCAGGAAGAATGGGATTGAGTTTCTCTACTCTGAGCTTGGCAGGAATTGCCCTGATCTGCATTGATTACAAAAATTGGTGATTATGACCGAGGTCTGCATCTTTGTCAGGTTATGAGAGGATGAGCATCAAAGGATGAGATTTGAGAAGGTCTGCCAGACTCAGAAGCCACATGAAAGAAACCTGCCTTAGATTGGACTTAATGGGACAAATTGAATTTGGCTCCTGAGAATCATCCCTGAGTCGTTTGCCAGCATGAATGTTAAATTTGTAGGTACAAGATGGGCATGTTTGTGGTGAATCTTCCCTTTGTCTTGATCACAGGTTCCATAAATCATTATAATAATACCTCAAATACATCGAGTACTTAAAAAAAATCCAAGGAGCATGAGGTGTTTCACAGGTAACATCTTTTTTGCTTTTAGCCTCCCTATGCAGTAATGAGAGGTATATATTCTATTTGAAAACATGGATCACAGGGAAACTAAGTAACTTGCCCGTGGTCACATAGACACCTCTGGAAGAAGAGAAGACAAAAACTGGGTCTTCTGAATCTCCTGCCAGTCTCCTTTCCACAATTCTGAGAAGTCCCAAAGCTGTGGCTTCAAATAACCAATTTTTTCTGCAAAGAACAGATCGTAGTAGCATAGATCTAGAACTGGAAGGAATTTGGGGTTCCATCTGGTCCAACCATTTCATCTTTTCCGAAAAGGAAACTGGAGGCTCAGAAAATTTAAGTGGCTTATAGTCATGGGACTAATAAGTTTTCAGAGGTGAGATTTGAACTAAGGTCTTCCTGACTCTAAGCCCACCGTATCCATTCTGATATAGAGAGAGTTTCTTTTGGGGCAAGGGATTATGAGTACAGAATGATGTATACATTGTCAAACATGGTGACTAAGTAGGTTGGTTTTGCTAAATATTTTCTATGTGACAATGGAAAGCTTGAGAATAGATACAGAAAAGACAATGACATAAAACCAAAAAGTATCAATCAGACTTTTCTTCATCTTTCTTTTCCTTCTTTTATTATTATTGCTACTGTTAGTAGGAACAAGAAAAATAATATTTGTCTTCAAGGCACACTAATCTCCCCAGGGAGCTACAAATGGCTATTCTTGGCCACCTTGTTAGAAAATCCCTCCTGACATTCTCAGGTCCTTGGAACCAGATGGAAGAATGGGCAAGAAAAGCAGTGATCCCTTATTCCTATGCTCAAATTATTCCCCAGAAACTTTCAGATCCTGGGGATTGGGGGGATGGGATGGATTGGAGGCCTTAAGCCAATGTGGAATTTTCAGGAGTCATGCCATCCCTGCGCCTGGAGTCCAGAAATGTATGCAGGGTAGCATGACCAACCCTTCCCACACCCTGTCTGTGACCAGCTTGTACCCAGGCTACACATACAGAAACATGCGCCCAGCCCAAAGGTTAAACACAAAACTGCCCTTTGGACTGTGTATCTGGAAAGGTCTTGAGTGTGAAGCCACCTGCTTTGGATTACTGAAGTGTATTGAATTTTTTTTTTTTTTTTTTTTATAATGAAGAGCCTATGACCTTCTGGTAGTGTGGTGGGTTAGGAGTCTAAAAAGTCCTTTGCCATCTTGGGCAAGTTGCTGAGTTTCTCTGAGCATCAACTTCCTCTTTAATTAAAACCATCCTGGAAACTCAATGTTCTTCTGAGAATCAAATGGAATAATGGGTGTGAGAGCACTTAAAAGAACATGAAGAACTGGCAACTTTGTAAAGAAAAGCAACTGGGAATAACTTATGTCCTATCCATGCTATGATCAATTATGATTCCAGGGCATTAACATTGAAGAAGTCTATCTACCTCCTCGCAGAGAAGCATTGAACTCAAAATGGAGAATAAGTCAAGCATTTTAACACATGACCAACGTAGGAATTTTTTCTTATCTGTATATATTTGTTTCCTGGGTTTTGTTTTGCATTTTTTTTCTTTTCAGTGGGCTGGGGGATGGGGAGAAGGGAGAGAAAATAAATACTTGTTAAATGAAAAACAGTTTAAAAGTAATAAGGGTTGAATATGCCACAGGCTATGATTGTCCATTCCAAGTATCTGACCAATTTGACAGAGGAATGGGATGGAATAAAAAGGGGTTTGGGGTAAGACCCGAATCTTTAGGCTATCCACAATTTTGGATGAAGTAAGAAAAACAAACCAGTCTATTTGATATTTAGCTTCCCTGAGGGGATCTTTAAAGATTATGCTAATAGGATGGTTGGTAATTTGTTATATTATCAATGCAGAACTAGGTGCTGTGGGGATATAAGGCAATAGAAGACACAGTCTCTGTTCTCAGGAGCTTACCATATAGCTACAAAGACAAGACCAATTTAAAGGAAATAATAAGATGACAAAATGAAAAAATATATATTGAGAGACTGGCAAGGTTTTAAGATCTGTCTCTGATATATATATATATATATATATATATATATATATATATATAATATATATACATACACACACATATATACACACACATACACACATAAACACACATACATATATATGTATGTATATATATATACATATATACACACACACATATATATGATAGTTGTGTGACCATGGATAAAATGACAATCTTTTAATGTACCAGGCAACTCTCCAAGACTAAATTCTTGATGAATTACTGGTGTGCATCAGGAAAGGAAATTCCTTATGGAAGTCAAATAACAAATCTAAACTTAAAAATAAGAAGTAGAATATTCAATTTGGGCCAGAGTTCCATCCTAAGTTTGACTAGGCCTTGTAGATCAGTCTGACCAATAGATAGCTAATGGGTTGACTCCACTGACCACCTCACTTTTTGGCTGGAGAATGTCATGTCATAGGATACTAGGAGGTCTGAACTTTCAGGGAAGAGACTTTAGTCTCTGACTCAAGAGAGCCAATTCTACCACATTGCCTTAGTGAGTTGCTGTAGCCAAAAGATAAAAAAAAAAATAAATCAGCATCTGCTGGTCAAACTTCCAGTGATAAGCCTCTTCAAACTTAGCTAGACTGTTTCTCAGAAAATTGTAGGATCATGAATTTAGAACTTTAAGGGACTTAGAAATTCTTGAATTCAACTCTTTCATTTTACAGATAAGGAAGTTGAGGCACAGAGAGGTTAAATGATTTATGCATCCTTATAAAACTAATAAGATTCTTAGAGTTGGTACTGCTATACCTATATTGGTATAGGTTGTGGTGGATAGAGAGATGACTTAGAAGTTAGAAATGAATGAATAAATGAATGAGCGAATGAGTAGGGTGGTAAGTGATAAGGAGGAAGATATAAAAGCAGAAGACAGTTCTTACCTGAAGGAAACTTACATTCCAAAGAGGGAGAAAACACACATAGAGGAAAGGTGGCCAAGGAAGCATATTTTGATTTGTAAATATCCTGGGATGGTAAGTGGAGTCATAGGGGAATAGACTGACACTCTTTTCCCAGAAATAATAATATAAATATAATATAAATAATAATAATATCATCATAATGATAACAATAATAGTTACCATTTATATAGTGCCATCAATATGCCAGACACCATGCTAAGCATTTTCCACATGTTATCTCATTTTATATTCACATTCATCCTGGGAGATAGGTATTTATTATTATCTCCATTTTACAGATGAGGAAACTGAAGCAAACAGAGGTTAAGTGACTTACCCAGGGTCATACAGTTAGTGTCTGAGACAGATTTGAACTCAAGTCTTCCTGACTGCAACTGCAGCACACTGTCTTCTGTGCCACCTAGCTAAGATAATGGTTCCTGAACTGGAAGATCTGGATGCAATCCCCTGCCTTTGACATGTTCTAGCTGTGTTACCTTCTCAGTTCCCTAAGCAACTAACTCTCTCACAGCATAAATGTACAGCAGGTGTCTATCTGAATAGGTAGAGGCAGTTCCCTCCCCTGGAAGTTCCTATACCAATAAAATCACGTTTGGTACCCCCCTGCAAAAAAAAAGAAAAAAAATCAACAAGCTGAAAAAGGATGGCAGCAAAGAAAAAGCATGAGCTCAGAAAGCTAGCTTCCTAGAACTGAAAGGGGCCAACTTTCTGGGAATTCCAGTCACAGTGAGGAAGGGGATGAGGGGCTCCAGATTCTCTGATAAATGCCTTTGCTTCAGTGATATTTGATCCTTAGGAAATAATGTTGATATTGTTCCAAGTGGCCTGGCAATGATTTTTGCCACCCCCTCTTCTTCCTCCTCACCACACTCTGGCTGGGTGCCATTCTGCCCCCATTCATTCTATCTGCATGACGTTCAGAAGAACTTCACAGTGGCGTTTAAATATAGGCAAGGTTAATGTATAGGTTTGATGGCTGGCAGCTGCTCGTCATCCCTACTGAAAATGGTCCAAGAGGAAATGGGCAGCGTGGTTGGCTTAAGTCAGACAAAGAGAAGAATGTTCTGATGGCGAAGGTGGCTTCCCACTGGCCTGAATGACTAAGGAGGGAGATAGAATGTTCTCAGTCAATCAGTTAATCAGCAAACACCCTTTAAGCATGCTCTGTGTTCCAGCCATTGTACTATGTACTGAGAGTACAAAGAATTAAATAATCTCTACTCACAAGGGGTTTACATTCTGTCAGGGGAGAAAATAAATACTTATATAAGTCAGATTAAGTCAACAAGTATTTATTATGTGCCAGGCAACGTGCTAAGAACTGGGGATACAAAGAAAGATAAAAAGGTGGATCCTGATCTCAAAGAGCTCAGAGTCTAATGGGCAAGACAATAGTTAAGCAATTATCTCCAGACAGGTCGTGTGCCTGTCCTTCATTTTCGAAGAGGACCATGACATAAGGAAAATGATGACCTGACTTGTGGTTGACTTTGATTTGAGTGAAGGAGGGCTGTGCAAGATCACCAGCCTCACTTCTCCTCCAGAGCCAGATACTCATCAGGATGACATGGTAACTGCTTCCCTTTGAAACAGCAACCCTGAGGGGTCTTTCTCAACTCAATTTTTTTTCTCTTTTCTTTCTAATTAAAGGTACCATCCCTCGACTCAGTTCTTGAAGAGGTTTTTCATGGAAAGGGCATTACCTCACTCTTAGTAAATACATGAAAAAGCCTTAGCCTGAAAGGGCTAGGGTCTCCCACTGCATCTTGAGCCATCTCCAGTCATCCTGATGAATATCTGGCCACTGGACCCAGATGGCTCAGGAGGAGAAAGTGAGGCTTGCACATCCCTCCCTCATTCAAATCTAAGTCAATTGCAAGTCATGTCATCATTTCCCTAAAGTTATGGTCCTCTTCGAAAATGAAGGACTGGACAAGATATTTACTGAATATATAGTATCCAATGGAGATTATTAACTCAGAGGGATGGAAAAGGGTTCTGCAGATGATAGGACCTTAGCTGAGACTCTAAAGAAGCCAGGAAACAGAAATGAGGAAGAAGAGAGATCCATCTATATTACAGAATAAATGTAAAGAGAATACATATGGATAAATAGAAACTAGTTAAATATGAGCTTGTTTGGGAAGGAGGACACTAGTAGCTGGGGATATGAGGAAAGAGTTCTTGTGGGAGGTAGTATTTGAGAAGCATCTTGAAAGAAAAGAAAGATTTTTATCTGATGGAGGTAAGTAGGTTGTGTTTCTAGACATGAGAGTCAGCTCTTGAAAGGGCACAGAGACAGGAGATGAAGAGCAGAGGGAAGGCCAGTTTAACTTCTTTGAAGGTCTTTACAAAGATCACATGAATAGATGTCATGTGTGCGGCAGGGGGATGGATTAGATGACCTCTTTGTTATGTCTCATATTTGATTGAAGGTCATAGCTCAGCAAACACACTTAATTTTTTTAATTTTTCAATTGTCAATTTTTCAGTTCTGACTTCACTTCCATGTACCTCCTGACGGTCTTTAGGGATGACAAGGTTGTTCAATACTTTCTCTTCTCTTTCATTCTTCTGCCTTCTTAATTAGTCACCTCAGAACTCCTAGCCATCAGTTCCTTTACAAATTGCCCACTTCTCCATTAGGAGAGTATCTTTTTTGAGGTTGTTGTCATGGAGGCCAGGAGCATGTCTCAAGTCAAGATAGATAGCCGTTTCAGCCCCAGGAAGAGTATATTCCTTTCAAAGGAGTTCTGTTTGTAGAAATAGGAACCATAAGTGCTTTTCTCTATTAAAAATGTAAAGTCTGCAGGCATTTATGGCCAGGCTCCATCTTTTAATAGGGCCCTAATGGATCAATGAGTGAGAGAGAAACTAATGAGAATGAGGAGATGAGATGAGATGAAAAAATGCCTAATATGGTATGTCTGGCATGAAGAAGTCAAACCTGTACGCTTACTGAATTGGAGGCTCCTTGGAAACCATCTGGAGTGCTTTTCTTCTTGAAATGTAATAATCATGATGATAGTAATGGCTAGCATTTATATAGTATACACTAGATACTGAGCAGTATACTAGAAAAGACCAGCCCAGGAGCAGCCATCTACCTTAGGAAGAAAAAGAGTAGGCAGGTATGCTCAGGGGGAATTGTATAATAATAATAAAGAATAATAAATTATATTAATAATAGATTACACAAACAGTATTAGCAAAATGCCAGGTCCATCACTCTCAGGCAGATACAATTTACCGCCATATGAAGCCTATCTATCTACAAGACCTAAGTCTGGAATCAGAAGGTTCTCCATGGGTGATATTGACATGAACTCAATCAACAATATGTTGACCTAGAAACTTTGAACAAATGGATGAGTCATGCTAACTATCTTTCCCATAGCCTTGCCAGCTGCCTTCTTATCCCCGAGAAAATTCTGCCCTAGGGCCCCATGTTCTTGAGTGACTGCCTCCCCAGGACCACTTTTTCAGAAAAAGTCTCAGTCTTGCTTCCCTTTTCTCCAGACTTTTTTGGACCATCTATCTCGTCCAAGACCTTGCTAGCTACCTGGCCCCCAAATGGATGTTCGTTCCCCCTCCTTTTCTCCCTGATGCTGCCAATTTTGGAACTATGAACTGTGATGAAATCGCTTCTGCCTAAAAGGGTTGTGTCCATCTGCTCCATTATAGCCCCTGTGAACTTCACTCAGTATCTCTGCTTCAGGGACTGGTGTCCCTGGCTACCACTGACCTTGGAGAATGTCTCCCTTATTAGCATGTAAGCTCACTGGGGGCAAGGATTATGTTTGCTTTTTATATTTGCACCCACTGTGCCTGTCACATAGTAATCAAGGACTCTGTGATCCAGTAACGCTGGCCTCCTGCATATTCTTTGTCTGTGACCTTCTAGCTCCCAACTCAGAGAGGGTTCACTGGCTGTCAGTCCCTCATTCCTGGAATTCTTTTCTTTCTCGTCTCTGCCTCTTAGTTTCCCTCACTTCCTTCAGGTCTCATCTGAAATCTCATCTTTTGGAAGAATCCTTTTCTAGCCTTCCTTAATCTTAGTGCCTTTATCCTGAAATTATCTCAAAATTGTCTTGTCCATATCTTGTTTATACATAGTGATTTGCATGTTGTTTTCCCAGTAGAATGTGAACTTCCTGAGAGCAGGGTCTATCTCGCCTTTCTTTGTGTTCCTAGGACTCAGAACAGTGCCTGGCACATGATAGGTACTTAACAAATATTAGAATAGAGTCTGTTTTTGCTTTTGTGTCTCTAGGTCTCAGTACAATACCTGGCACATGGTAGGTACTTAATAAATACTAGTTAACTGATGAAATAACTGTCTTGTCATTCATTTATGCTCCCTATTCTTCAGAATCCAACAGATAATAATTTTTTTTATTACAAATACATACCTTTAAATATCCTTGAAAATTCAAGAAATAAATTGCCCCGAAACTGGTATGTGACGATAGACAAAACTATTATCCATAATCCACTTATTCTAACATGGATCCACAAGAATTTAAGAGCCATGTTTATAAAATATATTGCCATACCATATAATCATAATCTCAAATCTACATGGAATGAAAAGCTTATGAAATATAGAGACCTAGAGGAAGGAACTAAAGCCATGTGGGAAACGAGTTACAAATCAACTCCCTCATCTTGTCTGCTATTAGAGAGCCTTGAAGATATTTTTGATGAACCTACAGAAGATAGATTTGTGCTTTATTTTAAAATGTTTTAATTTAATTCAAAAGAGCAATTATTGTATCCAATTGTGTAATAACCTGCAGAACATTAGTTATAAAAGAAGAGTAGGATAGTGACTTGTCCTAGGATCGTTTCTACCTTTACTCTGAAAAAGATGAGATGAATAAGATGAATGATGAATATGATGATGATGATAATAGTTAACATCTGTATACCACTTATTGTATTACCAGGAACTGTGCTAAATGCTTTACAATTAATATGTTGTTTCATCTTCACTAACCTTGGGAGGTAGGTGCTAATATTATCCCCCTTTTACAAATGAAGAAACTGAGGCAAACTGAGGGTAAATGATTTTCTCAGGACACACAGCCATAACTGTCTAAGGCTGGATTTGGACTCAAATCCTCCTGACTCCTGTTCCAGCACTCTGACAATACTACTGCTACTATTATTACTAATGACAACACAATATGATTCTATGTACCATTGAAATCATAGGTGAAAATAAAAAAAAAGATTTCTTAGTGCCTTATCAACTATCTAAGGCTTAGATAAATGTTGAGCTGCACTAATAGGGGAAGTTCTTTATCCTAAGTTCCTATTACAGGGGCAATCATGGAAGTGGCATAAACCCCCTTAAAATCAAGGTGAGAAAGTTGAGCTAGAGCAAAGGTTCTTAACTATTTTTTGGTGGCGTTAGGGGGTATCATAGATCCCTTTGGCAATATGGAGCCCTTTTTCAGAAGAATATTATTAAATGTAGAAAATAGTAATAGTTAAAGTATATATAGTATACATATGTATATATAGTATACTATATATGCCAACTACATAGTATACTATATATGTGTATATATAATATATGTATGTAGTATATATAAACATGTGTATATATATATCATATCTATAGAACACATGCATGTATATGTGTGTGTATATGTGTGTGTATATATATATATATATCTATGAACACGTATATGTACTGAGGTATATAACTTACTATGTCTCAGGCACAGTGCTAAGGGCTTTATAATTACGGTCTCATTTTATCCTCACAACAACCCAGTGAGGTAGGTGCTGTTACTCTCCCTATTTTACAGTTGAGAGAATTGAGGCAAACAGAGATTAATTACTTGCCCAGGATCACATAGCTAGTAAATGTCTGAAGCCAGACTTGAAGTCAGATCTTCCTGACTTGGGCCATCTAGTTCCCCTAAAATACATAGGATTAAAAAGGAAACAATTATATCAAAATAAAGATGTAATATTTTTCCCATTCGAATTCAGAGATTCCTTTGAAATCTATTCATGGACCCCAGGTCCAAATAATCTCTGAGGGTTTTCTCTTCCAGTTCTAACTGTACCTTCCCAAATGAGACAATATTTGTAAAGCACTTAGCACGTTGCCTAGCACATAGTGGGTCATTTATAAATGCTAACTACCATTTTATTATAGCTGTTGCTGATAATGTTTTCCTAAGATCAGATCTATAGTTCCCTATTAAATAATGGCCCTTTTAGAGACTTACATTAAAAACAATCCTATTGGGGGGTGTGTGGATAGATTTCAGGGGGGTTCATGAACATGACTAGGGAAAATATAACCTCTTCATTTCAAGATAACTGGTTTTCTTTGCAATCCTTTTTTCACATATTTAAAAAACATTCTTCTGAAAAGGCATCCAGAAGTTTCGCTGGACTGCCCTAGGAGTGAGCCCGAATGATTAAGAGGCTCCATCTAGCAGAAGGGGAACAGGTTAAGTTACTGACACCCAAGTGTGAAGGAGAGGTGGAGATTTTCTTCCTGACAAGAGAGTGTCCAGCCCTTGTGTACCACAAGGATAAGATACACATGCAGAAGTGGGGGAAAGGTACAGTGAGGGGAGGGGAGGACGTTTCACAGCAGGGTTGCTCCAGCACCGAAGGCCTGATCTCAAGAGTTTGCCCCATACTGCTTACATCCAACACTTCAGCCAACAGCTATTACATATCTATTACAAGCCAGACACTGGGTAAACAAACACAAAGCAGCCTCTGCCCCACAAAAGCCAAATTTTGCTGCCCTTCTGTGAGCATGGAGCCTTATTATCAAATGCCTTTCTTTTAGAGTTCTTCAAAAGGAGAAGATTGGACTAAGAGAGAAGCATCAGAACTATAGAGTGAATTGGGTACTGG
Organism: Bettongia penicillata ogilbyi; assembly: GCA_023548195.1. Classification (NCBI taxonomy): domain Eukaryota; kingdom Metazoa; phylum Chordata; class Mammalia; order Diprotodontia; family Potoroidae; genus Bettongia; species Bettongia penicillata. The sequence goes on from JAJHZJ010000100.1 coordinate 6,916,570, forward strand.
GCCTGGAGTCAGGAAGATTTGGCTTAAAAATCCTGCCTAAGACACTAGGTGTATGACTCTGGGCAAGTCACTTAACTTCTCTTTGGTTGTTTCCCCATCTGCAAAATGAGTTGGGAGGGGGAATATTGAACTCGATGGCTCTAAATCTGTGATGCTATGAGAGGGAATAGGTAATAGGGGGTGGAGAGCTAGTCTTCATGTCCGGAAGACATGATACTTTTTTTTGCTGCATGATGCTGGACAAAGCATTCACTTCCTACTGAACCTGGTGCCTCTCTAAGTATCTCATTGTTTTGAGGAGTCCATATCTAATGTTGCTTGGTCATTTTTCAGTTGTGTCTGACCTTTGTGACCCTCTTTGGAATTTTCTTGGTAGAGATACTGGAGTGGTTTGCCATTTCCTTCTCCATCTCATTTTACAGATAGAGAAACTGAGGCAAACAGGGTGAAGTGACTTGACCAGGGTCATGCAGTCAGTAAGTATCTGAGGCCAGATTTGAACTCAGATAGATGAGTCTTTCTGACTCCAGGCCTAGCACTCCATCCACTAAGCCACCTACATCCAATGTAAAAGACTTTATTAGTCCTGAGTAGTCAAGCTTTCCATTAGCAGCTTTGGAGCAAGTATGTAATGTCTGGGTTATAGAATATATCTAGGAGGCCATCTACCTTTGGAATGAGGACTTGGATCAAGAACCATAAGGCTCAGGTTCAAATCCTGACTCTACTGTTTCCTGCCTGGGTGACCTTGGGCAATAATAATAGTTAACACTTGTATAACACTCTAATAATTGTAAAGTACATTAAATGATTCGTAGTACCTTAAATAAATAATGATAATAAAAATAAAAGGTAATAAATTATGTAAATAATACTAAAAAGAAAAAATGAACACAAAACAAATAATAAAAGCAAATAAATAGATAATAAAATACCTTAAATAATTTACCAATTTTATCTTTACAACAACCATAGGAGGCAGATGCTGTTATTATCCCTATTTTATAGATGAGGACACTGAGGCAAAGAGAAGTGACTTGCCCAGAGTCACACAACTAATAAGTGTCTGAGCCAGGATTTGAACTCAGACCTTCCTGACCTTAGGTAAGTGGTCTATCTGCTAAGGCATCTAGCTGCTAACTCAAGTCACTGTCAATCTCTTGGCCTCAGCTGGTTCATCTATAAAGTGAAGGGTTGGATTAGGTGACCTCTGAGGTCTTTTCAAGCTTTGAACTGTGGATGCTAAGATCTTATATCCAGAGCCTTGAAATCTTGGCACCTGGTCAACTCTTCAGTCCTTTGGAGTTCGCTTGGCATCACCCAACTGTAAGCACCTCTTCCCAGTGGAGGGCCTGACTGGGGTGCTAACCACTTCCCTAATGTTTAATGCCAGTGATCAAATGTAAGTTAAAGAAACATTTATTTTAAAATGTAAACTGATCTCTGTGGAATTTCTGTGCGGGGTAGAGCTTGATGCTGCTATTTTGATATGTAGAAGTTCATTGATATAAATAGGGTGCAGTTGTCCTTACACATAACTGAAGAGAAGAGTTTCAGTGACAGCATACATAAAATAAAGGTGGCTCGCCCTCAGGAGCTTGCCTGGCATTGTGCTTGCAGGTATAAGATGTGTGTGTAAATGGATGGGATGAAAGTGGCATGGGTTGGACCAGCTGGCCTCCAAATCTTTGAATGAATGAATAAATGAATGAGGTAGCACTGATGAAGTACTGAACTATGTGCCAAGCTATATAAAAGTCAAGATGGTCCCTGCTCTCAAGGAGCCGACACTCTCAATGAGGGAGAAAACACATAAAAGAAAGTTGGGTTGCAGGGTAGAGACTTCTGGAACCCCCAAGGAGGCTTGAATTCCTAAGTGCTTCTGCCAGAATGATTCTTGAGAATGCTGTATGAAGCAAGCCGGGAGGGACCCTTCCATAACTCCTTCCCAGAAGTGAGTGTCCTGGTACTTGTACCCTGAATAAGGCTATTGACGTAATTTCCATTTTATTTAAGAGGGCCTGAAACCATTCCATTTTCTATGGGTAAAATTTCTTAATAGGGCTATGCACTTAAAAATAAATCATCCCCTTTCTCCACTGGAAATAATACACCCAACTTCTCCAATGAGATGATATATTCACCATCCTATTTCCTTATTTCTGCAATGTACGTAACACAAGTTGTCCTACTTCCTTCTTTTTTCTCTAAGTCAAATTACCCGCACTTCCCCTTCCCTCTCACTTCCAAGAACCCCGCTTCTCCCCACCATATGTGAAATGGTGTTGAATTGCAATTGGGGGTGTCTTTAAGTATGAAGGAGCCCAAGTCTGGGATGTCAAGATCTTAAAAACTATATGTACAGAGACTCCCCACCCATCAAGAATCACATCACTCCCAGACCCCAAACTTGATTCAGCATCCTTGAAAACAAAGACAGTGAGAAGCCAAAATATGCAAAAGGGGCCCCCTCAATATGACACTGCCTGGCCAAATGCCAGAATTCATCAGCAGTCATCTCACATGGCTGGATGATTGCCAGGAAGTGTCCTTCACGCAGATCAAGAAAAAAAGGGAGAGAGAAAATGTAGTTCACAAGAACTAATTTCTTCATGCCTGATACAAAAGAGAATTTTCAGTCTCTTTGCTAAGGCTGAGATGAAAGTTAACCTTTAAAAATCCCATTTTCATTCCAGTACCATGAAACCTCAGGCTAAGGGCAGCCTTCATTTCACTAATATCAAAATATGGCCTCAGTTGTTGGGATTTGTTTCCTGTAAATTTCAATTTCGCTTCAGAAAAGCTGGTCCAGCCTTAGCCTCAGAATAAAAATACTGAAGAGAGGAAAGAAAGAAATAGCATTAGTCATTTTTTAAACAGCTTTTGCGCACTCTCTCTCTCTCCCTCTCTCCCTCCCTCTTTCTCTCTCTCTCCCTCTTTGTCTCCCTCTCTCTCTGTCTCTCTCTCTGTCTCTGTCTCTCTCTCTCTCCCTCTCTCTTCTCCCTTATTCTACTCCCTGCTTGTCCTCCCCCTCATCCTTTCATGTTTCCTCATTCACTACTTCTTATTAATCTTTAAGGCCAGATCTTTAAATTCCAGATTTTTAAGACTTACTGACAAATGTGATTAAGATTAGGGCCTCAGGAGCATTAGGATGAAATCTTTCATTTTCCTTGAGAAGGGGACGATTTGTTTGGTGAAGACGACAGCAACATTGGCTCAGACAACAGCAAGAAGCCTGGCCTCACGGTGCTACTGAAAATCTGGATTGATGAGGCATAGGGATTTGTCTGAACGAATGGTTTCATTCTTCCACTTGGGAAGATATGAGAGTGGAAAACTGTTGCATCTTAGTCTCTGTGAGCTTTATTTCTTACTGCATGGGTTGCAATGAGCACCTATGCATTTCAACACAAGTTTCAGGTAATGATTAGGGGGCTAGATGGCTCAAGACCTGTTCTCATCCAAATTAACATGTCCTAATGGAAGAAGCAACTGGAATGACAAAATCTTCAAATGTTAGAACAACAAAAAGCTTTGTAATGTTAGCATCGTGGATAGAGCCCTGGAGTTGGAGTCAGGAGATCTGAACTCCTATTCTGGCTCAGATCTTTACCAGCTGTGTGACTGTAGGCTAGTCACTTAGTTGCTCTAGGACTAAAGTCTTAGTCTGTAAATAGAGTGGGGAGAATGGGGCTGTGATTTCATTGGTTTAAGTACCTTCAATGTGAAAAAATTTTCTCTTCCCCTGCAAACTGGCATCTTGTTTTCCACTCAGAGATCTATTTAGATTACTGAGTGGTTAAGCCATTTGCTTAAGGTTGCACAGCCACTCCACGTGTTCGGAGTTGGAATATGAAAACAGGGTCTTCTTATTGACTTTGAGGCCATTTCTCTATCCACTGTGTTACACTACTTCTCCATCTGTTGTTCAGTTCTTTTTAGTTATGTCTGATACTTCATGACGTCATTTGGGATTTTTTTGGCAAAGATACTATAGTGGTTTGTCAATTTCCTCCTCCAGTTCATTTTACAGAGAAGGAAACTGAGGTAAACAGGGTAAAGTGGCTTGCCCAGGGTCACATAGCAAGTAAGTGTCTGAGGTCAGATTTGAACTCCTGAAGATGTCATCCTTACTTCAAGTCTTGTAACACCTAGCTGCCCCCTCCATCTCTAAAAAGAATATAATAATGGCACCTTTTTCACTGGGCTACTGTGAGCATTTTATGTCATGATGCTATGCAAACCCTAAAGTGAGTGTTCATTATTATCTAGTTAAACCTCATTATTGATGAGAAAGTTGAGACTCGGGGAAGGGGATGCATTTGTCTGAGGATACAGCTAGTTAGCTGAAGAGTTGGGACTGCATCCTTAGGCCCCTGATTCTTAAGGCCCAGTGTACTCTCCAGTATTTACATTTTGGAGTCATAAATGTTTTAAGCCCATTAGCTTCCTAGCAAGAGTTCTGTGGCTTAGAAACAGAGTAGAATTAATTGGCAGGTCTTTCTAATGCTGGTTTGTTTTCTTGAGAAAACACATCATGACTCAGTCACATTCACCCAGCGCTCTGGCTCCCAAATGCTGAGCTGAAATGGAACGTAAATGCAGCATAAGAAGATTGATTCTAAATGGAAAGCACAGTGTGTTGGCTTCTTGATGTGGCTTTTGGGGGGGAACCTTGAAGTCCATTGGCCCTTATGTGCTACAGAGGACATAACCCTCTATTGTGTAGGAGAAAGGAAGCCTCCTTAGTCCTCCTCTCTGCCTTGAGTCTGGATTTTAAGCCTACCCAAATGCCCAACTCTATGCCTTATAGATGCTGAATATATCATTTTTTAAAAAAGTGTTTCAAAGGAGACTATTTCAATTAAAATACATTTAGTTCATTAAATATCAAGTTCTCACTATATTCAGGGTTTTGTGCAGGGTATAGTCAAAAGAATGCTCGATTTGGATCCAGAGGGCCAGGGTTAAAGCTTAGCTTCCAAACTGTTGGGCGAGTCACTTTTCCTTTCTGGGACTCAGTTTTCTCACCTATAAAATGCAGGGCTTGGACTAGATCAATTAAATTAATAGGTAAGCAATATTGAGTGCCAATACGTGTCAACCACTGCGCTAGGTGGCAGCCATACAAAGACCAGCCCCTGCCCTCAAGTAGCTAATATTCTATTGAGGGAGACAGCATGGGCACATTAGATTTATACAAAAGAGTTACAAGGGGACTTAGGGGAGGAAGGTGAGGGGAATCAGGAATAATTTCATTCAGAAGGCAGAAGTTGAATTAAGTCTTGAAGGAAACCGAGGATTTGCATAGTCAGAGAGTAGAGTGTCCCAGGAAGGGGTGACAGCTAGTGAGGAACCATGGAGAGCCATGGATGTGCTCAAAAGGACTTTAACTGGATCAGGAAGTGTTGTTTCTCAAAAGAGACTTAAGACCATGTTTGGGCAGGAAATGACCTCAGCCCATCCAGAGAGAGAGGAACCAACACTGAGCCCCAGGGTTGGTCTATACTTCCACTTGGGTGTAGCCATGGTGTTTCAGGAACAGTCAAAAGGCCTGTTTGACAGCACAGGACCATAAAGTTAGAGCCAGAAAGGTCTTTGGAAGTAATCTAATCCTCCCTCTTCATTTTACAGAATGAGGAAACAAGCCCAGAGGAGTGAAGGAAGTTATTCAAGGTCACATAGTAAATTAAGTGACAAGAGTTCAGTGTTTAAACTCCAACCCCAAAGCCAAGACATTTTCCACTGTACTCTATGACATAGACCCTGCTTTCAAGGAGCTTACCCACTGAGTGGGAGTGGAGAAAGATATGAACACAAATAACTATGGGAGAAATTGTGAGACAAGTGTAAAAGGAGAGAGAATTATGAGAAGAGAGAGAATCCTTTCCCCTGGAGGGATTCGGGCAAGGCCTCATGAAAGAAGTGGCATCTGAATTGAGCTTTGAAGGAAGGGAATGAATTCAACAGATGGAGGTGGGGTAGGGTGGATGGGGAGTCCATTCCAGGAATTGTAGGAGCAAAAGGCTGCAGATGGGTGTAGTTTCAGTGGTAGAAATAAAAATGCAAGAAAAGTTTACTCATGGACATGGGTTTACCAGGAAATCGAAATAAAAAGTAGCGAGATGATTTCAAGGGAAGAAGGCTAAGACGTGCCTTCCTTTCTACTCCCGATGCCATTCCACCACATTCCCATGTCATCCCTGAAAGATGAACAGGAAAGTGACATCAACTCAGAGTAGAAAGATTGCCTTATTTCCTCCCCTCTGCCTCTAATTTGAGCCCCTAGGTCCTTTCAAGTCAAGGCTTAGCTGAATTACCACTTCCTACAACAGTTGTTCAGGATCCCATTTTTTTTCCTTGCAAAGACACTGGAGTAGTTTGCCATTTCCTTCTCCAGCTCATTTTACAAGTGAGGAAACTGAGGCAAACAAGGTTAAGTGACTTGCCCAGGATCACATAACTAGTAAATGTCTGAGGGTGGATTTGAACTCAGGAAGGTGAGTATTCCTGATTCCAAGCCCAGGACTCTATCCACTGTACCACCTAGCTGCCTTTCCTCATTCTGCAATTGTTAATGCTCTTGTTAATCATAAACTAGTTTGTGTTTGGTTTAACTTTACTTACCTGTGTATGTTATATTTTTTTCTCCCTATAGTATGCATGTTCCCTGAGAAGACTGTTTTTGTTTTTGCATCCTCATGAATAGATATATGCCTGCTGTGTTACAAATATTTAGTAAATACATGTTGAATTTGATCCTTCTTGTGTAGTGGGGAAGAAGGGGGTTTTCTTCTTATCCATCCAATGAGAAACCATGGCAACCATCTTCCTCTCATGGGTGCTATAGAACTCTACCCTCCCATCCAGACATGGAAAACTGAACAGAATGTCTTTTTACCTCAAGGGAACAGAATGTTATGTCAGGTCCAGCTTAGAAACATCCTTGCTGAGGCAACAGTTGTTAGCTATAATAAAGAGGATGAGATGTTGGACCATATCTAGCTGGATATTAATGACGGGGGAAGGAAATTCCTGGGAGTCCAGTTGGGCTATGCCAATGTTGGAGAGATGGGTTCTCAGATGAGTAACCTATTGGACTGCAAGGTGATCTCCCTCCTTAAAAGGACAGATGAAACCTTTTGATTGAGTCGTTCGTGCCAAATAGACCTGGAGAAAGTACTGAAAAGGAGTATTAATAATATGGGTGAGAGAGTAACATGTTCCAATATTCTCCTTTCTTTCATTTCCCTCCCCCTTTATGCCCAACCAAGATTGTTCCAGCCCTGGTAAGAGATCACCCCATTCTTTGAAAACTAAACAAAACAGACACACAAACACAACCCTTGGATATAGACAACCACTATAGCAATGTGGCAACCTCTAGGAAAGACTTGTCCAACTTGCTCCATACAGCCTTATACATTTTGGAATCGGAAGTGGCCAGGGCCCAACCCTATGAGAATGCTAAGACAGACAGTATGCCTATACCCCAGTATAAGTATAGACCAGCTCTGGAGCTCAAATCCCTGTTACTTCTTTCCCAGTTAAACTGAGGGTTCTTTCATGACCAAACATGGTCTTGAGTCTCTTTTGAGAGACGACACTTCCTGGCCCAGCTTAAATCCTCCCAAATGAGCCCCGGGTGCTGGGATTGACTCAGGCGGAAGAGAGCCACATCCTGAACTGCACACATCATTCCTCCAGCCCCTCAGCTTTCCTGAGCTGGGGCTTCCCATGCTAAAGCCTGACCTGGCCTGACCCTGCTTAACTGCTCTGTTCTGCCAGGGTTGCAGGACAAGGTAGCGTGGCCATTGGCCAGAACACACAATGGAAAGGGAAGGAAAGGGAAAGGGAAAGATCTGGTGATCCCATGGATGATTTTGATATCTCTGATTTCTGAATCAGGATGAATTCATTGATTTCCCTATTTATCTTTGCTTTCCCTCCCCCACTTCTGCCTCCATACATACCTCCCCCAGAGTAGACTTTGGATTAACTATGATTTCTCTTGCTAGTTATGGGAATATAACTCATAGCCTGCGAGAGAGTGATTCATAATAATCCTGAGGCACCTCTGGTTCTATTCCCTTAAGCATCCAAAAAAACACCGAACCTGATTCCATGTTCTAATTCTACCAGTTATGACCTTGATGATCTTGGGCAAATCATTTGAAACTCAGTTTTCTCATCTGTAAAATGAAAGACTAGAACTAGATGAACTCTTGGGTGCCTCTCAGTCCCAAGCTATGATTCTACGAATGTTCCCTAATCTGTTATCTTAACTGCTTTGTGAAAGATCTACGGTCAAAGACTTGGGTTGCATGGAAAGGAAGTAAAGAACAATTCTCAATAGACTACAACTTCATACATTCTGAACACTATGGGATCTTTTCATAATGATCCGCAGCAATGTTGTGTGGAGCCAGAAATTCTGGGTCTCCAAGGAAAAATTTCAGAAATACCAGCACAATGCCTGGAATGAATGTGGTTGGCACAGAATAAATACTTGTTGGTTGCTGAATGAGGGAATCACAAAATAAACATTGCCCTAAAAGCCCCGGCATCACAATTGGACTGGAGCTCAATGAGTTGGGTTGTCTTCTTATTCTGATTCTTGATTGCCCTCATCATCCTTCTTACATTCTCCCAGCACATCAGTACAAAGTCTGCTTTCTCCATGAAGTCTACCGTGATTGCTCTGGTTGATTTCTTCCTACTTTAAATGCTTATCTGTATGCTTTCTGCATACTACTCTTTAGCTCCCTGTCATGTTCTGCTTTATGCTGTTGTCTCCACTGTTGGTATTTATATAGTCCTTTCCTGCATTGCCTCATTTGATCTCCATTATCCCTCCCTAGCTCCTAGCACAATATATCAATGATAGAGAATGGATTGTGATTGATGTAGGGGAGCTCCTCCCAATAATGAAGGCAGGTACTTGCTCTGCAGTTTATTGTTCATCTTTGTTCTTGAAAAGCGCCCATGACATCAGCAGGGTGATGTCTTGACATGAAAGTGAACTGGATTTAAGTGAGGCCAGGCTGTGCAAAGTCATCAGCCCCACTCTCTCCTCCAGAGTCATCTGAGTCCAGGGGCAAGTCATAAGTCAGGACAATTGGTGATGGCCCAGGATGCAGTGAGAGATGCTAGCCCTTTTAAGTTAAAGTCTTTCTTAGGTCTCAGTCTGAAGCAACACCCATTCAATAGCTGAAGGCTAGGTAAGAACTGAGGCAAAAGATGTCCTAGTTTGCCTCCATAAAACAATCAGTCTAGAAGGGGAAGACTCCTAGAGTTTCTGACTAGAACGTAAACAACTGCTATTTATACTCACCATGAGCCATGAAAATCCAAACAAAAGCTCTGCAATTTATAGTTTTGGGGAATGACCTAGAGCAACGAGAAATTAAGTGACTTGTCCAAGGTTGCATAGCCAGTACATGTCAAAGGCAGAACTTGAAGTCAAGATTTCCTGTCCCCGAGGTCATTTCTCTGTTATACTACTCTGTCTCTTTGACATGCACATAATAGTCTTAACCAATTCTTGTTGAAGTTCTCACTTTGCCTCTTTCATGTGCACATAGTAGGTCCTAATCAATTCTTGTTGAATTGAGATTCTCAATTATAAAACTCTGCCTCTTTGATGTACACATAGTGGATCTTAATCTCTGTTATACAACTCTGCCTCTTTGACATGCACGTAATAGGTCTTAATCAATTTTTGTTGAATTGGATAGGGATATTCTCATTTTACAGAAGAGAAAACTGAGGGCCAGAGATGCCAAGTGCTTCTCCTTATAAATGAAAGCCTTAATACTTGAATCCAATTCTTCTGACATCCCTTCTCCTTCTCTAATCCAACATTCTTTCCACTATACTATGAGTGTGTATATTTTAATCCTTCAGGGTGATTATAATCTATTTGAAGAATATTTCTTATGCTTCTTTTTAATCCTGATTAGTCCCTTACACAATTCCCTGTGCACATTAGATACTTAACAAATATCCACAGCTGTGTGAGTAAAAATTAACTTCCAACCACATGAGTTTAAGTTTGACCTCTCACACCTATTGCCTACGCGACTCTGGAAAGTATAAGTCATTTACTTTAGTCAACATTCTAAAATTAGCTTGGTGCCAATCTGCATTGATAGAGAGTGTTTTTTCCCTTCTTCTGGAATTTCTTATACTGTGCAATCACAAGTCCAGTCCAAAATCAAGTTGAATTATTTACTTTCAATTTGTAGCTATCTCCAGCAGGCTTAGAAGGCTCATTTGACTAGGCGATGGTGTTAGAGATCTCTAAGGTACTTTAAATCATTGTAATTTTCCAGAAATGCCCTTTGTTGAATTAGCAGAACCTTGCAGTTAGCATCATAGGAAGGGCAGACCTCTGCTACCTCTCCCATATTAGTTTCTTCAGTCCTTTTCAGTGTTTACATACTCCCAATCTGTATTGGGACTGTTTGGATGGAAGCTACTCAAAGTTTGAGAACTCATCAAACATTTATTGAATGCCTATTATGTGTAAGGCACTAGGGATGTAAAGATGAAAACTAACCAGTCCCTGCCCCCAGAGAGCCTACATTCAACTGGGAGATACAATAACAACACCAAAAAAGACAGTATGTTTTTATGTAATTTTTTATGTAAATATGTTTATGTAGCAGTTTTATTATTTATGTAGTATGTCAAGTTTTTTATGTAGTATGTTAAGGTTTGCCAAGAGATTTACAAATATCATCTCATTTTGCTTTCTCCATTACCCTGAGAGGTAGTTGCTATATTATGACCATTTTACAGAGGAGAAAACTGAAGTAAAGAGAAGTGAAGTGACTTGTCTGGGGATGTACATGTTTTAAGTGTTTGAGGCCGGATTAACATCAGTAAGCAAAGACAACAAAATTTGCAAAGGGAGAGACCACCAACACCTGGAAGTGATGGAGATGATGGAAGGCTTCACAAAGGAGGAGGGGACCTGAGCTGATGTTGGAAAGATGAGGATGCTGAAAGGTAGAGCAAAGGAGGAAGGATGGAGGAGGGGTTAGAGGGTCAGGAGGGTTGGTCACTTGAGCAAATACATGGAGGAAGGAGATGTAATGTCAAGTTTTTGCAACAACTAGTTATCCATTTTAACCAGAATGGAGAATATATGAAGAGAAGTAATGTAAAGCACAGGAAAGAGGAAAGTTGGATGATCTGCAGTCTTTCATGTGGATAGGCAGCCTTCACTTTCTGAAGCAGACAAGTATTCTTGAAGCAAGCATTGAACTGTGAGATCTTTGTGGTTAGAAAATAGACCTAAAGAAAAATGCCTTTTTCGTCTATACAGCTGGAATTCTTGAGTGGTCGGTCTATTTTATAGAGTGGTTGCAGAAGACCTGTTCTATAAATTGCAAACAGCTACAAAAAAGTGGATGCATTGTTGTCGTGGAGCTGTTTTTCAGTCATGTCCAACTCTTCATGACCCCATTTGGGGTTATCTTGGCAAAAATAACATCGTAGTTTGCCATTTTCAGCTCATTTTACAGATGAAGAAACTGAGGTAAGCAGGGTTAACTGACTTGCCCAGGGTCATACATCTCATAAGTGTCTAGGGCTGGATTTGAACTCAGGAAGATAAATGTACTATGTTTTTGGATACTAATGAGCAATGGTAAATTTTAGAACTGAGTTATGGACATTTTACCACTATTGCAGAAGAAGCAATAGATCCTTTAATAGATCCCCTTTGAAATTCTCAGAAATGTATGGAGGGATGGAAAATACTTATTGACATTATCATGGATGCTAAAAGAAACCATCTTACTCCAACTTCCCATATTGACTAGATGAAAGACACTGAATATTTCCATATTTATATCTATCTGCTAAGTGACCTTGGACATGTCACTCCTCTTCTTCAGCCCTTCTTGGATTATAAAGATGGGTTAAATGGAAGGACTCAAATCAAATTAAATATCATTTAGTTCAGTTTTAGTTGGTGGATATTTTAGTAGTTTTAGAAATTTGAGTAAATTCTAGTTTGAATTGGTTCTCTTTGTTTTTTTCCCCCAGTTAATAGTTTGGTAAAGAATAATAAACAGTCAATTTGTATAGATTCCAGAGGACAGATGGTAAAACACACTTTTCCTTTCAGGAGAGAGAGGGAGAGGGAGAGTGAGAGAGAGAGAGAGAGAGAGGGAGAGAGAGACAGAGAGACAGAGAGACAGAGACAGAGAGACAGAGAAGGAGGGAGAAAGAGACACACAGAGAGAGACGCAGAGAGAGAGACAGAGACAGAAAGAGTTGAGGGGACGATGGATTGTATATTTTGTTAGATGTGGTTTCTGAGTTCATTTATTTTTCTTTGTGAAAAGGAGAAAATTTATAATGGGAAGGGGAAATACTGGTAAATTGTATAGAAACCAGAAGTCACAATAAAACTTAAAAGAAAAAACCCAGCCAACAAGGAATTAAAAACAACGTGCTGCTCGTGTCTCGAACTCAACATGTCCTAAACGGAATTTGTTCCCTTTCCACCAAAACCTTCTCCTTCTAATTTCACTATTCCATTTTTTCCCCAGGAGCATCATTTTTCACCCAATATTGCACCCTGAAGACCTTGCTCTTTTCTTTGGATTTGAAAGATGGAAAGAGAAGAGTAACTTACTAAGTCTAGACATTTCTCGTTCTTCAGCAGCTTTTGCATCTTTTCTCTCCTCTCTTTTCCTGCTCATATTCTTTGTCAAGTTAAGGCTTTTATTGCTACCTACTTTGAAAATTGCAATAGATTTCCAACAAGTGTTTCTGCTTCACTTTCTCCTCCCTCCAATTCACACTTTATATTATTGCCAAACAATAATCATTATTTTCCCCATTGAAAACATGGATGTTTTTTTTATACCACATTCATGACTGAACCCTCCATTGTAATAGTTAATAAAAAAACCCAACTATACAGCATTCTGTATCTGTAGTATACAGCACTCTATACCTGAAGTCCCACCCTTCCCATCTTTCTACTAGGAGGAGAAATGTCTTTCAAGTCTCTGTTCTTCAGAACTACGGCTATTAAATGAAGTCAAACTTCAGCTCCTTTTTTCTCTTGGTTCTATTTTCTTCAATCTGCATCACTCTCCACAAGTCTTGTCATATTTCTTTGACTTACTTATATCCATCACTTCCCATGGCACAATAATATTCCATCACATTCATGGGTAGCAATTTCACTGTTCAGTTGTCCTACCATCTATATGCAGTCACTTTGTTTCCAATTTTGTTATCCCAAAGAGTACATGTTCATAGTTTTTGTTATGAATGAGACTTCTCTTTTTGCCTTTGATCTCTGGGCCAAAGGGTATGAATAGTTCAGTGTCTTTGCTTGTATCATTCCAAAATGTTTTTTAGAATGGTTGAACCAGTTTACACTTCTGCACAGTTATGGTGAGTTAGCAAATATACATGCTTCCTTTCTTACAGTCCCTCCAACACTCTTTCTTTTATTGTATTTGCCAATTTCATATTCCTATGGTGAAACTCCAACGTGATTTTAATTTTTGTTTCTCTATTATAAATGATTTGGAGTGCTGAGGTTACTAATGTGTTTGCTAAACATTTTATTCCTTTTTCTGAGAATTGTTCGAATTCTTTCATTGCTTACGAATGGCTCTTGTTCTTGTATATTGATTTCCTTTCTCTTTCTCTGTCTCCTCCTCCTCCATCTTCTTCTTCCAATCATGGTCACATGACATGCCCAGGGTAACATAACTAGTAAGTTTCTGAGGCTGGATTTGAACTCAGGTGCTCCTGACCCCAGGGCCAGTCCTCTATCCACTGTGGTCACCCAGCTGCCTCTCTCCCCTTTATTCTTCCCTCCCAATCTGTTGAATTCTTCAACATCTTTAAAGCCCAAGTCAAATGACTCCACAAATCATTCCTCCATCCCCTCAGTCCATAATGTACTTGTCCCACCCCACTAACCTTCAAGTGATAATTGGTTTCTTTTGTGCTACTATAAGGCAGTGGAACTGTGATGTCATTGATGTGGGCACTCTTAGAGGTGTAATTCACAATTTAATCACATCCTCTCATCTTCTGGGACTCTTGACCATATATTCCCATAAATACTCCAGAATATCTAGGTGCTGAAGTGGGCCTGGTGTCAAGAAGACCTGAGTTCAAATCCAGCCTTAGGTAATTACTACGTGTTACCCTGGGCAAGTCACTTAACTTCTGTTTGCCTCAGTCATTATCTGTAAAATGGGATAATAATATCACCTATCTATTTCCCTGTCTCCCAGAGTTGTCATGAGGTTCAAATGAGATCATAAAGCACTTAGCACAATGCCTGGCACATAGTAAGTGAGTTGTGAATGTTAGCTGTTATTATTACTGTTGTTGCTCTACTCCATGGGGAATCTATCCAACATGCTGAAGGTCTTCCTCTCATTCTTTTTGTCACATGGGTAGCATGGGTCTGTGTGACAAGCATACCTTCTTTTTTTCATCCTACATTTCTTGAATGATATGACACCAGAAAGGCTACATCTATGCCATGCAGGGAGCAGTTTTTGGAGTCAGGAAGGACACAGGCTCAAATCCTACTCCTGACTCAGTTTACCAGATACATGACTTCATGTAACCCTTCATTGCCCCAAGTAATTTTCCAAGACTAAGCTATACGTGAATTAGAGATTTGCATGGATAGAGAAAAGGTCTAGGTTCAATGATGACAGGAATTTACATACCAAGAACTCCCTCTGACAATAGAATCCTGGGACTCCTTTCTTTCCAGCCTCTTATACCACTTCTGGTGCATAAGTCATCATTAGCAATCTGCTGCAAGTTATTAAGACCTACCATCGATCTCTGCATTGCTCTATAGACTGCCTACAGTTTTGATTCTTCAGAATATCAAGAAGAAGGAGAAGAAGAAGAAGAAGAAGGAGGAGGAGGAGGAGGAGGAGGAAAAGGAGCAGGAGGAGGAGGAGGAAGAGGAGGAAGAGTAGGAGGAAAAGGAGGAGGAGAAAGAGAAGAAGGAGGAGAAGGAGAAGGAGGAGAAGGAGAAGAAGGAAGGGGAGGAAGAGAGGGGGAGGAAGAGAGGAGGAAGAAGAAGGAGGAGGAGGAAGAGGAGGAGATGGAGAAGAAGATAGAGAAAGGGAAGGAAATTGGTGTCAATAGTGTTTCAGGCACTATGCTAAGTGCTGGCAACACAAAAAGAGGCAAAAGAGGGTTCCTGACTTCAAGAAGCTTACAGATAGAACATGCTATATACAGGATAAGTAGGAAATAATTAACACAGGGAAATCACTGGAATTAAGAGGGGTTCAGGAAGACTTCCTGCAGAAGGTGATATTTTACCTGGGACTTTAAAAAGTCAAGGAGGTCAGTAGTGGGAATAGAGGAGGGAGGATATTCCAGAAATGAGGCACAACCATGGCCAGAACTGAAAGAGAATGCCTTATTCATGGAACAACCAGGGGCCAGTATCACTGGACTGACTATTACGTAGTAAGATTCTGGAGCTATTGTCCCTATTCACATGTACACTAGTGGATAGGATATCTATAGGAAAACTGACTCTCTCTGCCTCAAGGTACTAGGGATACCTCTCAGAGGTTGGGGTGATTCTCACAATTTTAGCTCAAGCCACCATCCCCATTACTAATGTTATTGATTAGTACCCAACTATCACCTCAATATGATCAATAAACAAGTAGCATCATTTGGCTTTTACCAAGAAAAGATACAGCAAAAGGTGGAGATGTACGCATCCCCCACAACCTCCCTCCAATCTTCTCTCTCCTTCAGCATCTCCATCCCTGGGGAAAGGAGATTCGAACTTGTAGCAATTGCTACAAAGCATTCACTTTATCCCGTAAATTTTGTATGTGGCGTAACCAGAAGAGAATGTGCTTTCCTGCTTGAAGGACATGGAATCTAAGTAACTGGGCTGAGTCAAGACATAGTTTCTTAGGGTGCATTGACTAGTGTTTGTGCTTTGGTCTCAAGAGGACGATGACATCAGGAAGGAGACGTTACGTTCGTCCTCCGTTTTTGAAGAGCACCATGACACCAGAGAAATGATGACGTGACTTGCACTTGCCTTTGTTTTGAATGAGGGAGGGCTGTACAAGGTCACCAGCCTCACTTTCTCCTCCAGAGCCATCTGGGTCCAGTGACCAGATATTCATCAGGATGCCTGGAGACAGCCCAGGATGCAATGGGAGCAGGAAGGAGATGACATAATTTGCAAATAAATTGAATTTAAATGAGGGAGGGCTGTGCAAAGTCACCAGTCTCACCTTTTCCTTTGGAGTCATCTGAGTCCAGTGGTAAGATACAGATCAGAATGACTGGAGATGGCTTGGGATGCAGCAGGAAGCCTTGGCCTTTTTAAACTACAGTCTTTCTCAGCCCTTAGTTTGTCTGAGGCAATGCCCATTCAGTGATTAAGGCTAAGTAAAAATGAGGCAAAGAATGGTATCTTACCTTGTCAAATAAAATAAAATAAATCAGTCTAAAAGGGGAAGGCCCTCAGAGTTTCTGGTCAAAACAGAAATAATCGCTATTTACGCTCACTCTTTGCCATCAGAATCCAAACAATGACCAAGTGAGGCTTGGGCTGGGACCCATTGTTGGTCAATCAATGAGAGCCAGAGTGATTTGGGTTTAAGGCATGGTCCATAAAATAGAAATCTAGCTACTGACAAACTATTCAGTAGATTCAAGTTCCTGCTTCTCCTGTGAATCTTTCTAGCCTTTCAAAGCTCACAAGTTTATTCGTGTGGTTTGTTGGAGTTTCAATAGTTCTTCGTCTCAGAGCTGGGGAGGATAGACGCAACAGGGACAGAAAAATGGCAGTGCCATAACTTGCAAGATTTCATGGTGACTGGACGAGAGAACAGTGAAGCCCTGCCAGCCTTAGTAGTTCATTGAATGCTCTGAAGTGGAAAGCCTCCACTCCATATTAATACATGCTTTTGGAAGCAGGCTTGCCAGACATCTACAGGGGTCCCCTGATCTTGTCCCCAGAACTAGGACCTCATTGTCCAGTTCCCTATGGCAGTGTTATTCCATAATCAAAACCATGTTAGCATCACAGAAAGAATACTGGTATTAAATAGATATTCTTTTGTTAAAGAAGCAGTTTGGTATCATTGAAAGCACCTCACCAATTCCCCAAATATAATCCAACCCGCTTTCTTTTATGTAGTTACCATGTAGTACTTTGTATTCTAGTCGTATATGTGTCTGTTATCTTCCTTTCTAGTCTATACACTCTGTGAGTATGGTGATTATGCCTTTTCTAAATTATGTACTTCCTCCAATAGGTAACACAATGCTCTGCTCATTGTAGATGCTTAATAGATATTGAGTTGAGTTTTCTTTGGGGTTCGGTAAACTCATTTCTGTACTTTTTGATTCCATCTTTCCTCTCAGTCACTGGTTCATGGGTTTCAAGCCATTTTGATTTTAGGATCACAGATTTAGAACTGGATAGGTCTTTGGAGGTCATTGGGTCCTGCCCCATTATTTTACCTAGGAGGAAACAGAGGCCTAGAGAGGAATGTTGTTCTAGTATGCTGTCTCAGTAGCCTCATTTTTCCTTTTTTTCCCCTCTCAATTTTGATATATTCCCTGTACTTTTTTCCAATTTTGACACACTTTCTGTGCAAAATGAATTCCCCAAAGCAATTGGAATGCTGGTATTCCTTTGTTGTACAGTATCCACTGCTGAAACACCTACTCATCAGCCAGAAGGGTACCAAGATTATAATTCTTTAAGCTTTCTTTACCTCTCCCAGGCTTGAAACATGAGCATGACTTCCCAGAGCTGTTCTCGTGGGCCTGAAGTGGGTCTGCCTCAAATTTGTCCTGGTAGGTGGGTGTGAAGATGAAAACTCTCAAAATCACCTTTGTCAGGACCTGGGAGGAGGGGAGTTGGGAAGGAAACAGACAGTAGGAGTTGAAAGATGGTTTGAAATATCTTCTACCAACCCCAACTGCTATATTAATACCTTTCATCCCCTCCAGAAAGAAATACAAATGAGCCAGCCTATTTTGCATCATAAAACGAACTATGGAGATGACGATGTCAGCTTCTGTACTTGGAGGCAATACACATTTCTCTGATTTTTGAATGCATGCCATTTATCAGCAACTGAAATTAATCTTCAGCTCTTGGGTGAAGCTGCAATCCAGTTCATTAATCATATTTTGCATTTTCTCTGTATTAGACTGTTAAGACTTGTTCCTGATAGGGCTGGAAAATATTTCTTTCATCCTAATGGCTTGATGCCCACAAATGTCTTTTAATTATATTTACCTGGAGTTATCGAGTTTGGAATGGTAAGTGCAAGGGACTCATCTTTGAAGTGATCCTAAGTTCCTAAGAGGAACTGCCCAGTGATGTTTCCTTTGATCCATAGGCTGAACTACCACCCAAGTAGCCCTGCCTGCAGCGCTTGGGGCCCAAGAAAGGAGACTTATCCCTCTCCTCTTCTTCCCTCCCATGGACATGAACCAGGGCATTTCTGGGGGGCATGGACTAGAGGTGTGGGATGGAGACCTCTTTTGCAAAATTCCAACTGGGCCTTGGTATTTCAACTTACAACTCCATTTGATATAGAAAAGCTGAAGTGATTCATATATATTAACCTCCCATTTTAAATATTTTCTTTCAGTTGTCTATATTTTATCTTATTTGCTGAAAGCAAGATGTGTGGCAGAGAAAATAGGATTAACGGAGTTGTTGAAATAATGTTGTCAATATCGAAATACTGGCAAGGAGCAAAGAGCATGGTATCTAGTACCAAGATCATTGGACCTGGAGTCAGGGACCCTGGTCCTGATCTTGAATCTGCCCCTAATTCATGAGGGTAAGTCATGTCCTTTCTTTGGGCAATAGATGTCAACTAGCAATGACTGGCTGATTCCCCAACCCCTATTGCCAGTGGAGATTCCTCTGCCCCCACTCTGTTCTTCCCTCTAATGCTCTTTTAAGTTCTTATTTTGTGTTATATATTTTGTATCTCATATTCCTGTATTCAATTTCATAGATAACAATATATAATAGCATTTCTATAAGACCTTGAGGTTTGCAAAGTACTTGCATATATGATCTCACCTAATCCTCCTAATAAATAAGATGGTTACCATAGGTACTATTATCCCCATTTTACAGATGGGAAAACTCAGATGAAAAAGGGTTTAAGTGAATGATCCAGATTCACACAGCTAGTGTGCCAACCCCTACCTCCTAAACTCTACATTCAGCTCTCTATCTGCCACCTCTCTCTATTTTTTTTTAGCAGACATTCATTAAATGTCTACCGTATACAAGGACCTGTGCTGCTCATTGGGGGTACAAATAAGGAAGGAAACACACATATATTAAGCACCTACTCTGTGTTGGGCACCATGATAAGTTGTTACAAATATGATCTCATTGAATGCTTGCCACCCTGAGAGATAGCAGCTAGTATTATCTCTATTTTACAGTTGAGGAGAGTGAGACAGGAAGATGTTCAATGACTTGCTTGGGATCATACAGTCAAGAAGTATGTGAGGTCATATTTGAACTCATGTCGCCCAGCCTTAGGCTGTACCCTATAAATTTCCTGAAGGCAAGAATTCTCTCTTCACCTAAACTTTGTAATCCCATGCCTAGCAGAGTGTTCTGTACACATTTACTTTTCCTTCTCCACTAAAGATTTTATTGGTGTAGTAGCTAATGCCTTCTGTCCATCCAAAGGTAGCCCAACTTTGAAATCAAGAAGTAAGAATGTCCTCGGCCTGCATAGACTTCTCGTATTTGGCAGGGTTGGTTTTTTTTTTTTTTTTTGCCCGTATCCTGAGGCAAGGAAATATTTCATGGTGTGGGACTGGGGTCCGGACTAAAAGAAATGTTCATGATTTAAAAACAAAAATAATAATAAATAAAAAACCTGAACCAGATTTTTTAAAAGAGAAATTTTTATAGATATCTTTTGTTTTCACTTCAAACAGTTTCCCCCAAAATATCCTTCTCTCCTTTTTCTTTTTCACTCTCTAGTCCCAAACCCCATGTTATCTCTTTGCTTCAAAATGGGAAAATAAAGTAAAAAAGTCAAATCCTATACTTCTATGCAAGTCCAAAACAGTCTTACCCCCTGTAGAGAAGGCATTCTCTTCCCCCTTTTGAAGCAAGGGGCTGCATGGGTTGGCATCTTTTCTATTACCAGTCTTAGCTACCTGGGGGCTCTGGAAGCCAAAGTTTCTCAACTCCCGGATAAGTGCATTATTCCAGATTTGCCTGTAAGTCTCTAAGCACACATTAGGGGCCACACAAAAGTTGGTGAAATGATCTGTTGTTGTTTAGACCTGTCTGACTCTTTGTGATTCCATTTGGGGTTTTCTTGGCAAAGATACTGGTGTGGCTTGCCATTTCTCAGATGAGGCAAGTGAGGCAATCAGGGTTAAGTGACTTGTCCAGGGTCACACAGCTAGTAAGTATCTTAGGCTAGATTTGAACTCATGAAGAGAAAGTCTTTCTGATTCTAAGCCCAGGGCTCTATCCACTGAGCCACCTAGCTGCCTCTATATCATTTATCCCTTCTTTAAAAGAAGGAAAATAAGGTTCCTTTTAGCTCCAACGCTGAATTATGTGTGGTTAGATTTTTGCATTATAGGCCTGTGGCAGGAGGAAAGGAAGAGCAAAGGTGCTCCAGGTGAATTTTCACTCTAACCCAGAGATTTTTCTACCTCATGCAAAAGGAGAAGGAAACCCTATTCAGCGGCACATAAATTGATTTGTTCTTTCACTGCAAAGCGGCTCCTAATCCTATTACTCTGATAAGACAGGAGGCTTAGCAAGCAGTGGGGCTGAAAGGTGATTCATGCTTTTATGATCTGTTACTGGAGATGAGGGCTTTTACATACTAAAGCCCTTCCAAAACCCTGGTCAATTATCTCAACCTTCAAAGGACACTGCTGTCAAGACACTGGCTGCAAAGAACTGAAGATTAGCCTTTAACTGACCGCTGGGTGAATCTAATCCTTACCTCAAACGGTGTAATGGAAAGACTATTGGAATTGGGATCCCAAGATTTGGGTTCAAATTCTGATGGATATTTTGCATTTTTGTTACCATGGGCGAGTTACCACATTCTTCTGTGCCTTAGTTTCCTCTTGTGGAAAATGAAAGAGTTGGAGTAGATGGCCTCAAAGTTTGGTTCAGGGTCTAAATGTCTAATGTAGACCTTCACTTTCCCTCTCATTTTAATTTTATTCAAAAAACTAGGTGGCACAGTTACTAGAGAGCGTTGTGCTTGGATGCAGGAAGACTTGAGTTCAAATCCGGCCTCAGATACTTGTTTAGCATATGATTTCAGGGCAAGTCACTTAATCTCCGTCAGTTTTCTCAACTATAAAATGGTGAAAACAGTAAGACCAATTTACCAGGGTTATTTTGCCGATTAATTGAGATAATATCAGGATGTGGTCATTTCTTAATAAATGTTTGTTTCCTCCCTTCCCTTCCTCCATCAGGTTTAAAGAGGAGAATCCTCTATAAGATCAGAAGGATGTGGAATGGGTTAGTGGCATCTGTGCTGTGAAGTTCTGAGAGTGAGGCATTCTTACAGAGTGAAGTATTCACAAAAAAAAGTAACACATGTTTATATGGCACCTTAAAGTTTGTCTTTGAGTCATTTCAGTCATGACCCCATTTGGGGTTTTCTTTTCGAAGATACTGGAGTGGTTTGCCATTTCCTTCTCCAGCTCATTTGACAGATGAGGAAACTGAGACAAACAAGGTAAAGTGACTTGCCCAGGGTCACACAGCTAGTAAGTGTCTGAGACCAGATCTGAACTCATAGATATGAGTTTTACTCACTCGGGCCAGCATTCTATCCACTTTACCACCTAGCTGTCCCATTTACATTTTACAGAGTGCTTTTCTCCCTACCTCTCTATGAAATAGGTAGTACAAGTATTATTTTATCCATTGTACGGATGAGAAAACAAGTTTGGAGAAACCTCAGTCACACAGTTAAGTATTGACATCATCAGACTATGAGTAATACGAATACCATATAACAATAATAATTAACATTGACATAGTATCTACTATGAGCCAGGTACCATACTAAGAGCTTCACAATTATTATTTCATTGGATCCTTACAACACCTCTGAGAAGTAAGTGCTATTATCATCTCCATTTTACAGATAAGAAAACTGAGGTGAAATGACGTGCCCAGAGTCATGTAGGTATTAAGTGTCTGAGGCTGACTTTGAACCATAATCTTCTTGACTTCTAGCCTAGCACTTTATCCACTGCTCCATTTAGCTGTCCTATATATATATATACAAGTTCATTTCTCTTTCCGTACCACCATAGCATTTTTTATTTTTTAAAAATTCTCTGTCTCTGATGTAGGCTCTTATAAGTCCTAGTAGAGAGTGACACAGCAGGCATGTCACCAAGAAAGAAGATCCTGCCCTGGGGATCAGGCCTCTTTGGGGATCACGGGTGAGGGGTAAATTTGGGGCAAAGGAAGGGCAGCATTCCTGGTTCCATTTTTAAGTTTCAACCTGGGTGTCTTAGGGTGCAGATTTGTAGGATCTCTGTGTTTCTAGTTATGTGTTCATTCTCCACATTTCATGGTTTCCTAAGGAAGCTCTGTTGGGGATAGAATGACCAATTATTTCTTTCCAGCTCAGCAGGAAGAGTGGTATCTGTAATGGAGAGCTGGGTATAGGAGCTTTAATTGAGAACAATTAGCAAGAAAGTCCTCATAGAAACGCTCCTGCTTCCTTACATCTAAGCCAGCTCTTCTTTGAGAGTTAGTGGGTGTGTACGTATATCTTTATCATTTCTATGTGACCAAGTGTCTCAGTTAGGGCCCAGTACTTATGATCTCTGGCTATGGGTTTGATTCCCTTGTTGGTCTGTCAGTTTTGGGTCAGGTATGCTGTTGGTAGCCCTGGGACAGGAGAGCAATCCTCCTGCAAATGAATGAGACTGGTCTTGAGATTTGGGTGTGACTCATTTTGAGGCATTCTTTCTACTGAAGGAAGACATCAAAGCATGTATCCTGTGGAGGCAAATACCTTCAAGTGAGAATATTAGGGCTGGAAGGGACTTGGAGATTGTCTGATACAGTTCCCTCATTTTGATGGGAGGAAAAATGAGGTCCAGGAAAAGGAAATAAGTTAAATCTGTGTTTTGCCATTTACTGCCTGTGTGACCCTGGACAAGTCACTCCACCTTTCCTAGCTTCAGTTTCCTTATCCATAAGAGGAGAGAGTTGAGTGAGATGCCCTCAAATGTCCTTTCCAGATCCTTTACTGCCTGTGTGACCCTGGACAAGTCACTCCACCTTTCCTAGCTTCAGTTTCCTCATCCATAAGAGGAGAGAGTTGAGTGAGATGCCCTCAAATGTCCTTTCCAGATCAAAATTTATGATTTCTTGCCTAAAGAACTGACCTGTTTTATCTTCTTGTAGGGTCTTGGGCAAGCCAACAATTATTCATTGACTACTTAATGCAGATCAGCTGTGTAAGCTTTGAAATCAGTTCCTGTTCTCAGGGAGCTAACAATCTAGTTGGAGGTAACAAGATGCTGTATGCAGCCTTGTACAGTCATAGAATGAATGTGTCACATTCCATGACTCACAGCAAAACCCATCTCCTCTGGCTGTTGTGCTTTTACTAGGCTCACTGCTGGCTGTATTGCTCTGAAATGCTCTCCCATCTTTTCTTTTGTACTTGAAGGACCCTGCTAGAGACAGGGTAGCTGGGTGGCACAGTGGATAGCTGGGCCTGGAGTCAAATCATCCTGATTTCTAATCTGACCACAGGCACTACTAGCTATGTGACCTTGGGCAAGTCACTTCACCCTGCCTCTGTTTCCACTTCTGTAAAATGAGCTAGAGAAGGAAATGGCAAACCACTCCAGTATCATTGCCAAGAAAATCCCCAAAATGGGGTCACAAAGAATTGGACACAACTGAAGTGACTGAAGCAACAAGACACCCCTCCTTTCCTTCAGGGGCACACTCACAGCTGTACCCCCATTTCTGAACATGTTGGTGATCACCCGAGTCAGGAGAGATAGCTTCCTCTTCCAGATCTCTACCCATAGATTCAGTCTGAGTCCTAGTCATATATAACCATACAATGTTAGTTCATTTATCACACCTTATCTCTACAGCTCTATGGTAAATTTCTCAAGGGCAGGAACCAAGTCGACTTTCTCCATGGGCCCTTCGGGGCCTGGCATGGTGTCTTGTACATATTAGGCAGCTGATAAATGTTTGCTGAATTGGGAACTGGGGCAGGCAACACAGGGAGGGGCAGTGTCAGCCTTCTGATATTAGACAGATGCTGGCATCCACTCCAGATGGCCGGCTGGTCCTTACTTGGATACAAAACCTTTGTATGTAAGGTGCAGTGAGTGGCAGGTTTCGATGTGTCACAGATGCCCATGCCTTTTAGGCAATTAAGAGCAGGGAACAGTTCATTTATATAACAAGCAAACAAGGAAGTCACTGTGACCTTTCCAGGACACTTTCATTGATCTTTATTCATCGTCTCTAGCCTCTCCCTCTGCTACTGAACTTTTAATATTCTATTTTGCAGTTTGATAAATGCCCTACAGACATTTCTTGAGCTGACCCCAATCTCTCAGATTCTCTATGGGGCGTAAGTTCTTCTATCAAGGAAAGGTCAACCAAGCAACCATGACCTTTATTCTCCCAAGGAACAACATTTTGTGTTTTGTCGGTCATTAACACTTGGCTCTTGTTCATTTTGGGAGTATTAGACTGTTAACCATGGGCTATTTCTGGGTTGCTGCCAGTCTCATAAAGGGTTTTTTTTTCCCGTTAAATTCCATTGCTTGAAAGTGAAATAACTCATCATTGACCTGGGGTCTGCCATGTTGGAGGTAGTGCAATGGAGTGGAAGGAAGGCCTCAGGAAACCTGGCTTCTGATCTTGGTTCTGGTTTTAGGCAAGACACGTCCCTGCTCTGGACCGCAGAGATCTTCTCAACTCTTCCTTGTTTCACAGCAGTAGGCTGGTAAGATTGTTTCAGGCTCTAGCATTTTGTGATTGATTGTTTTAGAATCTATCTCAGTGATGGAAAACTGAAACAGAAATGTGCTCTGCTATGCCTGGCTGTTAAGGCTGGATCCGTGATGAGTTGTTGGCTGAAGGAGGTAGGGAAGTGAGAACAGAGTTCTAACACAGTCTCTAATTCCTGCTTTCTCTCCACATGTCTTCATTTTCCTTTCCTCCCCTTTCCTCCCTTCTCTCACATCCTTTCTTCTTCTCTCCTTCTCTCTTCCCTTCTTCCTCCCATGTCCTTTTCTCTCCTCTTCTCCTCTCCCTATTTTCCCTTTCTTTTCTTTTTCCTCTCCTCTCCTCTTCCCTTCTCTTCTTTCCTCTCCTTTCTCTTCCTCTCCTCTTCCCCTTTCTCCTCTAAGCACTTTTCTCTCCTGTCTTTCTCTCCTCCCCCTTCCTCCTTCCCCTTTCTGCCTCTCCTCTCTTTTCTACTTTGACCCTTCCCCCATCTCCTACACTAAATCTTTAAGAGATATGGCAAGGTCCCACTCTGGGGACTGACTACCCAGAAAGTCATCCAACCTCTAGTTGTGTCCACCAGAATTTCCTGGTTTCCAAACCCCACCAACCCTTCACATTGTCAGCCCAAGGAGGGCTCGCTGACCTTTGGCAAGGAGAGAGTTAAGTGGCAGTTGTCTTCTGGTTGGTAATTGCCCTAGTCATCATTATAGTAATTGCAGTGTGGTACTTCAATGATCTGGGAGCTGTAATCCAAGCTCTTAATTAGTCAATGGAGAAAGCTCTGAAGAGAGCAGAGGGAAAAAAGATGCCTTTAAAGGGACCCTGCTGAGTGATGCCTTAAAACTTCAGCATAGTTATCTGCCTCATTGGGCCAGTAACCTCCCTGTCTTTCCTAAGATGCAGAAAAATGCAGCTATCTTAAAAAAAGAAAATCACCAGATGGGCAACGTTCCCACTTGGAAAGCTCATGTGTCTTCCCCACCCCCGGACTGGAGCCCCAGCAGGGAATTTGGAAAGAGACTGAATCTTCCTTCAGCTATATCTCTTCCCCATAAAGAGATCTCCTCTGTGATAGAAAAGGAAGCCTGCGTTGCCTCAGGGATCCACCTGGTTGAGAGAACTCTGATGGGGAGGGGAGGGGACAGCACTGAACCTCCCTTTTGAGTCTTCTTTCCTTTTCCTTCTGGTTGATGATGTGAGGCTTCAAGAACCCAGTCCCTGGGGAAGGCCTGTGCCCAAGATCATGCATTCACTCCTTGATTAGACTTCTGGCTTGGGGCCCAGGCCAGGAGTTAAGTGACTGACCACTGGTACAATGTGCAGTACGCCTAAGTTGGATATAATGGAAAATCTGCTCTATGACTGATCTGGCCTTTAGGTGGTGGCTTTGAAGGTGGTATTATTGGAAAGATGGTAGGAACAGCCTTTTCTGACCAAAAAAATTTCCTTTGTTTCCAATTGACTGAAATTTCCATAAAATAGTCACCCCTTTGGGTTAATGCATTCAACTTCCCTGTTAATGTGTTACCTCCCTCCCCCTAATATTTTACATTTTATCAATTATTAACAGGTTACCAAATTTAATGTTTTAGTTATAATTTAGTTATAATAATGATAGTAGCTAACATCTTTATTTACCGCTTGGAGGTTTGCAATCTTGTGAGGTAAAAGCTATTATTATCTTTCTCTTACTTGCTATAATTACCATCCACATTTTTCAGAAGAGAAAACTGGTGCTGAGAACCAGTGTGTTAGGAAGTGTCTATTACGTGTGGTGTGTTAGGAAGTGTCTGAGGGAAGCTTTGAACCCAGAGCTTCCTGATCCCAAGTGCAATACTTTTATCTGCTCCACCATAGTACCTGTCATAATCAATAAAAAAAAATGTGTTAAGTGCTCAATATGTCCCAGATATTTCACTCCTAGCTGAAGATTTTGCAAAAGGTAAAAGTAACCCAGTCCCTGATCTCAAGGAGTTTATAATCTGGCTGGAAGAGAAAATATGTTCATATGTAGGGCTATATTAAATAGATATAAATTTTTTTTTTCTGTTTTCAAATATTTGATTATTTTTCCATTTACATATAAAATATTTTTAACTTTGGTTTTTAGAAATTTTGAGTTTCAATTTTCTCCCTCCCCACCCTGAGAAGACAAGTAGTTTGACATGGGTTATATATATATAGTCATGCAAAAAATAGTTCCATCATTAGCCATATGATACAAGATGAGAAGGCACTAACAGTAGGTGATAGACTTGGAAGAATGCTAGGAAGGCCCATTTTGCCCAAAGATCTTTCCCTCAATGGTCCTTTCAGTTGGGTTGAAATTCCCATAAAATAATCACCCCTATGCACTAATACATTCAAAGCCCCAGTTACTGTTCAGTGAAGCGGGAAAAGCTTCATATAAAAAGAGACACTTGATTTGGGCTTTTAAGGACACCAGGGATTTTAAGGGTTAGGCATGAGAAGGAAATGTGTGCCCAACATGGTGGGAATAGTCAGCAAAAGCCTGGAGGTGGGAGATGATGTGCCATGAAAGGCCAATTTGACTGAACCACAGAAAGTGTGAAGAGGAGTTATGTGTAATAAGGTTGAAAGATGTGTTTGGGCCAGGTGATGAAGGACTTTGAATGCCAGACAGAGGAGTTTCTATTTGATCCTAAAGGTAACAGGAAACCCTGAAGTTGTGCGAGAAAAGGAGTGACATGGTCCAAAATTTAGGAAAATCACTATGATGGCTGTGTGGGGTATGGGTTAGAATGGGAAGAGACTAGAGACACAGAGAGAGACTAATTAGGAGGCATTGTATCAGCTCATTTGACAGATAAGGAAACTGAGGCAAATGGGGTGAAGTGACTTGCCCAGGGTCACACAGCTAGTATCTAAGACTGGATTAGAGCTCATGAATCTGAGTCTTCCTGACTCCAGATATGGCACTATATGCTCTGTGCCACTTAGCTCTCCTACATGCTGTGAGTATTATCAATGTTATTCTCATAAAAGGAGACTATAGTCATTTGGATTCATAATTTCTGGTGTGTTTGTTTTTTTTTAATCAAGGTAGTCCCCTTCAGAGGAGTTGGGAAATGGAATGTTCTAAGAGGGATAAGGGTGAGGAAAGAAAAGGGGATAGGAGAATGCTGAAAGCAAATGTCACCAACTTCACAATTTGCCTTAGGACCATTCCTGCTTTCAATATCCTCCTGGTTCTACTTTTAGTATAGGTACACAGCCAGCACTAGATATCCATTGTCCACATGCAACAAGTATTTTGTTAAGTGAAGTGAGAGTGAACAATAAAAGAGACCCGGGAGTCAGGATCTCTGCCCTTAGAGTAGATTTCTGTTCAGTGGGAGAAACATGCCTAAGGGAAGGGCCAGAAGGGGTCACTGCCTAGGTGACCCAGGATGTAGGTGTATTCGTACCTAAGCCCTTCTGCACAGAGACAATAGAGATGTTGGTACTTTCTGCTTCAAATGCTAGTGTAGGACCCTAATCCAAAATTCTGTGTGTGTCCATGAAGAGCCCTATTATCTGTGGGAATGATAAAATATGAAATAAATAGAGTACTGGATCTGAAGTCAGGAAGCCCTTGGTTCAAAATCTACTCAGATATTTATTATCTGTGTGGGCAAGCCAGTTCACTAACCTATGCCTCAGTTTCCATATTTGTAAAATGATGGCATTGGACTTGATGATCTTTAGGGAATTTACTAGCTCTAAATCTATAATCCCACAAGGGAGAAGAAAAATGCAAGAAAATGAGTCAAGCTTGAGAAAGGGAAGATGAAAATTCTTTGCTACTCATAGGGACTGATGACTCTTGGGGTGGAGTTGGGAAGTGGTAGCAGAGGGAGTTAAAAAAGAAATTTCATACTTTTAGGGAATTTGGGGAAAGAGCTGCTGAGAAGGAGCAGTTCAGGAATTTGCATGTTCAAAAAAAGGGAGAGGCAAGTTGTGGAAATTCTGTGGGCAGAACCCAAAGATGTGGAGTCAGAGTTCAAGGAGAATGATTTTGACCTCGCATCAAGGGAGGATTTCTGGACCCTGTACGGAAAAGGTGGAGTTTTCCCAAAGACCACTTCAGCTGAGCTCAACAGCTCTGAACTTGGGATAGAAGCAAAAGTGAGGCTGAGCTAGAAAGGGGAAGAGAAAAGAACATTAAAAGTCTATGTCAAGTCAACAAGCATTTATTAAGTGCTTACTGTGTGGTAGGTACCGTGGTGAGAACTGAGAATCCAAATAAAAGCAAAATCAAAGATGGTTCCCATCCCCCGGGCTCCTTCCTCTGATTGACTGGTTCCTCTGAGAATCTCTGTTTTAAGGATAATATTTAGATCAGTCAAGTTTTCATCCCTCCAGGCTCTCCTCCTAACTCTCCTGACTTTCCCTCCCATAACTTCAGGGTACCTTGTCACCCTTCATAGCCTCTCTTTTCTACTGCTTCTTGTGCATCGTCTTCCATATTAGAATATAAACTTCTTGAGGACAGAAAACATCTTTGGTTTTGTTTTTATTTGTATTTTCTGCCTCTCAGGGTCACTGTGGGGATTAAATGAGATAATCTTTGCAACAGCACGTAGCATTGTGTGTGGAAAATGGTAGACACCACATAAATGCTCATCCTTTCCCTCAGCATCTTCATTTGTCCATGAAGGAGTTGGACACCATCACCTCAAGGTCCCTTCTAGATCTAGGAATGTGTGGAAAGAAATTAGCCCAGTCCCTGCATTTGTTCTTAATATAGAACTTGGTCTGAGCAGAAATGAGTTTTTCTGAACTAGTGTAGAATCATCAAGCTTAGCCCATGAGAAGAGATTTCATCCAAAATTACAATGAATATTGCTTCCTTCTCCCACCTCACCACCTACTTCCTATCCCTACTCAACCAAAGCTAGTGGCTCTCACCCATCAATCCTGATGCTGGACCTTTAGGATAAGACCTTCAGTTTGAAATCTGAAACTAAGGATGCTGCTGTAGCTCCCCTAACCCTCCTCCCACTCACTTGCCACTCATCTCCCTCCTGGTCCTTTGCATTCCCACTCTGTCCCATTTTGTCTGTCTTCTACAATAATAACCATGTGCCTATTTTCTGACTCACAGATTTAAATCCAGTGTTGCATGACTGGGTGTATTTCACTTTCAAAAACTCCCTGCTTGCTCTGAGTCCCCAAGACATGGAAATAGAGATCTTGTTTTGCTTCCTTTTCTCCTCCCTCCCCTCCTCTCACTCCACCTCAGCTGTCAAAATATGGATGAGTATCTCCCTCTTTATGCTGCCAGATTAGAAAGAAAGAAATTTATTGATGCAAACCTGTGTCAGCTTCAGGCCTGATCTCCCTACGCAGGAATGTGGCATAATTAGGAGCAGAATCGTGTTTCTGCCTAGACCACTATCGATGGACTTGTTTCGAAACCCTCTGTTTATTGATCTGGTGGCTGGTAGCAGAGCAAGTTAGATCATCATGCACAAGTACAGAACAGGGGGGAATTTCCCTTTTGACTGAATGTCCTGAAAAACCAATAATATCAAGGGAAATTCTGAGAATAAATGTTTTTCTTTTTAATTTCAATCCTTCGTGCTGCAAATATTTTGAAAAGCTGTGAATCCAACAGCTCCATATAAGTATTCATAGCAACACTTTTTGTGGTAGCAGAGACCTAGAAAGAAGGATGCCCATCAAGTGGGGACTGGCTAAACAAACTGGGGTACAATTTGTGCTCTAAGAAAGAAGGAACATGACTATGGGTAAGTTGATCATCCCACGTTGCCAAAAAGGGGCATAAAAATATATTAATCATTAAATGTATGATGGGAAAAGGAGGGTGGTTGTAGCAACGTTGATAGGAAATGGCCAGTCCAAGTTTGACATTGGAATAATAAAAGATCCAAGTAGTTCCTCTACCCAATACCCTTAGGGGAGGGCATGGATTAGGATAGTACAGGATGACAAGGCATGTTGTAGGACTGAGGACCTAGTCCCATTGAAATAGAATTGAGGTTTTCTATCACAGAAATATGGGAAGGTGGGTGGTAGATGAGAATACAGGTCTATCAAAAGTTCAAGAATCCAGATACCTGACATTGCTATCATTGTACCATTTCACTGAGGATGTCTTAACTTAGAATGGAACTCAGATGCTAGGTAGCCTTACAGTTAAAGTAGATTGGCATATCTCACTGCAATTTTTTTTCTAAGCTTTCCCTTCCTTCATTTACATTCTTATCAGTTACATACACACCTGTAGGCTCAGCCCCAGGCAAAATTGTAACACAGAGGAAGTGGGATTTTTTTTGCTACTTTGCTCCCTTTGCTCCCTCCAGTTCCAAGTCCATTCCCTAAAGTGAACTGTTAATTGCTAGGGTGCTAGCTGCCTAGGGCTTGAAATGTTACTTCTTTAGGGCCATTGTATTATAATAGGTGACTCTGGAAGAACTCTTCCAAAGGAATGCATTTCTAAGGGTGAATTTCTACCTCAGTAGCAAATGATAACGAAAATGATTTTGAGTAGAGGACCTGCCAGACAGCCCTGAAAGGCTGATATTTTGGTATGTCCCATGGATTCAGGGAGCAATTGGAACAAAAGCCCTCAAGTCTGGCTCACTTACCTACCATATACAGGCATGGGGCCAAATGAATTAGAGAATTTGTTCATTTGAAAAATTGCCTTTGATAGGATTTACTGAAAGTTTACTTTTCATTCAATAGCAATTTTCACATGTTGCTCTAGCTCCCTTCATGATCAAAGATCAAACTGGCACCACATCTAAGTCCTTTGAAAGAAGTCAGGTTCACCAATTATGCTGTTTCCACCAGGATCTTTTTGTCAGTTTGCAAGGGTGATTTCCAGCCAGAAAACTTACAATAGAATATCAAAAATGACTCTTCAGGCTCTGACTCCTCAGTGTCCATTTTGACCCTGCATTGACTCAAGGTAATTTCTCTTTCTAGTCTTGCTAATAAATATTCAAACCAATAGGCATTTCTTAATGTGCTATTAATGATATGCCAGGAACTGTGCAGGGTGCTGAAAATATCAAGAAAAAAACAAAATACTCCCTGCTTTTGCGGAGCTTGGGAAAACCACATATACAAAGAAAAGGTAGCTTGGAGCCATGGAAAGAGGGAAGGATTTGGACTCAGAGGACCTGGGATCACTTCTTGGTTTAGGTATCAGAACCATATATGTATCATAAAAAGAATTTAGTAGGACTCCTTCTTCCTCTATTTTCCCGAATAGTCTATGTAGTATTGGAATTAACTGTTCTTTAAATGTTTGATAGAATTCACTTGTAAATCCATCTGGCCCTGGAGATTTTTTCCTAGGGAGTTCATTGATGGCTTCTTCAATTTCTTTTTCCGAGATGGTGTTATTTAAGTATTCAGCTTCCTCCTCTGTTAATCTGGGCAATTTCTGTTTTTAAAAATAATCATCCATCTCATGTAGATTGTCAAATTTATGGGCATACAGTTGGGCAAAGTAATTCTCTAATTATTGTTTTAATTTCCTCCTTATTGGAGGTTGGTTTCCCCTTTTCATTTTTGATATTGGTCATTTGGTTTTCTTCTTTTTTTAAATCAAATTGACCAAAAGTTTATCCATTTTATTGGTTTTTTTCATAAAACCAACTCTGTTTTATTCATTAGTTCAATAGCTTTCTTACTTTCAATTTTATTAATCTTTCCTTTGGTTTTCAGTGTTTCTAATTTGGTATTTACTTGGGGGTTTTCAATTTGTTCTTTTTCTAGCTTTTTCAGCTATATGCCCAAGTCATTGATTTCCTCTTTCTCTATTTTATTCATGTAGGCATTCAAAGATATAAAACTTCGCCTAAGAACTGCTTTTACAGTATCCTATAAGATTTGGTAGGTTGTCTCATTACTGTCATTCTCTTGGATGAAGTTGTTGATTGTTTCTATGATTTGTTGTTTAACCCACTCATTTTTTAGGATTAGATTATTTAGTTTCCAATTAATTTTTGGTTTATCTTTCCATGGCCTTTTATTACATTATGATCTGAGAAGGATACATTGACTATCTCTGCCTTTCTGCATTGGATTGTGAGGTTTTTATGGCCTATTACATGGTCAATTTTTGTGTATGTGCCATATACCACTGAGCAAAAGGTATATTTCTTTCTATCCCCATTCAATTTTCTCCAGAGATTTGGAATCACTTCTTTTAGCCTCAGTTTTCTCATCTGTAGAATGTAGACTAAATGACTTTGAAAGCCCATTGGAGCTCTAAATCTATGGTAATCTAAGTAAATATAAAATATATGCAGATTAATTTTGGTAGTGGTAGTAGGGTGGAAGTCACTGGTCCAATAGGAAGGGTAATTTGTTAAGAACAGAATAGGAATTTCAGAGGGCACAATAGAAGGGTGAAGAATAATGGCATAGGGACAGAGAAGGATGGAACCACTATGGATGAGTATGAGGAGTAGTGGCCAAGGAACAGTGTTTTTAAATGAAGCCATATGACTCAGAGTAGCAGTGGTAAAGTTGATTGGACTAAGAGGTTGCAGGCAGGTAGGTGGCTCAGTGGATAGAAGACTGGGCTTGGAATCAGGAAGACTCATCTTCATAACTTTAAAACTAGTCTCAGACCAGCTGTATGACTCTGAGCAAGTCACCTAACCCTGTTTGCCTCAGTTTCCCCATATGTAAAATGAGCTGGAGAAAGAAATGGCAAACCACTCCAGTATCTTTGCGAAGAAAATCCCAAATGGGGTCATGAAGAGTCAGACACAACTGAAATGAATTAACAACAACAAAAGTTATGGCAGGTTGATCCTACCTGGTCCTACCTAATGATGGAGGTAGGAGTTGGTGGAACCCTAGTGCTTGGTGATTACAAAGAGTAACAGTGTTGTGCAGTAATTTAGAGTCAGGGGTTCTGAGTTGGAATCCTGGCTCTGTAACTTACTTACTTACTCACTATAGAGGAACAGGACAAGTTTGAGGTATTCACCCTCTAAAATTCAGCCATGTCAGTTCTCCCTCCTCCAGGGGGATGTTGGGGGAGTTCAAGAGGATGGCAAGTCCCTGATTCTGCCTATTGGTCTTATTTGCTGACTTATGGCTCATTTTGAAAAGCTAATGTAAATTCAAATCTGGTCCAAATGTTTAACCTTTAAGAACATTTCTTTGAGGTGTCTCTCTTGTTTATGGTCTTCTGCACTTAGAAGGATTAACAAATCATCCCGTCTGCATTCCCTGAAGGTGTCAGCTAATTTTGAACTATTAATAGTCATCAGTCCTCAAAGGCTGATGTTATTTGGAAATAACATACTTGGCTTCTTACCAGACAATAACGCTATTTTGTTATGGGCCTAATAAAATGGAAATGGAAAAAAAAATCAAGATAACAGGGTCAATGAAAGCATTCATTCTCACCACTGCTCTTTGACACACAGCTATAAACACAGTAAATGAGGAATTTAGCAAGCCTTGAAATCTAAATTGGCTGTAGAATGTTTATATGTTGCTTGTGAAAAGCAAACACACATGTTCCATAGTATATGATATGCTTCTTTCTTAATTACCCAGGGAAACTGGTAGAAGGTCGTCCAAAGTAAATGGTTACCTCTGTGGGTCTCAGCTTCTTCAGCTATAAAACTGAAGGAACTGCACTTAGAAGGGAAAGAGATAAGCATTTATGTAGTGCCTGCTGTGTACCAGGCAATATGCTAAGCACTTTTACAAATATTATCTCATTTGGCCCTCGTAACAACTTTGTGAGGGAGATGCTATTATAATCCCCAATGACTTGCCCAGGGTTACACAGCTAGTAGATCTGAACTCTGCTGTTCCTGACTGCAGGCTCAACATTCTATCCACTGAGCCATCAACTACCTCTCAGCACACTTTAATCATTCTGTAGTATTCCAACATCTATGGTTAAAAGATTTGCTCAAGATTACTCAGCAGATACAGAATAAGAACATCAAATAATGAGTCAGGTGCTCTTGGTTCAGAGCTCAGCTTTTCCATCACATAGGTGATGTTGGCAAAAGCCAGGTAGACATATTCTGGTACAAGTACTTAAAATCAGACAGAAAGAATAAAACACTTTAGGAACTAAAATTATGTAATTTTTATTATCTAGGTCTCTCAGCATCATGAATGAAATTCACAGAAGTAGTAG
This sequence comes from Bettongia penicillata ogilbyi, assembly GCA_023548195.1. Taxonomy (NCBI): domain Eukaryota; kingdom Metazoa; phylum Chordata; class Mammalia; order Diprotodontia; family Potoroidae; genus Bettongia; species Bettongia penicillata. Next base: position 6,951,783 of record JAJHZJ010000100.1, read on the forward strand.
TAGTTTTTTTTTTTTTAACCTAATCTGTGATTTTTCCAGCATAAAGAAATTCCATTGTGTAGACTTCCTCTACTGGTACAGATCTGCAACTCATAGTCTTGGAGAGTTGCCTGAAACAATGGGAGGTAGGATGATTTGCCTGAAATTACACAGCCAGTATATGTCAGAGGCACACTCAAATGCAGGGTTTCCTGTCTCCTTTATTCATTAGAATAAGATACCTCTCATAAAAGTGGTCAGTTGAATTGAAAAGAAAATTTAGTAGGCATTTATTGAGTGCTTACTATATTCAAGGGATTTTTGTGTGGACCTAGTAAAAATGAGGCTGCTAGGTGGCTAATGGCTAATGGATAATGTGCTGGCCCTAGAGTTAGGAAGACCCGAGTTCAAATTTGACCTTATACACTCACTGGCTATGTGATTTTAGTGTCTGTATTGGAGAAGGACATGGCAAACCACTCCAGTATCTTTGCCAAGAAAACCCCATGGATTGTATGGTCCACAGGGTCACAAAGAGATGGACACAATAAAGGCTGAACAAGAACAAGTGAAAATAATGGCGGACGAGGCCTATGGTGCTTGACCAGAATGTAAAAGCCTCATGACGACTCAGTTCTTAATGATGGTATGACCTGCTTTGGCTGGCAGTGGAGACTGATATGAGGTTAATTTGATCACATTCTCCTAAGGTGCTTTCCACTTATCAAGCAGAAAGATGTAATGTAGCATATTTCTAATGACTCTAAGAGATCTTGCTGGTAACTAGGTTCTTTAAACAACTATTTTCCCCCAGCATATTCTCAGCTTCATTGTCATTGGTCTCCCTTGCATGAGATATCAGAACTCTCAGGGGAACAGATCTCTTTTGTTAGAAATAAGGTGCATGCCTCCTGTAAGGGAAGGAGGCCCAGCCAGTTGTTTATCATCATCAACACATATTGTTTGTATTTCAACTGTAGTGAAGCCTGTCTGCCTTCAAGGATGTTGCACTTGTTGGGGGAAATAGTGCCTTTACCATTTTGATCTGAACATAGACTGGTCCTGAATATAGGACAAACCTGCTAAAATGAGAATTCATTGAAAGGGAAGTACATGCAGACATGTACTTAAAAATAATGTTAATATTAATCTTAGACTATATTTGGGTTTGGACCAAATCTGAGACTTTTACCTACTGCCTATATTGATAATGCATTTTTCTTATTGTTAGTATAATTTTACTTCTTAATGAGATCTTCCCTACCCATTAATGGGCCTGGGAAGATCTGTAGGAAGGCCCATATCGTCTGTTAAGTTTCTTGTGAGGCACTGGTTCTCAAGGGTTTTGATGCCCTCTGGCTCTAAAAAATGTATAAATACTCTGAGGGTGAGGTTTTTATTTTGGGGCTTAGTTTTTGGAAGAAGTTTAATGGTCAGAGAATTCGAAGCCTGTCTGTTGGTCTTTCTTTCTCTTCTCGTATTTTTCTTTATTGGTGAATGATATATGTCCTTGATTAAAGTGATTGTTGACCCCTCAAAAGTTGCCTTCCCTTTTAGAAAAGCAGTTCAAAGAACCTGTGATAGCAGGCCCTCCTGTGTATGTCAGAGTGCTTGCTTTTACACTGCCAGGGAAGAAGACCTAGTCAATGGTTTTATCATCAAAGAATAAATATTTATTGTGTTTCACATGCCTTCCATTTTGCCTTCAAGAAAGTTGCAATCTCATTGGGGAAACAGGACAAATACTATTTTGATCTGAACATAGACTGTTCCTGAATATAGGTCAAACCTGATAAAACAAGAGTTGGTGGAAATGGAAGATATGCAGGCATATACTTAAAAATAATACCAATCTTAGGCTACATTTGTGTGTGTGTGTGTGTGTGTGTGTGTGTGTGTGTGTGTGTGTGTATGTGGGCAATCTGAGGCTTTTACTTCTGTGGTCTAGGGCAAGACACTCAACCTTCGTGGGCCTCAGTTTCCTTATCTATAAAATGTGGGGGTTGGGCTCTGAGATCTCTTCTAGCTCAAAAATCTATGAGCATCTATAATCCTTCAGTTCTGTGACGACTTGGGCTCTGAATTCCTTTTAAGTTCCACGTCTGTGATCGTAGGTCCATTGCATATTGTTGCCTTATCTTGTTATTTAGCTTTTTTATGCCTAGATGTCAAATGAATGGGGTGGATAACAAATGGCAATTTCCATTTCTCAGAAAAAAAAGGATGGTATACCACAGGTGAAAAATATTGCACATGACCTGACTGGTTTTTGCAGCTTATGCATTTTCTTTGTTATTTTTTTGTTTGCTAATTTCTTTTCTTTGTTGTAAGGAGGGATTGAGACATAAAAATGAAAAGGATTAATAAAGCATTTCAAAAAGAGAAGTCATACAGGCTTTCAGAAGAGAGAGAGAGATTGCTATGTGCCAAGGTGGTTACAGACGGCTTCCTGGAGAAAGTGAGATCTGAGCTGGGCTTTGAAGAAAGGAGAGAATTTTGAAAAGAGGGGGAGGACTAGGAGAGGGTATTCTCATTAGAGAGAATGGTCTGAACCAAGGCTTCTCCACCTGTCTCACTGGAGATAATAACATTGAACTGTTTGTTGTTAAATCCTCCCCCATAAGGTTTTTGGAGAAACTTAACTCAGCTGATTTATCCTGGGGCTTTGGGCAGAAGTTGAAAGATGGAAGCAACTTGAGAGGAGGATGGGGGAGGAGTGAACTGAGGAGGTGGGGAATGTGTAGAGCATGATTGGGGCTAGTTAGACCCATCTGGATTTTCTTTCCAGCAAATATCCTGGTACCAAAAGTTCTTGGCAAATGTATTTGTGACTGTTAGATATTTGGTTAGATATTTCCTAAGGTGAGAATCCAGATGTTTGACAGATTTGGAGGTGGGAAACCTGAGAAAGGATTTTAACCTGAAATTATGTAATCTAGAAAGGCTAAAGAGTATGTGTGTGTGTGTGTGTGTGTGTGTGTGTGTGTGTGTGTGTGTGTGTGTGTGTTTAATCTCCACATCCAGTCATAACTCCGAGGGCAAAAGAATCAGACCATTGTTTGTTTAACTGAACTTTTATAGTGCTGATTGGCTGTTAAAGTATTTTGCTTTGTCTTTTCCCTTACAAGCAAGCCGTAATGACAGCGCTATATTCAGGTCACTGCATGTTCTGCCTCACAGTACACTGGACAATACAGGTATATGAAAATGATGGGTTTTTTTGGGATAGATTTATAACACTGCCTCCTATTTACCAATGAAGCAACAAAAGTCAAGATCATTGATTAGTATGTCTGGTCACATTCTTCTCCTGAAAAATGAATGGAATTGTGGAAATTAATTTCTCTAAATATAATATACAGATCTAGCAGCTAATTACCAGCCCCGCCAGGAAAGGGAATAAAGAGATAAAGACAAAGGAAGAATTAATTCCAACATCTATATGTACAAAAAGATTTCTAGCAGCTCTTTCAGTGGGGACAAAGAATTGGAAATAGAGGAGATGCCTCAGTGATGGTTGGGGAAATGGTTGAACAAATTATAGGAATGTAGTGGAATACTACTGTACCATAAGAAATGATAAAAGGGATGGTATCAGAGAAACCCTGGCAACCTGTGAACTGACAGAATGAAGTGAACAGAAGCAAGAGAACAATTTTTGAAAATAAAAACAGCTTTGTGAAGACAACTTTGAAAGACTTGAGAACACTAATCAATGCAATGCCCAAGCATGATGTTATCTGCCTCCTGACAGAAAGGTGATAGACTAAATATACAGAATAAGACATGCATTTTTGGACATGGCCAACATGGAAATTTGTTTTGTTTGAATATGGATTTTTGTTTTAAGAGCTTTGATTTTCTTTCTTTTGTGGGTGTGGGTGGGTGAGGTGGAATGGAGAGATAAAAATATTTTTTAATTGAAAAAATAAAGTTCAATAAAAATGTTTTTAATAAAAAAAATTTAAATGATCCAAACCAAGATGGAATTCTGGCATTTTCTTTTAAGACCTTAGCTTTGGTGGGTATTTTATGGTGACACAGAGGCAAGGCACTGGGTATTTTCTCTTCACCTATCATCTAGAGAAGGATGGGAAAGGGGGAAAAAAAACCATGATGGATAAAGCTTTTATCTATTCAAAAAAAGTTAGATTCTGAATGTTAATCTTATCATTTAGAATTGGAAAGGACCCAAGAGATTGTTTAGTCCCAGGGATTCCCAACCTAATTCCCAGAGGGTATGATAAAGTTGTCAAGGGAATACAGGAATATTTGGTAAATAACAATATTATCCCAGTGAAGTATTTTAAAAATACTAATGGTAGTGAAAAAAATACATTTGAAAACTTTATAATACTAGAAATGTTATGTGCTAGATAAAATGTTTCTCATAAAAAATTAATCTGTTTATTGCATATGCATGGTAAACTTTAGAATTTATTGCCTTTCATATTTTGTATTGAGTAGGAGGTGTAGAAAAATTTCACTGAAAGCCAAACAGTATAAGGATCAAAAAAGATTGATACCTGTGATAGAACTCAACCCCCTTATTTTACAAGATAGGAAATTAAGGCTCATAGAAGTTATATAACTTGTCCAAGGTCATCTTGATAGCAAGCAGCGGAGCAGAGATTGGAACTCAGGATATTGGACTTTAAATCTTTCTATTATGCTAGTCTATATCACCTTACCTCTGCAGGAAATTTGGAAAACACAACAGTGGCCATTGGATTGAAAAAGATCAGTTTACACCCCAATCCTAAAGAAAAGCAATGCCAAGAAATGTTCAAATTACTAAGCAATTGTACTCCTTTTACATGCCAGCAAGGTTAAGTTAAGATTTTGCAAGGTAAACTTCAGCAATATGTGAACCACAAATGATCAGAAGTTCAGGCTGGTTTTTGAAGAGGCAGAGCTAGAGACCAAATTGGCAACATTCACTGGATTATGGAGAAAATAAGGGAGTTCCAGAAAAATATCTATTTCTGATTCATTGACTACTCTAAAGCCTTTGACTACATGGATCACAACAAAATGTGGCAAGTTCTCAAAGAGATGGGAGCCAGCTCATCTTACTGGTCTACTGGAACCTGTGTGTGGGCCAAGAAGTAACAATTAGAACTGAACACTGAACAACTGATTGGTTTAAGATTGGAAAAGGAGTACAAGGCTGTATATTGTCGCCTTATTTATTTAACTTATATGCAAAGTATATCATGTGAAATGCCAGGCTGGATAAATCAAAAACTGGAATTAAGGTTGCCAGGAGAAATATCAACAATCTCAGATATGCAGATGATACCACTCTGATAGCAGAAAGCGAAGACAAATTAAGAAGACGTTTGATGAAAGAAGAAAGTGTCAAAACTGGCTTGAAACTTAACATCAAAAAAATTAAGGTCTTGGCAACTGGCCCCATCAATTCCTGGCAAATGGAGGGAGAATAAATGAAAGGGGTATCAGATTTTATGTTCTTGGGCTCAAAGATCACTACAGATGGTGACTACAGCTGTGAATTAGAAGATGATTTCTCCTTGGAAAGAAAACTATGGCAAATCTGGACAGCATACTAAGAAGCTGAGACATCACCTGGATGACAAAGGTCCACATAGCCAAAGCTATGGTTTTTCCAATAGCAATATATAGCTGTGAGAGCTGGACCATAAGGAAAGCTGAGTGATGCAGAATTGATTCTTTCAAATTGGGATGTTGGATGAGAGTCCTTGGACAGCAAGGAGATCAGCTCAGTCAATTCTTAAATAATTAATTCAGGCAATTCCCTGGAAGGTCAAATACTGAAGTAGAAACTTAAATACTTTGGCCACAAAATAGATAGGAAGAAGTAATACAGACAGACCGACAGATAGATAGGTAGATAGATAGATAGATAGATAGATAGATAGATAGATAGATAGATAGATAGATAGATAAGAACAACAAGGTGGCACAGTGGATAGAGTGCTGGGCTAGTAGTCAAGAAGACATAGTTCAAATCTGTCCTCGGATACTTACTAGCTGTTTGATCCTAGGCATGTCACTTAACCTCGTTTTCCTCAGTTTCCTCATCTATAAGATGTGGCAAACCACTTTAATACCTTTGCCAAGAAAATTCTAAATGGGGTCACAAAGAGTTGCACTTGACTGAGAACAACTGAAAGCAATAATTACATACGTATATTATGCATATTATATTATGCATATTATATATACATATATGTATAAAATTTTATATACATACACACATGCTATTAAATGTAGTTTCTGTGAAGGTCAGGTTTATTCAACTGCTTTTCTTTGTGACAGTAAGGGGCCAGGGGTAAGGAGGAATGCTATTAGGAAATTATGGTACAAAAGAAGGTATCAATAAAACTTTAAAAAATGTATGATGATGGTTAATGTGGAAAATGTCTTTCATGACTTCATATATATATATATATAATGGACATCATATTTCTTACTTTATCAATGAGTGGGATGCAGGGGGTGGAGAGAGAAAACTAATAAAGAATTAATTATATATATGTATATTCGTGTGTATATCTATCTCTAAATATACATATTTATGTAAGAAAAAGATTTCAAATCTTTTCAGATCAAGAATGTAGAGATGGAAATCTAACCCACTTATTTTATAGGCAGAGGCTTAGGTACAGGGGTGGGGAACCTGTGAGAGGGGGCTTGACAAAGGTTATGGTGGTAAATATTAGAGGCAAGATTTGAACCTAGTGCAAGGACTCCACAGTCAGTGTACTTTCCCCTACTCTATACTCCTGCCCTAGAGGATGGAAGTCATTACGAAAAAGGTGGTTTCTTATCCTTTCTGACTTTTTTACCAAAAGCATTTAAAATGGAACTGTAAACACTAAAGGCAGAACTACTTTAAGTTTCCTCTTGAAGCTGAAGAAGACCTCAAAGTACAGCCCAATAAATAAGGTCAGAGAATAAAGAGATCAGCAGCAGAGATTTCGGGTCAGAACTGCTAATGGGTGGCATGGACCTGCCCCTTAGAGAAGATTATCAGCCTTGGGTGAATTTGGACTGGTTAGCTAAGCTCTGCCATTTGCGTTTGTATCCTATCACTACTCTGACCTTGGAATTTTCAGTCCTGTTTAATCTTTATTGGGATTTTCTTGGCAAAGATGCTGGAGTGGTTTGCCATTTCCTTTTCTAGCTCATTTTACTGATGAGGAAACTGAGGCAAGCAGAGTAAAGTGACCAGCCCAGGATCACAGAGCTAGTAAGTGTCTAAAGCTGGATTTGAACTCAAGAAGATGAGTCTTCATGACTCCAGGCCCAGCACTCTATGCAAAGTGCCACCTAGCTGCCTATCATAAGTAATAGAGCTGATGCCAATCATCATTGGCAAGGGAAATTTCCTTACTGGAAGTTTCTTGTGCCAATGAAATCACAGGCTTGGTCCAATCCCCACAATATCTTGCATGTAGCAGGTGCCCAATAAATATTTGTTGGATTAGTTTGTTAAACTCAAGGACATGCATGATAACAATATCTAGCACTTCCATAACACTTTTAATGTTTCTAAGGGCTTCCTATCTACTAATCGTTCAATTACTATTATGAGATAGGAAAGGATGTTGATAAACTAACTACGTATGTGTGTTTGTCCTTCATTGCTGAAGACCATGCCGTCAGAGAAATCATGACATGACTTGCACTTGACTTTGTCTTGAGTGAGGGAGGGCTATGCAGGTCAGCAGCCTCACTTCTCCTCCAGAGTCATCTGGATCCAGTGGCCAGATATTCATCAGGATGACTGGAGATGATCCAAGATGAGGCAATTGGGGTTAAATGACTTGCCCAACGTCACACAGCTAGTGAGTATCAAGTGTCTGAAGTGAGATTTGAACTCAAGTCCTCCTGACTCCTGTACTGGGGCTCTATCCACTGAATCACCTAACTGCCCATTGATAAATTAGAATATGTCCTGAGAGGACAACCAAGTTGAGGAGGAAACTTGAGTCCATCTCACATGAAATAACTGGGGATTTTTAGCCTGCAGAAAAGAGAAAATTCAGGAGGGCGAGAATAACTTGGTTCAAGTATTTGGAGGGCTATCACAACTCATTAACTTATCAAACTTCTTTTTTGGCTCCAGAGGACAAGACCAGAAGGAATCCTTGCTAGTTGGAAAGAGGTAAACATATTTGTAATATTAGGGAAAACTTCTTAAAAATTACAGCTGCCCCAAAGTGGAATGGGCTGCCTCAAGAGTTGGGGCCTTCCCTCTCATTAGAGATGAGATAAGCGCTTGCCAGGTATGTTATAGTGGTGATTCCTCTCAGACATGGGTGCTTTCCAGCTCTCCAATTCTGTAAGTAGGCCAAGTATCCAGAGATGGGCTTTGCACAACAGTATGTGAGTGGGTTTTTGTTTTGTTTTGTTTTGTTTCTTTTCTCTGAGACCTCCTTGTTTTCCAATGCAAAAGACAGACCTAAAAATTTCTGCTGAGGTGCAGCTATCTAGAGACATGTGTGGTGCTTGCTGGGGAGACACAGAAGCAGCCAGAAGCCTTGAAATCCACAGATAATCCCACACCTCAGGTTAGCCTCTCCTTTCAGCCCATTAACCCCACCTAACCCCAGGCTTTTACTAATACTGGCAAGAAGTCAGCAAAACCGATTGGCTGTATTTTTATCAGGTTTGGGCAGGGGTTCAAGGCACAGATAAGTGTGAATAAAGAGAAGTTCCCAAGAGAGGGAAAAGAAGAGAAGGGGCCATGGATCCATAGAGCAGTTACTAAAATTCTCAAGGAGAAGGGGTGAAGGTTTACTAAATCCTAAGCACCCAGGAGGTGCTGGATAGAAAGACCAAACTGATTGAAACTAGGTTTTTATTAACAGACCTGCTCTGGAATGGTTAATCATTCACTGGTGAAGTTACACTTTCAAAACAGAGAGAAAGCCAGCAGGCTTTGAGAGATTCTTCTGCTGTTTGTTTAGCCTGTGGCTCTCTGGGCTTGTAACTGATAAGTTTAAGCAGAGAAAATCACCAATTCCCTGGATGTTTCCGTAACTCATTAGCCAGGATGACTGCCCATGTTTGATAGCTGAAGGAAGCGAGGGTGGGGGTAGTGTAGTAGACAGATCATTGGAATGGGACAACATGGAATGGTGAAGAGTTCACTCAAAAAAAAAAAAAAAACAACAAAACGATCTGCAAATGATAAAGGGCCAACTGGGAATCCCTATGGTAGGTGAGCCACCGACTGGACTCCTGGCAATGACAATCTGTTTTGTCTATGGAGTAACCTGAATACTTTCTCTCTCTTTCTCTTTTTCTCCCACACAGACAAGTGAACACACACACATACACCCACTTAGGACAATTTCCAGCTTCAGGGAGAGTCACAGGGCTATTTTATACTTAGCAACAGTCTCACCCACACAGAAATAATAAAGCCTTCTCCTGGGGAAGAGTCCAAGGTGTGACTCTAAAGTGTTGGATTGGGGAGTCAGGGACACTTAAGTTAAAATCCTGCCTTAGACAATTACTAGCTGTGTTGCCCCAGGCAAGTTATGTAGCCACTCTTGGCCTCAGTTGCCTTGTCTGTCAAATGGGGATAATAATAGTATCCTTTTACCTCCCAGTGTTGTTGTGAGGCTCAAATGAAATAACATGTGCAAAGTGTTTGCCAAAACTTTTAAAAATTATTATTAATTTGTTTTCAACTTTCTACAATCACTTCCATAAGTCTTAGATTTTCTTCCCCTCCCTCCCTGAGATGGCATGGAATCTTATGAGTTCTACACATGTTTGACAAACCTTAAAATATTATATAAGTATTTATTTACATTTTATATGTAAATGCATATATTTATATAAAAATATTATATAAATAAATATATGAATGCTATTATTTTGTGGCTGTTCATTAATTTTCTTCAGTGACCCCATTTGGAGTTTTCAAACCACTGGAGTGGTTTTGCCATTTCCTTCTCCAGTTCATTTTATAGATGAGGAAACTGAGGCAAACAGTGAAGTGACTTACCCAGGGTCACACAGCTAGTAAGTGCTGAGACCTCATTTGAACTCATAAAGAGGAGTCTTCCTCATTCAAGGCCTGATAGTCTATCCACTGTGCCACTAGCTGCCTTTAAATGCTTTTTATTACTATTAGCTATTATTGTGCTTTAGAAGAGGACCACAGTCATTTGGATTCATAATTTCTTGTGTGTATGTTTTTTTTTAAATCAAGGTAGTCTCCTCAGAAATCTATATACTTAACTCCAACATCAGCCTTGTTCACCAATATTGCTAGAATTACTTTCAGCACCTCCCTCTAAACATCCTCGATGGAGGCAGAAGATTATTCTTTGAGTACTTGATTTTTACAAGCAGAGAAAAGTCATTTGGGGCCAAGCTTGATGAATGAACTGTGTAATACCATTTTTGGTCAGAAACAAGGTAGAGCAGAAGTAATCAGTGCTTTTCTTGTGTGTGACTCATTAAAGTAGCTCTTTAGGTAGCTCCAAAGATAATTTTCTGAATATTTTTGAGTAATGGCTACATTCCTGCAATGAACATATCTTCTTAGGGATCATCCCAGTCGGAGACGATCATAGATTAGGACTTTGAAGGGACCTTAGGGCTTATTGAGTCCAAGCCCCTTCTTTTTACATATGAGGAGAATGAGTCTGGGATAGACTAAAGGACCCGCTCAGAGTCACATGGCAGGTAAGGGTTAAGGACAGGATCTGAACCTAAGTCTTCCAGATTTGCTGTCAATTTCTCTGCTCACCAAGTGACTGCTGTACAGGAGAGTAAAGGATAGTTTGCCCTGCTTGTTACTTTGTAGCCTTATCTACCACTTTCCTACTGGTTAGATTCTAACCTGTTGTCAGTCATCTTTTTTCTCTATGTTTCCAAATAAAGGCTGGCCCTTCAGATCATCTGGGGCCTGGTCCAATTCATGGAGCCAAGAGCATCATGAATGTCAATGAGAATTTGGCCTCGAGCCTCGAGCCCCAAGCTCCTGGTTTGAATAGGTAATATCTCCTTGTCACAGGGCTCAGAATTCCAGAATTCTCTACTGCACCTTCTTTGCCCTCTGGGCTGTCTTTCTCTCTCTCTCCTCTTTCATGATGGGACATGACAAGTGATTAATTCACATTATGGAAAGTAGGCCGCTAGGTAATAGGAGAAGGTGCTGCAGCCATCATATTCATGCATTCTGCCTGTCTTCACAGCATTTAGTGAATTAAGAAGAATTCCCCAAGCCCGGAGAGGCTTGATCAAGATTTTTCACCTTGAAATGTGGGGGTACAAGGTGGGTGGAGGATCCCCATGAGAGAGCTTTCTGATTTTGATTTTTTCTAAATATGGCTTCCTGGCAGGTTTCCAATTTTCTTATTAATTCTATTTAATATATTTTCACAAAAGGAAAGGGAAATGATATTTTATATACTATAGAATTTTTAGAAATTCTAGCGAATGTGGAAGATGTGACATCTAAATAGGAAAAGAGAGAAAACTGGAAACTTATTCCTAAGGGGGAGGAGGAGGGATAGAAGGAGGATTTTATAAAACATAAAAGCAAAATATATCAATGATTTTGTTTTTTAAAGAAAATTACTCTTGCAGCAAGGAAATTTTGGTAAGTAGGATCCAAAGTGTAAAGGAAGGGATTATGTTCTGATTTGTTTAGGACCAATTTTTATTTATTAATTAAGTCATTAATTTATTCATTGGCCTCTAATAATGATCTCAGGCATTAAAGCAGCTATTTTATATCTGTCTTTCTGGGGCACTTTCCTTTCTGTAAAATAAGAATGTCAGATTAGACCAGTCGTGTTAACCTCAGGTAGAAACAGGAGATGCTAAACTATATATAAGAATCCCTGAAGGCCACATATTGACTTAGTCTTAAAATGTAATATTATCTACATTTTATTATATTTTTATTTATTTTAGTAAATATTCCCCAATTACATTTTAATCTGGTTTCGGCCTCTCGGGAGCGTTATGGGACACATGTGGCCTATGGGCCACTGTTTGACACCTCTGAACTGGGTAACCTCTAACAATATGAGAAAGGATTGACTTTAGATGACAAAAAGGTGCAAGCACATTGCAGGAACCATTCTGTTAGAGGGAATATTGTATTACATAATATTGTAGGTGGTACAATGGATGTGTCATCAGAAAGACCTGAGTTTAAAACCTGTCTCAGTTGCTTACTAGCCATATGTCCCTGAGAAAGTGACTTAGTCTCTCAGCCTCAGTTTTCTCATCTGTAAAATGAGGGTTTTGGAATTACTACCTTCTAATTCCACTTGTAGCTCTAAGGCTGTGTATGTTGAAGTGTATGGCTGCACTTCCATTATGGCACAAAGTAATTAATGGAATAGCAACTTCAATTATTTCTTGATCATATGAGACATAGAATTAAAAGTAAAAAAATTCTAGGCAGATATAAAAATGGCTTATTCCCCCATTGGAAGATAGATTTCAAATTGTACTTGAAAAAAAATGAAGATGATTTATAGTCAGCTTCTACCTTCCAATTTGAAAAATTGCCAAGTTGGTTCTATTGGTAGGAGGTTTGAGACATATGGATTGGAAAGGCCTCTGGTTTGGGAATCCTATATTTGAATCTTGGCTCTGTCCCTTACCACTTTTGGGACCTTGGGCAAGTCACAACCTCTCTGAGCTTCTGTTTTCTCTTCTGCAGGCACTGAAGACCTTCCAAGGTCCCCTGTAGCCTTAACTCTATGATCCTATGATCCTACGATTGGGTTTTAGTCCCACATCAGACTGATGAAAGTTATCTTTTCTGTCCACAAGAGAACTTCCTGAGAATATGGCTTCCTCTGTTTTCTTGATTACATTTTATCTTCTTCAGGATCAGGATCATATTAATGCAGGAAAACAGCTATTCTCAGAAGAAAAAATTGCTATCAGGGGCCTACAGAAGCAGCTGCCTTTTCTTACTCTTAAAGAGGACAATTAAAGTTATGCCAAGTCACATAAGGCAAATCCCTTTAGGACAAATTAAGCTTCATTTCTGTGTGCCCCACCTCCAGTCATAGTTAGTGAAGGGTTTCCTACAGCATGCTACTCCCTAGAAACAGCCAGTTCATATAACCCTAACGTGAATGCTTTCCATTCATGTGTCCTCAAGGACTGTACCTATTAACAAAGCAAAGATAGATATATTAACAAAAATGATTCCCTAGCTCCAGAAATTTCTAGTGATTTCTAGCTGTATCGGTATTTGAGATGCACCTGTGGGGGATACTGGAAACAAGGCTATATTTCAAGTCAAGAGACAGAGATAAATCTTATCCCTGATACTTAGGATGTTAGATCTTTAGCAGGAAGGGACCTCAGAGACAATCTAGTTTGACTTTCTTATTTTTACAAAGAGGAAACTGAGGCCCAGAGAGGTGAAAAGATTTTTCCCAAGATAAAAAGCATCAGAGGTATAATTTGAACCCAGATCCTCTATCTCAAGAATTAGTTTTCTTTCTACTATACAAACCTACTAGCTATATGAATTTAAGCAAATTGCTTGACTTCTCTGATGTTAGAAAAGTTCTATGCCCAAAGCCTTGTTCTTTTGTGGTGATAAACAAGGGCTTTCAAGGATTTTTCAAGCAGAATACAAACCAAGGTAAGTTCATAGAAGGAAAAGTGTTCCAGTGTTAAGTCTGGTGCCTTGGAAAACAGACAAAAAATACAGGAAGTCTCATCACAAGAAAGTTGGCCACTGGGCAATAGTGAGTGACCAATGAGACAAGAGAGCTGTCCTCGCGATGGTTTCTTAGTCTCTTTGGGACCACTAAAATCTCACATTTCTTAGACTTCCTCCAAAGGAGGAAAGAATGATTATATGAAAGAATGATTCTATCTCCACCCTCCAGAGAAGGTTGTGGCTGTGGAGATCAGAAATCAGTTTTTTGCCCAAGAGAAGCAAGACTTCGTCCAGCATTTCTGCCAGATTGTAAAGATTCTGACAGAAGATGGGATGGGACATCCTGAGGTGAGAGATGCCATACCCAGGCTCAAGGAAGTCTTAGAGTACAATGTCTTAGGGGGGAAAACCTTGTCTGTGCTCATGGTGTTCTGGGAGTCGGTGGAACCCTGAAAGCAGGATACTAACAGTCTGCAGAGAGCCCTAGCAGTGAGCTGGCATGTGGAGCTGCTCCAGGCTTTCTTCCTAGTAACAGATGACATCATGGATGCTTGCTTTACCCTCTGGGGACAGTCATTCTGGTATAAGAAGCCTGGCATTGACTTGGATGCTATCAATGGTGCTGTGTTGTTGAATCCTGTAAGTACTGCCTGCTGAAGCATTACTGCCATGGGCAGCCCTATTACCTGAACCTCATGGAACTCTCCCTACAGAGCACTTACCAGACTGAGATTGGCCAAGCCCTTGACCTCATCACAGTCTCTCAGGGCAAGGTGCAGAGATATAAGACTATTGTCAAACACAACACAGCTTTCTACTCCTCCTTACCATTTGCTGCTACTACGTTCATGGCAGGAATAGAGCATCCTTCTGGAGATGGGGGAATTTTTTCAAATTCAGGATGATTACCTTGACCTTTTTTGGTGATCCCAGTGTGACTGGCAAGATTGGTACTGACATCCGGGACAACAAATATAGCTGGCTGGTGGTGAAATGCCTTCAGTTGGCATCATCTGAGCAAAGAAAGACATTGGAGGAGAGTTATGGACAGAAAGATTCAGAGAAGGTTGCTAATGTGAAGGAACTATATGAGAAACTTGAATTTCCTGCTTGTTTCACCAAGTTTGAAGAAGAAAGTTACAGTAGATTGATGAGACTTATTGAGAAACATTCATCCCCCTTCCCTTATCTATCTTCTTGAAAATGACAAAGAAAAATCTACAAATGTCAGAAGTAACCAAAGAGTTCAACATGCAGAGAGGTGCTGGGAGGGCAGGGCACCTTGTGCTGAGTGGGTAGAGCATATATTCTCAATAAATTATGGCTCTTTTTAAAAAGGAAAGAAAGAAAGAAGGAATGATTCTAAACCCCTGAGACCTGGCTTTGGCTTCCTGTGAAAAGACCAGGAATGAAGCTAAACAAGTAATTGAGATAATGCCCTTGACCTCTGGACTTTCCTGGTCTTTACCTTTTCCCTACTTACTCAGCTACATGGGAGAACGGAAGAGAGTTGTGCTTCAAAAACTAGGGAACCTTAAACCCTAGAATCATTTGGGAGCTAAGCAAATAATAATTTCTTGGCTTATAGTCTAGATTTCAAAGAAATTGGGAGGTATATAGAATGCAAAACACAAGCTGGGGTAAGACTTCTTGCAGAAGGTCCCAGTCTCCTGGACAAGTCTGAGAAAAAGACTGAAGTTGAGGATGTTAACTAGTTAGAAGGACACTTTTCTATCCCTCTCAACTTTGTTCTAAAGAGTTTAACACCTGGGGCTGATAGTTTTCTTCTGGGGAGATAAGAGGCCTTAATAGCCAAGACTCTCCAAAAGCCTAAATCAGGTACCAGAGGTTTTACTTATGTCAGAAGCTAGAGGCCAAGAATGCAGCCAAGCAGCATCCAAAGGAAATGATATTGGAGCAGTGTTCAGCAGACTGAAATTCCGATCCCATATTATCAGGAGTCTGTGTGCCCTGATAGGCAGTGTTCAGGGGAAACCATAAGACAAGTATAGAACAAGTCTGATGGGAGCGACAAGATGGCATTCCTAAAGGATATCTGTGTCCCTGTAGCACTGGAGGCTTCATCTGTCTTTCTATATGCATGTCCTGGTCACTCATGTTCCCTTTGTGTGCATCTGGCTACATATACTGCCTATATGCCCATTTATGTTCCCTATCATCCCTATGTGTGTCTACTCTTTCTACTTATGGTGCATATATTTGTGGGACAGCATGCCCCTGGTGTATATGGGGAATATTTTGTTGCTACTTCTATTACTATGCCATTTAATTGTCTTTGTTCTGAACTAATTGTGTCCTCTGGCTATGGGCTTGTGAGTTCTGGAGTTAGGGATTAGGGACCCACAGAATGCCAGAGGTAATCGGTCCCTGGAGGTTCACCCTCTGACTTGAGAGAGATGGAATGGGGAATCTACCTATGTGCTACAATTAATTTACTTGTTGATATTAAATTTTTTTTTTTTTTTTTACTGATGACTGAGTTGGTACACTGCTGGAGGAACTGAACCGCATCTCTATCGACATTACTGCTATAAATGAAATCAGGAGACATGAAAAGAATTGTGACCTACCAGAAGGTTGATTAATAGATTTTCCTTAGAGAGATGGGTAAAGAATTGACAATGCTCTTCTCATTACAAGGCCCAAAGACACAGAAATATAATTTTATGGGCTATTTGGCCATCTTGCCTTAAAGCACTCATGATGAACATATGCCAACATGATCATAAAGATAACTGCAGAATATGTGCCAACATATGTTGTAAAAGAGGAAGAAAAATGGCCTGAAGAACTTGACAAGGTAGTCCAAAGTGTCTCACTGAGGGAAATGGCAACTTTGGTGGAATCTGAGTTCGTATTTTGGCCAACGCATAAGGCTGATTGTGATAGAGGTGATGGACAAGAATGTGATAGACATTTTCATACATGCTCAATGTCTTGATATGTTTTGACTATAGTTATTTGTTATAAGATAGAGTTCTTATTTGGGGGGAGGGTATAAATTAGTATGTAGGCATAGAGATAGGGATAGGCAGAAAAAGGAAGAAAAAGCATCATTAAAACAGGTAAAATATACAGTTGAAAGCAAAAAATTCATAAGAAGACAATATCAAGGCAATTTTGTTTCTAACTTAACTTTAAAATACCCTTAAAAGACAAAGTACATAGGAGAAATTCATGATTTTATATTGTCTTATTTTTTGATTTTTGAATATTTAAATATTTGTGCTAATTGATGATTACTAAATTCATAATAAAAATGAAAATTTATAAAAATTTGACTCATTTTGAAGAAAGTAAAGAAGTACTGGGCTTGTAAACTACTCAAAAACTATATGTCAGGAATATTTTCTTTGAGTAGGGATTCAGAAACTGCTGGATATGTCAAGCACCTAGCAATGCTAGAAAAAAAGAAACAAAATTAACTATATTTTCATGGCCAAAAAAAAAAAGATTGATGATATGAATATCATTTCTGTAGGTGATCAGGAAATCAAATTGTTACAAGGATCAAAATCAATATCAAATTGGAAGACAAGCCAAAGACGCAAACATACCTTACATGTGTGTAATGGTAATTTGAGGTTATTGGTGGATGGCAGGGAGAGTTAAAGATCTTGTCTACCCATTAATAGGCCTCAATACCTTTTGTTAATTTCTTATGAGGCACTGGGTCAAAGGATCCTGTCTTCCAGCTCTGAAAAACATAAATCTCTGAGGTGAGGTTTTGTTTGGGGGCTTACTCATTGGAAGTGTTTGTTTGGGCAGATGAAACTCTGGGGAGCTGCTAAGGAGCCCCGGCTTTGAAAATCCAGATGTTGGTGCCCCTCTCTTCAGTAACTATATATGTATGTAATGGTTAGACAGTTGGATTTGTCTGTTGATCTGTGATGTATGTATTGCTTATGGTCATATAGTTGGAAGCCCTGTCTGTTGGTTTTTATTTCTATGTATTTTCTCTGAAGTTCAGGGTGCTGACTTTTCCCCCTGAACTAAATTATATATGTGCTTGATTAAAGTAGACTTTCCTTTTAGAAAAGCACATCTAAGAACCTGTACAGCAGGCCCTCCTATATATGCTAGAGTCCTTGCTGTTACAATGTGATCACAGAAGTTCTGACCAAATTTGTTTAAATAAGCTTTTGACTCTGAAAAATGAGAAGTGGAAAAAAATTGAAAACATGGATTCTCTCATCCTTTCTTAGAGAAGCTCAACCATTACAAGTAAGTTACCACTAGAGGAGGCCAAGAAAGTCCAGAAATTGTCTCAGTCAGAAAACATTTGATTTCTTTGTCAAATGAAGAGATGTTCATTTGATGGCCAAGGACAACATGGGTTTAAGCTCATTTGAAATCCATGGAGGCAGTGATCTCATGTCCAAAAATATCACTACCAAGTGGCTGACTAGCCTACTGATGAAGAGCTTCTCTTTACTTAGTCTGGTTCTTGGAAAGCAGACATATTCTTATATGTCAATATTTTTCTAGAGATGTCATATGGCTGTGAGTCACAGAATACTGAAGTCTATTAAGGCCTGAAGTTAAAAATCCACTCAAAAGGTAGTAGGTATGCTTAGGCCGAAAATCTTTGCAAAATAGGCATTATGCCAGAGAAGCAATATAATGATGTCATCAAAGAATGGTTGAATTAATGTAATAATCAACTAATCAAATATAATTATCAAAATGATGATTGAATAAGAAGATGGGCTAGTTATGAGATGAGAGTGAGAGATAGCTGATGGGACAGCTTGAACACTCCATTGCTATCCTTGAAATATAAAAAATAATGTTAGGAATGCCACCAACATTTACAGGTTGTTACCCTCTTAATTTATGAAATGATATAGGAGCAAGGAGTGGTGGTGCATGCTTGCAATTCTGGTTACTGGGGAGACTGAGGCTGGTGGTTTTCTTGAGCTTAGGAGTTCTGAGCTGCAGTGGACTACACTGATCAAGTCTACACACTAAGTCTAGCATCAATATAGTGATGTCCCTGGAAGTAGGGGATGAGGTGAAGTGAGCTGTACCAGGATGCCTAAGAAGAACAAACTATAGCAGGTTAGAGACAGTGTAGGTCAAAGTTCCTCGGCCAGTCAGTAGCAGGGTCAGTGCTGTGAGTGGCCTCTGAATTTTTAACATAGGGAGATTCAAAAGAAAGGAAGAAAGAAAGAAAGGAAGAGGAAGGAAGGAAAGAAAGAAAGAGGAAGGAGGGAAGGAAGGAAGATGGGAATATAGATAGGAGAAAAGGAAAGAAGGAAGGAAGGGAGGGAGGGAGAGATGGTGGGAGAATATGAGCAAGAGTCATACTACATGATCAGAAATAGTTTATTATTTACATCAGTGAAGAGAAGTTCTCAATAACATCATAGATCCATTTGAGTATTGTGGAATAGAGAGGATGAAAAGTTATTAGTAGCAACACTTCTCAAAATAGTACAAAGAAAGTGAGGGCAAAGGGAACCCATAGAAAACTTGGCATGAGATCCAATTAAACCAGGATGTCCTAAGAACATTTGTAGATTAAAATGAAAGGATAAAAAAGGGTGTGAAATAGAAGAAATCTACTAGTGTATTATATATTATAATATATTATATTATACATATGTGGTATGTATTATCAACGATGATAGTGGAAACGCTATCTCAGTGGTGAATTTTTATCATAGTATGCATTTTACTGTGTAAAGTGATGGAAATGACACTGTACATTAAAGATGGGAATAGTAACTCAACTTGACTAAACACACTGAGAAGAAATCCCTGCTGGTGGTGACACAATTTTAAAGACATTTGATTTTCAAAACTGCCCAAGGAAGGAAAGCAGATGAAAAAAAAATCACAGACAATACTTTTGTCTCTCCAAAAGACATTTGAGAGTATAGCAAACTATACATCTATTTTTTCACTTTCATAACACTTTTTTTTTGAGAATACTTTTCTTATATGTTACAAGGCATGTACAGAGCTCTCCTGGCTACTTTCAGCTGACTACATATACTCACTCAGCCCTTGAGCACTCTGGGCACCCTCACCCCCAACTGCACTGAGGTCATGTATGACTCAGTGCTGAAGGGCTCAATTACTTTGAGAATGCGAGAGTCAGTAACTCAGTGGATCTCTAAAAGAAAGTGATCCATGTCGGTATCTCTCTTTTTATTTGCAAATTGTGTTAGCTCTTTGAGTTTATCTGTGGAGGGGTGGACTGGAGAAAACTAATGTCCTTTGCCTTTACTCTGGGAGAAATGTCAAACAGCCAACTCATGGGAGCTAAAGTAGGGACTTGGCTAGGTAAGTTTAGTTTGACCCATGGGTTTCCTAGCTGCTTTTTTCTTCGTTTATATTTCTTTCCTGAGTGTAAGTGATTGAATAGTGATCTTGAGATGGCTGTGTCCAGTCTTGAAGGAGAGCTTGTAAGAGCTGCAGATCCACTAGATCTAATTGTTAGGAAGCTGTGTGGTGGGAAGGGGAGGTCCTACTCTTGGAGAAGATGACCACTGGCCAAAGGATAAACCCAATTCCTAGCCTGGTTTAGCAGAAGACATCTGCCTAGAGGTGTCAGTGCAGAGAGAGATGAAATGTCAAATGCCTATTAAACAGTTCCAGAAACTACTTAATTTTCTTATGTTTAAGTGTCAACCTCCTGGGACATGATACTGGCATTTATTATTGCTGACTGTTTTATTAATGCCTGCTTAAAGTATTTCTTTTGTGTGGAGGAAATAAATAGGTGTTCCATACCTGGTTTACATTGAATATTGAGTATCTTTCTTACTTCCCTAACCCCTTTGAAGAAACCTTTGATATGAACCAAACCTAAATGTTAAGTAATCTTCCCCAGGGAGGCTGGGATGCGGTGGGGAGGTGGGCTGCAGGGGGTGTCGGGGGTAGGGTATAATCAATCAAATAACATTAAAAAGGGCTTGAAACTCTTATTAGAGACCAGAATCTTTGGAACTCAACCTAGCCATTTTATGTATGGGTTCAGAGCTGAGATAGGCCCTTAATATAATTCCAAAGCACCCAAGGCCCAGTAGCAGTTCTAATTATTTGATATGCATCAATGACATTCTAAAAACATTCAAAAATATTATCAAACACTTTTTTTTCTTCCTCCCCCTTCTCTACTACCATTCCCCTTGGGGGAAAAGATAAACAAAGTCTCTTGCAACAAATTCCCAAAGAGACCTTCTCCCAAAATAGGTCTCATTCTGCATGGTAAACCATTATGTCTCTGTTAGGATATTAGTAGGGAAGGGAGAGGTAGAATGGGGTAAATTATCTCACATAAAAGAGGCAAGAAAAAGCTTTTACAATAGAGGGAAAGTGCGGGGGGAGGGTGAGAGGGAATGAGTGAAACTTACTCTCATTAGATTTGGCTTAAGGAGGGAATAACATACACACTCAACTGGGTATGGAAATCTATCGTACTCTACAGGAAGAAGGGAGAAGAGATGGGGGGTGGGGTGATAGAAAGGAAGACAGAATGAGGAAGGGGTACTCAGAAGCAAACACTTTTGAGGAGGGACAGGGTCAATGGGAAGAATAGAATAAATAGGGAGAGGGATAAGATGGCAGGGAAATATAGTTGGTCTTTCACAACATGACTGTCATGGAAGTCTTTTACATGACTATACATGTATAACCCATATTGAATTGCTTGCCTTCTCAGTGAAAATGGATGGGGAGGGAAGAAGGGAGAGAATTTAAAAATGAATGTAAAAAATTGTTTTTACCTACATTGAGGAAATAAGATACACAGGCAATGAGGTATAGAAATCTATCTTACCCCACAGGAAAATGGAAGGGGAAAGGGATAAAAGAAGGGGAGGGCAGGTGATAGAAAGGATGGCAGATAGGGGGAAGGGGCAATCAGAATGCACATAGTCTTGGGTTTGGGGAAAGGGACAGATGGGGAGAAAATTTAGAACTCAAAATCTTATGGAAGTAAATGTTAAAAACCAAGAATAAATAGATAAATCACAGGTAAAGAAACTGAAGCAAACAGAAGTTAAATGACTTTCCCAGAGTCACAGAGCTAATAAGTGACTGAGGCTATATTTGAATTCAGATCTTCCTGACTCCAGGCCCAGCACTCTATCCACAGCATCACTAGTTACTTCACATTCTGGAATTGTGGTTGCTCATTGACTGTGTTGATCAGAGTTTTTAAGTTTTTTAAATTGTTAACTTTTGCAATGTTGTTGCTATAGTATAAACTGGTTCTCCTGGTTCTGTTCACTTTATGTTGCTTCCATTCATACAAGTCTTCCCAGGTTTCTCTGAAACTATTTCTTTCTATATTTCTTACAGCATAATACTATTCCATGACATTCATATGCCATTATTTGTTCAAACAGTCCCCAGTTAATGGGCACCTCCTAAGTTTCAAGTTCTTCGCCAAAAAGAGCTGCTATAGATACTTTTGTACTTTCAGAATCTCTTCCTCTTTTAAAAAAACACTTCTTTGGACATAAGCGACACTGCTAGGTCAAAGGATATGCACATTAATAATTTGAGGGGCACAGTTTTCAATTGCTTTACAGCATTTGGCTAGACCAATTTACATCTACCAGTAATGCATTAGTGTGTCTGTTTTCCCATTGCCCCTCAATATTTGCCATTTTTCTTTCTTTGGTCAACTTCACTAATCTGATTGGGGTGAGAAAGAATCTCAATTACTTATATTTGTATGTTCCTGATTTTAATGATTTGGAGTATTTCTTTTTATGGCTACAGATAGCTTGGATATCTTCCCCATCAAAGGGATTGTTAATGAAAATAGGAGATGAAAAAAGCAGATGCTGACTTATGATTTTCTGCAGAAGACCATATCTTCATAGCCACACAACTGAGTGAAATGTATAGAGAATATATGACCCTGTTGTGTCTATTTTGTTGTTGATTTAAATCTTTTTTTGCTTTAGTAAAACAAAATATACAATATATTTAAGGTTCTCCTCAAACAAGGTATTCCCTATATTAGTATGTGTGTATGTGTGTGTGAGTTAAAATCATACAAATGACTTAATGTGTATTGCACTGTTAAGTCTCTATCTTTGATTTCACTAATTTAGAGAACTTTTAGTGAGAAAACTCCATCTAAGAAACTGTCCTTAAATATGTAGTCTATGAAATTTGCCTGTAGGACTAAGAGAGATTGGATATCTTGCTCAAGGCCACAAGAAAAGCACAAGTCTCCCTTACTCCGAAACTGGCTTTTTTTCCATCACACTATATGACCTCACATGATACATATATAGCATTTGTGATAAAAAAAAAAAAAAAATTTGACAACTGCAGCCATGAAAATAACTTTTGATCAATGATTCACTGTAGCAAGGTAAAAAACCAGGAGGACATATGCTTACATTCCTATGTTATAGAGACTATCCTGGGTACAAGAGGGATTGTCTAGCTGTGGTGAAGCTACTCTCATGCCTTGGTTCATTAACTCTGATTTAGATATTTTATTGTAAAATAAGGAGCAGGCACACCTTTGAAACGCAAAGGCATTATTAGGGACCCAGCGCTGATATAGTCAGCGTTATGTTTTCTGTAGACAGGATATTGGTTAAATAAATTATTTGTGTGTGTGTGTGTGTGTGTGTGTGTGTGTGTGGTTAGATAGGTACAACACACACAAATGGGTTCACAGTGAAACAAGTTTACTACCTGTGTGGCATTGGGAGGCCATCAATATGACAAAGATGAGATGTATTAGAACAAGAAGGGCACTCCCCAGGTGGTATTGGAAGATTGCCACACACACGGTGTTGTAAGCTGAGTTCTTTAGAGCAACAATCTTCCAAGTGGGGTGTGTATACCCTAAGGGGTACACAAGGTGATCCACTGAGGTGGAAGAAGAAAGTATTAGAATTCTTATTTTTATTTCGTTTGATCTAAAAATAATTAAGCCGTACCATTATTTAATATATAGATTGAAACCAATACCCTTACATGGTCCTGTAATTCCAGTACTTTTCTCCCTGTTATTTCTAATTTATCCTATTTATAGCTTGTTGTATGTTGTCTCCCTAGTTAGATCTTTCTGCCTTTCTTCCTATCCTCAGAACTTAACACAATGTCTGGTATGCAGCAGATACTTAATAAGTGTATGACTGGTCACAGGAGGTATCCTGACAGAGGAACAGGAGGTCCCCAACAAGAAGGGTTGACAGTGGTCCCCTTATTTGTTAGGTGCTTCATTTTGCAATGCATTTTAGGTACTGATTTAGTGAATATAAGGGTCATATTATCTGTTTTTATCGAATTTGACAAGTTAGACTATAAGTTCCTTGAGAATAGAAGTTGTTTCATTCTTTGTCTTTTTTATCCTCAACACCTAGCATAGTGCCTGGCACACAGTAGGAGCTTAATAAATGCTTTTGATCAATTGATTAAAAATATTCCTGTCATGATACCTCAAACTGAAGATAGCTCTTCTACATGAGCTTCAATGGAATAAAAAAATGGCAAAGCTGTCCCTTCTCCAGTTCTTATCATGAGTCTTTGGTAACAACTTTTGGAGGTAAATGATGATGATCTAGTCAGATCTGACATGAAGCTCCAAAAACATTTCAAAATTTTAAAGAAGATTATTTGAAATGTGGATTTATAAGTACTATTGTTCACTGTGAACCTTAGGGTGCTAAGTGTATATTGTGCCTTGATTCATTATTAGCAAATGCTAGCAAGAAGCCATCATGATCAGCAAGACATTTAAAAACTAAGTTTTTGGTATTGAAATGATGTTAAGTGGGTCACCTCTAAAATCTCTCAAAAAAATTGGAAACAAAAGTTTCGTGATCTGTTTGGAATCTTACAAAAGCAAAGTTCTAGTGGGATTTGAATCCATTGATTAAAAATGTAAAAAAAAAAAAAAATGCAATGCCTTCCAATTTGTTTGCAAAAACAACCGGCATCAGGGAAGATTAAATTTATTGTTATAAAATACTCTACATGTCTGTTTGGAGAGAGTTTCTCTCTCTTCCTCTCTTTTTTCTCTCTCTCTTTCTGTATCTGTCTCTTCTTCCTTCCTCTCTCTCTCTCTCTCTCTCTCTGAAGTTGATCCCAAAGAAGTATTTGTACAATACCAACTAGTTGCCATGTCCTGTGCTAAACATTTTACAAATATTATCTCATTTAATACTCACAACACTCTGTGAAGTAGGTGCTATTGTTTATTTTTTAATTAATTAATTTATTTGCTTTTAGTTTTCTACAATTATTTCCATATATCTTAGATGTTTTCCCCTTCCCTCCCCCACCTTTCCACCTCCCTCCCCACTCTCTTCCCAAGACAGCATGCAATCTTATGTAAGTTCTACACATCCATTCTTATTAAATACATTTTCACCTTACTCATGTTGCGTAGAAGCATTAAAATGAATGGGAGAAACCATGAAAAGAAAAGAAGACAAAACCAAACATAACAGAAGAGAAAATGGTCCACTTCATTCTGCGATCCAATTCCACAGTGCTTTCTCTGGATGTGGAAGGTGTTTTGCCTCAAAAGTCCATTGGGAATTTTTTAGGTCCTTGCATTGCTGTGAAGGGCTAAGTCTACCACAAAAATTCCTCCCAGACCATGGTTGTTGCTGTGTACAAAGTTCACCTGGTTCTGCTCCTTTCACTCAGCATCAGTTCATATAAGTCCTTCCAGGCCTCTCAGAAGTCTTCCTGTTTATCATTTCTTATAGCACAATAGTATTCCATTACATTCATATACCACAACTTGTTCAGTCATTCCCCAATTGATGGGCATCCCCTCGATTTCCAGTTTTTGGCCACCACAAAGAGAACTGCTATAAATATTTTTGTACATGTGGGACCCTTTCCATTTTTATGATCTCTTGGGGATAAAGTCCTAGAAGTGATATTGCTGGGTCAAAAGATATGCACATTTTTGTAGCCCTTTGGGTGTGGTTCCAAATTGCTCTCCAGAATGGTTGGATCAGCTCACAGCTCCACCAACAAGGAATTAGTGTTCCAACTCTCCTACATCTTCTCCATCATAGTAGGTGCTGTTATTATCTTCCTTTTTTTTTTTTTACAGTTGAGTAAACTGAGCCAAATGGAGGTTTTTAAGCAACTTTCCCAGGGTCACATAGTTAGTAAGGTTCTGAGCCTAGCTTTGAACTCAAGTATTTCTGACTCCAGATTCAGCACTCTATCTATTTATCATCACCTAGCCACCTCAAAGCTTTTACATCAACTCCACTCCTCAAGCAGAACTGCAGTAGCCAATAATCATTCTCTTCACCATTTAGGAGAGTCTTATATAAAATATTCCAGGCTTGAAATATGAGGTATACATCATCTACCATGCGCCTTTTCACCCTAGAAATTCTCTCTTCACCCTGTGGCCATCTGACCCTAGAAGGTAATTTGACTTTGCAGCCCCTTCCTCTGATTGGTCGGTTCCTCCCAGAGATTGTCTTTTAAGAAGTCCAACTAGGCCATCTTTTGCCTCAATTCCTACCTAGCCTTTAGTCATCAAATGGGCATTCCTTCAGACAAACTGAGACCTGAGAAAGACCTTAACTTACAAAAGGCCAGCGTCTCCCACTGCATCCAGGGTCATCGCCAGGCATCCTGAGCTATGTCTTACCATGGGACTGCCATTACTCTGGAGAAGAGTAATGATGACTCTGCATAGCCCTACCTCCCTTAAATCTAATTCACTTTGCAAGTCAAGACATGACCCTTCTGATGTCATTGTTTCTCTTAGAAAATACAGGATAAACAACAGCAGCAGTCCTCCCAGGACCTCTATGGGCATTATCACACCATTCCTTAATTTCTCTCTAGGCTCTGCTCCTGACTCTCTGCACCTCCTCTCTCCATCCCCTCCCTCACAAAAGTGACCAGGTCAGCCATCTTTACTCTTCTTCAGGCTCTGCTCCTAACTTTACAGACTCCCCTACCCCCTTATTTTTCACCTTCTTTTTCATATGTTGCCTTCCCTCATTAAAAAGGAAGCTCTTAGAAGGCAAAGACCATCTTTACTTTTGCTTGTATTTGTTTTTCCAGTACTTATCATAGTGCCTGGTACATAGTAAGAGCTTAATAAATGCTAATTGACATGATATTAGCTACATTTTAGCAAAAAAACCCTAATATAGAGTTCATGGATAGAACTGAAAACTGAGTCTAATGATTTAGCAAGCACAACTAGTGACGTCCTTCTTCCATTTGCATTGACATCTTTTCAAAGCTTCTTTTTCAGTCATGACAATTACTAATACCAAACTGACCTGAAAGCATGGTCTTTGAGTTGCCACATCATAAAATGCTAAACCAAGATTTGGAAAAATAATGGTAACCCAGTCAATGAAATTGTTCTCATTTAAGAATATTCTTAACCAAGAAATCCTCAAAGATCTTATATTCCATTAATAAAGAAAACAAAATAAAAGTGGCTTAAAATTGCTTAGTTTATTTCTTACCCTTTAAAAATTGTGTGTGTGTGTGTGTGTGTGTGTGTGTATGTGTGTGTGCATTTTATAGGAATGGGGGATAAGAACTAGATCTGTGATTCTATTGGTACAGAGAAATCCCAGGTGAGGAAACTTCCTCTACTAATGTGAGTAACCATCCTCGCTGCAACTTGTGATTTTATTAGGTTGCCTAGATCACTAAGAGAAGGTCATTTGGCCATTATGTGCCAAGGTTGGACTTGAATTCAGGCCTTTCTAGTTTCAAAGTCAACTCTTGATTCATTATAATACCAGGTTGCCTATTGTATATTTTATAATGGAAAGAGAGAGAGAGGGACAAAGAGAGAGAGACAGAGATAGAGACAGAAACAGGATGTAATGTGATAAACATTGATAAGCACTGAGTATATCTCAGACTACTTTGTGTTGTGCTGATCGTATCATGTAGGGGAAGGGAAGGGACTAAGTTTTTATGAAGTACCTACTGTATGCCAGGCACTGTGCTAAATGCTTTTTTTTTTTTTAAGTAAAGATCAAATGGCATAGCAGAAACAGTAATTACAGAGTATTTTTCCAAAACCTCATTTTCCCACAAATACAGAGCCTGCAGGGGGATGAGTGAGCACTCTATGGAATACATCACAAAATGTCATGGTGTTAGTCATGGATGAGTTTCTTGCCTGTCCAAGTAGGCTGGCTCTTCATAGGTCACAGAATCTCAGATGTATGAGCATCCTAGCTGGGCTTATTCCTCATAAGGTACAATTTCTTCACTGGGTTGATTCTGCTAAATGCTTTTTTAAAAAAATTCTGGAATACTACAGGGTTTTCTAATGAGATTTATGGTTATAAAAAGGAACTAGGCTAGTCATCCACAAAAGAAAATAATAATGGATAATACTGATATTGCACTTTATCTCATTTAAATCTTACAACTACGACCCTGAGAGATTAAGTCACTGGCCCATGGTCACTTATTAAGTATTTGGATCCCAGTCTTTTTAGCTGCATGTTGAATACTCTCTTTACTCTACCACATTGACTCTCAGCAAAGTGAATAGGAAACACATATTAACCAGATTATAGCATGCACTTGGAAAGGCTTCTCATTGAATTATTGCACTAGTACATATGTCTTGGGCAGGTACTTCAAATGAACAATGAAATGGGACCAGAACCGAATGAGGAAAGAGCTCTGGCAGAATCCCATCTGGGAGACAACACTGTACTTTCAGTGATCTAAGCTGCTGGTGGAAAGCAAAGTTCATCATTTTAATATGAATATTCTCCTGTTCTTATTTGGCTATAAGTCTTTAGAGAGCACAGTCTCAGAAGAATCAAATTTCTGCATGATCATATAAATACATGGTAGGAAAATGAATTTCACCGAGGCTTTCTCATGGGAAGGGTCATAGAAAACACCATTAGGGACATGCATGATTCAAAAAAGAGGTGGACTGGTCATGCATGCAAAGTGAGGTGTAGTGAAGCTCTGACCTCACTCTTCGAACTCACCGGTGCACTATAGGAAGTTGAGCTCTCAGAGATAGACTATTTCTTCTCTTGATAGTCAAGGATAGTGCTTCTTAAACTGTGGCTTGTGACCCCATATGGGGTCTCAGAAAATTTGATGACAGTAAAAGATTTCTGAATGTGCAATTAAAAATCAAGCACACAGTTAATCTCAAGTGTTTCTGGCAGCACTTACCCATGCTGCATCATGCAACTTCATTGAAGCCTTGGTTCTGAACACAAAGCATGTGCACTTTGCACTATATACTGTCACACCATGCAACACCAAAGAACTCAGCCAAAATGCAAAAAGGGTCTGTGAGTGGAAAAAAATTTAAGAATCCGTGATCTAGAGTACCCCTGATGGGCAGTGGCAGTATCATTCTTTAATGCTATCAGCTTGAGCCTTCATTTTGGTGTGTCCTTACTTTAACCATGAATGATTCTCACCAGTTCCATTTAAACAATTACTTAAGCAATTAAACAATAACTTTTACAAAGGGGTATATACAATGAAGAGATTACAAAAATTGAAGAAGAAGCATTTTCTAATCGCTCCCCAGGGGCACACTGTCCCCTATATTATGTTATTCCCAAGGAAGAGTGGGCTCAAACTTAAAGCATTTTAGGGGAAACTGAGTCTTCCTGTCTTGCCCAGTATGGAAGTGCCATGCCTACTTATAGGTGTGGTCCCAGTATTGATTGACACAGAAGATTTAACCTGCTCTGTTTTCCCAGCCTGGGCTGGTTTGTTCCAACTTAGGCAGCCTGGTGGTTATCTGCTCCCCCAGGGCAGCCCATATTGATGATTGATTAGTGAAAATGCCTGATAGACTTTAGTCCTACTGTAGCTTAGAACTCTCAGACCAAAGTGATCTACTGGTCTCAACCCACCCAGAAGCAGAGACTACAGAGTCAACCACCATTGTTCAATTTAAGGCATTTTCTGCAAAGTATTGGTTCTTTCAAGTTCATTTCCAAATTTGACATAGACGCCGGATGAGTCCATCTCCCAGCTTCTGGAGGGCTGGGTTGAGCTGGTCACTTTATACTTTTATGTCTACTACTTGACTTCCTTCAAATTCCAACATGGATTCAAGCTCTTAGATATCTGGTGCATCATCATTATGACCCTTTGAAGTTTATAGCGGTTTGCCTCTAGGAGCAAAAAAAAATGCCGTTTGCCACTCAAAGCCTTTTATAAACTACTCCCCTTCTGCCTTTCCAGTCTTTTTACACCTTACTCTCTGACACATATGCTTAGATCCCATGACGCTGACTTCTCCCTGACTGTTCTACAAACAAGAACTATCTCAGCTCTGAGCTGTCCTTCATGCCTGGAATGCTCTCCCTCTTCCCCTCAGACTGCTGACACCCCTGACTCCTTTAAGTCCCAACTAAAATCCCACCTTCTATAGGAAGCCTTCCCTAACCCCTCTTGATTCCACTACTTTCCCTCTGTCCTGTATATAGTGTGCTTTGTATATATTTGTTTGTATATTGCCTCCTTCTTTAGATTCTAAGCTCCTTGAAGGCAGAAACTGTCTTTTCCTTTGTTTGCATCTGTAACCCTTGGTGCAGTGGCTAGCATATAGTAGAAACTTAATAAATTTTTATTAATTGAATGATTTTTCAAATTCATAATATCCCTTCACTTAAAAACAGGAAAGAAGAGACACAATAGCCAGAGAAGTAACAGAAGCTCATGTTCAACTCTATTTTTTAACATTTTTTGGATAGCACAGAGTGGATGTAATAACTAAATAGTAACTGTTTCTCTTTTACCAAGAACCCTTGGGATCTTCCCCTCCCAGTTTGATTTTTTTTTAATTAAAGGAGTCATCCCTTGAGTAACTTAAATAAGCCTATTCATTGAATGGGTGTATCTTACTCAAAGTAAGATTGTGATAAGACCTGAGCCTGAAAGGATGAGGGTCTCATAGTGCATCCTGGGCCATCTCTAGTCATTCTGATGAATATCAGGTCACTGGACCCAGATGGCTCAGGAGAAGAAAGTGAGGTTGGTGACTTTGCACAGCCCTCCCTCATTTAAATCAAAGTCAACTGCAAGTCATGTCATTATCTTGATGTCATGGTCCTCTTTGAGAATGAAGGACAAAACACAACAAATACGGTAAAAATCCCATAGGATTTTAGAAGAAAGCATGTTTCTTCCAGGATAGAAGGCAGGACCGAGAATTATATCCTGAGCTGACGTATACCAAAGGGGAGACCCAGAACCTTTTATATTTCTTTTTTGTTGCTCTACTAAAGTTGTGGGTGTTAATCTTCAGCTGAGTTATGAGATCATCATTTGGCTAGATGATAGTAACCATAAACCTCACCTTCTCCAGAAGCTCACACAAGGCATGGCTTTAGGGTTGAGGTGAGATAGGAGGGTGGAACTGTTGCAGCATGTACACCTTCCCTGACCTAAGGAGCCTGAGGGATGGGTGAGGATTGCCTCACCCAAACATCTCTTCTTAGTGCAGTAGTCCAGAGGTGGCCATTACATATTCTATGAAATGTACTTTCTACATTCTGTCTCTTTTCATAAATTTGCCACCCCTAAGTCATGGTTCCCTGCTACTTCCTGGAAACACCCGTTTTCTCGAGCTTCAGTCAGTCAGTCAAATCTTTATTAAGCCCTTACTATGTGCTTCCATCACTAATGCCTACCCTGTCTTAAGAGGGAGAGGCTATAATTCTGTAACTTGATTGATTTATCACCTAATGCTCTGTAATACTTGACTTCTAGGACAGCTGCCAGTGCTTGCTCTCACTGAAAGCATTCTATAAGACTTCTCTAGGGATAGCATCTTCTTCTTTACTTTGTAGGGCTAATGGCTAGTTGGTCGGAGGAGTATAATTTTCCTGACTTGGGCTACCAGAAATTGTACAAAAACATGTACATTCTGTTCTGGGTCTGTTGATCTGGTCTGGGATAGTAGATTTAATGAGGTGGACATCAAGACCAAAGAATAGCATTACATCAGGCAGAGCTATAATATTGAATTGTAATGCTGGTTCTGTATGTCAGATAGTCTTACCCATCACAAATGGCACAAGAGGTATCCTGAAGGAGTTGCATCGCAAGGAGGGAAGTGACAGTAGTGCCCTCTCTCATTTGTTTGAGCTTATCATGATGGATAACATTTTATGTGTTAAATGGACTTATAGATCATATTCCCTAGTTTTAATTAAGTTGATCATTGGAAAATAGATGCCTTATAATGTAACTCCTTGAAATTAGAGATGTTTTCATTCTTTGTATCCCTAGTGCGTATCACTGCCCTTGGAGGTGATTAATAAAGATTAATAAAGATATATAAATTAATAAAGACATATAAATTATGTGAAACAATGGAACTTAGGGTGACTAGAGGAGAGGATGGAGGAGTGTGTTTCTTTTCTGAGTCGATCACCTTGAGGTCCCTTATTGGCTTATACTACCATACCTTTCCCTTCATTTCACAGGGTTTTCACTCTGGTGTTCTGCCAGGCCTTCCCACCCACAAAGGCAAGGGTGAGACTCTGAGGGAAAGGATCACCCCTTTCCCAGTGCAACTGTACCTGGTTGGACAATCTTCTGAATAACTTCGCCCAATTCCCATCCTGCTTTTCTCCAGGTATAAAAGAAAAATTAACAATGGTTCCATTGGAAATCATGCCTACCAGCCTGTCAATTGAGAGGTGTATTATTGCTATATTCTTATATAATATTCCTATTATTCCTATAGCTATGGCTATAGAGCAAAGGAAACATCAGGCTTCTGCCAGTCTTTGTGTTTCTGTAGGCCTGGACTAACTCCTGTATTTTTATCTTTCTTTGTATGCTATACAATATATTGCATGCTATATTATATATGTATATATGTATATGTATATGTGAGCATGTATAGATATAAATATATGTGTATAGATGCATATATAGGTATGTATGCATACATATTTTTATATATTTCTATACATATATACATATACATACTTACAACATATGAAATTTATCTGATTGCCTGGAAAAGTACACATGTTCATGATGGGTATGCCTTGGTTCAAAGTTAAGCTTTGAGGAAATCCTGTTTTCTTCTACTGGACTGATAGAGCTGACTAGTTAGCACTTGGCAGGTTCAGTTAGACAAGCATGCCCTGCTTCTAGGTCCCCATTACCAGGTCCTCACATACCTTGATTTTCCACATGGTTGCTTGTCAAATTAAATGAATCCATATGGATATTTCCATTGAAATAGATAAATTGAAGTGCTTATTCACATTACTAAGTTTCACATCTCTGAAATTCATTGGCTCAGAGTTGGAAAATAATTTGGAAGTCATCTGGTCCAATGTACCCCTGCCTCAATTTACACATGAGAAAACTGGGAAAGAAGTGAGTTAGTTGTGCAAGATCACAGAGTTACCTCCTGATATCTAATCCTGCGTCTCCCCATGCTAACATCATGTTGCTTGGTCCTCGTTTATTTTTTTTTAATGTTGGTTAATTTTAGAATTTGTTTACAGTAAGCTTCTATAAGCACAACTGAAATATGTTTAAGTTCTTATAAATCAGAATGAGAGACAGCACTTGCTTTGGAGTCTGAGGACCTGGGTTCTAATCCCACCTATGACACTTATTAAATGTATGAACTTTGGGTAAATAACTTACCATTCCTGAGCTTCAGTTTTCTCATCTGTAAAATGAGGGACTTAGACTAGAAGGCTTCTTGATGTGTTTTTTGTTGTTCTAAAACTACTAGCCTATGATCCCATGACTTTTCCAAAACCACATCGATTAAGCAAAACATTAGCTTTCCAAAAAACAAGCAGTTTGGAAGTGCTTTCAATCAAGCCGTTGAAATCAAATGCTTTAAAAATCTCAGATTTGGGGCTAATCCCCACCCTTGAATTCAGCTTTGGGTCACAGAGTTACTGACCACAATTTCTACATGATTCTGCCTGGCCTCAATAGCCACAGGCTGTTCCTAATTCTCATTTGGCAGGTCAATTTAGCTCAATTTGAGACAAGTCAATGGAAGCAATTATCTGTGTATCCAAGACTTTCTTGTATTGTTAACTGATTACTGAATGTATGTTCCAAATGTCTAAAATCCAATTCTCTCCCTAGGCTGTAAACCCAATGAGGACAGGAAATAGGTCTGTGTTTCTTCTGAATTCCCACTGAAGCACTTCGAATAGCACTAGGCAGTTAGGCTCTGTAGTCTGTATGATTTTTTTTTGCTTTCTTGGTCTAGACCTATGATTTCATTTCTGGAGGGAGTTCCCAGTGTGGAAACTCCCTGCACTCATGGGATCCCTGTTATTTGGTCTGTAATTCATTGTCTCAGTGACTAGGGCCACTGGGAGGTTTAAAATGGCTTGACCATGTTTGCAGAACTAATATATGTTAGAAGCAAGACTTCCTAACTCCAAGGTCAATTCTCTTCCCATGATGCCATGCAGCCTCTCTGAACTGGAAAATGTGCAATCTGGAAAGGACCTTGAATTCTTTCATTGAAAGGTATCCTAACATATGATATCTGGAAAAAGCAAACAGTGTTTGTTCTTTTACTTAAAATTAAGTTTTTGCTTCCATATTTCTTTGCCACTAAAATTCAGAACAAGGCAAAATAAGAAAAGACAAAACCACTGCTTTGAGCTCCCAGGTAGTTTCCAAAGTAGACGTTCCTTCTACTTCAGTATACACTTGTATCATCACATTTATTTTCAAGTAAAAGGAACAAAATTGAGTATTTGAAACACAGATAAATAAAACATCACTAGATCTAAGGGGCTAGTACTAAGGGGCTAGGGGGTTAAAATGGAACCAGTTCTTGCTTTGCCTCTAGGAGAGGGGTCATGGTTTCAGAATGAAATGGAATCTGAGCTTCTGGAGTCCAACATACACACAACTTGACCTTGCAAAGAAAAAAAAATCTCTTAATTCAGAAAAAGGCTGCTTGATGTAAAAGCCAGTGCTTTTTTTTTAAATTTTGAATGGCCTCCAATTTTCTCTAATCCCAGGGCCAGTTTCTTGAAAGTTAGTAGAGAGGTGAGGGGGGAAACACAAACTTACCAATGTTGAAAAACACAGGTTCCTGAGAACTTGAGGTCAACTAATGCCAAAGGTTTATGATCTGTGGTTTGGAGAGGTTACTGTATATTAACATATAATCTGGTTTTTTACTATCCTTGGCTATCTATATTTTTGAGGGGGGTAGGAGGAAGTTTTGAGAGTTGAGCCTGGCAGGCAGTAACACCACCACCGCAGGTTCAGACCCCTGGCAGGCTTGGCCCTCCATCCTCCCCAGGAAGGGCAAATGAAGCTAGAAGGTTGTTTGCTATTGTAGGTGCCCTGGAAGATGGAACCCTGTTTGCTCCAGGAAAGTCTCAGAGGACTTTATGTAAGAGATGGTGCAGGGAGACCCTTGAAGTCCTGGCTTCTTTTCCAGGTCTGATCTGATATCTCCAGAGTCTATTTGCTGTAGAGGCCCTTGGCCTTTTTCCTAGGCCCTACATAGACAGCTGAGTCTTGAGAGGGCTTACCCCCCCACCCACTTCTCTTTTACTCTCTCTCCAGGGGATTAGAACTTAAAATGTATTTGTTTGTTTAACTTGAAAATCTCCTTGGCAGGACTGATCTCGCCCTTTGGGGAGTGTGTGAGAGTGGGAATAGTTGGGTAAGCATTGGAGTTCAAGTATGGGGCCTTAGCATCCTGTTTTCCAAGGGGGCACTGAGGGAGCTTCTGGAGGTCACCGCCATCAGGTAAGACGCTCTAGGGAATCAGTCCCACTCTGGACTGGTGGTGAAGAAATTGCTGGGAAGTCAGTCCTCAAAACTCAGAATTCATAGGATCGTTGACTAAGAGCTAGAAGGAGCATCAGAATCCATCTTTTGCAGCCTTTTCGTATTACAGATAACAAAACTGAGGCCTAGAAATAGGAAAGTGACTTGTCCAAGGTGACTCAGCTAGTCAGGAGTAGATCTGGGATTCAAACTCAAGCCTAGTGATACTAATTTCAGTATTGCTAATTCAGTTCATTTTTTATAGCACCCTTCTCTTCCCAAAGGAAAAGATAATTATTAGCACATAGATTTAAAAGTTGAAGGGATTAAATTGGGGATTGAGAAAGAATTAAAGAGTGGATTCAGTGAAAGATTGGGGGCAATTTAGTCAAACCCCCTTATTTTATAGTTTGGGAAGCAGTGGTCAAAGGTGACTTGCTCAAGGGTCCTACAGGCAATAATGAGTCAAGAGTTGAACTCAAGTTCCATGATTCTCCATTTAGCTCTTTTTCTATTGTACCACACTGACATGCCACTCATTTTAAATGGATGGGCTGTCCCTTGGGGAATTCGGCTGCTTTCATTCCAAATAGAAGACTTTATGATCTCATCAGGGGGCCGAAGCCAGGCAGTCCTGAACTCTAATTCTGGCAGGGCTGAATGACTGGCTGTGTCATTGTAACTGAGCCACTCCCCTTCCAGCTCCACGCCCCAGGTGTTGTTCTCACCAGTCCCTAGACCTCCTAGGAATTATCAGCAGAACATACAACTGAAAAACCAAGATAATTTCAAATACCAAGGGTCAGCCATCTCCTCTTGGACTCCATCTGAAGGGTTTGAATAAATTGGGCTTGAGTCTTCAAGGTTGCCTTTATCTTACCACACCCAAAACATACCATTTGTAGGTCCAAGGGACAAAATAAAAATGATAGGATATGATCTCAGCCCCTTCACCATCCTTTATTGTACTATTATTTATTATGTTATCTCTATTTTATTATTTTGGGGTATGTGTAATAGGGATTAAAAGTCAGATTAAGTCCAGGTAACCTGAGTTGCTTGATATTTCTTTAAGTCCCTCAATATATTGAGACAGTGATTGAGCATTGGCCCAGGAGCCATCTTTGCATCATCTCTCTAGATCACTCCTTTCCTCGTCTGTAAAATTTAGAGGGTAGGACTGGATGACCTCTTAGATTCCTCTCAGATCCAGAGCTAGGATCACTGTGATCTGTACTGCTTCCAGTCTCAGCCCTGATGTTCTTTCATGGTGTGACTTTGAACAAGTAACATCATCTCTCTGGGTATTAGTTCTGTCATGGGCTAGATGACCAGGGGATGATATAAGTTCAGAGACAATTGAAGGTTGTTAGAGACGGAGAATCAATCCATCCATCCATCAGTCTGTCAGTCAACAAGCATTTATTAATCACTTATCATGGTTTAGGCACTATGCAAAGCAATAAGGATACAAAGAAAAGTTAAAAAAAAAACTGATCCCTGTCCTCAAGAAGCCTACATTCTGTCAGAGGCCCTTCCAAATCAACTTGTGAATGAAATAATGACATGGGGATCTTAATTTAAATGTGACCTTTTATTTCAGCTGCCTGCTTGGCTCTGGGCCTAGGGTTTGTCTTGGTTTCCTTTTGGCTTCAGTGCAGGTTGCTTAATGTTGTTATTTTTTTAAATCCAGGGTCCATGTATCTGCCAAAGGAGGAGGCAGCTCCAGAGGCGGGTAGCCTGTGTGTGTCCTCTCTTCCTCTGCTAAGAACAGAAACAGTGGCTAGGTTGTCAGTACAATAAATCAATTTCTGGAGGGTCAGTTTAAAATGATGATGATAGAGTATTATTTTTATTGTTACTGTCGCTGCTCATTGAGTGGTTTGCCCCTGGTAAGGTAATAGGGACCCACTTTGTGCTTAATTTATTCACACTTCACCCAAAAGCTTTGTAAACATTGGAATCCACCTTGAATAGTGGAAAAATGCTGTACATAGATGCATATATATATTCTATCTATCTAGATTTATAAAAGTGGAAAGAACTTGGAGAGAGAGGACCTGGGTTCTAATCCCTTTCCTGTCATTTGTTGGGTTTTCTTGGGCAAATCACTTAATGTCTCAGGGTCTCATTTCCCTCGTCTGTATGAAAAAGGCATTGGACAAGATAACCTATAGAATTCTTGTCAGTTCTAAATCTATGATCCTATAGAAGCCATTAGATTATAAGCTCCTGATGGCAGGGACCTGGTTGGGACTTTCATCTTCCTCTATTTGGCCCATAACTCGAGATTTCAACCCAATTTCAAAAGCATATGTAGTCTTCAAATGCTATAATGAGGGGAGCATAATTTTGCTTTACTGAGTAGGTTTAACAGAGGTCCAGAAATCAAACATTGAGTAAAAAAGGCCTCACGTGTGGAGCCAATTGTCACCTCTAGTCAGTAAGTACAGAATTAATTCTGCCTGGGCAAACCAATGATAGGAAAGCCAGTTAGGTAGCTAGATAGACATGGGGAGTTGTGTTTAGGTCAAGGTCTAAGATGAGACATACTGACTCACCCTTTGGCACTCACTTTCCTAAGTATTGCTTGACGTAGACATAATTTTGTTACATTTCTGAGATATGGGATACAATTTAGTACTTCTTTGAAAGTACCCTATTTACTCAAATAAAGGTTGCCTTAGTGTAATAGGTGCATCCAATGGAGATCTATCCTCTAGTGGCTGCAACAAAAACTTACCAGATTCTCCATTGAGGTCCTGTCCAGGATAGGTCCATAGGCTGAGATGTCTGAATGTAAAAGAGGTCTTAGCTATCATCTGGTCCAAATGGGTCATTTTACTGGTGAGGTCACTGAGGCTCAGAGGAATTTAGTGACTTGACCAAAACCACATAGTTTGGAAGTCCCAGAACCAAGACTAGAACTCAAGTCTTCTGTTGTCTACTCTGGGGACTCTTTCTATTTAAGCTATTTAACCTACACATGAGTCATATGGTCTCTAGACTATCTTAATCAAGATGGTATCTAATAGGTATATTTTTCAAACATATACACCTTTTCTGCTTAAGGTAAATAAATAGATTTCAATTACAAGACAATTTTTTATCAATATATTTTAAAATATAATTTAAAATATTATTATATTATGTTATATATTATTATTTATAATATGATAAATTTAATTTAACATTTTAAAAATCACTTTTCTGTGTTCACTTTTATTTAGCATATTGTTATTTGCAAGATACTGCAGTAGGTACCAGGGACATAGAGAGTAAAATTACAATATGATTTAGTGTTCTCTCACCACCTTGAGAAGAGGGCTAGCTAGTATCTGAGAAGGACTTCAAACCCACATCTCTTTTAACTTCACCTCCACTATACCACACTGGCTTCCATTCCCAAACTGGATGGTGTTAAAATAAGGATATGGCCTGAGAGGGCTGAAATGTAATCTGGCAATAAGACAAGAAGATTGAGTTTCAGTCTTCCTGGATTCTAAGCACTGTCCTATTTGTTATTTTTGTGCCCGTTTCATAGTTTGGTAAACAATATATAATTATTTGTATTAAGGTGAGAGGAGGGCGGACAGACAGGTGCTTCCCTAGGGAATAAAGATTGACAAATACCTTATTAAAGCTTTGAAAGATCTATTTAGGTGAAAGTTACGTTTGTAATCTTGGAGCTGAAAGAGACTTTATAGATCATTCATTGTAACTTCAGTTTATAGGGGAGCAAACAACTAAGAGTCAGGTGAAGGGACCTGTCTGAGTTCCCACAGGTAATAAAATTCATAGGTAGAGTTGAACCTATAACCTTTGGCTCTAAAACAAGATTCTTTTCCAGTGTACCATGCTGTTTCTTTAAATCTGATTTGTCTCTCCATCAAGCATCTCCATCACCTCTAAAATAATTTCTTAAAATCACAGTGCCAATTAATTTTAAAGAGCAATCTCTTTTGGGAGGGAGCTTTGTGTGCAAGTTTAAACTTTGGCTTTCAAGACTCTTGAGTCTATCCTAATAATGTAATCTTATTTCCTACTTTTCCCTACCCCCAGACATGAACCCCTAGACTCAGCTCCTCAATGTTCCTAGAATATCTCCCGCTCATTCTTGCCTCTGTGCTTTATTTTGGTATGCTTTATTTTCCCCTCATCCCAATCCTACTTATCCCAAAATTTCTGCTTACTTGTCTCAAATTATCCATCTACAGGAAACCTCTTATATTCCCATTAGAATTCCATAGTGAGAAAGAATCTGGGTGGTCATTCAGCCTAAACTATACTCAAAAAGAGAATGCCTCCTACAAGGAATCCAGGTGGTTAACCAACTTCTGCTTAAGGATTTTAAGGGAGAGAAAACTCACTACCTCCAAAAGCAGCCCATTTCATTTGGGACAACTCTAGCTATTAGGAAGGTTTTTTTCCCCCTGATTTCAAGTCTTTATTTTCCTCTTGGCAATGTTTTACCAGTACTCATAGTTGTACCTTCTGGGGCCATGCCAAATAAGCTAGCTTCTTCTACACAACAGTCCTCAAAACACCTATAGAAGGCTATCCCCCACTTATCTTTACTATTTTAGATTAAATATCCCCAGTTCCTTAAATGGATCCTCATAAAACAGGAACTCGGTGCTCTTAGGATATTTTTCATTTAACACTTGATCATACTGTCTTGCCTCACTGACTAGATTACAATCCCCTAAAGGGCAGGGCATGCCTTCTATTTCTGTGTAATTCACAGCAAGTAGTGCAAAATAGATAATTAGTATTGGTTTGTTGATTGCTGAATGTGATATATTGCAACTTGAGGTCCTTTGAGACCCATTTCAAATCCTCTCACCCTCATAAAGATCTCTCTGAGTTTCCTTGCTCACAATAAGGACTTTTTTTCTCCTGCAGTGATTCTAATCCAGACAACAAAATTCAGGACTTGTACTAGATGATACATTATCTCCTGAAAGAGATCAAAAGCTTCTTGAGAGTTAAAACCTCTGTTTTTGTGTTCATCCTTCTGTTTTCCAAGAGGACCAAGGATGTTACAGGGTGATAACTTGCATGTGAACTGGATTTAAATGAGGCAGAGTTGCACAAAGTCAGTAGCGTCATTTTCTTTTCCAGAGTCATTGAAGTCCAGTGGCAAGACAAAAATCAGGATGACTGGTGATGGTCCAGGATGCAGTGGATGACTTTGGTATCTTCAATGTCTGAACAAGCTCTAAGCACTCCTCAGCACCTGCTTCAACCACCTCCATGGACATTCGAACAAATTGTTCTCATCCACCCATTCCATAGGGGAAGTCTTCATGTGCTTAGGAAAGACATGCCTCTAACCCACAGATGGATTTGAGGCCTACTGGTTCCCTCAATCTGGTTTGGCCCATTTTCCAAGACAGTTTTACTGGGGTGTACTGACTGCACCACAGTTTCTTCTATCTCATTGATACCTTAACCAATGTGATGTTCAATAAAGTATTTTACTGATTAATAGGTAAGATAGCATAATGGATAGTGGTAGACTTGGGGTCAGGATGATCTGAGTACTGCTTCAAATGCCTGCTAGGTAAGTTGTCACTGTTGTTCAATGGCTCAGTCATGTCTGACTCTTTGTGACCCTGTGGACCACAGTACACCAAAATTGTCCATTGAGTTTTCTTGGCAGTAATTTGTTATTTCCTTCTCCAGTGGACTGAGGTGATTTGCCCAGGGTCACACAGTCAGTAAGTGTCTCAAGCCAGATTTTAAGTTTAGGTCTTCCTTCCTCTAGACCCAGCTCTCTATCTAATGTGTCATCTAAGTAAGTAACCCTAGGCAAGTCACTTAATTTCTCTGGGCCTCAGTTTCCTCATCTGTAAAATGAGGTGGTTGGACTTAATGACTTTTCTTTCAGGAAAGTTCTCTTCCAGCTCTTAAATCTAGTGTCTAGGCTCTATGTTTCATTGTCATAGCTAGAAATGTTAATGAAAAGGCAACATATTTTTTTCTTCTTCAAGTATTGGCCTTGTTTCTGGGAAGAATATCTATGTTTTCATTTCAAAACACTGGTTTTTTTTCCCCCTTCCCTTCCCTCTGGCTCTAGCATAATATATGGAAGAAATTAATTTCTTAGCTTGTATTATTTTTTTTACACTTGCCACATGACTCACAGAAGGCTTTCCGTGTTTAAGCCGCGTGTCTTCGGCAACGTGAATTCTATTTTGGCACAACACATTTCTCTCCAGGCAGCCATTGCACAGAATTCTTGCTCCTTTCTCTCTTCCCCATAGCTGAACCTCTGTGACCGGGCCTGCTTTCAAAATAGAATCTTCATTTGAACAACTTGACAGTGATAGATGAGAGTGATGGGCTTGAGTTACAGAAGAATCTTAATTCCCAAGGGAGCTCTTTGCACTGGGCCTAGGGGAAGGAAGAAGTCATCATCCTCCTAGGAGAGCTTGGCTAGCATACAGCATTCTGACAGCAGGTGGGCAGCCTGCTACTAAATTGGTACTTCTGGTGTTATTTCAGCAACCATGCTTCATGTTTTTGACCTAGCAATTAGTTCCTTAAAAAAAAATCTTACCACTCATGGTCTGTATCTCTGCTAGAGTTTGCCTAGTTTGTGGGTTTTCATTGGCTATAAATCCAAATGGGAGAAGGGGCCTTCCTAGTGTTTAGGTTATATTCATTTGCAGGATCACAGAGTGGAGTTGTAAGGAGTTTTACTAAGGGGTCCTCTAGTCTACCCCTCATCTTTACAGATAAGGAAACTGAGGTCTAGAGAGGTTGTGACTTCCCTAAGGTCAAACAGGTAATAAATGTCAGAGGCAAGATTTAAACTTAGTTCCTCGTCTCCAAATTCAACTTGGATCATCCCAACTATTGAGTCTTGTTCATGGTTGGTCACAGTAATACTCAATGTTTTTCTTCAATTTTTCTTTCTTCATTAACTTTGCCTTGCTGCCAGACTCCTTCACTTTTCATGCTTTGAACAAACACCCTTGAAGATAAGGAAAGGAGGTACTTATTGCCCACTGGAGAGTTCTTAAACTGTCTGAAATTTTACCTGTTAGCACAAGGTTGACTTTCCCACTAAAGAGAAGTCAGCTCATCAAAACCTCCAGTGGTGTTGATCACATCCTGATTTCCACCTGGTTCAGTTAAGTCATTTTCAACTAAGTTATTTAAATAAAGAGAAACTGGATTGTACAAGCTATCAAACCACTATCAAAATGAGACACTAATGGAAAAAACAAAGGTATATGTCTATGTCTATATCTATTTCTATGTCTATGTCTAGGTCTATATCTCTAGATAGAGATGTCTAGAGGTATAGATATCTATATATACATATAATACACACATATATACTTATATTAAAATTGAGGGGGTAATTATTTTGCTAGGTTTTCAATTCTTCTAGGGTACACCAATTTAACTCTGTTAAAAACATGTATGTACGTGTGTGTCCCTCCCTCCTTCCTTCCCTCCTTCCCTCTTTCCTTCCTTCCTTCCTTCCTTCCTTCCTTCCTTCCTTCCTTCCTTCCTTCCTTCCTTCCTTCCTTCCTTCCTTCCCTCCCTCCTTCCCTCCTTCCTTCCTTCCTTCCTTCCTTCCTTCCTTCCTTCCTTCCTTCCTTCCTTCCTTCCTTCCCTCCTTCCTTCCCTCCTTCCTTCCCTCCTTCCTTCCTTCCTTCCTTCCTTCCTTCCTTCCCTCCCTCCTTCCCTCCTTCCTTCCTTCCTTCCTTCCTTCCTTCCTTCCTTCCTTCCTTCCTTCCTTCCTTCCTTCCCTCCTTCCTTCCTTCCTTCCTTCCCTCCTTCCTTCCCTCCTTCCTTCCCTCCTTCCTTCCTTCCCTCCTTCCTTCCCTCCTTCCTTCCTTCCCTCCTTCCTTCCCTCCTTCCTTCCCTCCCTCCCTCCTTCCTTCCTTCCTTCCTTCCTTCCTTCCCTCCTTCCTTCCCTCCCTCCTTCCTTCCCTCCTTCCTTCCTTCCTTCCTTCCTTCCTTCCTTCCCTCCTTCCTTCCTTCCTTCCTTCCTTCCTTCCTTCCTTCCTTCCTTCCTTCCTTCCTTCCTTCCCTCCCTCCTTCCT
Source organism: Bettongia penicillata ogilbyi (assembly GCA_023548195.1). Taxonomy (NCBI): domain Eukaryota; kingdom Metazoa; phylum Chordata; class Mammalia; order Diprotodontia; family Potoroidae; genus Bettongia; species Bettongia penicillata. The sequence continues at coordinate 6,995,238 of JAJHZJ010000100.1, forward strand.
TCCTTCCTTCCTTCCTTCCTTCCTTCCTTCCTTCCTTCCTTCCTTCCTTCCTTCCTTCCTTCCTTCTTTCCTTCTTTGCCAACAGTAACAATAAAACCAGTCAACTATAAAAAAAAAATCAAAGTTTCAGTTATTATCATAGAGTTACGGTTGAGGAGAACAAAGCAGCATTCCTTTTCTGACATTAGAATCGAGAAGCCTTGTGGCAGAAAGAGCACTAGGCTGTGAGCCAGAATTAGAACCTGGCACCCCAGTTCTACTTCTAACTAGCTATGTAAACCTTGGGCACTTCCCTTAACCCCTTCTGAGCCTCATCTATAATGAGACAGTGTTGGAATGGTTGAGTCATATTATATTATGATTTCTTAGATATGGGAGAATCATTGGGCAGCGATTATCTAATCGAGGGAGACTTTTCCCTGATTTGGGCTTTAGAGGGTGGTTAGCAGACATTGATCAGGGCTGGGAGGAGTTATAGTGTCTGTGACAGTGCTTTGGAAGTGGTAACTTCCTATACTGATGGAAAAGGATAAAGTAGTAATAATAGTGTTAATGACAAGGATAATTACCAGCCTTTAAGGTTTGCTTAGTGTTTTATGTGGTTAACTCATTTGATCATCACAATAACTCTATGAGATAGGTCCTTTTATTATCTTTATTTCCTCATAGATAGGGAAACTGAGGTACAGGAAAGTTAAGTCACTTCCCTAGGATATAGCCAGTGAGTATCTACTATGTAACAGGATTTCAACTCACATCTTACAAAAACTGAAACATAAAGAAATTAAGTGATGTGCTTGGGCTTGCATAGCTAATAAGTGTCTGAAAGGCAGGATTTGAATTCAGATTTTCCTAATTCCCAGGCCCATGCAGATTCTATCCATGGTGCCACCTACCTGCCTTTTTGTCTATGTAACTTTTCCTTGCTTTTCTTTCATAACAACGCCATGCATGATGCCTCCTGGTCATATGTTTATTGCTGTCTTTTTAACCATTGCTCTTGACAGTTGAGCATAGCTTGTAAATTGGCAATCAGAAATGGAAATGAAGGCCTTGGGTATAAAATGGACATGAGTCCTTGGGGACGACCTCTCACCCATCCTGCATCTTATGAGATTGTCTTAAAAATGTAGAGGGGACTCAACTATATCTTATTCTTGCAATCCAATGACCCTAACCCTCCAAGAGGTGTCCCTTCCCCCTTTTTCCAAGACAAGTGATTTCATCTATTTGGGGGAACTCATTGCATGAAAACTTTCACTGATGCATAGCATCTAATGTAGATGTGTGTAACTTAAAAAACTTCCTGGGGGCACTCAGAAATTAAACAACTTCCTTATGACAACACAGCTAGTACATCTTGGAGGTAGAATTTGCACCCAGGTCTTTCTTAATTCAAATCAAGTCCTCCATCCACTACAATGTATGTCTGCATTATACTGTTTTTCTATAGCATCTTTTCATAAGGTGCTTCTCTTATGTCAGCAATGTCAATCTGCATTTATTAAACACCGACTGTGCCAGGCACTGTGTTCAGTGCTGGTTGTATGAAAAAAAGGCAAAGGGAGTTCACAAGCTAATGAGGGAGACCACATTCAAACAATGGTGCACATACAAGTGATATACAGGATGCAGAGGAGATAATCAGCACAGAAAAGGAACTAAAATTATGCAAGATGTGAATGCTGAAGCTGAGCAGGATGGGAGATGGCCACTCCAAGGAGAAATGCCTTGTTATCCACTCTGTACTTTTCTCTTTGTTTTATTTTTAATTTATGGAATAAAACAAGCATTTCCATAAGATAGTATAATAAAAAAAGATGATTGCACATGAAAATGTAAACCTATCATATACAAATTACTATTCCTTTTAAATATATAATAGTTATTTTTTTTTCTTTTTTCCTTTCTTTGTCTTCCCTCCCTTCTTCCCCACCCTACCCTCGAGAAGGCTACCATTAGACACAAATATGTGTGTATGTGCATATCTATATAATACACACATATTCTATACAAACTGCTATTTATCGGTTCTTTCTCTGGATGCAGATAGTGTCTTTTTTAATATGTCTTCTGTAGTTAATTTCCATCACTCAGCAAAGGCTGGGCAGTTCATTGAACGGATATACTTGAGTCCTTCTGCACCTTTCCAATCTCTCTGTTGTAGCAACGACATAATCACACCCAAGCTGCACTTAGAGAGTTAGAAATTTCCAGGGGAACTTGGGAGTTTGCTGCCTATCTTTTAGTATTCAGACCCCCCAGCCCCTAGGAACCCTTTGGTGGTGGCTCTGTTGCCCCTCATCCCCTGCCAAATCTGAATTAATGAGCAACCCCCTCTCCGAAAGCCCACCTGCACTGTGTTTGAAGTATAGCACAGATCTGGGTGAAGCAGGAGAGGGATGTGTGTGTATAATCAAAATAATGGGCATGCTTTCTACTCAATAGAGTTCCTTTCATCTAGGGTGCTCAAAGTGTTTTACAAACATGGACTCATTAAAGTTCCAACATCCCTGCAAGAGAGGTCAGCTCTATTAGATCCATTTTGCAGGAGGGGAAACTGAGACAAAACAGTGTCATTAAGTATTTAGTTCCAGGCCACCCAGCAAGTTGATGAGATTTGAAGTTCTTGATTCATGTGCCTTGTTTTAACTGAAGAAGTAACACAAGAATTGGAGGTGGGGGAAGGGGGAGAAGGGAGAAGAATGAAGAAGTTATCCATCTCTGTACTTATCAATATAAGGAATTTCCAGTATGGAAACTCCACTTACCAGTGCAAATTGTTTACTTGTCTATAAGTTATTTAGAGATTTCACCGGGACACTGAATGGTGAAGTTATCTATTTGTTGTTGCTGACTTGTTTTCAGTTGTGTCCAATTTTTCATGACACCATTTGGAGTTTTCTTGGCAAAGATATTGGAGTGGTTTGCCATTTCCTTTTCCATTTTACAGATGAAGAAACTGAGGCAAACAGGATTAAGTGACTTATCCAGGATCACACAGCTAGTGTCTGAGGCCGGATTTGAACTCAAGAAGATGAGTCTTCCTGATTTCAAGCCTGGCACTCTATTGTGTCATTCAGCTGTTATGAAGTGATTTAACCATTAGATAATATTTGTAAAGCATTTATTTAGCACAGTGTCTGGAATATAGTAAGTACTATATAAATACTAGTTGTAACAATAGTAACAATAACCATAGGCAATAATAATTGCTATTTTATTTTTTATAACTATTTTATTACTTTTTTTTTTAACCAACTTCATCCAGCTACTATGTATCGGAGATAAGATTTTTTTTTTAACCTATGATGTCTTCAAGAATCTAAGATGGGTACTGTGTCCACTGAGAAATTCTGCCTCTCAACCACAAAAATACTTGCTCAGTACTCCAAGGATTTTTCATTTTATCATCATGGGAATTCCCTCCATTGCCGCAGATTGCAATCCCTCTACAAGTTAGCACTCAAGAGTTATCCATTGCCCCAAACTTTATCACTTTGTAACCAACTAGTGCTGAACCTCACTGCCTCTGTCTAGGGTGATCTTCAGATGAAAGATGTAGAATTTGTCATGGAGTTTATGCTTGGAGCCAACTCACTTTGGAAGGGCTTGCCACTGGCTTCGCTTGTAGAATGGAAGGTTCTCTACATATTGTAGTGAGGCATTGAAGTTAGCTACAAGAGTATGGAGCATAAAAAGGGAAGATAATTTTTCCACACTAGCAGTCTTCTGTATTCAGTGTGCACTGCAGTAATAAACTAAGTTCTGAAAATTCATGCTTTTTGATTGGAAATGGCTGTAGAAATCATAGGTTATCACTGTTGGAGAATATTATTGAACTATCAAAAAGAAAAAGAATATAAGGAGTTCTGAGAAATATGGGAGGACTAGAAAGAAAGGATTCAGAGTGAAAAAAGTAGAGCCAAGAGAATATTATCTGTTTCATGTTCTTTAAAATGAGGGGATTGGACTCGATGACCCCTAAGATTCTTTGCAGCCCTAAATCTATGTTCCTAATATTAAAAAAACCTCACTACAATAATTGAAAAATGTAAGAAAACTAAAAAGAAATTGAATTCCAATGATATGTAATGAATAAATTTCTATCCTAGAGAACTTAGAATGAAACATACTTCATCCATCCATCTATCTATCCATTCCTTCCACAAACATTTATTAAACACCTACTAGATGTTAAACACTGGAGAATCAAAGACAAAAATGGAACAGTCCCTGTCCTCAAGGAGCTTGTATTGTAGGGGCAGGGGGAGGAACAATACATACACTGAAAATTAAATCCAAAATACATATACCAAGTAATTTCTCGGGAGAGGGCACTAGCAACTGGGGAGATCAGGAAAGACTTCATGTAGAGGGTACTACTTGAACTGAACTTTAAGGAATCTAGGGATTCCATAAAGCAGAAAAAGGAGGGTATGCATTCCAGACATAGGAGAGAGCTAATGATACAAAGGCCTGGAGGTGGGAAATGGAATGCCATATATGAGGAACAATAAGCAAGCCAATTTCACTACAGTGTGGATAACACATGAAGAATAGTAACATGTAATATATCTGGTAAGGTAGGATGCAGCTAGATTGCAGAAGTGAGGACAACAAATTCAAAATGCAAAACACTTTGTAAGAGGTGGTCCATGTCAGATCATAGGACCGTAGCTGTAGAGCTGAAAGGGATCTTGGGGCCATCTAGTTTGACTCCCTCCCTGATTTCCATTTTACAGATGAGGAAACTGAGACCCAAGGAGATTCAGTGACTTATCTAAGGTCACACATGAGCAAGTGACAGAAGAGGATTTGAATCCATGCCTTCTGATTCTAGGCAGGGATTCTTAACCTGAATTTTAAAATATATTCATTTGATAACTATTTCAATATAATTGGTTTCCTTTACAATCCCGTTTTATTCATTTAAAGACATTCTTTGGAGAAGGGATCCATATGCTTCACCAGACTGCCAGAGGGCTCCATGATTGACAAAATAGGTGAAGAAGCCTTGGCTAAAAACCTGAATTCTTTCCTCATTGTGCCAACTGGCTTTTCTTAAATGTTTCTCTTTGTTACAAAGGAAGGATCAATGGACATGTGGGGTAACTGGAAATTACTATGGTGGAAAAACAAAAGACAGTAATCTAATAACAATAAGCTATTGAGTGGGGTAGGATACCTTTGTGACAAGTCCTCTGCTTTGCCTGGTTTTCTGTTCTCTCTGGAAGATCTCATGGAATAGCCTACTCTTCCGAAGTCACAAAAACCCAAGATTAGATTATGGAAAAATGGCCAAAAAAGAGCCTGCTGAAATAGAAAGGAATTTTGATTGAATGTGGCATTATTTTCACAAACTTATTTGCTTTATCCCAATAAAACTCTCAATTAAACATTTGTTGGAATCAAGGAAATATCTTTTAAAATTTCAAAACAAAACAGACCAACAAACCAATTTAGCCCAATGTAGAGACAAGGAAAACCTTTGTGTTCACCGTTTAATACAGGGTTTTGAACCCACCGAGTGATAAGCCTGGAAATAAATTGCTGGATTTTCTTCAGTGTTGAAGATCGTCTTTCAGATTTCCTTGGGAACTTGCCTGTTCTCGTCTGCCCACCTGGTTTTTGCTTTGATATCCCGAACATTATCATAACTTTTATTGTCTTTACATGTCAGTCAAACCCACTTCGCTAAATTACTTTCATTTATACATCCTCTCCTGCTATTTTGGTTGCTCATCAGCTAAGATTTAAGGTGAAAACTTTTCTTCTGCTTGACAGAGAGGGAGGTGAAAATTACTATGTGAACAGAAAACTACAGGTTACGTAAATAATATGTCATTGTATATCACTGAGTGGAGTCTTAAATCAATTCATTAGTTAGTATAAAGCTTTTGTGTGCGTTTTTAAAATGCATGTACAATCTGCTTGGATATAATATAGTTAAAGTTCCTTCTCTTTCTCCCTTTCTCTCTACCTCTCTGTCTCTTTCTTTCCCCTCTCCTCTGTCCCTTTTCTGTCTTTCTTCTGTCTGTTTGTCTGTCTCCCCCACCCTGCCCTCATCTCTGTCTCTCTTTCTCTCTCATTTTTCTTTCTTTTTTTTTGTTAATTAGCAGCTTTCCTTGTTCCCAATACTGTTGAGCTGAATTTATTTCTGAGATTGTTTTTCTTACTTACAGGCTTGGTTTTCATATTTTCCCCTGTTTCCCCACTTCATTTTTAAGCACATCCCTACCCCTGGGCTAAAGTATGCATTTTATTCATGGAAAGTAGAGACAGACATATGCTGTGCTCTTCAAGGGGTGAAAGGCAAGCTGAGATATGCTGGATTAATAAAAGAGGCCCAGACAAAGCAGCTGGTGTATTCAAACTGTCCTAACTACTCTAAAGTTGCTACAAACATCCAGCGATGAGCTGTAATACCAGAAAATCCTCACACCAAAAATGCTCTGTCCTCTCTTCTATTTAGGGAAATGTCTCTCCCCCTGCCCCAAACTTCTAGCCAGGGATTAACTTAATAGATATTAAGGACCAGAACTGGGGTTTACCAATTATCCTGAAAGTAGAATAAGGTAGGTATAGAACATTGGTTTTGCATATATCATCTGCCAGGATAAAAATTGGCTACTTGGACCTTCTCATCTTAGATTTATTAGTATATATATATATATATATATATATATATATATATATATGCATGTATGTATGTATAAGCCTCCCGTGAAAGTTTTTCAAAAGCCATATAAACCGAGAATGAGGAAAAAGTATTATCTGAGTTAATCAGTTAACCAAGCTGTTTATTACTGACCCAGTACTAACTAACATCTAATGTTGCTCCAGATATAGCCATCTAGCTGTATACCAAGGCCATTTGCCTGCCATGTGGCTATTGGACATGACTCCATTTCTTGTTCTGGGTACAGTAATCAAATCAGTAGTACCATTGTTTCTTATTAGCTACCCTGCTTCCATTCTACAGACCAAATTCCCTTCTCTGGTTAGTAATGTCCTATGTGTAATCTCTTCCTATTAAAATGTAATCTCCCTGTGGACAGGGATTGTCTTTTTATATATAGCGCCTCAGAATTTAGCACAGTGTCTGACCCATAGTGAGTGTTTAATAAATGCTTTCTTTTTTTAAATTCACTCAAGCAATCTGTCAACAAATATTTGTACAAGGGAGAGGATGGTTAAAATCTAGGGCTAAGCTCTAACTGATCTCTAAGCAATTCCTTTCTTGCTTTAAATTCAATCATGTATATTTACCACATAAAATTTACTGGTTTTGAGAACTGAGAAATATCACTAGTACTACTAATGCTAATAGCATTTATATAGAGCCTTCGGATATACCACTACTACTGCTATAAGGCCAAGGTCTCCTATTGCATCTTGGGCCATCTCCAGGCATCTTGATGAATATCTGGTCACTGGATCCAGACAGCTAAACAAGGTTGGTGACCTTGTACAACCTTCCCTTGCTGAAAACAAAGTCAAGTGCAAGTCATGTCATCATTTCTCTGATATCAAGGTCTTCTTCGAAAATGAAGGCTGAACATAATAGCAACAAGTACCACTACTATTAATAATAGTAGCTAACATTGTTATGTGCCAGGTACTGTACTAACTGCTTCACAATTATTATCTCACTTGATCTTTATACTAACCCTGAGAGGTAGATCCTATTATCATCCCCATTTTACAGATGAGGAAACTGAGGCAAACAGGTTAAATAATTTGCCCAGGATCACATAGCTAGTAAGTATCTGAAGTAAAATTTGAATTTAGGCCTTAAAGGAAGTAGTAGGTTTTCCTTTTGCTGAAATTTCTAAAGATAATATGTTGAGGATTCCTTTATGGGTATGGATTTGGACTAGACTGCTGGAGAGGTATTTTCCAACTCTTAAGTTTTTGTGAAATACTGAATTGATGCTGGTTGGAATGAATAGAGTTCAGAGAAAGATAGTTTGACATAAGAGATAGTATGCTAGACTAAGAATCTGAAAGACCCAAGTTCGAATCCTTACTATCTGTGTGGCCAGGGACAAATCACTTAATATTGCTATGAGTCACTTTCCTACCTGCAAAATGGGAACAATATTCTGTTTGTTTTTTGTTTGTTATAACAGCTTGATAGGGTTGTTGTAAGGCTCAAATAAGATAATGAAGGCAATGCACTAGTTAAATGTAAATAGTCTCAAAGATCTGATAATATGCAAGCCACATGTAGAATTTGAGGAACCATGGGGATAATGAGCAGACCTGGGATTCTATTGCTATGAGGCACTCTACAGTGAGAAAGTTGCCTGTAATGATGCTAACTCTTGTAGCCTGTTAGATTAAAACTGTGTCACACCTAGACCTAGGTAATGATTGTTGATCACCAGACAAAATAAGATTGACAAGGTATAAGTAAGACTCTCTCAAGGATCCTTTGAGTTCTGAATTCTGTAATTCATTCAACCAACCAAGCTTTTATTGATCTCATTTAATCAAATAGAGTCCTCCTATCTAGGAGGACTAGCCAGGCACTGTGCTCATTTCTAGGAAGAATAAAAAATTTAAAAAGACCCCAAACCCCACCCTTTTACCTTTTCTGAAACTTATAGTTTTAGAAAGTTGCCTAGAGAACATTTAGAGGTCAATCAATACTCCCGTGGTCATACAGCAAATGTGTCAGAAGTGGGATTTGAGCCCAAGTCTTCCTAGCTTCAAGGTCAGCTCTCTATCTGCCATACCACATGGCATCTCTTTAGGGGTGTGTGTATGTGTGTGTGTATTTATACACACCCCTAAAGAGATGCAACACACACACACATATATACACAAATACTACATATATATATGTATGTATGTATATGTTAAATTTGCTTTCTGACATTGTTTTTACAGGTTATCATTCTGCATCTACCCATGACATGAAGATTTTGACCTGCAGTCGTGGTTTTAACTGATGAAAGGAGTTGATCAGTTTTGTAATTAGATGGGATGACATGACCTGGCCTTTGGATTCCAAGTTGGCAGCAAATATGCTGAAACCAATTTATTTGTCTTTTGAGGGCTCACTAACCATTAGCTTGGTGGAAACCCTGTAGGAAAATCCTACCTGTCTGGACCAGCCCCCAGTGAAAAAATGTACAGACTGAGAGAATTCAGAGAAGTTCTAAATAAAATCTGGAGAATTTCCTTGTGTACTGAGGGCCTGTTTTGGTCATCTGGCCAACAGCTGAGGAGTCCTAGGCTTTATGTACAAATCATGTTCACTTGTATAGATTTAGGGAGGGGATCTTTTTCATTGTGATATTATTTTTTATTGTTTCATAACAAATTTGCACATTTTTGGGAAAACTTTCTTCATAGGTGAAGCTATGAGCTATAATGATGACAATTACTTTTATTGCCTGTATTGGCCTGTGCTAGAGATATCTATCATTTGGAAAGTATGTAACCCATCAACATAAAAACTGGGGTTGGGAAAAGCTGCTCTGCCTCCGTGAGAAATGCGTCACTCCCTATAATCTCCATGACCCCAGCTGATGTTGGGTTAACTTCTGTAGCCTGTTAGAATATATAGGTACAATTTTAATATATAACATATGTACATGTATATATGTATATGTACATTGTATGTAGAGTGTATGATAGATTATCTATATTATATTATATATGTGTACGTAATACATTACACAGATTATATTATAGATGACATATGTATATATATGTATGTATACACACACATATACATACAGAGAAACATACAGTATTAGAATATTTCTTGGAACTGAAGAATTGTGCCACACCTAAACCTAAGTATTAATTGTCAGGCATCAGAAAAAATGTAATTGTCAATTTATAAGAACATCTAAAGAATCCTTTCATTACTGAATTCCATGACTCAGTCACACTTTTGTTAAGCTCATTTAATCAAAGAAATTCCTACTAGATACTAGACAATATGCTAGGTCCTGGGATTAAAAAAAACCAGACAAATCACAAAACAACAGTTCCTGTCCTCAGGAACTAAAATTCTATCTAGAGAAAGAAATACATGCATCTACAGGTATATATAGACAGGTACAAATGGATGCTATATGATTATTTGGTGGTTGGAGTGGGGGGTGGGGAAGGGGGAGGTTATCTAGTACCAGATCTTTAACTAGAGTGGTTCTTAAGTTAATCAATGAGTGACGAGGATCTTGCTCCAGGACACCAAGATGGCAGGAGAGGTTATGTTTTTTCTAGTCATTCATATTCCATGCCTTCTTCCTGCAAAGTGTCTCACCTCACCATTTTATGGCGTCTTTGGGTGCTGCTGCCCATGGGGTTCTTTGGGAGATGGGCCGCTGCCTCCTATCTCATCTTCCCTTGTGCAGTCTGTCCTCTACACCAGTGCACAATCTTTCCCCTCAAACTATCTGCCCTGACTTTGTGTTGGCATCTTTGATGCAATGCATCACTAAGAGCCTGAGCTTCAGAAATGCCCAGGCAAAAAGAGTCCCCAAGGCAGTACAAAAAAGTTCCCTCCCCGCCCCCCGCCCCCCGCACCTAATTCCAAAGTCCTAAACCTTTCTGATTCTCTTTTTTTCTCCATCTTGCCCAAAGGACCCACAACTGGATTTGAGTCCAATTTTTATGGGGGCAAAATTCACTCAGTCTACCCTAAGTCTTTCCCAGTGAGTATTGACTTACAACTGAATTGGCTGTAGGGAAATGTAGGCATTATCTCACATCATCTCATTTTCACTGAAACTTCCCAAATCCACAACCAACTCTACAGATGCTAGAAGCAATTCCAACTAGTTATATCTTAGCCTACTTCAACTTTCTCATTGTACAGATGAGGACCGAAGCCTAGATAGGTGAAATGATTTGCCCAGGGTCACATAGCAAGTTAGTGACAAAACTAGGACTTTGATCTCATTGTTTTTGTTTCGGTCTAAAGTTCCTTCCACTTTCATCTCATTTTCACATGCAATTGGCCTGTGACTTAAACTTTGCCAGTAGAAATATTTCAGTAATTCATGGCAGTAGAACAAGTTTAAATTCTAAATATTGGAGCCAAATTGACCCAAAAGCCCTATGTCTTTTTTCCCCCCACCCCATTTCCTTGAAACACACTAGCTATATATTCAATCAAGAATACATCCCATGCACCCCATCATCTGAGGCCTTGGTGAGGGCTCTTGGTTGGTCTTTATATATCTCATCCAGGAACCATTTTTATTAATCTTTTCAGATTGGACAGAAGACATTGTCTCTGACTCCAAGTACCCTGCAACTGAGTCAGAGTGCTTTTCATTTGTTTACTGGCTTTCTGTGTTCAGTTCTGATGGGTCATCTTAACTTAGATGATCTAAGTACCCGGAGGTCTTCCTGACCTTGGCTCATTGGATTTCACATGCAGTGGGAGTGTTAACATTCACATCCTGGCCAAACTGAATTCCAATCTGGGTAAACCACATTCTACCCACCTCAAATTCCTCTGGGTCAGGATGCAGAGTTCCATTCCACCTGAGTGGGACCACTTCCTTGTCCTCATTTCCTGTCCTAAACAGATAGGCCACATTGCCAAGGGGTTACTGAAACAGGTGGTGGTAAGTAATCTTATAAACAGTTTTTTAAAAATATCCATTTATAAAGCAATTTAGGGTCATGGAGGATAGAGATAGTCAGCAATTGCTCTTCCTATTAGATGAATTCTGTGACCCAAGGAGTAGACAGTTGATATGATTGTTTCTGATATCTATTGATCCAAACTAACAAGAGTGTGAATAGGAGAAGGGAGAAAGTAAAAACAAAAACAAATCTCCCATTGACTGAAGGAACTAATATGCCTATGAAAACACAGTATTTTTATTCACTTCTGATGGATTATTATTTTCATCTTTGATGAACAAGTCCAGCCAAGGCCACGTTTTCCACCCTCACCTGTCTTAGAAATACACCACTAGACCAAATGTCATTATATTATAAGAAATGACAAGCAGGATGATTTTAGAAAAAAAATAACTGGAAAGATAGACATGAACTGATACAAAGTGAAGTGAGCAGAACCAGAAGAATATTGTACATAGTAACAGCATTATTGTACAAGGAAGAACTAAGATTGAGTTAGCAATTCTCAGCAATATAATGCCTCCAGAGAAAGAACTGATGTTATCTGAATACAGTAGAGGAAGTCTGCCGTGATTGTCTTTGATGAAGGTCTCTGATCCAAGATATAAAAGGAACTAATTCGAGGGTATAAAGATAAGAGCTATTTTCTAGTCAAAGGTCATGAAAGGTGGTTTTAAAAGAAGAAATTGAACTACTAGTTGTTATATAAAAAAACTGCTCCATATTTCTAATAATTAGAAAGATATAAATTAAAATAACTCTGAGGTTCTACCTTGCACCTATGAGACTGGTAAGACTTATTCCACTTCTCCCATCCCCTCCCTGCCGCCACACACACACACATTCTATGATAATGCAAAGGTCTGCTCCAAGAAAACTTAAGGCTGGACTTGCTCATGAGTGTGTGTGTGTGTGTGTGTGTGTGTGTGTGTGTGTATTGGAGAAAAAAGGCAGTTTAAATACATTATTGGCAGAACTTTGAATTGGTACAGCTCTTCTGGAAATCAATTTGGGATTATGGCCCCAAAAGTTATTAAATTGTGCATATAGTTTGATAAGATATCACTAATAGAGACATCTATGCACCCAAAAATGATGAAAGAAAGAGAAAAAGGACCCATAAATACAAAACTATTCATAGCAGCTAGCAGCTCTTTTTCTTTTCTTTTTTTTTTTGGGCTGGCAAAGAACTGGAAACTAAAGGGATGCCCATCAGTTGGGAAATGGTTGAACAAATTCTTCTATATGAATGTAATGGAATGTTGTGTTATAACAAATGAAGAGAGTGGCTTCAGAGAAACCTGAGAAGACTTGTATGAACTGATGAAGTAAAGTGAACGGAAGAAGCAGGAGAATAGTGTACAATAACAATAGCATTTAAAAGACAACTTTGAAAGACGTAAGAATTCCAATCAAAACAATGACCAGCTGTGATTCCAGAGGACTAGTGAAAAAGAATGCTGCCTCTACTGACTCCTAACAGAGAGAGAATACCTTCAAGTTACAGAGTGATATATGGACATGGATAATGGAGAAATTTGTTTTGCTTGACTAATATACATTTGTTACTTGGATTTTTTGTTTTGTTTTGTTTATCTGGGGGTCAGAAAAAGTAAATTTTTAAATAGAAAAATGTTAAATTAAATAAAAATAATCAATTTCATAGGGGAGTTGAGCATAAATACTTACCCTTGGCATTAACCCTTATGCTATGAGTGCTTAATATTCTATATTTTATAGTGATATGAAATGGCAAATAACAGTAAGTGCTATAAAACTTCAAGAAAGAATTAGAAAAAGGTGAGGTTAACCTGGGTTGGTATGGTTAGGGCAAACTTCATGGAATGGGGGAAGCTAAACATTAAAAGATGGTTTTTCTTCCATTGGAGATGCCCTTCCCTATTCATAGGCAGCTATGAAGCTAATACTTATATTTGTATCCCTAGAGCTTAGCATAGTGTCTGGCATATAGGAAGCATTTAATGAATGCTTTATCAGTAAGACTCCATATACACCAGCTTTTTGTTATAGTAATGAAGAACCAGATTGTGTGGGGGAATAGCTCCTTGGTTGGGGAACAGCTAAACAAATTGTAGTGCATGAATGTAAAGAATACTACTGTGCTGAAACAACCAACATGATAAAGACAGAGAAGCATGGAAAGATTTACATGAATTAATGTAGAATGAAGTAGAACCAAGAAAACAATATTCACAATGACTACAGCAATGTAAATGCAAAGAACAAACATAAAACAATTGACAGTGAATGTTGCAAAATTAAAATATCAAGTGGGTCCCAAAGAAGAGATATGAGAAGACACTCTTTCCAATTCTCAGCAGAGGTGGGAGCTCCATATGTATGGAAAATTACACATATATCCAGAATTTTTTGATGTATTGATAATTTTTGCTGCCTTTTCTTTTCTTCATTATTTTTTCTTATGAGACATGCTCTTTAGGAGCAAGGAATGGAAAGAATATTGGAGGAAATTTAGGTGATGGGAATGTAATGCAGAGCTCAAGTCTATTTGCATAAGACTGCTTATCGGTAGAGAATGGTAACTCCATGCTCCATCCCTGTATCAGGGATAGAGTTGGTGAGAGCTTGGGAGAGGAGAGATCCTAGGTTTTATGGTTTCTAGCTTTGACAGAGGACACATGTGGTTCCAGAAATCTCTTCAGGGAGAGGTCCACGGAGGGAAAGACTCTTTAAAGAAGCCATGGAGAAGCCAATGCCTCAATCATGCCCCTGTTTGTAACTTACCACACTACAGACTTCAGGGAATTCCTCCTTGGGTGAAATCATGGTTTCTTGATCATGACCACCCTTGATTGAACTGAGATATCTTTCTCCCAGCAGGAGAGTCTCTTCATTCTGTGTATTGTCTAGTATATTCTATTCTGTATAATTTTTTTTTAAATATCTGTTTGCTCTAAACTTGGAAAATGAGTTTGTTGGCTATGTGTAGGATAAGCTTCCTACAACTGGCTTTTAGTGTGAAGGAAGTTAAGCTTTCAGATATAGCTTGGAGAACTTCCCTTTCAAGGAGGTAGAAATAAACAGATTGGCTTGAACGTAAAAAATGTTTCCTCTAGGTTAACAATATTTAGAGAGAAGAAGATGATCAGTTAATTCTAGCCCAGTACCCCCTCTCTGAGGAGTGCAGAGTGTCTAGCCATGTGACCACAATTACCCAATCATCTGATTCCCTTCCAGCAGGTATCAAAGTATCTTTTGGAGAAGGGTATGTGGAGGTCTATTATTTAGGACTCCCTGGTAGCACACACATACACACACACAAACACACACACACTATATATATATATGAAACCAAAAGATATAAGTAAAATTTTACTTACTAACATTGGCAAACTTGTGGACATATGAAGTGTCAGTTCAACAAGTTATTTTTGGCCAACTTAGAGGCATCCAGACAGCACAGCACAGAGAGGAGTGTTTGTTAATAACAACTCAAAGGGGGCATCTATTAGACTCTTTAGGGAGGCATAATTATGTTCCATAGTTGCAGATACAGAGCACCTTACCCTTCAGGAAATGTTTGCCCCAGGGTTTGCTGGCACACCTAGATACACTCAGCTCGTGCTTTTTGCGTGTTTATATTCTGTTAAATGGGTAGGTGATAATTTTAATGATTATCTCATGAGCTTGGGACAGATGATAAAGTGTATTCACCCATGAGCCCCTGGTTTTGGAATGTAGGGGAGGCACTGGGGAAGAAAGAGTGATGTTTGGGAGTCAGATGACCTAGATTCAATTTCTGGCTCTTACTCCCTGTGTGACTTGGAAAGTTACTGTCTTTGGGCCTCAGTTTCCTCATTTGTAAAATGAGTTAGGCTAGATGGCCTCCTGAGGTCCTTTCTAGTTGTAAATATGTGGTCTCCTTATAATAAGTTTTAAGGGACTGACCTAATTATATATATATTTTTAAATTGGATAATACTATCTTAGACTGATGTCCTAAGACATTAAGGACTTAAATTAATTCAGATGTAGTGACATTGGGTACCTGGTGACAAAGTTTTGCTTTTTTTTAAATTAAATTTTTGTATAGCAAAGAACATTTAAATATAAAATGTCTAGGGCTCAGAAATATCTTTTCTATATGGTGATTTATTTTAATGTTCTTCAACTAGATACTCCTCTAATGCCTCATGGCGGAATGGAGAATCATGGATTATAGATCTGAGGTTAGAAAATAACTTCAGAGGTCATCTAGGGCAATGCTTTCATTTTATAGATGAGGAAACTGATGCTTAGGGAAATTAATTGATTCACTCAAGATCATACAGTTAGCATTAGAAGTAGGATATGAACCCAGACCTTCTGACTCTGGAGCCAATGTTCTTTCCATCTCATGAGACTACCTTGAGGCACTAGCTCTGGCAGGTCCTACTGATCTGGAAAGGCTTTGTCTGTTGATCAGGCAATGCATTTTGTGCATTAACTTTTCTTGGAGATGTGTGTCTCTATGTGGTCTATAGGAACTGAAATTTTCAGACACTCTCAAAAGCTAAGAAAGACGTTTTGGGAAGGTCCCTGTTTCTTGAATTAAAGGATGTTAGGATCTGTGTTCAAATCCCATCTCTCATGCTTAATATTTGTATCACCTTGGACAAGTCACTGGAGCTTGCTGTGTTTCAGTTTCTTCATTTGTGTATTAAAGGAGTTGGACTGAGTTGCCTCTGAGGTCCCTGATAGTTCTAGATATATCATCCTGTGGCATTGCTACATTCCTAGTCGTAGAGGGCTTGTGATCTACACAGATAGAAAGAATACTAGAATAACCAGGTGTGTGTGTGTGTGTGTGTGTGTGTGTGTGTGTGTGTGTGTAGGGGGGAAGGAGACTTGGATTTTGTACCTATTAAAATGTTCTAATATTACAGATCAGATTCCATGATAGCTAAAATATAATTTAAACCCAAATTCTGGTTTTTCATATGTGTGTTTGTGTGTGTGTGTGCGTGCTCATAGACCCCTTTAATAGACTGAGACTATTAAAAGCCAGTGGACTCTTCAGAATAATGTTTTTAAATGCACAAAATAAAATACAAAGAATGACAAAAGAAAACGGATTATATTGAGATAGTTATCTATATACACATATATATACATATATACACACATGTATATGTGTACACACACATATATGTGTACATACATGCATACAGTTCACAAACTGCAGGTTAAGGACTCGAGCTCTAGCAATGATCAAGGAATGGGATGTTCTGACTAATTGAAGTCTTCCTACTTCTGGCCAGTTACTAGGCTACAACAAAAATACATTTTACTCTTAAGCTATAGTCAATATAATTTGATATTTGATTTACATAACCCTTCAGGATGAAAGGTGATTTGCTCTCATTGTACAGGGTAAAGGAAGAAATATTCTGGTTATATAAATTTCTAGGTTTGTTTAGAGTCTGGATAAATGAGAGTTTATTATACTTATTCTATGAAACCTGTTACAAAAATATTGGTTATCTTTACATGCCTGTCCTGATTGGCTTCCCTCAGCATAGCTGGCATAATATTCTTACTCCACTCACCCCTTAACCTTAGTACCCTGGCATGGGCCCTAGATTCTTTGCTGTATGGTATTTTCCCCTGAAGGATTTCCTTTAGCCTTTTAGCAGGCTGCTCAGTGCATAGCTCTTTTAGAGTCTGTTCTCAATTGGCCACCGGGCAGCCTAACCAGACCCCATTTCCTCCTCTCCTGCTTCCCATGGTTTTATCTGGAGCAAGGAGGGTACCTCCCACTGCTGGGCTACTTTCACCAGCATTCCCTGGCTCGAGCAGCAGCTCTCCCTGCCTGGCGGCTTCTCTGTTCTCCTGCAGCTGCTTCCCCTGTAACTATTATTCTTTTCACACCATGCTCTCTCTTTTCCTCCAGCAGGTGACTTCTCTTTTCAATTCTGCAGCCTCCTGGTTCCCCCTGTGCCCCACTTTTCTTTCCTGAGGACCATGTGACTGACTGATACAGTCTAGCTGAAGGATGTGGGCGCCAGTCCACCCTCAGTGGCTGAGTCTGGAGTCCGCTTGCTTAGTGATGGAGCCAGCTAAATGTCTGGAAAAACTGGGGGAAATGGACAAAGTCTCTCTAGTGCAGCTGGTTCCTTTGTCAAGGGCTTTCCTTGTTCTCCACTGGTAAATTGTATTTTTCCTGTTGTTTTGCCAAAAACCTGGCATAAAGGGAAAGAACAAATAAATGAGAGAGAGAGAGAGAGAGAGAGAGAGAGAGATACAGAGAGAGAGAAATGGTTGAGCATTAATGTGATTGACCATAGGTAAGATTGGTAGTCAGGAGAATGTGAACTAAATCTGACTTTATCTATAGAATTCCTTATCCCAACTCACACACACTCAAAGTTGGGTCCTCCAGAACAAAGATGACCAAATCTTAGCCAGAGGGTTCTAAGGATCTCATTGAGGGGGAATGGGGTTCTTCTCTAATACTATTGGTTCAAGCCCCCATTCCAGTGTATCTTAGAATCCAAAGGTCTTGGAAGATTATGTCATCTACCTCTCTATAGTTCAGGTCAAAGGAAGTTTGTGCTGAGATCTAGCCTCAACATTTCTTCTCCTTTTTGGTAGACATTTCGTTGTGTGTATAGTTGTGATAAAAATGTCTTTTACAGCTTATATGAATCCAGGAGATAAGCACTCCTCGTCTAAGCAACAACAAAATAGACAAATAGAAGTGTGGTGTAGTTGGAAAGAACCCTGGGTCTCTAGTAACTAGCCTTGTTATCTTGGGAAGGTAACTCTAGTTTTCTAATCCTCAATGTCCATAATAGATAAATGAAGAAGTTGGATTGGATTAGATCATTGTTAATATTCCTTCCATGGAAATAAAATTAACTATAGAAAGAATTAAAATCAGATCATATATGTGGAGTAGAGCCTTTATTAATGAGGAAATCATGAACCATGATCTAGTGCCCCACTAAAATTCTGGGTTCATATGAACCAGGTCTGATCTTGGGGGCTTATCCAAAAGGTCATTTATCGTTTTTTGCTTCTTTGTATCTCTGCCCAGAACTTTCTTTGGAAAATCTCAAAATATGCTCATGTGTAAATGTCCATAATAGGGCTCCCAGTCCCATACAAGCACGCCAGGTAACAGAAGTATATCTCACAGAGGACAGCCTTCATATAATCCTATAAAGAATATAACATGTGCAAAGGATTCAAAGGAAACCTTATGATTATATCATATGAATAATGAGCTAATATAAAATAAGATAGACGTAGAAAAATGCATAAAATATTCATGGAAGCCTTAAGTTTCTTTCAGAAAGGTTTGCAATGTGGGGTTGCTAACAAGGTGACAGACACTATGATATTCTGGTGCATCTTTAGCTCCCTGACAAAGTCCTATTAAATATGTTTTTAGGCAACCATCATTTAGACTTCTCTGATCCTCAAAAGACAAATATATTTTGGGTCTTCTGAGTGAACAATTCTGCCAAAATTTGTTTCTTCCATCTAGTGGTTTTAGTACTTGACTGTTTTCTAATGAAGGTGCTACCCTCTTTTTTCTCCAAAAGGTACATTGCTTGGGAAGTTCCTATATTTCTCTAGGGTCTTCTAATCTTCAAACTCTTGAACTCAGGTTTAGTCTTGAGGCTACATTAGAGGTTGGCATAGACCAAAAACTCCCCCTTGTCTTTTAGAAGTTTGCAACGATCATACTGCCTAGAATGTTTCCTACTTCTGACTAAGAGGGTAAACTTTAGAAATGTTGTCCATGTGGTATAGTGGATAAAGCACTGGATTTAGAGTCAGGAGACTTGTGTTCAAGTCCTGCCTCAGACAGTTGCTACCTTTTTCATCCTAAGTTACTTAATCTTTCTGCCTCCATTTCCTCATTTATAGAATAAGGGGTTTGGCTTTGATAATCATATGATCCCATGACCTCTCAGACTAAGTGAGTCAGGGAAGGGAATGAGCATTTATAGAGCACCTACTATGGGCTAGTCACTGTGCTAAGCACTTTTTATGAATGTTATCTAATTTGCTTCTCACAATAACATTGTTAATAACTAATGTTTATATAATGCTTACTGCATGCTAGGCACAGTGCTAAGTACTTTTGTAATTATCATCTCATTTCATCCTCATAACAACCTTGGAGGTAAACGCTATTATATTGACCCTATGTTACAGTTGAAAAAGGTGAGGCTGGTAGAATTTAGATAAATTGCCCAGGGTTACCAGGGCAATTAAGTGTCCAAGGCTGGATTTGAACTCGAGACTTCCCAACATCCGGCCTCATCCTTTACTCACTATACCATTAGCTGCCTCTGGATTAGCAGCCACATTTTTGCTTCTAATGGAATGCTTGACACTCTCTTACTACCCAACCTGCTACCATCTCGTTAGCTGGGAAGGTCTGCTATCAGAAGTTTTCTCCTTGGGCTAACCAGGTGAGAAAGCTTTGGGGGAGCACATGTATCTGTATGACGCTCCTCCTTTCTGCATGCTGGCAGAAAGTTGCTATCTGTTGAGTCTTTTTTTTTTATAACAAGGTCATCAAAAACAAGACAGTTCTTAATGTAAGAATTCTTCCTTTAAAATGTCCTAGCTTAGCGAAAGCATCTTGGGGACAATCACAAGTCATTGAAACTCAATCAGGAATTGAGGGGATACGGTTCAGTTGGGGAGTGACTGAACAAGTTGTGGCATATGATTGTGGTGGCATACTATTATGCTGTAAGGAATCATAAAGGTGGAAGGTGACTTCAGAGAAACATGGCAAGACTTCTATGAACTGATGCAAAGTGAAGTGAGAAGAATTGGGAGATCATGGTGTATAGAAACAGTAATGTTGTAATGGTGATCATCTGAAAAACCTGACTACTCTCACCAATACAAGGATTCGAGACAATTCCAAAGGATTCATGACGAAAAAATCCTGTTCATGTCCAGACAGAGAACTCGTGAACTCTGAATGTAAATTGAAGTATAATTGTCTCATTTCCTTCCTTCCCCCCTTCCCTTCTTCCTTCCTTCCTTCCTTCCTTCCTTCCTTCCTTCCTTCCTTCCTTCCTTCCTTCCTTCCTTCCTTCCTGAGACTAATACAGAAGTATGTTTTGCATGATTTTACAAGTATAGTTAATTTATGTCACTTTGCTTGTCTTAGTGGGTGGGAGGGGATGGAGAAAATTTGGAGCTCAATAAAAAAGAAAGGATGTTAAAAATAAATAAATATTTTTTAAAAGAAACTCAGGGGTTTTATTTTGCCCTCTTACCAAAACATCAAAGGGCATGTCATAGGAATATAGATTTAGAACTGAAAGAGATTTTAGAAGCTACCTAGTCTAACCCCCTCATTTTATGATTAAGAAACAGGCCCAAAGAGATAAAATTATTTACCCATAGTCACATGGGTTGTGAGTGAATGGCAGAGCTGGGATTTGAACCCAAAACCTCTAACTTCAGAGCCTGTGTTCACTGTCACACCAGGCTACTCAACCATTCGTTCATGTTCCAATGAAAGAAAGCTATGCTTATCAAACTGATTGGATGGGATGTGGTTGAAGGGTTAGAATTCCCTTGATCTATTCCCATTTCAAAAATAATGCTACTATCTCCAACATGTGGGCTGGAAGCTTTTCTAATCTATGCTGCTGCTGTTTTGAGTGTCTGGATTGGTGCTTCTTTAGAGTTCAGTGTTACAGCACCATTTTGCATTCATACTTTATTTGGATACATATAAAAGAATGATTATCGGTATCACCATCCCCATAGGATGTCTTGCCTCCTTGCAAAGCTTCTGAAGATATATCCAAGGCCACCCTTCATATGTACATGCTTTGACACTGACTCTGAAGAAGTCTTACAGACGGGGGAAAGGGAAGAATTTTGTGTGTGGTTCCTGTTAAGCAGGACTCCTATCAGTGAATCACTAAGGAGAAAATATTGCATGAAGAATATGTTGCATCCCCCTTCTGATCATGGCTGCAGTACGCTCTTGTTGAATTTTGATAGTTAAAAGGGCTTGTTGCAAGCTCCTTATGATTTATTAATACAGGACTGAAATAGTTCATATGGCTCTGTGGATGCTGCGTCAGTATCAGGCACCATACAAGAATGCTAATGTTCAGCAACAATTTACCTTGCATGAAAAATGCATAACAGTGTTGGGAAAAAAGCTTTGAGTAATTTAAAAATGTAGTTGTGCTTGCATAATGCCCAAATATGAATTCACATGCTCCGTAATATGGCTTAACATTCCTGGGTTATCTACTGTATTTGCTAATGTAGATAGCAGATACTGCTTTTATATAATGTGACCAGAGTTCCAGGTAGGTGATGTGGGACCTGGGGGAGAAGTGGAGGGAGGAGACTGCAGTAGCTTTCAGTTCTCCTTTTAACCTTCTTCCCTCCTTCCTGTTCTAAGCTCAGACTGGTGGATCAATCATAGAAATAGAGTTGAAAGAGATTTTAAAATGGATACATTTTATAAAGGCTTCTCATTTTATAATGGAGGAAACTGAGGCAGACAGAGGTTAAATGACTTGCCCAGGGTCACCGAGCTAGTAAGTATCTGAGACAGGATTTGAATTCAAGTCTTCCTGATTTCAAGTCCAGCATTCCGTGTCAGTTTTGGATCCTTCCTGTGTCACTTCCTCAAATAATTAGTTCATGGCATAAACTAGATACCAAAGCCTTTAAGACAGGAGGCACCAAAAAGGGCAAATTTCAAATGACAAAAAAGCTAAGGGAAAATAGAACTCAGCAAGGAAGACTAGCGGAGGCATTTGTGTAGGGAAGCTTATGTATAGTGCCTCAGGGTTTCTATATATACTGCATATAGACTATATATACACGCCTATAAACATATATACGCATACATACATGCATGCATTACCTATAGCAAGATATGAGTTTCTAAATATAGGGTTTTCTAGAGACTGAGTCCTGCAACCTATAGTAACAGCTGCTTCTTGCTCTTTGGATAACTGAATTTCCTGGTTCCAGTTCCTGTTCATAATCTCTGAATCTCCCTTATTAATCCCCTTGTTAGCCTCCCCCAGCCCTTGCCTTTGGACCGTTGTTATGGCTTTCAGAGAGACTCTGCCCTTTTTTAATAGACCAGGTCTGTCTGAGTTGCTCATGGTGGCCCCTCAAAGGTGCCCCTAGGGTACCCAAACTTGATATACCCAGATAAACCTGGATTACACAAGTAGTGGTCAGCAACAAGGCAGGCCTAGATATCTCATTAGAAGAGCGATCATAGTAGGATCATGCAGTCATGGGCTTAGAACTGACAGGGACCTGAGAGGCGATGGAGTCCAGTTCACCATTTTATGGATGAGGAAACTGACACTCAGAAAGGCTAGTCACACAGCTAGTAATTATCTGAGGTGGGGTTTGTACCCATGTCTTTCTGACTCCAAGTTAAGTGCCCTTTGGAGTAACTTGAAGGCGCTGATACCAGAGGAAGTATCAACACACAGGAACTGGGAAGGCATTGATGACATAATTTCATTTACTATATCTGGGTCTCAGTTTCCTCTTCTGTAAAATGAGGGGATTGAACTAGATGACCTATAAGCTCCCTTCCATCTCTAAATCTTTCCTTCTAAATGTCTACTTGGGTACTTTAGATTGTGAGTTCCTTAAAAGCAAGGACTATTTTTTTCTTCATTTTTTTTTTGACCTTTATAGCCCTAGTATCTTAGAGCAGTGCCTGGCACACAGTAGGCACCTTAACAGATGATATTGACTGACAGCTCAGAGTGACAGTTTTCATACCCTTTAGCTGACTAATCATCAAATATTTATTAATCACCTACTAGACATTGTGCTAGATATAGGGGATAAAGGAAAAAAATGCAAGTCCCCTCCCTCCCTTTCCCTTGGAGTGAAGGAAACAAGCATTTATATGGTATCTACTATGTGCTAGACACTGTGCAAATATTTTACAAATATTTTCTTATTTGATACTCACAACCCTAAGAGGTAGGTACTATTATTATGCCTATTTTACGGTTGAGGAAACTGGGGCAGGCAGAGGTCAAGTGACTTGCCCAGGGTCACATAGCTTGTAAGTGTGAGAGATCAAATTTGAACTCAGGTCTTCCTGACTCCAGTGCTCTATCCACTCTGCCACCTACATGTACAGATATGCACAAATACGATACGTACATGAAGGATCAGTTTTCTAAAGTCCCCAAACAGGTCTCCACTGCTCTGTATATATTTTTGAAGCTAAAACTTGATGTTTTCATTTTAGCATTATACCAAAGCAAAATGGAGAATCCTGAGGAACATCAGTGTATCCTGTGCATATAACACATAGTAGCCACTTAACGAATAATTGTGGATTGTCTGGCGTTGCACCTCTGGTGGCTTATGTATCTGTCCATACCATGGCAAGAGAAGCAATGTAGTCCAGGCCTTTCTTCTCAAGAGCAGCCTGGAAACCAGGCATCAGCTAGCCCCAAGGGGGAAACATTGGTTTCCCTGTCAAATCAGTGAACCCTAAAAATTTTCATTTGTGTTAGTCACGCCACCCACCAAATAAAAGACGTAACTTGGCAAGAAACACCCTTGAGTCCTTTGTTGGCATAGTTCCTGGAATGCCACCTGTTCAAGTGCATTAGGAAGGAAGGCCAAGCTTAGGGCTGGTTCCCTTGCTGATACCTGCTTTGCATGTGTTTTTTTTGAAGGAATAATGTTGTGTACAGGTGGTTTGGTGTTGGGGCCTTCTGCAGATCCAGGATCCTGATGTACCATCCATTTTGGCAACAGTTCCAAGAACCGAGAGACTGAAACACTCTCCACCTCCCTTCATCAAGAGCAGGGAGTCAAGTACATTTTTTGAATTGCATTTGCAAATCTGTCTAGGGAGGACTGGAAACAGGGTTTGCTCAGAATTCCGGCTCCAACTCAACAACTCTCCAGGCTGGCTGGCAGTTAGCAGAATGCACTCATGGTGATTTGATTTTCCTCTTTCCCTCCCCCTCCTTCCTCACCTTCAATTATACAGGCTTTAAGTATGCATTGACAACAATATTTATGTATCTTCTTGGGCTTCCTCCTGTGGTTGGGGAGGAGGAGTGGAAATCATGATAGACCTTTCAATCTGTAGGAGACTGATGACCAGGGTTCTATCGGTCTCTAGAGCCTCTATTTTAAAATAAATATCAGTCATTTTTTTGCAATACAATGTGTGAAAATAGGCTTAGATCATACCATACAACTATTTGGGGAGATAGCATATGGTAATGGACAGAAGTCTGAATGACCTTGGATTTTGGAGGTCTGGGCTCTGGTATTAGCTATGTAACCTTGGGCAAATCTCTTTATTTGTTTGAGCCTAGGTATCCTCATCTGGAAAATGAAGTAATTGGATTAGATGTACCTGAAGGAGCTTCTAGATCAAATATTCTATCCTATCTATCAGAGAAGGACAAGAGCAGACTCAACACATCATAAACAGATGACTTTTAACTTGGTGTTGATTTTTTTAAAATTACTTTTAAAACTATTGTAAAATGCTGGTTTTTAAATGTTATTAAAATTATAAAATTATTAAATACTTCGGAAGAAGTATGTCAAGATGGTAGATTCTGCTTCTTCCCTGTTGAGAAGTATGGAAGTGATCATATATTGTCCTAACATATCAGTTTGATAGGTGTGCTGGTTTCTTTGGGCATGAATTTAGGACCTGATGGAGAACTTTCAAAGACTTGTCAGACCTGAGGACTGTTACCCTGTCCGAGAGGAGGAAATGATACTTCAAGAAAAAACCTTTAAAGAATCTCTCAGTATTTAGATGGATGGGAATCCAAAAGACTCAGGGAGCATGGCAAGTATTTTCATTGTTGCTGCTGATTGAAAGTGAGATTATTAAATTAGAAAGGAAATGAGAAATGATCTGATTGCCAAGATGATAGTGATGATGGTAAATTTGTGGGGGTTTTGAACCATGGCATAAGATTTTCTTTATCCATTTGATTTTTCCCGTGTGTATGGTTAGGTCAAACTTTTTTTGAGTAAATGGAAATATCTATTTTTTCTGACTATGAAATGTTGGATGGGCTTTGGTATCAGTGTGTAGACCTTGGACAGACACTGCACATTGACCATGAGACAGACCCAGAATTATACAGGAGGAAGAGAATAGGATTTAGGAAATTGAACAATTCTTTTAATGACACTACTCTTTCCTCTGAAAAAAAATGCCCCTTAATGTTGTATGGCTGTGTTTTGGAATATAGTTTCTGAAAAGCAGGATTGCCCAAAAGTAAATGGAAGGGTCCCTACTACTGTCACCTATCTGCAACACATTAATAATGAGGGATTTTAATGGAGAAGTAGTGGAAAAGATGTCATCAGAGAAATGTATAATGGAGAAAAACAAATTAACACAGGTTGGTCATGTAGTGATGGTAGGGATACCTAATGGAACATCCATTTATATTATTTATATCCATGCAATATCAAGACAAGATGAGGAAGTCCCCCACTCTGTTGAATGGGGCATAGGATATCCTGCGGTGAATTTATGGAAGGACATAATCAAGAGTTGTACAGGATCAGCCAGGATGCCACCTGCCATGGGAGGGACTGCTCACATCAATGATATCACGGATCCATTGGAAAATTGGCGTAAGGCACAGGAATGATGAACTTTGCTTCTTCTCAAGATTTTATCCAATGAGAATGGAAGGAGGAATCTGTTTGCATGTTGACTGATATGATTAGACTGATTTTAAACTCAACAAGGAAGAAGGGAAGAATTATCCAGCCAGAGCTACTCAGGTAGGTATAAGAGAGGACAACAGATATGATAGTGAAAGAAGAATGGCTGTAGAAGAACTCAACAAGGCAGAGAAGACAATGACAGAGAAAGAGCTAAAAAATGATACTCGTAAATTCATGTATCTAGATTTCAGTGCATGAACTATGTTATGGGTAATAAACTAAATGAACTTAATGTAAGGAGGTATATATGACCTGACCTCATGGGTTTCACTGAGAGCTGGCAGGCTATGACTCATGACTGGGCTACAGAAAAGGAAGGGAATAGCTTATCCAAGAACAGATAAGGTAGAAGGGGAAGTAGAGGTGAGGTAGTCCTGTACATTAAGAAGATATTGACTTGTATGGAAATCCTTAAACCTAAGCAAAAACACATAGAAAAGAATACCATAAGGGTGGTCAGAGAAACCAAAAAAAAAAAGGAAGAGAATTTTTTAAATGGTTAAATATAACATGCCTTCTAGAAGAATGGGATAAACTACTGCAGACTCTAGAGATGGAACAGAGAAAGGACAGAGTTGTGATAAGATTCAAATTAGGGAGACTTTTCTGGAAGTCTCTTTTAGTCCAAAGCACAAGATAAATAGATACCTATATTTTCTTCCTGAAAATGTCAACATTTAGATGGTGGAGGAATGGACAGTGGTTGCCACTTCAATAAGGAAGGCTTGGTTGATGAAATAAGATCATAACAAAACTAGGTGACATTTTATGGAAGGAGGATAAGAATATAAAGCTGCCACACACTGACATTACTGTCCCAGATGCATTTATGGAGAGAGAGAGAAATGGCATTAAAGAAGACTGGAAATGGAAAATTAGCCAGAGTACATTAAATATACCTGGAAGGAATTTATGTGGGAGGTGGCACTGTTGTGAGAATATTGAGAGATTTATTCACAGTTATCCAAAGGAGAAGTCTCTGAAGGTATAAGGAATAAATTTCTGACTTCTGAAAAATAAGTATGAAAACAGCTAACAAGCTATATTTCTACTTATCTATATAATTTTTTCAATTTTCAAATTTTAAAAATCTATGCATTTTTGAGAGAATCACCTACACTTCAGTGATGACATTCTTGATGAGGTTATTTAGTAGGAATCAGGCAGGCTTTTTGCAAGAAATATTCCTCAGAATACCACATCTTTACAGCCACACAATTGACTACAAGATATAGAGACTATAAGATTCCACTGTGGTTATTTGCTGATTGTGTAAAAAAAAAATTCTTATTCTATAGAGTAAAATAGTCCTTTAGGGGCTCTCTCCCTGCAAAATTTCTCCCTCCTAGGGGAAGTCAGCACTATCGTCTTCACTGTGTCCTTTTACAGATGAAGAAACTGAGGTTCAGAGAGGCTAAGCTGCCCATGGTCACTTGATTGCCTTCCTGATCACCTCCCCCACCAGAGAGTAGATGACCATGAAATGGAAACAAGCTATGCCTCTAATAAACACGAGCTCAATAAAAATGTGTCATATTATACTAACCTAATGCCTCCTAGGCACTGATATAATTCAAGATTTCTTGGAAGATATAACCACATAAACAACTGTTCAGTGACTCTTTGATCGTAAACATTAGGTAAGTATAAAACAGGGTGACATGTGTTTGCCAAAGGTGTTTGCTACTGTGATGGAGGAAAACCAATGTAGAGAGTCCAGGTTGAAGAGGGATTCCTTGTGCATGGTGACTGTCTCCCGAAACTCCAATGATGTAGATGGTTTTATACTGGTTGCATCAATTCCAGAATATAACTACTCTTTCTGAAGATCTGAGTTTGTCTTATGAATTTGTCTTAAATATCCATCCACACAGGAAAAGCCAAATGGATAATATTATTATAAAATAATATCATTATAAAATGGATAATATCATTATAAAATAATAATTATTGCCTAGATTATGTCATACAGCTGAACGTATAGCTTTGAAAACTTGGACATCAGCATATATAATATGTATCAGTACACATTGATTAGTTGGGCTGAGAATTAAATAGGAGAGAGGCTTGAATTGCTTTTAGGAAACTGTAAAGCTTCTTCAATGACTTCCCAGAAACAAAGTTTCATATTTTTAATACCAGTATTGTTTTAGGTTTGTTATTTGCCTGCGAGACATGAAAGAAAGCAGTTTCTGAAGAACTGAAAATCTCTATCACAAAGACAATGGAGAAGCATATGGTGGTTAGTTGTTGGAAGACTGCAACATATAGTAAATAGGAGACTTAGAAAAAGAATAGTAATAAAGGATGTTGAGTGGGCCCTCTGTGGCAGATTTACTAGAGAATGTGGACAAAGTTACACAAATTAATTAGGTATGACTAGGTTGGGATCTGTAGAAGGATCATCTAGGTTGATGAGATCACAGAGCCACTTAAATATTTGAGTATTTTGAGAGCTGGCATTTGTATAATGCTTTAAGATTTGCACACTGCTTTCCATCCATAAACTCATTCGATTTTCACAGCAACTGGGTGAGTTTGGCACTATCATCTTTACTATGTCCTTTTACAGATAAAGAAACTGAGGTTCAGAGAGGCCCATGATCACTTGATTGCCTCTCTGATCACCTCCCTCACCAATGGGAACAAACTATGCCTCTAATAACATGAACTCAATAAAAATGTGTCATATTGACCTCATCTAATTTCCTTTTATGGGGGGGGAGACTAAGTTATTAGGCTTGCATATCCAAGAAATGTCATAGCTGTCATCAAATATCTTGCAGAAATGCAGATATACAAAGTCTCTTAATATCTTTAAGGACAAGTCAGAGAAGTGGATTGGATTCATGTATAGTTAGATGGGTTTAGATATGTTTGGAAGGATGAACCCAGTGGAGACTGATTAATGGGTTAATATCAACTTGGAAGGAGCCCTGTGGGATTGCTCCAGGGCTTTTGTCCTTGGCTCTGTTTGGCTCATCTTTTTCTAAATAAGCGTTATATTCTAGGCCTTATGCTAAGCACTTTACAAATATTATCTCATTTAATTCTCACAATAACCTTGAGAGATAGGTGCTGTTATTATACCCATTTTAGAGTTGAGAAAACTGAGGCAGATGGAAGTTAATTGATTTCCCCAGGCTCACAAGCTGGTGTCTGAGGCTGGATTTGAACTGACTCCCAGTCTAGATCTCTAATCACTGAGTTGTCTCACAATGCCCTAGGTGAAGGCACATGTGGAATGCTTGGCAACTATAAGAATGACACAGAGCTAGAAAGGAGACCCAAGATAGTGAATGGATAACGTAGCTGGAATTCAAAGTTATCTTGACAGGAAGGGGGACTAGGCAAAAGCTAACAAGATAAAATTTAATAGGGACAAGTGGTCAGGATTGGAGAGATGGATTTGGGAATCATCTGTTTGGAGAGAGTGAAACTGCCAAGAGAGAGAAAGAAGAGAAAAGAGAATAAAAGACAGACCAAAGATTTCAGTGAAGAATAAACAGATGACTGCCTTAGAAAGTGATATCATAAAAGTTTCACTTGAGATCAATTATAGTAATAACCATAAGAATCAAATATGATATTAATACGCACATAAATGCTTTGTCTTCCTATATGATTGTCATATAACTGGATGTGGTGCCTCTGGGGAAATCTAGCAAAGATCACTGCCCTGAATATGTCAAAGATACCATTTCACTGAACACAAATGCAATCTAAATATCCTCTGCAATCTAGGGAGTCCCTTTACAAAAGGAAGAGCAGGGAAAGGGCTAGAATTTAAGCTCAGGCACCATGTTTAGAAAAGATGACTTTACTATAAGGTTCCCTAGATGTAGGGTTGGGTCATTTGATCACTTTAGGGCTAGATAGTTCCCTGTCTAAGCATTACGTTAGTAATTCTAAATAGAACAATGGAGAGCTAGTTCAGAAACTTCCAGTTCTTTGTCTTCTCTTTTCTAACCAAAAGCAGACACCTAGGAGTCATCCTTTTGTAATGGGGGTATAGGATAGGAGCAGGTGGAAAAGACGAAGTAACTGTTGAAGGTGCTACCAAGTTGAAGCCACAGTGGCCTTGCGGGGGGTAATGAAGCCTGGGGTGTGCTTAGAAAACAGGGATTGAAGAGGGAGCTCTAATTATAATGATGTGAGAATGTTTCCCATTTTAAGTGCTCTGATATAATATTATTTCTACTACTGCCGCTTCTGTTGCTGCTTCTCCTACTACTATTACAACTGCTACTGTTACCATTTTTAAATTTTTTTTCTATCTTAAATCTTAATATCTTTTGTGTTTATATGGCCTTAATTTCCAAACATAATTCCCCCTTCCCCCTCCCATTGAAGTATTCCTTATAACGAATAACAAAAAGAAAAAAAAAGAAAGAGAAAAAAAGTAGTTTAGCAAAACTAACCAACACACCAGTTGAATCTGACAGGATATGATTAGCTTTCATCTGCTCTGTAGGTAACTTGTCTGTAACTATTTATATACATGTAGTCTCTCCCATTAGACTCTAAGCTACTGGGACTGATTTTGCCTTTCTTTGTATCTTTTATGCTTAATGAATGCCCGTTGATTGATTAATTATTCCACTCCCACAATCCTCTGGTCTGAAAAGAAAGGAGGGAGGTGTATTTTTCTTATCCCTTCCTTGGGGCCAAGCTTGTTCTGATCTTTTAAGTTAATCAGCTAATTAATTCATTAAAAGCAAATTCTGCCATCCTAGTTGAGGTACCCCTCGTTTAGAATGTTCTGGGTCTTGATCCGATCGACACAGTGTCACTCACAAATAGGAGCATCTGGAAGACCTCACCTTCTGCGTGTACGTAATTCTTCTTCCCATTGGACTCTGTATCAGATATCTCTATGACAGTGGTTCATCCTTGAAGGGCATGCATGTCCCTCTTTTTTATGCTTAGTTTGATAGAAATGAGCATCGTCAAAAAGGCATCATCTCTGTTGTTGCATCTATCAAGGAATCTTGTATGCTCTTCATGTATGACCCCGCCCCCCCGGAATGCAAATCTAAGTTTTTTTAGCTTATCGTTTTTATTTTTTGACTTCAATTGCATCCAATCCTTGGTGACCTCATTTGAGGTTTTCTTGGCAAAGATATTAGAGTGACTTGCCATTTTCTTCTCCAGCTTATTTTATAGACATGAGGAAACTGAGGCAAACAAGGTTAAGCCACAAATGTTTATTTTTATTTGTTGTTCAGTTGCTTTAGTCATGTCTAACTCTTTGTGACCCTGTGGACCTCTGACTGTAGGGATTTCTTAGCAAAGATAATGGAGTGGGTTATCATTTTTTTCTTCTGTGCAACAACTTTTTTTTTTTTTTGACAAGGCAGTGATCCATAGGCAAACAGAGGTTAAGTGACTTGCCCAAGGTCACACAGCTAGGACATTTCTGAGGCTGGTTTTGAAGTCAGGTCTTCCAGACTCCAAGCCCAATACTCTACTATGCTACCTTTGTTACACATTTTAAAAACTTAGAACTACCTTCTTGCTTTACCAGGGGCTTTTTTTGAGGGGAGGGCAACCCAGGCTTTAAAAGCCTGGGGATACAAGTATCTGGCTTCAAAGAGGGTAGAATGCATAAAAAGAAGGCAGATGGGAGTGGAAGAGGGTGAGTACCAGAGACTCATAGAATGATGGAAAGAACACTGGTGAGAGAAGGAGGAGTCAGGAGACCTGACTTGGAGATCTGGTTCTACTGTTTAAATTCTCCTGGTCTTGACTTTCCCAAGGTGATACAATTTATGTGTCCTTTCTATAAAATGAGGGGGAGGTATACCAAGAAGCCATATGTAGAGCCAGAAGGGACCTCAGGAGTCATCTAACCAAACCCCACCCCCATTTTATGTAGGAAGACACTGAGGTCCAGGAATGTTAAGTGACTTGATCCAAGTTTCACAGCTAATAAGTGTGAAAGGAAAGATTTGAACGGAGGTTCTCTTGACTTTAGTAGATCCAATTATCTTTCCACTAAATTTTGATGATTTCTAAGGTCCCTTTGGAGCAAGTCACTTAACCCAGGCTGCCTCAGTTTCCTTATCTGTAAAAGGAGCTGGAGAAGGAAATAACAAACCATTCTAGCATCTGTGCCAAGAAAACCCCAAATGGGTTAGACGTTCTTGAAAAAACTGAGCAACCACAAAGATCCCTTTCGGTCTTGGGGGAAAGGAAACAAACATTTTTTAAGTGCCTACTATGTGCTAGGAAATGTGCTAATCATGTTACACATACAATCTCATTTGATCACCTTAGCTATATCTCTTATTCCTAGAGTTAGGAAATACAAACATATAGGCTCAGTTAAAAAAGTGACAAGTCTTTCTGAAGACGAGTGATCTGAGTCATCATCTACTTCTAGCCTATAGTTTACTCCAATTTGGATATGAATGCCCTGGCATTCCTTCTCCTACTTTCTCCTTTCTCCTTGGCTGATCCCTAATTGTGGTCATTTTGGTGGGTTGTTTGCTTTTCAGTTGCATCCCATTCTTTGTGATACCATTTAGGGCTTTCTTGGCAAAGATACTGGAGTGGTTTACTATTTCCTTCTCTAGCTCATTTTATAGATGAGGAAACTGAGGCAAGCAGGGTTAAGTGACTTGCCCAGGGTCACACAGCTAGGAAGTGTCTGGGCTTGGATTTGAACTCAGGAAGTTGAGTTTTTCTGACTTCAGAGTCAACAATCTATCCACTGTGTCACTCAGTTGTCCATAGTTTTGGTCATAGTATCATAGATTTAGAGCTGTAAGAGACTTTAGATGTAATTGAATCCAACGTCTGCATTTGGGTCCCAGAGGCATTAACTGTTTGAGGTGTGCTTCGAAACCAAGCTTCCAGACTCCAAGTTCTAGGCAGCCTAGGTCTTCTAACTCCCTTTGCTAAATTCTAGGATTTAGAAGTCATTTGGCTCAGCCCTCCACCCATGCTGCATTATTCTTGATCCTGTGTATATTGTTCCATACCTCATGAACCAAGACCCCTAAGATGGGGTTTTTAAATGAAATCACTTAATAAAAAAGAGATTTTAAAATGTCATTATTTTTATGTGTGTCTTTCTATAGCCATGAGACATGGAATACAATAGTCACTGAAGACCCGACAATGAAGATCACTTAGAGAGCAAAGGAGAGGCACATAGTGGGTGTGAGCTGGCTTCAAGGGATAACAAATGAGGAATTTTGAAGAGTAGGAATGAAGGATGCCATTTGGGAAATGTATGATGGAAAGAGGTGGGCTGATTGTAAAGTGAGGACAGAGTGGTGGGTACATTGGTATCCCTGGGATGTGGAGGAAGGTGAGGAAGAACTTCCAGCATATCAGGTGCCTTCTCCCCTGACCTCGTCCCACTATAGAAGGGTAATGGGATTATAGATCTAGAATTGGAAAGGACTTCAGAAGCCATGTAGTTTAATCCTAAGAACTCTGGATTTGACTGTGCAACATAGGAGACACTTGTATAGGACCTCTCAGCATGGCATGCCCACATCAGAAATGGTACTGTGCTCTATGACCAAAGCAGAATTGAGATAGCACAAAGGAAACGCAGGATGGACAAATTTGGAGTATCTACCCCAAATATCCACATGGACTATCTGTGTCCAACCTGTGGTAGAGTGTTCTAAGGTCCTATTGGTCTCATCAGTCACAGGCAGACACACTGAAACCTCACTTTATTATGGTGATGTCATTTTGGTCCTCTGAAAACAAAGGACAGCAACCAACCAACCAACCAACCAACCAGTTTAATCCCCTCAATTTACTGATGAGAGATCTAGGGAGATTAAGACAACAGACCCAAGTCACACAGATAGTAAGCATTAGAGGATGGATGAGAGAGACCCAAAGTCCTCCAGATGGATAGTCATTGATGGATTACCTTCTATGTTGTTATGGGATCACACTGTTTGCTTATTCACACAATAAAACTAGGAGGGGAGGGCAGGCAGATTAGTAGCAAGTGGAGAAGGGAGTGACCAGAACATTAAAAGGCAGAATTCTCAGTTCTCTCCACCTCCCAACCTTTGACCAGCCACAGCAAGGAAGTATTCTGAGGAAAAGAGATAGAGGGAGGTAAAAGAAAGGTTTTGGAACGTTTGCCAGTGTTTGCTGAAGGAGATTGGACCTGACACCCAGTTAGTGCTAATTAGCGTTCATTACCAACACCTCCTCCTTAGAGGCCTCTTCTGATGTAGGAGCAGGGTGTGGCAGTGACCCTGGGTCCTCCGAGGTTGTACTAGCGGAGTTCAAGCTCTGGCAGGTCCTTCCAAGCAGGAAAAGATTTGCCAGGAACAGTTGATTGTCTGACGATCAGCAGAGGGAAGGGTGGAGAGGCTCCCTACCAGGAAGATGGCTATCATGTGGTGGCCTCATTAGTTACCAATGCTAAACAGATTTGTTTACTGAGCTAGAGATGGGCTACTGCTATAAATGTGGAAGGAAATCACAGATATTTCGAATGTAGAACTTGGAATCTAAAAGATTCAAGTTCAAATCCTGCCTCAGACACTTATTGGCTGTATGATCCTAGCCAAGTCATTTGAGTGCTCTTGGCCCACCTTTTGATAGAGAGTTGATTAAATCAAGATACAAAATAAGGTATTCATTTTCTGGTTATGGGTAATATGGGAAATTTGCTTTTCTTGACTATGCATATTTGTTACGAGGGTTTCTTTTTTCCTTTTTATTTCAATGAGGGAAGGGAGTTGGGAAAGAAAGAAAATAAATACTGGTTCATTTAAAAAATAATACTAACAGTGAAAAACAAAAGGGGGAGAATAATTCCTACCTCACAGGATTATGAGGTTGAAAGGAGATTACATATTTAAAATATTTAGCAAACTTTAAATGAGACATATGGCACAATAACACTGTATAATAATGTTACTATTACCATTGTTTTCACTGGTATGTGGATTCATTGTAGGTCAGTAGAGGATAATAGCCAAGAGAGGCAATCAATATAAAATCAGTTAACCGACGCTCATTAAGAACCTACTGTGTTAAAGGCTGCATCGATCAATTGATTGAAAGCTAGCCTTAGAGCCTGGAGGACCCAGGCTGACGTCTCACGTGTCACATGTACCGGCTTTGTGATCCTGGGCAAGTCACTTAGACTCAGCATTCTAGGCAACTTTCCAATACCTTACATTTCAGAGAAGTTGCTAATCTGAGATAGTGAATGGAATTTTCTCATCTGGGAGTCCCCAGAATCAATGAAATCACAAGTCCAGTCCCCTTCCCTGTTCCTATGCACTGGGGAAGCAAAGATAAATATCAAGTAAGCAAAGAACCACACAAAGAATCTGACAAAAGATTAATTCCATGGGAAGCTATAGGATAATTGTTCAGGTATGTATGTACAATCTGACTCCTTTAGTTCGAAAGTTCCTTGAGGGTAGGGGCTGTCTTCTTACTCCTCTTTGTGTCTCAGCACTTAGCACCTGTGCTTGGCACATTTGGGTTATGGTCGAGTTACGTCCAAGAAGACCTGACCAAATTTAGGGGTTTTCTTGGCAGACACTGGAGTGATTTGCCATTTCCTTCTCCAGTTCATTTAACAGATGAGGAGACTGAGGTAAACATTAGATTTAAGTCACACAACTAGTAAGTGTGGTTGAATTTGAACTCGGGTCATCCTGACTCTAAGCTCGGTGCTCTGCCTACTGCACCACCTAGCTGCCTAGTACATAGTGACTGCTTAATAAACACTTGTCTCCATTCTCTCAGGAAACAAGCATTTCTCCCCCACCTCTCCCACTCATTTCTTGTCACTCCCTTTCATATTGGCTTCACATTCCAATCTAACTGGTTGACTTTCTCAGGATAAGAAATTTCATCTCTCTCATGTCTTTGGGTAGGCTGTCCTCAAAGCCCCAAATTCTTTCCCTCCTCACCTTTCTCTCTTGAAATCACTACCACCCTTTGAGGAATACCAGGTCTGGATTCAGATGCCTCTAAGGAGAAGTGAGGCTGGTGATCTGCACAGCCCTCCCTCACTCAAAACAAAGTCAAGTGCAAGTCACGTCATCATTTCTCTGATGGCATGGTCTTCTTCAGCAACGAGGGATAAACACAACAACCACCCTTCAAAATTCAGCTCATGCCAGCTCCCAAAATAAGCCTTTCCTGATCTCCCCTCGGTCTGTGCTTTCCCTCAAGTCAAATTATTTGGATATATTTTCTATTTACTGATCTGTGAAGTGTTCTCTCCTAGTAGGATGTAAGGTCTTTGAGAGCAGGCAGGGACAATTTCATTCCTGCCTTTAACATAGTGCCTGTTGTATATAGTAGGTATTTAATAAATGGTTGTTGAATAAACTGTTATGATGGAGAATTGGGCCATGCCTTTGGCCACCAATTTAAATGTGCTGCAAACACTGCTAGATCAAAGGTGAAAGGCTTGTATAGCTCCCCTGTGAACCCTGGTTTATTAGACTATTTTTTTCTATTCTGTAAAGGACATTTCCATTCTCCATCCTTTCTAATAAGGTAGCCAAAAAGAAGACATCTTTTGACTTCATTCCTCTACAGACTGTACCCCTGACTGTCCTGGGCTTTCTCTAAAATGCCCCAGAAACCTCTTCACCCTAGAAACTCTCTCCACCCTTGGACTTTACATATTGGAAGTACCTTGGACTCTGCAGCCTCTCCCTCTGATTGGCCAGTTCCTCCATTTGAAGGAAAAGGTCCAGGCCAGCCATCTCGTCATTTTTTTCTTTACAATGCTCCTCTTTACTGAGATCTTGCTCTCTCCCACCACTGCTTTCCAGTTTTCTTCTCTGTGTTATATACTCCCTTTAGAATGTAAGCTGCTAAGTAGTACAGTGGATAGAGCACTAGCTCTAGAGTATGAGAGTCTGAGTTCAAATCTGATCATAGAGGCTGATTAGTTGTGTGGCCCTGTGTAAGTCGCTTAACTCCTGGTTATCAATAATAAAAAAAAAAAGATAACTGTCTTTCTGCTTATATTTGTATTTCCAGTATTTAGCACAGTGCCTGGCTCAATGTTAAGTGCTTAAGTAAGCATAAATGGTTATTGATTTGGTAGCCAAGAGAGGAATTAAAAATAAGTGTTAAAGGTGAGAGAGGAAGTGGAAAAGAAAAATGTAACCTAGAGGAGAAGACTATAATACTAGATTTTCTACTAGCTTGTGGTATGTCTTTGCCCAAGGTCACTCCTTTTAGCCTCAGTTTCCTGATCTGTTTAATGAGGAGGTAACTATATATGATAAGATTCTGTTTTCTTGAATTATGGTAGGTGTATATCTAAAATGTGATTAAGAAGCAGAGATAACTCAGAAGAAATGATAAAATCAAATATTTTGATGAATCACATGAGAACAAATTATATGAGTGAGGAAGAGGGGGAGGACAAAGGGGAGGAAAAAGAAGAGGAGGGGAAGGAGGAGACCCTGTGATATTAGAGAGTTAGTTTTGGAGTCAAGAAGACCTGGGTTCCAAGACTAGATCCTAGTCCCTTCCCTGACATATACTAGATATATGATGCTTAACCTCTCAGTGCTCTAGGCTAATGGTGTGGGGTCGTATACTGACTTAGAAAACCATATATTTGTATTATCTAGGTTTTATTTTTTTTTGTTTATTTGATTAAATATTTCCTAATTTCATTTAAGTCTAGTTTAAGCTGAATTTGAGAACTTTGTAAGCCACATTTGACCTCTCTGCTCTGGGCATCTCTAATGATTGTAGAAAAGTTGCTGACTCGTTCTGGTAAAAGCCAGTGTTCTCTTCGGGGAGTTTTCTTTACTGATGTAATGACAGATCCAGTTCATAGCTTTAATAATAATAACTTATTTATATAACTCCTCAAGGTTTTACAAAGAGCTTTCCTTACATTAACTTTCAAAGTAGTCGGTGTAGGAATTATCATCCCCCTTTTACAGCTGGGAAACTAAGTCTTGAAAAAGTTATAGAGCTTATCCACGGTCATTGACTTTGGAACTAGGGTTCAAATCCAGGTTTTTCATGTTCAAGTTCAACTTCCTAGGGAAGAAATGAAAAGATTTGGGAGCATAAGTGTTATTCTTATTTTTTTTTTTGAGTTCGAAGGTTGTGACTTTGTAAGAGAAGAGATCATATGGGAAATGGCTATATAGCTAGTGTTAAAGAATACATCTTTGTTTTCTAGACTATTACTTCTTATTACTACAATGAGTTTCCTGACCAGACTTGAGAACCTTTTAAGAAGACCTGCAAGAATATATTTGGCAGGGGATTAATCAGCTCATTTCCCAGAGATTAGTATTAGGAAGGGGGATGTTGGTGATAGCGATGCTAAGGGAGGCAATGTAATTTGCTGTCAGAGAACATGGTTTTAGACCCCAGCCTGCCATTTATTATTTGTGTAATCTTTGAAAAGACATTTAATTTGCCCAAGCTTTGGTTTTGTCCCCTATCAAAGGAGATTGGATTATATCATTATTCAGTCTTATCTGACTCCATTTGGGGTTTTCTTTGAAAAACTATTGGAGTGGTTTGCATTTCCTTCTCCAGTTTTTTTTACAGATGAGGAAACTAAGGTAAACAGGGTGAAGTGACTTGCAAGGGTCTCATAGCTAGTATCTGAGGTCAGATTTGAACTCAGGAAGATGAGTCTTCCTGACTCCACGTCCAGCATTCTATCCACTGCA
The DNA here is from genome assembly GCA_023548195.1 of Bettongia penicillata ogilbyi. Classification (NCBI taxonomy): domain Eukaryota; kingdom Metazoa; phylum Chordata; class Mammalia; order Diprotodontia; family Potoroidae; genus Bettongia; species Bettongia penicillata. The sequence continues at coordinate 7,034,276 of JAJHZJ010000100.1, forward strand.
CCACCTAGTTGTCCATAGTACTTCAAAGTTACTTCTAACTCAGCTTCTAGCCTTCCATGACTCTCTCTTTCTATGAATGTAGACTTTACAATAATAGGGGAGAGACTGTCTGCTTTAGCTTTGCCATTTCCTTTTTTTCATCCAATTTGTAGACTTTGAAATGATAGCTTAATTGAAGTCTCTTTGTTGCTTTGTGCTGATTTCTTCCATCAACAGCACTCCTCTCTTGAACTGAGGCTCTCTTGTTTCTCTGGCTGCCATCTTAGATGTTGGCTGGGAAGTGACCAGACATGGTTAGCTCAATCAATGCTGTCTCTAATGCTCAGCATCATGAGGGAAGTGCAAAAGGAGAAATGATTCCTGCTGTTGATAAATACACTGGTATAGTGACTAGGCTGCTGGGCTTTGAGTCAGGAAGGCATGAGTTCAAATCCTGTCTCAGACACTCTCTCATCCTCAATATCCTTATCTGGAATATAGGGACCTGTCTCCCAGGAGTGTGGTCAAGATCAAATGACATAAGCTATAGAAAGTATTATAAAATTGCTCACTATTATTATTGTGTACTTCAGTCATTTTAATCATGTCCCACTCTTTATGACCTCATCTGGGTTTTCTTTTTGGCAAAGATACCAGAGTGGTTTGTCATTCCTTTATCCAGCTCATTTTTACAGATGAGGAAACTGAGGCAAACAGGGTGAAGTGACTTGTCCAGGGTCACACAGCTACTAAGCATCTAAGGCTAGATTTAAACTCATGAAAAATGAGCCAAGTGCTCTATCCACTGTGCCACTTAGCTGCCTAATTATAGTATTATTATTACTACAGAAACTATTGTATAATAACTGTCCAGCACAAGGCCTTCCTTGCACACAGCAGATTCTTTATAAATGTTTTTTCCTTATTATTGAATCCTTCTGGGAAGTCAAGTCAACGGCATTTTTTAAAGTGCTAACTACATATCAGGCAATATGTTAGGGACTGGGAATACAAATACAAGCTGAAAAAAAAGACAATCCTCACTTTTTAGGAACTTTCATGCTAATGCAGGAAGATAATTCAAAATGAGTAGAAAAAGAGACAAAGATACTTTTTGAGGACACTGAAGAGAGAGTCCCAAGAGACTGACCCACCTTAGAGAGTTTACCTTGGAGTGGAGTAAAACTTGGGCTGACTGAATGGCCTGGGTGCCTGGGGAGAAGGAATAAGCCAATGAGATTGAGAGGCTGCAGGGGTAGAGTGTTAATGCATGAAGTTTCAGCTAGTGTGATCTTCCAAGGTGAAGGCTGCATGGCTGCCCTGCATTCCTTTCTTACTTTCTCATTGGTGTAAATGATGAAATGTTAACGGAATATCTAGAGGGAAAAGATCTGTAGGGGTTAGAAAAGAAGGGAAAAACTTCATGGAAATGTTGGGTCTTTGTCCTTGAAGGAGGGAGACAGTGGGATACCATGGAAAGAGCACTGATGCTGGAATTAGAAGGTCCTGGGCACAAACCTTCCTTACTACTTACTTATATAACCTTAGTCAAATTACTTAACTTTCTTTGGTTTCCTCAACTTTAAAATGAGAGGGCTAGGCTAGATGGTTTTGGAGTTCTCTTCCAGTGCCGATCTTTGGTCTGGTAGGTTTGATTGGGATGTATGATGACGGGCCCATGCTCCTACCCAAACGATGGCACTTTTCTCTCTTCTGAACTGTTACATAAGATATAAAAGTGGAATATCTAGCACAGGATTGCTTAACCTTTCTTGAGTTTTGAACCCATTTGTCATCTAGTGAAGACCATGGACTCCTCAGATTTTATTGAGGCAACTGGGATCACTATAGATAGGGTGCTGAACGTCAAATCAAGAAGACCTCAATTCCCATCTTGTCTATGACTCTTACTAGCTAACCATATGATCCTGTCTTGGGCAAATAATTTAACCTTTTCCTGCCTTAGTTTCCTCATCTGCAAGACAAGGACAATAACAACCCTTATTGGTAAGATGGTTGTGAAGCCCAAATGAAATAATGTATAAAACACTCCGAAAATTTTAAAAGGTCATATAAATGCAGCTATTATTATAATAATTGGTTTCAGTAATTGAAGGAAATGCTAAATTTCAGTTAGAGGATAAAAATTTCTTTTTCCTATCCAAATTCTCATATAATCTGAAATCTTTCTATGGACCCCTTGGGAATCATGGACATTAGATTAAGAACCTCTGATCTAGCCATAAGCTCTGGAATGATAGTTATTTCTAAAGTCTGGGGCTTTGGAGGCCTAGCTCAAGAAAAACACTTTTAAACATTAGAAGTTTCTTAATGGACTTTCCCCCTTTGGCTAATTGTTCTGGGTGGGAGTACAGCGTTCCCACAGGTCCCAGAGGCATGAACCCGCCACACCTTAGCCCATTGTCGGATTCCTTCAGTACTGAGAATTTCTACTTTAGAAGCTCTAATGACTCGAGTATCTTCTTAGGTAAGTCTTTTTTGATGAATTAGACTTTCCCTTTCTAATTTTAGACAGACATTCTTTCTGTTTGGTCATAGAGATCGTCCTTGATTAACTCCTAGAAATTTCTGAAAAAACTTCGAAGGAGAATAATGACTATAATAGTTAACACTGGGGCCTCAGACACTTAACTCTCTTGTGTGACTCTGGGCAAGTCACTTCACCTTGTTTGCCTCAGTTTCCTCATTTGTAAAACGAGCTGGGGAAAGAAAAGGCAAACCACTCCAGCATCTTTGCCAAGAAAACCTCTGATGAGGTCATGAAGAGTTGGAAATGACTCAACAACATCAAAAACATTTATAACATGCATTAAATTTTGGAAAACACGTTTCCAGAACATGATATCCCTTGAGTCTCACAGCCCTTCCATGCGTTAGATATAATTATCCCTACTGTACAAGAGGGACAACTGAAGCATGGGTATGTTAAAAGACTTCTCCCTGGCCACAGAGTTAGTATGGCAGTGGCAGGATTCTCCGAGGTCCCAGATAATTCCAAGCCTGCTGACTTCAAGTCTGTTGGGTTTCCAACGTACATGTGGTCTTTCTCCAGCAGCCTTTGAAGCCCTCGCCTACACTCTTATTCAACCAATCAATAGGAATTTATATAGGCATCTATTATGTGTCAGACACTACGCTGGGCATTGGGGATACGCGATTAAAAACCAAAAAAAGTCCCTTCCCTCAAGGAGCATTCATACTATCAAGGGGAAAATCATGTATAGATATATATTTATGCAAAATACATGGAAAGTAAATGGGTGGTAATTGATGGCATGGGGGCAGTGACTGGGAAAGAAGGCACTAGCAGTGGGATAGAGGGAATGAAGTTTAGAAAAATTCATGTAGGCGGTGGATTTCAGATGAATTATTTTTTAAAAAGCTTGGGATTCCAAGAGTCTGAAGTGAGAAATGAAAACATTCCAAGTAGGGGAATTCAGAGAACAACTAGTGCAATTCCTTCATTTTATAGATTAGTAAACTGTGGCCCAGATAAATACAAAGACACAGAAAAGATAAGGAATGTCATGAATGAGAGAGCAAAGAGTTCAATTTGGCTGGGCCACAGAATATGTCGAGGGGAGTGTTATTTCATAAAGCTATTAAGGTGGGCTGGAGCCAGAATAAAGGACTCTAAATGCCAAACAAGGGAGTTCCTATTTGATTTTAAAGGTTAATAGGGAGCCACTGGAACTTCTTGAGTAGGGGAGTGACATGATGAAGAGATCTGATTCAAGACTATTACTTTAGCAGCTCTGTAGAGAGGATGGGTTGGGGTGATGAGAATCCTGAAGCAGGGACACCAATCAGGAAAATACTGAAATGAGTTTTCCAGATTGTGAATTTTAGACCCCAAATTTAGAGTCTGATTACTAAAATATCCCATTAGGAAATGACTATTTTGGTTTGGGAGGGGATAAAAGGTAGTACCTGGAAGATGTTCCCTTTAAGGGTTAGCTTTCTGTGTGTGTGTGTGTGTGTGTGAGTGTGTGCATGTGCGTGCGTGTGTGAGTGTGTGTGTGCGTGTGCATGTGTGTGTGAGTGTGTGTGTGTATGTGTGTGTGTGTATGTGTGTGTGTGTGTATGTGTGTGTGTATGTGTGTGTGTATGTGTGTGTGTGTGTGTGTGTGTGTGTGTGTGTGTGCGTGTGTAGGTGGGGAGCGGGAAGGAACGCAGAGACCAGTGGCCAGAAAATCTTTCTGCAACTGTCTCTCATTTTGAGCACCAAGTTTCTTCAGGGAGGGGCTGCCAAACACTCCTCCTTGGCAGAGCTGGTTGGTGCGTGTGTGAGCTGTACTTTGTCACAATAAGAAATCTCATAGAAAGAAACTGCCTGATGTTGCAACGACTGCAGAAAGAGAGAGGGGAAAATGATCCCAATATGCATTTGATCTGCTTTGCTCTATGTGCTTTGTCTTGGCTTCCTCCCTAAGTGAAAGGTGTTGACAGAGCGTCTTTGGCAGAGGATGGGAGGAATAAGGAAAGGCTACGATGGCAACCTGCACCAAGACTCTTCTCTTTTTCCCTGCTAAGACTTGGTTGTTTAATTAGACCCTGGGTTAGCTCCAAAATAGGATGTTTCTTGGCTTTTGCTGGCCAAGGGTACTGCTAGGTGGGCCAGTTCTCAGATCTCTAGAACCAAAACATCAGTGTGTTGCTCAAGTTTTAATAATAACTCACATTTCTATTGCATTTTACTGTTTATTGCTCATGGAATTGTAGATCTCAAGCTGGAAGAAATTTCAAAGGCCAATTAGTGCAATTTCTTCATTTTAAAGATCAGTGAGCAGAAGTCTGGATAAATGACTTGCCCAAGGTCACACAGAGATAAAGAACCTTCCTTCTAACAGTCTGATAAGAATGCTACCTTTTCCTGACAGAAAGGCAATAGACTCAAGATGTAGAATGAGATGTGTGTTTTTGGATATGGCCAATGGAAGAATTTGCTTTGCTTGACTAAATATATTTGTTTTGAACATTTTCTTTCTTGTTTTCAATTGAAAGGACAATGGAAGGGAGAGAAATGAAATGTTTTTTTAATTGAAATAAAATACAATTTAAAAAATCTGAGAGATGGGTACTATCTCCCTTTAATAGATGAGGATACAGGTTCAAAGAGTTTTATCAGATCATAGGTCATAGATTTAAAGTTGGACGGGACCTGGGGGATCATCTCGTACAACCTCTTCATCTTACAGATAAGTAAACTAAGACTCTGAGAAGGCCAATAATGTCAATCAGTTAATCAAGCTGCCCTAGATCACATATATAGTATGGCACTTAGCTGGAGTTTGAATCTAACTTTCTTCTCTCTGCCTCCTGCTGCCAAGTTCATCACATTACAGAGTTTGCATGGTCTTATCAAGCCATACTGGACAAGTAGTTATCCAGCCTCAGTTTCCAAACCTACAGTGGCAAATTTTTTCCCCCTGAAATTAAGACTAAACTAGCCTTTCTTTATCTTCTACTCACTGCTTTTGGTTTTGTCTACTGGGTCAAACAGAAAAAGTGAGTCTTTTACATGTGTTGTTATTGGTCACTTCTGCTTGGCTCTTCTTGACCCCGTGTTCTTGGCAAAGCTACTGGAGTGGTTTGCCATTTCCTTCCCCTATTCATTTTACAGATGAGGATTCTGAGGCAAATGATGAAGTGAGTTGCAAGGGTCATATAGCTAGTAAGTATCTGAGGACAGATTTGAACTCATGAACATGAGTCTTCCTGACCCAGGCCCTGAGTTTTATTCACTATGCCAGCTAGGTGTTTCAGTTGTGTCTTATTCTTTGTGATCCCATTAGGGAATTTCTTGAAAGAGATACTGGAATGGTTTGCCATTTCTTTCTCCAGCTCATTTTACAGATGAGGAAACCGAGGTAAACAGGGTTAAGGGACTTGTTCAGGGTCATATAGCTAATAAGTATCTGAGGACAGATTTGAAATCAGAAAGATGAGTCTCCTTGACTTCAAATCCAAGACTTTATCCATTGTGCTACCTACCTGCTCCACCTTGCATATGACAGATCTTCAAACACCTGAAGTCAATTATTATGTTTCTCTCTTAGTTTCCTCTACTATAAAATAATCTCATAGGACATGGGCTCAAGGTCTTACATTATTCTTGTTGGCTTCTTCCAATCGCTCTCCAGTTTACTGATGTCCTTCCTACATAGTCATACCTACAATATAACATAATATTCCACACCTAATCTAACCAGGGCACAGTATTGAGGGATTACCACCTCTTTATTACTAGAAGTTATGCTTCTCAATTCAATTCAATGCCAAAATAATGTCAAACCAGATCTCTCCCTTCAAGAGTCTGGGCTCATAGGACCACAAGATCAGGGAAAGCTGTTTTTGAACCAAAGCGTATGACTTTACATGTATTGCAGTTGAATTTTGTCTTACTAGAATTGGACCAACGCTCTAGGCCATCAAATTTCTTTTGGATCCTGACTTTGTCATTCAATGTTTTGACAATCCCTCCCAGTTTTGTGTCATCTATAAATTCAACGATCATATCATCTGTCTTATTCAAATCATTGCTAAAAATGTTCAATGGCCCTGAGCCAAGTACAGACCTGTAGGGCATATCAATTATGTTGCCATTAAGTTGACATCAAGCCATGAAAAACAATTCTGAGTTCCTTCATTCAATCCATTCCACTTCCATCTAATTATTATCTGGTCTTCATCTTTTCAACTTTTCCATGAGATACTTTATCAAGTGTTTTTGCTAAAATCTAAGTAAATTGTTTCTGATAGAATTCTCTTGAACCACTAGTTTAGGACCTTAACAAAAATGGAAATAAATTTAATATGACATGAGCTGTTTTGAGGAAGCCATGCTGGTTCATTGTGTCATTGGGACACCTGGGTGTCAAAGTAATTGATGTGCTGGCCTTGGAGACAGAAGGCGCTCAGTTCTACTCCTGCCTTGGACACTAGTAGTATGACCTTGGGCAAGTTATTTAATACAGTTCTCTGCCTCAGTTTCACATGTAAAATGGATATAATCATTTTTTGTAGATGATATGATGGTATTCTTAGTGAATTCTAGAAAAACAAGTAAAAAAGTACTTGAAATAATTAACAACTTCAGCAAAGTTTCAGGATATAAAATAAACCCACATAAATCATCAGCATTTCTTTATATTACCAACAAAGCCCAGCAGCAAGAATTAGAAAGGGAAATTCCAGTTAAAATAATTGTAGGTGATATAAAATACTTGAGAATTTACCTGCCAAGACAAACTCAGGAGCTCTATGATCACAATTATAAAACACTTTCCACATAAATAAAGTCCGATCTAAATAACTGGAAAAATATCAATTGTTCATGGGTAGATTAAGCCAATATAGTAAAAAATGACAATTCTACCTAAATGAATTTACTTCCAGTGTCATACCAATCAATCAAAAAAAATCCTATTTTACAGAGTTAGGAAAAAAATAATAAAATTCATCTGGAAGAACAAAAGATCAAGGATATTAAGGAAATTAATTTTAAAAAATGCAAAGGAAAGTGACTTACCCTTATCAGGATCCCAGACTTTATTGTAAAGTAGCAATCATCTTTACAAGTTAAGAAATAAAATAGTGGATCAGTGGAATAGATTGGGCACATAAGACACAGTAATAAATGACCATGGGAATCTAGTGTTTAATAAACTCAAAGACCCCAGTTTCTGGGCTAAGAATTCACTATTTGACAAAAATTACTGGGAAAACTGGAAAACAGTATGGAAAAAATTAACACCATGTAAAGATAAGGTCAAAATGGATGCGTAAAGGATGATACCATAACCAAATTAGGAGGGCAAGAAATACTTTACCTGTCAGATCTATGGAAAAAGGGAGAATTTTTGACCAAACAAAAAGTAAAATGGATAATTTTGATTATATTAAATTAAAACTTTCTTGCACAAACAAAACCAATACAATCAAGATTAGAAGGAAAGGAGAAAGCTGGGAAACAATTTTTTTCATCAAGTGTCTCTGGTGAAGGCCTCATTTCTCAAATATACAGAAAACTGAGTCAAATTTATAAGAATATAAGTCATTCCCCAATTGATAAATGGTCAAAAGATATGAACAATTACTTTTCAGATGAAAATCAAAGCTATCTATAGTCACAAGAAAAAAATGCTCTATGAAGCATTAATTAATCATTATTGATTAGAGAGATGCAAATTAAAGCACCTCTCACTTATCAGATAATAGAAAAGGAAAATGATAAAATGATAAATGTTGGAGAAGATGTGGTAAAATTGGGATACTAATTGTTGTACAGTTGGGAATTTAGCCATTCTGGAGAGTAATTTGAAACCATGCCCAAAGGGCAATCAAACTGTGCATATCCTTTGATCCAGCAATACCACTTGTAGGTTTATAACCCAGAGATCATACAAAAGGGAAAAGGACCCACATAAAAAAAAATATTTATAGCAGCTTTTTTTGTAATGGCAAAGAATTGGATATTCAGGGGATGCCCATTAATTGGGGAATGGCTAAACAAGTTGTGGTATTTGAATGTAATGGAATACTTTTGTACTATAAGAAATGATGAGCAGGTAGATTTCAGAAAAACTTGGAGAGACTTACATGAATTGATGCAAAGTGAAGTGAGCAGAATCATGAGAACAGTGTACAGAGCAACCACAACATTGTGGAATGATCTTTGTGGAATGATCATTGTGGAATAAATTAGATCTTCTCAGTAATACAATGGTCTAAGGCAATTCCAAAAGTCTCACAAAGGAAAATGCTGTCCACATCCAGAGAAAGAACTGATGGAAGCTGAATGCAGATCGAAGCATCCTATTCTCACTTTTTGTTTGTATCTGTGTGTTTCCTTTTGATCTGTTGACTAATATGGAAATATATTTTTACATGATTGCACATATATATAACATATCAAATTGCTTACTGTCTTAGGGAGAGGGAACTGAGGAAGAAAAATTTGGAACTCAGAAAATTAAAAAAGAAAATGTTAAAAATTATCTTTACATGTAATTAGAAAAAATACAGTAACACCTACCTTACAGAGTGGTTGTGAAGATAAAATGGGATGACATGTAAAGTGATTTGTAAATCTTTAAGTGCTCTGAAATTCTGTTATTTTCATCATCATCATCATTACTGCTTCCTTTTATAGCATCCCCTTGATGGTTTCTCCTAGAATATTCCCAGGAATCAAATTCAAGTTCACTGGTTATTACAGTTTGCAGATTTGACTCTTTTCACTTAAAAAGAAAATGGTGGTGAACTATCCTCCAGCTCTCTGGTATCTTTCCTGTTTCTTACATTTCCCTTGCTCCTTAAAATATTATTGCCAATGGCTTAGTAATTGTTAGTACCCCTTCTTTCAGTATCTGAGAATGGGACAGGTGACTTGAATTCGTGGAGGGTAACTCGGTGTTCCTATCTTCTTCCTTCATCTATCACCTTCCTCTTAGCTATTTTTGTGCTGTCATCTCCAGTGCAAAGGTCGGAAGTAAAATTAAAATTGTGTCTCTGTCTTCTCTTTGGTCAGTTACTGTCTGAGGAGGTCCCATGCTAGCACTTTCTTAGTTCAGGTTCTGCATCAGGATGAAATGAGTCACAGGTAAATCACTGAACAGTTAAAAAAGGTTTATTTTTTCCTAACACAGCAACAAGGATACAGCAGTATTTAAGTTCTCCGAATACAGCCCCTCATACAGAAATCTATCTCTTCATCAGGGTAGAATAAGGTGAAGGATGTGGTGATTTATGTGATCTTCAGAAATCTACCAATTCAGAGGGACCTGACTCCACATGAGTGGAACTTTTATGCCCTTAGGTGACTAGGAAGCTTAGTGAGGGAAACTGGGGCTAATAACCTCTGGGGAAAACTAATACCTGTAAAACTAATCACTATCACTCACAGGAAGGAAGGAAGGAAAGAGAGGTGGGTCCAATGCATGTCATGGGGAAATTCTGGTAGATATCAGTTCTGTTACAATTATCACTATCCCATAAACCCCAAAGGTGGTACAGTGGATAGAGAGCCAGACCTGGAGTCAGGAAGACTCATCTTCATGAATTCAAATCTGGGCTTAGATATTTACTAGCTGTATGATCTTAGGCAGGTCACCTCACCCTGTTTGCCTCAGTTTCCTCATCTGTATAATGAACCGGAGAAGGAAATGGTAAACTCCTCCAGTATCTTTTCCAAGAAAACCCCAGTTGGGATCATGAAGAGTTGGACACAACTGGAAAACAACTCCACAATGACAACATATACCCAAACAGTATCACTTAAAAAAAAACCCTTCATTGTAATTGCAGTTAGTTACACGTGCCAACCTCAGTTTTTTCAGAGCGTTAGCACACCTATATCATGGTCTTACATCCAACTTCTGTTACTTGCCTGTTGCTTCCAATTTCTGTACATAGCTTTGAAAAATCTAAATTCATTTGTTAGTTCCCCATGAGTCCCTTAGTCTCTTCAGATAGCTCTCATTTTTTTTTTAATGGGATATGCTTCCCTCTGTATCATCAGAATTTCACCCTTTAGGAATTCCAGTTCCTCCTGGACTGGCTTTCCCTACAGAAGTTTTGTCTACTTGGCCTTCTTTTGCACCCTTTGACATCTGCCTTCCAAAAATCTTGGGTTTATGTTAGACTGTACCTGACTTTACTCTTGTTCTCCAGGAGGGAGAGTGGTCACTTCTTCCCAAGGTCCAACAACTACTTCCTCTGGTTTGGGAGAATCCCATTGGGTTTAGAATTTTCCCTTGTTATTTCCTCTACCTTTTGAACACTGAGATTGTCATTAAGGCAAGTCAGGAAGTGATTAGCAACTCTGCTTTTTGTAAAAGAGAAAAAGAACTCCAACAAAAGTCTAAGTAGTTGAAATACCCTATCACTAATATATCACGCCTTTGTAACAGCCTTTTGATTCTGAATTTCTTATCTATTTCTTTCTGTCCAACTGATCTGTATTCTTTCCTTGTAAGCCTGTAGCACTTATATTTCTGAAGCCAATAAAACTTAAAACTTCCCCAAGATTTTTGGGATACCCTGGATGGCACAGAACCATGAGAATTTCAATATCTCTGCTTGCAGGTCTACTGACCCGAAAACCTGGCAGAAAACATGTCAGAGATCACAAAACCAGTACAAGATGGATGAATATTACGGAAGGTTATTTTCAGGGCTTACTGAAAGTCAGGCCGGATGTGGAAAGCTGAGATCAGAGATAATGACACCTGTTAGGATAGGGCAGAGGTGAAGGGAGATTTGATCTATTTCCTTTGGCTGTGGCTGCTAATTCACAAGATTGCAAGGTTACCCCTGTTTTAACATGATATAAGCATCTAAGCTCAAAGATTCTGGTCCTATGATGTAATGTCTTGACCTGCATATTATGGAGACAGTCTGTACCGCCAAACTCTCAGGAAAGAGTGAAATATTAAAGGTGAAAGTGAAACCCTGCTATTTTGAGTCAAGCAATTTTCAAAGAGTTGGAATGAGGGAGAAAATATGTCAGAATAACTAACGGATCCAATCATCAAGATTCTTAGGGAGAAAGGAATCCTAGAGGTTCAAGGGAAGGTCTTTTTCACTCCCCTGATCAATTCACCTCATTTATTACTCAAATATTTACATGCATATGTGAGATTATGGAATTTGAATGCCTCAAGCATCCAAACAGGAATGCATCCCTGCCCACATACTCTATATGACCTTTGTCCCAGGTCCTCCCATCAGTTTGTTGGAGGGGGAGTCCACCCAAGGTGGTGAGAGTCTTCTTCTCCTTTTCCTGTTATTGCAAGTATGCCAATGAGTTCTTGGGGCTCTCTATAGGATATCTCTTACTCTCTCTTGTGACTGGTCCATTTCCTTTTTCAATCATGCATTTACCTAATAGTATGCTTTTACTCTCATCTTTAAAGTTCTTTATTTGGGGGGGAGAGGTTAAGAAAGGGGGGGAAAGAACCAAGTAAAAAGTGAGCAGCAGAGAATAAAAGAAAACCATAAATAAATAAAATAAAAACAGTTAAATAAATAAATAAAAGCAGGCAGACAACTCAACACAATGCGTAGTATTTAATATATAAGCTTTCTTAAAATGGAAATTTATTGCTATATATTGAATCCTTTCTGTGCACATGACATTTTTTTCTTTTCTTATTTTATATTTAAGTTTTAATACATAAGTTTATATGTTTCTTTTTCTTTTCTTATTTGTAAAATATATTTTAAATAAATAAAAGTTAAATAAAGAAGAATGAAAAAATAAAATTATTTGTTATACATTCCAGCCCTCTCACACCAACCATGAACCTCTCCATTGCCCGCTGTGTACTACTTATTTTGAATTCTGTGAATGCTGTAGTATTCCATGACTCATCATCATCATATATCAATTCTAGGAGAATGAATACAGAATAATCCACATTGATTAAAATATTTATCTTCAACCTAAGAACCAAGAAATGGGTTAGCCATAGAATTTACTCATCAATACTTGGTAGAGCCATGATCTCATCCAGGTGGGTACTCTCTCTACCAGTGCAGATTGGGACCCATTCATGCTCTCATCCCAGATTTTTTATCCCGAGAAGTTCATTTTATGAATTTCGAGGATATGAGTTGTAGTCCTTACTACACTTTTTACTAGTTGTATGACCTTGGATACCCGATTTCCTATTTTCCCTGAACCTCAATTTCTTTTCTGGAAAATGAGATTGATAATAGTACACTGCAGTATCTTACAGGATTCTTACGAGGAACCCCTTTGTAAACTTGATGCTCTATATAAGTTTGGCTTGTCATTGCTGCTGCACACCCTACCCTGTACAGAAACTCTCAGGATTGGGACTAAGGCAGCTTCTAAGGTTGGTAGTACAAGGAGACAATCTCATTCTTTTTCTTAGTTTTGAATGAATGGTTGAGTGAATGAATCTTCCTGAGAACTTAAAGCCATTTTACTCCTGTACTAGAAATTGACAAGTATATCACTTTGTCCCCAAAGATATAGCACAGTCTTTGCCCTCAGGGTGCTTTCTGTCTAGAATTCTTAGAGAATCATTACATCTAGGAGATATGTATCTTATCTATGCAGTAATTTCTTCCCAAGGGTGGATTTGTAACCTTTTAGAAGAGAAGGGTGGAGGTGGAAACAAGCATTTATTAAGCACCTGTTGCATGCTAGGCACTTTACAGATATGACCTCATTTGATTGTTATAACCAAAATTGTTCACTTTTATCTTTTCATTTCCAGACTAATCAAGTGCCTGGCACAGCATATGTGATTAATGTGGAGGGAGGTGCTATTATTATCCAAATAGGGAAATATAATTATTATATTGATAATGAAACTGAAGCACAGAGAGGTTAAAATGACTTGCTTAGGGTCATGCATTAAGTGTTTGAGGCTGTATTTGAACTTAGGTCTTCTGGACACCAACCCCAGTGCATTCAGTCAGTTAATAAGCATTTATTAAATGCTTGCTATGTGTCAGATATTGTGCTAAGTACTGCGGACACAAAGAAAGGCAAAACAGTCCTTGCTTCCAAGGAGCTAGTGCTCTAATGGAGGAGACGATATGCAAATAACTAAGTACCTACAAAATATATGTGGAATAGATAGAAGGTATTTGGGGGAAGGGCAAGAAAGTTTTTCAGAAGATTTCTGTCGCAAAAGTCTCCAAGTAAGCCTGGGAAATTAGAAGGCGAAGGAGAAAAGGGAGAGTTTAAGTATCATCCTCCAGGGAATGTCGGTTCACTTCAGCTGTCACTTTCTGAGCCAAAATCTGCTTCCAGATGCTTAAAGGCATCTTCGAGCTCCCATTGTACTCTTGGGGGTGTGTATGGATGATCATTCACATTAAAATAAATCAAGTCAAAAGCCTGCTTTTTAAAAGGGAAAGTAGGGGAATTAAAAATGACAAGAGATTCACTTCCGCCTTCATTGGTTCTGATTTCGCATCTATTCATATTCATTGGGCTGTTACTTTGTGTTCGCCTCTAACCTACCCACCCACCCACCCAAAGATCCGAAGGGGAGACTGAAATTTGCATTTGACTGGATGAACTTTTCTTCCTCAACCCTTCCCCAAATCCCACTACTGAAAGTGATCTGTAGTTATTCAGACTTTGTTTCTGACTCTTTGTGACCCCATTGAGGGTTTTCTTGGCAAAGATATTGGAGTGTATCTCCATCATACAAAGATATTCTTCTCCAGCTCATTTTACAGATGAGGAAATGGAGGCAGACAGGGTTAAGTGATTTGTCCAGGGTCATACAACCAGTAAATGTCTGAGGCTGGATTTGAACTTGAGTTCTCCTGACTCCAGGGTTCACTCTCAATCTATTACTCCACCTAGTTGTCACCAAAGTAATTGAATCCTCCTTAAATTTCCTTACATCTTTCTGTCTAGATCTTTCTTTTGCCCTAATTGTATTCTATCTACTTTCCTCCACTCAGTTTTCTAAGTAGTTTTTCCTAAATCTAAGATCTGACCTTGTCACTCTCAATAAACTTCAATGTGTCCATATTAACTCTAAATCAAATCTAATAATAATGATCATAGCAGTATAATAACATTATCTACCATGTTTTTAGCCCTTTAAGATTTTCAAAGCACTTTACAAATATTCTATTTGATTCTCACAAGAACCCTGGGAGGTAGGTGCTACTATTATCGCCCATTTTACAGATGCGGCAATGGAGGTGGACAGAAGTTAAGTGATTTGCTCAAAATCACATAGCTAGTAAGTGTCTGAGAATGGATTTGAACTCGAGTCTTCCTGACACCGAGTGCAGCACTCTATCTCTACTGCGTCACGTGGCATAAATTTCTGGTTGGGACTAATGCTCCCCTCCATTTCTAGCCTATTACATATTATTGTCTTTCAAGCGCTCTAGATCTAGCCAGACTGACTTTCTAGCTGTTCCTCTTATTCCTACTCTCCATGCTTTGTTCTGTTTGACTCCATGACCAGAACTCACCCCTTCATCTTTAACTCTTAGAATCCTTTCAAGTCATGACCCCATTTGGGGTTTTCTTGGCAGAGATACTGGAGTGGTTTGCGATTTCCTTCTCCAGCTCATTTGACACAAGAGGAAACTGAGGCAATAGGGTTAAGTGACTTGCTCAGGGTCACACAGTTAGTGTCCAAGATCAGATGTGACTCTTCCTGACCAGGTCAGACACTCTATCCCTGAGCCAACTAGCTGCCCATCAAGCCTCAGCTAAAATAACACCTTGGAGATCACCCTTTCTCCTCCCTCCTCCTCCCCTCCCCGCGCACCCCCGCCCCAGTTTGCTACTTCTCCATCCCCTGTCGCCACCTGCTAATGCCTTCCCCATTGAAATTGACTTCCAACTGTTTTGTATTTATCTATATCTTCATTCTATCTCTTACATTAGAATGGATACTTCTGCAGGACCAGAACTATTTACCTTTATCTTCGCATTCCCAGACTAGTCAAGTTCCTGGCACAGGATATGTGAGTAGTATGGGCCCATTGAGTGATATTTACTTGGGTAAATGTTGCCTCTCTGAGCCACCCCCCAACCCCTTTTGCAAATTACTGGAGGTTTGGCCTATGGATCTTTTCCAGCACCAGGGCCGAATGCAGAGCCTTCCATCTGGCAGAGTCTGGCTGAATATTTGTTGATTTGAATCCAACTGATTGGAAAACCAGGTAATGGTTAATTCTTCTGTCAATAAGGATAGCAAGATAGAGGGCAGCTAGACGGTACAGTGGATAGAGCAGGGACCCTGGAATTAGAAAGACCGGAGTTTAAATCTGGCCTCAGATACTAACGACTTGTGCGACCCTGGGCAAGTCACTTAACCTCAACTGCCTAAAAAAGAAAAAGGCAGTAGAAAAAACAGAAGGCAGCATTAGTTAGGTAGCAATCAGGAGACCAACATTCTTTTCAGTAAATTAAAAAAAAAGGAAATTTTATCAAGACATTTTGTTTTAATAACAATCATTTCCAGATTCACTTTCCCTAAATTCATGAACTGGTCCTTATGAAAAAGAAAAACAATTAAAGCGAAACCGATAAAATAACCCGTTTCCTTTCCTTTTTCTTTCTTGTCCATCTAATCAAAGAAAGTGCATCTTCTCATTCTTTTCTCTGGCATCAAGATTGGCCATGAGAGTTATTTTGAGTTTGACTTCAGTTCGGCTTATTTTCATTTATATTACTGTAGTCGTTTATAAGTATATAAATGCACATAACTAAGTAGGCATACAATAGATACACGTGCAGTACATGTACATAACGCAAAGCACACAATACACACATGCAAACATACAGTGCACATGTAAAATGCACATACATATGCATACATGTATATCTAATATACACATACACACAAACATATTATTATATAAGTAATATAATAGATATGTATGTGTATATATGTATAAACATATATACATCTCTCTACAAACATATACATACACACCAACACATGCATACATACATGTATGTATATGTCTACAACATATACAGATACACAATGCACTGATGTGTACGTGTATATAAACATACACATATGTATGTATGTATACATGTGTATGTATGTATGTATGCATACCAGACAGATAATTAGGGCAGCAGAGTGCTGGATTGAGTGTCCTGAAGGCAAATTCAGCTTCAGACACTTAGCAAGAAACTTGACTTTCATTTGCCTCGGTTTTCTCATCTATAAAATGGGGATAACAATTCCTACCTCCCAGGATTGTTGTAAAGATCAAATGAAATAATATTTGCAAGGTACTTTGCAAATCTCAAGATGCTACGTAAATGCTGCTACTATTACTATCATCATCATTATATTGATCATATATTGATTATTATGTTGTTATTAATATTATTATATTATTTTATCAATATTATTATATAGATCAAATTGATCTCATTCTAGTTACTGTCCTCTGAATTAGTTTATATGTTATCCCACATTTCTCTCAATTCCTAAGATTTATTTCTTATGGTACAATAATATTCCATTATATTCCACAATTTGTTGGAGTATTCTTTAATAGATGGGAACCTGCTTTGTTTCCAGGTTGTTGCTTTGTTTTGGTTTGCGTTTTTTTGCTATTGCAACAAGCACTATTATGAATATTTATTTTACATGGGACCTTTCTTTTGATCTCCTTAGAATATATGTCTAATAGCATGATCTTGAGATCAAAGGCTACAAATAGTCTGGTGACTTTTCTCATTTAATTCCAAATGATTATCTAGGATGGTAGGAGACCTAAATTCTAATCTTGCCTTTGGCCCTATTTGGATGCTCTTGGCCAAGTTATTTAAACCTATCTGGGCCTCAGTTTCCTTCTCTTTGAAATGAGGAGTGTAGGCTGGATGAGCTCTAAGGTCCCTCCTAGCTCCAAGTCTGATTTTAATCAAACTTGGCATCTGTGCACCTGCAGAATGTCAAAATGCTTTCATGAACTAGAAAATGAAATATTATCTAGACCTGCCTTCAGCCCAACCTATGCTGCAGTATCAGCATTACCTCTTCTTCAATATTTTCCTAGCTCAAATGTAATTCTTCAAGTGATGTTTCCCTGACACAGGGAGATAGTTACAAGTGGCTGACTTTATTAAAGTCTGTATATTTTTCTGTTTCTAGACATCTGAGGACCTTTGCAACTTTTCATATTTTAGTCTCCAGACAAACTAATCAGTCTCTATTGGGTCTGCAAATTAAGGTTGCTGAATTTCATTCTTTCCCTCTTCTCAGATAAAAAAGAGAGACAGCTTTTATGGGGGTGGGGAGAGAGGGTGCAGAGGGTGGGCAGAAATGAATCAGATTTGGTACACCTTTCTGTTGACAGAGCATGGCTGAGTAAAATTACTTTCTGTTGATAAAATGTGCTGAAACACCTTTCAATTTCATCTAGCGCAATTTGAAGCAAGACAATGGCTTGAGGTGCATTTGGAGTAAATGTACTCTGTTGATAGAATGAGGGAAAGGTATTGACAAAAGGCTTATCTGGCCTGCTGCAGCCAGGCCATTGACTAGTCCACAATTTATTATGATCATCATGAAAAATAATAGTGGGCATTTACACAGTGCTTAAAGGTTTGCAAAGTATTTTACCAGCTCCTTGGATGGGCTAATTTATATGTACACTATGCTGGAAGGGGAGAGGGAGAGTGTTGTCACCCTTGTGGAACCAACTCCACAGAGGCCTTTACATCTGTGTGCTCTGAAAGCCACTACTATTGACAAGGTTTCAAAGCATATCCCAGAATGTCTTGGATAAGAAGAAAAAAATCTCCTTTTTCAATTGTCAAAACACAAAGAATCATACTGGCTTCCCCAAAGCTAGCTACTTTAATTCTCCTTGACACACTTTATTGTGAAAGCTTGCTTCTCACTCATAGGACGATATACTTAGTGCTGGAAGGGATCTTTGAAATCACAGTCCAAAACCTTTCATTTCATTTGCTTGTAGTATCCTCCTCTGGTCTCACTCTCCTACCTCTCACTCCTCATGGCAAGCTGGGCTCTGGTAGGTAGCTTACTAGTTACTAAGGGAATGAAATGTTTAATACTGCAGCTTCTGAGCCCCCATCCAGTTTGCCTTTAATTATTAATCAAATAGTGTGACCCTATTGATTTTTAGAAAAGAGATTTACTGAGAAAGTACTAAGAATAATAGTGAGAAAAATATTTAACTCCTTACTGGTCCCCCCGCCCCCCATAATGCGGACATACTTTTTCTTTGCATATACAAGTTCCTTGGGGATAGTGGGTTCAATCATAGAGAAGAATCACAGTAAGGTCCCTATTTGGAAGACCGGTGTGGTAATAGTATATACCACCTGAATCCTGGCCTCAAAAGTCCTTTTGTCCTTTCATGGAGTTTTCTTTGAGTTTCCTTTTGGTACAGTTTTGGCTGAACTCCAAGTACCAGTGGCTTCCTAAAATCTATAAACCAGTCTTTGTCTCTTTAGGGGTTGATCTCCCTGAAACCATCACCAGTCTAGATTTTCCATAGCTGCCTGTCAGGGCTTCCTTTGTCATCAGTCACTACCACTCCACTGACTACTGTAAATGCCTCCAGGAGACTCCATAGCTGACTCAGGTTGCTGGTGGGACCTCTAATGAATGTGATGAATCTTCTAAGCTCATGCTTCTTTTAAATTGGACAGTTCCATCCCTGGATACTCACTCACCTAAGATCAGGAAAGGAGAAGCATAATCAGTGGAGCCATGTACCCAGGGACATGTGGCAGCCAGGTGGGGTTGAGAACGGGGGTGGACTTGCAGTTGCTCCCTCACCAGGCAGATTAGAGCAATTCTTCCATCATTCATTTCCAAGAAGGGAAAGAGATTGAGAGATCAACATTGGCCCTTTTATATATGAGCTCAGTTTTGGCTCAGTACCTGAGTCATGGGTTCTTCTGATTTTGGAGCCAGTACGATTTTTCATTATTACACTGTACCAACCCCTTAATCACTCATGAACCCTCTGAAGTTCCATATGTTAGAATGGAAGGAGGAAGGGGATATCTGAGCATAACCTGTTTAACTCACTAGGAAGGGCAAATCTCAGTAAATATCTAAGGACTTGGCCCTCATCAGTCTATCCATGGTACTCAAAGTCATATAATACAGGTAGTAAGTAGCAGTGCCAGGATTTCAACCCCGGTTGTCTCATTTAAAATCTAGTGTCTTTTCCACAATACCATGATGCTCCCCTTTCCTTGGTTTATCTGCATGAAGTAACCTACAAAACGCTTTGAGCAGAGAATCTAAAACCTAAGAGTATCATTCCCAAGGGCATAGCACAGTGCCTGGAACAAAGCAGAAAATGAATAGTTGTTTACTGATTGAAATGTTATTGACTGGTTCCCTACCTAATTTATTATCTGAGGTAAGACTTGCCAAAGGGAAGGGAAGTGAAAATAATGAATAATATTTATTAAGTGTGGATTATATGCCAAGCCCTGTGCTAAGCACTTTGTATACAAATGCAAAAGTGAGTCAGTTCCTGTCCTCAAGGAACTTACTTTGTAATGGGAGAGACAATATGTCCAGCATAGCTCTATAATGCGAAAGAAGTTTTGGTGGTGTCGATCTCAGAGATAGTAGGAGTAGCTAAAAAGGTGTTAATCTGCATGAACATTCCAGAAGCTGTGACAGTACTAATTCCTTTATGGTTCCCTGAGCAAAAGAAAAAGTGGAGAAATTAGGGAGAAACATACATGTGAGTGCACACACATACACACACACACACGCACACACATAATTCTGTAATATTGAGTTTGCTAACCATTGGAAAGTTGGAGAATCACCATTGCCCTGGCAGTCTTTAAAAAGCAGACTTGCCAGTACTGCAGTCAGTCAAATCAAGAGGACAGTCATTTTTTATTGAAGGAAAGAAGTCATCCTGGTAGTCAAGATGAGAGCCAGCTATGTAAGAGGAATCTAGTTCTTGAGGGAACAGTTCTTTACCTTTTCCTTTACCTTTTCACGGTGTTAGGGTGGAGGGTCTCAAGAAGAAGATGGCTTGAGAAGATGACTTGAATGGGACATTAAACATGATTTCAATGGTTTAGTCTGGGGTGGTCTAGATATAGTGGGCTAAGTGAAGTTTGAGTTCACTCAATGATCAGAATGGCACAAGACTTGGGCTGGAAGCACCAAAGGCAAGGGGATCATGACAGAGGGTCAAACACACTGCCAATCACAGTCCTCCATGGTGTGACCTGAAACGGACTAAAATGCAACTGGGAAATAGTTGACAAAATAAATAAAAAAAATAGAACACAGATATTTAAAACTAAGTCAATATGTGGCTCACAGGTATTCTTATGTAAGATTTAGTGGTCCCCTCCATTTCTATTTGAGATGAATACCACTGGATTAAGCCACTGGAGTCTGTGAAACACTAGATAGGGAAAGCTAATTTCAGCAGCCAGGCAATCAAGAAACCAGAACTTTGTTGTGTGTTCCCAAGCTTTTCAAATTGGACATGGTCCTTATCTTCAATGAGTTTAGATTTAGGCATTTACGGGGCACCTGACATACAGAGTATTAGGTACTCATTTGGGGGAGAGAATGTAAAAATGAATTAGAAGACCTGGCCATGGCTTTTAAGTGACTCAAACAATAGTCAAATGAAAACATAAAGCAACCTATCCAATGATATCAGTTTTACTAATCTGGGAGTCATGAGAAGGGTGAGAAGAATGTCCTCTGAAATCCTTGGAAGAAAGGCTTTTGAAACTGATATAATGTTTTTTTGTGACATCATTTGGGATATGACTGAAGAACGTTCAGTTGTCCTTACTGTCTTAATTTTTTTTCTTTCCTGATTTGGAAGTAAAATTTTGTTTGGGGACGGGAGAAGAGAAGGAAGGTCCAAAGGGTTAGTGTATGGAATGGGGTAGTGTAGATGAGAAAAAATAGATGGGGAAAAGCAGTTTCAGCAAATGGCAAACACTTCATGAATATTTCTTTCACAAATCACTTGGACAGTAAAATCTTCAAAAATACTCAAAGGATTAATGAAAATATTTTAAGGAATTTTCATAATTAAGTATAATTTGTCATTGGATTTATTTGTGTCAAACACTTGAAAATAAGGAAATATGACTATTTCCTCCAGCTTTATGGAGAAACAGTTATGATTTGCTTCAATAATTATTTATTAAGCATAGTACTGTTGAAGAGAGAGGAGCTGGTTCAAAATGTGAATGAATTCACTTAGACCTTCTCTATAGCCATTGGGAGCTCTATTAATGCAAAAGCAGCAGGCCTTAGATTTAGCAAGGAGCGAAACAAAGGCAATGATATAGAAAAAGGACCAGACTTATACAGGATGATTTTAGGGTTTCCTTATGGGGGTTGGAGATCTAGGGTAAATCTTCCAAGATAAAGGCATAGGGTGAGAACTATGAATATCACGAGATAAGAAAATACCATTCCCTATGAATCTTATGATCCAGAATAAGGGGAAGTTGTGGTAAGGGGAGACTTTAGGGCACCAAGGGCTTCACAAAGTCAATCAATGTCATTTCAACTCTTAGGGCACAGTGTCTATCCACGTCAGTACACCCTCCAGGCTACTCCTCAGCTTGTACTTGCACGTTGTATTCTCCAGGGGCAACTGCTATTGTTTGAGAAGCTCTCTTGACCCACACTCCTAAACTATTGTTCACGAGCTCTGACTAGTGTGTTCACTTTTCATAGTCAGCCGGTTGACATAATTAGTTTAAAACAAGGTATTTATTGATAGAACTTAGGAAAAATAGTAACTATAGAACATTGCCCTCCTAAGCCTGTTACACATACTCATAAAAATAGTAAATAAAGAGACGGTACCCATTTAGATTATGATAGTATAGAGGAATACATGAAGAGAATGCTTTTGGACAAAGCAACTCACACCTCTAGAACTGCATAACCTTAATGTCTTTTATTTTTTTGTGATGTCTTCACCCTTTTCCCCTTGGCTCAGAATCTTTGGTAGTTAATTTGGCCAATTGGACTCCCTAAGCCTGCTTTCCTCAGCAGTTCCACTCAATTTCACAGCTGAACTTCCTGGGATGACTCTTGATTGGTTTGATATTGGGGAAACTACTCCATTGACACTGAGGGGAGGAGGAAAAGAGAGATCCTATCCTCTTTCTTCTCTCTTTGGCTCCCTCTCTCACTCATGTACTCTGGAAGAGGAGTAGAGGAAAAGGTAAAGAACTGTTCCCTTAAGAACTAAATTCTTCTTACTTAGCTGGCTCTCACCTTGACTACCAGGACGACTCTTTTCAATAAAAAATGACTGTCCTCTTGATCTGACTGACTGTTGGTTGTACTGGCAAGTCTGCTTTTTAAAGGCTGCCAGAGCAGTGACTCTCCAACGGTTATCAGCCTCAGAATTACATCAAGTTTAATTGCAGAATTTGTTCAAGAAGTCCAAGTTCTTCTTTACACTTGCTTTGCATCTTTTTTACACAAACGTCTACTTTATTTTAGGTTCTATATTAGACGTTGGGGATACAAAGACAAAAGGGGTCCCCAAAATTATTTTTCATATAAAATTATGAAGTACAATTTTTATTATCATTCTTGTTTTCATCTTTTTCTTTTTCTTCTTGTTCTTGTTCCTTTGTTCTTGAAGAGAACCAGGGACATCATGAGGGTCATGTCTTGATTTAGGCTTGAATTGGATTTAAGTGAGGCAGAGCTGTGCAAAATCTCAGCCTCACTCTTTATTCCAGGGTCATCTAAATCTGGTGGCAAGACAAAAGTCAAGATGATTGGTGATAGCCTAGGATGTAGTGAATGAGCCTGACCTTTCTAAATTAAGGTCTTTCCTCAGGCAACACCCATTCAATGACTAAGGGCTAGGTAAGAATTGAGACAAGAGATGGCTTAATTTACCATCACAAAAATATTAATCTAAGAGGGCAAAGTCCCTCAAGGTTTCCGGCCAGAACAGAAAACAATTGCTATTTACATTCCTTCTGAGCCATCAAATTCTAAACGACGAGCCTTGGAGGATTGGGCTAGAAGTTATCATTAGTCATTCAGTGAAAGCCAGAATGATATGAAATTCAGGGGAAAAAAAAATGACCTGATACAAGTTATTTTTTGCTCTCTATTTTAATGTTCTTCAGACTTTTGTGCAAATAGATAAAATAACTGCTGCTAAGATTGTCTAAAAGTTTTAGAGTCTAAGCTGATTTTCTAGAGTTTCGTTGGAAGAGATGATTCTTCAGGGGCAGGCAGGATGAGAGGGAGGATGGATGCCTCATAATGTTTGTAAATAGATTCTTTCTACATAGCTGGAAATTATATGTGTTTGGTGTGGTGACAGCTATTAAAGCCATTATCTATTGCTTCATCTTACTGCTCATGCTAT
Source organism: Bettongia penicillata ogilbyi (assembly GCA_023548195.1). Lineage (NCBI taxonomy): Eukaryota > Metazoa > Chordata > Mammalia > Diprotodontia > Potoroidae > Bettongia > Bettongia penicillata. The sequence goes on from JAJHZJ010000100.1 coordinate 7,058,156, forward strand.
TTTTATTAGTATTATGAATTATTAATGCCTTCTTTCAGATTACCTTAATCTGCTCTCAAGCTGTGATTTTCCCCTTCTTCTGCTATAAACACAGAACTATGTTCCTTTGGTTACTTTCAGTTTAATTTTTCTTTTTAAAAGATAGTCTTTCTCTTCCCTCACTTCTGAGCCCCTCTTTTTGTTTGTTACCCCTTTCTCTTTGGGGTTCTTGTTTTTATTTAGTAATATAATTCTTTCTCCTTTCCCCCTTTTTCCCATTTTGTTTGTCAAGTAGATCAACTTTTTCTTCTCCTTTCTTTCAACTAGTCCTATTTGTTGGTTTTTAAAATTTAAAAATTTTTAATGTTAATTTAATTTAGAATGTAAATTTATTTTTAAATTTTTAAAATTTTGTTTTTGTGCCACTTTCTCACTGGTTTCATGATCTATTATCTTTCATTATCCATCCTCTTTATTTTCTATCCTCTCTACTTACTCTATACCCTCATTCTCTGATTCATGACACTTTAAATTATCTTGTCTCTTTTCTCTGTATTCCTCATGCAATCAAATTTCCAAGGTATTCATTCTAGGTTCTCTCCTCCAGGCAGTATTTGCCACTTCCTTGTAGAACCTGCTTCCTGGATCCCCTTTTTCCATTGTGCCTCATTCCCAGAACAATGTCAATTATTGCAGATGCCAGTCAGGACACTGCCTCTGGTAGGTCTCTTCCTCAACCAAATCCCTGATTGTGCAGCCTACCACTGATCTATACCCTCCTCTGATTATCCTTTCCAAATACAACAAAGTATGGATCAATTCTCTGCTGCTTGTGCTAATTTTGGCCTAATAATTAACACCAAGAAAACACAGGTGCTCCATCAGCCACCAGCACACCATGTATATGTGGAATCATTGATTACAACACATGGAGAAGTTTTGAATGCTGTGGATAAGTACATATTGACAATGAGGTTGATACGCACATTGCTAGAGCTAGCTCAGTATTTGGGAGACTCCGAAGAAAAGTTTGGGAGAGAAGAGGTATTAGACTGACTACCAAACTATAGGTCTGCAGAGCTGTTGTGTTGACCTCATTGCTGTGTGCCTGTGAAACATGGACAGTTTATCAGTGCCATGCCAGGAAACTTGAATCACTTCCATTTGAAATGTCTTAGAAAGATTCTGAGGATCACCTGGCAGGATAAGGTACCAGACCCTGAAGTCCTTGCTTGAGCTGAACTCCCAAAGATTCAAATTATGGTTCAGAGAGCACAACTCCAATGGGCTGACCACTTTGTGTGAATGCAAAACATATGCTTGCCAAAAAGACTATTTTATGAAGAGCTCACATGGGGCAGGTGATCACATGGGGGCATAAGAAATGATACAAGGACACTCTCAACGTCTATCTCAGGAACTTTGGATTTGACTATGCAACATGGGAGACACTGGCACAGGACTGCTCAGTATGGCATGCCCACATCAGAAAGGATGCTGTGCTCTATGAGCTAAGCAGAATTGAGACAACACAGAGTAAACCTAGAATGCGCAGATTTGGAGTATCTACCCCCAAAATTCATACAGAATATCTGTGCCCAACCTGTGGTAGAGCATTCCAAACTCGTATTGATCTGATCAGCCACAATTGGACACACTGAAACTTCACTTTGTTATGGTGATGTCATTTTGGTCCTCTTCGAAAACGAAAGACAACAACCAATCCCTCCATTTGTCTCAAAATCTCCTCCCCAGGTCCATGCTTTTCCACTCCCCAACGTGCCAGTTGCCAGGAGTTCTAGGTCCTGGTAGAAGTAGACTTTTTAAGTACCCAGTCCCTCAAGCCATACCCACTGTAAAGTCCCCTATCCTTTCAGGCATCATGTCTCTTAACACAAAGAAGAATTCATCATTAGAACCCCTCCCATCACCAAAGGAAAGGCTTCCTTCCTTTCCCCACATTTTCAATCCCACCCCCTCCTCCTCACCTACTCCCGCGTAAGTTTTTATCTTTCTGAGATCACAGGGGTCATCTTTCCTTCATTGTTAGCCCTGAATTTGATCCCAGTCCATTTATCCACCTGCTATCTTCTCCCTTTTCATGTCCCCTCCTATGTTGTAATGTAATCACACACACATACACACACACACACACATACACACACGGAACAGAAAAACATTGCTTCACCTACAGACAGATAATGCCTCAGGCTCATTTCTTCACTGATGCTTCCACTGGATTTATGCCTTCACTCCTGTCCCCTTGTGCACACTTAGAAAGAAGTTTCTTACTTCTCTTTCTCTGCTGCTGTTGATGTCTTTGATGGCTGCATTTATTCATTCCTCCTACATTTCTGTTCATAGTGTTTGAGAAGCAGATATCTTCAAAGTCCTGCTTTTCCTTCTAAAAATGTTTCAAATGCTTCTTTAGTATTAAATTGAATTGAATATAAAATCGAATCATCCTTCATTTATGGCTGAACTCATCTTTATAGGGTAGGTCACCTTGGGTTGCATCTTGAGCTTCATTGCTGTTTGGAACACATTTTTCCATTCCCTCCTACATTTTCTGGTGGGGAGAGAATAGTCTTGTGTTATTTGAATTTTCTTTCCTTTGCATTTAAAAGTCTTTCTCTTGATTATTTGCAGAACTTGTTTCTGAATTGTTAGATTTAGCCATTATATTTCTTGGAGTTTGTAGCCTTTTTTTTTGCTGGAGACAGTTTTAAATTGGAGTTTCATTTTCTTTGGTTAGAAGTTCTGAGTGGTTCTCTTCCATTATTTCCTACATTATGGTGTTAAAGTCTTTCTTTTTGTCTTGTCATATTCTTCTGGGAGATTTATGATACTTAGGCTGTCTCTAGGAATGCTACCTTTGACATCAGTATGTTTTACTTGCATAATAAACATATTTTCTTTGAATGTAATTTCATTTTTCTTCTTTTCTAGATTTTCTAAATATTTTCATTTCTAATCTATTGTTCTCTCTTTTGTTTCTTCCATAAGACTTGCCATTGCAAGTTCCAGTTTTTCTATAAAAGGACATAAATTCTGATTTCATAATTCTCACTTCTCTTTTGAACCTTATACTTAGGAACAGTGTATCCTCATTCTATGTTCTCAACTCTCACAGAGTCCTTTGTCTTATCAAGAGTTAGATGCTTTTCCTTTGTTTTACAGTATTTATTCATAGATGTCTGAACTCACTCGCTAGATCTGGAGGCCATATTTCCTTCTGTTGTTAATGTTTTCCCTCTTGATTTTTCTGCTTATGTTCAGAGTCTTTGAATTTTCTTCTTCCTAAAATCTTTGCTTCAGTTTCCCTTCCCTCCCCCCTCCTCTGGCCTTTATCTTTTTATTCACTTTCTGACTTTAACCTCCCCCTGAGGATGGTTTCCATGGAGGCAGGATATCAAAACTTCTCAGACTTCTCCCATGCTGGGAAATTCAGTCCAGCGTAGATCTCTGCTCCAAGTGATTTTGGGGGGCTCAGAACTATCCCTGGTCAGATGCTGTGCTTTTTCTCTAAGTCCTAGTGAAATGTTATTTATTTCCATCTCTGTGCCCACTCCCCACACACAAAATGTCCTGTTTTGTTCCCTCTGGGTAATTCAAAGAGCTGCAGCACTGGTGCAATGTGCTTGTTTGCCCCCAACACCAGAGACTCAGAGCCTTCCTCCACTGATGTTATGGGGGTGTCCACCTATCATAGGTAGTTGAGAACTTTGCAGAGCTAGTGCTACAGGGTTGTGGCCCCCAGAATGGTTTGATGTCTGCCATGCTGGATGTATGTCCTGGCCTGAGCAAAATTTCATAGCCTGGAGCCTTGGTACTGGAAATAGAGAGCAGAGACTGAGAAGTGTGTTTGGGTTTTATTGCCAGCCCTGATCTGTGCATAAGGTCCTTGGGTTTATTATTCTAGCCTCACTGATGGTAGCACAGGAGGTGGGGGAGGTATACTGAATGAGCTCAGGATCAGTGAACATTATTTCATGATTTTGAGGGAACTTTAAAAATTCTTTTGGATTCTAGGCATCTTAGACATGGAGTCAGCTGATGTTGTTTTACCTCATGCATAATTTCTGTTTTGGAGAGGTGTGAGAGGTTGTAAAGATCAGAGAAAATGTGTATTCCTCCATTGTGTTGCTTATGTAGCCTTCATCTACTCTCTCTTTATCTTCAATGTTCCTAGTTATATAGATATTATCTTCTTCCATTAGAATCTATGCATCTTGAGACCAGAGATGCCTCCCCTCTCCAAACCACCTTACCCTAGTCCTTCCTTCTCTTTCCATCCCCAACATGCTGCATAATGCCCAGCACATAGTAAGTACTTAAAATCATGTTAACTGACTGAATGACTTGTTGTAGTAACTAGAGAACTGGTCTCAGAACCTGGAAGATTTAGGTTCAAGTCTTATTTATGGTTAATAATAATGAAGATGATGAAAGCTAGCAACTGTTACATGCAAAGAACTGTGCTAAGTACCCTGCAAATATCTCATTAGATCTTCACAACAGTCTTGGGAGGTAGGTGCTCTTAGTTCCCTTTTTTTTACAGTTGAGGAAACTGAGCAAACTCAGGGTTGCACAGATAGTAAATGTCTAAAGTGAGATTTGTATCCAAATCTTTCCACCTCTAGACTCAGTCCTCTGTCCATTGTTCCAGCTAACTGCATATGTAACTAACCATGTTACTGGCTGGGTAACTCTGGACAACTTAACTCTTAGTGCTCCGAGAAGCTCTTGACATCCGTGCCAACATACATTGGCAGACAAAGCTCTTCACTAGGAAGAACACCTATACCAATGAAAGTACTGGTCCTTATCATTGAGTTTGGTTAAAGAACAGGAAAATGTAATTTGTCATCAAAACATAGCATCCAAAAAAAACAGGAGACAAACTGAAAAACGATGTTTGACTAATTTATGAGGAGGTGGGGGTGGGGAGGGAATTGGTAGTAAAGGCCGTAGATTTCAAGGATATAGATGATAGACAACAAATAAAGGTTTGAATTAGCTAAAAGGAGAGCAGACTGCCTGTCAAAATATATTCCAGACAAACTCTAATCCTGAGTGTTGACATGGCAATGTGTTTCTATCACATTAGTTACTCCTAGACAAAATTACAAGCTGTTGACAGTCAAATGTTATCTCAGCTCCTCCCCTTCAAAAAAAAAACCCACCTTGATGCCAAATGATATAGCCCAGGTCCCAGACGACTCTGGAACCCCTCACTGTGGAGTGTTTGGGGGTTACGATAGGCAGCTAAGACTTAAGCTTATGCCCAGTGCATTTTCTATATAAATTAAGCAGCAAGGATTCTAATTAGGACAGAATAGCACAATAAATAAAAAAGGGAAATCTTTCCTCCCTCACTCCACAAAGGGGTACAACTCCTTAGCTTATCTTATTGTTCTTATTCTTATTCTAAATTTCGCTCTAGTCATTTTCTAGTAGAGCTGTTGCTGCTGCACCCTGACACTGAAAGTCCCAAAAACAAGCTCTGTAAGATCTTCAGGACTCTTTCTCTGGAGTCAGACTGTCCTCAGGGGTGAGATCTCACTCTGGCTGACCCCTGACCCAGTTATGCTTTCTTACCTCAGCTATTTTCTTACCTGTTTCCATTCTAATACCAGTCCTCCCCCACCCCCCTTCCCTTAGATCCTCCACCATTCCCTCTTTCATTCTGGTCTTACAGAGAAGAGCGAGCAGCTAGGTGGTGCAGTGGATAGAGCACCAGTGCAGGGGTCAGGAGGACCTGAGTTTGAATCTCACCTCAGACACTTGATACTTGCTGTGTGATCTTGGGCAAGTCACTTAACCCCAATTGCCTCATCCTGGGTCATCTCCAGTCATCCTGATGAATATGTGGTCACTGGATTCAGATGGCTCTGGAGGAGAAGTGAGACTCGTGACCTGCACAGCCCTTCCTCACTCAAAACAAAGTCAAGTGCAAGCCATGTCATCATTTCTCTGATGGCACTGTCTTCTACAGCAACAAAGGACACACACACACACACACACACACACACACACACACACACAGAGGTGGCTTTTTTTTCCTGTAGGAAAACCCTTCTATGTGCATTCATCCCTTCTCATCTTCTCCATTAGTTTGCCACCCAGTAATCTCTCCTCTCTCTTTTATATTCAGTTTCTTTCTGTTATCTCCTCCCCCGTGGCTCACACATATACCCACATCATCCCCATCCTTAACAAAATGTGTTCCCAATCTCCCCAGTAGCTATCCACTGTGACTTAATCTCCTTTAGAAAATCAACTATAATAGTTGTCTCCACTTTCTGTCTTCTCATTCTCTTCTAAAACATTGCTAATCTGGTTTCTCCCCTCATTATTGAACTGAAATCATCCTCTTCTAAGTTACCAGAGGTCTTTAATTTATTTTCATTTTTTATTTATTTTATTTAATTTAATCCATGATCTTTCTCAACCTTCATCCTTCTTGACTTTTCTGTAGCATTCTATGCTGCCAATCACTTTCTTTTCCCTAGGCTTTTGTGACACTCTCCTGGTCCTTTTCCTATATGTCCAAACAAGTCTTTACAATCTCCTTTGCTAGTGTTTCATCAAGGTCATAGCTACTAATGGTGGGTGTCCCCAAAGGCTATATCTTAGACTCTTCGCTTTTTCCTTGGTATTTTGTTTTTTACCCCCATGAGTTCAATTCTCATTTCTATGAGGACGATTCCTAAATCTGCATATCTAGTCCTGGACTTTTTTGAGCTATTATTGCCACCATCAGTCGCCTTTTGGACATCTTCAGTTGGATGTCCTGTAGGCGTTGTGAATCCAGCGTGTCCAAAATGGAATTGAATTATTTTATTTTCTCCCAAACTTTTCTATCTTTTGAACTTCCCCATTGCTGTTGGGGATTTATTGTTCACTCGTTTCTGGTTCTTTGAGACGCCGTTTGGAATGTCCTTGGCACAGATACTAGAGTGGTTTGCCATTTCCTTCTCTACCTCATTTTACAGGCGAGAAAACTGAGGCAAACAGCGTTAAATGGCTTGCTCAGCATCACACAGGTAGTAAGAGTCTGAGGCTGGATTTGAATTCAGAAAGATGAGTTTGTACCACCTAACACTTGTGGATACCATCAACCTTTCCAGCCCACAATTTTGCTATCATCCTCAGTCCTCATTCTCACTCATCTCATATATCCAATATGTTGCCAAATCTGGTCATCTCTATCTTTTCAATATTTCTTATAATATTTCCCCTTTCTCTCCCCACACAACCATCATCCAAGTTCAGGCTCTCACATCACCTTCATCTGCAATAGCCTTCTAACCACACCCCTCCCTAAAGTTTTGCCCCTTTCCAATTCCTCCCTTACTCAGCTGCCAAGGTGATTTTTGTAACGTGTAGACCTGCTCATGTCAGCTCCAGCGAGTCTTCATTACTTCCAGAATCAACTGTGTGTTCCATATAAAACTTCTCAGGACTCCTTTCTGCCTTTCTATCTTTTTACATTCCATTCTCCTGCATATATTCTATTTTCTAACTTTATTAGCCTAATTATTATTCTTTCAACAAGATACTGTGTTCTTCCCCTGTACTTCTGCACTATCTATGCTTTGTGTGTTCTTCCCCACCCCTCTTATTTTGCATACCTATATATGGTGTAGGCATGTATATATATATATATATATACATATATATATATATATATAAACAAATGTGTGTATATGTGTTTATATATTGTCTTAAAAAATCAGCTTAAATCTCACCTTCTACAGGAAGCCTTTCTCAGTCTCTTCTCAGCTGCTAGTGCCTTCTCTCAGATTGATTTCCATTTACTATACTCATATTACATTTTATATATAATATATACTCTTATATATACATGTACACACATATATGTATATATACACACATGCATATGCATATATACTATATACAAATACATGCATATTTCTCCGGTTATTTGCTTTTGGTCTCCCTGCGTTAGAACATATGCTTCTTGAGGGAAGGATCTGCTTTTGCCTTTCTTTGTAGCCTGTAGACTTAGCCCAATCCTGGTATAAGTTGTTGTTTACAGTCATGTCTGATTCTTTGGTACCCCTTTTGGGGATTTTCTTGGCAAAGATACTGAATTAGTTTACCATTTCCTTCTCCAGCTTATTTTACAGATGAGAAAACTGAGATAAACAGTATTAAGTGACTTGCCCAAGGTTGCACAGCTAGTAAGTGTCTGAGCCTGAATTTGAATTTATGTTCTTCCAGATTCTAGGGGGAGCACTCTATCCACTATGCCATCTAGCTACCCACTTGGTATGTAGCACATGCTTCATTTTTTTCACCCTCCTGAACCATTTCCAAATCAAAAAGCCCTTTTCAGGTCATCACTCCATTATATGCTATTATCTCTCTCTTATTAGAGGATCAGATTCACAGGGCAGGGACTATCTTTTGTTATTTATATCTCTTAGGTCAGTACAGTGGTTGGCACATAGTAAACACTTCATAAATGTTTTTTCATTCATTCATTCATTCATTCATTCATTCATTTCCATGCAGCTGGTGCTAGAGGGCCTACTCCATGGATGCTCCCAGGGTTGCCTCTGGACCAGAATACTGCTTATAGCAACAACTGACAATGTCTTATCTGTAGCTGCTGTGTTCCATCTCGATAGCTTCCATCTGGCACTTTCCCACTCAGCTACTGCCACTATCTACTCTGATAGGAACCCTATTATACATAAGGAGTGTTATCCTGGAGAGTCTACCCTGGCCAACATGCCTAGAGCTAATCAACACATTTTCATCTCTTTTGTTAATTAGTTACTATGCCTTGACTAAGTAGGGAAAGAAAAATAATGCTCTAGTCAAGATCTATTTTTTCCCCTTCCAAATTCATTTGTTTTCAGCCTTCCCCATTGGGGAAAGTCCATCAGACTCTACAAATATTTAGGTAAGAACTTGTGGATTCCTTTTATATTTAAAAAAAAATCCCTAGCAGCTATCTCAAGGATGATGCAAATTATTTTGAAGTCTTCTTAAACCTTTAGGAGGCAAATTTTCAAAACTGTAGGGGGCGGGGCAGGGCAGCTAGATGGCACTAACAGACCTGGGGTCAGAAAGACTCATCTTCCTTAATTTGATTCTGACTTGAGACATTTATTAGCAGTGTCCTGAATTCAAAATTGGCCTCAGATGCTTAAAGGCGGGGTTACCCTGTTTGCCGCAGTTTCCTCATCTCTAAAATGATCTGGCGAAGGAAATGGCAAACCATACCAGTATCTTTGCAAGAAATATCTCAAATGGAGTCATAAAGTGTCAGGCATGAATGAATAGGTTGAGTAGGGGGGCAGGGCAGGAGTATGCCCTACATACCTGATGCTGTACTCATTTCCCAATCTCCCCTTACCCTAACAAAAATACCAATGTGGGGGTTTGTTTGAACAAAATGAACATATGAACATGAAGACACAAAGTTGTAAGAAAATAACTTTTCCCTTTGGGTCAGTTTCCTGATCTGCAAAATGAGGAAGTTGGGCAAAGAGCTAGAAGAAACCTCAGAGATCATCTAAAATTCTAAAGTTTTCCTGGGATGCACAAAATACATTGTCATATGAACCTCGTTCAAGGGATAGATACCATCACAATCATATCACAATTACAACTTGTTCAACCATTCCCCAATTGATAGGCATCCCTGTAATTTCCAGTTCTTTGTTACCACAAAGTTGCTACAAACATTTTAGAACACAGAGATTCTTTTCCTTTTCCCCTAATTATCTTCATAAATAGACCAAGTAGTAGTACTGTTGGGTGAAAGAATATAGACAGTTTAATAACTCTTTGGGCATAATTCTAGATTGCTCTCCAAAATGGTTGGATCATTTTGCAATTCCACCAACAATGAATTAGTGTCCCATTTTTTCCCATATCCCCTCCAATATTTGTCACTTTGCTCTACCATCACTTCAGCGAATCTGGTAGGTGTAAAATGATATCTCAAGGTTGTTTTAAATGATCAATAATGATTTAGAGCATTTTTTTCAAATAACTATAAATTGTTTTGATTTCTTCATCAGAAAATTGCCTGTTCATAGCCTTTGGTCATTTATCAATTAGAGAAAGACTCTTAGTCTTACAGATTTTACAAAGTTCTTTATATATATTAGTTATGATATTTTATCCGATAGACTGTCTATAACATCTTCCCCTGCACCATTTTTCTGCTTTCCTTCTGATCTTAGCTACATTTGTTTTATTTGTACAAAACCTTTTTAATTAAATGTAATCCAAATAATCCATTTTACACCTAACTTTGCTCTGTCCCTTGCTGTTCACCTATACATAAGTCTGGTAAGTAATATTTTCCGTGTTCTTTTAATTTCCTTGTAAAATCTCCCTATGCTACGAGATGTTGCGCTAGGTGGCGCAGTGGATAGAGCATTGGCCCTGGAGGCAGGAGGATCTGTGTTCAAATTTGATCTCAGACACTTGACAATTACTAGTTGTGTGACCGCGAGGAAGTCACTTAACTGCGATTGTCTCAAAAACAAAACTGTGCATACCTATATATGGTGTTTGTGTGTGTATATATATATATATATATATATATATATATATATATATACACACCATTTCTATGTATATAAACAAATGTGTGTATGTGTGTTTATATGAAATTACTGCAATAGTTTAGATATGATGTGGTAAAGGCAAGAACTGAGATGGACATTTGAGTAGAAAAGCAGGGATCAAGGCAGCTATGAATGTAAGCTACATCATGGAGCTAGGAACCCCGCTTCATTGATTATGTGGCTTTAAAGAGAGTGAGGAGTCATGGATAAGACCTTTAAAAGTTCTCTCAACCAACAAGCATTGATTGAGCACCTACTATATGCCTGTTTCAGTGCTAAATTCTGGAGGATGTGCAAGAGAAATATAAGACAAAATCTGTACCCTGCAGAGATTTGGTTTGGAATACATCTAAATGTATATACATATATATATATATATATATATATGTATATATACACATATATATATATATCCATAGCTCTATATATCCATATTATCTATCTATCCATCCACCCATCTTTCTCTCTCTCTCTCTCTCTCTCTCTGTCTCTCTCTCTCTCCCTCTCTCTCTTTCTCCTTGATTCCTCAGTCTCCTAACATAATCAAGTGCTAATTCCTGTAGTTTCTGCCTCTGTGATATCTCTTACATCCATGTTTCTCTACACAAACGTTCAACAGCTTAGTCTAGATGACTGCAATAATCTCCTAATTGATCTCCCTAGCTGAAGCATCTCCCAATTCAAATCCTTCCACCATATAGTTGTCAAAATGATTTTCCTAAAGTACGAATCTGGTGATATCACTGCCCTGCCTGATGAATGCCAGTGAGTCCCTATTATAGAAATATAAGCTCTTCTATTTAGATTTTAAAGATCTTCACATTCTGGCCCCAACCTATCACTGCTATAGTATTATATGTTCCTCCCGTTCTTGTATTCTACAATCCACTCAAAGTGACCTCCTTGGTCACTAACTAACACGACTAGCCTGAGACTCCCCATCTCCGTACCTTTTCATTGGCTGACCCCTATGGCTGGAATTCCCTCCTATTTCATCTCTGCTTCTCAGAAACTCTCATTCCTTCTCTGATCCACTGCCACCTTCTATGTGAAATGAAGCCTTTCCCGATGCTGTTGTCTATTTTTCATGAAATGTACGTTCCATTCATTTTCCATATTCTTATTTTGTATGTGCTGCCTCCCTCCTTGAGGGCAGATGTTACTGTATTTTGTTTCTGGATACCCAGAGTCTGGCACAGTGCCTGCTGAACAGTGGTAGAGGATTCCTAAACACTTGTAGATTTCTTGCCTAATCTAGAAGACATTCTCACCAACTGTAGACATACAGTCAAGCAGCTAGGTGAGAAAAAATGTTGAGACGCAATGATTTTCTGCAGAGAGACAGAGATAAATATGTGCTGATTAAAAAAAGAAAGGAAGTCTGTAACAGGCTCTAAGTTGGATTGTCTTGGAGTCTTTCATGTTTCCCACTTCTCCATCAATCACACGTGTGTTTTGCCACCAAGCATGAGACGCCTAGAAAAGAGAATTAAACTTCCAGTAATATAATTTGTTTCCAGTTTGGGTAAGGTATTGCTCATTCCACATCACAGGAGGCAGCTAGATGGAGACTTGCAATGAAGCTGTCAAAACAAGACAGCAGAAGACGTTGAGGAAAGTAACACACACACACATACATACACACAGAAACACACACACACTTTCACGTCTTAGGCTTAAAATCAAATTTTTTTTCCTCTAAAAGTCAGTCAGTACACATTTATTAAGTGTCTTTTTAATAATATTCATTTATTAAGTGCATGTTAAGGCACTTAATGGGAATAGAAAGGCCCCAAACAGAAAGAATTCACAGTTTAAAGACAGGATGGGTAGCAAGAGACAGCACACAACAACTGAGGGGGATGGGGAAGTGTGCTGGAGGGGAGGACAAGAGAGGACAGAGGAGGGCCTGAGTTGCTCAGATGGAACTGGCCAGCTCGGACCCCATTCCGGCAGCTCAGACTTCTTACAGGTGGTGGATTGGCCTTCATTCTCGAAGAGGACCATGACAGCAGGGAGAGGATGACATGACTTGCAGTTGCTGGGCAAAGTCACCAGCCTCACTTTCTCCTCTGGAGCCATAAGGGTCCAGTGACAACATATGGATCAGGATGGATCATCCAGGATGCTGTGGGAGACTTTGGTCTTTTTAAGCTAAGGTCTTTTCAAGTTCTCACTTTGAGTGAGGCAACACCCATTCAGTGATTAGGTCTCTTTAAGAAGTGAGTCAAGGAATGGCCCCTTTAGTTAAAAAAAAAAAAAAATCCAAACTGGGAAGGGAAGATCCTCAGGGTTTCTGGCCAAAAGGGAAACAGTTACTATTTACATTCACTCTGAGCTAGCAAGGCCCAAAAAATAACTATTAAGTGGTGCTTGTGTTTTGGTTTTTGTTTTTGGAAAAGATACTGGAGTGGTTTGTTATTTCCTTCTCCAGCTCATTTTACAGATAAGGAAACTGAGACAAACAGAGTGAAGTGACATATAAGGCCCCAAACAGAAAAAACAGTGTCACACTGTTGGTAAGGGTCTGAGGCCAGATTTGAATTCAGGGAGATAAGTCTTCCTGACCTTGGCATCCTGTCTTCCTCTGTGCTGCCTAGGTGCCCCTATGCCCATGTAACTTGGGATTAAAGATTGAGTATTTGCCCAAGACTTTCCTTTTTGGTGGAGAGAACCATTTCTCAATGATCTTTACCTGCTTGAAGGGCAGAGTTGGGGACGGCTTGGAATTATCCTTCTCTCCACTAAAGAAGTGTGTCTTATGCAAATGCCCGGACTTGAACCCCAGATTTTACCAGTGTATGAACATGTTGTCTCCCTCAATAGAATATAAATAAACATCTTGAGGGTACAGACAGATTTCTCTTTCGTATTTGCATCACCAACACCTAGTACATTCTCTGGCACTTAGTAGGATCTTAATAAATGCTCAGTGGATCAATGACTGATTGATACCCTCTCTCTATCATTATCTTGGAGGCAAAACTGGAGCTCTCCATACCTATTTCCATCAGCTTCCATCAGGTTGGTCTTTTTGTGACTTTTTTAAGGCCATCTCTGATGTTCATTTTAGCTTCAATATGTCACGACTCTGTGATTTGGTGGGTGTGAGGACTCCTTCCACTGAAGCAGATGGCAATGCCTCTATCACTTAGCAGATGGCTTTTGAGAATTGCTGCAGCAGAATGAATTTATCAGTTTGTGGCCAACCTGTTGATGAACCTATCTAACTTAGTGAAGCTGGTCTTTAGATAGCAGAAGCCTCGTCACTCACCAGCAGTCTGCCAAAGCCTGTTGTGCTGGAGGAGCCTTTAGGAACTCAGGATTCTCCATGGGACTGAATAAGGCCAAGAACAGGAAGATTTCTCTTGGCTACAAAAAGAATGTGTGCGTGCGTGCGTGCGTGTGTGTGTATGTAAGATTAAAAAGAAAGGAGGAGAGAGTAAGGCAGAGGGAGGAAGGGAGAGATAACAGACACAGAGACAGAGATAAAAGAGATAAATACACAGAGACACACAAAAACAGATTCAGAAAGGTGGAGACTGAAGGACAAAGAGATAGTGGCAGAGAGAAAGAGAGAAAAAATGGAGAAAAATAGAGAGTATGAGAGAGATAGAGAAAAAGAGAAGGGGGAGGGGATAGAGATAGCAAGCTAGCGAGAGTGAGAGAAACATAAGCAAAAAGAGGGAAAGGAGAAGAAAAAATACATTTCTTTGGGAGCAGTAAACTGGAGCTAACCCCTGAATCATGACTCAGAGCCTGTTGATGGGAAAGGGAAAAATGTGGCTGAATCAAGCGATTCTTTCCCATGTGCTTACAGGGTTTGGATAGACTCACTTTAACTACTGGTCACTACTTATCTTTCCCATGCCTGAGCCATTATTATTATTAATAATTATCATTCTATGTATTTATTTACTTATTTTATTTATATTTATTTATTTTTAGTAATTATTATTTTTAATAACTTAAAATAATGTAATAATAATTTAGTCATTATTTTATTATTATAGAATGTTATATAAATGCTTATTGTATAACATCATTAGGTAACTATATAATGTACATCATGTAACATTATTATATAATGTTTTATAAATGTTTATTCCCTTGCCTTCATTATGTGTATGATAAAGATGACTGAGTTGTCTTAAAAAGTGATAGTCACTAAGAAGTTGGTACCAAGTAGCTATTTTAAATTGTAAATTGACTTAAGTTTTGTCAACAAATATTTTTTGAAGGACAGCAATTAAGAAAATAGGAGCTAGTGGGGCCAATAAAAGGTAGAGGAGGGGAATAGGAGGATCATTTTGTCTTTGTCTGGCTCCAAGGAGGCCTTGTATGTTTCAGGTAAGGAACGATGCTAACTTTTAGTTGAACTATGGAACAAGAGAGAGGGTCATAGATTCTGAGCTAGGACAGATCTGAGAGGTATCCTAGACCCGTTTCCTCATTTCTGACCATACTTTTAATCACTCCCCATGCCTAATTGTGGCAATTCATTTCTCTGCTATTATGGAGAAAAGGATGAAAAAAATGACACGGTCTCTACCCTCAAGAGACTTGGAGTCTCCAAAGGGGGAAAATGTAGTTTTGTTGCCGTAACTAGTACATTTGCACAGAAAAAGGCTAGAGAGGCAATTGTTAAATTTTTAATAAATCAAATTATAGTTTACTTTTATGGATGTCCTTTTATAATATAAAAATTATGTCATTTTTAACAAACGTGATTTTTTAAAAATGAAGATGTCAAGTACAAATTACATGTCCTAATTGAGATCCATAATGAGCAGAGTTTGGTCTGGTTATTTACATAAGAAAAACCAACTCAATAAGGAATGCCTCTGGGATATTGCTATGCTGTTGGATGGACAACTAAGAGAGCTTTAGAATAGAATAGAAATGATTTATTTGTTACATATACACATGTACACATGTCATGTGTCACATCCACATCTATGTATATAACATACATGCACACACGTCATACATCTTTCGATCCTTTGTCTTTCCCTTCCATCCCTGTTTTTCTTTTTTCAATGGAAGTAGGAGGGAGAGAAAAATAGATTTTTCCTAATTGAAATAAATTAAATTTTTAAAAGAAACTTGAGGTGGAAAAGGCCATCTATTTTACAGATGAGGAAACTGAAAGCCAAAGAGGTTAATAATGACTGACCTTCCAGGGCAGCTAGGTGATACCATACTGGGCCTGGAATCAGGAATACCTGAGTTCAAATCTTCCCTCAGACACTTACTAGCTGTGTAACTTATGCAAACACTTAACCCTGTTAGCCTCAGTTTCCTCATCTGTAAAATGAGTTGGAGAAGAAAATGACAAACCACTCCAGTCTCTCTTTGACAAGAAAACCCCAAAATGAGATCATGAGTCAGACATGACTGAGAAAATGACTGAACTGAGTACTTTAAAATTTGCAAAGTGTTTTATATACATTATCTCATGTGTGTAAAATGACAACTCGGTGAGGGAGGTACTAGAAGTGTCATTGTCTCTACTTTACAATGAAAAGACTGAGAATCAGAGAGTTTAAGAGACTTGCCCATGGTCACACAGCTGATCTATCTTAAGTCAAGATTGGAACCTAGGTTTTCTTAACTTCAGTTTCTGCTGTTTCCTGTTGCCTTTGTAATAAATAGTCTTGTTAGCTAGTAGCAGAGCTGAGATTCAGTCAGATCTCATGATTCATAGTCCAATCTTCTTCCCATCCACCATATTGCTGAGGAATCATCAGCCCTTCATGAGAAGAAATACGTAAGCGGACAGGCTCTGACCCTAAACTATGGATTAAGTGTCTGACAGTGTTGCACATAGTAGGTCACCAGCTGACTGACAATGCTTCTGTAGACTTCCATTTCTGGAGCTGTGAGGAACCCAGGGAATTTTAATTCTAAAAAGCTTATTTTAGCCTTCCCCCTCCTTTCACTTCCTTCACATTATTTTTCAAGTGGCCACATTCCATGTCACCATGTAGAATCCATCAGATAAGGCTGGGGAGCCCACAGAAGAGGTTGGCTCTCTATGGAGATAGCACATCACAGTAGGGGGTAGTTCCTTTTTTCATCCTCAGTGAAAATAATTCGTTTGAGGGCAACTGGGAATGGGACAAATTCTCTTTCAAATTCAAGTTAGACCCACTGTAACTAAAGCCTAGACTGGATTGGGAAGGGAATGGAGAGTGAGGAGAGAACAGAAGAGTGAGATTCAAAGCAGTTAACACCCTTTTGTTGAATGCTGGGCAGAGCAAGGTTTCCTTTCCTTCTACCATTTACATATAAGCAGTGACCCTTCACCTGCATAGGGGGAAAGCTGAGGCTCTTGAGGGAGGGCCAGTGCTTATGAGGACCCAAGGATTATGACAGAATGGAAAATGTCTTATTACGACCAGTGATCAGAGGCAAAGAACCCCCTTTAGTTTCCCAGATTTCACTTTTCAATGAAATCTTGCAGCTGGAGTGGGCAGTGGGTGAAGAAAGACCAAACCTGCAAGAAACTTTCCCAGACTTGCCCTGTTCAGGGGTCTCTGGAGCAATGATTTTTGTACCACGGCCAGTCAGAGCCCAGCCTCTTGGAATGGTGAAGAAGTCCAGGCGTGACTCAGGTCTGAAGTATGGATATTGCTGAGATCTGATTGGATTTCCTAGAACTTTGCCCCCTTCCTCCAGGCTTACACTTTAGGAATGAAGGCAAAGGTGAGGGGGCCAATTAGGCTGGAACGCAGAATGTGTGGTGGGGGGAGTAGGAACACGAACTGGACATTGGTATAGGAAATTCTACCAAATCTTAAAGTTCTCTAGAAATACTAGCTTTTATCATTATAATCTGGGTACCAATGGGTAAGTTTTAAGGACTCCAAGTGGTGCCATGGATAGAATGCTGAGCTTGGAATCAGGAAAACTCGTCTTCGTGAGTTCAGATCTGGCCTCAGATGCTTACTAGCTGCATGACCCTGGGCAAGTCACTTCACTATGTTTACCTCGGTTCCTCATCTGTAAAATGAGCCAGAGAAGGAAATGGCAAACTACGCCAGTATCATTGCCAAGAAACCCCAAACAGGATCACAAAGAGTTGGATATAATTAAAATGACTGAATGGCAACAAGTTAAGTTAAAGTTTAGGGGAAAAAAACACCTTTGTGAGTCTTAACATCCTCCATCCCCTTTCCGTTACTTTGTCATTCTCCTCATTGAAGTGGAAAGGGCCACATAGGATGAAAAGCCATTCTGTGGCTTGCTCTGTTTTGTTTCATGGATTGCTATGGTTAAAGAATTCTTAACCAAGCGACTGGAATACTGGTTGATGAGTCTCACAATTCTTAACTAGGTTAGTTCTTAGAAATCAGACTCAGTATATGGCTAGGACTATACTCAACTTTTGCTCAAATATGGTAGCACCTACCCAAGCTGGTGTAACTTTTGAGAAATTACATCTACTGGCACACTACAATGAGATGTTGGATTAGGACTTTGTGGCTGTCTACCCCATAAGAAAAAGTAAAATAACAGCAATAATAATCTTGACCCTGTCATTCCCTTTTGTTATCATATTCTCTGTCTCCTCCTTTTCACTATTAAATTCCATGGTAGCTACCTCCGCTTCCTTACTAGTCATTTATTCTTCAACCTCTGGTTTTCATCTTCCCCACTCTACTTAAACCATTCTTTCCAATGTGATCAATGACTTCTCAATGGTTCAATCCAATGGTTTTTTTCCCAGATCTTTTCCCCTCCTGGTCTTTCTCCAGTCCTTAAAGCTGCTAACTAATTTCACCTCATTGACACTCTCTACTTGGCTTATTCCTGCTTTACTCACTCCTTACTTACTGCTTTCTCCTGGGGCTCTTCCTGCCTCTCTGACTAGCATTTTTTGATATCCTTCACTGATTTCTCTTTCTCCCTTGCTGTACCTCCCCTTCCATGGCTCTGTACTTGGTCTGCTTGTCTTTTCTCTGTATATTTCACAATCATCTACTCCCGTAGCTTCAAGTATCACCTCCATGAAGATGATTCCCAGATGCATAGTTTTAGTCTAGTCAAGCCTTTGGGCACTTGCATTTACAACTGCTTCTTGCATGACTCTAACTGGATATCCTGCTAACATTTCAAATTCAATGTGTCAAAAATGGAATTCATCATCTTACCTGTCCTCACCAACCTGACATTTTCCCCATCCTCATCACTGCTTTTCATAGCATTGCCACCTTCCAAGTCATCCAAACTTGAAACCTAATAGTTTTGTTTCTTCCTTTTTATGGGTCACTTCTCTTATTAGAATTGCCATTTTTTAAGTCATCCAGGTTTGAAACTTTGCAGTTGGCTTTGTTTCTTTCATCTTTCATTCATTTTTCTCCCATCACTTCTGTTAGCATTGCCATCTTTCAAGTCACACAAGCTTGAAACCTCACAGTTTTGTCTGTTTCTTTCTTTCCTTCATGCCCTCACCCCATCACTTCTGTTATTAGCACTGATATCTTCCAAGCTTCATAGTGGATTTTGTTTTCTCCTTTTCTTTAACCCTTCAAACCAATCTCTTGCATTCAATCTTAACAATCTTTCTCACACCTACACTCACACCAGTATCCTAGTTCAGGACCTCATTATTATTTCTTGCTTTGTCTAATGAAGGTGAAACAGGTTGATGTCTGTAAAGTACTCTGCAATCTTTAAAATGTTATATAAGTCATTATCATTATTATATTATATTGGCATTCTAAGTGATTTCCCCATCTCTGATCTCTCCTTTTGCCGGTTCACCTTTAGCATAGATCATCTGCTTATTGCACCGGGTCAGTCCTTTTAAAAAAATAAACCCTGCTGTGGTTTCCTATTGCTTCTAAATAATACATAAAAGTCTTAGTTTGGCATTTAAGAACCTTTCTAATCTGTCTTCTAGCTATTTGCTTAGCATTATTTTCCTCTATTTCTTCTTCATATGTACCACATTCCAGCTAACATGGACTTTGGATCATCTTATCCTTTTCTTTCCCACTACTGTGCTAGGTTATCTACCACATTTGCAATGCATTCTCTTCTCATCTTTACCTGTTGTAGTATTCCTCTTACCTCAAGGTTTAGCTCAGGTGTGGAGGCAGCTAGGTGGCACAGGGGATTTTCATTCTGGGCCTAGCATCAGGAAGACATGAATTCAAATGTGACCTCAGATATTTACTAGCTGGGCAAAATAGTTTACTCATGTCTGCTTTAGGTTCCTCCACTGTACAATGAGTATAAAAACAGCACCTTCCTCCTAGGATCATTGTGAGGATCAGATGAGTTACTATTTGTAAAGCACTTAACACAATACCTGGAACACATAGTAGTACTTAATAAATATCTGTTTCCGTATTATGATTCCCTGCCTTGACATGATGATTCCCTAGACCATCTCTCAAGGTATCCCAAGTCTCAAGAGAGAACTACTTAGAATTTATTTGTTTTTTCAATTAGAAATGTGGCATATAATCTCCCCTTCCCCCTCCCTTTTTGTACTTGGTTGGAGAATTTCAACGGGAGACACAGAAGCCAACATAAAATCCATATAATTTCACATTTGTATGGTGTTTTTATTTTAACTTTTCAAAGTATTTTTTGAGAGATTTTTTTCCTGATTTTTCTTTACTTTCAGCTATATTGATCATTTTGTTTTTCTACTACAAGCATTTACAGATTGCTCCTACTTTGTGAGAAGTCTCTTATAGCAAAGTAAAAAATTAAGTAACAGTAATAATTGAGTGACTTCATCTGAAAGGGCCTGCAGTATTCTACATCTGTAGTGCCTTTGCCCACCTCTATTTAAAAATCATTAACAGAAATCTATTGCTCTTCCTTCCTATTCCCTACTCCATTGGGAAAAAAAAGAAAAAACAAATTTCTCGTAATAAATAGGCATAATTAAGCAAAACAAATTATCCCAGTGGCAATATGTATGTGTGTATGTATATATGTATATACATACACACATATATATACATACACATGTATGTCTATGTATACATGTATGTAATTCTGCACCTGAAGCTGAACACCTCTTTGTAAGAGATAACATGTTTTCAACACTGATCCTCTGAAACCATGAATAGTCAATGCATTAATCTTAGTTCAGACAGCTTAAATGCATTGATTCATCTAGTTCCCATGACTACCTTGTGAAGCAGGTATTACCTTCATTGCGAGGAAGAGAATTCAAGATCGTAGTTAACGGAGTGATGAGTGAAGGAGACCTGAGTTCAAATTATGCCTCTGACAATGGCTACTTATGGGATCTTGAGCATGTTCTCTAATCTTTGTGTTTCAATTTCCTCATCCATAAAATAAAACACGTAGTAACTAGCTTATCAGCGGGGTTATTGTGAGGGTCAAATGCAAGAAGGTTTGAAAAAAACCAAACCTTTAAATTTCTATATAGGCTGTGTATCCCAAAACGTCTTAGTGTGGTTTTACGCTTAGAATGCCAATTTAAATGAAAACTTTAATCTTAAAACTATACTAAGCCTTTTGAGACACTGTACAGATGTCAATTACTTATTCCTGCTGGTTTGTCTACTATCTCATTCCACCCATCTTTTTTTTTCCTGCTGGAGTTCAGATGGAAGCAACTTTGAGACAAGTCACTATCCTATCACTATTCTTTTACATTTAATGGTCTGAGTACTATTGCTCAGGTAGACTGCTTTATATAATTGAATAAAACTATTGGAATATAAACTCATCTTCTCTGGGCTTACTGTAAGCATCTTTGGGACAATTTCATTAGTTGCAAGGATGACAGGAATGATGGTGTGTACTTCATTATCACCCTCATTGTCGTTATTGCTGGAGTGTTGGATAGAAGGCTGGTCTTGGCATTAGGAAGGTCTGGGTTCAAATTGTACCTCTAGCTCATGCCAGCTGTGTGATCATGAACGAATTGTGAATTCCTATTGTCCTAAGAAACTCTTTTAAGACTTAGTTAATGATCTACCTTCAAGTAGAGAGTTTCAATCTTGGGAGTTTCCCATCATAATGCAGTAACAGATTTGGACCTTAAAAAATATATAATTCTTTTTTTTTCTAAGGTCACACAGTTAGCTAATGACTGAACTAAGATGAGCACCCAGTTCTGACTTTCAGTTCAGTGTTTTTCCCGTGCTAACTACCATAGGTAACAAAACTCTGGTTTAAGTTTGGATCCTGTACAAGTTGGGATTTGCTGAGCTAGAGTTTGCAGGATGGGATAGAGCCTTCCTTGCCTTTTGGGTCCCTGCTCCAGTAAGGACCTGCAGGAAGGAAGATGAGGTGTGGGCATTTCCGACTAAGCCGAGTCCAGCTCTAGGCAGGATCTGGCCTTCTCCTTTAGTGCTCTCTGCTCAGTGACCCGGAGAAGGGGGAACTGCCACAGCTGCCAAAAAATGCTCTGCCTCTCAGAGTCATCCAAGTGCCCCCTAGGAAGCTTGAAGTCGTCCATCTCAAACAGGCCCATTTAAAAAAGTATATATCTTTCCAAGAGCTGAAGTCAGGCTGAAGCTCCAGAGTTTCCTGTCTCCCCTCCCTTGTTCTTTTATTAAAGAAAACTGGCTCCGAGTGTGTGGGTCCACTCCAGCTGTACCCTGCAAACAGCAAAGCGGAATTACAGACCCCTGCCAAGGATCACACCGGCTTCTTACTGAGCCCCCATAGTAACCTAGAATGACCCTCTCCCCTCAACAAATTCTCCCTCACTGGCAGCATCCCCCTCACCACCTACACACACATGCATACACACACGCACGCACACACACACACACACACACACACACACACACACACACACACACACCCCTAAAGCCTGGAGACTTATTCATGTTTATACTGTCCCATGCATTTTTCCGTGCTCTGGAAGCTGTCTTGCACATATCCCTCCTGTCGGCAGCCACACACCTCTCCAGATAGTTTCTCCATCCTATTTTTCATCCTCTGAAAAGACACTGGCAAATAAATGTCTGGTTCTACTCTGACATTCCTAGTTTTTCACCCTAGTGCCCCTTTTCAGAAGTTGTTCTGCTTTACCCCTAGGCCTTACTTTTCTCTCTAATTAAGTTATGGGCTGTTTGCTTAGTTCTGTCATTAGTGCCTGAATTAAAAACAAACATACAAACTAAAACCCTTTCCTTGGTACTGATCATTGCTCTCCCATAAACGTCATGCCCTAAGATGATTTTGCAAATCTTCTGAATCTGTCCTTTAGCATCTCTCACTCTTCAACTCAAATGCCAGACTCAAGGAATGGAACATCTGGATCACTCTTAGGGGGAGGTAAAATAAGGGGCCACCTTAGATTATTATTTAACTTCTGGAATATCCAGGGCTTCCTGCCTCTCCAAGGCTCATCCCACCAACCTTAGACACTTTACATTCTACAATCAATGCCTCATTCCTTTAGCTTCAAGCAGGGATTTTCTCCCTTAGTAATTGTTTGATGTTTCAAATTATTCACACTGGAAATATAGACGATTACTCTCCCCAAATAGTTTGAAATAGTCATTATTTCATTGACTCTAAATGGTAAAGAGTAGTGTGTTTGTGTTCGTCCTTTGTTGCCGAAGAAGACCATGCCGTCAGAGAAATGATGACATGACTTGCACTTGACTTTGTCTTGAGTGAGGGGGGGCTGTGCAGGTCACCAGCCTCAATTCTCCTCCAGAGCTATCTGAATCCAGTGACCAGATATTCATCAGGATGACTGGAGATGACCCAGGATGAGGCAACTTGGTTTAAGTGACTTGCCCATGACTAGTGAGGGTCAAGTATCTGAGGAGAGATTTGAACTCAGATCTTCCTGACTCCTGCACTGGTGCTCTATTCACTGTGCCACCTAGCTGCCCCTGCCTTACGGTAGAGAAAGTAAGAAGACTGCATCCTCTTGCTCATTCCTTGGTCTACTCTCTTATCTTTCTGTGGTCTAGAGGTGAGAAGCTGGGGATACAACCCAGGCAAAAAATGTGAGGTTGGCAGTTTTTAATGTATAGAAAGACATTAAATTATAAGACCCAGCAGTCTGATTCCACAATTATCTAAATGATCAGCAATGTTACTTTCTCTCTTTTTCAATACTCCTATCAGAAAGTCCATCAGAACAACGCACTTGGAAAGTACATGGATTATCAGGGAACATCTACTCCAGCTCTAAAGATGGTGCTCCTTTTAGCTTTCAGCAGAGGTAACCATTACACATTTTTTCTTTCATGAAAAAAAGTATGAGAAAAGAATAATGAAAAAGGAATTGCTGAGAACTCAATGGGGGAGTACTTAGAAAGCAAGCTATTGCTTTGCTTTTTTCTTTCACTACTTATTTAAAAGAACAATTTATCAAATGGTTGAACTTTAGAACAGCTCTTCCTCGAAAAATCTTTACAACTGGGTTCATTTCAGAATGTCAAAGCCAAAGCTAAGTAGGAGCCCTAAAAAGCTTCTGAGCCTATGAGAAGATTTAGGATGAATTTTCTATTTAGGCTCGGAAGAATCAGTTAGATTCAGCAGTGATTAATAACATTTGATGTTTAGTGGGAAAAATTACTTAATAGTACCTAGGTGTTTATATTTCTTTAAATCTTACTCTATAGTATAAAATTTATTTGGAAAGCTTGAAAATACAGTTCACTAATCACCTGTTACTTTTAAGTTTTGTTTTAATTTGATTTTAATGAAAAACATAATTAATTATTCCCCTTCCTACTTATATACAACTAAAGTAAGCCAAATTGGGTGCTTTATACAACCATAACCATAGAATAGTTTTTTATCAACGGAAGCTATCCAGATTATAGACATTTTGCCTGAAAGGAATAGTCTCTGAAAAGTTAATCTTTTGCAAACCTATAAAGTGATGGCTCTTTTAATCAGTATAGTAAGTATCAGAAGTGGAAATAAACAAACCTCTGAGCCTCAGTGTAACCAAATGTAAAAGAAATGAGTTCAACTGTAACAGGTGGAAGGATCTTAGAGCTCTTCTAATACTTGATTCTATTGCAAATGTGTCACTTCCTCCCCACCCCGCGTTGAGTTACTTCTCAAAAATCTAACTTCTTTCCAGTTTTCTCCACAAAGAAGATTTCTTCCTCAACCAGCAGACTCTCAACCTCCTTGGCACGGAAATGAGTAAATAGTGATCTTTCCTATTTTGCAGTGCTGGCTTTTCTTGGGATGAAGCTGGGGTTTCTCCCTTGAGGAAATTTAGTCTTTGGGAACTTAGTAGCAGGGAGAGACTGAGAATAAAAGGTCCTGACTTGGTGAGGCAGGTGCTGTCAGGGGGTGGTTTCTGGAGACACAGGAAGCTAAGATGAAGGGTCAGGGGTAAGAGAGAGGGGACATGGAGCCAGGCAGAAGTTTGAGCTACGAGCAGAATGAGGACAATCTGAGTTTAGCTGAGGCAGATAATTGGCCACCCTTGATACTTTCCATAGGCAAAAATGCTTTATGCCTGGGCACGTAAGACTGACCCTGCTCTCCTGCTTCCCTAAATGAATAAACTTCTGCTGGACAGCTACCTACTTTCCTTCAGGTTGTCCCCAAGAGATGGAGGACCTAAGCGTAAAAACACAATAATTCAAGGGCCAAGACACTAAAGGAAGACAGCAGAAACTCCCCTGGTCAGGACCCCTGCTGACTTGTCATTGGCTTCCTTCTGTTACGTTGTCTTGGCATTTCTATAGCAATATTTGGATTTTATCACATGAGAATAGCTTGCCTCTCCAACGAGGTAAACAGATCCCTGAGGGCAGAGGTCATGCTTTCTACTTTAGGGTAGAATCTATAACACCTTAGAGAATATGGGCTAGTCAGTCGTTAGGGGCTTAAAAAAATCTAAATTGAATTTTCAGCATAATTAAGCAATTCCATATTGCCATTCAAACTTTTGTAGGGCAAGTATTGTATTTTTAAACAGGACAAAACAAAACAAAACTTCTTTACTTTTAAGACAGTATCATGACTAAGAATGCTTACTTGTCAGGCTCAGTGAGCATCTTTAAAAATTTATTTGTTTGGGTTATAGAATAAATATCAGATAGTGGAAAGCTTTTATGAAGAAAATGTCATGTACCTTGAAACAGGCATCTTTAGCAAAATAATGCCATCTTACATTTGCCATATTTATTATCAATGATGACAATAACTATCATTTTAAAATCATCTTAAGTTTTGTTATTATTTAATTCTTCCAGCAACTAGGGAGGTTAAGTACTACTCTTATTATTATCATCTGTTTTGTAGATGGGGAAACTGAGGCAGACAGACGTTAAGTAACTTGGCCAGGTTAACACAGCTAAGTATTTGAGGTCATATTGGAACTCAGGTCTTCCTGACTCCCAAATCCAACACTAACCACTGTACTATTTCGTTGTTTGGAGGAAAAGATCAGGGCTCTGGAGATGGAGGATCTGGGCTCAAATACCAGCTCTGCTAATTACTGCTTGTGGGACATCAGACAACTCATTTGATTTCTCTCTCTTGAAGAGACTTTTTCCTCTTTTTCCCTTTGCACTCCCTGCCCCAGCACAATATTTTTCATGTAGCAGGTGCTTATTGAGTATTTGTTAAATTCAGTTGAATCTATAAACTCAAAGGGTTTCACTAGACCTCTGAGACTTCCTATAGTGTGAAAGCTATTGAACAATGATCTCATTTACTCCTTCTAATAATAATAAAGATAATAATGCAAGGGAGGTAAAATATTATCTCTATTATTGATAGATTAAGAAAATGAAATTCAGTGAGTGGCATGGGAAAACCTATACAATTCACAGAGTGCAGAGACCTGAACTCATGACCAGGTCCACATCACTAGCTAACTGGGTGGTCATGGATGGGCATAGCAGAGCATGCTCATGCTGTGATCACTTTATAGTTTTCTTAGCATTTTTATCATAGCAATCCTTTGTAGCAGAGTCCCAAGTCTGATTCCTCCCATTTTATGGGGAGGGATTTTATAGATGGAGCCTCAGAAAAGAGAAGTGAATTGCCCAAGAGTTCAAAGCCAGGAAGTTACAAGACTAGGACTGGATCCCAAGTCTCCAGATTTTTAGCATAATGCTCTTTCCACACCTCTATGTTCCCCCTTCTCCCAGGAATCCAACTTCAGACAATTTTCTATTATAATTCTCTGACTGAGAATTTTTCTTTCAGGGAAATATTGACCTTGAAAATGAAATTAAACCTGTCGGCGTGTTTTTCTCTCTTTGCCTCTTGTGCACTGGGGGTGGGGAGGGAAAGAGAAAGGGTAAGTGATGCTACCACCTCATGCATACTGTTTTGCTATCCAGTGAATGGCAGGGAGAATCATTTAAAGACCTTATCTAACCAAAAAAGCTCATTTGCTTTTTGCAACCTGACACTTCAAAAATTCACTCAAGCTTTGCCCAAGCAGAATAGGAGGCAATTTAGTGGAGGAATGGTGATTTTTTTCCTTCCTTGCTCCTTTTTTTTTTAAACCATCCTTTTTTATTTAATTTTCAACTTTTCGTCGACATGCTTTGTTTTTTCATCACTTTCATTTCTGAAATCATCCCTTGCCCCTCCTTTATCCAAAGAGCCAGATTTTGTAACAAAGAATTGAAAATGAAAAGGGTAAGAAAGTAATTCAGTAAGCACAGTGATTGAGTCTGACACGATATGAAATGTTCCATATGTATATTGCCTCACTGCAGGAAAGAAGGGAGAGATTTGTTCTTTTAAAAAACAAACATCTTAGACGCATTGAGTAGTCTACTTCTAATTTTTTTTAAATTTTGGTCACATGCATGTCCTTCATTTACCTGGAATAGTCATGCTTAAGCAGAGTAGGTGACCATCTTGTGTTGGCATTATTTGAAGAATTGTGGTAAAGCTACCATCCTCAAAGCTCTCTCTTGCCTCCAGTCCCCTACCCTTGGCAGCATGGCATCATGAAAACAGTGCTGTTTGGAGTCAAAGGACCCAGATTCAAATTCTGCTTCTGCTACTCATTGTGTGACTTTGCACAAGCTATTTCCCTCTCTGATCCTCAGTTTCTTCACCTATAAGATAAGGGAAATGGACTAGATGATATATGAGGTCTTCTTCAGCTCTAGATACCAAGGACTAAGTTTCAGTAGGGGGCTAGAAATTCAACCAAAGACACATCCATTCCTTTGGGCTAAAAATCATATGTCTAGAGATGGATGGGGCTCAGAGGTCATTCTACAGATGAAGAAATGCAGCTTAGAGTCGTGAAGTGATTTGCCCAAGGTTACACATTTCGTAAGTGGTGGAACTAGGATAACAAACCCAAGTACTCCAACAAGTCCTAAAGACAGAGCCTACCTGTGCAGTGCTGCCGTGGGCTGGCCAAAGCACTTACTGATGTCTCCAGTATTTCTTTTCTCCTGGGGACATGCTTATGTTGAGACCACTGGTCTTATCTGCTTGACAACAAGTTGCTAATTTATTTCTTCCTTAGCACCTTACACAGTGCGTTGCTTGTAACAGGTACTTAATAAGTGTTCAAATGATTGAATGAATGTCTTTCTGATTAAGAAATTCATTCACTCATTCAACGCAGATTAAGACACAACCTTATGTATTTAATGTAAGCTCTTACATTATGGTAGAGGTGATTATGATTATACAAGTGTTCCGGTATGCATTGTCAGTCAGTCTACAAGCATTTAGTAAGTACTTACTGTGTACCAGGCACACCATGCTAAGCACTGGGGAAACAAAGAAAGCTCCCCCCCCCAAAAAAAAACCCCAAAGCTCTGAAGGGACACACATTCTAACAGGAGAGACCACAAAAGACTTCCTGCAGAAGGTAGGAGAAGACCAGAGTTTTGAAGGAAGCCAGAGGAACCAAGAAACCAAGAGATGGAAGTGAAGGGGCAGAAGGTTCCAAGAATAAAGGATAGCCAATAAAAAGGCACAGAAATAGGCGATACCATGTTTGGGAAATTACAGGTAGGCCAGTGGAACTGGATTATAAAGTTCATGGAGGGGAATAAGATTAAAAAAAGGCTGGAAAAGCAGGAAGGGGCCATGTCACAAAGAGCTCTAAATGTCAAACAGCAGTTTACATTTGATCCTGGAGGTATTAAAAAATTGCTAGAGTTCCTTAAAGAGAGAAATGATATGGTCAGAGCTATGCTTTAGAAAAATCACCCTTTCTATTATAAATTATATCTAAGTGTATAAGAAGAATATAAAGTGTTGAAATCAGATGAAACAGAGATCATTTCCAACTGGGAAGATAGGAGAAATGGGAGAAATCAGAGAAGGCTTCTGGAGAAGATGACTTTTAACGTGAGCCTTATCTAAAGCCTGATAAAATGTCAGTTTAACATAGGGAAGCAGACACAACTATATAATCAAATACATGGAGATATTGAAAAGGAACAACATATTTGTGGAATTCATTCTCATTCTCTTTGTTAAATGTGAGGGGAAGTAACATGAGATGAAGTCAGGAAGTTAGTTTGGGGTCATATTATGGAAGGCCTTAAATGACTGGCCAAGAAGTTTAATTGGATTTTCCATTGCCTACCAAGGAAAATCTAACTTCTGAAGAGCAATACTTTGTCTTTGGAGAGATGATTTGAGCACCCTAGAAAGCCCCAACAACTCAATGAAAACAAAACTTTGCTATCTTGAGTGTGTTCTGATCGAGGAGACTATGAATCTATCGATATGTGCTTTGTGTAGATTTTTCCGATAGCAGTGACAGATTTGAAGTGATCCATCTACAATCTTTCTCTCATTTTCTCTTTTTGTGAGTCACCTTGCAGAGTTAGCGGCATAGTACATGGATAGAAAACAGAGAAAGCTCGCTAGACCCTCTAAGAATGAACCCATGTCATTGAGATCATTAGCACTTAACTCTACCAGTTGTACTAACCAAGAACAAGTAAAAACCAGGTTAAGCCAGTGACTTTCAAATCTTATCTATTAAGGTGAAAAGGTTCCAAGAGATAATCTAATATCTGAAAGAGGAGGAAATTGTGGCCACAAGAAATAAGGCCACAAGATGAGGTCACTGGGCAAGTTAGTGGGAGAGCTCAGACTAGAACCCAGCTTCAGAATGCATTGGAAATCAGTTTCAGCATTCTGTTAAAAAGGATGGAAAAAGAGAAAAACAGAGAGACTATATAACTTGCCTGAGGTTTATCAGCATCTCTAGGGCAGACGTAGGAATAGAACACAGAGAAGAGAATCTTTCTCATCATGGTTCCAGAATGAACAATCTCCCTAACACAATGAAATCTAATAACAAATTTGGATCGTGTTTATCCTTACCTAAGTTTTAATTAGTTATTCCTGGGGATGCTTAATGAAAAGCTAATTAGAGGAATGGAAAGAAGAAACAACACTAAATGACTGGGGTTAATTTCAGGGAATTATATAAAATCACTTCATAAGGAGTCACAAGGGCAATGTTCACAGAACTATATAGGCTCCTACCCTAATTAGACTGGGGTCTGGCTGAGATATATAATCAATGTAAATAGATTATACGTTTTAAAGTCTGTAGTTTTATGGCGAGACATCAAGGGATGGATGGACAGTTCGGATATCAGATAGATTTGGTAGTGGATGTGGCCAGAAGAAGTTCTGTTTTTATTATTCACTGGGGTGAGTAGCTGTTGAAATGAAGATTTTTGGTTCATAGAATATCTTCACCTTGTAACTTCAAAATCTTACCTTTTCTGTGATGCATCTGCAAAATTTCTGGGACAAACCAGGGCATACAAGAAGGGTCTTCCCTCTCTCCCCATGACCAGTCATCAACTAGTCTAGCCAACTATCTAGCCACATGTCCTGCCCCAAACCAGATCCAGCTAATGCTAGACAACAAGTAGACACTGAGCGTTTAGCATAAAGGGATATCTGATGTGCAATGATCAATGTGGAACAAAACAGAAAACTCCCCACTCTCACCCTATTTTTCCCCTCCAGAATATGTAAACAGCTTAACCCACTATGTCCAATAGGGCAATACACTCAGGATGAGTCAACAAGTACTTATGAAGTTATTAGAAGATGCCAGGCTCTGTTCTAAGTACTGGAGATGCAGAGAAAGGCAAAATTTTTTTTTATTAAACATCCAGGGACCATGCTAAGTGCTGGGTGGGGATACAAAGAAAGATACAAAGAAAGACAAAAGACAGTCCTTGACCTTGAGGAGCTCCCAGTCTGATGAGGGAGACATCATGCAAACAACTATGTACAAATAAGCTAGAGTCAGGATATATTGGAATTAACTAATAGAGGAAAACATTTGAATTTAAGGGGATTGAGAAAGACTTCCTGCAGAAGGTGAGATTTTAACTGGGCCTTGAAGGAAACCAGGAGGCAGAGAGGAGGAGGGAGGGCATTCCAGGCATGGGCGGTGGGGCAACCACTGAAAGTTCCTGGTCTCCGTCCTCAAGGACCTCACATTCTAATGGGGAGACATGTGAATAACTATGTATATACAAAAAATATTCAGGTGAAATTAGGGATGGTCTCAGAGAGAAGGCATTAGAGGGAGAGAATGGGAGATGTGTATGGGTTGGGGTAGAGACCAGGAAAGGCCTTTGGGTGGAAGGTAGGATTTGAGCTGAGTCTTGAATGTAATTCTCAGATTCCACAGTCACAATGAAATAGCTATTTTCTTTTACATTTTCATTCTTTTTTTCCTCTTCCAGATCAGTCTTGTGAGTCTGTCAGTATAGGGTACTTTCTATGTATGGTAGATTATAAGAGCTTAATAAATACTTATCATTTGTTGAAATTCCTAGCAGTGCAGATTGACAGTTATTTTGTAATTTACAATGTTAAAAAAGTTGCCTGGGGATACTGAGAAGTCAGGTGACTGACTAGCCAGGGTTATGGAGGTGAGACTTGAACCCAGGTCTTCTTGCCTCTTATTTCCTGCAGTACTTTAGTCGGTATTTTTTTTTTAGTTAATATTGAACTTTTTTGTAACACACTCATATGCCACCACTACCACTACCACCCTATATGTAGGGCTATATTTAAGAACTCTATACATAGGTTTACAGAAATAGCAAATAAAATTGTAAGTAAATGCGTAGTAGGACTGTTAATTGGGACTCTGGCAGTGCTTCCAAATGTCCTAGTATGGCTATGGTCTGTACCAACATAACCACCTTCCCTTCTTTTCTCCATAGCAGTCCCCACTGAATGGTTTAGGGGCAAGGAAATTCAGGGCTCAGTGAATCAGTAGAGCAACAGACTAATAGAAGAGGCATGTGAATGACCTCTTCTTACCAGCAGACTATGGAGATTGCCTAGTTAGCCCAGTCTGTCCGTTACTTCTCATGGTCACATTTCTGTACAGTAGAGTCATGGAAGGCTAGACCTGGAAGGTAAGACGTTTGGGGTCTTCAGGGGCAACCTGAGTCTCCTCTTTTGTAAAAGGAAGGCATTAACTACTTAGGATGCCACTGAGGATCATAGAGGCCTAGATCTAGAACCGTTGTTGTTGAGTTCATCCTTCGTTGCCAAAGAAGACCATGCCTTCAGAGAAATGATGACACGACTTGCACTGGACTTTGTTTTGAGTAAGGGAGGGCTGTGCAGGTCACCAGCCTCACTTCTCCTCCACAGCCATCTGAATCCAGTGACCATTAGAACTGAAAGGGCCTTGGAGGCTGTGGGGTCCAGTGCTCTTATTTCACAGATCAGGTAAATGAAACACAGAGAATTTAAGTGACTTATCCAGAGTCACACGACTGTTCCTAATAATATTAATAATGATAGTGGTCCCACTTACCTAGCACTTTGTTTTGCAAAGCTTTTTGTGAGCATTATCTTATTTTATCCTTATAAGAACTCTAGCAGGTAGATGCTGTTATTATCCTCATTTTACAGATGAGGAAACTGAGGCAGAGAGAAGTACAGAACGTCACAACTTGTGAGTGTCTGAGGATGGACTTTTACTTGGGTCTTTCCTTGGACTCCGAGTCTGAGACTGTCTTCTGTGCTTACCAGCTGCCTTTAGGACCTAGGTCTCCTTACTCCATGTATGTGATTGTGCCGACTTGTCTTTTTTTCCCCCTTAAGTGTAATCATGGAACCCAGAACTGTAATTATTTTCTTGGCCACAATTTCACCTTTGCTGGTTGCATGTTTTCAAACAGGAAGTTCCCTTCCTCCCCTTTAAATGGAGGAGATGAACTCAGAGAAACCTAGAAACCGAATGTCTTGAGGTATCTCTCTTTCTTTGGTTTAGAGGAATGTTAGGATAGCCTCAACAGCTTCCATTTCAAAACATATTTTAAGGAAAAACACAGAGGCCTCATACAACTGTCCCTGGGAATTTATTAAAATATTAGTTTTCTAGGTGTGTGCCGCCAATTTGCTTTCCATAGTGTTTATAAATAGCCTCTAGAAGAATGGATCCCATCAAAATCATTAGCCGAGATGTCCCTTTCATTATTTAAACCACAGAACATGAGGCCAGGCCAAACAGAGTGGGCAAAAAGAACCCTTTGGATGTTCTTAAACCATTTTCACCTAAATCACAGCCCTGGAAAATGCCACAACCTCTGAAGCATCTTTCCATGTAGAATGGTCAAAGTCTTCAAGAAAGGTCAGCTTGTTTAGCCTTGTGGGTGTTTGTCCTGATTCAGGTTCAAAGGCTCTGTTATTTATAGAGGCTGGCCTAACCATCCCCTCACACTGAGAGGGAACCAAATAACAGGGATGAAAACCAAAAGGTCACCTCAGTCAAAGCCACTGCCCGAGTGAAGGGATTAGTGACGTCATGGTAAGATACCCCAG
Organism: Bettongia penicillata ogilbyi; assembly: GCA_023548195.1. Lineage (NCBI taxonomy): Eukaryota > Metazoa > Chordata > Mammalia > Diprotodontia > Potoroidae > Bettongia > Bettongia penicillata. The sequence continues at coordinate 7,091,515 of JAJHZJ010000100.1, forward strand.
CTTCCTCAGGGAGGCTCCGATAGGGCTGAGATTTTGAGGGCCCAATTTATGACTCCTCCAACTTGCCTGCCTTGCCCTTTGAAAGCCTGGGGGATCGTATGAGAACTACCAACTGAAGGTCACCTGAGGACACTTCAAACAACAATGAAGGTAATAGAGTCATTGCCACAGAAGCTCACACCTTCTCTTCTTGCCAGATCCCCTTAGACCCTGAAAGATCTGGCAGACAGAGCTGTGGGTCACAGGAGAAGGTTATTGGCACATGTAGGGAAACAAGTAGATGAAGGGATAACCCAATGGTCTCTTGTGTCCCCAGAGACCAGACTATTCCCAGTAGAGATCAGGTTACCCAATCTGCTCTCTTCCTGTTCCTTACCTGCCCTGCTTCCTTTATTTGAGAGCTATGAACAATTGGCCAAGTGCATTCAAGGTTTGCTTTTGGCTTTCCTAAAGGACTGGATGCTAGCTACCAATTGGGGCAGAATTCCAGAGCGAATGGGGCCAAGTTTTCACTGGACAGACCAGATTAGCTCAAGCCAAATAGGATGATATTCTAGAAAAAAAAAACCAACCCAACAACAAACCTGCCCACTCATCATCCCAGAGGGATGTCTATTCACTTAGGCTGGCATAGGCAAATGGAGGGAGGAGGGAGGAAAGGGGAGGCATAAAGACTTTCCTGGCAAAGGGCGTATTGCCTTCTTATCAATTTGTGGAGGCTGAACCCAGGTGGAAAGGGAGTTGTATAGCTAATGGAAATGTGAGCTGGTACAAAGTACCCTTGCCATCAGGTTGGCTAAATCAGATTACAGTATTTTTTCCCTTTGAAGATATCTTCTTGTTCCCTCCAGGCTCTCTTCCAGTCCTTAATTCCTACCCTCAGTGATGACTTTACAAGTGGGTGGGCTGGTGGCAATATTGCATGCTTTGAAGAGTTCCATCAAAAAACATATGTCCTTTCTCTGGCATACAGGCAGGGAACCCTGAGGATAGAATTTTGCATCTTCTCTTAAGTTTTAAACACTATATCAGATAATTTTGCTTATTAAAAAAAACACACACAAGAAAGTTTAATGCTGAGATGGTGGAGGGATGATAGAATCATAGATTTAAAGCTGGATGGGAGTTTAGAGGCCCAATACCTTCCTTCATTTTACAGATGAGGAAAATGAGGTCCAGAGAGGCTGGACCTCAGGAAATACTTATTACGTCTTCCCTACGTCATGTATTGTGCTAAATGCTAGGGCTACAACTACAAAAATAGAAGACAATTCTTGCCCTCAAGGAGCTTATACTCTTTTTAAAATGTTTTATTTTTTTCCACTTAATAGTATTTTTTTCAATTACATGTGGAGTTTTCATTATTCACTTTTACAAGATTTTGAGTTCTCAATTTTTTTCTCCCTCCTTTTCTTCCCTTCCTTCTCCCCAAGATGCAAGCAATCTGATATTGTCTATATGTGCACAATCATGTTAAACAGATTTCCACATTAATCATATTGTGAAAGAAGAATCAGAAGAAAACAGGAAAACCACAAGAAAGAAAAAACACAAAAAAAGAGAAAATAGTCTGCTTTGCTCTGCATTCAGACTCCATAGTTCTTTCTCTGGATGTGGAAAGCTTTTTCCATCATGAATCTTTTGAAATTGTCCTAGATCATGGAATTGCTGAGAAGAGCTAAGTCTATCAAGGTCAGTCATAGACCAATGTGACTGTTACTGTGTACAATGTTCTTCTGGTTCTGAAGAGTTTGTAATGTGAACTAATCTATATAATAAAAAGAAGTTGAAAATCCCAGGGGAGTTTCTCTCTCTCTCTCTCTCTCTCTCTCTCTCTCTCTCTCTCTCTCTCTCTCTCATCTATCACCTACCACAATGTAATGAAATGGTTATAATATAAAAACAAAGTGAGAAAGCTTGCCTAGTAATGGAGAGTTAGCCTTGCAGCTAGAAAGATCTGGGTTAAAGTCTTGGCTCTTATACTATTGGCTGAATGACCTTGGGCAGGAGGTGACCTCTCACTGTCCCAGGAAACTCTCTCAGACTCTACGTTGCAGAACAGACAGCAGCTGATTCACATGAGTAGAAGGAGTTGCCTCCCTGGGAGTTCCAGATACAAATGAAGTCAAAGGTCTGAAGTACTAAAAAAAGAAACTAAAAATAACTCAAAGGACTCTTCAACTGTGTTTGTGATCTCCCTGACTCTGGTGTTTCCTCTGATGACGCAGATTGTGACTCCTCCATTGTGACTGCCCTGTGAAACTTTCCTGTGTGTCTTCCCCCAAATCTACCACTGAGGTTCACCTAATGTGCTGGAGGCTTGCTTTCTCCTTCCATCACAGGGTCACTTATGGAGGACCCTGGCTATCAACCTGTTATCCCTTGCTCTTATCATGTGCCTAACCCATCTTCCCTTTGTGTCTTACAATTGATGGCATCCTCTACTCCTGATTATTTTGGAAGGTCATTGTTGGTTATATGTTGTAGGCTGCTCATACCTACCATGTATCTTTCCACTGCCATTTGTGTGATCCTCACCCTCGGTTCTTCATAGGTAATGGTGTTCTAGGTCTCTGCCATGAAGCCACACTGGTAAAATATTTACATGAAAAACAGACAAGCAAACCATGGGTCTTTGCTGTTATGGGAAGATTGTGTCAGGGTGGGGGAAGGTTAGGAAAAATCCATTGCAATTTCTTAAAAGCAATCTAGCCTACTGTCTTCCTCCTTTTCAACTCTAGGATTAGCTCATTGTCTATCTGTATGTATGTCCGAAAGCTATACATCTGTTGGACAAAGTTTATAGGTTATTCTTTTGGTTGCATGTTGAAATCTAGACAATAGATATTCATCATCCATTTGGTCCTTCTTTAGTGGATGGTCAGGCCAAACTCCTTTGAGTGATCACAGATCTTTTTTTGGATGGTTCTGCAATGTCTCAGGGCTTGATACAGTCAACAGTGTTATCTGTGAACAGGAACATGTGGAGGACTCCATCTTCACTTAGATTTGGTGTTCCATCTTCTCTGCCATGGTGAGCATGCCTTTATCTCCATTTTATGTCTCACCTGATATTTATTGGAGGGTGAAGAGGGGTTATTGAATAGGATTATTTTTGTTGTTGCATCTTTCGAGAAATTCTGATCACAATATATTGATAGGGGATGTATTGATATAAAAGCTGGTAAAGGAGTGCTTTATTTCACCCAGTCAAATGCATTTTCATAATCAAACAATAAGCATAATGGAATCTTAAATTCTCTACATCTTTCATTCAGTGAGGAGATGGTGAAAATGTTGTCTGTTTTTGTGCAAGCTTACTTGTTCCCTACTAATACCTTAATCTATTGTGATGTCCACAGCACATGTATAAAAGACCCTCATAAAAGTCAAGATTTTGTGCTGATAAATATTTACTAACGTGTAACCGACACACTTTTAAGTTTAATATGTATCATTAACATTTTCTCCACCATTTTATTAAGTCTAGGCAATTGAGAAAATAATAAATCAAATCCTGATTTGTAACATTTGACAGTTTCTCAGGTGTAAACGCTAATACTGTAAATTTAGCAATTGACTCTCAACAGCCAGTACCGCTGCATGATACCTGTGTGGAAGTTTGGAATGCTTTTTCCAATACCTTTTTTGGGGTGGGAGGGGTCCAAGATTTTCCCCACACCTTTGGCATCTTCAGATCCTTTGTAAATGGGTCTTTCAACGCCCTCACGATTGTGTTGCCTACACCATGGTTTTCTTCTATATGTGAGCTCAGAATATTTCCTGACTTAGTTTTCAGTGGCAGCAGCTGGTGACCTGTGGGTGTTTAATTCTTATTACACTGTGGATAAGTAAAAGATGAATAATATCTCCCTGTGTAGATACCTGGTACATCTAAGTGATGCAGTGGACAGAGGGGAGGGGCCTGAAGTCAAGAGAACCTGAGTTCAGATCCAGCCTCAGACACTTACTAGTTGTGAGATCCTCATCTGTAAAATGATCTGGAGAAAGAAGTGACAAACTATTCCAGTATCTTTGCCAAGAAAATCCCAGTTGAGGTCACATAGAACTGGATACAATGGAAATGGCTCAACAAAATCAATGACATACAAATACCTGCAGTGCTTGAAATTCGACCATTAGAATAGACGTATGTTCTTAAACTTCTTGTTGTCATGGTTCCCTTTGGCAATCTAGTAAAGCCTCTAGTGTCGCCTTCTCAGAATAATGCTTTTAAACCTATTAGATAGCACTCTAAGAATTATAAAGAAAATCAATTGTGTTGAAATACAATTGTCAAAATATATATTTTTAAAAGTTTGTTGGCCTCAGGTTAAGAACTCCTGTTTTAGATTAAACGTCACCCCTTCTTAGAGGTCCTACTTTTGAAATGCAGATACTTTGGAAGGAGTAACACAAACTCATTCACGTGGAGTTAGTGATTTAAAGAATATTTTATTTATATTTAATTTTATAAACAATTTAATATATTTATAGATTTTATATAATTATATGCATTTATATATAATAATCAAATTTATAAAATTTGTAATTAGAATAATAATTTATATAATAACTACTTCCTGGTAGTTCTGAGTGTTTCTGGAGTGTAGAAAGTTACAAAGTCTATCTCTCCCAAGTCCCATAGGGTATTCCCTTGCCTTCTTCTTTTCTTGCTCTCAGAAGACAATGGCACATAATATAGGTGCACTCCTTGAGCAGTATTTAGATACAGTTGCTTGCTAGACAGAGCAATGGGTCAAAGTGAGAAGAGGAGGAGGGATCAGTGACTGTGTATTCAACACTGGGTCTTCTAGGTTAGCTCCCTTGACTATTGAGAGCATGTCACCCAGTAGGGAAGTACATGGAGCTTGGGTTAGGAATTTTTATTGGTCTGCAGGACTCACCTTTAAACAGGACATGAGAGCATTGTAATGTTTTATGACTTGGACCGTGATACAGTCATTTGAGAAAGTCCTGGGTATTTATTATGATAGGATTGCATTTCAGCTTTGCTTGTGGGTCGATCAGCCCTGTGCGCCCCAGTAACCTGAAACCCACCCGTCAAACACCGGGCCATCTTGTTTTCATTGTAAGCCTAGATTCCAGGTTAGCATTGTGTGCTTGAGAAACATTACCCAGCACCCCCACGATCCTTTGTTTTTTGAAATGTCAGGAGGACAGAACCTATGAACAGATTGAACTAGCCTGGCCCCCATGCACTCCATCAACCTGTGTAGACAATGACTGGAGCTGTGCCGGATCCCCTGTCATTCCTTGAGGAAGGCAAGCGAAAGGGCCCATAATTGAGGGGCTGTACAGAACTTTTAAAAATGAAAGCACATTAAAAATGAACTACAACTGAAAGAGCATATGACATAGGAATCAAAAGCTCTGAGTCTGAATAATAATTGGTCAGTTAGCAGTTGTGTGATTTGGAGTCAATCACTTAATCTTACCAAACAAGAGATAGTCCAAAAAAGAGTCAAAATCCCAAGAAAGGATGATAAATTTAGAGTTTGAAAGTGACTTCCAAGGTCGTTTGGTTTAATATTTCCATTTTACAGATGAGGAAACTGAGGCCCAGAAAAGTTGAATGATTTGATCAAAGTTATATAGGTAGTAAATAGCCTATATAGCTTACGTACAGCTGGCTGGTGCAGAGAGTAGAGTACTAGAACTGAAGCCAGGCCCTCAGTTCAAATGTGGCCTCAGACACTCACTGACTGTATGACCTTGGGTAAGTCACTTAACCTCTATTTGTTTGAGTTTCCTTATTGGTAAAGTGGAAATAATACCACCTACCTCCCAAGGTCCTTGTGAGGATAAAATGAGTTAATATCTGTAAAGCTCTTCATAAACAGTAAAGGACTATAGAAAGTTAGCTATCATCACTCTGATCTAGACTTGTTTCCAAGTAAGATTATATATGAACTGTCTTAGAGAAAATTATTTGCACACACATATCTCAATACATATACACATATAGACACAGGTGTATGTACATATGTGTATAAATATATATATTATATGTACATATAGGTATTATTGTTACTGTTTGTCTTTCCTTCCCAAAGAAGACCACAGCATCAGAGAGATGATACCATGACAGGCAAATGAATTGGATTATAGTGAGGGAGGGCTGTGCAGCCACCAGCCTCACCTTCTCCTCCTGAACTAGATGAGTTCAGTGGTAAGATATAGATCGGGACTAGTAGGGAAGGCCCAAGATATAGCGCGTGGGGAGCAGGGGGCCTTGGCCTTTTAAAGCTAAGGTCTTTAACAGGTCTGTGTTTGACTGAGGCAGTGCCCATTCCACGACTTAGGCAGGGTAAGAAATGAGGTAGAGAATGGCCTATTTTACTTAAAAAAATCAGTCTGAAAGGGGAAGATCCTCAGGGTTTCTGGCCAAAACAGAAACAATTGCTATTTACGTTCACTCGGCATCAATCAAGGCCCAAAGAATGACCAAGTGAGGCTTGGTCTGGGACTTCTTATTAGCCAGCCAATCAGTGAGGGTTAGAGTGATTTGGGTTTGAGGTATGGTCCTTAAGAAAGAAATCTAGCTGGTAAATCCAAAGATATCTTGGGAGGTTTCAGGGATCAAATTTTACACAGGACAAACAACCACCTCTGTGAGTAATAGTAGGAGCTGCTCCACTGTGAATATAAGTGGAACTGGTCAGTTAGATAACATAGGCTCCTTCCCTTCCCTTCCCTTCCCTTCCCTTCCCTTCCCTTCCCTTCCCTTCCCTTCCCTTCCCTTCCCTTCCCTTCCCTTCCCTTCCCTTCCCTTCCCTTCCCTTCCCCTTCCCTTCCCTTCCCTTCCCTTCCCTTCCCTTCCCTTCCCTTCCTTCCCTTCCCTTCCCTTCCCTTCCCTTCCCTTCCCTTCCCTTCCCTTCCCTTCCCTTCCCTTCCCTTCCCTTCCCTTCCCTTCCCTTCCCTTCCCTTCCCTTCCTTCCCTTCCCTTCCCTTCCCTTCCCTTCCCTTCCCTTCCCTTCCCTTCCCTTCCCTTCCCTTCCCTTCCCTTCCCTTCCCTTCCCTTCCCTTCCCTTCCCTTCTTCCTTCCCTTCTTTCCTTCTTTCTCTTTCCTTTCTTTCTTTTCTTTCTTTCTTTCTTTCTTTCTTTCTTTCTTTCTTTCTTTCTTTCTTTCTTTCTTTCTCTCTGTCTGTTTCTCTCTTTCTTTTCTTTCTCTCTGTCCATATGGGTATCAAACCCCTTTGGGTGTACCCATGTGCGCTATAGGTATTATATGTAATATCTATATGTGTATACATGTAATAATATGCACATATACACATGTATATAAGTATATGTGTGTGTGTGATATATTATCCAATAGAGTGGTGGATTTGAAATAAGAAAAACCTGGATTTGTATTCTACCTCTTACATGCTTATCAGCTATGCACCAATGAGTGTGCTACCTTAACTTTCCTGACTTTTCTGCAACTCTTTTAGAGTGGAAGATCACTTCAAATTCTGTCATTAGATAGAGTGCCCCCACTGGCAGTTTGTATACCAATGGAATTATAGACCTTTGATTCATTAGTATATGTGTGTGTTTGTCCTTCATTGCTGAAGAAGACCATTCCATTGGAGTAATGATGACATGACTTGCACTTGATTTTGTTCCGAGTGAGGGAGGGCTGTGCAGGTCATCAGCCTCACTTCTCCTTTGGAGCCACCATCTGAATCCAGTGACCAGATATTCATCAGAATGACTAAAGATGACCCAGGATGAGGCAATTGGGGTTAAGTGACTTGCCCAAGGTCACACAACTAGTGAATGTCAAGTGTCTGAGGTGAGATTTGAACTCAGGTCCTCCTAACTCCTGCACCACACACTGCACCACCTAGCTGCCCTCATTAGTATATAGCTTTCATAGGTTAGTAGATTCTTTAAATACTCCTAAGATGAGAACTTTCTGTGATTCCAAACATTTGGGTTCTATTTCCTACTTGTAATAAGATTACAGTTTTTGGTAGTCACAGGAATTTATATCCCATAACTTCAATGTTCAACATTAACATTTTTTACTTTTGCTCTGTTTTCTAGGAACATTACCCCCCCAAAAATTGAGGATTGGTTGTATATTATAGGGTATAGATGCAAAGACAAAAAGGAAAGACTCAAGAAGCTTATGTTCTATTGGTGAACATAACACACATAAGTAAGAACAATTTTCAGCCTTGTGTCCTCTGTTTTTGCATTTTTACTCTTCCTTCTAGATAAGTGACGGTCTTTGGACGAGTCACGGGAAGCAATTGAAGTTCACTTTTTTCATCTGTACAATGGGGCTACAAATACTTGGATTCTCTCCCTTCCTCCCAGGGTCGTTGTGAGGGTCAAATGGATAGTAAAGCAAAATGTTATAAAAATGCTATAAAAATACAGTCAACTTTCTAGACATATTAAACATTTTTTCTTGCCTTTGTTTAATTAAATTTTATTCATTTTAATGTTAAAAAGATCATAGCAAATATAAATATTTGGCTGTTGTATTATTTTTCACTTCCATTTACTCAAGTACAGTAATATTTTCTAGTCCAATAATGATCTAACAAGCACTTCTTAATAGCGTTACTATGGAGACCAAGGTAACCCTGGATTTATTGGGCTGGGGCATTTCCCATGAATGAATGAAAAAAAATTCATTAAGTGTTTACCATGTCCAACACACTCTGTTAAATGCTCGATATATAAATAAAAAAGTAAGACAGTCCCTGGCCTCAAGGAGCTCACATTATTTTTTAAAAATTAATTTATTTTAGTTTTCAAGATATGCTTTTATAAGATTTTGAGTTCCAATTATTTTTCTCCCTTCCTTCTTTCCCCTTCTCCTTCTCAACAGCAAGCAATCTGATATAAACTATGCATGCATAATCATATTAAACACATTCCTACATATTGTGAAAGAAGAATCAGAACAAAAGGGGAAAACCACAAGAAAAAAAATAACAAAAAAGGAGAAAATAGTATGCTTCACTTTGTATTCAGATTTCATAATGGATATTGCATTTTCCATCATGAGTCTTTTGCAGTTGTCTTAGATCATTGTATTGCTGAGAAAAGCTAAGTCTATCATAGTTGATCATCATCGCAGTGTTGGTGTTACCGTGTACAATATTCTCCTGGTTCTGGAGCTCACATTTTAATAGAGGAAGACAGCACACATGAGAGATTTCAGCTGCAGGGCAATTGAAATTATGGTGGCAAAATAGAAGGTAATGCATTGTCTTAAAAGTCATTTCTATTAATAAAACCACATGGATTTCTGATTTCGAATCATTTGATAGTGTCAAAGATTTTGGTGGTGAGATCTTTGGGTGGAGGAGGGTGGCCTTTTGTAGCTGCAGTTACTGTAGAGGTAGAGATGTTGGCACCCCCATGAGCAGTCCCCCAGGTCACATCTCCACAAGGGCCTATGATAATATTTTTACATTTTAATAGCTGGCGTGGCAAATATTGATAGACACAACCTGAATAAACAAAAGTTCTTTGGGGGAGCTTGAGACCAAAAAATTTGAGAATCACTGTGTAGATTGAAGGACATACAATGTAACCATTCAATAGTCCCATAAAGAGTTTTTACTTTTCTGGGGGCATATGAGTACAACGAGCTATTTTTAGTCTTTATTTTTAAAATTTGACCTTTACATTCTTTGATTCTTGTACAATTTTTTTTTGGGGGGAAGGGAGACATGAAACAAGAAGCTGTCCAAATCAGGTATCTATACTATACACTATTATCGGTCTAGAGAGGTACCTGTTATCCACATTCTGGGGAAACCCTAGACACAAATTCTCATCATAATAGTAGCTAATATTTACACAGCACTTACCATGTACTAGGCACCATACTAAGTGCTTTACATATATTATTTTATTTGGTCCTCAGAGGAACGCTAGGAGGTAAGTGCTATGATTGTATCTGTTTTACAGATGAAGAAACAGATGCATATGTTATTAAAGTGACTTGCCTAGGGTCACACAGTGAGTAAGCTAGAGGCACCATTTGAACTCATGTCTTCCTGACAGCACTACATCCACTGTGCCTCCTGCTCTAGACCTAAACTATGTTTTAGAGATTTCTCTAAAGTTACAGCTACAGCTTCCTGGAGTCACAGGTGACAGCTGAGTGCCAGGCAGACACCAAAAGTGGATGAGCAGCCCTGAGAAGGGTCTGTCAGGCCCTCATACGAGAGGTGCTAGTCTTCCTGTAACACCCCATATACCCCCAAGAGTTGGATGATCTCAGTTTGAATCTGGGCTCTGCTATTAACCCCTTTAGGACTCAGTTTCTTCATCTGTGAAGTCAGAAAGTTTGACTAGATTACCCTCTAAGATCTCTTCCATCTCGAAATCTTTGATTCTACACCCCATCCCTTTGTGGCAAACACCTCCTACAAAGTGCTCTGCAAGATGCTAGACACACAAACACAAAATATAAGAATAGTCCCTGCCCTCAGGATGTTTCTATTTTACTGAGTGATGTAATAGCAGCAACAATAATAGCAAGCTTTTATATAGTGCTTTAGGTTTTGCAAAGCTCTTTACAAATATCTAATTTTATCCTGAAACTGAGGAGTTTATATTTTATCCTACAGGCAATAGGGAGTCATTGAAAGTTCCATAGGAAGATCATCTTAGGTAACTAAACTCAACCACTTGTGTTGCACTAGATTGCTTCTGCTTAAAAGGGTGGCATTTTGTGGTTCCCCCCCCAAACACTGGGGTTCCTTATGTCTTATTTATGTAGTGTTACTTCCAATGCACTGATCACCTATGGAGGTCTATTTGTTACAAGCTACTATAATTCTCCTGCATAATATATTTCAGGAAGGATGTTATCAAACTGAAAAGTATCCAAAGGTCATAAAAATGGGAAAGGGACCCACAAGTACAAAAATATTTATAGTAGCTCTTTTTGTGGTGGCCAAGTACATGAAATCAAGGGGATACTCATCAATTGGGGAATGGCTACACAAGTTTGTGGTATATGAATGTAATGGAATACTACTGTACTATAAGAAATGATGGGCAGGAAGAATTCAGAAAAACTTGGAAAGACTTATATGAACTGATGCTGAGTGAGAGAAGCAGAACCAGGAGAACATTGTACACAGTAACAGCCACAATGTGCGATGACTGACTTTGATAGACTTAGCTCTTTGCAGCAATGTAAGGTGCTAAGATAACTCCAAAGAACTCATGATGGAAAATGCCATCCACATCCAGAGAAAGAACTATTTAGCTGGAATGCAGAGACAATCAGACTATTTTCTTTTTTTGTTTTCTTTTTTTTTTCTCATTGTTCTTCCCATTTGTTCTAATTCTTCTATACAACATAACTGATGTGAAAATATGTTTAATAGAAATGTACATGTAGAGTTTATATCATATTGCATGCCATCTTGGGAAGAGAGGAGGAAAAAATTTAAAACTTATGAAAGTGTATGTTGAAAATTAAAAATAAATAAACTTAAAAGAATGAAAGCAATAAAAGTATCCATAGGAATGTGACCAGGATGATGAAGGAACTTAGGACCATGTCCCATAAGGATCACTTGAAGAAACTGAAGGTGTGTAATCTGACTAGAGAGTACTTGGGGAATCATCATTTTTAAGTGTTTGAAGAGCTCTCCTGGGGACAAGCATTAGACTTATACTGCTAAACAAGAAGACTTGGACCCCATTTAAGGAAAAGCTCTGATGTCTCATGATGGTGTGGAGGTCATCCTGGGTTCTTGATGCTTATGTCAGTGGAATGAAAATTCTGTTATCCTACCATGATGGAAAGAATTTGAGTACATCTAGACCATACACAACATCTGCCTCTTTGAAAACTGGCCTAGCTCAGTAGAAAAAAACTCCCATCACCAGTAGGCTGGCCACATGGAAACCTAGGAAACAAACAAAAAATAGAAAATGACCCTTTGTCCCATACAGCCTGCCTGGGCCTCCCTGCCCCCATACCCAGATCCAACAGTGACAGCAACAGAGTGGTAGGAAGGCAGGGGAGGGGATAAGAAAAATCACAGAGTTTTTAGCTCATTGATAAATGGAAAATTTAAATGTGAGATCCTTTTTCCAGAAACAACAAGAGAACACATCCCTGGAAGGACTAAGTCGTATCAGTCTTGAAATTCTTGCCATAAATGAGACTAGAAGACAAAAAAATTTCAACCACATGGAAGATTTCTTTTGGGAGAGGCAAATAAAGGAGTTGGTTTTATCACACATGCAAGGGCAATGAGAGATATTATTTCTTGAAACACTTGTCCGTCTTGTATGGCAAGGATCCTAATAAACATTTACATGAAGATGATTTTAGTTTGTAGCTAATAACTAATGCAGAGGATCAGGAAGTAGGGAAATTCTATGAAACACTCCATAAGACCTACATTAAATCTACTTGAAAGTTAATACTTGGTGACATCCATGCAAATGTGGGTATGAAAGGATAGCAGAATATATGTAAATACATGTTGTAAAACATGATTTAGGATGTAAGACTGTAGAGCCTTATGGACTCTACAGAAACCTCTTGCCTAAAAATAAACACTTTCTTGAATAGGAGAGTTGAGAGATGGTAGGCACTTGGGACACCGAATAACATTCTTCCTCAACCTCCCCCGATGAAATAGATTATATATCTGAACTGTTAAGAAATGATTACTGATATGGCAGTCATTTCTAACTCAGATGGCTGTGTACACTCAGTCTTTGCTCAGGCAAAGATCATGGTCACATGGGTCAATTAGAGGTAAGAGCAAAAATGTGGAGACATGGTGTGCAGTTGAGGAAATTTGATCCTGACCTACTTAAATAATATGTTGATGCTAAAAAATAAGAAAGAGAGAAAACATCAGGCACATTATCACCTTATCTTAAGGAAGTTTAATTGATGTAAATTATTTACCACAAGTAGGAACCAAAACATTTTAGATGCTACCTTAACTGATAAATAGTTGAGTGAGACAGCAAAAGAAAAATGTTAAAGGTCTACTAGAATTTCCATAGCAATTTCTCCCCTTCATCAATTATAGTAGAGCATTAGACTTTACTATATGATGATAATATCAGTGTTGCCAACGATCTTTATGAGAAAGTAGAAATAGAACTAAAGAAATAGACATGTCTACTATATGTATCCAGAGTAATATATATATGCATATACTTACATACATATGCATATGTCTATACATATGCACATATGTACCTATATGTGTATACACACATACATGTAATAGTATACCCAGAGGAAATCTGTCCTTGAGAAAACACAATTTTCTTAAATTGAGCCATAAAGCTGATGGTATCTGAAATAGAGGGGCATACCAAGCACTTAGAAAAAAAAATCACATATCTTCTTATTACTGAAAGATGTATGTGAGTTCTGATGTACAATGTTGGAGGGAGTTGTTGAGATCACAGATCCAGCTAAGTATCAAAGTATTTACTAAAGTATGTATGAGAAAAGGAAAGAGTGTGAATTTCATAATTCGTCAAAAGACATTTTATGATCAATGTGTATATACAGTTTCTTGTTTTCTCTAAAGATATGTCAGATGTTACTCTTGACTTCATTTTAGTCACAGAAACTCTGAGTTACTAGATGCCATATGCCATTAGACTTAGGATTTAGCTAACAGGTAAGATTCCACTCTTATGTGGGTCTTGTCTAATAAAAACAGCATGGATAATAATAACTCACATATAAAATGGACATTGTGGTTAACAAAAACCTCTGTAACATTATCTCTAATTTTCATAGGAGGAAACTGAAATTTGGACGAAAGTGACTTGCTTAATGTCTCTGGCCCAATGGTTTTTTTCATCATTTTATGGATGTTTTATTCACCTTTCATTGACTGGAGCCTGTTTAGGTAATTGCCATGGACTTCTCCTTTCCCTCAGTAGTACAGGTCTGCCCTCCTCCAATTTCCCTAACATATTAAGAATTCTATGATGATTCTTCATTTATGTGCAAACGTGTGGACTCTAGTAATGGAGAATATTTCAAAACCCAGATTCATTTTAATATCATCAGAACAGAGGTAGGATGGTTTATTAGACAGAATACTAAGTAGAAGACAGGAAGACTTGGGTTTGAATTCTGCCTCAGAGGCACCATGTAGCAGTCACTTAACTGCTCTGTGCTTCAGGGTTCTCATCTGGAAAATGGGGATAATAACAGCATTCACTTAATAGAGTTGTGAGGATCAAATGAGATACTGTATTCAATGTTCTTCCTTGATCTTAAAATGTTATATAAATGCTGTTGTTTGATTCAGAGAATGTAAGAGTTGAAAGGGAACTTGATGCTCTATTGAAGACAATGTATCAGGAAGGCTATTATCTTCCTGATCTTCGGTTTCTCCTCAATTCAAGCCTTGCATACAACCCACTGTGGGGGAAGGGGTGCTCCAGATTGGTTTATAATCTTTTAGAAATGATGGAGGGAACTTAGGTCCACCTTAAACAATGAATTAACATTCCCTGGAAGTTTTTTCATCTTTACCTCTCCTATTTCCCTGTGAGGAAAAGAGGAAATGTAAACTATTGTGACATATATTTTAGAGCAACATCTTGGAATCCTTTTCCTCTGCAAATATTTTAATTATGAGAAACTAGATGATATAGGGTTAGGGGGCTGGCCCCGGAGTTAGGAAGACTAGAGTTCAAATCTGGCCTCAGATACCAACTGTTTGACACTGGAAAAATCATTTGATTTCTGTCTGCCTCAGTGTCCTCAGCTATAAAGTGGGGATAATAGTAGCCCCTACTTCCCAGGGCTGTTGTGAGGATCAGATGAGATAATTTTAATAAAGTGCTTATCACGGTGCCTGGCACACAGTTAACAATTAATAATATTTATCTCCCTCTCCCTTTTCAAAACTGCTTCATCACTCACAGAGTTATAGGATTTAGAGCAAGAAGGGGATTTGGAAGTCATTTGGTCAAGAAGTTCTTAACCTGGGGTCCATGAATTTCTTTTAAACACATTACAAGGGCAGCGAGGTGGTGCAGTGGATAGACCACCAGCTCTGGTGTCAGGAGGACCTTGGTCCAAATCTGGTCTCAAACACTTACCTGTTGTGTGATCCTAAACAAGTCACTTGACCCTGATTGCCTTACCCCAACACTTATACTATAATTATATTTCAATATGTTTTGTTTCCTTTGCATCCCTTGTTTTATATTATGCATTTAGAAAATATTCTGAGAAGGGATTTGTAGGCTTTACTGGACTGCCAAACAGGTCCAAGCAGGGGTTTGCTGGTTACTGTTTAACAATCAGTTCTCTGGTTTACTGGTTTAGTCTGCACTATTAAGAGTTACTCTGTCACTTTCCTAAGTGTAGCATTTGTCAGTTTCTGAGGTGTAAATGCTCATATTGAAAATTTATCAATTATTATTATGTTATATAATAATAGCATATATACTATTATTTATTACAAAAATTATCAATTTATTAACAATCAAATAAAAAAAGAAAAGAAAATTTAACAATCAGTTCTTGGACCTAGTAAGAGCTGGCTGTAGTACACCTTTGGGTCCATAACACACAAAAAGGTTAAAATCATCTCTAGTCAAATCCCCTAATTTTACAGATAAGAAAACTGCTTCTTCCTCCCCCAACCCCACCCCCTTCCCTCTGAGATTCCCATGACAATTGTGTACTATATATCTTATAGGCACATAGTTATCTGCAGATTGCCTCCTCCATGAGATTATTAACTCTTTCCTAACAGGGGCCGGCCATGAGTTTGCTTTTCTTTGTTTCCCTATAAAATAGTACAGTGTCTGTCACAGTACCTGACATCTAGGAAGTACTTGATAAAATGCTTGTTGACTGAATATAGCATAGCAAGCTGGCCTGGAAACCTACTTGGGGAAGATGAGGTGATAAAGAGAAAAAGAAAAAAAAATGTGACTGCTGTTAAGTTTTTGTCTCTTCTTTGCAACGTGGTATTAAGCTCAGTCCTGGTCCTAGCTTCAATTGTGAAGTAGGTGATGCTCACTTTTGGAATTCTCTCTACCCCAGAGAGAGAGGGAGAGAGAGAGAGAGTGTGTGTGTGTGTGTGTGTGTGTGTGTGTATGTGTGTGTGTGTATGTGTGTGTGTATGTGTGTGTGTGTATGTGTATGTGTGTATGTATGTGTATGTGTGTGCGTATGTGTGTGTGTATGTGTGTGTATGTGTGTGTGTATGTGTGTGTGTGTATGTGTGTATGTGTGTGTGTATGTGTGTGTGTGTATGTGTGTGTGTATGTATGTGTGTGTGTGTCTGTGTGTGTGTATGTGTGTGTGTGTGGTGTAATTTCAGCTTTGCCTTAGGGCATTGAATTTAGAGGATTATGACAACACTTAAAATCTAGCAGTCTAGAAACGACAGAGCTTAGTGTCTAGTTAGCAAGGACAATTAGCTAAACTTTGAAATTGTCAGATTGACAGCTTGCTTAGGCTCCCTTCCTTTGTTTTGTCTTGCCTTCCCTTCCTTTCCCTTCTCTTCCCTCTAATATTCATTATCCTATGGACATTTTTGGCAAAAGGGATTTTTTTGTTGTATATTAAAGCATCCCATGTTGTTGGGCTTGATTGCAGTTACCTACAAGTAACAGGTACATATGTAGATGGCTACAGCTAACAGGATACCAAAGACATTGCCTATTGACAAATTGCAAAATGGTGTGGGCTGTGAATTAGTATTCACAAAATGGGATGTCATAATTTATTCAGGAAATTCAACACATCAAGCAGTTTAATAGCTTAATCTAAACTACAGAGAGAAATCCATAACAAACCAATGCTAAAACAAATAAATAACTAGAGCAAAGAATATTGAGTTTTATAAAGCACTTTCTTCCCAGCATCCCAATGAGGTGAATAGTGAAAGTACTATTAACCCCATTTTACAAATGTGGAAGTAGAGAATCAGAGTGGTTACTGTTCTGTGGACAGCCTTCTGGGAAATGTAGTCTGTAGGATTTCTCCCAATGAATGATAATTTGCCAATCCCTAGCATCATGGAAAATGAAGTCCTGAACTAATATCTTACAATACACGCCAAGATTAGGTCAAAATGCATAAACTATTTAGATATAAAGGGTGAGACTTTAGGCAAAGTGGTAGAGTAAGAAATAGTTTACCTGTCAGATCTATGGAGAATGGAAGAATTTATGACCAAACAATTATGAACATTATGAAATGCAAAATGGATACTTTTGATTACATTAAATTGAAAAGTTTTGTACAAACAAAGCCAAGAGTAGAAAGGAAGAAGAAAGCTGAGAAACAATTTTTAGAGCCAGTGTTTCTGATAAAGGCTTCATTTCTCAAATATATAAAGAATTGAGTCAAATTTGTAAGAATACAAGTCATTTTCCAATTGATAAATGATCAAAGGATATGAATAGGCAGTTTTCATAGGAAGAAATTAAAGCTATCTATAGTCATATGGAAAAATGCTCTAAATAACTATTGATTAGAGATGCAAATCAAAACAACTCTGAGGTGCCACATCACACCTATCAGATTGGCTAACATGACAAAACGGGAAGATGATAAATGTTGGAGAAGATGTGGGAGAGTTGGAACACTAATTCACTGTTGGTGGAGCTGTAAGCTGATCCAACCAATCTGGAGAGCAGTTATGAACTATATCCAAAGGGCTACAAAAATGTGCATACCCTTTGACTCTGCTATATTGCTTCTGGAACTGTATCCCAAAGAGATCGTAGAAATGGAAAGGGTCCCACAATGTACAAAAATATTTATAGCAGCTCTCTTTGAGGTGGCCAGAATCTGGAAATCGAGGGGATGTCCATCAGCTGGGGAATGGCTGAACAAATTGTGGTATATGAATGTAATGGAATACTATTGTGCTATAAGAAAGGGTGAACAGGTGGACTTCAGAAAAACCTAGAAAGATTTCCATGAATTGATGTTGAGTGAAGTGAGCAGAACCAGGGGAACACTGTACACAGTAACAGCAACATTGTGCAATGACCAACTTTGAAAGACTTAACTCTTCTCAGCAATATAAGGATCTAAGACTGTTCCAAAGACTCATGATGGAAAATGTTGTCCACATCCAGAGAAAGAATGCAGATTGAAATGGACTATTTCTCTCTCTCTCTCTCATTTCTTCTTTCTCATGGTTTTCCCTTTGGTTCTAATTCTTCTTTACAACATGATTAAGGTGGAAATATGTTTAATATATGATTATGTATCTTATTGTCTATATCAGATTGCATGCCATCTTGGAAAGGAGGGAGTGAAGGGAGAGGGGGGAAATTTAGAACTCAAAATCTTATAGAATTGAATGTTGAAAACTAAAATTTAAGAGATAAATGAAATTTTGAAAAAGAAAAGAAAATGAAATCCAGGAGACTTTTCTCCTAGCCTTCTACATTTATTAAAAGACAAATACTAAGTAATCTTCAGAAATGAGATTGAACCAAGGGTCTTCCAACTCCAGACCTAGTATTCTTTATGTTTTGCTACTTGTGAAATAGGTTGAGTATACAACAGAGATTACTTGCATAACTAACCCTAAAACTGAGATAAGCTTTCTATGAGTTTAGGAATATATAACATTACATTTTTAGAATGATTGCGTATAATTGGATAATTTCTTTGAGTTTGTGCTAGGTAATGTTGGCTTAGTTTATGTATCTTTTAAGCTGCAATTTGTTTACAATACAAGGTGAAATTTTCTATTCCCTATGCTTCTTTATACCCTCATCATTTAATACTGCTGACTTGCCATGGGGAAAAAATGAATATGTGGCTTGCCAAGGATATTGCCAAAGGAAAAAAGAGAAACTAATTAAATGTTGAAAAAGCCCCCAAATTATACTGCTGCTGTATCACTCAGTTGGCCTTATAGGCTGGATCCTATTGTGACTGCCCAGTTCTCCTAGGAAGAGAAGAGGTTAAAGGCGTTGAAATAATAACTTCTTCAGTTCATAAGTCCTCTTTTTGTGAATGAAGAAGCTGAGGCACAGATAGGCTAAGTGATTTGCCTAATGTCACACAAGTATTAGCAGAGTTGGAATTTGAATTCATGTTCTGTGACTCCAAATATTCTTCAAATTTACAGGCAGCCTCTTTTAGATGGGTTAGTTAAACCTTGAGAAAAAATGCTTAGCTTTAATAGGAAAATAAATAAGAGCAGACTTGTTCAGTCTCTGAGAGCTTCTATCAGAATCTGATGGGGGAAAAATGCTACCTTTCCTAAACAAAGCAAAACACCAAAAGATAAACTTGACTGCCTATCAATACAGTATAAGAGTGGAGTCTTAATGATGCAAGAGCCAGTTAAAACAAATGTATGTATCCCATGTTAAATCTTTGGTGAGTCACCCATCTATAATGCTCAAGTCCCTTCCAGTTCTCATATCAATGACCTCAAGCATAATGGAATTCAAATCTGGTTACAGGAGCAGTGACAGCCCTAAAGTCTCCCATCCTGATGACTTCTTAGGGAAATTCTAAGTATGACTTTACATTTATTGCTATTTTCATTCTCATTGATTTAACTTGATGTTTTATAGAAAGTCAAGATATTTTTGAATTTTGATTCTGTCAACTAGTGCATTAGCTAGCCTTCCCAGATTTATATTATCTGCTAATTGAGTAAGCTGTGCCTTTATTTACGTCATCAATTATGAAAAAAATGATAAATAGCATCTGGCCAAGCACACGCCACACCTGGAGCATTCTACTGGAAACTTCCTTCCAAATTGTTTTTTGGATCATTTATGACTCTTGGGGGTTTGACATTTGGGGTTTTCTTGACAAGATGCTGACTGGAGTGGTTTGTCATTTCCTTCTCAAGCTCATTTTATAGATGAGGAACTAAGGGAAACAATGTGAAGTGACTTGGCCAGGGTCACATAGCTAGTGTCTGAGGCTAGATTTGAACTTGTAAAGAGGCTTGGCTTCAGGTCTGGAGCTCTATCCAGTGAGCCACCTAGCTGTCCAAGTGGGCACCACCTCCTTAACGAATTCTCTTTGAATGCAGACCATTCAGTCAGCCCTGAATTCACCTAATTATATTATCATATAGCTTACATCTCTCCACCTTTTTTGTGAGAATAGTGTGGGAGACTTTTTCAAATGCTTTGCTAAAATCTGGGTCAGCTCTATCTACTGCATTGCCTCTGATCTAAGTTTAGTAACCCTGTCAAGAAAGGAAATGAGGTTAGTTTGGCATGCTGACATTTTGTGATCACCATTTCCTTTTCTTGAAAGAAAGCTCTTTTGCTAGGAAGGGAACCTCACAAGGGTTCCCAGTGTCATAGTAGGCAGGTAAGTAGTGCTTAGGATAGTCATATTGGTGTGGGGAGGGTGTTGGAGAAGGTGTGAGAAAAGTAATTTATTATAAAGATCAGTCTTACAATTGGGTCAAATACAGTGAACATATAATTACCATGTGGTTTATTTGGATAATCTTGGCTTTTTATGACTTGTACTCTATTTAAACAGCTTGTCTTGGAAATGCTGTATAGCTAGAAGCAGTGTCAGTATTATACTTTTTAGTCTAAATTTAGACATGGTAATATAATAATTTTGCATAATAAAGGGCAATATAGTAATTTACACAGTAAATTATAGTACTTTACAGTTTAACTCTATCTTAGAGGCCAGGACTCCTTCCCTAGCACTTTGAAATACCCCAGAAAAAGGCATCTTATCTCTCCACCCCTCCCAGATTCCAGGGCTCCATTTTGGAGATGCAAATAAATAAAGTATAGGCTCTCATCTTCCCCTGCTTGACTTTACCTGTCCAGGTTGGAAATACGATTGACTCTGAGCACTAATCATGGTGGTGCCTTTGGACTTTGCCTCTTAGGTTCCTTCTTGTCCCTATACAGATCTTTCTTGAGTCATTTGAACAAGTACGTCTGTATGTGTATTGATTATTCTATGGAAAATGGGCTTCTACTCCCTGTAGAAACTGGATTCCAGGATGAGGATCCAGGATGTTGAAATGCCAGGTGGCCAGAAAGATACCCTGGTTCTGTTATAGAATTAGAAAGACCCTCAAAAGTCAGTAATTCTAATCTGCCCTGAAATAGAGGAGTCCTTTTTTAAAATAACATCACTGAAGGTTGTTCTCAGATACATCCACTTCTCTCACCAAACCCTCCACTTTTCTTTTCTTTCTTTCTTGCACAGAGATTTTTCCAGTGCAAGAGAAACCACTACTTCAACTCCTTATTTTATTTCTGGGTGCCTTAGCACTACTTGCAGAACAGGCTTTTAAAAGTCTCCCTTCCCTTTACCTCCTCTCTGTATCTATGAAAAAATATATAGGAATTCATAATAACAAAAGGAGAAAATTTATTTTAAAAGTAACCTTGACTTTCTAGGGACTGGCCAATGAAAGCCTAGCCTGTGTGAGCATGTATAGCATGCTCTGTCTAATGTAATACCACAATAGACTTGAGAGCAGGTATTTTGTAGCTGTTTCCGAGGGAGATTTTTGTTTTTGGAGTTATTTTTAAGCTAGAACCAAGTATGCATGCAAAACCCCCCAATAATTCAATCTCATTCTTTTTTCTGCTTGTTTTTATTGAAGTGAGGAGGAGTAGAGGGACCTCTGGATGGGGGAGGAGATCCTAGTCTCTCACACTCAGGCTGAAGCCATGA
Source organism: Bettongia penicillata ogilbyi (assembly GCA_023548195.1). Lineage (NCBI taxonomy): Eukaryota > Metazoa > Chordata > Mammalia > Diprotodontia > Potoroidae > Bettongia > Bettongia penicillata. Next base: position 7,113,182 of record JAJHZJ010000100.1, read on the forward strand.
GCCCATGCCTTGCTGTTCTCACTTGTCCCTGCTGAGTCTAGTCTTTCCTTAGGTGAAGGAGTATTGGCAACAGAATGGACTGTGAGCTTTGAAAGGTTGGCAGATCATGGAGGGAGTCTATGAAGTGGAGATTACCTAGCCTAGCATTAAATCAACACCAGGATGCTAGTTTCTACCAAGGAAGGGAGCAGCTTTATCCATTGGCTGTGTTGCTGCATTTGGAAATGAACTTGGTGGGGAGACTTCTTTGAAGCAACCACTTGAAGTTTGATCTCACTCTCCCAAGGGACTGAAGTAGCACAGGCAGCATGCACCCCTGGTTTCACAGGAAAACTTAAATCAGAAGGTTATACTTCTATTTTTTCTATATTTTCTCAGTAAATATTCTGAATATTTGTAAAGATCTTATTGCTGCCAATTAATTAAGTGATAATAAGGTACTAATTACTAATGATTGATACTGGAAAAAGCCTATCAGAAAGAGAGTCCATACTATTAGAAAGCTATTTTTTGTACCCTGAGGGAAGATGTCATCTTGCTCTGGGAAGCATGCTTGCCAGTAAGAAGGATACTTCTCTTTAAAAATGTAAGGCTCAGAACTGTACACAGTGGTCTGCATGCAAGAATCGGGATAAGGATCTTCAGAGTTTATAAATACAATGGTAATAAGAATAGTTCACAGTTATGGAGTGTTTTAAAGTTTTCAAAGTGTTCTAAATGTACTCTCAGTTCAACCCCTTTGAGGTTGATGTCACTGTTATCCCCTTTTTACAAAAAAGGAAACTGAGCCTGAGAGTGGTTAAGTGACTTGCTTATGGCCACATAACTCATAAGTGTCTCTGATAGGATTCAATCTAGGTCCTCTCAAACCTAGGCTAGCATGCCATTGGAAGAAAAGGATGAAAATTAGCAGCTTATTTCTTTTAGCCTTTGCTTGAATACTTCCAGAAAGGTGGAACTCACTAGCACTGGAGGCAGCCCCATTTCCTTGTGGAAGAGTCCTGATAGGAATTTCTTACTTATGTGGAAATAAGATCTACTTCCTTCTAACTTTCGCTCATTGATTCTAGTTTTATGCTCTGAGCCAAACTTATTTGGCCTACAATTTGGCCTATAACCCCTACTGGAAATCTACTTTCTTTAACCTTTAATAGTTTTTTTTTAAAAAAAACTTTAAAAAACATTTAAAACTTAAAAAAATTTACATCATTTCAAAAAAATATAAAATATATATAACTTTAAAATGATGCATCTTAGATTTAATAATTTATTTTAAATTTGTGTTTTTTCCCTGCATAGAAATCTTGATGATACAAGCTTGTCATCAAACCATATAGTATTGTATTGTAAACAAGTCATTACACATACACATTCCTGTCCATGCATTCTGAACTTCCCGACAATGCACAACACACTTGCCTGCTAACACTTGCTTGTTAAGACCTGTCAGGGGACTTGACCACTGAACTATTATAACTTGCATTTTGTGTGTATATTTTGAAAATAATCTAATCAGTATGACTTTAACTCTATTATACAACAGATGAAACACATATGAATGGTTTTTCAAAATTTTCTTATCTTCTTTCCTTATGCTTCCACTGTTCCCTTATTTTTATTCAATGCCCCCTAATTGCACCCAAGACTACTATTTCACCCCTCTGTTGTTTTAGTACTCACTTTGAGAACCCATGCCTGGAGCAACATTGAACAAAGTACTCTCCTCAGACATTTCATGGATGCCATTAGAAGACAACATTCATGTTTTCCCCTGAGTCCTTTCTATTCTAGGCTAACTTTTTCCAGTTCTTCCAGCAGTTTTTTGGATGCCACAGTTTCTCGATCCCTTTCTATTTTCATTTCCCTCTTCTGTTGAGTCAGAGTACACCCAATGTCCCTTTAAAAATGTGAGGCTCAGAACTGTACACAGTGGTCTGGATGTTACATGGAAAGAGACATGGTAAAGAATTGGTAGAGACCTCTAAAGCCATATAATCAAACTCATACCTGACCCAAAATCCCCTCCACAATATACCCAATGAGTAGCTGTGCAGTTTAGACTTGATGACCTCCAAGGAGGGTTTCAAGTTACTAACACTTGTTTCAAATAAATGGTAAGCATTTGTTTTAATTTTAAGTTCCTTTAATAATTTGGGCATAAAGCCTAGCCTTTGAGAAATAACTATTGTGGTTCTTTAAAAAGTTAATGTGATTTGACGGTTCAGTATCCCCACCCCTCTTTTTGCTCCATCAATTTTTTGAAGTCAACACTTCATCATAGAGCTACGTGAAGCCACTCTCCTCTTTTGACTTTGGCTGGGACATAGTGTACAATGGCAGAAGACAAGCCCCTTCCCATCTTCCCCCATCCATGCTGCCTGTTGACAGACAAACAGAAAATACTGCTCACCTACTGAAATCACCGTGAAGTCATGATGAACAGCTGACTCAAGAGTAAAATGACACCTGGCTTTGTTTGCCTGTCCTTTGCAGAAACTTGTCTTACAGAATATAGCTAATGAGAGTGGAAAGGTGGATTGCATGCTGCGTGGCAGCCTGTCCCAGGATGAACCCTGCAGGAGTCAATGGTGTTAATTGACTGGTCTCTATGTTTAGCAACCATCACCCAACTCCTCTCTATAAGTGGCTGCAGGCCTGAAGCCTATCACTTCTTATTGGGCATTTATCACTAACTACTAAGATAACATCATTTACAGAGGTATTTACTGGAGAATAAGAATACCTGGTCATCTCTGGCTGCAGGGAACATGTGATAAATATATGGTTAAAATGCCAGATCACTGGCTCATCAATTTAGAGTTGGAAGAGACCTGTCCCAGAGGTCATCTGTTCCAACTCTCCATTTTGTAGATGAAGAAAACTGAGTACCAGAGAGGTTAATCTTTTGTCCAAAGCTATACTCTGAATGGATGTTGCCTCAGACAAACTGAGACCTAAGAAAGACCTAAATTAGAATGGTCAAGGTCATCCACTGCATCCTGGGCCATTGCCAGTGATCTTGACTTTTATCTGACCCTGAAGGAGAGAATGAGGTTGATGGCTTTGGGCAACTCTGTCTCACTTAAATCCAATTTACTTGCAAGTCAAGACATCATGCCTGTGATGTCCTTGGTCCTCTTTGAGAACAAATTATGAACTATAACAATAAGTAGTAAGGATCTGAGCTGTGATTTGATTGGAGTTCCTCTGTCTCCAGGTCCCAACTACTTTCCACTGTACTGTATCACCTCTGACATAATTGATGTATTTATTAAACTCCTTCTGAATACAGAGTACTCTACTAGGCATCATGGGAATCACACAGATCAATGTTGACTGTTGATAGTAAAAGTATAGTCCTGATGCTAAGTGCCAAAAGGAATGGCAAAAAGAAATCACTATTGCCCAGTGTCAGTGGGGTTAGGTAGGGTTTGAGATGTACCTCCTACATGTCATGAAGCTGACTTGGGGTATATCATATCCTCCTGGCCTCTTACTGTTTCCCCCCTCAGATTCAGAACCATTAGCCAGGTTGGGGCAGAAAATATGAAAAAAAACCAGGTTGATTCCATCTACACAGGATTCCTTGTAATATGCTGGTAAATGTTTAATAACCAGCTCTCTCAAAAAATATGTCTTTATAACACACTGATGTGTCTTCTCTACTATTTTTCAACTCAGTTTCTTAAGTCTAGATAATCCCCAAAATAATTAATCTTGACTTGAATTGTAGAGTTTGCCAATTTCCTAGATATAAATGGTCATGTTGAAAATTTAACAATTGGCTCTCTGACAGGTTTGAGCTGGATTCAGCACAATCCCTCTTCAGATTATATCATTATATAATTCCTTGTAGAAAGTTTTGTGGAGTAGTAGAAAGAGAAATAGATTTGGAGTCAGAGGATCTGGGTTAAAATATGGTCCTTTGATGAGGCCCTCTAAGCCCTCAAGTGTGACCCACATGTGGCCCTCTAGGTCCTCAAGTATGGTCCTCATGTGACCCTCTAGATCCTCAGGTATGGTCCTTTGATGAGGCCACATGTGGCCTTGAGGCTGCAGGTTCCTCACCCTTGGATTAGAAATGGGACAAAGTCAACCTATATAGTGCCAGAGAAGTGTGTTATCTTCATCCTATCTATGTGACCTGGAAAAAGTTACTTTCTCTCTCTGGGATGCAGTTTCTCTTGTGGCTCATAGATCGCAGATTTAGAACTCACAGGGACCTTAGAGACTGTTGAAATTCAACCCCCTCATTTATAAATGAAGAGACTGAGGCCAAGAGATAGAAAATGCTTAAGTTCACATAGGTAGTATGTGACTCCCCTAGGAAAAATTTGAACCTAGGACCTCTGACTCCAAATCTAGTTCTCTTTCCACTGTTCCATACTGCTTTCTACAAGAAATTATATGATTTGAAGAGGAAGTGCACTGGATCCAGCTCAAACCTGTCAGAGAACCAATTGTTAAATTTTCATTGTGACCATTTATATCTAGGAAATAGGCATACTCTGTAAATCAAGTCTTGATTCATTATTTTGGGGATTATCTAGACTTAAGAAAGTGAGTTGGAAAATAATACAGATGACAGTGTGTTGTGAAGACTTTTTTTTGAGAGCTAGTTATTAAACATTTACTTGCACATTACAAGAAATTCTGTATGGATGGCATCAACCTGGTTTGTTCATACTTTCTACCCCAAGATGACCATCAGCCTGGCTAGTGGTCCTGGATCTGAGAGGGAACCATAAAAGGCCAAGAGGATATGATATACCCTGAGTAAGTTTCGTGACATGTAAGCGGTACATCTCAAACACTACCTACCTCCACAAGGCCTTCCCCACCCCTGTGTCTAATCCCCACAGAGGAGTTTTGGTGACTGAGGACAATTAGATGCTAGAAATGGAAACCTAGACATAATCTCATTCAATCTTCCCATTTTATAAATGAGGAAATTAAATCTCAGAGGAACAAACTTTCCCAAAGTAATACAGGTAGTAATAATTAATTGTATTTATGTGTCTCTTAAAGCAGATATGTGACAAATATGTGACTGGCCCAGACTCCAAACTCTCAAGTGTGGATGAACCAGATTAAAATACAGTTGGGAAATATTTAACAACCTAAATAAAAATACAGTAAAACATAGATGACATTGCCTTTTCAAACTGTCAGCCCACAGGGATTATTAGGTGTGGAATTGTAGCCTCCATTTCTATTGAGTAAAGGTGTGTAAAGTTATTTTTAAAGCTGGCCTCAGAGTCAGAACAGGAATGACTGCCTCTGATAAATACTGTTTGTATGACCCTGGGCAAATTTCATAAATTCTCTGGACCTCATTTCCTTCATTTGCAAAATGAAGGGATAAGCTAGATGCTCTCTGAGATTCCCACAAGTTCGAAATCTATGATTCCCTTAGTCACTTGTTATCCTGAGGCCAAGCTTTAAAACTTTAGATGACAGAGAAAGTATTAATCTCCATGGGTAGAAGTTTGTCATTGGGAACGCTTTACACTAATGAAATCACAGGACTAGGACAAAAGGTGTTTTCTCACAGTAATCCTGCATTATTATTTCCATTTTACAGATGAGTAAACCGACAGCCCTATGTTCACCCAATCAGTGAGTGTTGGAAGTGGGATTTGAACCCACTACTACCCACCTACTTTGCTATTGGACATACCCTCTCTCAGCCTTAGCTTCCTCATCTGTAAAATGGGGATAGCAATAACATCCACCTCTCAGGGTTGTTGTAAGGAACGAATGATGTTAAGATTTGTAAAGTGCTTTGCCAGCCTTTAAGGACTATTTAAATGCTCACTGTTACCATTGCTGGGGAAACCACTGT